>CM063513.1:40177238-42642238 GCA_032199755.1 Ambrosia artemisiifolia | reverse complement strand
AGGGTCCGTCATATAATGTCGGGGAGGGTCAGTCTAGTAATGTCGAGGAGGGTCAGTCTGGCATTCGTTACCGTGACAATGCGGTACAACTGGACTTGAATACACAGTGGAAGGACCCGTATGAATTTGAAGACGAGCCTAGTCAACCTGCCTACGGTTATACTTACGACGCTAACGGTGGTGATGACACATCTGAAGAACAAGACTATACGCACTATGAAGACATCGCTGTCGATGAGAAGCGGGTAGAAGATCAGGAGGAAGGACCTAACCCGATCAACCTTTGGTTCGAGACTAACCGGACATTTTCGACACGCGATGTAAAAAGTTACTTAAATTAAATAAAAAAAGTTAAAAAAAGAGGAAAAATAAAGAAATAAAAACACTTCAAAACAAAACGCAAAAAACACCCAAAACCCTCCCAACACCAAAAACCGTCCAGGTTCATCCCCCCTTAAATCAGGCGCCTCGCTTTGGGCAAAGCGAGGCGCTTGGAACACGTTTTTTCAAACTCCCATGCAACCTCGTACTCAGTCTGACATTGATTTGACTGAAGCGCCTCGCTTTGGCCTAAGCGAGGCGCTTCAGATGGGAGTTGAAATAGAATGTTGGGGGGTGCCAATAGACGGACCCTAAATAAATCTTCTGCTCATAAAAGCAAAGCAAGCACGGTCGGTATTTTCGGGATCAGTATCGGTCGGTATCGATACCGCCCCGAGCTCATCCCTAGTTGCATTGATTGCTAGTTCTTTGTATGTTTTAACTTTGTTTATTAACCTCACATAATAATGAACGTTCAAAGGATGATGTTATATCTAATGAAGGGAGCATTGTGATACAACTCTGGTTAGCCCAACAGACCACCAGGCCCAAATGGATCAACAACAGGCTAATGAATGCTGGCCCAAGAGACAGACTAAAAAGCCCAGCAGGCTGATTTATTGAACTACTAGCACTACTGTCGCATGATTTCCAGTTTTATTTGCATGTTTACCAAGTATTTACGACTCTTGTTTCCCTAGCTTAAATTATTGTTTTGCTTAATGAAAATCATCTTAAAAGTGCCCCATTTATCTTGTTTCTTTTCTATTCATTATGTGGAATTTGGCCAACTAAAACAAGAATGCATCATCTTGGTGCTTTCATTCTTGTCTATCCCTCACCCTGACTCAAATGATGAATCACCAATTCTTTCGCTTGATATACCAATCATTGAAGGAACCATAAATTTTAGTCTTGAATCTGATCCAGATGAGGGAACTGAAACCACAACTGGCAGACACCATGCAAGTGGTACTGTGAGCCAGGTTTATGGAAGAAGGCATTCGTTGCCTACTTCAACAACTCATGGAGGACAAACCTTTGGGAATGTCCAAGGATGTGGGAAAAATCCAGTAATGCACCAATTGCATAACTCTGGTGATGACAGGACTGGCACATCATCTTTAGATGATGTGATACCTCCATCAACAACAGAAGTGCATGAGTTTACTTCTTGTCAGTTAGCAGGAACATCTGTTGTTACAAATTTACTACAAGTCATGGCCCCAGCAAAATCTGAAATTAAGATTTTTGCTAAGACCATCGAGGCTTCTCTCAAAATCTTGTAGGAAGCCTTAGAGAGAAAACAAGCATAGAAGGAGAAAGAACTAAATGATAAGCTGGAGAACATAATGAAGAATCAAGAATCATAGAAATCTGACATTAAAAGATTGTCAGAATGTGTGAATCCAAATACCAATAGACTAGAAGAGCTTGAGAAGACCACTGGTGCACAACTTAAAGATATTCTCAAGTTAGTCCAAGAACAAGCAGAAGAACATAAAAGAAGCAACAACAACAATCAATCAACAATTACAAGAAAGCATCAACAACTTGAATGGAGAACTGAAGAAGATTGCAGCAGTTAATGAGATGATCAAGGATCAAGGATCAGATCAAGCAGCAAGCAGCAAAATGGGACAGAACAACAAAATATATAGGCAAAAATCTAGAACAGGTGAAACAAAAGGGAGATGCAACCATGGAACAAGCCAAGAAGACACTTAACATGGTGCAAGGGGCAGTCAAGAGGTTTGTTGAACCAATCAAGAAGCCCTCTCCTACTCCTGAACAACAGAAGAAAACACCAGTGGCATAAATCTCCTCACCTGTCATCCAATCTGAAGATCTTCAAGCAGACAAGGCTGCTGAGACTACAATAGTGTCACAAACTGAAGTCTTACCTCAGCCTAATGAAGAAAACATCTTGGTACTGTATCAATCTGAACAAGACTTTGCAAATAAGAAAAGGAGCTTCACAGAAATGTTGAATGAAGCCATGGAAGTAGATGTAGCAGAGGAGGCCAACAAGAAGATGAAAGACATTTTAATAGATGTCATAATGGAGACTTCACTCTCTCACTTGGAAGTAGCTCCTGGAGTCACAAGGCATAGGGTAAAACTGAACCCATGTGACTATGTGTTTCCAGGAAAATATTGTATCAACATTTACAGAGGAAAATAAGAACCTCTAGGAAACTTGAGCCTATGTACACGGTTCAGTCTTAGCAGAAGGACATCTGAACTTCCTACGGGACTACCTGCTGAACACCTTGAGTTACCAATCAAAAGAATACTGAATGTCATAGATAAAATGGTAACTTCAGTGTAACCACATACATGTATAATGAATATGAGATTGAGAGAGAAGGAGTGTTGCCTATAAAGATCAATGATGGAGATCTGGAGAACCTACCCAACAGACCTGATAATGCTGAGAAACAAATCTATGGATGATGGTTCTTCAAACATCAAAGTCAGAAGAACACTGGATGCAATAGCCAATGCAGCCAGAAAACAATTTCTGAGAAATGCTCTTAACGAATTTGATATTGCCTTAACACACCCCCATATGCTGACAAAGATCAACTTGACACCACCCAATGAAGACATCCCTGCTGAAGCCAACAAGCCTAGATCTGGAATGACAGTACTAGTTCCAGAAACAGGAATCATTTTCAGGGATGACATGCATATCAAGAAGATGTCCAGAGTAAATGAGATTAGCAAATATTCAAACCAAACTCTGAAGAATTTGAAGAATTGCATGGAAGCAGCTCAAGAAAGCTGTAAATCATGGGGACGCTAGGAAAGAAGAAGAAACTGGATGAGCATATTGACAGATGGATTGAGTCAAGAAACTTATTCAAGAAGATGTTGTACATCTGCACCAGACCAGTCCTATTGAAGAAGAAGATCAAGCTAACTGACTAGAAGATCTTCTAGAGTTGTTGAAGTTTGTTGAAACTTTGAAATTGTTCTAGCTGGTTGTATTGTTCATTTCAGATTCAGTACTTTGAAATTTTTATGTCTTTAAAAGTAATTGTCTAAAAATGCATCAGTTTACTTACACCACTTAGGGGGAAACTATTAGAACTAAATATAATATAGAGTTAATTACCAAAACCGTCCCTGTGGTTTGTGTAACGCCCCAAAAAATCCATTTTGCTTAATTACACCAGTAGGAAATATCCTACTTGATGTTATTATTTATATCAATGAGTAAATATTATTAGAAACTAACTTGATTAGTTAAGTTTTATAAAAAAAATGACATTGGGGTAAACTTGAGGGACTATTAGGGTAATTATTAGGTCAAAATAAGGTGGTCAAGAAGACCAATATGGGTCATACGAATTCAGCCCTAAAAAGGGGGATTCTTGAACCTCAAACAAACCCTAATCATACCCAAGTGGAAGAGTTGATGCAAGAAATTGAAGTAACAAGATGGAGGATGTGTTCTAGAGGGTTAATCTTCAAAGTTTAAGCTTTTAGTAAGAACACTAAGCCCAATTCATCTTAATTTTGAAACCCATATGTGGGTTTTGAGCAAATGATGTTAAATTCATATTATTGCTTGATTGTAAGTGATATTGATCATCTCTAATGGTTTAAAGATGAGCTAGAGCTACTTAATAGAAGTTGCTTGTTTGCAAAAGATGATGATTTTGGGTTTTCATTAGAGCTTTGATGTTGCTAAAATTAGTTTTAAATCCATGTAATTGTAGGAATAATGTGTAGTTGATGATATTTATGTGGAAATTGGTCATGATTGAAGGTGATTATGTGTTTTGGTGGAATGTGTGTATTAGGAGCTTGTACAATGTGCTCAAAATATGATACGCACATCAAGTGTTTGATGAAATGTCTAGATGAACTTGCATGCAAGTAATTGATGAATATGAATGGAATATGATGATTGTTAGTAAATTAACATGAAGGATGTGTTTTGATGGAAACCATGTGTGAATTAGAATGGATTGTATGTAGGTATGTATGTATGCACGTAACTGATCTTATGGTTGTATGTGTCCTACAATATGTGAATATGATGTTTGTGGTGAAATTTGGTGGTGTTAGTTGATTTGGTACAAAATAATGTGAAATTAGTCACTTTTGACAGCCCTAGATAGTCATCTTGTAAATGGCATATCTCATTCGTTATTGGGAGTTAGAAGACGAGCCTTATATCGTTGAAAAGCTTGTTGCGCATGTTACATTTCATATTTAGTCATGTGAGGCTGGTTATGAGATTTAGTGGGTCAAAACAGCATGATAAGTTAGTAAATTAGTTTTAACAGCATGCTGTTTGGAACCATTTTATGTGCAGACCTGAACTTCAAATATTCATATAAAATCATAGAAAAATCGTTAGGAGGTGTTCTTTATATGCCTGGAAAGGTCTTTGAATGAGGCACATTTTGTAATTGATAGTCAAGGTCTTATTCCGAGGTTTAGAAGGGGAAAAGCGACCTTGAACAGCAGCTGCGCAGAAAATTGATGCACATTTACAATGTAATCTTTAATAAGAAAAGGTGTAAGAATGTACACGCTTGTATTAGTCTTGGAGTACGGATTGTAGGGAACTAATAGCATATTATGTGGCATTCAAAAAGTGTCTAAAAACACTTACCAATTAGTTCATGCAAGTACTTTCACTAACAGGTCAAACGGGTAGTGTATTGAAAGACATATTGAATAGAACTAGTTGTTGAATGTATTGATTTCATGTTTGAATGATGTAGAATGAATACTAATGTTTGAATAGGTAAGTTCCAAATTAGTATTCTAACACGGCATGTTGACTTGAAAGTAAGCTTGGTAAAAGAAGCTTAAAAGTCAACGGGTCAAGTGGATATGATCTCGAGCTAAGTAAAATACTTGGGACTATAACTCAAACGCGTATAAGGTGAAAACACTCCTACGGGCAAAGGTAAGTGACTTATGATGCAAACTCTTGGTTTAGTAATTGTATGTTTATGTATAAATAGAGAATGAGAAACAAGTATGAAATAGTAATTTATAATAAGGTTAGCGAATTGATGTTGTTGGTGAACGGGTATAGTTCACCATACAACAATAAAAGTAGTTAGGATAAATGGGCAGCAAAGATAAATGAAGTGAGGGTAATTAAGCATGAAATAAATCCAAGATTAACAAATATGGCATAAGAATGAATGGTAAAATGTATGTATTGATATGTGTGTATATATATAGATGGATACATTTAATCATGGGTGTAACTATTTAGATTGAATTGTATAGTTATCCAAGGTCACACAAATGGTAAACCGTTTGGTAAGTGGAATTACCACGTGTTAGATGCTAGTGTAATAGAATGTGTGCATATTTGCTTATGCCCGAGAATGTGTTAAAGTGTTTTGTATGTAAAGGTTGGTCGTTATGTGTGGATTGAGTATAGATTCGGAAACGTCATGTTTGTCCTTGAGAATACATGAAGGAAGAATAGTATGACGGGTCAAGATAACTTGTACATGGGATTTGTACGTGCGTGTATATTGTAGTGTTATTAATCTTTTTGTTATGACGATGGTAATAAAGATGCAGGTATGTAAGTATGAATGCATGGAAATTGGAGGATAGGATCCGGAGACCGGATCCGAACTTATAAAAAGGCGTTTGGATATGACTATTGAGTATTGTTGATGTTATTTCCATATTGTGAATATTTGCCTGAAGTCACTTAATGAACTAACGAAATGGTTATGTGGTAGTTGCAGGTTGTCTAGTCAAGCTCACAAAGCAAGAAATGGTTGGAGGTCGAGTGAGGACACGAATTGTACGAGGTCGCGGTCATAGTCACGTAAACTAATAAAGATGAGTTGTATTTGATGTATTAAGAAACAATAAAAGATGAAAGTTGTAACATCCCGTTTTTGTTATATAAATAAAATGTGTTGGTTCATATTTATTAATGTATGAAACGGGTCTATGGTCGATGAAACGAACTAATAACAGGGGAAATGGATATTTTTGTATTTAAAATTTGTTAACGAGTAAGTGATGGTTAGCATGATTATTTGAGATATAAGAACTCATCGAGAAGTTAATATTATAAGAGACCGTTTAGTTATAATAATAAAATATTTTGTATTTGAACCCTACTCCGTTTTTAATGAAACTTAGGGTGGCGCGTAGATAAAAATTATCCCGTCTTAACAGTATATTTGAAATTTAGTAGGTCGTTATAGTTTACAAGTTATACGAGAAAAACGAGTAAAGCAGCTGAATTAATTAATTAATATAATATAATATTCTATACTAGTATATAATGGATTCTGGATGGGCACATTAGTCATTTCATATTAATTTAAATGGACAAAATTGTAATTTCACTACATTGGTAAGACAAAATTAATGCAACAATTAAATGCTTAGTTTATTTATTAATAGTAAATTCACTTCATCTATATACTAACTAGGTTAGAGCCCCGGGTGTATACCCGGCAGATTCCCAGGTCAAATGAAAAACCGGATAACATGACGTTTAATATATGACATTTTATAACATAAATATAAGTATTTGTTCGATAGTAGTAGTTACTATGTTAGATGACAACGTACAGTATAACATTTTTTATTTGTAACATGTAAAATATATATATATATATGAAAAACTATATGTTTGTAAAATCGGATATGAACACTTTGTGTAATATGTTCAAAATTTAACGCATGGATGTATTAGTTTAAAATAACGGAGTTGTAAAACAATCAATCTAGCGTTGTTAGAAATTTATATTTCCATTTAAATATCTATAACCTAACCATATGTTTGATGTTTTTTGTTTTTTTTTTCAAGTTAATGTTATGTATTGTAAACAACTTAAGTATTGTTTGACCTTGTATAAATCAAACATAGTTTATAACTTATGGTAAGGTTTGACCTTATAGAATTAATAAAACTACACTTCTCATTAGCCAATCGAAAAAATATTATGGAATTTCGTATAGTTTATGAGTCATTTATGAATCAACCAAAAGTTAATAGTCAAACATTGAAATACTTAGGATGAAGCATTTAAAATTATACAATAGTAAAATTTGTACATTTCATTAACAAAACTAACTAACTTATTTACATTACCAAGATAAGTCAAAATCATATTATCTATTACCATAGGTGAACAAAAAACCACGAAATACTACATTAACCGGTAGTTGTGGATAAGTAGTTAACATATAACCATTCATCATCTTCAAAAGTTAGCCACCAACTATTGTATATTGTCTAAACATCATAAAAGACCAACCAACAAAGTAACCTAATTACCACCTCCCCTAACAACAGTAGACAACATGAACACACCTTTTTCTTGAAGAACATGAAATGCATTTCGTAACCAGAATTCATTTGCAAAGCAGCAACCACAAACATCATACCTTTAATGAAGTAATGATTGTTTCCACCCGACTGCTCAACACCAACAGCTACATCCCAACTACCACCATCACTGTCAGTAACTTTTACGCTATGTTCCCGAGTTCACTAAATGGTGGAAAAGAAAAGAAAGGAAGGAAAATCCTTCGCTTTCTTTTCTTTTCTTTTCCTCTATTTTCTCTTCCTTTCTCTTCCTTCCATTTCCTTCTAATTTGGAAGGATTAGATTTGGTTAAGTTTTCCTCTCTTTTCCTTTCTTTTCCTCCCAAAAATAAACTCGGGAACACACATTTCATACTTTCCTTCCATTTCCCTCCTTTAAAAAAAACTCAGGAACACCCCTCTTTTTTTTCTTTCCTTCCCTTTCCTTTCTTTTCTCCTCTTAAGTTAACTCGGGAACACAACGTTAAGTTCTTCTTTGTCAACGGCCACCATAGCTACAAAATAAAGAAAATTCTTATTAGAAAAAAAAAAGAAGCTATATAGAATATTAACAACATTAATTTCGAGATCATAAAATTTATATATTCAAATCATGAATTAAAGTACTTTGCAAAATACTATTTTCAACGCCATAATATATTTAGATGCTTTGACATGAAATAACTTCAGAAATTACCAATGGTATAGTTAATTGGTTGTATACATGTTGGAAGATAGGTCAAACAAATTAAGCATTTTTTTTATAAATGGATTATAGTTTCTCAATATGTTAACATACACATCATTTACAAACAAATTAAGCATTTTTTTTATAAATGGACAATAGCTCAAATAGATAGCTAAATCTTAGATAGTCCTTTTAGCTCAAGAACAATAAAGACGTAGAATGTAATTACCTTAACAATCTTATTAAGAGAATCCAAAGATGGTCCACTAAAAACTGATAGCATCATAAAGCAGCTTCAACCTCTATTTGACCTGGAATTATTGGTTTGCCAGCAAGGAGTTAAGACAAAATACAGCCAACACTCCATATTCAGCCAAAAACATAAATTCAGACACTAAAGAGACTAAAAATAGTATAACAACAACTAAGAAATAAACAGTTTGACAAAAAAAAATGGCAAAGGTGAAAATTGTATCGAACACCTAACGTGCGTATGAAAATTAGATCGAAGTAGCAAATAAAAAACATGAGATTATGATAATCCCAACTAACCACACCAATTGACTTAATGTCCTTAAATACATCAAGCAACAAATGAAACAAATCTCTACCCATAAAGTTGGTAATTATGACCCATTTATGTATAAATAGTTAATTTCAACTGGGTCGAATGGATAACACTTATAACCTTGACTAAAGATGAAAGGGTCAAATAGGGAATACACATCTAGCTTACAAGTTACCACTATACATAATACAATTCAATGCATAAGCTACACATATAAAAAAAATGCAACCTGAAGATGCCACACAATGTAAGAAAACTCATCCCGCAACTGATGAAAGACCATATAGACTCCATTTGTGAAACCAACTGATCATATTTTCACCTGTAATCCAACATCATAACTTCACACATAACATAACTCTTGAGAAACATATAGAATAAACAATTGGAATTTTTCTCTGATTCAAACATAATAAAACCATATCTTGGTTCAACTTGCAGCAACAGTGAACATATTTGCATTGTTTTAACTAAATATGCCTATATCATAATAAATATACACTATAAGATCATATGCCCACAAATTCAAACAACAAATAGTTACTTTAAACAATAAATTCAACCCCATGTGTGTCATCGCATTTTCACGCATGTATCTATAATAGTCATTTTCACATGATTTTATTATTGAAATGGATCATACACCTACATATTTTATCAAAACAAAGGTGTAAACCTTATTATAATGACTTCTGAAATTAAAGTAAGTTTGTATGGATGACTATGACTAATCCAACCAGTGGCCATGTATCATATAGTTATATGAGCATATTCCATGCCCTATGCGGCTGTATTCTTTGGTTATATACAGTTCTATAATGCTTGTATTTGCAGCCATGTACAGTTGAATTTTCCAGCATAAAGTGCAGCAAAACACTCTCCTATTTACGATCCTAAGTTCCTAACTGCTGCATTTTCTAGCCGTAAGCTACAGCCTACAGCCATATACTGTTGTGTTTTCCATCCCTAATTCTGTGCATAATAACCAGCTATATACACCTGTATAACGCCTCTATTTGCAGCCATATACAGCTGCATTTTCCAGTTGTAAACTACAGCCTAATAGCCCCATGTTACACCAATATACTCCTTTATTTTATATGCATTATCTGATTAAAGGTTAAATAGAGCTGGTGAGATATTGCATCTTCAACCTTTATGTAATTAAATTGATCTAGTTTAAGTAGGGTAACTATGGTTGAACTAAAAGTCAGTTATCATCTTCCTACATGTGTGAAGACGATGACACTCTACACATCACTTTTCTCATTCATTCAATCAATCTGAGCCAACCCATCAACCGGCCATGGGTATGTATCTTGATTTCTCGGTATACCTTTATAAAAAGCAGTCCCATGACAAAAATTCCGTAAGTCACTTAACCTTAATTAATCCCTAAAAACTGCAAAATCTCAAGGCCAAATCAAGGATGGGATGCATAACTCATCTTTTAGATGCCCCAATAAAAATTCAGTATAACAATCATATCTAGAACCACAATTCACACAAACTATTGCACAAACCAGTTTAATGCTATAAATTCATTTCATAAACATTGTTCGTCATAACTGAATCAAATCCTCAACTACAATCACTTCCTAAAAACTAAAAGTCAATAGTTCAATTAAAAAATGTAGATGAAGAATTTTAGCTAAAACAGGATATTATGATCATACAAGTCACAATTCCAGGTGCGGAAACCCTAGAACTGAACAAAATGATAATACGCAAATCACAACACGGAAAATACCTTTTCAATCACCATTTTTATAGATTACTTGTTCAAAATATTCTTACAATGACCTTACAAGTTAATCTAAATCAACTTAACACAACTTCAATCTAGAGAGGAACCTGACCACAAAACACACACTCTCAATAACTACTCTAACATTCAAAATGACCAAAACCTATTTATACAGTCTGCAGGTTCGCCCGTTTGTATGGTGCGAATGTGGACAAAGTCCACATTCGCCCAGTAACTTGGTATGAACATACACAATAACACATCAGCTTCCACATTCGCCCATACTTAATCTTCCTTCGCCATATAACAAACACATTCGCCCACATACAATTCACCTTCGCCCCTTCTGTTATCAACTAACATATGTTAAAAGCCCAATCCAAATCATTAGTCGCAAAACGTGCATCTACAAACTCCCCCTCGACTATTGATTGGATTGTCTTCTTTCTTCATCCATCGCCTTGTTCATTAACTTGAGTCTAAGCTGCTTTTTCTGATCTTTCGTCATCTCAGGCTCAAGTTTTCTTTTCACTGAACGCTTCGGCACATCAGCCATCTTCACCTTCTTTCCCAACTTAGTATCCAAGTTACTACCAGAGTTGATATCGTAAGCAAAACAAACTCCTACAACTTGTTGATACTTCTTCGCCTGCGCTGCATCATTGGGATCACTGAATATCGGATTGTAGTATAGCATGATTATATCCTCAAAAGTACAATTGATAAGCCACATTGGATCAAACACGTGTATCTTCTTGTACTTATCCTTCCCATCTCTTAACACAATCACAGCCTCTGCATTCCTCCAATCATAGTACCAGAAGATAAAGTCTGCACTGAAGTGTTGTTGTAAAGGCATTAAAGGTATCTTCCTCATCACTTCAGGAGCTTTATATATCAAAGTAACCCGCTTCTTTCCAGTTCTAGGATCAACATCCCGGTGAACTTTCCTCCTCGGGTACTGAGGCTTAAACATATTCCATTTCGTTCTACTTTCCCAGACCAACCGATCAGCAAACCAACCTACAGCCGTGTTATTCACAGAAGCTCCAGTCATAGGGAATCGACAAATGTCTCTAACCGCCCAATACGGTAGAGTTAATAAATCATGAAATCTGTAAAAGTACAAGATTCCTGATTCCCATTTAACTGCAATACATTTCAATCTTCCAAGATACTTCCAACCAAGAGCTCTGCCTTTGAACTTTTGATTGTGATACCTGTAAAATCCACCTTGAGCTTCCGGCTTAGGTCTTTTATCATCAGCTTCTTTCAGCTTCCTTAACAACGTCTTCAAATCATCATTCTGATCAGACGGTTTCTGCTGATTTTCACCAAATACTTTCTCTACAAACTCCTCACTTCGCTTTTCAGCTTTCTTTCTAGCTTCTCTCTGTCGGAGTTCTGTAAAGTCTGGGAATACCTCATCCTCATTATTCTCCCTGAAGTATTGTGGATACTCTTCATGAGTAATATCCTCGATTTCAATTTCCTCCATCTCCGGTGTATGTTTGTCATCAGAATGATTTCCAATATCCTTTTCAGGAATATCTGGAATCATCTGATCCATCATAATCTCCTCCAAAGTCTTTCCTACTCGTTGTGCTATACCTTCTAAGATCTCTTTAGCAACAGCAGCAGATACTTCACCCTCTTCCAAATCAGGGTCATTATACTCTAACTCAAACCTCATATCCTCCGTTTGAAATATTTCAGCGAACTTTCCTGTAAACTCTATCGTCCATTCTCTTCTCTCGAGCATTTCACGATACACATTCTTTGCATCGTCAGATAGAGATCTCACCTTCTCATACCAAAAGATAGTTTCATCCGAATCAACATTCTCACTACCTTTCTTCTTAGAGCTCGACTCACCAGCATCACCTTTCTTTGTCTTTCTCTTTTCAAAGGAAAACTTACTAGAGTCGTCTCCACCATCATCATCACTGTCATCACTCTTATCATCATCATCTTTACTCCCCGATCCCTCAGCATCATCATCTTTATCATCTTTATCACCTTTATCAGATTCTTCATCAGAACTTTCCTCTGATTCATCTTCTTCATCATCCTCTTTTTCTTCATCAGAAGGCTCAAAATCTACTTGCTCTTCATCTTTCTCTTTATCCTCTTCTCCTTCTTTTAACTTCGGAGCTTCACCATAAAGTTTGTCAAGTAGATCACTCAATCTTTTGTTTTCTTTCTTTAGTTCTTTGTTATCAACCTTCACGATCTTTATCATCCTTCTGTTTCTGTTGCACTTAACCTCAAGATCTTTATTCTCTTCTTCAAGTTGTTTTACCTTCTTCTCAATCTCATCTTGGTTAGCTTTTAATGCAACTACAATCTGGAGCATCTTCTCTTCATTCTTCTTGAACTTACTGATTTCAGCTTGTTGTGCAACGATCATTTTCATCATGTCATCCATCTTCTTGTTAACTTGTTTCATAACATCATCAGAAACAGTAACTTTAGATGCTTTGGATGATTCAACCTCTTTAGCCTTTTCTTTCTCAGTATTCTTAAACATATTCAACACATTCTCTAAAGCAGCTTCAAAATCAGGAACTGGTACTGCTTCAGGTTCTTTGGTCTTTTTCTGCTTCTTTGTGACAGGCGAAGATAACTTTGATGATGTACCTGCTTCAGGTATCTTCTTACCTTTCAGCAACTGTTCGATCTCTTTCTCTCTTAGCTTCTTTGTACTTTTCTTCTTAGCCATCGACTTATGCTTTGGCTTCTTCAGGTTTACAACCACTGTCGACCCTTCAAAATCACCAATATCAACACTTAAGCCTTAATCCACATCAACCGGCTTTTTCTGTAACACTTCTTCAACAGTCTTATTCAATAATTCAGACTCCCCAACCGCAGTGGCCTTGCGTTTGGTAGTCTTGACCAGTTCTTCTTCAGAATCCCACTGTTCTTCAACTTCAGTCTCTTCTGAATCAACAGAATCTTCGTCTACCAAACTTGTACCCTTCTTTGCAGTTGTCTTCTTTCGTGCACCTTGTTTCTTAGAAGCACCCTGATCAACCTTCGCCTTGCCCTTCCCTTTGGCTCCAGCGTTTACAACTTGCCTCTTCCTCTTAGTATTTGCATCAGCGTACACTAGAGGATCATCATTGTCTGAATCACTGTTATCATGACGTGCTTTGTTCAATCCTGGGTCAGTGTAACCCGGATTAACTAAAGCTCCAAACAACCTTTTATGAGGTGGCTTCTCATTATCTGGCACACCTTTGTAACCCTTCATTCTCACATGTGTTCTGATATTCATGTGATCTTGTCCTAACACTATCGTTGGATCTTTCCTCAAGTTAGGATATTTGTTATCGAAGATCATCATCAAGAACCTTGGATACAACATAAACTTCTTGTTCTTTAAACCTTTCAGCATCTCAAGCATATGATCCAAAATCATTCCAGAAACATTAAATGGTTTGTTGAGAGTCAACGCAACCATTAATGAGCTAAGACTTTTCCTCATAACATCATACCCACCACTAACACATCCAAAAACATGTATAATCACGTGTGCGAAATATTTAAACTGCACACTGAGCTTTCCTTTGTGCATTGCTCCATCTGTTATCGGACCTTTATACTTCATTCTTAGAAAACACGCCTTCTGCTCGGTCCATGATAATACTCTGGGATCAGTACTCACTTCAAACTTAATCTTCAACGCATCTCTGATGTCATCTTCAGTAATGAACATCTCCATTCCTTGAATAATACTTCGAATGATCGTCTTGTCTTCCCAGAAATCATATCTCGCATTCTTATAAAAATCCTCCATGATGTCTTTATAAATGATGGCTGGTGTAGCTATGGCATGTATGATTCGGCTTCGCCTTAGAAAGTCCACAATCCCTGAAAACTCCGTATTCTTCAACACATCACCGACATAAGCGCAACAGTTATGCGATGCTTCAAACGGCCAAGCTTGTGGTACGTTCTCAGCTTCTGGAACTGGATCCTGGATAATATTCTCAACTGGTATCTCAACATTCTCCGGTTGTTCAGCCATCTGCAAATCAAAAATCAGAAAAATACGTCAAAACACAAAAACGACAAACTTAGAAATTTTAGGTTTTTCACATTTCCACTTTCGCCCGTTTTGATAGGTACGAAAGTGGGTTTTTGAGGTTCGAAGGTGTAAAATCTGAACCGAATGTAGAATTTCTTGGAATAATTCTCACATTCGCCCGTTTATGTCTTCCTTCATCCCTTATGTTCCACATTCGCCCATTCATAACGGTCGAATGTAGAACTGGCTTTGTCCCAAATTCAAAAATTTTATTTGTTGTGTTTTTGTCTCTGATTTTGTCAAAAATTTTATTTGTTAATGGCCGACTAAGCCTAAACAACAATCAGTTTTGATAAACTTTCAATTCTTATTAGTTTTCTAAAGGAATTAGGGTTTAAACCCTCGAATCAATCGATTAACCAACACAAACAACTAATTAACCTAATTCCTGTTATCTTCTCCCCCTAAAACTAATAAGGATTGAATCCACATCAAAAATTCACATTGAAACAGTCCATATTGTTCCAGTTTAAGGAAACTAGGGTTCGAACAAGAAAAACCCCAATTACAACGTCTTTACTGGTCCATTACCTGTAAAAATTCCTTTGCCGCCTCTATTGAACTCCGTCCCATTATCACTCCGAATTCTCTTAATCTTGAGATTGTAGATATTTTCCAATCGAGTGAACAGAACTTTCAGGTTATTAAAGATGTCACTTTTATGCTGCAAACACATCACCCATGAAAATCTTGAGTAGTCGTCAGTGACAACTAAACAATAAAGCTCCCCAAGATGACTTTTGCGTTTGACAGGTCCGAATAGGTCCATGTGCAATCGCTCAAGCGGCATCTCAACAGAGTTAACTTTCTTCACTTTGTGGGACTGTCTGTGTTGCTTTCCCTTCTGACAATTCACGCACTTGTCATTCAAATGAAAGTGTTTAACATTCACTCCCTCGACAAGTCCATTCTTCACTAGATGATTCATTTTCCTCAAATGAATGTGCCCCATTCTTCGGTGCCACATTATTGATTCCTTCTCGGTCGCTTTTGATAGAAAACATGTTACTTGCCCCTGGGATGTCATCGCCTTGGACATTACAAGAATATAGAGATTGTTGACGCGAGGTGCCTTTAACATAACCTACTCTTTTGGAATTTCGAAGCCCGGTTTGAGAATGTAGCAAGATTTGTCATCAAAATAAACATTGAATTGTTTGTCACAGATTTGACTGACACTCAACAGATTATAGTCTATCTGCTTCACATACGATATCCTCTCAAAACTCACAATCCCATTACTCACGCTTCCTTCCATCATGATATATCCTCCCTTGTTTCCGGCAAATGCAACGTACCCTCCGTTAATGTTCTTCACATCAAACAATAAAGCTAAATCCCCGGTCATGTGGCCTGAAGCTCCACTATCAACAATCCAGAGACTGCTAATAGGGCGCTGAAGCTCCCTGCACACATCAAGTAAAACAGTTAGTTCTTTCGGGGGACCCAAGCCTGACTGGTCTTGGGTCTTTGAATATCACTTTTCAAAGAATCATCTACTTGAACATTTTGTTTTGGATCGATCTTTTTAGGATCATTCAAAACTTGGTCAACTTTTTCACTTGACTTTGAAGTTGAGGCTCCCGGAGTACCATTTGGTGTCCAAGACTGTTCCGAATGTTTCAAGATACGAATCTGAGATTTTGGGGTCTCAGTCGTTTTCTTAACATCATTCATAAAAGAAACCTTCTTAGGTACCTTCTCTGATTTAACAGGTTTAGGTCCAACATTTGACTTGACAATAGGTTTTTGTGGAACCCTTTGTCTATCATTTGTTGTGTTCACCACTGGTTTTCTCCACGGTTTCTCCATAGCTATCCGGTTACGACGATCATACTGAAATGGACGATCATTCCTCTTTTGATAAAAATTGTTTTGATTATAAAATTGTTGTGGTTGAGGAACAAAACGCCTTTGAGGAAAGTAATGATTGTCAACCGGTTTCCTCATGGATTGCCTAACTTCAACTTCGTGCCTCTTGTGCCTTACATACGGGCAGTGAGCAAGTAAATGCCCTCTCTCCCCGCACTTAAAGCATGCACGGTATTCGTCAAATACATTTGGAGCATTCGGTTGAGCAAATGTTCTGATAGGATATTGATCATTATAATGTCTATGCCTTACACTCTCAGGAAGTGGACCCTTCGAGTAGGCTGGCTCATGAAAACCGTTTGCTTTGTTTTTCGGTTTAATGAATTGGGTGACATGAACCTTTGGTTCTTTCGGAACATCCAAATACAATTTCTTTAAAATTTCCGGTGGAATTTCATTTGTTCTCTCATGTTTTGGAAACCAAATAGTGCTTTCTTGCCAAATTTTATCAAATTTGGAATAGTTAGCAAACTTAATTGGATATTCCTCGTCAGAGATGATCTTATCGGATCCTTCCATCCGATAAAACACCTTGACTGGTTTGTCACTCATTTCTTTCTTAACTTCTTTCTTTTCAGACTTCTTATCACGATGTGCGTTAGCCATCGGATGAACATGCTGAGATGGTGACACTGGTTCAGTTGTAATGATGTGATTTTCTTTTGGAATATCACACGCATTAGCACTTTTGTCACTCTCAGAATCACTCTCAGAGTCTGAATCATCATTTTCCACAGTTACTCCCTCATCATTCATGCCTAAAATCGGTCTCACATCGGAATGAGGATCACCAACACTTGAAGTATTGGACTCATTTTCCGATGCCAAGTCTGATTTTACTGAGCTCTCCGGTGTCACTTGATGACAATTGTGATTTTCAAAAAGCACCGGAGATGGCAAAGAATTATAACTTGTGGTTTGATCATCAATGATGTGGTCAACAACATAAGCAATATGCTTATAACTTTCTAATTTCTAGTTGACTTTTTCAGCAAAACACTTAATGGTGGCCATTTCCAACTTTGTATTCTCAAGTTCATTAATATAATTGTTAATTGCTAATTGTTTTAATGAAAGAGTTTTCTTTAGGTCGGAAATGTCCTTTTTGTACCCATCAAGTACTTTGTTAAAAGCAATCACTTCTTTGCAAGCAGATTGACAGTTAATTATAGCACTATCGCGTTGAATGCGAAGTTCTTTGTTTTCATCTGTCAATCTGTCACAAGTTCCACAGTACTTATCACTTGTAACATCAGTGCTAGATTCAGAATTTACCTGTTTTGGAGGATCTGTCATGGCCATTAGAGCAAAATGAGCTTCCTTCCCAGCGAAGAACTTTGAATAATCGATTCTAGTGAAAGCATCATCTACTATGCATGACTTCCTCGTCTTCAGAAAATCTGCTTCTGCCAGCAACTGATCAATCTCGTCATCCAAAGATGTAACACTGGCCTCTGAGTCTGATTCACTGTCTGAATCTGAATAAACTGACTCACACTCCTCAGGAACATCAGAAACTGTGTCAATCACCGCTCCTGAACTTGCTTCCTCAGCCTGAACTTCAACAGTTTCAGTCTCCACATTCATATCATCAACAGATACCTCAACCTCACTCTCAGTTTCTTCATTTTGATCAACTATCACCGACTCCTCGATATCAACCTGTCGGGCAACACAAGCCACATTCCCACCAGTAGTTATCTCCTCAACCCCAATTTGCATCCCAGACCAGTCAAACCTTTCATCATTCTGGATCACCAAAGCTTGATTCTGATTTGTATTCTGTGGCTGCTCATTTGGTGTAGTGATTGGTATAACTGTTCTGTTTGTGTTATTTGGTGAGTGGTTTTGATTCTGGTTGGTTGTGTTTGGTTGTCTGTTTTGGTTGTTGTTTGAGGTGTTTTGTCGGTTTTGGTAATTGTTTTGGTTCTGATAGTTGTTGTTACTTTGGAAAGAAACTTGGTTTTGGTTCTGTTGTTGACGGTTTTGGTAGTTTGAGTTGAATGGATTTCTGTTACCTTGCTTAGGTGGCTGAGTGCATTCTCTTTTGAAGTGTCCTTTCCCTCCACAGTTAAAGCATGTAACTTTCTCCTTGTTAAAACCATAAGTAGTGTTAGGAGAAGTACCCAAATAAGTCCTCCCGGTCTTTTCAATAAACTCGGTTGCCCTTCTCATAATACTCGCGAAAGCCCACTGGATGTCAATGAGTTCCATCTCCTCTTTGTCGATTTGTGCATAGTCTTCATTGGTCAAGTTGTTATTCCCAATTTGACTTGCAACTAAACCGTTATATGAAGAAACCATTGCTGAGACTAACGCAATATGTTGTTGAGCAACCTCCACAGTCACATTACCCATATTGGATGTCTCCAATACCACCGGTTGTTGATTGGTTTGGTTCACTTGATTCATGTATTGTGGTTGTTGAGGTTGTTGTTGTGGTTGGCTAGCAGTATAGAATGCAGCTTGCTGCATTGGAGAAAATGGTGAAATGAAAGAATTGGTGTATTGTTGTGGTGGTGGTGTATATGATGGTTGTGAATAAGATGAGGTTTGTGCTAGGTAGTTGATGGGTTGTTTTGGTGGTTCCATAACACTTGAAATACAAGCTATGTGAGGTGCCACTGTTCCACCAACACTCAAGTTTCCCACAGTAGCTGAAGTACCACCATGATACAACTCAGGGTTCTGAGGAATCTGAGATCTTTTAGCTTTCCTCTTCTCCTCGAGTTCTTTATTCTCCAGCTTCTGAATGAACTCGTTGATAGTCCAATACTTATAAGCATCCTTCTCTTTGAGTACCTCAACATGTTGATCCCAGTACGGTGGTAATGCATCTGCAAACTTGTCCACCAAATCTGTCATATGAATCTGTATATCATAACTAGACAATTCAGTTAGTAAATGACAATATCTAGGAGTCAACTCTTTTAAGGTCTCGTTCCCGACATAAGTAAAGTTCTCAAATTCTTTTCTCAACTCCTCCATCCTCAAGCTTCTCGTCTTTTCGTTACAATCATGACGATTCTTTAGCACATCCCATAACTGCTTAGAAGTAGTGCACGACCCAAACTGATTTAGTAAATCGTTTGTGATCGCCTGAGTTAACTGAGAATATGCCTTCTTTTCCACAGCAAATTTCTTCTTCTCATCGTCTGTCAAACTCTCCAAAGGAACAGGTTCACCGGTGTTCTCCAGAACTGGTGCAACATAACCTTTTGCTATCATCTGCCACGCCTCTGTACCTTCCAACCCCATGCCTTCCAGATGAATCTTGAATTCCTTCTGCCACTGATTATACTCTTGCATCTCCATTAGCTTGGGTGGCCGATTCCCGCTACCTGAAGATAAGTCATTTATTAGTGTAGAAATAGCATTGGTAGTTTGAGTGTTTACCACTGCCGCTGCTACTCCCCAATAATCTGTCACAGGTTGTTGTGGCGAAGATGCAACGCTCTGTGGCATCGAACTAGTCATCGCTAAGTAATTGATCGGTTGCGAAGACTGAGTGCTCGATTTCTGAGCTGCCACTGTCCATGGGTCCATAGTCACTTGCTGCTGTTGTTGTGTCGTTGCTGGTCTCGGTGTAGTTGGAAAATTCCACATGATGCTCACAAACTTAGAAATTCACCAAACTTAGAAAATTTCCCAATAACCCTTCTACTTTCGCCCTGTATGAGTCTACTTTCGCCCAAACAGTAACCCCCGAATGTAGAATAATGACCAGAATGTAGAAAAACACTTCACACTTTCCACGTTCGTCCGAAAATATCTACTTTCGCCCACTCTTTTTCCACTTTCGTCCCCCCGTAAAACCGAAGGTGGAAATTGACACCCGAATGTGGAAAAAACAACACAACACACCTAGGTTCGACCTAAAATAAGATACGTTCGCCCGAAAAATCTCAGGTTCGCCCTAAAATGGTCCAGGTTCGCCCACTCTCTCTAGATTCGACCCATTCATCTTTGAAAAACGGTTACACTTTGAAAAACGGTTACACTTTGAAAAACGGTTGTTTTGATCTGAGATTTTCAAAAGTTTGTGGATTTTGATGATCTTAATCAGGTTATGATTCGAAATTGATTTGGAACAACTTTAATTCTTGGAAAACTTGATTTTAACCACGAATTCAAATCAAAAACCTTCAAAATCTATCAAAAACCATTTTCATTCAAAAATAGATGAAATTTGATCAAAATTAAGTCCAAATCAGCTCTGATATTATCAATTTTGTTGTTGTATGATCTGTATGGCTCTGATACCACTTTGTAGATGAAGAATTTTAGCTAAAACAGGATATTATGATCATACAAGTCACAATTCCAGGTGCGGAAACCCTAGAACGAACAAAATGATAATACGCAAATCACAACACGGAAAATACCTTTTCAATCACCATTTTTATAGATTACTTGTTCAAAATATTCTTACAATGACCTTATAAGTTAATCTAAATCAACTTAACACAACTTCAATCTAGAGAGGAACCTGACCACAAAACACACACTCTCAATAACTACTCTAACATTCAAAATGACCAAAACCTATTTATACAGTCTGCAGGTTCGCCCGTTTGTATGGTGCGAATGTGGACAAAGTCCACATTTGCCCCAGTAACTTGGTACGAACATACACAATAACACATCAGCTTCCACATTCGCCCATACTTAATCTTCCTTCGCCCTATAACAAACACATTCGCCCACATACAATTCACATTCGCCCCTTCTGTTATCAACAAAGCCCAATCCAAATCATTAGTCGCAATACGTGCATCTACAAAAAAAGTGCAATAAACTTTCTAAATTATTATAGCAGCATAGTAGGGGGTTAACACAAATGAGTTATCGCCTTATCGGGCTGTAAATGGTCAGGTGGTTTGTTACTTCAACCAAATTTGTTGAATTTTACAAGCACGTAATTTTTTTTAACTAAATAAGCCAAAAAAAATAAATAAAAAGGCTGAATCTTCAAAAAGAAATATTGCTTCAGTTTAACCGTAGTATGAGTTTCATAATAAAATGCCGACAAACAAATATCAAACTGAGTATTTACCAAGAATATCCATCCGAGAATTTAAGTTCTTTTGGGATAACAGTCCAACCAAAACGAACCCGGTAAACCCACCATAATTAGAGAAAGATGCAATTTCAATTGTATGCTGCCACATAGACAAACGAAAAAAATACCTTAGTCGGGCTTGCGATAAAAATTATGTAAAAATATTATGTAAGTAGATAGTTATGATTGTACCTTTGTTTGCTTCTATCTTATTTAGTCGAAGACACCAAAGGTCGTGCGTGCCTAGGCGGCTAGGCGAGGGTCAGCCGAACCACCTTGATTGCTGCGAGGAGCGATAAACAGGAAAAAAAACATGACTGCATCAGTATGAAACAACAAAAAATGGCATGAGACCAGGCTAAAACAAGTCTAAAACATCAAAAAATGTGTCTTGCTTGTATTGGGCGTGCGCTTTTAAGAGACTTATGCCTAGACGACATAAACGAAACCTATTACTTAATATATTAGATATATTTACGTGGGTCCAACACAACTCTGTGCAGAGCAAAGTGTATACAGGCTTTCTAAGGCCCCTTTTTCATTAACCCCAAATTTAAGCAGAGCAAGCCATATGTTAAGCACATGTAAACATTACTTGACAGTAAACATGAAAAACATACAGGTTGAGATTAGGCCCTGAGTTATACAAAGCCTTACTTATGCCACTTTTGCATACGAGCCTTAACTTAAACAGATATATAACACTAAAATGTGAAAATAAACAAAGATAACCTATAACCTTGTCCTTGTCAAGATACCTCTAGAGAAGAAGAGAACCAAGAATTATTTACAACAAAATGAGTAAACGTATACGATCATTAAAAAAACTTATAATAATAAATGGTAGTGATTGATATATTCTTATGAATTATTCTTCAAACACAAGCATGCAGTTAACACTTAAACCAATATTTCACTGAATTTATCCTTAATGAACCAAGAATGCTCACTTTGATTTTATTAATACAAAGTCTATTGCTATTTGATTTTAACAATATATCACGACACAAGGTTGGCGGTGAGTCAAAACATGGATTCAGAAAAACATGGATTCAGAAACTTTCTTCAGGTTTCGACATAAAAATTAGCAAAATAAAATTAAGTTTTTGACTATATTAATTACCAGTTGATAAGAAGTAGGACTGGGCGTGACTTTAAAAAATATTGTCCCATTTTGTATAATTGTTGTTACCTTAAGATGACATAAACAAAAATCATATAAAAATTTATCAAAAAATAATAAATATGTATAACTATATGAATGTACAAATTAATATGTTAACTGAATGGGTTACTTGGCTTATAGATTCATTGAACTATTCAATAAAGATGTTGATTTGATAAAAACAATATTGTTATACTCAAAGGACAGAGTTTAAACATAACCTATTACCTTAAGCAACAGACACACTTGTCCTCGCAACACTTTAACTTTGTAAGTAAAACAACGAACTCATACCTGCAAAGTCAGAGTCAACACTGTGAGTTTGCAAAGAACAATACTTCATCAACTACTACTTTCACAAAACAAAACCGTAAGAAAGTCGTCATGGCCACAAAAATGGTGTATATGCATATATACACAGACATGCACATTCATACACGTATAGGTAAGCATTCAAATTTACCTATAAATTTAGACAATATAGTGCAATGGCAGTAAGGAAAAATGCAAAAAAAAAATGTTGAAGTATGTGTAGGGGTAATTCATAAGCCGTAAGATGTGATGAAAACTGGTAATTGAAATAGATGTAGATTACCTAGAGATTTTAAGCTTCTGTTAACAAATTATCTGATATTGTTTTATCAAAACACGCATCCAAACGCCCCTAAACTTGCATTGCCGACCAAACATAACATCATAGTCATACTGACATAGTTCTATCCATTTATACCAGTTTCCTTCATTATTTACATTTTGGGTCCAAAACAGAAACCAAAAAAATATAAGTATAAAATAACCAAAACAAATAGGAACAACAATTATGTTCATGTTAACTGTCATTTACATTTAGTGGACATGCTTTGACTTCGAATGTCAAACAAACTCATTTAAATTTCTAATTTCACATGCAACTATTCAATCTCCCATGGAAAATAGAAGAATTTGTGTTGACAAATGTACACAAATCCATAATTTTGGCAAATACAAGTTTGACATTCAAAGTCAAAGGACACTACTAAGTGATCATATTATTTGATAACTTCTACTTTTAAAAATAAACTACCCTGTGATGAAACTTATTTCTTGATCAAGTAACCAAATTTGGACTATGTGGCACTTCTTTCATATGAGAATCAAATGATTTCCTATTGTGCCGAGCAGGCAAATGAATCCCCGAATGATCAATCGCTGGCTGCAAGTAATAGATCATTCAACATCAAGATTCAGTTGATTTCCTAAGTCAACATCAAGATTCAAGCTTTTCAAACTTTCTACTCAAAGAAGAAAACTTCTTTGTTCAAAAGTCAACCTTTGACTTTCTAATGATATGAACAACCAGTAATTGTTTTTGCTGCATTAATATTTCACAGTTTGCTCAAATTAGCCATCAGAATTATGCTCCAAATAAAAACATTTTTTTAGAAATAGAATAATAGGATAAAGCATAGTTGAGTTCCCAAGTATGCATAGCCAAATCTGCCACAACACCAATAAAAACAGTTTTGGTAGATAATGTAATTCTTAATGCTTTCATCATGGTGCTTCAACAGATGGAGGCGATTGCAGGGTACTCTACAGATTTATAAAAATTAAAATATTGTGAATGTAAGTTTCAAATAAACATGGATATGCTTCTTATCTTGGTGACAAGGAGAAATTTTGTGTTTCTAGAAAAGTTAACGGAAAGGGGTAAACAAATGCAATATCCCAAATAGCTTGAAAAACTAACCATACCTTTTGTATCGGTTCATCAGTTAGAACCCCTCTAATGCTACCTTTGATCTGCTCATTTCCTGCAGACTCATTTAAAGTAAAAAATAATTCAAATTAACCTCAAACTTGAATTATCATTTCAAAAAAATAATAACATCAACAATTAATTATGATAGAAATTAAAACAATGTTGTTGATCTTTAGCACTTTGTTCAAATCCAATCATCTATCACCATCTAAAAACTATCAAAGATATGTCTGCTCGTATGATACATAACAGATGAATTGTTAAGTGCTTACAGAACCATAAACAAAATTGAATATGAAAAAAATATGTGCATACAAAACAAATCAACATAGATATTATCACGGAGTACAAACAAACATAAAATCAAACCTTCGTGTGTCGAGATGAAGATACAAAACGACCGATGAAGACCTGAGACAGAGAAGTATTCCTGCAAAACCATAACGGGGAACCATAAAAACAATAAACATAAAAATGGCAAAATTGAAGAATGAAAATACAAAGAACAAAAAATCTGAGATATGGAAACAATCCTAACCTTCAATTGTTGCGTGGTAGAGAAGAAATCTAGGGTTTGAAAGCGTATATCTGACTGTAATCGTCGGAATGTTAACGTATTAAAGAGATAAACAACATCAACAAAGAAATCATTGAATAACAAACGATTATACGATGAGAAACTAAAGATGAATTACCTTAAATCGAACAATAAAGATGAATAGATAAAGGATTACAACGATTTGGAGATTGAAGCAGGGAGATGGTGATGTCGTACCTAGAAAGGGATATAATCCATAAAGGCGGCGATGACCATGGATTAGGGTTATGATAATAGGGATGTGAATCCATACCTGACGAAAATAGTGAGAGGCACGACACATCTAGGGAAAAAAAAGAGTAAAGTGATTTTATATGGTAGGAATAGGATGTTAGATGGGTCAAGTTGGAGCTCCATATACAAATATGGATACCTCAAACCCTCTCTAAGGCCTTGATTCAACCCAAGTGACCTCAATTATTATATAGATAGATTTGAGTTTATACAATTTTTTATATTATTATATATATTAAAGAGCATGGTCGGTGTTGGACCATGCTCTTTAATACACCACCCCTCAACTTTATTAAAATAGAAATATTCACCTTTTAAGTTTATATTTGATAAAATCAACTTTCTGGCTTCACAGAATTGACCCCTTTACTTTCTAACTTGACAAAAAAAAGACACTCTTACTTTCTAACTTCATTTTAACCCTCAAACTTTTTACGTGTAACCCATTATATCACTAAACTTTTCTATAAACGATATAAATTCACTTTTCGACATAGGGTTTTTTCCCTTCTGAAACGAGTCTGGTCAAATATAAAACGTTTTATTTATTTTAACGTATAATATCGGCTGGCAAACTATTCTGACGTAAATTTTGTTCGGAAACGAGTCGGATCAAATATAAAATGTTTTATTTTGACAGTAAATATTCGAGTTACCTACGTTTATGACGTAAACTATGTTCGAAAACAAGCGAGTCGGCTCAAATATAAAATGTTTTCATTCGATGGTATAAATCAAGTTATTGTACATTTTCATACAGTTAACACGTCACATGGCATGCCGCCACCGATAAACAACTTAGCCGTTGCCCCGCAACGCGCGACCTATCGCAAGTATAAATACACGTTTTGACATAGGTTTTTTTTTCTGAAACGAGTCTGGTTAAATGTAAAACGTTTCCATTCTTAGTTTTACGTATGATATCGGTTGGTCTACGATTCTTACGTAAATTTTGTTCGGAAATAAATTAGATTAAATATAAAATCTTTTAATTCGACAGTAAAAATCCGAGTTACTTACGTTTCTGATTTAAACTGTGTTCGAAAACAAACGAATCGACTCAAATATAATTTGTTTTAATTCGATGGTGTAAAATTGAGTCATTGTACATTTTCGTATGGTTAACGCATCACAGGACGTGTCGCCGCCGCAACGCGCGGCCTACGACAACTATCTAGTTTTTAATTATTACCCATGACAATTTGCCTCAACTAGATTAAGTTATGGAGCATCATCATATCAAATAAAATCAGTTTTCATCACCCTCTTAAAAGATAAGAAACATAGGTGATATGAATTTTAAAGGCTTTCTTTGTGGTTGGAGATAACATTTGTATATGGTGTTTCTATCTATAATATTTCAAGTAAAACGTAGATAATTTTTTTTATCTGTTTCGCATCCTATATAGCATAATAAGTCTATATAAACAAACTATTAACACGGGAGACAATTCAAAAGACTTTTACCCTCCTGCATATCTTAACCGTGTGAAACGGATATGACAATTATTATAATTCACTCAACACAATTATTACAATTCACTCAACATAATTATTACAATTACAATTGGATCTTGTGTAACCGATAGGAAATAATTGAGCTTAAAACTCAACACTGACACCACCAAGCAACCTTCGTACCTCTTGGATCTCCTCTTTCTCTACGTTTTTTGGACTGAAATCCGGTAAGAGGAAACCCGCCATAACAGCTTGTGACTACCCCTTACGTCACCACCACCGCACGACGCACACACTTACCGCCCGGTTTTACCGTATTTTTGTCGAATTGTAAACGGAATGTTGCCACACCTTCGATCGCCACTACAAACTGTAGTTTTCGGTAATGCTTCAACTTTTGATTAGGAGTTAAGTTAGAGAATAGAGTTGATGATGGCGTGAAGAAAAAAAGAAGGAATTGGCAGAGATTTTAAAGAGAGAAAAAGAGAGCGGTGGGGTGCAGAAAAAGAAGCCTTAAGCATGTAGTAATTCAATTAAGCATGTGGTTCAACCTGTTTTATTGATGGATTTAATTTCTGTGAATCCGGTTAGGAACCGAATTCGTGGATCGAATACGCATAAACAACTCGGTTTCAGACGGGAGATTCGAGACGAGACAGAAATTAACGATAACAAAGTCATCACAGATTCGTATTACTACAGAAACGGTTACAGACACTGTCATCAGTAGGATAAACATCTATCTCGGGGCCGGGGGAGGTCGGACATGACCTCCCCCTTGAGAGCATTCAAAGCACAAACTCAAATCTTCAAATGAAAACCAACACATGAGATTGCTATTTATAGTCCAACACACAATTTCCACTTTCGCCCCTTAGTGAAGGTCGAATGTGGAGTATTTCCACATTCGCCCCTTTGTAATGGTCGAATGTGGAAAACTTCCACATTCGCCTCTTGTATAGAGGTCGAACCTGGCTTTGTGTATTGTCCTATATTTTACAAATGCGTCAGATCCATAAAATGCCCTTATGGATCACCACAATCTCATGTAACACAATACAAGACTCAACCCTAGTCTATTCGACAGTGACGTCCACAGGAAGTGCATCAACAATTTCAAATAAAATTTATATTATTTTTTTATATTTTTGTTTATTAATGTTATACTACTATTTTTATTATGACAATTCTTATAATGTTATCAAACTAAAGAATTATGTTGGCAATTTCGTCAGGAATCCATTGGTAGTTACCAACAAATTGTTACAATATCCACTTTGATTAGGCATTTTCTAGGTTTTGAGGTGTGTTTTTTGGTTGGCTTTTGTTACATGCAGTCATGTTAGGTGGTTGGGGGTTCGAGCAAAAAAAAAAATACTTTTATAATAATCAACTAAACTAAATAAAAAAAAACCATAAAAAGAAGGTATCTTTATACTAATCAACTAAACTAACAGGAACACATTTATTTTTTTATGTGAAAGTAACCAAAACTTTTGTTCCATCCACCATTTAATTTTTTATATACACCTTAATAAATATCAACAAAATTAAATCGGGATAAATAACCTAATTGGATACGGAATGTGTGGAGCACAGTATTAAAATTTATCTCTTCGTAATACAAAGTACATACACTCTTGCTTGTTTTTCAAAATATTGAATCTTTGTTTTTTTTTTTAATCATAATTCATTGTAATATATATGATGATAGCTAGATAAAATTTTGACGAATGATCAGTTTTCAAACTTTTTTTTTCAAAGTACAAACGCAACAGCCAAATAGCGTGCAGCCTCGTCGCAACGTGCGAGTTCCTGGTAGTCTTATATAATTATAACAATGAAATTAGAGCTTTCGAAGTGTATATGTGTATTAGCATTAAACATTACAAAAGTTATGAATTATTGTCCACATCGAAAGTCAAGGATTCAGAAACTTGTGTCCCACATCGATGAAAAAGAAAATATAGAAGGAACATAGCTAAGCAAGCAAGTTACCACCTTCCTTTATCCCACATCGATACTGTGAAGAAAATATAGAAGGCACATCTACTTATGAATAGAACAATAAGTGTCTGAGCATATTAGTTTCTATTTTTGGGAAACTCTAGCCTATAGAGTATCCTGAGCCTATGATATCCCGTTGGATGTTGTCATAGTTATTTTTAGAGCACGAGTAGGAGCATGAGTAGGGGAGACTCTACACCAACTTGTCGTAGATAGTGTTGGGGTATGTTTGGTTAATTATTATTTTTATTAGCATTATTATTAGTAGTAGTGTAGCGTTATGATTTTTAGGTGTTAGGATTATTATTAGAGGTGGGTATCGGGTAGCTTAACCTTAGTTAGGCATGGACTGATCATCCATGCTTAAATAAGGTAGCGCTAACCAATATCCAATTGTAATAATAATTAGTTAGGTGTACTGTTACCTAACTTAGGACTGTATAATTGTGTCAGGACCTTGAAATAGTATCTGGTCGTGTTAGCGTTGTCAACTGCTAAAGGACTGATAAAGAGGCCGGTGAGTTACTTAAACTATTTTCAAAACCTGATACTTGCTCGTAAAATTGTTTTGATGGTGATTAATCATGTATATGCATCGAACCATAGGTGTGGCATCCAGGGTGTTATATATATATATATATATATATATATATATATATATATATATTATAAAGATCATTATATTTTCCAGGCGTGGACATACACGTACAGCTATATGGGGTGTGTTTTACGTTGTATGTGTGAATATATAATGCTTAGTCCGGATATATGATTATGGGGACGTGCAAGGAGTTCATACTTGGTCAATAAAATGTTTATGTTGTTGTTTTACTAATGAGTCAGTTTATGTGGCTCACCAGCTGTGTGCTGACGTATTTTTATTACTCGAGCATGTATCTCAGGTTGAGGATATAAGTGCTGGGAGATAATAGCTGAGAGTTAGAAGACTGTATATGTTTTCAATGTTATCGTTAAGCTTTGTGTGACTTTGGTGTACTTATGTTAGTTCGGCTTGTAATAAATACTTAAGTTATATGATGAGATTACGTTTCCGCTTTAAGTTTTCACCGACTGGTCACTGTAAGTGCCCCGACCTGGGCGGGGTGTGACAAAAGTATGAAACACCTATAATATTTAGTAGATATGGGTTCAAAACATACAAGAATGTTTTATCAAGCAAGAAATTTTCTGGTTCGTATTTTCGCTGCGTATTTCGGTTAAAAAGGTTTAGGGTGTTTCAGTTTGGGCCAATATGCCAGTCTATCCCAAAACTTTAAAAATTGCTTGAATAGTCCCTAACTTTTGACGAAATAAGCCAAAACAGTCCAAAGACTTAACTGGGTTAAGTCTGTGTCATTAAGTCAGGGGTATTATGGTCAACTCACCTATAAAATTGTCTTCTTCCCCAATGATATCTAATCCATGGTGTCAATTCACCCTAACATCACACCACATCTCCCACCTCTTACACCTCGTATCAAACCCCATTGATGTCCACATTAAACAAATAGTTTAACAAATTAGGTTAAAATTGTCTCACCTTCATCTCTGTCAACAATTGATTCCTAAAGCAAAGAATAGAGAACAGATCAGGTAAGTCCTTCAATGATATATATTGATTGTTGTTCTTTAAGGTGCTTGAAGTTAGGGTTTATGTTGATTCGGGGATTGTAACTGTTAGAAATTAGGGTTTATACATTGTTGACTTATCTCCGTCAACAACTGATTCACGAAGCAAAGAACAAAGATCAGATCTGGTAAGTCCTCCGATGATATATATCAATCGAAGTTGTGATCTGATTTTATTGTTTTTCTGTTGGATTTCGTGATTTGGTTATATACCTATCGATCTTAATTATATCTATTCTCGAAAGATTCATCAGGTACATAGTCCATTGGTTCAATTATCATTGTTAATTTTACATGAGTATTAGGAAATTGATTGAAATGTAAGAAATTCTTCGTTAATTTCATCCATTGGTTCCATTTTGTAATTTGAGTTGAATCTTGAAATTCTAGGTAGTGGAAGCTTGTATCAATGTTCATCCATCGATAAACACCTTGATTCCTTGGTAAATCGTCAATTTTTTTTTTGAACAATCAAACGCAACTTCATTATCAAAACCATAATTACACCCGAGCACATTAAGCCAGAGGCTACCTGGGCTATACTACATGCCTCGCATACATTACATTCACATTACACTTTGATTCCCCTATAGACTACCCACTTGTACCCGCTTGTTCGCAACGCTCAGCCGGTATCAAAATGGGAAAACGCCCACCAAGCCGGCTTGTCCAGATTGTTGTTTCGTGCCCTTTTCACCATCCACCAATAGGATTCTAACTTTATTTCTTCCAGAATTAATGGCCTGGCTATAATCAGATTGTTGAACACCTTATTGTTTCGATGTATCCACAGCTTCCAAAGTGTGAGTAAAACTATCGCATATATCGCCTCTCTTTTGTTCTTTGAATTTTGATGAGCATCCCAAACAGCGACCAGTAAGTGTGAGATCCGGTTGTAGGACAGCAGCCCGTTCATCTTCACCCATCCACCAACATTCCACCACACTGCCCTCGACCACACACAATCGAAAAATAAGTGCTGCTCTGTCTCCGGTTGCAGCCCACACCTTCGGCATAATCCATCCCCCATGTTTACTCCTCGAAAGGCCAAGTTTTCAGCTGTTGGAATCCTATTTTCTGCAGCCCTCCATACTAAACAATTCACTTTCGGCGTCGCGATCCTACTCCACTTGAAAACGAACCCAGGCAGCGATCCGTTAGACGCGCACTGCAGGGCATCTCTAACTGTTTTAACCGAGAACTCGACTGACCCAGTTTGTCTAGCCCAACACCACTCGTCATCCGCTTCGCTAATCCTTTGTTTAACCAGCAGACTCCACAGCTGGTTCGCTTCCGACTGTTCAGCTTGTGTTACAGGTAAGCGGCTCCAAGGTAGATCCCACCAAACCAAAACGTTGGTCCTCTTGTAACACTCTTCCACCCTCGGCTCTCTAACAGAACATAACTGGAATACATTTGGATATAAATCTTTAAGTCGCCTACCTTCACACCAAATGTCTTCCCAAAACCTAGCCGTGTTGCCTTTGCCCACTTTGCAGACCAGAGACGATTCCAGATCAATACCCTTCTTCACAAAAGCCGAACCTATCGACCCAATTGTACCCCACACCCCTTTGTATGTTTTCTTATACGGAATGAACCTAACCCCCCTTCTATACCCGTGTATTGCGTCTACCACCTTGCGCCACAGTTGGTTCGGACACGACTTGTATCTCCACCACCACTTTGCAAGCAGCCCCATGTTTAGATCCTCAATATTTCCAATTCCCAATCCGCCTCGATTTCTTGGTTTCACTATTCTATCCCAAGCTGTCCAGATTATCTTTTTTCTTAATGTCGCCCCTCCCCACAAGAATCTTCTTCTTAGTCCTTCCAGTGTTTTTAATACCCCTGCAGGTGCTTTAAACAAAGACAAAAAATCGTTAGGAATCGCCCCCAAGACCGCTTTAACGAGTACCGATCTTCCAGCAAAAGACATTGTTCTCGCCTTCCAGGAAGATAACTTCGCTTGAAACTTGTCAATAACCGGCTTCCAGCTTTTAATCCGTTTCATGTTGTCGCCAACCGGGAGACCAAGGTAGATAAATGGAAGCGCACCTACACGACACCTTAACAAACCAGCCATCATTTCCACTTCTGCCTCGTCGATGTTAATACCGAGCAGGTTACTTTTTGACAGGTTAACCGACAGACCCGAAGCCATGGAAAAACACCGCAGAATTCTGTTTAGATTCTTAATGTTTTCCGTGGACCATGTACCGAAAAAAGGGCGTCGTCGGCGTATAGAATTAGACTTATGTATTTATATTGATAGGTTTATATAGAGAGTTGATAAGTGTTGATCCGTGTTTGTGTTAAGTTACTACAATTAGACTTAATTATCATTAATTGAGTCCATAAAGTCTAGCAAAATCTAGAAAATGCATGGGTTTGCATTTGGTAACTATTAGATATCGTCATATCGCGAAGTAGTTAACTTGTACGAAATAAACGTTGGTGATATCCAGAAAGCTTTTAATAACTAGAGTTGTTTCAATATGCCTATAACATTAAATTATTGGCATCTATGTGTGAATTAGTGTGTAAGAGCATTCACAATAGAGACCCTATTTTTTGGGTGACAAAACCCTATAATTTTTTTGGGGGTTGGAAGTGGTTGTGAGTGAAGACAATGGGGAATCTACAGTGTGTTGGTATATATTAGGTTCTTTGGGAATCTTTTATGGAAAACAGGAAAACTGTATTTATTTTTTAATATTTGTTGAAAGTGGTTGTGAGTGGAGGAGAGAGAAACTGTAATGATTTTTAATGTAATATGTGGTTGTGATTGGTTGTGAATGGATGGGGGATGAGGATTCTATTGTGAATGCTCTAAGGGTGTGAAAATCTTGATTAGGTGTTTAGAAACCCTAATCCTTGGTTTTCACTTGTTTACCCTAATTGTTAGCTTAATTAGCCGCGTTACACCCTAATTTCCTCTAAATTATGTTTAATTCCATAGTTTTCCCTAAAATAGTTAACTTTAATGGTTATTAGTAGGCTAATGACCATTCCAACTATCCAAATTCTGACTCTCAACCAATTAAACCTTAACCAATTAGTTACATGGGTAATAATTAGAATCAAGTTCCTCATGTTTTGCCCCCTTCTCCTTTCCATTTTAGGTCAAAACCACTCCTAGCCCCCTTTTTTTGATGTTGCCTGTACACCTTCCCATAATCACATTCATTAGTTGATGTTGATTTGATCTTGTGAAGATTCGGCCCTATTTAGACTTAGGTCATGGAAGAATACCTCATTCACTAACAAAACAACACAATCCCTTTCCCTTTTCTCTCAAACTTACGGCCCAAACACCCCCACCCCAACCCTTCACACCCATTTTAGGCTTAAAATATGCTTGTTTGAGGTGTAATTGGAGTTCACGGTGCTTAACAAGGAGCTACACATTAAACCCAAGTTAATCAACATCATTTGCACTAAGGAAATCTTCCCTAACTTGTCTAGTGGTAAAACCTAAATATCTATATTATTTGTCTTGTACATATGTCCATGTTGTGAAAGACGGTACACCAAATGAGATATTGCTTAGGTTTTGTTAAAACACGATATACAAGTGTTAAAGTAGGTTTAAAATGGCGTGTGTGAGTGTGTATATGTGGCCGTGGGGTGTGTGTGTGTGTTTGTTTGTTTTGCAAGTTTAAGATGCGGATGAAGGCCTGGAAGTGTCTTCTTGTGTTCTTGGCACATGTGTAGGAGAATAAGCCCGCGGAGTGCAAGCATGAAGACATCAGTTGGGTCTAAAATTGGTAGTCTAATGTTATTAGCAAGTTAAAGTAACGAAAGTCAAAGTCGAACGGCTCGCAAACTACACGTAAGGCGACTTGAGAAATTCGTATAATAGATCGACTAGTGAAGCTCAAGTTATGATTAACGGATAAGTAAATATATTTTGTTTAGGCGAAATATATTTATTCATTTAAAAAAATGCTTTTCTTGTTTAGTGAGAGTTTTAGTGATTTGTTAACCCTAGGGACCTAAATGTAATTAGCCTAAGTATGTTTAGGCTATAAATAGAAAGCTAGGTTAGGGTTTTTATTAACACACATTCTAGAGTGATTTAGGGGCTATCATTGTTTTTACCATTTTCTAATCGTCTAGTGGGTTTTCATTGTTATATTTGTGTGTGTTCATCTCTATTTATTTATCAAAATCAGATTTAGTTCGAAATCGATCCTATAACATCTTTGTCGTGAGGGAATTCCCAGAAGTCTTTCCCGAAGGCTTGCTTGGATTGACCCCACTACGACAAGTCAAGTTTCTTATCGACTTTGTCCTCGAAGAATTGTCGAACCAATTGCAAGAATTGTTAGACAAGGATTTTATCTGACTGAGTTTATCACCTTAAGAACTCCTTGTCTTGCTAGTGAAGAAGAAAGATGAAATCTTTTGGATGTGTATAGATTACCGAGTGTTGAACAAGCTTACTGTTAAGAATGAACACCCGTTATGAAGGATTGATGATTTGTTCTACTAGTTTCAAGGTTCCAGCTTCTACTTAAAGATTGATTTGAGGTCTGGCTATAATCAGTTGTGGATTCATGAAAAAAATATTTCTAAGACAACGTTTAGAACTTGTTATGGCCTAGTAATCTCCTCCAGTACTTTTTTTAATTTCACTCCCTCTTTGACCCTCCATCACCACTACTGCCACCCACGTGACCCACCATCACTTACCATGAATTTTGTTCATTCGTCTTTTTTAACTTACCAAACAACACAAAATAATGATTCATTCAATTCCCATATGGTAATTAAGCAAGATACGAAACGGTAATGATTCATTTCATCAGTTATAATACCTCAAAAAAGGAATTGTTGGGTTTTGTTTAGGTTAATTTTGGGCTTGAGAGTTAGACGTTGATCCAGCCCAAGAGAAAAAGGAGGGCTGGCTGAGGGTTGCAAAACTACCAAAGAAAGAAAGAAGGAAAGAAAAAGCAGAGCGACGACCAATTTGTGCAATCAATATCACCACCTGATAGAGAGAGAAATGGGGAAGCCGTTAGGACCGACGGGGGAGTTTTTCCGTCGAAGGGACGAATGGAGGAAGCATCCGATGCTGAACAACCAGTTCCGTCACGCCACTCCTGGCCTCGGAATAGCCCTCGTTGCCTTTGGTGTCTACGTCGTTGGTGAAATGGCCTACAACAAGATCTATGCTCCTTCTCACTCTCCTTCCGCATCTTCTCACTCTCACTGATTCATACATACAGGTACCTCTATTTCCCTCTTTCTTTCTTTCTTTCTTTCTTTCTTTCTTTCTTTCTTTCTTTCTTTCATTTCTAGGGTTTTCTATTATATTTCTTATTCTTAATTAATATGATTTATTATTCATTGACTTCCTACTTCCGATCTATCTTAACTTATATTGTTGATTTTACTTCTGAATTTGGGAAATCATATCTGAATCCATGTGTTTGTTTCATAAATTTGGGATTTTGTTTTAGGCTTTTGGGTATGGGAAGACCGTGACAACTGACAATGGTATTTCTCTATGCCATATTTTCATAATAATTTATACAGTCTGTGTGTGTGTGTGACCTAAGAAGTGACAAAATTTCACTAAAAATCTTAGGACACCAATTAATAAGAATCAAAACTTGAAGATTTAAGATCCAGCATTCTTGTGAAACTTGATGCAGCATAATTGATAATTGCAATTACACCCTACAGACAGACACTTAATCAGAGAATATAATTTAAAGTCTAATGATATTTTTAACATCTTATGATTACTTTTTATTTCCCTAGGCATGAAGCTAAAAAATGTAGCTATTCGGTCAGATATGTGAGTAGTCTCTTCAAAATAAACAACCAGGATTATTTTGTTTTCCATGAAATCTCAGTAGGTCAAGGTTACTTATGAGTCAAAACACAGTTACTTGATGATAAAACTATTAAGTCTTTATTTGTCATTCTTTGCTCTTGTGTTTTGACTTCAGCAAGTTCTGATGCAACTTCTCTTCCCAATATTGCTGTGTTTTAGATTTCAAATCTTATAATTTTGATGTTATTACTTGATGAAATCTTTTAGTGTAAACTGCTGCACTCAATCAAACTATTAAGTCTTTATTTGTCATATTGCATAGAAAGTTGATTTTGTGACGGTTTGTTTAGTGAAGCGACATTTTAGTTTAATTAAATGCTGTCTTTTGAACTATGTTACGACTTGAACAGATTGTGAATCATGAGCATAGATCTCTCTGGTGAGGTGTTTTTTGTATTTGACCCGATCTTCCAAGTGCAATTAAATTTTGGTACAAAGTGCAGTTTTTTAATTCATCTATGGGGATCATAATGTTGAGCTAAGTTGTTAGGTAGTTTATGTATGTTTTCATTCCATTAAGGACCGTCATTATTCGTAGTCCAGGATTTTCGGTAATCAGATCTACATATACGCTTTCTTTTTTTTCTGTTTCAGATCCAGTAACCCCTTATTATTCGATTGGGTTCGGATAGTGAAACAGAGTACTAAACTCGCAGGGCGTGGATAAAAGTTGCCCAACTATCATGTTTGGTCTTGCATGTTTTGATTCTAAGAAAAAAGAACAAAACATTTTGATTTCTGATATTTTGTTCATATTTGATATCAGGCGCTGCTGTGAAGAATGATGCTGACGATGCAGATTGTTTCTTGTTTACTGTTTATGCTCGTCTCTTGAATAAATAGACAAGGATTTTATGGAATTGTAACAAAACACTACAATTGTTGTTTGATGATGCATACCAATGTTATGTTTGTTGTTGCCTTACGTAAAGTTGATTTTTTTGTGTCAACTTATTAAACCTAATTCTGATTATTGGTAATTTTAAAGAAAATAATATTCATTACAAACCCCCTCTACCAGCCTAGTTTCTTTCTCTGCCTAACCCCCATCCTATGGCTTCACCACCCCATATTCTCTCAGACTTGGAACGTAGGGCCCTTCGGAATTCGATTTGGATTCCAAAAATTCAAAATTCGACTCAGTTTGATTCGTTCTTTAAGAATTCAATTTGACTATCAAGAATTCGAATTTGATTCTAATAAAACGAATACGAATTTATGATTTTAAATTCAATTCGATTCGTAATTTGAATCAAAATTAGGCATATAATTCTATTGTATATAGCCGTATTTTACATATTTACACCATGGGTATGTTTGGCAAGGAGCTTTTAAGAATTTTTAGGAACTTCAAGCTTTTAAGAAAAAAGTCATACTCAATAAAGAACATTGTTTGGTTGAAGGAGCTGGAAGCTTTTAGGTTGGAGAAAAAGTTCTATAGTGAAAAGCTACTAGTACTAGCGTTTAAGAAAAAAACTCTACTAGCTACAAGCTTTTAATTAGTAAATGATACAAATACCCATTCTATTTTAAAAATAAAATAAAAACCTTCTTTACAAGCTTTTAATTATGCCCATTTTGGTCATTTTATACATTTTATTAAAAGTTTCAGCTACTCTGCCAAATACCAAAATATATTTAAAAAGCTTCCAGCTACCAACTTCCAGTTACAAGCCAAAGCTAGTTTTGCCAAACATACCTTATGTATCACAAAACTCTAAAAGGCTATAGTTTACTACTTTTACCATTTATGTATTTGACATATTGTTGTTTATTAATTTTGTAGATTAGTATTTTAAATGCTTAAAATAATGTGTTGTATTAGTTTTATAATTGAAGGTAAAACAATTTATTATTTATGGTAAATGTGGATTCAATCTAATTTATTGGAATTCGAGTTTTTAAAACGAAGACTGCGGCGAAGATGAGTCGATTTTTGGGAACCACATGTTCGATTTTTCAAAGCTGGATCTATTGCAGATATGAATCGACACAAGCGGCGATCACTTTTATGCATGTGTAAACACTCATTTGATAATTTCTTAAGCCTTGTAATTCACAAATTCTAACAATTAGGCAATCCCTAGAGAAATTATATGATTTAACAAATTACATTACTTGGAGTATTATATGATAACCCATGCTACCTCAAACTTGAATTTGTTTTCTTTGATCGTTTGTCATTGTCTTGTTTACTTCGTCTTTCCCTTTAAACATCTGTAGAATAAAAAACCGTTCAACTAAAAAGATAATTTGGAGTTGAACCAATGTAAACTAGGGCATGTAAACCGTATGCAATTGTAAAGAAGATACCCTTTTGAATGGGAAATTACAGCACTAACTTTTTATTTAACGAAACACACGTGTTTATTGACTTGAAAATCATGTTTTTATCACCATGTTCTCTTGGCCGTCAATGTAATTTCATTAGTGGTTAGGAAGCCTTTGTACACTTTGTATGATAGGAAGCTTTTTTACAATAACCTCCGTCTCTCTGTATATAAAGTAACTCGAGCCAAGCCAACTAAGTTTTGCAAACTATCTGATTCGAGCTGACTCGGTTTTTTAAGCAAGCTTTTACACATGTGTCACACCCTCAAAATCCACCTGCGGGGTTTTACCGCGAGGCGCGTGACAAACCAGGATCCAAATCAACGGTCACAATAAACAACACTATATGAACACATGCATATTTAAAAACATAAGTTTAAAACCATTAAACAGTAGCGGAAGCTTTGTTACAATCCAAAATCCAAAAGTAATCCCAATTGTTCAACATAAGAAAACATGATCCTAAACTAGACGTCGTGCAGACGCGTGCGCCCTAGTCCTGGTGTGCTACCTTAGCGACCTGAGAAAAACATGCCAAAAGTACGTCAGCACAAAATGCCGGTGAGTTCACAGGTTTGTAATAAAAGTACCAAGTTCACCCTGTCCATACTATACAAATATGTAAACCAAAGTACGCTAGCTAGGCGTATGTTTTGTTACTACTACGATTGGAAACCATTACTAACACGCAAACCAGAAGCATTGCCCGAATGATGTACCGTTCCTGTTTGAGACAATATGCACCCGCCGGCTCCAAGCCGACGAGTGGGGCAGGTCACGCCCAATAGATCTATCCACATTTCCCCGTTGTGCTACACCGCACATTCATGGTTTCCCCCGGGACTTCCAAAGATCGTATAGTAACCCAAAGTAACCCATAGTATGACAGTTGTTACCAAACACAAGTTTAACGCATGTTTTCTCCCCCAAAAGTAAAACCAGTTAAAGTGGGGCCGTGAACTCACCTTAGGTTGCGTTACTTCGATTAATGAACAAAATCAGCAAGCTATGCTAGCCCCGTAAAGCGGCGACCTAACATATGATAGTTACAAGTACTTAGACTAATAACCCGTAGGTTAGTTAGTCCCTAGATGTCCAGACCATTACCAGGTTCGTTTGAAAACACGTTGACTGTTAAACTGACCAAATGTACAAGACTCGACATCCCATTGGTGACCCGAGACTCCACGTGTTATACTTGTACTCTCAATCATGCAATCATACTTAACATGCGTTAAAGTTCAAAAAGTCTAACACATAGTTCAAACAGCACATAAATAAGCCCGAGCATGTGTTACCAAGTTATCAGGTATGATACGAGGTTCCTAGCATGTTCCTAGGTGTCAAATCGGGTCTCGGGATGCCAAAATACACTTACAGCAGCAGTACAGGCGATTAGGAAAAGTCAACTAGCGATTATGGAGGTCAACAGGCGATTATAGGGGCTAATCGCCTCTTAATATAGGCGATTAGGTCATAAGACATGCATTTCAGAGGCTTATCAGGCGATTAGGTCGTAAGACATGCAATTCAGGACTTAACTAGCAATTAGGATCACAATCGCATGAAATGAAGGCAATTAGGCCCCCAATCGCCTATCCTATAGGCGACTAGGCTTCCATATCAGGCGATTGGGCTCCCAATCGCCTATAGCATAGGCGATTAGGGTCCCCAATCGCCATCAGCAGAGCTGTTCCGGTTTTTCGCGCGTTTAACCCTCCAAATCAGATCCGGAACGTGTGGAAATACCAAATATCGATCATACAACAATATCAAACATATTTCAAGTAAAATCCCTAGCGTATCATCGTTCTACCAGCCCCGAATGCAAGTATTTTTCCAAAATAGTACACTTAGCATGAAAACATCACATCAACATGCATAACTTTTACCCTAAATAGCAAATACTCAGATTTCATCATGTTATCACGTTGTCCGATCATTCCCTACTGTTCTAGCATCATTCTACAATAAACCCTAACATCAAACAACTAGTAAACACCTCATATCATACAAAATCATTCAAATGGGTCAAAATACTCAATATTCACAATATACTTCCCAAAACCATCCAAACTCCTAAGACATCCTCATCCTAACATAAACAAGCTGTAAACACCCTAATAACACAATAACAATCCTTTTTGAATCATAAAAATCCTATCTTTTAATCATATTCAACACATACAACATGCATAATGGTTTGGACTTGTTTAAAAACGATTTTCATAGGTTTTCAAAGACACAAGGGTTTATAAATCAGGTCTGGACCTTTAGGGAGCAAAAGACAATCATTCAAAGGTTTGGGGATGAAGAACACACCTTCGGTTTATGAGGAATTGATGTGTAAAGCTTGAAAATGGGTGTTTTGATGCTAAAACGTGTTCCAGAGGGTGTTTGGGAGTTGGGATATGTTATGAGACGGCTAGGGTTGCATTAGAGGTGTTTTGGAGGTCAAGGGTGGTATTTATAGGCGTTTCTAGTCGTTTAAAACACGTCAGGCGATTACGCAGCAGTATCATGCGATTAGGGCTCATAATCGCCCTCAGACTTCCCCTAATCGCCCTCCTATAGGCGATTACAGGGGCTAATCGCCCTCAGCCTCTGCATAATCGCCTTCAGGGTCTGTTTCTGTGTATTTGGCGCGTTAAACCCCGTTTTAACATATGTTAACACGTTTTCACATATCGACAAGTCTCATAAAGATTATAAACACATAATACATGAAAGCAAACACGTTCACACTCGTTCACCAATTCCCGGGACTCGAGACTTGTGTTTTTACTAAGGTTTGACGATTCCACGAATCGTCAATCCTTGCATACCTGGTTTAATGGCTGACATCTAACGATCCTCTAGGTTGTACTAACGACTCCCGAACCATAACACGACTCAACCGACCTAGTTAAGTATACTGTACGCGTGACTCGCTAAGGTAGACTTTGACCTAAACCATGTTATTAACCTGAGTTTGCCGGGTGTCACAACATGCACTGATTTTACACAAGCTTCATAAGCTAAATTTGGGCTGTGCACTTGATACCCTTGTACTACTATACTTTATACTATATATTTATAAACCTTGAAACGAATAGTATTGGCCGTTAGTACTAACAGTTATGTTGTTAGTAGTAGCGGTGTTAGTACTAATGGCGTTAACTTCTTTGTTTTTTTAACAACTCAACGATAACGCCATTAATACTAACGGTGTTAGTACTAACGGCGTTACCGTATAGTCATATGGAATGCTACTACCATACTAGGTACCACAACAAACCAAACTGTACGTCTACGTTTTTTATGTAACTTTTGTCTAGATTCGAGTTGGTAAAAATTTCAGTTTACAAGGGTATAAATTCGAGCTAGTGTAAGTTTAGAAAGGAGAAAATTGCTCGAATAGTCCCTGTGGTTTGCTCAGATTTCACCTTTAGTCCCTAACTTTTGAAAATTACAGGTATAGTCCCGAAACAGTGAACTTTTTGCACTCGGATAGTCCCTGGAGCTAACTGAGGTTAAATAATCCAGTTAATTGGGTGTGAAATTACAAAACTACCCTTATTATTAAAAAATATAATTAACAATTATGTGGGGTCCACCACTTCTTCTTCCACACTTCATCTTCCCCACCAAGACCTCCACAAACCATGACCACCACCACCTCCCCAAACCACCACCACCACCACCATCAAGCTGCCGCCTTCATCTTCCCACACTTCATCTTCCCCACTTCATCTTCTTCACCACCACCACCACCACCATCAAGCTGCCGCCTTCGTCACCATCTTCGACCACCTCCATCATCACTAGAAACCCCCAAATCAGAACCCTAGGGTACCACCACCATCTATACGAAGACATTACCACCACCACCACCACCAAATGTTCTTTTATTCATCTTTTTCGTAGGATCCAAAGTCGGTCCCTCGAGCAAATTACCCCAATCTTCCAACCGAGCCGTGGCTCCACACAGCCGGAATACAGATCTCAGTCAGTGTCGTCACTAAAAATGTTCAACAGCACTCTCTCCCTCCTGGTTACAGACGACTAACCAGATGACTTCTCCGGCAAGATTCGCTACTGTCCTCGACGCAAACGCAGAAAATCAGAGTTCAGAGGACGAACTGATTTAGCTAACCGAACCTGCAATCAGATAACCAGATATTGGCCACTGTTCCTCTTTCTTTCTGCATTATTATTACACGCTTTTGAAGCTTACAAAATTGGGTGGAGATCCAGAACGAGTGAATCGGAAATTGAAATTGTTGAAAATAAACCTAAAGTTGTAGTCTCAGTGATTCTCCACGTAAGTTATTTTTTTAATTTCTTTTAACATTTGTTACAGCGAATTTAATATAATTTAGATTAAGTGGCCTTAAGTAGTTTGATGCATAATAGTAAGTGTTATTATATAAGGATAATATGACAGTAGACCTAAAGGGGTGGTGGCTGTGGTGGTTTGAATGTTGATATTGTTTTATAAAAGAAAATGATTTAGGTTATATGGAATGTTGATATGAATGTAGTGTATTATCAGGTAAATTTGAAGAATTTAGTATGTTAATTCTTGATTTGATTAATATATGTGGTGGTGGTGGTGGTGGTGGTGGTGGTGGTGGTGGTGGTGGTGGTGGTGGTGGTGGTGGTGGTGGTGGTGGTGGTGGTGGTGGTGGTGGTGGGGAAGATGAAGGTGATTGGGGTGGGGAAGATGAAGGATTGTGGGCCCCAGAGACTTATTATTTTATTGATTTTTTTATTTTTATTAAAGTAAGGGTATTTTAGTAATTTTACACCCACTTAACTGGATTATCTAACGTCAGTTAGCTCCAGGGACTATCCGAGTGCAAAAAGTCCACTGTTTCGGGACTATACCTGTAATTTTTAAAAGTTAGGGACTAAAGGTGAAATCTGAGTAAACCACAGGGACTATTCGAGCAATTTTCTCTTTAGAAAGATACTAGGTTTATTTATGTATTTTGACCCAAATTGCTCAAAATTTATCTTCAGTGGAGTGGAGTGGAGTGTTGTGCATTTGGTTCGGGGCTGGTAATGGCGCCAAAGACAACGAAAAAACGTTCCACACCGTCAGATCCTAACGGAATCTTCTCTGGGATGTTGGTCTTCCTCGTGGATAAGGGCGTCCAGAGACGTCGTCTGCAGGTTTTCCTCTTCTGACAGACTCTATTGGCTGGCTGTTTATTATATTATATTATATTATATATTTGGTTTTGTGGTGAAGATATGGAAGCAAAAGCTTGTTCAGATGGGAGCAATCGTAGCTGATGAAGATGAAGGTTTGTCTGGCAATGTGACCCACGTTTTCGCAGCTGATTCCGACTCACTTGGCCACAAATTCCCTCCCAAACTCTTACACCGCTTCAAAGGGGTACTTGTTTCTTCTTTCTACTGAAAGTTGTTTCAAATTCAAATAAGGAAACAGGCAAATAACATACATATGTTTATTCAGTCCATTCTCCTTAATCAGTGGTTGGAGGACAGCTTGAGGTTAGGAGAGAAACCTAACGAAGAATCCTACAAAATACACTTGACTTCATGCCAAACTTCCCCCAACCCTCCTCAACCTTCGGATAGTGATACTCACTTACACCCTTATAAAAAGCCCAAAACCTCTCCCAACAACTCACAAACTTCTACTCCGCAAATGGATAAATCGTCGAATGATTCAGGCACTGGTCAACAGACTTCTGTAAGACATCTTGCTTGTTATTCATTTATTCATCTTCCACTCTGTTGGAGTGAAATTTTCTGCTTGCTCTTTCTAACTCAGATTAGCGCACACAACGCTTCCTTGCCTTATCATCCTCCTGATTTGAATAAAAATATTACTGAAATATTTGGCAAGCTTATCAATATATACAGAGGTAAATTTGTTTATCTTTATTCCTATTAACCATATCGTTGTGCAGATTTCCATGAGTGGTTTAGGTGTACTTTCTCATGTGACTAAATTTGTCAGCTTTGGGTGATGATCGGCGGTCCTTCAGTTATTACAAGGCAATTCCTGTTATTGAAAGATTGCCGTTTAAAATTGAAAGTGTGGATCAAGTGAAAGACTTGCCTGCTATTGGGAAGTCAATGCAAGATCATGTAAGTAGACATTTTTTTATAAAACATTGCATTTTCTGTCACTTGCTATCTTCAATACACATAGTTAACGTGAGAGAAGGTTTACTATTCTTGAATTCATTTGTTTCTTTTTCCTTGTCTTTTTAAGCTAAATATATAGCATTTTTTTTTTTTTTTTTTTTGCAATGGTTTTGAGTTTTTCATTGGTAGTGTTCCAAAAACTGTCTATATAGACCATGCATATTCTTTTCTTAAGCATAAATTACATAAATCTGATCTTTATTGTACTAAGGGGCTATTTGGTTCACTGACATGACACCTCTGAAACAGTTAGTAAACCTCTTACCCATTAAGTTTCAAAATGACGCTGGATGAAAATTTTACCCCTTTAACCATTCACCTGCATTCATAACCCTCATCCATACACTCACGCACCACCTCCTCGACCCACCACCACTTCACCACCAACTAGTCGGAGCGAGCCAAGTTAGGCCTTTTAGTGGTTCAGAGTCTCTTACCCTTACCCAATCAGACCTCTTTCATTCTCCACATTCAGAATCAAGCACACAACTCAAAACACACACTGTTAGCATGGAAATTAGTATCCAAGCAATACCCCATTTCGACCACAAATGAAATTGTTACTGATAAATATTAGATGAGAAAAAAAATGAAACATGTTACTATACCATTGTGTGTTTATGTGATAATTAAAACTGCATGTTCTATGAAATGACCTGAAAATCTGTTTTCTATCCATATCTCCTGGCCTATAGATTTTAAAAATTGAGAAAAATATTCTTAATCGTTTTTACTGTGTATTATGTTCTGATGCGTGCTCCTGTATTTTAGATACATGAGATTGTGACGACTGGGAAATTGTCCAAGTTGGAACACTTCGAGAGTGATGAAAAGGTGGGTTTTGCAAAGTATGTAGTTATATGATTTAACTTTACTAATCCCAACATTTATTTTCTGTTACCGTCAAATTTAGGATCTGAAAGTAAATAACTAGCATTTTGTTTTTGTGTTAACTATGAATTCACAAAGGTTTCATTTGTTTGATTGGTTGTACCTGTTCCAGGTACGGACAATTAGCTTGTTTGGGGAAGTATGGGGTGTTGGTCCAGCTACTGCACTGAAACTGTATGAAAGAGGACACAGGAGCCTGGACGATTTGAAAAATGATGTCACACTCACAAATTCACAACGGTTAGGGTTGAAATACTTTGATGACATCCGAACAAGGATACCACGTGATGAGGTCTGTATATCATGGTTTCTATATCCCAGCATATTCGAAGAACATAGAGGTGGCGAAATAGCACGTTATCTTCAAATTTGTTGACTTTTAAAACTAATTAATGTGTCAAATATGATTTAGGTGGTTTTATGCTTAAAAAATACATTCTGGTGACTTTTGACACGCTTTTTATGTTACCCCTTAACGAACATAACCCAAATCAATCTGTTCATTAGTAGAAAAGTGGTTAATGATATGAACTCTAGTTGATATACGTAGGTGCAAGAGATGGAACGCTTGCTACAGAGAGCTGCAGTAGATATTTTACCTGGAGTAAGTATTCTTTCTTTGATTATTATGGGACTCTTGCCTAAAATGTCTTATATTTTAGTATGTTGCTTTTTAACATGTCACCAGATATTAGCGATTATTTTTTTTGGAATTCAATATATTAATAAGGGGAATATCTTGGCTTCCTGAGATAGCTAAACTTCTTTAGCCTAAAGCGTGGACTTTGCATATTGAAGCATAAATTTCGTACCACTTAGATTACCACTGAGTTTCGACTATTTATAGAATAAAGAGAGAGCAACTTCAAATGAATAAACCATCACTAAAAATGGTGTGTTAAAGTTCATAAAGAAATAAAGCGATCACTATTTTGTCATTGCACGCTTTGCCATTTGTCAAATAGTTGTTTCAACTTGTATAAGCTATAACGTTCACTTTTTTGGATGAGGACTTTTACCTGGAAATTCTAATGTTCTTCATTTTGGATCTAGTCTATCGTACCACTAAAAATTGAGTTATTTGTATTATTATTGATAGAGAATGTTAATATTGGATATGTAATTTAATGAGGATAGCTATCAACATAAAGACATCCAAACTTCAACTCTTGTTATGCAGTTAAAGTCAACATTATTATGTTTTAGAATCTCATGATATACTTGATCATTATAAATTGTATATATTGCTATGGTAGAAAAGCTCTTTAGATAGATTCATAACTGAACTTTACATGTAACAGACTAACAGTGCTTGAAATGTTAGGACACACAATGGGTCATTGTATGCTACACGCAATGAATTCAGTTTCAGGTTTGGGTTGGGCCCAAACAGGTTCCAAGCTGGAACTGGACCACTAGGGAACCGGTTTAAATTGGTGCACTTCTCGGTTTCTTTATTTTTTTTTTTCGGTGTTGGTTTGGTCTGGGCCTGTCCTAACTCCTACTAGAGAATCCGTACTAGACAGTTAATAACCATTCAACCTTCTGTATCTACACAAGTGCAGATCATTCATAGCAATTTCCATGGACACAGCTGTGTCCTATATTATCTTATCTTATCTGGAAACATTGTTTGACTTACTAATTAAGAATGTGTTAATGGACATGTATTTATACTGCAGGTGAGTGTTGTGTGTGGAGGATCATTCAGACGCGGAAAGGCCACCTGTGGGGATATGGACATTGTAATTACACATCCTGATGGAAAAAGGTGATATATCTAGAATAATATTGTTTAGTTTATATAAAACTTGCATTGAGAATGCATTTGCTTTAGTGGATGCAGTTAGAACTTTTTTTTTTTTCTGTTTGGTTATAAGTTGACAGCCTTAAGTTAACCTAATTGAAACCTAGGCAAAATTATAATAACATAAAAATATTTCTGGTTTGTTCATTTCTAAAATGGTATTGGCTTTGGCTTTGGCTTTGCAAGTTAGCTGCTAAAAAAGAAATAAATAAATTATGTATAGGTGACTGTGATTGGGCGACTTAGTGCTTCGGATTCTATAGGGGTAAACATATTTTTATAGTAGGAAACAATTTCTCAACATGGAAGATACGCTGAGCGATATTATTGTTCGAGCTAAATATTAAATATTAATCTATTTTTTGCTCTTTTTGTTCAAATTATTACTGTCCATGGTCTTAAAAACTGAATGAAATTGTTCTACAGCCATATAGGTTTTCTATCCAAGTATGTAAATCATTTGAAAGACATGAATTTCTTGAGAGAGGATTTGGTCTTCAGTATTCACAGCGAGCAGGTAATTCTTATTTCCGCATTAAATTGTATTATATATGTGCGCACACGTGTTTTCTTCCCCATATGGGGTTGTGATAGAAATTTGAATTACCAAAACATAAACTTACTAGTTCGTGATTATGAAAAGCAGAATCTGAAAAAGTGTTTCTTTTCTATGATTTATGCTGGAAGATGGTTTTATTTTCTAATATTTATCGGTGCAGGGTACTGATTCTGGGGTTGATACATACTTTGGTCTTTGCACATATCCTGGTCGTGAGCTCCGGCATCGCATTGATTTGAAGGTATAATGCTTGTACTTTCTACTATGAAGTATCGATAATTAATGTGTTACACACACTTTTATGTATTCAAACATTTTGAAATATTGTTTTATATGTATGTGACCCATTTTTCATCGTGTAGGTGTACCCAAAGGATATATATCCATTTGGGCTAATACATTGGACGGGGAATGATGTGGTGAACAGAAGGTACGTCGGTTTTTGTTCCCATGATATACGTAATAACAATTCCGTCTTCGGAAGAGTGCGTTTCACAATAGTGTGCATTAAAATATGCTCTGGGCTACTTATAGCCCTATCAATCCTTTTGACCCCTTTTTTTCGTACCTCATTTTTTTGTTTCAGCCTGAACTCTTGAGACAAAAAAAAAATAACCCAATCAATTCCATTCATATGTAAATGGGTCTTTTATTGTAGACTGAGAATACTTGCAGAAAGCAAAGGGTTCCGACTAGACGATACAGGGCTCTTCCCTGCAACTCACGGATCTGGTGGAAAAAGGGTAATAATTAAGAAAAAAAGCTGTTTTATTCCTTATGTCACTCTTCTGTTCTGTTCTGTTCTGTTCATATGGTTGATTTGACAAAAACCTGACGTGGCACCTCCACACGGACGTGATGCAGGTCAGTGCTAGCGCAAGTCTGAAGTTTAACTCAGAAAAGGAAGTGTTCGACTTTCTAGGATTTCCGTGGCTTGAACCATGTGAAAGGAATATTTGACAGACGTGTGGAAATGTTATGTTTTTTACGTTGTTAACGGGGGAGCCCATCAATAGCCGCTGCTAACTACTAGAAGCTGACATCATCCTCCAGTGCTATGGTTACAAGATATTGAGAGGGCAAAAAGGCTATTAGATAGCATGTTACTTGGTACTTAGTATTTATGGGTAGCATGTTAAAATGTAAGGGTTTTTTTTTTTTTTTTTTTTATTTATTTTTTTTTTTGTATGTGTTCACTGTTAGAATAGACTACTTGAATCAAGACTGTTTTGGTTTTATGAATCAAGACTGGTTGGATGAAACGTCGTCTTCTTCTATTATTATGGCTATGTTTCATCCTTTTCTGACTAATATATATGTGTTCAGTGAATGATCAGGATTTTTCGTGAGTGGGAGTAAAAAATGGATCAGGTTAGAATGTGTCAAATTTTTTTGGTAAGTGACTAGATTTAAAAGCCTATATCCAATTTGATTTACCAACTTAAAACTGATTCAAACCTCTGATTAAACTAGTTTTTTTTTTTTTTTACGATTTGAGACTAGCAAGACACTAGCCAAAACTATATTACAAAACCTACACCATTATCAACCTATTTATTTCATGTTACATGGAAGTTAAAAGACAATCAATTCTCTCAAGTAATGCCATTTTGCGCTTGGTCCATGACATTATAATCTAGTGACATCTTAGAGGTAAGATAAGGTTTAGGAACCATTTGATCCTGGGTTCGATTCCCACAAGGGGTTTTCCCTAGATTTATTGGGTTCCCTCCAAAATTGGTGTATCGACATTATTGCTTAGTGGAGATGGATATGATCGGGTGGTTATGCTGGTGGCAAAATGATACTCCAATAGTCCGTCAGTGATCCTAATTTGCCATTCAAAATAAATGTTATTGCGCTTGACCCACAAGAAATTCGTTGCTTGGACCTTCCCAAGAATTCCCAGTGACTAATAAAAAAACAATTAGATATTCAATTGCAAAAAAAATATCAAATTTTATGTATTAAATAATCAAATTTTTTCAATATATGTATTAACTAGATTATATCCCGGAAGCTTTCCAGGATAGACAAATCTAGTATGAAGTGATAAAATATTGTTATGATGTAACATAGAAATTAATGTACTACAATATGAGAAACAACAATTTTAATCATATGAATAAAAAATGTAACATAGAAATTAATGTACTATATATATTAAAAAAAGGGGAATTGGATTTTAATAACCTGAACTATTTGAAGTTGGCCACTGGCACCCCAAACTAAAAAATTGGCCATATATAACCTAAACTATTAACATGTTGGAATCTAGCATCCAACTAACTGACGGCGTTAGTGGGTTTGCTGACGTGGCACCAGTTGCTGATGTGACATGCTGATGTGTCAATCCACGTGGCATTTCATAAAAAAATCTGATATATTTGCCACATCATCATAAAAAAAAACAGATCTGCATTTGATAAGAACCCACATCATCATCATCATAAAATCAATCACATTAAACATAGATCTGTTTTCTACAAATTGAATGGGTAACAGTTGATAAGGAGGAGAGATAGCCGGAGAGCCACCGTTCCCCTTTCTCTATACAACCACCACCACCATCACAACCACCACAAAATATTATTCTTCACAAACCCAAACCCATCTCCTTCACCCACTACACGCAACCACCGACCCACCCCGTCCACCTTCATTACAAATCCAAACCCACCGACCCACCCCCGTCCACCTTCATCTGGATTTTGGATTTAGGGTTTCGTGAATGTTGAAAGGGTGGTGAAAGACAACAATTTAACCTGAACCTGCAACATTTAATCCCAACTGTGACCTGCAACATATCTGAATATTCATCTCGATTTGTATGTTATTGTGCATTGGTGTGTTGATTTGGTTAGTTTTGTATAAACTAAAATTAGCTGTCCAAGGTTTACCTTTTGTTTTCTCTGAATATTCAAGCTTTATACTTTCTGTTTTCTCTGAATATTCAAGATCTGTTCATTGTTGTTGGAGTTGAAGGTGGAAGGGGGTGGGATTAGATCTGTTCATTTTATAAAGATATGTTCATTTTATGAAGAAGATGATGATGATGTGTTTTAGGATTTTTGTTTCAATGGGTATTAACACATAAGCATTTGACTGGTTTAAATAAGGGCCCCACCATCATGCCACGTCAGCAATTCTTGCCACATCAGCAAGCCCACTAACGCCGTCAGGTTATATATGGCCAGTTTTTTAGTTTGGGGTGCCAGTGGCCAACTTCAAATAGTTTAGGTTATTAAAATACAATTCCCCTTAAAAAAATGTACATTTGGATGAGAAGCTTTACTTTTAGGGTTAATTTAGTCATTTTAGTGTTCTCTCCATTTTAAAAAAATGTACGTTTGGATGAGGAGCTTTACTTTTTAGGGTTAATTTAGTCATTTTAGTGTTCTCCCAATTTTCAAAATTTGAATCTTTTCTTTCCTCCTATATAAACAAAAGTACACACACACTCTCTCTACTATCTCTCTCTCTCTCTCTCTCTCTCCCCCTTTCTCTCTCTCACTAAAAACATCCACCACCACCACCACTACCACCTCTAGCTCTTCCACCACCGGCCACCGGCCACTGGCCACCACCTCCACACCACCACGGACAACCGCCAAAACCCCTCCCTCTTTCTCTATCTTCCACAATCTCCATCAATAATAATAACAGAGAAGATGTGGGTTGTTGAGTCGTCAAAGATGCGGTGAAGGTTGACCGGAGAAGACGACCGGAGCTGTGAAGATCTGTAATTACCTTTTTTTTTGTTAAAGAATTAATTAGTTGGATTGGGTTTCAACTATTGGTAAAGCGGTCATACTTCCTTCACCTAAAAGAGAACTTAATTTAGCAGCTCTTTCCAAAAGGCGTGAATGTAAATAAAAAACATCCCCTGGATAAGCCTCGCGCCCAGGTGGTCTTCGTAATAGAAGAGACATTTGGCAATAAGCTTGGGCTTTTTTAGAGAGATCATCATAAATGATTAAAGTGTGTCGTTCACGGTACATAAAATACTCAGCCAGAGCTTCTCCTGTATAAGGAGCGTGGTATTGTAATGTAGCAGGGGAATCCGCCGTTTCGGCTACCACAATAGTATATTCCATCGCGCCCCTTTCCTGGAAGGTAGTCACTACCTGAGCCACAGAAGATGCTTTTTGACCAATAGCTACATAAACGCATATTACATTTTGGCCTTGTTGGTTTAGAATTGTATCTGTTGCTACTGCTGTTTTACCATAATAAGTTGTGTTAGTTAGTTGATTCTGTTGTGATCATGTGATATCCAAATTAAGAAGAGGATTCTTTGTTTGGATCAAACAAAGATTTCAAATATTCGATTTGTATTAAAATTATATATGTAATTCTATTTCAAAGATTCTTTGTGGTTTAAAAGATTTCGAATATTCGATTCTTTGGATAAAACAAAGATTCTTTGTTTGGATCAAACAAAGATGGTTGAACAATGCATAAACTAAAGCTTGTTTTTGTTCCTTTTTTAGTGTTTGATTTTTTTTTGTTTATTTTTTTTTGTTATGGTGACCCTCCTTGTAACATCATGTAATTTCCATAATTTTTAGTTAACAAAAACAATAAAGTTCCATTTTTTTATTATTTCACTTTTATCCTATTCACATTTATTTTGTACAAATGTCAACATTCTTACTTGTTGTTAAATGTTTAACATTTTAAAGATTGGTCTATTTTTTTTTTAATAAACTATATGAATAATTTTCTCTTAATCACTTATTTCATTTTTTTTTCTAATGAAAATAATATTGATAATAATCATCAATATATTCATGTTTTGGAACACTTATAAAAGTTTTAATAATACCCCATAACAACTGTTTTTCTTATTAAAAAACGAATTTGTTGATTAAAAATCATATTTTTAGTCAAACATTTTAGTTTTTTTTACATTCTAAATATCAAATATACGATATAAATTCTATAAAAATTGTTTTTAATTTATAAAACTCAAACCTTTTATATCATAATTTTTATTTTCCAAAAATCATTATTTTATTATTTAAGTATATTAATTTTGTTTTAAATCTTAAATAATTCATTATAAATCCGTTTTTAACCGTTCTGATATTAAAATTTCACAAAAAATATTTTAAATATTTCGAAACTGAAAAATAAATTTTAATTACAGAAAAGTTGAAAATTATTATTTTTAATTTAATTAAAGTAATTATTTACTTTAAACAATAAATTCGGTATCCCTTTTCGATGATGGCCTCCGGGAGGCTATTGAAGATATAGTTGTGTGTGGTGGCCCCTTCTTCGGGGACCTCCAGTGGCGATTGGCATCCTTGCCGATGCGTTTAGGTGGTTTGGGCCTCTTTCAGCTCGAGATGTTGGGGTCTATGCCTTTGTGGCATCTAGAGCTCAGTCTTGGAAACTTCAGGATCATATCATTCGAAACAGTGGGGTCATCGGGCTAGACCCGGACTATCAACAGGCGCTCGAACGCTTAAATTCCTATCTCCCGGACTTTGATATTGGCGGTTTTTCTAATAAGGACACTGCCCCCTCAAAGCCACAAAAAACTTTGGCGAATGCTCTGTTTAGAAAAACTGCTCAGAGCCTGGGAGAAGTTTTTGAGTTGTCCTCCCGCCAGAAGGCGGTGATTGAATGCCTTCAAGGTCCTCATGCTCAGGATTTTTTGACTGTTATCCCGATTGAGGGTTTGGGTCAATGCATGTCCGTAGTGGAGTACAGGGCTATACTCAAGTACCGGTTGATGATCCCTATGTATTCGGAAGATGAAACATGCCCCATCTGTCGTAAAGCTTGCATGGATAAATATGGAGAGCACGCAGTTCATTGCAAAGAGCTCCCTGGGTTCAAATACCGGCATGACTGGGTGAGGGATGTTTTGTGGGACATCCTGAGAAGAGCTGAGATTTCTGCAAAAAAGGAGGCTCTTGTAAATTTTCTCACAGACCCTGCGGAAGAAAGATCCACCATGCGACCAACAGATCTGCTTGTCTTTGGTTGGGAGAGGGGGAAACATGCTTGTGTGGACCTCACAGGGGTATCTCCTTTGGTTGGGTTAAGGGAAACAGAGTTTGTAGCTGGGCAAGCATCGAGAAAGGCAGAATCGAAGAAAGTAGATAAGCATGCTAGAGCTTGTGCAGAGAACCAACATGTCTTTATCCCTTTGGCCTTTGATACCTTGGCTCCCTAGCGCCAGAAGCTATTCGTTTTTTGACCAGGGTCCAACAGGTCGTCCACAGCAATAGTTCATCTCCGGAGGGGGGGGGGGCAAGGATTTGTCTTTGGTAGACTAGGGTTCGCAATTCAGAAAGGGGTGGCGGCGCAGCTTGTTGCCCGTCTACCTTCTTTTGTGATGTAACTTTCGTATTTTGTTTTAATGAAAGAAAATAAAGTATAAAAAATATGAGTATTGAATTAATAAATTTGGTTTATTACAATAAAACATGAAAATAATTACACAAAAGTTAATTATTTTTAGATATCATTTAATAGCAACCTTTTTCTAACAAAAATTATACAAACATCTATATTATTATCCTACTTTAATATTTATTAATTCTTTTGATGCAAATTAACAATTTCATTTTCCTAAATAATTAAATATAGATAACCTATTTTAATCATCAGACAGATCTCCATTTCCCACACAAAAACCCTAGAATGTCTTAGATCTAGACAATATAGACTCAAATAGGTCCCAATCTAAATTGTCCTTGATTTGAATAGGATAATATCTTGGGATCTTGCCTATTTTACTTTGCAATGTGCTAGCGCTTTCAAGACTAGCAATCAAAGGTGAGTTTACATAGCCTCGTTTTGCAACTTTCTTATGCTTTTGAATGAAACTTGATTCTTAATACTTAGACAAAAACTTGGTAAACTTAAACTTAAACTTGCATAATCATTAACCCTGATCAAGCCGGCGATATACAATGATAGATCTATTGGAGTGACAACCCCACCTAGATTCGTTGACCATTTTTATGGGGAGCACGGGTGATTGTTATCGTTTAAACTTTATATTAAGGTGAACCGTGGATACAGAATGGACCTAAACTTTGTCGGTAGGATTGATTATGCGCACACTATACTTTGTGTTTTTGTTTTCAGATGTAGACTTTGATATACATTAGACATATGAATTGCAAAACTTTGAAACTTATATTTATAAACTTATTGCTAAACTAGGCCAATGTATTCTCACCAAATTTTAGTTAACCCCCCATCTTTCCAAACTCAACATTTCAGGAAATACTGATGCTTGAAGTCTAATAATATCAAGAGGAGTTATTTGAAGTTTTTAAGTTTCGTTTTATTGTTTGATGTACTAGATTTTATTTCAAACATTTTGCTATGTATTTCAATTTGGATATTTTTAGTATTGGAATAAATGACTATTTACAATTACATTAATTACCATGAGCTACTGAACAATCGTCAATACGTGACACCTAGATGTTTCCGCCATCAGTTGGGGTGTTACACTGCTCACTGGTTAGGGATTTAGAAAAAATTAAATTTGGGGTTTAAAAATATAAATACGGGGTTTACAAAAAGTTTTCTAAACAGACTTGTAGTGTAATCGATATATGGTTATGTGTAGTGTGTATGTGTTACTTTGATTATTGTTTGATGATGGAAGGGTTTAGAGTTTAGAGTTTTAACATTTAGAAAAACAAAAGAACAAAAGATATGTTTGGTTGTAAGTTTGAAATCTTGAATCTTGATTTGATATGTTTTTCATATGTTTAACACAAATGTTTTTGATGCATATGAAAATGTTTCATATGTAAAACTGGTGTTGTTTTTATTACAACCCAATTTGCATAACCTTTTTTTTTATGTAATTTTATTTATGGTATTTGATGTTTATGAATATGGATGGTATGGTACTAGTTGTATTTTGGTTTAACATTTTAAATGAAATAAAATGGTTCATATAACAAAGTTGGGTTGATTCTTGTTGCATATGTTTTATAAGTTATAAGTCACACCTGTTAATAAGTAATGACTAAGTTGGTTTGAGTCGAGTTGCATATGTTAATGAATGTTACCTCTGTTTTATATTTTAATGAATGTTACCTCTGTTTCATATGTTACACATGTTAGGACTAAGTTGGGTTGATTTCAGTTTGCATATGTTTGATAAGTTATAAGTTAGGACTAAGTTGAGTTGATTCTAGTTGCATATGTTAAGAGAAATAAAAGTCATTTTCATATGGATTTTTTAACATGGTTGGAATGAATGTTTACCTCTATTTCATATGTTACACCTGTTAGGACTAAGTTGGGTTGATTACAGTTTGCATATGTTTGATAAGTTATAAGTTATGATTAAGTTGGGTTGATTCCAGTTGCTTATGTTAATGGAAACAAAAGTCATTTTTTCATATGGATTTTTTTATCATTGATGGAATGAATGTTTCAACTGTTTCATATGTTACATTGGAACTAATTTTGCATGTGTTACACATCTATGCAGTCTTTTATGAACTTTTTCATATGGATTTTTTTTGATAGCCTTGATCACTAGGCTATATGTTCAAATGTTTTGAATATGTAAATTGATGAATTTCTTTTCTTTACACGTGAACAGATTTTGGTCCGCAAAGATGAAGATGATTACCAAAAATGAAACATAGTTTAGATTTTTTAGCACATTTGATTTGTAATGTTACCTCTATTTCATATGTTACTATTGTTTGTCATTTATAGGAAACATTTTTTTGTGTACATTTGAATGTTTGATTTGTAATGTTTTTCAATTAATATATACATTCTATGTGTTTTTTAACAACTCTAACGTATGTATCAACTTTAACGTATGCAACAAGACATCACATATGAGACCAGAGTCTGTACAATTTTAACGTATGCAACTATATGTCTTTAACGTATGCAACAAGACGTCTGACAGACTTAGGAGAGAGAAGATTGGAGAGACAAAGTCAAAAATTAGAAGAGAGAAAGTAAAAAAAGTAGGATAGAGGGATGATATGATGGAGAGAGAAAAGTGAAAATGTGTATGGTCTTTTATACCCTTTTTCGTCTTCTTGTATGTAATTTATATAATAAAATATTCAAGAATGAATGTGAGCCATTAATATAAAGTTTATTGGAGTTTTTTCAAATAATAGGGGTTTCCATTTTATCCTTGCCCTATATATATATGGGTGGGGTTAGGATACAAAGGATATGTTTTTTAAGAAGGGTGAGAAGGAAAAATGGCCATTGGATCAAAGTGATGGAGGGACGAGATTAAAGGAGTGGCAATTTGGTAAATTGTGTTATAAGATTACTAAATAAATTAATGAGGTGGGGGTAGTAATGTAATAACACACTTCTCATTTAAAAAGACCCATTTAATAATAAAAAAACAAACCGTATGAATCCCTTATTTCTAGCTAACTCCATAACCATCTTCCCCACAAAAATGGATACTATATCAACGAAATCTGTGGAAATGAGATTCTCCCAAACAAACAAGTGTAAGTATATAATCTTTTCATCATTGTGTTTTTGGTCATCGATTTTGGATTTTTAAACTTTTATAACTCACAAAATGGTAGGGAAGAGGTCGCCGGAGCCGGAGAAGAAGAAGAAGATGTCTGACTGATGCGTTATAAAGTGTTTTCTGGTTTGGGGTGTTGCTGATTTGGGGGGTTTTACTGATTTGGGGGTCATGTGTTTACCGATGTGTTATAAAGTGTTTTCTGGTTTGGGTCGTTACTCATGTGTTAATGCTTTTTTTTTTCTTTTTTCTATTTTAAACACATTATGTGTTTTTTGTTGCTTATGTTTATAAAAAAAGTTTGGTTGAGGTTATAAAAAAGGATTTTTTTGGGTATATGTGTTTGACCTGCACATTTTGTCTCAAAATCACATCATGTGTTTTTGTTGCTTATGTTTTATTAAGGTTTCGAAGATGGTTTAGTTTGGGGTTTTTTTAATATTTTTTCTAAGTGACTGTGTTTTACATATGGTGGATTGTTTTAGATGGTTTACTTAATGTGTTTTTGATATTCAAGTCATTGTTATATATACAGATTGGATAACTTGTATTGACCTGCGTAAACCACACCACTGTGGTCTGGATTTCTTGTTCAAGTCATTGTTTTATACATAGTATTGTTTATTATGATGAACTAGCGTAAAACACACCACTGTGGTCTGAATTTCTTGTTTAAGTCAATGTTTTATACATATTATTGTTCATTATGTTGAACCAGCGTAAAACACACCACTGTGGTCTGGATTTCTTGTTCAAACTCGCTTTACACAATTAACAAAACAAGAAAAACTATCGAATTATAGAGAGAATATTGTGTAATTCGGTTGTTTATTTGAAAATAAAATCCCTATAATCACTCCCTAATTAAAAAATAATTAAAATTAATAAATTAATTGATTTGTGTATAATTACCTAGTTAGCCTTATCTACACTAGTGTCACATGTCACCTTGGAAGTCCTTCTTACCCTTCTCACAATTTCAACCCTTTGTACTGGAACCCTTATCTATACATACATACACACACACACACATATATATATATGTATATGTATATGTATATATATACACATAAGGAAAGGATAAATTGGGGTGAATTGCTGAAATCGTCTTTGTGGTTTGGTGAAAGTTGCTACTTATGTACATACTTGTGATTTTTTGTCATAATCGTACCATGGTTTCAGTTACTTGTCACGTTCGTCCCTGACACTAATGACGTCCACTTAAGTCATGTTAACTCATGGGTATAATCGTTAACTCGTGTTCTAAACCTTTTTTTTTTGCCAAATTCGCCCTCCCCAAATTTAAAACCTTATTTAAATCTACCTTTTACCCAAATGTTTTAACTCCTCGTAAAAAAACCCTAATTAACTGTTTTCATCCTCATCGTTTACACACACTTTGATCATGGACGATCTCTGGGAAGCTTAAGACCCAAATGCTGAATTTGATCATCCATACAAATATGGTAAGCTAATTTCGATGTTTATTACGAATACACACATCTTTGTTGTCAATAATAATCGTCTCTGTTTTCCTTTTTTGTTTTTGCTCTGTTTTCAGCTGATGAACCTGGAGTTTTCACATTAGAGATGCATCATGGGGGTGAATTTTCAAATTTTCCAGAAGTAACGTACATCAACGGTTCAGTGACTCACATTGATAGGGTACATTCTAACATTTTGTCTCACATAACCTTGTTAAATATGCTAAACCATATTGGTTATGAAGATAATGAACTAGGCACAATAAGATTTCATTATCGGGTACCTAGAGAGGATATGGATTTTGGATTAAGGGAATTGGATAGTGATAATGATGTTCATAGAATGTTAGGCTATGTCCAAGCTAACAAGGTGATTGAGGTGTATGCTGATCACAATGTAGTCAATAATGGAAATGGTGAAGTGTCACAAGCAGCTCCTAGAACCTTGGTGAGTTAACTCAAGTGGATGAGTGTGAGGGACAAGTTCAGGACAATGTAGGTAGTGTGGAAAGCCAGGATGCTAATGTAGACTTTACTGATGAGGAAGATAGTGATGATCCTGACTTTAAGTATAATGAGGCAGATGATAAGTATAGTAGTGAGAGTGAAACTTTAGTGAATGAAGAGATTGATGAGGATAATCATGTTGATAATGATATAATAATAGATGAGGATAATGAGGATGATGATGTTGATGTGAATGAGATTGTGACTAGAAAGGCTACTGATTTTGATCTTAGTGGTGATGAACAAGATAACACAAATGATGTAGATTGTTAAGATGACTTTGAGTTAGATGATTTTGATAGTCTTAGTGATGAAGAGACAACTGCTAAGGACATGGTTGTTAGGTGTATTAGGAAGACACATCGACCAACACAACAACATGCTGATAATCCCTTTTATGTTACCCAAACATTTAAAGATAGAGATGAGATAAAGAGGCTTGTAAAAGAGTATGCTATAACAACTAGAAGGCAACTGTATATATGCAAGAATGACACACTTAGATTCAGGGTAGTTTGTCATGGCATTATACCAACTCTTGGAGAGGGTAGTTCAGTACAACAACCTGTTTTGAATGCTAATTTAGTAAAACAACCTGTGAAGAAGGGTAATTCAGTAAAACCACATGTGAAGAAGGGAAACACTGTCAAAACAAGTTCAAAACCAGTGAAAAAAAAACAGTAGAGAGTGGGACAAATAATGCGGGGTCTTCTAAAAAGCAAAAAAATAAAATAAAATAATAATAATAAAATAAGGGAGAAGGGAAATAACATTACTCCAACTTGTCCTTGGGTTTTGCACATTTTGAGGCCAGAAGCAAGGGGCACATGGACCGTGAATACCTACAAGAAAGAACACAAATGTTTGCATACTAGAGAAGTCAATTTATGCACTATCAATTGGATATTAGATGCAATTGAGCCCATTGTTCAAGGCAGTCCAGAAATCAAATTGAGGGCCCTTTTAGATATTCTTCAAAAGAAGCATGAAATTCAGATTACAACTCATCAAATTTTTAGGGCAAAAGCACAAGCCATAGACAAGATTAATGGTGATCATGTAGCACAATATGAGCTTCTTAGAGAATATGGAGAAGAGCTTTTCAGATCTAACCCAAGAACTACAGTAAAGTTAGATGTTGAACCTAAGCCTAACCCAAACAGTCCCACAAGACAGTTTAGGAGGATATACATCTGCTTAGGGGCATTAAAAGGGGGTTTAATATGTGTGGGAGAGATCTCCTTGGGTTGGATGGTTGTTTTTTAAAGGGCCCTTTCCCTGGACAGATACTGACAGTTGTTGGTGTGGATGCAAACAATGGGATCTACCCACTTGCCTATGCCGTGGTAGAGGCTGAAACAATGGCTTGCTGGACATGGTTTCTCGAATGCTTGGGGGATGACTTGGATATTGGGGTCAATAGTCAATTCAGTTTTATAAGTGACAGACAAAAGGTATGTCAATAGTCAATGTTTTATAAGTGACATATGTTGTAAATGTTTTGTAACTTTCATTTGTATGTTGTAATTGCAGGGCCTAATACCTGCCATAGCCAAACTCTTTCCAACTACTGAACATAGATATTGCTTAATCCATCCATGAAAACATGAAGGCTAAATGGAAAGGTGATACGTATAAGAACCTATTGTGGGATGCTACTAGTGCAATAACACCCCAGAAGCATGACAGAGCTATGGAAAAGATCTTAAAGGACAAGGCGCTTCATGCTTATTTGAAAGGGATTCCAAATAAGCAGTGGTCAAGAGCCTTTTTTAATGGTATGTATGTTACATTATATTGCTTGTTTTGTGTGTTTGAATTGATAGTTTACCATACAATATAATGTGCATTACAGAAAGGCCTAGGACTGATGTGTTGTTGAACAACCTATGTTAGTCATTTAATAAGGAGTTGCTTGAAGTTAGGGACAAACTTATATTAACATGCCTTGAGCTCATTAGAGAGTATCTGATGAAGAGAATTGGTGTTGTTCATAATAAAATTGCTAAATGTCATGGGCCCTTAATACCAAAAGCAACAAAAATGTTGCAAAAGATCATGTCTGAAGTTGCAAAGTACACTGTCATTTGGTGTGGAAATGGGAAGTATAAGGTTTGTAATGGTTATATCTTAGATACATTAGCTATGTGTGAAAAGGGCCTCACATGTTATTTTTTTTGTTCATTCCAGGTAGATGGGCCAGAACTTGAGAAAAGGGCTGTCAATCTAAATGAAAGGACTTGTGCATGTAAGAGGTACCAATTAACTGGCATGCCATGTAGACATGCAGTTGCCTGTATATGGAAGATGGCCATGAATGGGATGGGTGATGGTGTTGTTGAACAGTGGGTTGATAAGGCTTATTGGCTTGAAACATAGAAAAAGGTTTATGCTAACACCATTGAGCCAATAAATGGTAGGGACATGTGGTTACCATCTCAATGCCCAACCACTTTAATACCTCCTAAAGTGCATAGGCAGATTGGAAGACCCAAGAAGAAAAGGAAGAAATCTGCGGTGGAGTTGGAAGAGATGAGTCAGGCCATCAACAAGACAGGAAAAATGGGAAGAAAGGGGGCTACTGTCACTTGTAAAATATGTGGGGGGAAGGGCATAACAAAAGAACATGCAGTAAGAAAAGGGCAGAAGCTGTTGAGGGTGCAGGAACTATTGAAGGGGCTAATGGGGAGCATGCTTAGTTTTTTTTTATTTCAGTTGGTGTCAAACAATTCGGTTTATGATGTAATGAAGTTTAAGCATATTTGACTTTGGCTTTTTATGTTTGACTGAAGTTATGGTATGGTATGTTTAACTTATTGTGTTTGACTGAAGTTTAATTATGTATGGCTTATTATCTTTGACTATGTTTGACTTATTATGTTATTGGTGGATGAATTATCTTTGACTATGTTTGACTGAAGTATAATGTTTTTGGTGGATGAATTCAATGCTTGCATTTAATGGGTTAGGATGTATTGATATTAATGGGTCAGTGGGTAGATAGGTAGATACAACAATTTAATGGCTCATCTGTCTATTAAATATGTCATATGGTTGAGCATGTGTCACACCTTGCCAAGGCGGAAACACGGGAATGCGACGACCGAAAGGTTTTCGAGCACAAGGTTCAAGCAACACACATTTTTATTGGAATAGTACCACCATAAATAATGGATATTGTCATAAATTTATTTAGTACGACATCATAACGTCAACAAAAGGAAATATAGTCTAGAACTCTGGAAATCAAACATCATAAAGACGACAAAGAAAACCCATCAAAGTGGTACCATGCAGTGCTTGCTCGAACCCTTCCCTCAAATCTCTGTGGCCCTCCATTTAGTTACCTGAAAAACATGCATAACGAGTTTTGTCAACAATAATGTTGGTGAGTTCACGGGTTTGAATGTAACAAGTAAAACCAATGTGTAATTCCTGTATGACCAATCATAAGCTAGCTAAGAAAATGATCACTGTGCAAACCATGAGTCCCATAACCTAACCTCTTGACTGTTGTGCCTCGCGCATTATACACCAAAGACAATGTATGTATAGTAGAATACTAACACTCTTTTGTATGTAACCGGTTAGAGCGACTAACCAAGAGTGGGGGTGTCAACCCAATAGATCTATTAAAGTGTTCCATGGCTAAGTGTTTAGCTAATGGTTACAGTAAACGTTGTACGAGGACTACTGAGCTCATGAACCAATATGTCTGATGTTCCACATGGTAGTCACGATAGAATGTACACACACTTGAAAATGACACAAGTATTGATGCATGTATTTCCCCTGAAATGTAAAATAGTAAAATGGGGCCGTAAAAACTCACCTGATAATGATGTATGAGGTCTAGTGAGGCTGTAGATGGTCACCGTCCTGACAAATGATACCCTATGATCATTATGGACATGGTAAGTCATCCAGTTTGTTGTTTATCATACAAATTGTTCACCTGACACTTGTGGACCGTTGTGTTTAGTGGTTTTGGGTCGTGTTTTAGTGTACGTGACACTCGTTAGTGTTCTATAAAACATATATTTCCAAAACTTTGATATCTAATGTAGGCAAAATGGACTCCACTTGTCGTCATGGGCTATAGTTTTGCACCAAATCATCATGTGGGGTTGGTTTTTGGAAGAAACAAGATTTAACATGTGTTTATTACCCTTTTAACCATAACATGGAGTTAACATATGTTTCGGCCTATGTTACCATAAGTTACATGGACCTAGCCAAACCAAGGTACCATCTAGGCTTCATTTTCGAAGGGTGTTTGGACAAACAAGGCTTGATCTCAATATGTTAAGATACCATCGAAGGTTACCAATCATTCTAGTAGTGTTTGGTGATAATGCCGATTAAAAACTCATCATTAAAGCATTTAACTTCGAGTATAAACCGAATGTGTTATTGTTCGTAAAAACCGATCATTAGTTGACCTCTTTGTTGTTCTCATGTTCGAATAACACTACTCAAATGATGGTGATTTTGTTAAGGCCGATTAATAATGTGGAAAAGTTATAGTTTACCCAAGTAGTGGTACCATGCAGTGCTTGCTCGAACCCTTCCCTCAAATTTCTGTGGCCCTCCATACTAGTTACCCGAAAACATGCATAAAGAGTTTTTGTCAACAATAATGTTCATGGGTTTGTTTGTAATATGTAAAACCAACGTGTAATTCGTGTATGACCAGTCATGAGCTAGCTAAGCAAATATTCACTGTGCAAACCATGACTCCCATAACCAAACCTCGTGACTGTTGTGCCTCGCGCATTGTACACTAAAGACAATGTATGTATTGAAGAATACTAACACTCTTTTGTATGTAACCGGTTAGAGCGACTAACCAAGAGTGGGGGTGTCAACCCAATAGATCTATTAAAGTGTTCCATGGCTAAATGTTTAGCTAATGGTTACAGTATACGTTGTACGAGGACTAGTGAGCTCATGAACCAATATGTCTCATGTTCCACATGGTAGTCACGATAGAATGTACACACACTGGAAAATGACACAAGTATTGATGCATGTATTTCCCCCAAAATGTAAAATAGTAAAATGGGGCCATGAAAAACTCACCTGATGATGATGTAAGAGGTCTAGTGAGCTTGTAGATGGTCACCGTCCTGACAAATGATACCCTATCATCATTATGGACATGGTAAGTCATCGAGTGGTTGTTTATCATACAAATTGTTCACTCGACACTTGTGGATCGTTATGTTTAGTGTGTTTTAGTGTACGTGCCATTCGTTAGTGTTCTATAAAACATATAGTTCCAAAACTTTGGTGTTTTGAAATGTAGCATCCATGGTGAACTAAAATGGGTCCCACATGTTGTTTGGGCCGTATGTTAGCACCAATTCACCATGTGTGGTTGGTTTTTGAGAAAACATTACTTATCATATGTTTATTTCCTCTTTTGAAACCATTTGTAAGGTAACACATGTTTCGGCTCTTGTTAACACATGTTTACTAGCTATAGCTGAAAGAATGCCCTTTATATGCTTCGAACTCGATTGTTACTTGTATTAAAAGTGATCGATCTAAGTTGGTTAAGATAGTTCTTAGAGTTTTTAAGGTATCTAGCAACTTTCGTGATTAAACCGATTATATAGTGTGTAGATGCACTTTATGCGGCTAATGCTTCGGATTATGACTTAACATATGTTAGTGTATTCTGGTGGGTCGAAGGTGACAATAAGAAGGGCGAAGGTGTTTCAGGATGATCGAAGGTAGATTAAAGTGGGCGAAGGAAGATTGTTTATGGGCGAATGTGGAAGCTGACATGATATAGTGTACGTTCGTACTTGGTAATAGGGCGAATGTGGACAAAGTCCACATTCGCACCATGAAAAAGGGCGAACGTGCAGAGTCTATAAATAGTTTTTGCTTGATTTGTAAGTTAGAATAGTTGGTGATAGTGTGTGTGTTAAGGTCGTTATTTTCTGGGCGAAAGTAACATTTTTCAGGGCGAACCTAGGATTGTTGTGTTGTTTGTTCCACATTCGGGTCACAATATCCACTTTCGGGTGATCGGGGGTGCGAAGGTGGAATTTTACAGGACGAACGTGGAAAGTTTTGGTCGAAGGTGGACTGTGTTTGTTGATATTCTACATTCTAGTCTAAGATTCTACTTTCGGGTCTTCCATTTGGACGAAAGTGAAGTCTGATAGGGCGAAAGTAGAAGTATTTGTGATATTTTTCTAAGTGTGGTGAATTTCTAAGATTGTGAACATCATGTGGGGATTTCCAACTACACCGAGACCGAGAACGACACAACAATAGCAGCAAGTGACTATGGACCCATGGACAGTGGCAGCTCAGAAATCGAGCACTCAGTCTTCGCAACCGATTAACTACTTAGCGATGACTAGTTCGATGCCTCAGAGCGTTGCATCTTCGTCACAACAACCTGCAGTAGATTATTGGGGAGTAGCAGCCGCGGTGGTAAATACTCAAACTACCAATGCTATTTCTACACCAATAAATGACTTATTTTCAGGTAGCGGGAATCGGCCACCCAAGCTAATGGAGATGCAGGAATACAACCAGTGGCAGAAGAAATTCAAGATTCATCTTGAAGGCATGGGGTTGGAAGGAACGGAGGCTTGGCAGATGATAGCTAAAGGATATGTTGCACCAGTTTTAGAGAACACAGGTGAGCAGGTTCCTTTGGAGAGTTTGACTGACGATGAGAAGAAGAAATTCGCGGTGGAGAAAAAGGCATATTCTCAGTTAACTCAGGCGATCACAAACGATTTGCTACATCAGTTTGGGTCGTGCACTACTTCAAACCAGTTATGGGATGTGCTTAAGAATCGTCATGATGGTAACGAGAAGATGAGAAGGTTGAGGATGGAAGAGCTGAGAAAAGAATTTGAGAACTTCAGCTATGTCGGGAACGAGACATTGAAAGAGTTGACTCCCAGATATTGTCATTTACTAACTGAACTGTCTAGTTATGATATACAGATTCCTATGTCAGATCTGGTGGACAAGTTTGCTGATGCATTACCACCGTATTGGGATCAACACATCGAGGTACTCAAAGAGAAGGATGCTTACAAGTATTGGACAATCAACGAGTTTATTCAGAAGCTGGAGAATAAAGAACTCGAGGAGAAGAGGAAAGCAAAGAGATCTCAGATTCCTCAGAACCCAGAGTTGTATCATGGTGGTACTTCAGCAACTGTGGGAAACTCTAGTGTTGGTGGAACAGTGGCACCTCATATAGCTTGTATTTCAAGTGTCATGGAACCACCGAAACAACCAATAAACTACCTAGCACAAACCTCATCTTATTCACAACCATCATATACACCACCACCACAACAATACACTAATTCTTTCATTTCACCATTTTCTCCAATGCAGCAAGCTGCATGCTATTCTGCTAACCAACCACAACAACAACCTCAAAAACAATCTTATATGACTAAAATGAACCAACCCAATCAGCAACCGGTAGTATTGGAAACATCCAATATGAATAATGTGACTGTGGAGGTTGCTCAGCAACATATTGCGCTAGTTTCAGCAATGGTTGCTTCGTATAACGGTTTAGTTGCAAGTCAAATTGGGAATAACAACTTGACCAATGAAGACTATGCACAAATCGATAAAGAGGAGATGGAGCTCATAGACATTCAGTGGGCTTTCGCAAGCAATATGAGAAGGGCAACCGAGTTCATAGAAAAGACCGGGAGGACTGATTTGGGTACTTCTCCAAACACCACTTATGGTTTTAACAAGGAGAAAGTTACATGCTTTAACTGTGGAGGTAAAGGACACTTCAAAAGAGAATGCAGTCAGCCGCCTAAACAAGGTAACAGAAACCCATTCAACTCAAACTACCAAAACCGTCAACAGCAGAACCAAAACCAAGTTTCTTTCCAAAACAACAACCACTATCAAAACCAAAACAATTATCAAAACCGACAGAACACCTCTAACAATAACCAAAACAGACAACCAAACACAACCAACCAGAATCAAAATCAATCACCAAATAACCCAAACAGAACAGTTATACCGATCACTACACCAAATGAACAGCCACAGAATAACAATCAGAATCAAGCTTTGGTGATACAGAATGATGAGAGGTTTGACTGGACTGGCATGCAAATTGGTGTTGAGGAGATAACTACTGGTGGGAATGTGGCTTGTGTTGCCCGACAGGTTGATATTGAGGAGTCGGTGATAGTTGAAGTTCAGGCTGAAGAAGCAAGTTCGGGAGTTGTGATTGACTCGGTCACAGATATTCCTGAAGAAACTGAGTCAGTATATTCAGATTCAGAAAGCGAATCAGACTCAGAGGCCAGTGTTACTTCATTGGATGATGACATTGATCAGTTGCTGGCAGAAGCAGATTTTCTGAAGACGAGGAAGTCGTGCATAGTGGATGATGCTTTCACCAGAATCGATTATTCAAAGTTCTTCGCTGGGAAGGAAGCTCATTTTGCTCTAATGGCCATGACAGATCCTCCAAAACAGGTAAGTTCTGAATCTAGCACTGATGTTACAAGTGATAAGTACTGTGGAACTTGTGACAGATTGACAGAAGAAAACAAAGAACTTCGCATTCAACGCGATAGTGCTATAATTAACTGTCAATCTGCTCGCAAGGAAGTGATTGCTTTTAACAAAGTACTTGATGGGAACAAAAAGGACATTTCTGACCTAAAGAAAACTCTTTCATTAAAACAATTAGCAATTAACAATTACATTAATGAACTTGAGAACACTAAGTTGGAAATGGCCACCATCAAGTGTTTTGCTGAAAAGGTCAACAAGAAGTTAGAAAGTTACAAGCATATTGCTTATGTCGTTGACCACATCATTGATGATCAAACCACAAGTTATAAGTCTGTGCCATCTCCGGTGCTTTTTGAAAATTACAATTGTCATCAAGTGACACCGGAGAGCTCAGTAAAATCAGACTCGGCATCGGAAAATGAATCCAATACTTCTAGTGTTGGTGATCCTCATTCCGATGTGAGACCGATTTTAGGTTTGAATGATGAGGGAGTTACAGTTAAAAATGATGATTCAGACTCTGAGAGTGATAAAAGTGATAATGTGTGTGATATTCCAAAAGAAAATCACATTATTACTAATGAACCAGTGTCACCGTCTCAGCATGTCCATCTGATGGCTAACGCACATCGTGATAAAAAGTCTGAAAAGAAAGAGGTTAAAAAGGAAATGAGTGACAAACCAGTCAAGGTATTTTATCGGATGGAAGGATCCGATAAGATTATCTCTGACGAGGAATATCCAATTAAGTTTGCTAACTATTCCAAAATCGATAAAATTTGGCAAGAGAGCACCATATGGTTTCCAAAACATGAGAGGACAAATGATATTCCACCTGAAATTTTAAAGAAACTGTATTTGGATGTTCCAAAAGAACCAAAGGTTCATGTCACCCAATTCATTAAACCGAAACATAAAGCAAACGGTTTTCATGAGCCAGCTTACTCGAAGGGTCCAGTTCCTGAGAGTTTAAGGCATAAACAGTATGATGATCAATATCCTATCAGAACATACGCTCAGCCGAATGCTCAAAATGTGTTTGAAGAATACCGTGCATGCTTTAAGTGCGGGGAGAGAGGGCATTTACTTGCTCACTGCCCGTACGTGAGGCACAAAAGGCACGAAGTTGAAGTTAGGCAATCCATGAGGAAACAAGTTGATAATCATTACTATCCACAAAGACGATTTGTTCCTCAAACATCACAATTTTATAACCAAAACAACTTTTATCAAAAGAGGAATGATCGTCCATTTCATTATGATCGTCGTAACCGGATAGCCATGGAGAAACCGTGGAGAAAACCAATGGTGAACACGACAGTTGATAGACAAAGGGTTCCACAAAAACCTGCTGTCAAGTCAAATGTTGGACCTAAATCTGTTAAATCAGAGAAGGTACCCAAGAAGGTTTCATTTGTGAACGATGTTAAGAAAACGACTGAGACTCCAAAATCTCAGATTCGTATTTTGAAACGTTCGGAACAATCTTGGACACCAAATGGTACTCCGGGAGCCTCAACTTCAAAATCAAATGAAAAAGTTGAAAAAGTTTTTAATGATCCTAAAAAGATCGATCCAAAACCAATTGTTGAAGTAAATGATTATTTGAAAAGTGATATTCAAAGACCCAAGACCACTCAGGCTTGGGTCCCCCGAAAGAACTAACAGGTTTACTTGATGTGTGCAGGGAGCTTCAGCTGGCCCTATTAGCAGTCTTTGGATTGTTGATAGTGGAGCTTCAGGCCACATGACCGGGGATTTAGCTTTGTTGTTTGATGTGAAGAATATAAACGGAGGGTATGTTGCATTTTCCGGGAACAAAGGAGGATATATCACGATGGAAGGAAGCGTGAGTAATGGTATTGTGAGTTTCGAGAGGATATCGTATGTGAAGTAGATCGATTATAATCTGTTGATTGTCAGTCAAATATGTGACAAACAATTTTCTGTTTATTTTGAGTAATGGTATTGTGGGTTATGTTGAAGGCACCTCGCGTCAACAATCTCTATATTCTTGATATGTCCAAGGCGATGACATCCCAGGGGCAAGTGACATTTTTCTTATCGAAGGCTACAGAGAAGGAATCGATAATGTGGCACAGAAGAATGGGGCATATTCATTTGAGAAAAATGAATCATTTAGTGAAAAATGGTCTTGTCGATGGCGTGAATGTTAAACATTTTCATTTGAATGACAAGTGCGTGAGCTGTAAGAAAGGAAAGCAACACAGACAGTCCCACAAAGTGAAGAAAGTTAACTCTGTTGAGATGCCGCTTGAGCGATTGCACATGGATCTATTCGGACCTGTCAAACGCAAAAGTCATCTTGGGGAGCTTTATTGTTTAGTCGTTACTGACGATTATTCAAGATTTTCATGGGTTATGTGTTTGCATCAGAAAAGTGACACCTTTAATAATCTGAAAGTTCTGTTCACTCGATTGGAAAACATCTATGGTCTAAAGATAAAGAGAATTCGGAGTGATAATGGGATGGAGTTCAAAAATGCCAAGATGGACGAACTTTGTGAAAGCAAAGGAATTCATCATGAATTCTCAGCTCCGTATACCCCTCAACAGAACGGTGTTGCTGAACGTAAAAACAGGACTCTAATAGAAGCGGCAAGAACAATGCTAGAAGACTCGAATCTTCCAGTAATGTTCTGGAACGAGGCGATTTATGCGGCAAACTATACACTTAATCGGGTTTTAACGGTGAAGAAGTTTGGCAAAACTTCTTATGAGCTGTTACACCGAAGAAAGCCGAACTTGGAGTATCTAGAACCTTTTGGGGCTCCGTGCACGATGTTGAATCCAAGCGAAAAGTTTAGTCCGAAAGCCGAAGAGGGATACTTTGTTGGATATGCAACCCCGCTCAAACGGGTATTCAACAAAAGAACTCGACTGGTGGAGGATTGGTCTAACGTAGAAGTTCAACGGTATACTCAGAACGTGCAAGGGAATGGTCCTGATTGGATGTTTGATTACAAAGATTTCTTTGAATCATTCAATCTAGATAGCTTGGTTGAAGAGGCTGTTATTCGATTACTTTACGAGTGTGAAAACGCAGCGACTTCACCATTAGTGCGTCCGATCACCGTAACTCCTCCAACAGCTTCTAATGATACCGATGCGCCTGCACCGGAGGAAGAAGTCTTTCAAGAGGCTTCCACAACTTTAGATACTTCAGAATCGGAAGATGATGGAGATTTTGAAGAAGTCATTCTTGAAAATGCAACAGAGGCACCGCAAGTGAACCCAAATCCAGATGTTGCTTCATCGTCTAACACGGGTCATGATCTGGATGCAGTAGAGAACTTGACTACTCAGACGGGAGTTACTGTACCAGAACATCCGGAATCTCGGATTCACCGTATTCACCCGCTGGAGCAAGTTATCGGTGACCCTGGTAGAAGTGTAATGACGAGAGGATAGCTAAGAAGTGTCAATTCACCAGAAAGTTTTGGTGCTTTAGCTTTATATGCAAAAATACAAAAATCTGGTTGTCAGAATGATTGGTCGTTTGCATGTTATGTTTCGCAGGTCGAGCCGCGGACATTTAAAGAAGCGCTTTTGGATGACGCCTGGGTTGAAGCGATGCAAGAGGAGTTATTGCAATTTCAGAAGTTGGGAGTCTGGACGCTCACTGATTTACCTCCAGGACGGAAGAAGATTGGTACCAAGTGGGTTTTTTAGTGTAAGAAAGACGATAGAGGAGTGATTGTACGGAACAAAGCCAGATTGGTAGTACAAGGTTTTCATCAGATCGAGGGGATTGACTATAATGAAATTTATGCACCTGTGGCGCGCATAGAAGCAATCCGAATGTTTCTAGCGTTTGCCTCCTACAAGAAATTTAAGGTGTATCAGATGGACGTCAAAAGTGCTTTTCTGTACGGAGTGGTCAAAGAGGAGGTTTACGTCGGTCAACCACCGGGCTTTGAAGATCCTATCCACCGGGATAAGGTGTACGTCTTAAACAAAGCACTGTACGGGTTGCACCAGGCTCCACGCCAATGGTACGAGGAGCTGAGCACGTACCTCATGTCTAAAGGATTCAAACGCGGATTGGTCGACTGTACTCTGTTCACGAAGAAAACAGGAGATGATTTGCTTCTAGTCCAGATATATGTTGACGATATTATTTTTGGCTCAACTAACGAACTTTTGTGCAGGGAGTTTGAACGTGTTATGCAGGAAAAGTTCGAAATGAGTGCGATGGGGGAGATGCAGTTTTTCCTCGGCTTGCAGGTGGATCAAAGACCAACGGGGATCTTCATTCACCAGACAAAATACGTATCCGAAGTCTTGAGCCGGTTCCAGATGGAGGATTCCAAGCCGATGGATACCCCGATTCAACCTAATCACGGGATTGGAGTTGACGCTAAGGGGGAGCTGACGGATCCGTTTACATACAGAGCAATCATCGGATCTCTGATGTATCTTACCGCATCTCGGCCAGACATAATGTTCGCCACATGTCTCTGCGCACATTTCCAGTCAAAGCCGAAACAAAGTCATCTGACAGCGGTCAAGCGTATCCTTAGATATCTGAAGGGTTGTCCCTCGAGAGGACTTTGGTACCCTAATGACGATAATTTTGACTTTATCGCATTTAGTGATGCAGATTGGGGCGGCTGTGACAAGGACAACAAATCCACGACAGCTGGATGCCAGTTTTTAGGGAGCAGGTTAGTCACCTGGCAATGTAAGAAGCAGACTTCGGTCGCACTGTCTACCTGTGAAGCAGAGTACATTGCAGCCTCGAGTTGCTGTTCACAAGTTCTCTGGATTCAACAGCAGATGGTGGATTACGGTTTGCAGTTTCTTAAAACCCCTATACACTGTGATAATGAAGCCGCGATCGCATTAACTAAAGATACAGGCAATCATTCTAAAGCTAAACATATCCGGATTAAGTATCACTTTATCCGTGATTGTTACGCTAAAGAATTGATAGATATGGTCAAAATCCATACTGACTATCAACGTGCAGATTTGTTCACAAAAGCTTTTGACAGATCCCGATTTGAATATCTTTTAAAATTTAACAATATAAAAGAAAAACAGGACTGATCATCACCTCGGTTTATCGCTTTTTAGTTTTAAAAGTTTTCTTTAAAGTTTTTACAGTTTTTCAGAAAAAATTCAAAAACCCAAAAATATGTTTTACATTTTAGGGGGAGCCTTTTTATCAGAAAAACCAAAAACATTAAAAAATTCAAAAAGCCATAAAAATAGAAAAATCAAAAATGATTTCCAGGATAAAAAGAGGAAATGATAGTACATCAGTGGGGATCTGACACAGGCTAAAGATATGTAAAGTAATATGAGGCGTGTGTTGATTACGTGTGATGTGCTGATAGGCTTCGTAGACTAATAACTGCGTGCATTAGTGATACAAATATAACGAACTACTCGTTCGTGGCTGAACACCTCATGGGCATATGGTCTTAGTACCGTAATTTCGTTTGATTGAGTTGCCAAAATTTGAGGTTTTGGGTCGTTATGTTATTGTTATCCGGGATGTTCTGATTAAACTTTTGTCGTATTGATTTATGGACCTAGTTTAATCAGAATATTTGCTAAAAGTGATTAAATGCCAAAACCGAAAGTTACCGAATTGAGGAACTTTATGTTATTACTGATCAAAGATCATAATTACATCGTATCAATTTACTGATGCAAATCAGTAGTTGATATCAGCCTCAACCTGGTGTATATGCACATGTTACTCTGCTGCATTCGTTTGCTGACCTGTACACCTCTGTGCTATATATCTTGTAACTAAACGGATAACTCTGGCATAATCACGCGTTACGAGGAAGCTTTGTGCAATTTCTTGATACGGGAGTATGTTGTGTGTGTGGGAACCACAACGTGTTAGTATAATACACCTAAATCGTATCATTTTAAAGCACTGCATAATAGTCTGCATGTGAGCTTATGTGGACCACAATATCAGCAATTGCCGGGTCACATACTGTTTCTAATGATAATATAAAACAAAATAGATCAACGCTGTGATCAGATTTCTCAAACAACTGATATGATCCTCTTACCGGATATCACAAAATGTTTACTGCTTTATTTACTTTTATGCATTTTAGTTTGATTGTCAAAAAGATACAAAACTCAAAAAGATTTTAGGTGTGTTTTGATATAAATTTCAGAAAAACCAAAAGTTTTACATTTCTGCTTTATTTTCAGATAACCGACGGTGTTTGATGGTCAATTTCTGAGATTTGATGAAACCATCTGAGCTTTGTATCATTTTAAACTGAAATAATGCAAGTTTGAGACTTAACGTGTTGAAAAATGTTGAACGGGATTCGATTTTGTGATTTGGTAAAAATTTCAAAATTTTCCAACTCACATTCGCCCCTTAAATAGGACGAATGTGGAAAATTCTTACTTTCGAACCTTTTTAATATGGACGAAGGTGGCCTTTTAATTCAAATTTTTCACCTTCGGATCTAATTTTCACGTTCGTGCCATTGAGTTGGGACGAATGTGGAAATGTCCCACATTCGTCCATTGCTAAAGGGCGAAAGTGGCCTTCTATAAATACCTCTTCACAGGTTCGAACCTATCATTCAAAAATTTTTCAAAAATTTTCCAAGTGCCAAGATCTTGTTGCCCTGTTTCTTTTCACCCTAGAATCTTGTTCCCTATACATTCCTGATCATTTTAATCATAATTTTACAGGTAATGGACCAGAATCAACGTAGGAATTGGGGTTTTTATTTTCGAACCCTAGAATGCTTAATCTGGACTTATTTGGACTGGTTTAATGCAATTTTTTGATAAGGATTCAATCCTTATTAGTTTTAGGGGGAGAATATAGATAGAATTAGGTTATTTCATAGTTTTAGTCTGTTGATTGATTGTTTGAAACTTACGAACCCTAATTCTTTGTGAAAACTAATAAAAACTGAATGAAAATAACAATTGATGGTTTGTTAGGCTTAGTCGGTCATGTTAGGACTTGTCTAATCAAAATCAGAGTCTAAAACACAACAGATAACAATTTTTAAATTTTGGGTCAAAACGTATTCACGTTCGTCCTGTAAAAATGGGCGAATGTAGAATCTAAGGGACGAAGGTAAACCAAAACGGACGAATGTGAGTTTTAACTCAAGAAATTCCACATTCGGTTCAAAATTCCACCTTCGAACCACAAAAATCTCACATTCGTACCAGTAAAACGGGCGAATGTGGAATTTGTTAAAAACCTAAAATTTTCTAAGTTTGTCGTTTTTGTGTGTTTTGACGTATTTTTCTAATTTGTGTTTTACAGATGGCTGAACAACCTGAAAACATTGAGATTCCAGTAGAAGATGTTATTGTTCAGGATCCGGTTCCAGAAGCTGAGAATGCACCACAAGCATGGCCGTTTGAAACTTCGCATAATTGTTGTGCCTATGTTGGTGACATATTAAAGAACACAGAGTTTACTGGAATTGTGGACTTTTTGAGGAGAAGCCAAATCATCCATGCCATAGCTACACCAGCCGTCATATACAAAGACATTGTAGAAGATTTCTGGAAGAACGCGAAAGATGATTTCTGGGAAGATAAGACGATTATCAAAAGTGTTATTCAAGGGATGGAGATGTTTGTTACTGAAGATGATATCAGAGAGGCTCTCAAGATTAAGTTTGAAGAGAGTACAGATCCCAGAGTTCTATCATGGACCAAGCAGAGAGTTTGTTTCTTAAGGATGAAGTACAAAGGTCCGATAACTGATGGCGCACTACACAAAGGAAAGCTCAGTGTGCAGTTTAAGTATTTCGCACACGTGATCATTCATGTCTTTGGGTGTGTTAGTGGTGGATATGACGTGATGAGGAAAAGTCTTAGTTCGTTAATGGTTGCGTTGACTCTCAACAAACCATTTAACATTGCTGGAATGATACTAGACCATATGCTGGAGATGTTGAAAGGTCTAAAGTCCAAGAAGTTTATGTTATATCCTAGATTTCTGATGATGATCTTTGACCACAAGTATCCACATTTGAGGAAAGATCCGACGATGGTGTTAGGTCAAGATCACATGAATATCAGAACGCTTGTGAGAATGAAAGGTTATAAGGGTGTGCCTGACAATGAGAAGCCACCGAATAGAAGATTGTTTGGAGCTTTAGTTAATCCGGGTTACACTGACCCAGGATTGAACAAAGCAAGACACGACAAGAGTGATTCTGATACTGATGATCCTCTAGTGCATGCTGATGCAAGTACTAAGAGGAAGAGGCAAGTTAAAAACGCTGGAGCCAAAGGGAAGGGCAAAGCAAAGGTTGATGAGGGTGAGTCAAAGAAACAAGGTGCAAGAAAGAAAACAACTGCAAAGAAAGGTACTAGTTTGGTGGATGAAGATTCAGTAGATTCAGAGGAAACTGAGGAGGAAGAACAGTGGGACTCTGAAGCTGAGTTGGTGAAGACTACCAAACGCAAGGCCACTGCGGTTGGGGAGTCCGAATCTCTCAATAAATCTGTTGAAGAAGCATTACAGAAAGATCCAATTGATGTAGAAGGAGAGTTAGGTGTTGATGTTGGAGACTTTGAAGGTTCAACAGTAGTGGTTAACTTGAAGAAGCCAAAGCATAAGTCGATGGCTAAGAAAGTTAGTACGAAAAAGTTAAGAGAGAAAGAGATAGAACTATTGCTGAAGGGTAAGAAAGTGCCTGACGCTGGTACATCATCTAAGATATCTTCACCAGTTACTAAGAAACAGAAAAAGGCGAAAGAACCTGAAGTAGTACCTGATTTTGAAACTACTTTAGAGAATGTTCTGAATATGTTCAAGCCTGATAAGGAAAAGACTAAAGTGATTGAATCTTCCAAATCGTCAAAAGTTACTGTTTCAGACGATGTAATGAACCAAGTTAACAAGAAAATGGAAGATATGATGAAGATGATTATTGCTCAACAAGAAGAGATTAATAAGTTCAAAAAGAATGAAGAAAAGATGCTTCAGATTGTGGTTGCGTCAAAGACAAATCAAGATGAGATTGATAAGAAGCTGAAGCAGCTTGAAGAAGATAAGAAAGAACTTGAGGAAAAATGTAATAGAAATAGAAGAATGATAAAGCTTGTGAAGGTTGATAACAAAGAATTGAAGAAAGAGAACAAACGAATGAGCGATCTACTTGATAAACTCTATGGTGAAGCTCCAAAGTTAAAGGATGGAGAGGAGGATAAAGAGAAAGAGGAGGAGCAAGTAGACTTTGAGCCCTCAGATGAAGAGAAAGAAGATGATGAAGAGGATGAATCAGAGGAAGGTTCTGATGATGAATCTGATAATGATGATAAGGATGATGATGCTGAGGGATCGGGTAGTAAGAATGATGATGATAAGAGTGATGGTAGTGATGATGATGATGGAGATGACACTAGCAAGTTCACCTTTGAACAGAGAAAGACTAAGAAGGGTGATGCAGGAGAGTCAAGTTCGAAGAAGAAATCTGGTGAGAATGTAGATTCTGATGAGAGTATCTTTTAGAATGAGAAAGTTAGATCTCTATCAGATGATGCAAAGAATGTTTATCGTGAGATGCTTGAGAAGAGAGAGTGGACAATTGAATTCACTGGAAAGTTTGCTGAGATATTTCAGACGGAGGACATGAGGTATGAGTTAGAATACAATGATCCTGATCTGGAAGAGGGAGAAGTGTCTGCTGCTGTGGCTAAGGAGATTTTGGATGGTATAGCACAGCGAGTGGGAAAGACATTGGAAGAAATCATGGCAGATCAAATGATTCCGAATATTCCTGAAAAGGATATTGGAAGTCATTCTGATGATAAACATACACCGGAGATGGAAGAGATTGAAATAGAGGACATTACTCATGAAGAGTACCCTCAATACTTTAGAGAGAATAATGAGAATGAAGTATTCCCAAACTTCACCGAACTATGTCAGAGGGAAGCTAGAAAGAAAGCTGAAAAACGAAGTGAAGAGTTTGTTGAGAAGGTGTTTGGTGAAGATAAGCAAAAACCGTCTGAACAGAATGATGATCTGAAGACGTTCTTAAGGAAGTTGAAAGAAACTGATGACAAAAGACCTAAGCCGGAAGCTTAAGGTGGATTCTATAGGTATCACAACAAGAAGTTTAAAGGCAGAGCTCTTGGTTGGAAGTATCTTGGAAGACTTAAATGCATTGCAGTCAAGTAGGAAACATAAATTTTGTACTTCTACAGATTTCATGACCTACTAACTCTACCGTACTGGGCGGTTAGAGACATTTGCAGATTTCCAATGACTGGTGCATCTGTGAATAACACGGCTGTGGGTTGGTTTGCTGATAGATTGGTCTGGGAGAGTCGCACGAAGTGGAATATGTTTAAACCACAATACCCGAGGAGGAAAGTTCATAGGGATGTTGATCCTAGAACGGGTAAGAAGCGAGTGACTTTGATTTACAAAGCTCCTGAAGTGATGAGGAAGATTCCTTTGATGCCATTACAACAACACTTCAGTGAAGACTTTATCTTCTGGTATTATGATTGGAGGAATGTAGAGGCTGTGATAGTGTTGAGAGATGGGAAGGATAAGTATAAGAAGATACATGTTTTTGACCCGATGTGGCTCATTAACTTTACGTTTGAAGACATAATCATGATTTACTACAACCCGATATACAGTGATTCTAATGATGCATCGCAAGCGAAGAAGTATCAGCAGGTTGTCGGAGTGTGCTTTGCGTATGATATCAACTCCGGTAGCAACCTGGATCTGAAGTTGGGAAAGAAGGTGAAGATAGCTGATGTACAGAAGCGATCGACAAAGAGAAAACTTGAGCCTGAGATGACTAAAGAACAAAAGAAGCAGCTGAGGATCAAGTTAATGAACAAGGCGATGGATGAAGCTAGAAGGCAATCCAAGCAATAGTCGAGGGGGAGTTTGTAGATGCACTTTATGCGACTAATGCTTCGGATTGTGACTTAACATATGTTAGTGTATTCTGGTGGGTCGAAGGTGACAATAAGAAGGGTGAAGGTGTTTCAGGATGGTCGAAGGTAGATTAAAGTGGGCGAAGGAAGATTGTTTATGGGCGAATGTGGAAGCTGACATGATATAGTGTACGTTCGTACTTGGTAATAGGGCGAATGTGGACAAAGTCCACATTCGCACCATGAAAAAGGGCGAACGTGCAGAGTCTATAAATAGTTTTTGCTTGATTTGTAAGTTAGAATAGTTGGTGATAGTGTGTGTGTTAAGGTCAGGTTGTTCTCTAGATTAAGGTCGTGTCAAAGTGTATAGATTAACTGAAAAGGCTTTGTATGAATGTTTTGAAACAAGTTATCTATAAAATGTTGATTGAAAAGGTATTTCGTGTGTTGTGATTTGCGTATTATCATTTTGTTCAGTTCTAGGGTTTCCGCACCTGGAATTGTGACTTGTATGATCATATTTTCCTTTCTATTGATCAAATTCTTCGTTTACATAGTGATCCATGGAAAGCCTTGATCTTTTGAACATGAGCCAATGAGTTTTGTTAACATAAGCTGATCACTTGTGAGTGATCATGTCTAGTTTGGATTTAATAACATTACACAACCTATTCTAGTAGTGCAAGGGTCGATGGTTGGTTAACTATATGTGTTATCATTACAATGTGATTGTTAGTTTAGTGAATTACCATTAAGTGAAGCAATGTATATGACTTGTGTGAGTATAGGTCCGATTGTTTGCAATCATAGGTTGATGGGTTGGGTGAACATAGTAGGCCGATTATAGGAGAGCTTAGGGAGCTTAGATAACTTACCTAGTAGAGCAAGACGTGGATGGCCGATGGTTAGAGCCTTCGGGTCTCCTAGTCTCCTCCTAAGCTTGGATCTTGACACTTGAAAGGTAGTGGACTTGGTATTGGAAAGCTAGTGTTCGGCCGAGGATTGATCAAGAAAGAATGGTTTGTTGGTGTGAAAATGATGGTGATCCTCTAGCCTATTTATAATGTTAGATCACAATGAGGACAAAACTATAAGAGGCAATGTTCATCACCTTGGGAAGTGCTTTGATTCTTGATGTTAATCATCATTTGGTGTAAGTAAGCATGCTATCCATGGGTGGCCGATTTGTGCACATGGGTTATTAGTTTAGGAAAGTTGACTTTGAGAAGGGGCTTGCTCATCTTTGTGTTTCTTACCAAAATGGTGCAAGTTCATACCTCATCATCCTTCTAGTTCCATGACATCATGCAAAATGGGTGAGTTGGATCCGATTCATGCATTGTTTCCTTGCATAGATTCGGCTAAAGGGTAGGCTTAGGGTGTTAGTATGGATAGTGACATTTCCTAGTTCCCAGATTGTCTCCATGTGTCCTTGAGTTGTCATAGTAGCCGCAATTTCAAGTAGTGTAGGAATGTTTGTTTGTTTCTAATTAGGGTAGTGTAGTTATCCGAGGAAGTTGGAGTCGGATTAGTGTTTTACTAAATAGGTGAAATGTTTGGAAGGTTTAGGGTGATAAAGACATGACATGGTGGTGGAAATCGGCTAGAGTGCATAGAGAGGTTTCTAATTCAAGTTATGATCATGCTTGGGATAAGAAGGTAGGTTATCATTTTAGTATAACTCTTAGGTGTGTCATGGACTTTTGGTTGCCTTGTGAAGCTTCGGCCGAGATCAAAAAGAGAGCAAAGGTGTCAAGTGTTGTAAGAAAGTCTTGTCTTATGTTTGCTTGTGTGATTGGTCGAGTAGGTGTGTATATATGGTGATATATGTGAGGTATCGTGTGTATGTGTGTACATGTGATCATGGTTTGTGGAGTCCTATGATTAAGATAGCTTTATTATGTTCCAAGACCTAACATATTATGCGAGTTGGTCGGCCTATATATGTTAATAGTGTTTGTGATTGTACATTGTCCATTAAGTAGCTTCTAGTTACCCTAAGAGTTAGTTAAGTTCCGTGCCTCTTGATGATGACATTAACATGTATTTTGTGCATCTTAACATAGTTATTTGTTTCCTTATTCATGTATTAGAGAGAGATTACCATATGTTAGGTTATAGTAACCTTTTTTTAGAATGCTTGTTTAGTGATTGTTCGGGTGTTGTATGACTAAACAAGTGTCCCATGTTGAGTTTTCTGATTAACTCTTGCTTCACTAGGCTGGGGGGGGGGGATAGTGTATGTAAATTGTCTACATATGCACATATAATAAGGCAACAAGTGAACTATGTACTGATGTTTACCTGGTCCATTGACTGTTGTCACATTCTCCCCTTGTTTTGGAATTTCGTCCGCAAAATCGAGTTTCCCCACTAGTTTCTGTAGTCTTAGGGAAGAGAGTTGGGTACTTGTGTCTCATCTGGTCTTCGCGTTCCCATGTAAATTCGGGACCACGCTTTGCATTCCATCTGACTTTCACAAGTTTGGTGCGGCTCCTTCTCAATTTCTGGACTTTCCAATCAGTCACCTCGATTGGCTCCTCGAGAAAATGGAGCTGATCATCGATGTGAATTTCATCGGTAGGGATGATCAAAGATTTGTCGGACAGACACTTCTTCAGGTTGGATACATGGAAAGTGTCGTGAACACCACTTAGCTCTTCTTGCAACTTGAGCTTGTATGCCACGGGACCAACCCTAGAAAGTATCTCGAACGGACCAATGTATCGGGGATTAAGTTTTCCACGCTTGCCAAATCGTGGTACACCCTTCCAGGGTGAGACTTTCAAGAGTACCTTATCGCCAATCTGAAACTCGAGTTGTTTGCGGCGGCGATCGGCGTAGCTCTTTTGACGATCTCGAGCGGCTTTCAAGCGATCACGGATCTGAAAGATCTTGGTTGTGGTCTCTGGAATGAGCTCGGGGCCAGTCAAATATTTGTCTCCAACTTCTGCCCAACACAAAGGAGATCTACACTTACGACCATACAGGGCTTCAAACAGAGCAGCCTTGATACTGGTATGGTAACTGTTATTGTAAGAAAACTCAACCAATGGTAAGTGTGAATCCCAGTTTCCACCAAAATCGATTACACAAGCCCAAAGCATGTCCTCCAATGTCTGAATTGTGCGCTCACTCTGGCCATCTGTTTGAGGATGATAAGCTGTGCTCATGTCTAAGTGAGAGCCTAATGCGTCCATCAATGTTTGCCAGAATCGGGAAGTAAATCGACTATCTCGGTGGGAAATGATTGAAACAGGCAAACCATGCCTAGTTACAATCTCCTTGAGGTACAACTTGGGGAGTTTCTCTAATTTTTCGGTTTCCTTAATCGGTAAGAAATGCACGGATTTAGTTAACCTGTCAACAATTACCCAAATCGTGTAGTGACCACTAGACGTCTTGGGTAGCTTGGCGATGAAGTACATAGAAATCTGTTCCCATTTCCAAACAGGAATTTCTGGTTGCTGAAGCAGACCAGACAGTTTCTGATACTCAGCCTTGACCTTTGAGCAGGTAAGACATCGGCTGACGTATGTAGCAATTTCACGTTTCAGGTTGGGCCACCAGTAAAGTTCCTTCACATCTTTGTACATCTTGTCAGCACCAGGATGGACTGAGTGTCTAGACTTGTGGGCTTCTTCTAGGATTAGATCTCGTAAACCACCAAAACGTGGCACCCAGATCCGGTTGGCAAAGTAAAGTGTGCCATCAGACCTTGGTTCCAACAGATTCACCATCTTGAATAACGACTCATTTTTCAGGTTCTCACCTTTCAGAGCTTCCTTCTGAGCGTCACAGATACGGGTAGTGAGATTGGTATGGATTGGTCAAGCCTAGTGCGCGCACACGAAAGGTCTTAATTTGTTCCTTCCGGCTTAATGCATCAACCACAACGTTGGCTTTTCCCGGATGGTATTTAATATAACAATCGTAATAGTTCAGCAATTCAACCCATCTGCATTGCCGCATGTTCAGATCCTTCTGATTAAAGATGTGTTGCAAGCTCCTGTGATCGGTGAAAATGGTGCACTTGGTGCCGTAATGGTAGTGCCTCCAAATCTTGAGAGCAAAGATTACTGCACCTAACTCTAGGTCATGAGTTGTGTAATTCTTCTCATGAATTTTGAGTTGTCGAGAAGCATAGGCAATGACCTTATTCCTTTGCATGAGTACACATCCAAGACCTTGATGAGAAGCATCGCAATAAACTACGAAATCATCAGTACCTTTAGGAAGAGAAAGGATTGGAGCACTGCACAGACAGTCCTTCAATACGCATTCTCCTGCTTGACTCCCCAATCGAACTTCTTGTCTTTCTGCGTCAAGACAGTCAGTGGCTGGGCAATCTTGGAGAAATTCTCGATGAACCGTCGGTAATAACCGGATAATCCCAAAAATTGTCGCACCTCGGTGGGTGTCTTGGGCACAGCCCAATCGTTGATTGCTTCAATCTTTGCGGGATCAACTTGTATACCCTTCTCGTTCACAACGTGACCGAGGAAATGGACTTCTCGAATCCAGAACTCGCATTTCGAGAATTTGGCAAACAGTTTCTCGTTCTTGAGCAACTCTAAAATCAACCTGAGATGTTGTTCGTGCTCTTCTTGAGTTCGCGAGTAGATCAAGATGTCATCTATGAAGACAATAACGAACTTGTTTAAATAGGGTTTGCAGACGCGGTTCATGAGGTCCATGAAAACGGCAGGAGCATTTGTTAACCCAAATGGCATGACTAAGAATTCGTAATGCCCATAACGTGTTCGGAATGCAGTCTTCGGGATGTCGTCTTCCTGATTCCGCAACTGATGATAACCTGACCGTAGATCGATCTTCGAGTAGTAGCTGGTTCCCTGCAACTGATCAAACAGATCATCAATCCTTGGCAGCGGATACTTGTTCTTGATCGTTAACTTGTTCAACTCTCGGTAGTCGATACACATGCGGAAACTCCCGTCTTTCTTCTTCACGAACAAAATAGGCGCTCCCCACGGAGAAAAACTCGGACGAATGAAACCTTTGTCCAAAAACTCCTGAAGTTGGTTAGATAGTTCCTGCATTTCAGATGGTGCTAGCCGATACGGAGTGCGGGCTACTGGGGCAGCTCTTGGGACAAGATCAATGCGAAACTCGATTTGTCATGGCGGTGGAAGTCCTGGTAAGTCCTCTGGACAGACTTCAGGGTAATCTCGCACCACTGGAATGTCCACGAGCTTCCGTTCTTTGGCTTTTTGTTCAACGACATGTGCCAGAAACGCGACACAACCTTCCCTTAAATATTTCTACGCCTTAATGCTGGATATGACTCGAAGAGTGGGCACACCCTGGCTTCCTCGAATCATTAGGGTTTCATCTTTTGACAAGGGGATTCGAATCAACTTCTCGTGATAGACGATTTCTGCACGATGTTTGGATAACCAATCCATGCCATTAACAACATCAAAACTACCCAGTCGGATAGGCAGTAAATCGATATGGAAATCATGGCCGTCAAGCACCAGAATACAACCCTTAACAACTTCTTCGGACGAGATCAACTTACCATTAGCCAACTCTATGGTGTAACGTGTTCCCAACTTACTAGATTCTAATCCTAGGGATTTCTTAAAGTCGGTGGACACAAAGCTAAAATCTGTGCCTGAGTCAAAAAGTACCGATGCAAAATGGATGTTAAGGAGAAACGTACCCGTAACTACGTTAGGATCATCACATGCTTCGTTGGCTTCTAGCATGAACGCTCTACCATGGGCTTGATCCTTGGCCTTGGGACAGTCCTTCCAGAAATGCCCACTCGCACCACATTCGAAACACTCGTTTGTGGCAGGAGGAGTGTTGGTGGTCTTGGCCTTGCAGTTGGCGGTTGAGTGACCACGACGGTTACAGTTCTTGCACAAGATACTTTCGCAGGTGCCTATGTGATGGTAGTTGCATTTGCTGCAGTGAGGATGGGGCCCATTGTATTTGCGTTTGGGCTCCTTAGCAGCTGTGGCAGCAAAGACTTTCACGACATCTTGTGGCTTGTGAGAGGAGTTCCTACCTTTCCGGTTGTCGAAACATTTTGTTGGGTTATATTGAGACCACAGTTACCAGAATTAAGTGTTTTGATAGCTTGTAATGAAGTCTAGAAGTTAGAGGGTTGTTTATGTAATTACAACATAGTTGTATTGTCTAAACCCTAGGCTGCGCACTTATAGACGGGCTCTGCGCACTTAAGCTAAGTGCGCAGGCCCATCAGTGCACCTATAAATAGATTGCATATGTAGCAGCTAGGGTTTAGGGTTTTGGTCTTATCTTTGTAGCACAAGATTGAATAGGTGCGTACTTGTATCATCCATGGTGTTTCAGTGATCAAATCAGAAATGGAATCATATTATTATTCATCTTGTGTGTCGGTTTGTAGCATATTCATCTAGTTTCTTTGTTTGTAGAAGATTAATCACTTAAAACACCTAATCCATAGGTGTTTCTAAGTGATAACAATCTCTTGCACTTAACAAGATCTAGCATTTGGGACTACAATTTGGTATCAGAGCCTTCGTGCTCTAGATTGTATTTAAAGATACCAAAACCCTCATCTTGTTAGTTTTTATTATCAAGATTTCTATAAATTTTTGTGTTTATCAAAACTTTGAGTGTTTTTCTTTTGTTTTTGCTGCAAAATTTCGTGGAAAGTGTGTTTCTAAGGTGTTAAAAGTTGGTTATCTTTAGTAGAAACATCATCCGAGGACTTCAGATTGATTGAAAAACTCTTGGATAAGATTCTGATGTGGTTTGTGCATTTTCAGCAGCATTTGCGCACTTAAACTGCGCACTTGTTTCTTAGTTTGAGTACTTGTTTCTTATTTTGAGTACTTATTTTATACCTTGAGTACTTAGCTCATAAGCTGCATACATGTTTTTCAAGTTGTGCACTTATTTCCAGAATACAGGGCGCACTTAATTCATAAGTATGCGCACTTGTGTCTTGGTTTGAGCACTTAAATTTTCAAACAGCTTTACAGTTACTCTCTCTCCTGGTATCACAACTAGGGTTTCTGCGCACTTATCAGAAATCACCAGTTGGGGTGCGTACTTGCTGAAAGGTGCAGTTTTTGAGTACTTGGCTAGGGTTTCTGCGTACTAAAATCTTAAACAAGAGTTTAAGTGTCTGTGTACTTAGATAAGTACGCAGACTGATCAGTCAAAGACTGAGCACTTGTCTTGCTCAGCCCTGACTGACCTGCGCACTTAAGTCATCTGTGTACTTCAAGGACTGCGCACTTATCAGGAGATCAAAATCTTAACATTACTGTTGAATCATTGTTTCAGGTTGCTGCTCAATTTGGTCTGCGTACTTAGCACTCTGCGCACTTGACTGCGCACTTACTGACTGATCATCTAATATTAAGGACTTTGGACTTTTCTTTGGACTGTAACCACTAAAATCTATAAAATTAATTAATCAATCAACTCTAAATCAATGGCTGGTAACAACAACTCATACCCGGTTAATCCTATAACCCAAGCTGAACTGGAAAACATGAACAATCACCCGAATTCCCAAGTTAATGGGTGCTGAAGATTATGGTACTTGGAAAAACAGGATGAAAGCATTCTATTTTGTCAATGATCACACTCAATGGACGTCTGTGCAACTTGGACCTCACATTCCAGTGAGGACCACTGAAGTAGGAGAGGTGTTTAACACTGATCCTACTACATACACAGATCTTGACAAGCAGTTGATGCAACGAGATCACAAAGCCTACGGTGCTCTCACCATGGCTTTGTCTAATGATGTGTACAATATGTTTGAAGAGTACGGATCTGCGCATGATCTGTGGTTCACTTTGTGTGAGTACTACGAGGGAAATGCTGAGATGAGACAGAACAAGCAAGACATGATTCAGAAAGAATATGATATGTTTGGAAGTGTTCGAGGTGAAAGCCTGTCATTACACATTGACAGGTTCATGAGTCTGTTAACAAAAATGAAGAAGGCCGGTATTCCTGTCAACAACCGTAACTCCATCAAGAAACTACTTGATTCTCTTCCAAAGGAATGGAGTATTCAATGCATGCTGATTAAGAAAGATTACTTGGATGCTCAATCCACTCTGGCTGATCTCATAAACACATTGAAGTCGTTTGAAATGGATATCACAAAAAGAGAGATGAATCAGACCGTTCCAAAGGTGACCTCTAGCAGTGCAATGAAGAATCTGGCATTGATGACTCCGATTGGTGAGATGGGTTCAAGTTCACTACATCCATATGTGGACTCACTGGGTGGTGGAAGTTCAAGTTCAGGTAAAGCAGCGATGTACTCAGAAAAGGCAGCGAAGACACTGACTCCACAGGTCACCAAGTTGGCCACTGAACATGTGGAACTCTTCAACACCTTCATGAGCAGTTTCGAAGCACTAAAGACTTGTGAGATCAAGAATGAAATGATGTCCCCGGAGGATATGTATCAAGTGGATCCAGATGATATGGAGGAAATGGACCTCAAATGGCAGATGGCAATGATCACTCTAAGAGTTAAACGATTTCAAGACATAACTGGTAGGAGAGTGGGAATGGGTAAAGCTGGGTTTAACAAGTCAAAGATTAGATGTTACAACTGCAAAGTTCTTGGGCATTTCAAATATGAATGTCCCACTTTGAACCAAGCTGAAATCAAGCCTGCTAAGAGGTTGGTGGCCATCACTGATGGAAATGAAGGAAATGAGAAGGAACCACAGAAGGCACTGGTTGTTGAAGATTTTGATTGGGGAGAAGAGGCAGCTGCAGCAGAAGTTGAAGTCAACAAAGCCCTGATGGCCAAAATTTGCACCAAATCCTCAAACGGTGTGAATTCTCTAGAAGGGTCATCAACTGAGGTGCTAAAGGGTGAAATGCTAAAGAATGCAGGACTGAAGAGTGTGCTGGTTGCTGAGAAAAAGAAAGATCAGACTGGAGAGGAGGCATTGATAGCCGAGAAGACTTCCCCTGAGAAAGCTGCTGAAAAGGTGGAGAGTGCACCCAAGAAAGTTGAGGAGAAAGACATGGTAAACATTCCTCTTGAAATAAAATCTAAGCTGTGCTCACCTAGGTGTGTTACAGCTGTTGCTTACTGTTTGTCAAACAACAGAAGAGTTTTAAGAGAAATGGATGATATCCGTAAAATTAATTCTGAAATGAAAGAAAATGAGTGGGCATATCAGCGAAAGTTAAATGCAACTCTAGCTGAAATGCAGACTTTAAAAGAATTTGTTCTCAAAAAGGATTTTCTAATAAATGATTTAACCTCAAAATTAGAAAAATCTAGAAATGAAACAACTCGCCTTCAAATCATTGTTGACAAATGGAATGTAAGCAAATAGGCTCATACTGATATCGTTGATTGCGCAAGGTAATCATTTGTAAAGGATGGAATTGGGTATAAGGATAAGAATGGAATCGAAAGATCACTATTCTTACCCTTGAGCCGAAGTGAATACATACCCATTCCAACACCTCATCCAAAAAATGATCTTTTTGAAAACAAATGTGATGAATCTGAGTCAAATGCTAACATAAGTAAAAGCGATGCAGATGTGACCCAACAGGCTCGTGTGGAAGATGATGAAAGTTGTGGTGGGCAGACAGTGGGGTTAGGACATCCAGGTGCCAATTACTCCACAGTGAATTGGTTTATCTGGAACAATGAAAAGTCTAAAAACAATTTGATTTTGGATGACTGTAATACTTTAACTAATTTGGATGACTGTAATAGTTTATCTAGGATGGATAACTGTAATAGTTTATCTAGGCCGGATGACTGTATTAGCGTGATTTCTAAACTAGATTTAAAGGGTGCTGTGGCCCCTGATGATAGGAAGCATCCTATCAGACGTTCAAATGTTTGTGTTGACAATGCTATGCCTGTTTGTGTTGATCTTAATGCTGCATTATCTGATGATAAACATACGTGCAAACCACGTGTGTTTGTGCCAGAACTAAAGCTTAACAGGTTTGGGAAATTTCTCACTGAGGAAATCCCAGAGTTTATCCCTTCATCCATAGAGGTATCAGGTTCTGAAGAATCACAAAGTGAAACAGGTAACTCAAGTTCTGAAGAATCACTAAGTGATACAGAGAGCAACACCAGCCTACCTGACCTCAACACTAATGAAGAATCAAGCAGCAACAAGGCTGAATCAAGTTCAAGTGAAAGCTCCCGCTCAGACAAGCTCGAGAAAAGAACATCACAACCATCATCATCCAGATCTTCACCTAAGATCAAGCCTAAGCATTCAAAATGCTTCAGATGTGGAAATGAGGGTCACGTGGTCAAAAACTATCACTTGAAACCTAAACCACAGAAAGATGTCAAATCACAAAACTCTTTTTCTGATCAGATCAAAAATCTTCAAGAAACCGTAAAAAGTTTTGTTAAAAATACACAAATCTGGAAAAGACAAGAGTCAATTTTGGGTGAAAATCACGACAGATCAAAACTAAAATAGACTTGGATTCCCAAAGTCACCTAATTAAATGTCGGAGTCGTGATTGTACATAGATTTTCTTTAGTTTATCTTTGTTTTTCTTTTGTTTTGTTGTGCAGAATAAACTACAAAAATGGTTGATAGCTCTTATGAGATATCTTTGGCATGTCGAGAGCGGCGCTTCAAGAAACATGACTGGGTTAAAAGAACTGTTGGGACGAAGAGGATTGAAGAAACCACCTTTTGATAACCTTAGTCTTTTCCATATCTGCCTAAGTATAGAACTGCTGAAGAACAAAATGAAGAAGTACTGAAGAACAAACAGAAAGTACTGAAGAGTAAACTCATCAGAAGTTCTGAAGTCTAACCAGACATTTCACTGAAGAACTACTGAAGACAAACTACTCATCAGCAGTTTGTCACTCATCAGCACTTTCACTCAGAAGCTTCTAACCGACTGAAGATCAGCAGTTTGAGTATTATATTGTTTTGTTAAAGTCTTGATTTCAAGTTTCAATGTACAGACTGTAGTAACCTTATCTTAGCATAATATCTTTGTTAAATATCTTAGATTACTTCAGACTACAGTTTAGTACATTAGTCTATAAATAGATGAGTTTGTTCATCTATTTTAGATATGTGATTTTGTGTAATATCTTTTGAACTCATATTGAAATCCTTCGGGCTTTAAACTTATAATTTCCACTTCACATCTGAGAAACATAAACTGCTATTACTGCTTTGTACTTAGAACATTTATTGTTTCTCATTTATTATTCAGTCAAGGGGGAGTAATAACTCCTCATCAAAGTGATCTTTTAGACCTTTGAACACTTATATTTCCGCTGCTTAATAACTCTTATATAAATCTGATAAACACATAAGTGTTCATATAAACAGCCACTGATCCAACAATTGGTATCAGAGCGTCTGGTTAATCTGATCAAAATCAATCTAACAAATTGAGATTCAGACACAGGCTCAATATTGATATTCAATAAAAAGGATAAAAGGCTCACTTTTTAAATCCATCACTTTAAGAAAGTATTGACAAATCCAAACTTCTTAAAAATGGATCCCTACAATACTGGATCTGCCAACAAACCTCCTATGTTAGTCAGAAATGAATATAACATATGGTCTAAAAGGTTGGCACATACAATTTCACAAACAAACACTGGCTGTTGGAGGTCTGTAGTTTTTGGACCTCACAAACCAGTTGTTACTGATCCAGAGGGTAAGACTGAAAGACCAAAGGATCCAAAAGAATACACGGAGGAAGATTTCCTAAAGTTTGAGCTTGATGCAAAAGCTTTCTCCATGTTGGCTATGGCTCTCCCAAACGAAATTTATGCTGGCCTTTTACACTGTGAAAGTGCCAAAGAGCTGTGGGATTGCCTAAAAGAGCAGTTTGCAGGAACTGCTGAGGTGATAGCCAACATCAGAGAAATATTGGCTCAACAATATGAAACTTTTACTCACATAGAGGGTGAAACTTTAACTCAACAATTTGAAAGATTTTCTTCACTCATCTCTGAGTTAAAAATAAACAATCAGACCTATACAACTGAGTCTATGTTACATAGATTTTTAAGGTCTTTACCTTCAAAATGGGAAACTTACTCAATAGTCCTCAGAACCAGTTCAGATTTTAACACCTTGAACCTAACTAGGTTACATGGTAAATTATTAACTTTTGAAAGAGAAATCAATCAAAAGAAAAAGCTTCAAGAATCTGGTAAAACTGCTGATGACTATACTCCGGGTAGCACAGCCTTATTAGGACATGACTCACCATCCTGTTCTAATAATTTTGGTTCTTTTGACCACATTGACATAACAGCTGGGATCTCATCAGATGGATCTTTCCCAGCTTATGACAATGAAGAACTAAGTCAAACTGCTGACAACATGTGTTTCATCATGGATGATTTAAAATACTTTAGCAGTGATGACTTAGAAGAAATGGAAATATTGCACCAACTGGCCTTGTTAAGCTTAAAAACTAACAAATTTTACAAAAGGTCAGGAAGGAAATTTCCAGGACTAAACAATTCTACAAAAGTTGGTTTTGACAAATCTAAATTGAGATGTCATAAGTGTCAGAAGTTGGGACACTTTGCTAGAGAGTGTAGAAGCTCTAGCTATAACCAACAAATGTCCCCTGGAAATCAATATAACCCCTCATACAATAGGAATAATGGAACTAATGGGAGTGCTCATTTTGTACAGGCACAAGCTCCAAATGTTCAATATGTGCCACAAGTACAATATGTACAGATGCCTGCCCAACAACAACAGCAGCTCATGCCTCCATTTCCAACTGCTCAACTTCCTGCACAAACTCAACAACCCCCTCAGCAACAAAGCTTATTTACCTCAGGGTATGTTGATTGGAGCAGTCTTCCTTATGACACATCAGAATGCAGTCAGGATTCAGACAATAAGGTCTATGATGTCAACTGGGGAGAACCTGATAATGGCAGAAAGAATTTTGCCTTAATGGCCTTTGAAGGATACTCTTCAAATTCTGCTCTCACACAGGTATCACAACAATCTCTGTTAAAGCTTTGCACTAAATCTTGAAAAGAATCATTTGCTTTAATTAGAGAAACCAATGTGCATTTACAAGGCAAATCCAATGACATGGAAAGAAAATACACACAAATGAAGTGTGATTTGGAAAGAAAAGTCATGTTGAAAAACAAAGAAATTTCTAAACTAAATGATAAATCCATTGAAACAGAAGCACAAATTAAAACCATGATAGACAGCCTAGGAAAAGTCAGACAAGAGCTTGCTGACACCAAGGTTGATTGTGAAAAATGGGTTGAGTCTTGTAAAGGGTATCAAATGTTACTTAACAAACAAACTGCAGCCAATGTTAAGTTTGGCATTGGATATACCCACACTGAATCACCAACAGATTTCACCCACAAAACTGATAATGATGGGAAGAAATTGATTCAAACTTCTGATATGGAGGAATGCACATCCTACCATCAGAACTTCCTCAAAAAGGGAAGTACTGCAGAAGTTAAAACTACTGACAATAAGCCATCAGCAGTTTCAACTACATCAGGAGTTGAGACCCTGAAAACTGCTGATGACCTATTTCAAAAATCAGATTTTGTCAGTAAATTGCCTTCCAGCTCTCTTGATCTATCTAAAAGGAAAGAGAAGGCAAAAGCATGTGAAATATGTGGTCTGTTTAACCACATAACTGAACTTTGCAAATTTAGAAAGGTAAATCAGTTAAATAAACAAAGACAACAACTGATTGTGGGAAAACAGATAAAACAACATTTTCAAAATACCTTTTTTCCCAACAAACAACAATCAAACAAAACCCTTTCTAAGAAGAAGCCTTTATCTCAACAAAGGTCATCTTCTCAAAGTTCAATTTCAGAAGTTTCACCTAACCCATCAGCAGATTCACAAACTGCTGAAGTTAAAGATTTGATAAACCTGGTCAAACTTCTGATGACCAAAGTTGATGGTGGAAACCAAAAAGAACCCACCATTGTTCTTAATGACAAATCCATTGCCAAAAAGACATGGATTACTAAAAATGGTCCACAACAAGCTGCACCTGTTCTCAAGAGCAAACCCAAAGCCAAACTGGCTTGGGTTGCCAAAACTAACTAATTTGCTATCTTGTGCAGAGAGTCTCCAGAGGTTTGAATAGCATATGGTATGTGGATAGTGGAGGCTCAATGCACATGACTGGATGCAGATACCTGATAAACAATTTTATCAGTCAAAGAGAAGGATCTGTGTCCTTTGGGAACAATGCCAAGGGATATGTGCTAGGATATGGCAATGTATCCTCAGGCAAAATGCAGTTTGACAAGGTCAATCTGGTTGAAAACCTTGAGTACAACTTGCTGAGTGTCTCTCAAATGTGTGACAAAGGATATTCTTCCTTTTTCACAAAGACAGCATGCAAGATCATATCACCAGAAGGCCAGAAGTTGATAGAGAAGATCATTGAAGATCATACTTTGCTGATTGCCAAAAGATGTGGCAATGTCTATGCAGTGGACATTGAAAAAGACAAAGTATTGAACAAAACTGCCTGTTTCTTCTCAAAGGCATCAACTTCAGAAAATGATCTCTGGCATAGGAGACTTGGCCATGTGAACTTTAAAACCATCAATAAAGTCACAAAAATGGGCTTGGTCAGAGGTCTACCTTTGAAGGAATATCAGTGCAAAGAACACTGTGTTTCCTGTCTTAAAGGTAAACAGCATAAGTCCTCCTATAAGTCTATTGAAGAATCAAAAACAACTGCATGTCTTCAACTACTCCATATGGACTTATTTGGACCAGTCAAAATCATGAGCCTTGGTAAGAAGAAGTACTGCTTGGTCATCATTGATGACTACTCAAGATTCACATGGGTCTTCTTCTTATATTCCAAGGATGAGGCAGCTGAGATCATCAAGTTCTTTATTCTACAAGTAGAGAAGCAATACTCTCTATCTGTCAAAGTCATCAGGAGTGACAATGGGACAGAGTTCAGGAACAAAACTCTGGATGAATTCTGTCTGTCTAAAGGGATTGTTAGACAGTTCAGCATTCCCAGAACTCCTGAACAAAATGGTGTGGTAGAAAGAAAGAACAGAACATTAATTGAAGCAGCCAGAACAATGTTAGCTGATTCAGGCCTACCTTTGTATTTTTGGGCTGAAGCAGTCAACACTGCATGTTATGTTCAGAATAGAGTTCTTATCAACAAAAGACATACCAAGACTGCCTATGAAATTCTTCATGGCATTAAGCCCCTTATCTCCTTCTTCAGGGCTTTTGGATGTCAATGTTTTATCCTCAACATCAAAGACTCTATTTCTAAGTTTGCTGCAAAAGTTGACACAGGTTATTTTCTTGGTTATTCTCCTTTGAGAAAAGCTTACAAAGTTTTCAATTCAAGAACCAGGATAGTAGAAGAAACACTGAATGTCAAGTTCAATGAATCAAAACACATTCTTATTCCAGCAGATCCTGCTGAATTATTTGATCTTGACAGTTTTCATTTCGGACCTGAAAAGACTGTTGAATCATCCAAACGTCCTCAAAATGGTTTTCAAGGATTTGAAGATGATGGTCCTGCACCATGGACTCCAAACACAGTCAGAAGATCAACTATTAAACCTTCAGAAGTTTCAATAGCTTCTACTTCAGGAACTACTGATGAATATTTTGAAACTACTGATTCAGCTGAACCTAAAACTCCTGAAGTTCAAATAACAGCTGAACCAGATATTATCAATCTCAGTGGTTTATTTGAAGAACCTGTAGAGCCATCTTCCAGTACAGGTTTACAACAACTGATTGAACACAAGGATCATCCATTGGAACAAATCATGGGTGATATTGCATCAGGGGTACTCACAAGAAACCAGCTTTCCAACTTTTGCTTATTCTCAGCATTCATCTCTCAGTTGGAACCAAAGAAGTATCAAGAAGCCCTCAAAGACAACAATTGGGTGCAAGCAATGCAAGAAGAGTTGCTTCAATTCAAGAAACAACAGGTTTGGGAAATCTGTCCCTTACCTGAAAACAAGCAACCAATTGGAACAAGATGGGTCTTCAGAAACAAATCAGATGAGGCTGGTATGATAATCAAGAACAAAGCAAGACTAGTGGTACAAGGTTATTCCCAAGAGGAAGGAATTGATTATGATGAAACCTTTGCACCAGTTGCAAGACTTGAAGCTATCAGGTTATTTTTAGCTTATGCAATTTCCAACAACATTAAAGTTTATCAAATGGATGTCAAAAGTGCATTTTTGTATGGAAAAATAAAAGAGGAAGTGTATGTCTGTCAACCTCCAGGGTTTGAGGATCCTTCTCATCCTGATTGGGTTTACAGACTTGACAAAGCTCTTAATGGGCTAAAACAGGCTCCAAGAGCCTGGTATGAAACACTTTCCAACTTTTTACTAAAGAATCACTTCTCAAGGGGATCCATTGATAAAACTCTTTTCATAAAACATGTTGGAAATCATGTCTTACTTGTTCAAATATATGTTGATGATATCATTTTTGGTTCAACAAATTCAAAACTGTGTGAAGAATTTAAGAAACTCATGCAATCAAAATTTGAAATGAGTACAATGGGAGAATTGCAGTACTTTTTGGGACTGCAAATCAAACAACAGTCAAATGGAACATTTATACATCAATCAAAATATGTTAAAGAATTATTGAATAAATTTTCTTTACAAGACTGTAAAATATGTTCCACTCCCATGACACCAATCACACAAGTTGAACCAGATGATCAAGGGAAACACATTGATCAAACCATGTATAGATGTATGATAGGTTCTCTCTTATATCTAACTGCTTCTAGACCAGATATCATGTTTTCAACTTGTGTCTGTGCTAGATACCAATCTGCACCAAGAGAATCTCATCTAATTGCAGTCAAAAGAATCTTCAGATATCTGAAAGGAACTCCTACTCTAGGGATTTGGTATCCTGCTTCAAGCAATACCAAGTTAACTGCTTTCTCAGATAGTGACTATGCAGGCTGCAAAATGTCAAGAAAATCAACATCTGGTGGTTGTCAATTCTTAGGAAACTGTCTGGTGTCCTGGCAATCAAAGAAACAAACATCTGTGGCAACTTCAACAGCTGAAGCTGAATACATTGCTGCTGCAAGCTGTACTTCACAGATACAATGGCTCCAATATCAACTGCTTGATTATGGAATCAAAGAGACCAAGACCCCACTTTTTGTAGACAGCAAATCTGCCATTAGCATCATTCAAAATCCTGTTCAGTTTTCAAAGACTAAACACATTGAAATCAGGTATCATTTCATAAGAGATTGCTATGAAAAAGGCAAGATTGAGGTGAAGCATGTCACAACAGCCAATCAAATAGCTGACATTTTCACCAAACCCCTTGATTCAACAACTTTTCAGAGGTTAGTATCCATGCTTGGGATGTTAAACTTAGAAGAAAGTCTGTAAGTGTTTCACTTTTTAATTCTGCACATATTTTATTTTCACTTACATACTTATCTGTCACAAACCTCTGAAGACCAAAAATCTGAGAAAAGAGAAAGTTCTGATAAACAAATTTTGAAAACTACTGATAAACATCAAAATGGGATATTTTCAAAATGGATATAACTACTGATGAAGATCAGAAGTTAGAAAAGTGTTTTAAGAGTCATCTGCATCAGCAGTTGAAACTGCTGATGAGATAACTAAAACCACTGATGAAGAAACCTTTCTTCTTCAGCAGTTTGACTAAAAGGGTAAAACAGACTTTTCACTCGTCAGAGGTTTGACCTAGTCGGTTAAAAACTTCTGATAAATACCCTGTTCCAACACTTATCCATTCAAAAAGCAAAATTCCCTCTTTCTCTCTCAAATTCAAAGCAAAACCCCTTCTCTAACCTAAAAATCACTGTTCGATCAAAAACATCCATGGCTCTCGTGTTAAAACAGGGACACAACCAAAGAGGCTACTTTGTTAAAGATGAAGCCTGGTCCCAGTATGATGAGATACTTGATCTCATCATGAAATCCCAATATTATGATGCTTTCACCATTGATCCACCCATTCATGAAGAAACTCTTAATGAGTTCTGGGCAAATTCAGAAACGGTGAAGGTGAATAATGAAGTGATTTCCCTCAAATCTTCTATAAAAGGGAAACTGATGGCTATCTCACCAGAAACACTAAGCATCAGGCTTGGTTTGAAGGATTCTGAGGCACCTGAGCATATTCCAACCTCAGATATTCATCTGACCATGACAGAGTGTGGCTATCAAGGTACTTTGGCACAAGCAACAGTTTACAAAAAATATTTTGACCCACAATATAAACTGTTATTTCATTATATTATCATGTGTCTTAGTCCTAAAACTGGGTCAATAGATCAGATGCCTTCAACTTTTCAACCTATTTTTCATTCCATCATAAATGAAACTTCTTTCAAGGCATCAAAACTGTTTTTCAATGAACTGGTTTTACATCATGAAAATAATAAAAAGAACTTGGTGAGGGAGTACTTGAGGGAAAAACAACAACTTTAAATCCTTTAACTGCTCAAGTATTCTCTAGGCACAACAAACCAGCACTTTTGCTTGAAGATGACCAAGGGGAAGAACAACCCATCCCCAAGGAACCCACATCTTCCAAACCCAAAAAGATAACTAAAAAGCCTAAACAACAAAAACCAAAAACAACCAAGTCACTGAAAAGAAAAGTTCAGGAAGTGGAGAAACCTGAAACTACTGATGTGCAATCTGCACTTGAAAAGGAAGTGGCTGAAACATCCTCTCAGCACACTCCTTCTCCACCACCCAAAAGAAAACCTGTCACAGTTATATTTAAAAGAAAAAGATTTAAGAAACAAATAACTGTTGACCCTGCTTTTGAAACTGCTGAAACCATTCCCACCCAAACTCCTGAACACCAACCCATTACAACTACTGAACCTGAACCCTCACATACAACCATAGAAATTGCCCAACTTCTCTCAGGACTTAAAGGAACCCATTCACCACATGTCACTCCCCTTACAACACATCAAATTGGGGAGATGCCTTCAGAAGTTGACATGAATGTGGATCCCTTTAGCCCAACACAGAGAGATGAGGATGAACAAGGGTTTGTAAGCCCAAACTTGCAAACTTTTGATATTTTTGAGGCTGCTACTACTCACTTATCACCCAGTGGTGAACCTGAGGACAGTAGTAACATAGCTAAGACCTCAAATCTGGCAACTACTGATGAAGGCTTAAGGCCAGAGGTAGGAAAACCTCAGGACCAAGACAAAGAGGTTCATGAGACTACTGGTTTGGGTCCAGCTCATGATATAACTGATCCTGCCCTCTCTGAGGACACAATCAGGGATTCAGATGATTCCATTAAGTTGGTTGATGAATCAAAACTTCCACAAACTGAATTGACGGTTGACATTGAAGGTCCTGCATCTAAGGTCTCCAAGCTCAAGAAGCTGGTCACCAAAGATCAGGTTAAAGACCAGTTAGCCCAAAAATCCCCACAACTGGCATCTTCAGAGCAATCTGAAGATCACCCAAAAATCACCCCTTCACCAAAACAACCTACCCAATTCACTGGGCTCACAAGCATAGACTTGAACCAACTATGCAGCCCAGATGGTCCCCTGTATCAGGCACTCAAACAAATTATAACTGATCAACTCAAACCCTTCACAACTGCTTGGGAGTTAAAAGCTAACAATCAGTTTGGGTTGATCAACTCGAGACTTGCAGAGTTGAACAAGAAGATGGATGAAACTCAAGATCAACTGGCAAGGTTGTCTGCTGCAACATCTCATTCTATTCGGCTTCCAGAAGTGGATGAAGCCAAAAAGGGGGAGATGATTAAGGAACCAACAGATGCTACACAAAGACAAAATCCTGATCAAGAAGCTGATAGACCAATACAAAGACCAGGAAAAGAAGTAGCACCAGAGTTCAAGTTATCTAAGGCTTCAGAGGGAACTACTGATTACATTTCTCAAACTACTGAAGACAATCCTTCAGCAGTTGTGACCAAACCTACCACATCAGCAGTTCTACCTCCTAAACCATCATCAGAAGTTCCTAAGGCAACTGAAAAAGACCCTGCTCCTACTCCTTTTCCTACAACAACTTCCACAGCTGTTTTAAACCCTACTCCCATCAGCATGTCGAAAGACTTATTAGAGAAGAGTTTGAAAGAAGCTGCCAAGAAGGCAAAAGAAGACAGAGTATGGAACAGCCTAGAAACTAGAGAAGACTTGAGCTTTGAAGAAAAACTGATCAAGTACCAAGAAAAGCTTGATGAGCTTGAGGCTGAAGAGAGAGCACTTGAAGCTGCTGCTGAAGAAGACAAAAGAGCACAGCTAATTGCATTCATCACAAAGAACTCCAAATCCAAGCAAGTGGCCCTCAAGAAACTCTCAACACAAGAACTGACAAGAAGAGCTCAGATGCTATCTGATAGAATAGCAACTGAAAATGAGAGGAAAGCCAAAAGAGCTGAAGTGATTGAAGAATTAGTGGCTAATGGCTATGGTTCAAAAGCCTCAATCAGCAAATGGAAAGAACAAACTTTATATGAGGCTTACAAGAAATTTAAAGCAAAGAAAGTTGCTGAACCAGAAAGATTTGAAAGCCAAGAAGTCCAAACAACTTCTATTGTCAAAAGACCATCTGGTACATTAAGAAGGCCAGCCACCAAAAGAAAAGCAGATGGAGATCCCATTGTCAAGACTGACTTCAAAATGATTCTGTTAGAAGGAGATCAGTTGGTACATGGTGATTTTGATGTTGAAGAGAAACCCATCTTGACCCAATTCAGAGACAAGGCTACCTATGCTTATCAGTTACAACAATCCATCCAAGAAGAAACACATACAAGGGTTGTTACAGAGCATCACCTGCCCAACATGCCAATCCAAGGTGCTGCTGAATTACAAGGAAGTCAAGAGTCTCACCTGAGAGTCACTGAAATAGAAGACATTCCTCAATCAGGTCAACCTAAGGAAACAGGCTTGGTTTCCTATGCCTCTGACTTTGACAGGTCAAAGGTAAACATTGTGAAATGGTCATTTACTGAATCCAACTCAGTACTTGTGACCAGGAGAGACCGTTCAAGTAAGGTCTATAGAAACTCAAAGGAGTTGAGTGTTTTATCGTCCAAAGACCTTCTCACCATTCAACATTTAACACCTGAACTTGGTCCTCTCACTGAGCAACAAAGATGTACTCTTACCACCCGGATGACAGCAGAGATCTGGAGGATGCTAGAAGAGAGAAAAGGACAACAATAAAGGATAGATAAGGTTTTGGCTTCATCAATCCAGGGGGAGATTGTTGGGACGAAGAGGATTGAAGAAACCACCTTTTGATAACCTTAGTCTTTTCCATATCTGCCTAAGTATAGAACTGCTGAAGAACAAAATGAAGAAGTACTGAAGAACAAACAGAAAGTACTGAAGAGTAAACTCATCAGAAGTTCTGAAGTCTAACCAGACATTTCACTGAAGAACTACTGAAGACAAACTACTCATCAGCAGTTTGTCACTCATCAGCACTTTCACTCAGAAGCTTCTAACCGACTGAAGATCAGCAGTTTGAGTATTATATTGTTTTGTTAAAGTCTTGATTTCAAGTTTCAATGTACAGACTGTAGTAACCTTATCTTAGCATAATATCTTTGTTAAATATCTTAGATTACTTCAGACTACAGTTTAGTACATTAGTCTATAAATAGATGAGTTTGTTCATCTATTTTAGATATGTGATTTTGTGTAATATCTTTTGAACTCATATTGAAATCCTTCGGGCTTTAAACTTATAATTTCCACTTCACATCTGAGAAACATAAACTGCTATTACTGCTTTGTACTTAGAACATTTATTGTTTCTCATTTATTATTCAGTCAAGGGGGAGTAATAACTCCTCATCAAAGTGATCTTTTAGACCTTTGAACACTTATATTTCCGCTGCTTAATAACTCTTATATAAATCTGATAAACACATAAGTGTTCATATAAACAGCCACTGATCCAACAAGAACTCCTCAAGAACTATCGGTTCATTGATGGAGAGTTTGTAGCGTTCGCTGGAAATGAAAAGGGTGGAAAGATCTGTAGTTGAGAGAATTTAGCTAAAACAGGATAATATGATCATACAAGTCACAAATCTAGGTGCAGAAACCCTAGATATGAACAAAATGATAATACTCGGATCAAAACACGTGACACATCATTTCAAACACTTTTTCATAGATTAACCTTTATAAAACTTGTTTACAATTGATCTCCTAGTCAATCTAATCAACTCACACACATTCACAAATTTAACTTGAACCTGACCTTCAAACTCACACAAACTAAAACTCACTCATACTTGAAAATGACAAAAACATATATATATAAACTGCACATTCGCCCCTTTTCATGGTGCGAATGTGGACTATGTCCACATTCGCCCATTTACAAGGTACGAATGTGTTCTTCAATCCTTCAGTCTCCACCTTCGCCCATTACTCTTCTACCTTCGCCCACTTTCTTCACCTTCGGCTCATCAGGAAACACATTCTAACATATGTTAAAGCTAATCCAATCACTAGTCGCAATAAGTGCATCTACAAACTCCCCCTCGACTATTGATTGGATTGTCTTCGATCTTCGTCCATAACTTTGTTCAACAGGTAGATTCTCAGTTGCTTCTTCTGTTCTTTTGTCATTTCAGGCTCCAACTTACGCTTCACCGGCTTAGGCACATCGGCCATCTTCACCATCTTACCAAGTTTAGCATCCAAGTTGCTACCAGAGTTTATGTCATAAGCAAAGCAAACTCCGACAACTTGTGTATATTTCTTTGCCTGATCTGCATCATTGGGATCGTAATGAATCGGATTGTAGAAAAGCATGATGATGTCTTCAAACGTGCAATTTATCAACCACATAGGATCAAATACATGAATATGCTTGTATTTGTCCTTTCCATCTCTCAGCACTATCACCGCTTCTGCCTTTCTCCAATCATAATACCAGAAGATAAAATCAGCACTGAAGTGTTGTGGTAAAGGCATCAAAGGTATCTTCTTCATCACTTCAGGCGCTTTGTATATCAAGGTCACCCTCTTCCTACCAGTCTTTGGATCAATATCCCTGTGAACTTTTCTTCTAGGATATTGAGGCTTAAACCTATTCCATTTTGTTCTGCTCTCCCAAACCAACTTATCAGCAAACCAACCAACAGCTGTACTGTTCACTGAAGCTCCAGACATAGGAAATCTGCAAATGTCTCTGACCGCCCAGTATGGTAGAGTTAATAAATCAATGAATCTGTAAAAGTACAAGATTCCCGATTCCCATTTGACAGCTAAACACTTCAATCTTCCCAGATATGTCCAACCGAGAGCTCTTCCTTTGAACTTCTCGTTGTGATATCTGTAAAAACTACCTTGAGCTTCAGGCTTTGGTCGTTTCTCATCAGTTTCCTTCAACTTCTGTAAAAATGTCTTCAAGTCATCATTCTGACTTGAAGGTTGCTGCTTATCAGTACCAAACACAGTCTCAACAAACTCCTCACTTCTTTTCTCAGCTTTCTTTCTAGCCAACCGGTTTGGTATCTCTGTGAAGTTTGGGAAAACCACATCTTCATCATTTTGTCTGAAATATTGTGGATATTCCTCGTGAGTAATATCCTCAATTTCTACTTCATCCATCTCAGGAGTTTGTTTATCATCAGAGTGATTTCCAATATCCTTTTCAGGAATATCTGGAATTGACTGATCCATCATAATCTCCTCCAATGATTTCCCTACTCGCTGTGCAACACCATCCAAAATTTCTTTGGCTACAGCAGCAGGTACTTCTCCTTCCTCTAAGTCTGGGTCATTGTATTCAAGCTCATACCTCATATCATTAGTCTGAAAGATCTCAGCAAACTTGCCCGTGAACTCAATGGTCCATTCTCTCTTCTCAAGCATATCTCTATAAACCTTCTTAGCATCATCATTCAAAGACCTCACCTTTTCATTCCAGAATATGCTTTCATCTGAGTCTGCATTTCCACCTTTCTTTTTCTTTGAACTAGACTCTCCAGCATCTTTCTGAGGTGTTCTCTTCTCAAATGTAAACTTACTAGAATCATCTCCCCCGTCATCATCATCACTTTCATCACTACCATCATCATCCTTACTACCTGATCCCTCCGCATCATCATCATCATCTTTATCGCTTTTCTTGCTTCCTTCATCAGAACTCTTCTCAGAATCATCATCCTCCTCATCATCCTTTTCCTCTTCATCATCAGAAGGCTCAAAATCAACTTGTTCCTCCTCTTTTTCCTTATCCTCCTCACCGTCTTTCAACTTCGGTGCTTCATTGTATAGCTTGTCCAACAAATCACTAAGACGTTTGTTTTCAGTCTTAAGCTCTTTGTTGTCAGCCTTAATAACTCTAATCATGCTTCGATTCCTGGAGCACTTAAGCTCAAGATCTTTATTATCTGCTTCAAGTTTCTTCACTTTCTGCTTGATCTCATCTTGGTTAGTTTTAGAAGCAACCATGATCTGTAGCATCTTTTCTTCATTCTGTTTAAACTTGGCAATCTCAGCCTGTTGTGCTATGATCATCTTCATCATATCATCCATCCGTTTGTTAACTTGTTTCATCACATCATCTGAAACAGTAACATTCTTCGACTTGGATGGCTCAGCTTCTTTTGCCTTCTGTTTCTGAGGATTCTTGAACATATCCAAAACATTATCCAGTGCAACATTAAAATCATCAACTGGTAATGTTTCAGCTTGTTTACTCCTCTTCTGTTTCTTAGCTACCGGTGAAGATAGCTTCGATGACGTACCTACATCAGGTATCTTTTTCCCTTTCAGCAACTGAGCAATCTCTTTTTCTCTCAACTGCTTGGTGCTAGACTTCTTTGCCATAGACTTGTGCTTCGGTTTTGGCAAATTAACTACAACAGTCTCACCAACTTCAAGCTCATCCAGATCTATACTCAGACCTTCTTCATCAACATCGACAGTCTTCTTTTTCTGTGAAACTTCTTCAATCGTTTTATTCAAAGAATCAGACTCACTAACCATAGTGGCCTTACGTTTGGTGGTCTTTACTCTTTCCTCTTCCGAATCCCACTGTTCATCAACCTCTGTTTCCTCTGAATCAACTGAGTCTTCATCAACCAAACTAGTTCCTTTCTTTGCTGTTGTTTTCTTTCTGGTAACCTGTTGCTTTGAACTTCCCTGATCAGTCTTTGCTTTACCCTTCCCTTTGGCTCCAGCATTGACTACCTGTCTCTTCCTCTTATCTGAGTCAGCATACACTAATGGATCGTCAGCATACACTAATGGATCGTCATTAATGGATCAGTCTTTCAGGTAGTCAGCATTGACTACCTGTCTCTTCCTCTTATCTGAGTCAGCATACACTAATGGATCGTCAGCATACACTAATGGATCGTCAGCATACACTAATGGATCGTCAGCATTAATCTGAGTCAGCATACACTAATGGATCGTCAGCATACACTAATGGATCGTCAGCATACACTAATGGATCGTCAGCATACACTAATGGATCGTCAGCATACCCTTCCCTTTGGCTCCAGCATTGACTACCCTTCCCTTTGCTTTATCCATCAGCATACACTAATGGATCGTCATTATCTGAGTCACTACTGTCATGTCTTGCTTTGTTCTTGCCAGGATCAGTGTAACCCTGACTAGCCAAAGCACCAAATAGTCTCCTGTGAGGTGGCTTTTCATTATCTGGCACACCTTTGTATCCTTTCATCCTCACAAGTGTACGAATATTCATGTGATCTTGACCTAGGATCATAGTTGGATCCTTCTTCAATTCAGGATACTTATGGTCAAAGATCATCATGAGAAACCTCGGATACAGCATAAACTGCTTCTTCTTCAATCCCTTCAACATCTCGAGCATGTGGTCTAAAATCATACCGGATACATTGAATGGTTTGTTAAGTGTTAACGCAACCATCAATGAACTCAAACTTCTCCTCATGACATCATATCCACCGTTCACACACCCAAAGACATGGATAATTACGTGTGCAAGATACTTGAACTGCACACTTAATTTCCCTTTGTGCATTGAACCATCAGTAATCGGACCCTTGTACTTCATCCTCAAAAAGCAAGCTTTCTGCTCGGTCCAAGAAAGCTCTCTAGGATCATCACCAACTTCAAACTTTATCTGCAGAGCTTCCCTGATGTCTGATTCTGTCAAAAACATCTCCATCCCCTGAATCTTGCTCTTGATGATAGTTTGATTTTCCCAAAAATCATACTTAGCATTTCTGTAAAAATCTTCCACTATATCTTTGTAAATAATTGTTGGTGTAGCTAAGGCATGAACAACTCTGCTTCGCCTTAAAAACTCCACGATTCTAGCAAATTCAGTGTTCTTTTCAACATTTCCGACAAAAGCACAGCAGTTGTGTGTCGGTTCGAACGGCCAACCACGTGAAACAGCTTCAGTTTCCTGAACAGGATCTGGTACAATATTCTCCACTGGTGCTTCAACGTGTTTGGTTTGCTCAGCCATCTGTACATCAAAAATCAGAAAATACGTCAAAATACAAGAACGACAAAAAGTAAACGACAAAAAGTTACAAATTTTAGGATTTAACAGATTCCACATTCGCCCACTTTTGTTTGGCCGAAGGTGGAATATAAAGTACGAATGTACACATATTGGTTCGAATGTAGAATTTTTTTTAGATAAAGAATCACATTCGTCCAAAACTTAACACATTCACCCATCTATTTCTACATTCGCCCAAATTGATATGGACGAATGTGAAACATGTTCATCCCAAAATTCAAAAATTCTTCCAAAGTTGTTTTTAGACCCTGATTTTGATTTAAACGTATTCTATCATGGCCGATTAACACTCGTGAACAACCAATTGTTATTATTTTTCAGTTTTCATCAGTTTTTAAAAGAGGAATTAGGGTTTATGCTTCAATCGATCAATTTAATCACCAAATCAGGTTATTATCCTAATTCCTTATTAACTCTCCCCTAACACTGATGGAGATTGAAATGGTAGCAAAAACAATCAACAAAAACTGTCCAATAATCACAGATTAAGAACCCTAGGTGCGAAGACCTAAAACTCAAATTCTGGTCTGATATAAGCTCCATTACCTGTAAAAATTAGTGCTAAATGATCAACAATCAATAGGGAACAATAATCACAGGTCAAAGAAATCTCAGCAACAAGTTCAGGTAACTTATAAAAATTTTGAAAAATTTCGAATGAAGAGTCGAATCTGTTCTTTGGCTTATATAGGGAATCTACATTCGCCCGTTTCTATGGTCGAAGGTGGGGTGCTGCCACATTCGTCCCAAGCGAATGACCCGAATGTGGAATATACACCCGAAGGTGTAAAATGAGTTTGATAAACCCACATTCGCCCAATCAGAAACGTTCGAATGTGAAGATTTTTCCACATTCGACCCAATTAAGGGGCGAATGTGAAATGGAAAAATCTGAAAATTTTGCCAAATCACGAATTCGAATCCCGTTCAACATTTTTCAATCCGTTAAACCTCAAAAAATCATAATTTCCCTTTTTGAATAATACAAAGCCCAGATGGTTTCATCAAATCTCAGAAATTGACCATCAAACACCGTCGGTTATCTAAAATAAAGCAGAAATGCAAAAATATTTGATTTTTCTGAAATTTTATCAAAACACACCTAAAATCGTTTTGGATTTTGTATCTTTTTGACAATAAAAGTAAAATGCATCAAAGTAAACAAAGAAGTAAACATTTTGTGATGTCCGGTAAGAGGATCATATCAGTTTTATGAGAAATTTAATCACAGCGTTGATCTTTTTGTTTAATATTATCATTAGAAACAGTATGTGACACGGCAATTGCTGATATTTTGGTCCACGTAAGCTCACATGCAGACTATTACGCAATGCTTTAAAATGATACGAGTTAGATGTATTAGACTAACACATTGTGGTGCCCACACACACGACATACTCTCGTATCAAGTAATTGCACAAAGCTTCATCGTAACGCGTGATTATGCCAGAGTTATCTGTTAAAGTTACAAAGTATATAGCACAGAGGTGTACAGGTCAGCAAACGAATGCAGCAGAGTAACATGTGCATATATACTAGGTTGAGGCTGATATCAACTACTGATTTGCATCAATAAGTCAATACGATGTAATTATGATCTTTGATCAATAAAACATGAAGTTCCTCAATTTGGTAACTTTCGGTTTTGGCATTTAAGCTCTTTTAGCAAATATTCAGATGAAACTAGGTCCGTAAATCAATACGACAAAAGTTTAATCAGAATATCCCGGATAACCATAACATAACGACCCGAAACCTCAGATTTTGGCAATCCTATCAAACGAAATTACGGTACTAAGACCATATGCCCATGAGGTGTTCAGCCACGAACGCGTAGTTCGTTATGTTTGTATCACTAATGCACGCAATTTTTAGTCTACGAAGCCTATCAGCACATCACACGTAATCAACACACGTCTCATTATACTATACAAATCGTTAGCCTGTGTCAGATCCCCACTGATGTACTATCATTTCCTCTTATTATCCTGGAAATCATTTTTGATTTTCTCATTTTTAGGTCTTTTTGATTTTTTTCAATGTTTTTGGTTTTTCTGATAAAAGACTCCCCCTAAAATAAAGAACATATTTTTGGGTTTTTAATTTTTCTGAAAAACAGTAAAAACTTGAAAGAAAATTTTTAAACTAAAAAGCGATAAACCGAGGTGCTGATTAGTCCTGTTTTTCCTTTATGTTGTTAACTTTTAAAAGATATTCAAAGCGGGATCTGTTAAAAGCTTTAGTAAACAAATCTGCACGTTGATAGTCAGTATGGATTTTGACCATATCTATCAATTCTTTAGCGTAACAATCACGGATAAAATGGTATTTAATCCGGATATGTTTCGCTTTAGAATGATTTCCGGTATCTTTAGTTAATGCGATAGCGGCTTCATTGTCACAGTGAATAGGGGTTTTAAGAAACTGCAAACCGTAATCCACCATCTGCTGTTGGATCCAGAGCACTTGCGAACAGCAACTCGAGGCTGCAATGTACTCGGCTTCACAGGTAGACAGCGCCACGGAAGTCTGCTTCTTACATTGCCAGGTGACTAACCTGCTCCCTAAAAACTGGCAACCAGCTGTAGTGGATTTGCTATCCTTATCACAGCCGCCCCAATCTGCATCACTAAAAGCAATGAAATCAAAATCATCATCATTAGGGTACCAAAGTCCTTTCGAGGGACAACCCTTCAGATATCTAAGGATACGCTTGACCGCCGTCAGATGACTTTGTTTCGGCTTCGATTGATAGCGAGCACAGAGACACGTTGCAAACATAATATCTGGTCGAGATGCCGTCAAATACATTAGAGATCCGATGATTGCTCTGTATGTAAATGGGTCCGTCAGCTCCCCCTTAGCGTCCACTCCAATCCCGTGATTGGGTTGAATCGGGGTATCCATCGGTTTGGAATCCTCCATCTGGAACCGGCTCAAGAGTTCGGATACGTATTTTGTCTGGTGAATGAAGATCCCCGTGGGTCTTTGGTCCACCTGCAAGCCTAGGAAAAACTGCATCTCCCCCATTGCGCTCATCTCAAACTTTTCCTGCATGACAATTTCAAACTCCCTGCATAAAAGTTCGTTAGTTGACCCAAATATTATATCATCAACGTATATCTGCACCAGAAGCAAATCATCCCCTGATTTCTTCGTGAATAGGGTGCAGTCGACGAGTCCGCGCTTAAATCCTTTTGCCATAAGGTATGTACTTAGCTCCTCGTACCACTGTCTCGGAGCCTGGTGCAAACCATATAAAGCTTTGTTTAGCACATAGACCTTATCCCGGTGGATAGGGTCCTCAAAGCCTGGTGGCTGCCCGACATAAACCTCTTCTTTGACTTTCCCGTACAGAAATGCGCTCTTGACGTCCATTTGATAAACTTTGAACTTCTTATAGGAAGCAAACGCAAGAAACATCCGAATAGCCTCAATGCATGCTACAGGAGCATAGATTTCGTTATAATCAATCCCTTCGATTTGATGGAATCCCTGCACGACCAATCTGGCTTTGTTACGAACTATAACACCACGATCATCCTTCTTGCACTTAAACACCCATTTAGTGCCGATCTTCTTTCTTCCAGGCGGTAAATCAGTGAGCGTCCAAACCCCCAATTTCTGAAATTGTATTAACTCCTCCTGCATTGCTTCAACCCAGGCGTCCTCCAGCAAAGCGTCCTTGTATGTCCTTGGCTCTACCTGCGACACATAACACGCAAACGACCAATCATTTTGACTACCAGATTTTTGTATTTTGGCATATAAAGCTAAAGCACCAAAACTCTCTGGTGAATTAACACTTCGCAGCTGCCCTCTTTTCATCACACTGCTTCCAGGATCACCGATAACTTGCTCCAGCGGGTGAATACGATGAATCCGAGATTCCGGATGTTCAGGTACAGTAACTCCCGTCTGAATAGTCAAGTTCTCTACAGCATCCAGATCATGACCCGTGTTAGATGATGAAGCAACATCTGGAGTTGAAGTTGGGTTCACTGGCGGTGCCTCTGGTTCTTCTGCATGTTCAAGAATAACTTCTTCAAATTGTTCATCTTCAGATTCTGAAGAGTCTAATGTAGTAGAGGCCTCTTGAAACACTTCTTCCTCTGGTACAGGAACATTGGTATCATTAGAAGCTGGTGGGGGATTTACAGTGATAGGACGCACCAACAGTGAAGTCGCTGCGTTTTCACACTCGTAAAGTAATCTGATAACAGCTTCTTCAACCAAGCTATCTAGATTGAATGATTCAAAGAAATCTTTGTAATCAAACATCCAATCAGGACCAATTCCTTGCACATTTTGTGTATATAGTTGAACTTCCACGTTAGCCCAATCCTCCACCTGACGAGTTCGCTTGTTGTATACCCGTTTGAGCGGGGTTGCATATCCAACAAAGTATCCCTCCTCAGCTTTAGGACTAAACTTCTCGCTTGGATTCAACATCGTGCATGGTGCCCCAAAAGGTTCTAGATACTCTATATTCGGCTTTCGTCGGTGTAACAGTTCATAAGAAGTTTTACCAAACTTCTTCACCATTAAAACCCGATTAAGTGTATAATTTGCTGCATAAATCGCCTCATTCCAGAACATTACTGGAAGATTCGAGTCTGCGAGCATTGTTCTAGCTGCTTCAATTAGAGTCCTGTTTTTGCGTTCAGCAACACCGTTCTGTTGTGGGGTGTACGGAGCCGAATATTCATGATGAATTCCTTTGCTTTCACAAAGTTCATCCATCTTTGCATTTTTAAACTCCATCCGATTATCACTCCGAATTCTCTTTATCTTCAAATTGTAGAGATTCTCCAATCGAGTGAACATAACTTTCAAGTTGGTAAAGGTGTCACTTTTATTCTGCAAACACATCACCCATGAAAAACGTGAATAGTCGTCAGTGACAACTAAACAGTAAAGCTCCCCAAGATGACTTTTGCGCTTGACAGGTCCGAATAGGTCCATGTGCAATCGCTCAAGTGGCATCTCAACAGAGTTAACTTTCTTCACTTTGTGAGACTGTCTGTGTTGCTTCCCCTTCTTACAACTTACACACTTGTCATTCAGATGGAAATGTTTCACGTTTACTCCATCGACAAGTCCATTCTTCACAAGATGATTCATTTTTCTCAGATGAATGTGCCCCATTCTTCGGTGCCACATTATCGATTCCTTCTCGGTCGCCTTGGATAGAAAACATGTTATTTGTCCCTGGGATGTCATCGCCTTGGACATATCAAGAATATAAAGATTGTTGACACGAGGTGCCTTCAACATTACCCACTCCTTTGGAATTTTGAAGCCTGGTTTGAGAATGTAGCAGGATTTGTCATCAAAATGAACAGAAAATTGTTTATCACAGATTTGACTGACGCTCAACAGATTATAATCTATCTGTTTCACATATGAAATCCTCTCAAAGCTCACAATCCCATTACTCACGCTCCCTTCCATAGTGATATATCCGCCTTTATTCCCAGCGAATGCAACATATCCACCATTAATATTCTTCACATCGAACAGTAACGCAAGATCCCCAGTCATGTGGCCTGAAGCTCCACTATCAACAATCCAAAGACTGCTAATAGGGCCAGCTGAAGCTCCCTGCACACGTCAAGTAAACACAGTTAGTTCTTTCGGGGGACCCAAGCCTGAGTCTTGGGTCTTGGAATATCATTGTTCAAAGAAATATTCTCATCAATACTTTGTTTTGGAACAATTTTTTTAGGATTATTCAAAACATTTTCCTTTTTCTCATTGGATTTTGAAGTTGAGGCACCTGGAGAACCATTTGGTGTCCAAGATTGTTCAGATCTTTTCAAGATACGAATCTGAGACTTTGGTTTCTGAACATTGTTTGCAAAAGAAACTTTCTTGGTTACCTTATCTGAATTAATAGATTTAGGTCCAACATTTGACTTGACAATAGGTTTTGGTGGAACCCTTTGCCTATCATTTGTTGTGTTCACCACTGGTTTTCTCCATGAATTTTCCATAGCAATCCGATTTCTGCGATCATACTGAAATGGACGATTGTTCCTCGTTTGATAAAAATTGTTTTGATTGTAAAAGTGTTGTTGTTGAGGAACAACACGTCTATGTGGTGGAATGTAATGATCAATCGGTTTCCTTATGGAATTCCTCACTTCAACTTCGTGCCTCTTATGCCTTACATACGGGCAGTGAGCAAGTAAATGCCCTCTTTCCCCGCATTTAAAGCATGCACGGTATTCCTCAAAAACATTAGGAGCATTCGGTTGAGCAAATGATCGAACAGGATATTGATCATTATACTGTTTGTTCCTCAAACTCTTAGGGAGTGGCCCTTTTGAGTAAGCAGGCTCATGAAAACCGTTTGCTTTGTTTTTGGGTTTAATAAACTCTGTGACATGAACCTTTGGTTCTTGAGGAACATCCAAATACAATTTCTTTAAAATTGCCGGTGGAATCTCATTTGTTCTCTCATGTTTTATGAACCAAATGGTGCTTTCTTGCCAAATTTTATCAATTTTAGCATAATTGGTATTCTTAATTGGAAATTCCTCGTCAGAGATGATCTTATCGGATCCTTCCATCCGATAAAACACCTTGACTGGTTTGTCACAAGGTTCATTCTTAACATTTTTCTCAATTTCTTTCTTAATCACATTCTTTTCAGACTTTTTCTCACGATGTGCATTTGCCATCGGATGTACATGCTTAGATGATGACACTGGTTCATTAGTAATGATGTGATTTTCTTTTGGAATTTCACATGCATTAGCACTTTGGTAACTACCAGAGTCATCACTCTCAGAGTCTGAATCAACACTCTCAGCTGTAACACCCTCATCATTCAAACCTAAAATCGGCCTCACATCGGAATTAGGATCACCAATACTCGAGGTATTAGATTCATTTTCCGATGATGAGTCTGATTTTACCGAGCTCTCCGGTGTCACTTGATGACAATTATGGTTTTCAAAAAGCATCGGAGATGGCACAGACTTATAGTTAGTGGTTTGATCATGAATGATGTGATCTACAACATAAGCAATGTGCTTATAACTTTCCAATTTCTTATTGACTTTCTCAGCAAAACACTTAATGGCGGCCATTTCCAACTTAGTATTCTCAATTTCATTAATATAGTTATTAATGGCTAATTGTTTTAATGAAAGAGTGTTTTTAAGGTCGGAAATGTCCTTTTTATATCCATCAAGTACTTTGTTGAAAGCAATCAATTCTTTGCGAGTAGATTGACAGTTGATAATAGCACTATCACGTTGAACGCGAAGTTCTTTGTTTTCCTCTGTCAATCTATCACAAGTACCACAGTATTTATCACTAGTAACCTTAGTGCTAGATTCAGAACTTACCGGTTTAGGAGGATCTGTCATGGCCATCAAACCACGGGTGTTTGTGCTAGAACTAAAGCTTAACAGGTTTGGGAAATTTCTCACTGAGGAAATCCCAGAGTTTATCCCTTCATCCACAGATGTATCAGGTTCTGAAGAATCACAAAGTGAAACAGGTAACTCAAGTTCTGAAGAATCACTAAGTGATACAGAGAGCAACACCAGCCTACCTGACCTCAACACTAATGAAGAATCAAGCAGCAACAAGGATGAATCAAGTTCAAGTGAAAGCTCCCGCTCAGACAAGCTCGAGAAAAGAACATCACAACCATCATCATCCAGATCTTCACCTAAGATCAAGCCTAAGCATTCAAAATGCTTCAGATGTGGAAATGAGGGTCACATGGTCAAAAACTATCACTTGAAACCTAAACCACAGAAAGATGTCAAATCACAAAACTCTTTTTCTGATCAGATCAAAAATCTTCAAGAAATCGTAAAAAGTTTTGTTAAAAATACACAAATCTGGAAAAGACAAGAGTCAATTTTGGGTGAAAATCACGACAGATCAAAACTAAAACAGACTTGGATTCCCAAAGTCACCTAATTAAATGTCGGAGTCGTGATTGTACATAGATTTTCTTTAGTTTATCTTTGTTTTTCTTTTGTTTTGTTGTGCAGAATAAACTACAAAAATGGTTGATAGCTCTTATGAGATATCTTTGGCATGTCGACAGCGGCGCTTCAAGAAACATGACTGGGTTAAAAGAACTCCTCAAGAACTATCGGTTCATTGATGGAGAGTTTGTAGCGTTCGCTGGAAATGAAAAGGGCGGAAAGATCGTTGGCATAGGAGATGTGGTCTCTGACGCACTAACACTAGAAGATGTCAACTATGTTCCAGAACTGTGCTACAATCTGTTGAGTGTATCACAAGTCTGTGACAAAGGAATCTCGGTGTTGTTCAACGACATGGAGTGCATCTTCCTTAAGCCAGGATTTAAACCACCCACCGACATGATCATGTTGAAAGCCCCTAGGCAGAATAACACATATGTGATAAACATGAGAGATGCCAAGTCTGAATACCCAATGACTTGCTTACTATCTAAGGCATCTGAGTTAGAGTCACTGTTATGGCATAGGCGATTAGGACATGTGAATTTTAAAAATATGAACAAACTTTCTAAACTAAATCTAGTTAGAGGTCTTCCTTCCAAGGAATTTCCTTTTTCTGAAAAATGTTTAGCATGTGCAAAAGGTAAACAACACAAGAAATCGCACAAGTCCAAAACAGTGAACTCAATTGACTCTCCCCTTCAATTACTGCATATGGATCTTTTCGGTCCAATTAGTGTTAAAAGCTTGGGTAAAAAGTCTTACTGTTTGGTGATTACAGATGATTTCTCTCGCTTCACATGGGTGTACTTCTTGGAGTTTAAAAGTGAAGCTGCTGAGACTCTGATGCTGTTCGTTCCTTTGATCGAGAACATAATCAAGTTGAAAGTAAAGTCTATCAGAAGTGATCATGGAACAGAATTCAAGAACCAAAGCTTTATGACATTCTGCAGCGGGAAAGGAATTCATCTTCAATATAGTGCTACAAGGACTTCTCAGCAAAATGGAGTGGCTGAAAGGAAGAATCGTACACTTATTGAAGCTGCCAGAACCATGCTCATTGACTCAAAATTGCCGATCATCTTCTCGACAGAAGCTGTGAATACCGCCTGTTATGTTCTTAACAGAGTCTTGATTGTCAAGCCATGCGGGAAAACTGCTTATGAACTACTTTTTAAAAGAAAACCTCTCATTGATTATTTCAGGCCTTTTGGATGTTCCTGCACTCTTCTGAACAACTTTGAAAATATCATGAAGTTTGATGCTGTTGGAGACGAATGCTTCTTCGTTGGATACTCTTCTAGTCAAAAGGCTTATCGAGTATACAACAAAGGTACCAAGATGGTTCTTGAATCTTTCTATGTTGACTGGCAAGAATCTAACTCCACTAATGCTGGAACTGGTCCTGACTGGTTCTTTGACGTGGATGTTGTGTTCAATCACTTTGTCATACCTGAACATCAAGTTCCTGAAAATCAAACTCATGAAAATCAAGCAGCAAGTTCATCTCCCTTTGGGAATATCCTTTACTCTTCTGACGATGACATTGCACCATTCACCACTCGCTTTTCTCCTATTGTTGCTGATCCAATTGTTCCTCCTCAACCCAATGATGGTGATACAGCTGCTGAAACCTCTCACATTCCTGAAAGCACTTCAAATTGTGAAGGAACACCTCCAAATCAGCAGTCTGTAGATGAACCATCCAGCTTATCAGCACCTGGAGATCACCTTTCAAACCTACCTCCACAAGTGCAAGAAGAAGAAAACATGGGATACAAATCTTCAAAGAACCATCCCATTGAAAACGTCATTGGACCAATCAATGAGGGTGTTCTTACAAGAAATCAGACAGACAAGCTCAACACAGCTCTTTCAGCATTCTTGTCCCAAACGGTACCTTTCAGCATTGAAGATGCAGTGAGAGATGCAAGCTGGGTAGAAGCCATGCAGGAAGAGCTCTTTCAATTCAGAAAACTCAAGGTGTGGGAACTCGTGGATCTGCCTGAAGGAAAATATCCTATTGGAACGAGATGGGTCTTTCGCAACAAAATGGATGAACGTGGCGTGGTGATCAAAAACAAAGCTCGTCTGGTTGTTCAGGGGTTTCGCCAGCAGGAAGGAATTGACTATGAGGAAGTCTTCGCACCGGTTGCTCGACTTGAAGCCATTCGCATCTTCTTGGCATATGCATCATACAAAAATTTTAAAGTTTTTCAGATGGATGTGAAGAGTGCTTTCTTATACGGGAAGATCAAGGAAGAAGTATATGTATGTCAACCACCGGGATTTGAAGATCCTCATCATCCCAACAAATACTACAAGTTGGACAAGGCTCTCTACGGTCTCCATCAAGCTCCTAGAGCTTGGTATGAGACCTTGTCCTCATATCTGCTGCAAAACGGATACACAAGAGGGAAGATTGACATGACCTTGTTCACCAAAGAAGTCAACAAACACTCTATTCTTGTTCAAATATATGTGGATGATATTATCTTTGGTTCAACTGACGAAAATCTGTGCAGGGAATTCGAAGGCATTATGAAGTCTCAGTTTTAAATGAGCATGATGGGAGAACTGTCATTTTTCTTAGGTCTTGAAGTCCGGCAGAAAGAAGATGGCATTCTCATTCACCAAGCAAAGTATACAAGAGACATTCTGGCAAAGTACAACCTGTCTGACTGCAAGCCATCCAACACTCCTTTTGCCGCTAAAACAACACTTGTACCAGATCTTCAAGGCCCTTCTGTGAACCCTCACACATATTGTTCAATGATTGGATCCTTGATGTATCTCACAGCTAGCAGACCAGATATCACGTGGGCAGTCGGATGCTGTGCTCGCTTTCAGTCAAATCCCAAGCAATCTCATGAAACTGCAGTAAAAAGAATCTTCCGCTACCTCAAAGGAACACCAAAACTTGGTTTATGGTATCCTAAGAGTGATAATTTTGACCTAATTGCGTACTCTGATAGTGATCATGCAGGTTGCAGGATTGACAGAAAATCTGTTTCTCGTGGCTGTCAATTTCTGGGAAACAGGCTTGTGTCTTGGCAGAGCAAGAAACAGACAACATTGTCTATCTCCACCGCTCAGGCTGAGTACACAGCCGCCTCCAGTTGTTGTTGTCAAGTGTTATGGATTCAAAATCAGCTGTTGGATTACGGTTTGAATGTCATGAGAACCCCTATCTATATTGACAATGATGCTTGTCGTGACATCGTGAAGAATCCAATTGATCATTCTAAAACTAAACATATAGAAATTCGGATTCATTCCATTCGCGATGCACACGACAAAGGGTATATACAGGTGTTGCCAATAGATACTGCTGATCAAAAAGCAGATATCTTTACAAAAGCTTTCGACAAAACTCGTTTCCGTCAGTTGGTCACATGGCTGGAAATGATCAATTTTGAATGATTGATGTTTTCAATTAAAAAAAAAATCTTTATATATATAATATTAAAAGTCTTATTTTCAGTAAAATAAAGATTTTTGGGGGAGAAATAAACCGGTAGATCCCTAATTGCAAAATTTCAAAATTCTTCAAAATTCAAGAAATGATAGGGACTAATCATATTTTGTCAGCATATGAATAGGACCCAGAGGATGTTGCGGTTTCAAGCAACGACATGTCGGTAGATTCAGCCTGGAATCAAGTAAACTACTAAAGGTGATAAACTGAAAAGATCTACACGGAAAGCTGGATTCCCACTGTGTTTTAGGTCTGCACAAGCTGAGTCCGGTCATACACAGGTTGAGAGATCAAAAGACACAGAAAATTTTGTGCATAAGTAATCAAAAGACACCTAAGTGTGCAAGCTACCAATGTGGGGCTATTCAAACAAATGAGCAACAAAAGACACGCAATGTTAGTGATGTGCAAACATATAGATAGCTCAAAAAGCAATCAGATGATCATCTTCTCTGCTTATGGGAACATAGACCTGAAGCTCTCATCATCTGATTGACATAATGATCATCTTCTCTGCTTATGGAAACATAGACCTGAAGCTCTCATCATTATATCTCAATAAACGTTGAGGATTGGTAGGCTTACACCTAGCACAAGTGGGGTCCACTAACTTTTCGTCAATATTACCAAAACATGATAAAGCTCATCATAAAACGTATGTTGAAAGACGAGAGGCATGGATTTAAGTGGATAAACATACCGACAGTTTTTCTTGAGCTGCAGCTATCCAACGGAAAGTTGAAATGTGATCTGGCAGGTATGGTTAGTATGATCTTGATGCAAAAGGTGAGAAACGGTTGATCTCGAGTCCCTGATCCATGGTTTAAGCTTGTTTTATTTGTTCTGGGCCTTGCGCACTTAACTGGGCCAATTGGGCCTAGCACACTTAAGCCAAGTGCGCAAGGCCAAAACCTGAGTATATATATAACACACAGTAATTTTTTTATTTTTATCCTAAATTAAAAACCCTAATTTCTTATTAACCATCGTCTTCATCATAGTCATCAGACTTAAAACCTTCCTAATCCCTTATTTCACCAGATTTAACCACCGTTCAATCCTCTTCTTCTCTCCATTATTAGTGGTTTTCGTTTATATTCAAGGTAGATTGTGGGCTAATGGTTTCATTGTTGTATTTACAGGGACAAATCTTCAGATTTGAGAGTAATCTGTCTTGGTTTTTGGGGTTTTTGAATATTGCGCACTTATTTCTTGAAGATTGCGTACTAAGTTTAAAGAAACCTGCGCACTTATGCTGCGCATTTAAAATCTTAAACGAAGGTTTAAGTGTCTGCGTACTTGTCTAGTACGCAGACTTGACTATCTTGACTAGTGGTTACCATGCCCGAGTCATGTTTGACCTGCGCACTTGTGATCCCGTGTACCAATTGACCAAGAGCCTGCGTACTAACCCAAGTGATCAGTCAGATGTTGAGTAATTGAGTGCGCACTTGACTGAGTACTTAGATGATATCTCTTGACTCGGGCTGCGCACTTAAAGGATCTGAGAACTTGACATTAAACCAATTTGTGACTATTGACTTGACCATTCATGACACTTGACCGGACTGCGTACTTTGACTCATTCACCCGTACACCTTGACTGGAGGTTAATGATCATTAAAATGAAAAACAAAAGTATCTTGTACACTGTTAAAACAAATCCATCAAAAAGACTACACATGTAAAACTAAATAAAATAAACTAAGTCTAAGTACGTTGTCCGTCAAAGTCAAAGATCAGTCATTTGGTCGTCAACTCACAATCAAAAGTTCTAACTTGTTTTTCGTGCACATGATCTAAACAGATGGCTCTTGACTGGGATCCAAGGGGAATGCATAATCAGCCAATGAATCTTGAGACCGACGACGTAAAGTTCAAGGACGTTGTTACCTGGATCAGACGAAGCAGAATAGGATACGCTGTGGAGCAGAATGTACAAGTCTATAGCTCGCACATTGAAGATTTTTGGAGGTCTGCCAGAGTAGAGGTCGTTGGTCGTGTCAAGCGAATCAAAGCTACAGTCAGAAACAAGGCCTTAATCATCACAGAAGATACTATTCGAAACGTTCTGAGATTTCAAGACCAGCCAGCAACAGTCAGATTTCTACCAAAAGCCGACATTCACCGAGAGTTCAAGAACTTCGGATACAAAGGAGATTTTGATAAAAGAGGGGATATCAAAAAGAGTCAGCTGACAAGAGACTGGAGACTTATCAGTCACGTATTCCTTATGTCTATGTGTCACAGAAAAGGAGGTTACAACGCCCTCAGCTCTGAATGGTCGACTGCTATGATAAAGATCTGCAAGAACGAATCCTTTAATCTGTCAGGAATGATCATCGACTATATGGTAAAGAATGCTGAAGCTGGGAATGGCAAATGGGCGATGTATCCCAGATTTGTGCAGATGATGATTAACGCACAGCTCGAGGATCTGCCCCTTGGTGATCAGTACAACTTCACCAAAGGTGAACGATTCTTCACAGAGTGCAATACGCCTGATTGGGAACCCATGCTAGAAAACATGTATGCAGCACAACGATATCCCATCGTCATGGAACTATACAACAAGATTAAGAAAAGAAAACAAGCTGTTACAGAAGCTCGTCAGCAATCCACAATTGCCCCTGAATCATCTGAACCTGCTCCCACTACAGCCCAGCCAACTGCTGAAGAGATTGCTAGAGAAAGGGCAAAGGGCAAAAGGGTAGCATCTGAACCAGCTGCATCAAGGCCAACCAAGAAGAATAGGCCGACTGGTTTGTTACAAGAAGGCAGAGAATCACTGACATAAGAGGAACTTGATACTGCAGAAGCTTTATTACAAACTGCTGAATTGGCAAGGGCCAAAAGAAAGAAACGGAGGGAACGGTTGCCAGAGTTTGAGGTTCCTCGAGTAATGACAGAGGACGATATTGAGCAAGAAGTGATTTTGGAATCTATGTTCGGGAGAGAAGATCAACCTGGACCATCCACTACTACTGCTCCAGCACCTAAAGCACCTGCTAAGAAGTCAACTGAGCCTTCCTCCTCAGCTCATGCTGCATCACGTCGCAAACCGGTGCACCAGGAACTGTATGAAAAGTTGGTCAAGGAGGTTGGAAAGACTGCCGCCAAAGAGATATGTACGCTTAAGAGTGACGTCCACAACAATCAAGAACTGCGGAAAAAGATAAAGAAGCTGAAGCATAAGAACAAGAATCTGGAAAAGATTGTAAAAGATCAACGATACCTGATCAAGTTTCAAACTCAGGTGCAGATGAGGATGTTCGACATGATTCAAGAGTTGAGGAAACAGGAGACAGGTGCTTCTAGTACAACATTTGATGAGATGTTTGATTTTGGGAAATTTCTGGAAGAAGAGAAAGAGAAAGAAAGAATAGCTGAAGAGAGCGATGTGGACGAGATAAGTGAGGATGAGATGCCTAAAAAGTTTGTAGAGATGGGTTTGGAAGAAGACACTGTGTATGAGATGTCGGATGGGCATAAGTTGGACCCTGAAAGATCTACCTGGTTTCCCAGAAGACCTATTACTATTCCAGCCCTGCATCAGAACATCCATCACACAAGAGAAGCTCATCAAGAAAGGATCATATCATGGGCATATGATGAACAGAAAAGGTTGTTTGCTGTTAAGAGACGGGGGGGGGAGTGATACAATACTTCAAAGGTCGACAGGATCTGAAAATTCTCCCTCGTTGGGACATCAGGGAACTGAGCAGAGCCCCCTTCATCAACCACTCCAAAAACACCACGGGTGACATGCTTTCTGTTTTCATAGAAAAGGAGTGTGAAACTGATTTCCAGATCTTCAAACCACAGAAGCCAAAGAGAAGAATCTCCAAAAAGCGAATCGATCCAGCAACAGGACGAGGAATGATCACGTATGTGATTGACCCACCCCAGGTCGTCACACGAGTTCCCATACGTCCTGAGCTTCCAGTGATGTTAAGAGATTTCAAGAAATGGTTTTATGACAGCAAGACTGGTGAAGCTGTTATCAAGCTGAGGGACGATTCAGAGGCTTTGAGGATTCTAGATCCGATAGATGTGTTTGCCCTTAATCCATCGGATCTGACTATCCTGTTCGCGAATCAGATAAAAGTGGGTGCTGCAAATGTGTTGTTTGAAGAATCTGTCCTATTCAAGAGAGCGGTGGAACGGGCGTTGAAGAGGAAACGGGAATTACTTGATCTGGTAGACAGGATCAATGCAGCTGACAAAGAGAAAGACGAAAAAGAGAAAGCTGCCCAAGCTGCTGCTGCAAAAGTAACTGAAGCTGAAGTCATTTCAGAGGTGCAAACACAGGAACCTGCAGCTACAACTGATCCAGAAACAGAGTCTACTCAAGCCCCCCAGCATCCTCCGATCCAGATCAGGCTACTCAAAAGGAACCAGCAACGGTTAAGGTTCAAGATCAACAACCCATCGAAGAGGACCTTGCTGAGTTATTTATTCAAGATCCACCAGTTGATGAAGCAAATGTTGAAGAAAATGTTATTCAAGCACTCCCGGCACACAGAGCAAGAGAAGAGGGGGAGTTAAGCGATGTTGAGATTGACTGAGAATGAAGAACTGGTAGCTGTGGTCTAGGGGGAGTATTGTTGGGTTATATTGAGACCACAGTTACCAGAATTAAGTGTTTTGATAGCTTGTAATGAAGTCTAGAAGTTAGAGGGTTGTTTATGTAATTACAGCATAGTTGTATTGTCTAAACCCTAGGCTGCACACTTATGGACGGGCTCTGCGCACTTAAGCTAAGTGCGCAGGCCCATCAGTGCACCTATAAATAGATTGCATATGTAGCAGCTAGGGTTTAGGGTTTTGGTCTTATCTTTGTAGCACAAGATTGAATAGGTGCGTACTTGTATCATCCATGGTGTTTCAGTGATCAAATCAGAAATGGAATCATATTATTATTCATCTTGTGTGTCGGTTTGTATCATATTCATCTAGTTTCTTTGTTTGTAGAAGATTAATCACTTAAAACACCTAATCCATAGGTGTTTCAAAGTGATAACAATCTCTTGCACTTAACAAGATCTAGCATTTGGGACTACACATTTGCGCTTGTTCCCGGAGCTCTCACTGGTAACCGTAACCTTTTGGTTCAACGAACCAATGCGGACAGCGTCGTCGGTCAAACTTTGAGCTAGGGTAACCGCAGCTTGGATAGTGGATGGTGCCGATGCGGTAACCATACTGCGGATCTTTGGTGACAGACCCAAGATATACCGCTCAACTCTCTTGTATTCGGGCGTGACCATGTGTAGGACCAATCGAGAGAGTTCATGGAAACGAGTGGTATATGCAGTTACGTTGGCATCCACCATGGTAAGGTTCCAGAACTCGGCTTCCAGCTTTTGAAGTTCACTCCTAGGGTAGTACTTTTCCATGAGTAGTGCTTTGAAATCGGCCCAAGCAAGGTTGTATGCCGATTCTCTGCCCAGGGTTTGCACTTGCAGATTCCACGAGGTAAGGGCTTCATCCTGAAAAGTACAAGTGGAGTACTTCACCTTTTGATCCTCAGAGCAACCATTGATATCGAGGACTGATTCGGTCTTCTCTACCCAGAGGACAATTCCTACAGCACCCTAAGTACCACGGAAATTCCATGGCTTGCATGCCATGAAGGTTTTGTATGAACATCCATGAATAGAGTTTTCAACCTCGTGATATGTTTCACTTCCTCGGCGGTGACCAGTACCTCCTGAACCTCCACTGGAGTCAGCCCGAGCTGCATCGTGTTGAGCAATTGCTGCAGCAATTACTCTAGCTAACTCAGCGGGAGTGGTCTGTAGTGGTCCGCCTGTGGTTGTCCGTGCTGACTGTCGGGTAGGCATAACTAAGAAAAGAACACAACAAACATAAGAGATGCATATACACAAATAATCACATAATAACCAACACAATTATGCATATATGTTAAATTAAATTAATACAACCACATGTCATAATACCCATACATGGTCCCAAAAGTAGTTAAGTTTTAGTACAAAATGGGCGGTTAAACTGCAATTAGTTTTTTATCATCATGTCCTAACATCATAAAACATCACAAGTCATCACATACATAAACATAACATAAGTAGCAACTAAGAAGAAGGTGGAAAAGCAGCAGCGAGAGAAATAATAGCACCACAAGACGTCTCCCCATCTCGGCTCGCTCCATCACAACAGACAATCTCCCCTGCTCAACCTCGGCCCACTGGCTCTCGAGCTCCCGAATGCGATCTCCCAACGCCACTAGCTGCACATCGTGGGATATAAGGACGCCACGCTCAGTGTGGAGAGGTCTCCCAGATGAGTCTCCCAAACTCAAGACCTCGGGATCATCCTCCTCGTCTCTGTGTGCCAGGCAGCTAGAGAGACTAGGAAGGTAGGGCCGCTTGCGGGCCTGAGAGCGCCACTTCAGTCTCTTCGGTGGCTCACACACCTCCACTGCTAAAGGCTCTGGCACGGGGTCAACAGGCTGGGTAGGCTCACTTGTCGGGACAGGGTCAGCGGGAAGGGAAAAGATCTGGGCTCTAGCAGGTATAACAATAACAAGAGACGGTCGTATCCTCTTTCGGGGTGTACACTTTTTGAGCGTACTTCCCGAAGTGTCCAAGCAAAAGTAGGGGTTAAGGCTAGCTGGAGGGTGAGAAGCAGGAGGGGTAACAGAAGGGTGAGTGTTAGGGATGGATAGAGGAGGTGGGGCGTCGTCGTCGGAGGTAAGCCTCATGGCTGGAGGAGGGCCGATATCCATCTCAGACTCTGAAATCCATCCACATCTGTGGTGAGAAGACTCGGGGGCTGGCTGGGTGAGAGGCAAGTCGTCCTCCTGGGAGTCGTCCACCAAATAATCCGGCTCAGACTCGGGTGAAGAAACGAATTCAATAGTGATAACCATGGTTCCTTTCATGAAATGCATATATATATATATAATCACATATGAAAATAAATGAACTATTGTACCCGTATGTCTTCGTGGAGCGGCTTGAGATCTAAGAGGTGCAAGGAGTGACATCGTGGCACTTTGTGGAAACGTTTCGAAAAATGTTTTAAGTTATAGTTGACTCAAAAGAATCTCAGTTCGCTATAACCTCGTGCTCTGATACCAATCTGTCACACCCCGCCAAGGCGGAAACACGGGGATGCGACGATCGAAAGGTTTTCAAGCACAAGGTTCAAGCAACACACATTTTTATTGGAATAATACCACCATAAATGATGGATATTATCATAAATTTATTTAGTACGACATCATAACGTTAACAAAAGGAAATATCGTCTAGAACTCTTGAAATCAAGCATCATAAAGACGACAAAGAAAACCCATCAAAGTGGTACCACGCAGTGCTTGCTCGAACCCTTCCCTCAAATCTCTGTGGCCCTCCATTTAGTTACCTGAAAAACATGCATAACGAGTTTTGTCAACAATAATGTTGGTGAGTTCACGGGTTTGAATGTAACAAGTAAAACCAATGCATAATTCCTGTATGACCAATCATAAGCTAGCTAAGAAAATGATCACTGTGCAAACAATGAGTCCCATAACCAAACCTCTTGACTGTTGTGCCTCGCGCATTGTACACCAAAGACAATATATGTATAGTAGAATACTAACACTCTTTTGTATGTAACCGGTTAGAGTGACTAACACATGGTAGTCATGATAGAATGTACACACAATTGAAAATGACACAAGTATTGATGCATGTATTTCCCCCGAAATGTAAAATAGTAAAATGGGGCCGTAAAAGCTCACCTGATAATGAGGTATGAGGTCTAGTGAGGTTGTAGATGGTCACCGTCCTGACAAATGATACCCTATGATCATTATGGACATGGTAAGTCATCCAGTTTGTTGTTTATCATACAAATTGTTCACCCGACACTTGTGGACCGTTGTGTTTAGTGGTTGTGGGTCGTGTTTTAGTGTACGTGACACTCGTTAGTGTTCTATAAAACATATATTTCCAAAACTTTGGTGTTTCATCGAAACATAATATCTAAAGTAGGCAAAATGGACTCCACATGTCGTCATGGGCTATAGTTTGGCACCAAATCGTCATGTGGGGTTGGTTTTTGGATGAAACAAGATTTAACATGTGTTTATTACCCTTTTAACCATAACATGGAGTTAACATATGTTTCGGCCTATGTTACCATATGTTAAATGGACCTAGCCGAACCAAGGTACCATCTAGGCTTCATTTTCGAAGGGTGTTTGGACAAACAAGGCTTGATCTAAATATGTTAAGATACCATCAAAGGTTACCAATCATTCTAGTAGTGTTTGGTGATAATGCCGATTATAAAACTCATCATTAAAGCCTTTAACTTCGAGTATAAACCGAATGTGTTATTGTTTGTAAAAACCGATCATTAGTTGATCTCTTTGTTGTTCTCATGTTCGAATAACACTACTCAAATGATGGTGATTTTGTTAAGGCCAATTAATAATGTGGAAAAGTGATTGTTTACCCAAGTGACTACTAGTTATAAAATCTAACAATGTGTTCATGGTTTGTGATATATGTGCTTGTTCTAGAGTGTTTTAAGAATTAGATAGTTGGATTAAACATGGTAACCGATTAGAACAAAGGTTTAGGTCGGCTTCACAAGGGTTGAGAGGTTCTAAGCTAAGAAAGAAAAGAATGGTTAGATAACTTACCTAGTTGATCCAAAGTGGAGTTGGGTGTCTTGATGCTTCCCTTACTCGAGCCTTGGTGCCTTCGGTTTAGAGAGGGTGAGGGCCGAGAGGTGTTTCAAGGGTGAGAGGAGTGATGGTGTGAATGTTTAAGGCTTCCCTGGGTCTCCTTATATAGTTCATTAGATGGAAGTTCTATACATTTTTTCTTGTGCTCAATGCTTAGTACATCATACCAAATTAGTGAAATAAGTTGACTAATGCATTGTTGTTGTCTTGGAGCTCTTGGACGATCCATATCCATCAAAGATCTTCCATTTTTGGCAAATTGTCATGTGTAAGATGTGTGTAAGAACTTTGGAATGTTTTTGTAAAGGTGTAAGTGTCTAGAGTGTCTCCTAGTTGTCATGGATGTGAGGGAGTGTGTGTGCGGCCGATTGGTTCAAGGAAAGAAGCAACATAGGGTCTAGCATAGGGTGTCTTGGATGTTTCTATAAGGTGTAGTCACTATCATGAGTCACCATGGCTTCTTTTTTCCTCATCATTGGCCTATTTTCATGCTCTTCTAGATTAGGAAGTTTCTTTTTGTAAGACTTGATGTGTAAGAGAATTATCTTTCTTGTTTCATGTATGTTTTGGATCATCCATTGACAAAGACTTGTGGGAACATGGCTTAGGTTTGCGGCTACTAGAAACAAGAAGGAAACTTCCAAGAGTTTTAGGAAAAGTCTTGTTATATGTAGGTATAGATAGGTAGCCGATTTGTAGGTATGTATGGATGTATGTGCGTGCGTTTGTATATATATATATATATGTATACATTGTCAAGTGTTCACTTATAATATAAGTCCATGTGGTTATCAAGTTATAAGGCTCTTTTCTAACCATAGTGGTGGTGAAATATGTTGTAAGATCGAGTAGGTGTTCGTGTCTGCTCATTCATTAATCATTTTAGACGTAGGAATATCTAAGTAGGTGATCATGTGTCGTGTGTTAACTAGGATTTGATGACGGCATTAACTTGTATTTTGTGCATCTTAACATAGTTATTTGTTTCCATATTCATGTGTTTAAGAGAGTGTTGGATCAGTGGTCTCTTATATCAGTTTAAGTATTAGAACACTTATGTGTTTGCAGTTATATCAAAGTTATTTGCACAGCGGAATGATAAATGTTCTAAGTTTAAAGTATCACTTTTACAGGAGTTACTACTCCCCCTTTACTAAGCAGTTAATGAGAATCAAAAGCAATTCAAAGTATAAAGCATTAAGTGCAAGTATTGAATGATTCTCAGATGTGAAATGGATAATAAGTTATAAAAGCCTTGAAGGTTTTTCAATTAAAATCAATGTTATCACATGTCTAAAATAGATGAATAAACTCATCTATTTATAGACGAAGTTACAAGACTGTTTCACTAAGTAATACAAGATATTTAGCTAAGATATTATACTTAGGATAATTCTTACAACAGGCTGTAGCATTGAAACTTGATCCAAGACTTTAACAAAACACTATTATACTAAACTACTGAAGTCTAAGTCGGTTCTGAAGATAAGATCAGCAAACAACTGATGAGTAGACAAACTACTGATGAGTAGTTTTGTCTTCAGTAGTTCTGAAGTGAAGTGTCTGGTTAGACCTCAGAACTACTGATCAGTTTGTTCTTCAGTACTTTGTTCTTCTCTTCTTCAGTACTTGTGTTTTCTTCTCCAGCAGTTTCTTCGATACTTATGCAGAATATGATTTGGACTAAGGTTATCAAAAGTGGTTTCTTCAATCCTCTTTGTCCCAACAATCTCCCCCTGGATTGATGAAGCCAAAACCTTATCCAATCTTTATTTTTCTTCATTCTTTCTCACTTCTAGTATCCTCCAGACTTCTGCAGTCATTTTGGTAGTAAGCGTATCTTTTTGTTGCTTTGACAGAGATCCTTGTTCAGGCTCAAGATGTTGAATGGTGAGAAGGTCTTTAGTTGACAGTATGCTCAACTCCTTTGAATTCTTGTAGACCTTGCTTGAACGATCTCTTCTGGTCACCAACACTGAGTTGGAATCAGTGAATGACCACTTGACAATATTCACCTTAGACCTGTCAAAGTCTGAGGCATAGGAAACCAAGCTAGTTTCCTGGGTTTGTCCTGAAGATTGAGGTATGTCTTCTATTTCAGTGACCTTCAGGTGAGATTCTCTGCTATCTTGAAGATCAACACCACCTTGAAATGCAAATTTGGGTAGGTGATGTGTTGTTACAACTTTGGTGTGAGATTTTTCTTTGATTGTCTGTTGTATCTGGTAAGCATATGTAGCAGGATCCCTAAATTGTGTGAGCAGAGGTTTTTCTTCTATGTCAAAGTCTTCATGTACTAACTGACTTCCTTCTAACAGCACCATCTTGAAATCAGTCTTTACATTTTCCTCTTGCTTCCTTTTTCTTGTAGCAGGTTTCTGAAGTGCACCAGATGATCTTTTGATTATTGAAGTTTGTTGGACTTCAGGAGTTTTAAATCTTTCTGGATTTGCAGCTTTGCTGGCCTTGAACTTTTTGTAAGTGTCATATACGGTTTCTTCTTTCCATCTTGACACTGAGGCCTTTGAACCATATCCATTTGCTACAATTTCTTCCACTATCTCAGCTCTCTTTGCTTTTATTTCTTTTTCAGTTGCCAACATATCAGCTATAAGTTGAGCTCTTCTTGTTAGTTCTTTAGTTGAGAGTCTGTTTAGAGAGGCTTGTTTTGCCTTAGAGTTCTTTGTAATCATTTGAATCAGCTGTGCTCTCTTGTCTTCTTCAGCAGCAGCTTCAAGTGCTCTCTTCAGCTTCTAACTCATCAAGTTTTTCTTGATACTAAACAAGTTTTTCTTCATAGCGTAGATCATCCCTTGCTTCCAGGCTATTCCATACTTTATCTTCCTTAGCTTTCTTTTGAGCCTCTTTCAAACTCTTCTCTAAGTATTCTTTGGATACTGAGATTGGAAAAGGGTTTAAAACAGTTGTTTTTGTATGCACAGGCTTTGGAATTTGAGTTGGTTCTTGGTCAGTTGCCTTGGAAGACTGTCCTTGATCAGTCTTGGAAGTTGAAACTTCTGAAGGGTTGATTGTACTGGTTCTTGTCACAACTACTGAAGGATTGTCTTCAGCAGTTTGAATAAAGTCTTCAGGCGTTTCTTCAGTTTGCCTTGGTGATGGTCTAAACTCTTGAAGGATCTCTTTTCCAGGTCTGTGAGTTGTCTTCTTTGCTTCAAGAGATACTTCAACTGGTTCCTTAATCTTCTCCCCCTTTTTGGCTTCTCCCCCTTTCTGTCTTGAGTTGTTGTCAATTTTCTTGTTCAGCTCTGCAAGTTGATTGGTCAGCACCTCAAATTGTTGATTAGTCTTCAACTCCGAAGTAGTTGAGAAGTTTTTGAGTTGCTCAGATTTAATAGAGGTTATTATTTGATGCAGGGGACCATCTGGGCTGCATAGCTGGTTCAGATCTATGCTTGAAAGCCCAGGGAATTGGGTAGGCTGTTTAAGTGAAGGGGGTGTTTTTGGGTGATCTTCAGAGTGTACTGAAGATGCCACTTTAGGGGAATCAGGGTTTAAGTGGTCTTTAACCTGATCTTTTGTGACCAGCTCTTTGAGCTTAGAGACATCAAAGTCAGGATCTTCAACATCAGCCGTCAATTCATGTTGTGGAGTTTGTGAATCATCATCCAAACTAATGGAATCATCTGAATCCCTGATAGTGTCCTCAATGAGGGCAGCATCAGTTAAATCATGAGCTAGCTCCAAACTAGTCTTCTCATGAACCTCTTTTTCTTGGAACTGAGGATTTCCTACTTCAGGCATTAAGCCTTCATCAGTAGTTGCCACATTTGAGGTCTTAGGAATGTTACTACTGTCCTCACGTTCACCACTGGGTGATAAGTGAGTAGTAGCAGCCTCAAAAGTACCTAAGGTATCTAAGTTTGGGCTTAGAAACCCTGGTTCATCCTCATCTCCCTGGTTAGGACTAATGAAGTCCACATCCATGTCAACTTCTAAAGGCATCTCCCTTGTTTGATTTGTTGCTTGGGGAGTGACATGTGTTGGATGGGATCCTTTTAGTCCTGAGAGAAGTTGGGCAATTTCTATGGTTGTGTGGGAGGGTTCAGGTTCTGTGGGTAAGGGATCAAAAGAAGCATAAGTAGTTACAGTTTTCTTAAATCTTTTTCTTTGAAAAATAACTATAACTGGTTTTCTTTTGGGTAAAGAAGATGGAGTGGACTGAGAGGATGTTTCAGCCACTACCTTTTCAAGTGCAGATTGCACATTAGTAGTTTCAGGGATCTCCACTTCCTGAACTACCTTTTTCTTTGGGTTGGTGGGTATTTGTTTTTGTTGTTTTGGCTTTTTGGCTTTCTTAGTCTTGGGTTTTGAAGATGTGGGTTCCTTAGGGACTGTTTCTTGTTCCCTTTGGTCATCTTCTGGCAAAAGTGCTGGTTTGTTATGCCTTGAGAATACTTGTGAAGTCAATGGATTTAAAGTTTTTGACTCCCCCACAAGTACTCCCTCACCAAGTTCCTTTATTATGCATTGCATAACAAATCTTGGGTATAACAAAAACTTTTTCTTATCATTTTGGTGATGTAACACCAACTCATTGAAAAATAATGAAGATGCCTTAAAAGATGTTTCATTTATTATAGAATGAAAAATAGGTTGAAAGGTTGAAGGCATCTGATCATATGATCCAGTTTTGGGACTTAAACACATTATAATATAATGAAATAACAGTTTATATTGTGGATCAAAAAATTTCTTATAAACTGTTGCTTGTGCTAAAGTACCTTGATAACCACACTCAGTCATGGTTAGATGAATATCAGAAGTGGGAATATGCTCAGGAGCATCAACATCATTAAGGCCAAGCCTTATTCCCAATGACTCTTGTGTGATTGCCATGTGCTTCCCTTGAATTGTTGAATTGAGGGAAATCACCTTGTTATTCACTGTGACCGCCTCTGCGTTTGCCCAGAACTCATTAAGAGTTTCTATATGAATGGGAGGATCAACGGTGAAAGCTTGATAATATTGGGATTTGACGACCAAATCAATGATTTCGTCGTATTGGGACTAGGCTTCATCTTTCTCAAAGTAGCCTCTTTGATTGTGTCCCTGTTTTAGAACAAGAGCCATAGTTTCTTTGATCGAACAGTAATTTTAGGTTAGAGAAGGGGTTTTGGTTTTGCTTTGAGAGAGAGAAGAAGAAATTTTGCTTTTTGAATGGATAAGTGTTTGAAAAAGGTATTTATCAGAAGTTTTTAACCGACTAGGTCAAACTTCTGATGAGTGAAATGTCAGTTTTACCCTTTTTAATGAAACTACTGATGAAGCAGGTTTCTTCATCAGTGGTTTTTGTCATCTCTTCAGTAGTTTTGAAACAGCTGATGAGAATGACTTTCAAAATACTTGAATAACTTCTGATAATCATCAGTAGTTATTTCTTTTCTGAAATTTCCCATTTTGATGTTTTTCAAAATATCAGTAGTTTCTCTCTCTTTTAATTATTCATCAGAGGTTTTGTGACAGATAAGTATGTAAGTGAAAATAAAATATGTGCAAAACTAAATAGTGAAAACACTTACAGACTTTCTTCTAAATTTAGCATTCCAAGTATGGATACTAACCTCTGAAATGTTGTTGAATCAAGGGGTTTGGTGAACACATCAGCTATTTGATTAGCAGTTGTGACATGTTTCACCTCAATCTTGCCTTTTTCATAGCAATCTCTTATGAAATGATACCTGATTTCAATGTGTTTAATCTTTGAGAACTGAACAGGATTTTGAATGATGCTAATGGCAGATTTACTGTCTACTAAGAGTGGAGTCTTGGTCTCTTTGATTCCATAATCAAGAAGTTGATATTGGAGCCATTGTATCTGTGATGTACAGCTTGCAGCAGCAATGTATTCAACTTCAGCTGTTGAAGTTGCCACAGATGTTTGTTTCTTTGATTGTTAGGACACCAGACAGTTTCCCAAGAATTGACAACCACCAGATGTTGATTTTCTTGACATTTTACACCCTGCATAGTCACTATCTGAAAAAGCTGTTAACTTGGTATTGCTTGAAGCAGGATACCAAATTCCTAAAGTAGGAGTTCCTTTCAGATATCTGAAAATTCTTTTGACAGCAATTAGGTGTGATTCTCTTGGTGCAGATTGGTATCTAGCACAGACACAAGTTGAAAACATAATATCTGGTCTAGAAGCAGTTAAATATAAAAAAGAACCTATCATACATCTATACATTGTTTGATCAATCTGTTTTCCTTGATCATCTGGTTCAACTTGTGTGGTTGGTGTCATGGGAGTGGAACACGATTTACAGTCTTGTAAAGAAAATTTGTTTAATAATTCTTTAACATATTTTGATTGATGTATAAATGTTCCATTTGATTGTTGCTTGATTTGCAGTCCCAAAAAGTACTGCAATTCTCCCATTGTACTCATTTCAAATTTTGATTGCATGAGTTTCTTAAAATCATCACACAATTTGGTATTTGTTGAACCAAAAATGATATCATCAACATAAATCTGAACAAGTAAGACATGATTTCCAACATGTTTTATGAAAAGTGTTTTATCAATGGAGCCTCTTGTGAAGTGATTCTTAAGTAAAAAGTTGGAAAGTGTTTCATACCAGGCTCTTGGAGCCTGTTTTAGCCCATAAAGAGCTTTGTTAAGTCTGTGTACCCAATCAGGATGAGAAGGATCCTCACACCCTGGAGGTTAACAGACATACACTTCCTCTTTTATTTTTCCATACAAAAATGCACTTTTGACATCCATTTGATAAACTTTTATGTTGTTGGAAATTGCATAAGCTAAAAATAACCTGATAGCTTCAAGTCTTGCAACTGGTGCAAAGGTTTCATCATAGTCAATGCCTTCTTCTTGAGAATAGCCTTGTACCACCAATCTTGCCTTGTTCTTGATGATCATACCAGCTTCATCTGATTTGTTTCTAAAGACCCATCTAGTACCAATTGGTTGCTTGTTTGGAGGTAAGGGATAGATTTCCCAAACCTGTTGCTTCTTGAATTGAAGCAGTTCTTCTTGCATGGCTTGCACCCAATTGTTATCTTTGAGGGCTTCTTGGTACTTCTTTGGTTCCAACTGAGAAATAAATGCCGAGAAAAAGCAAAAGTTGGAGAGCTAGTTTCTGGTAAGCACCCCTGATGCAATATCACCCATGATTTGTTCCAATGGATGATCCTTGTGTTCAATCAATTGTTGTAAACCTGTACTTGAGGATGGCTCTGGTATTTCTTCAAATAAACCACTGAGATTGATAATATCTGGTTCAGCTTTTGTTTGAAGTTCAGGAGTTTTTGGTTCAGCTGAATCAGTAGTTTCAAGTTGTTCATCAGCAGTTTTTGAAGTAGAAGCTTGTGAAACTTCTGAAGGTTTAAAAGTTGATTTAATGACTGTGTTTGGAGTCCATGGTGTAGAACCATCATCTTCAAATCCTTGAAAACCATTTTGAGGAGGTTTAGATGATTCAACAGTCTTTTCAGGTCTGAAATGAAAGTTGTCAAGGTCAAAGAGTTCAGCAGGATTTGCTGGAATAAGAGTGTGTTTTGATTCATTGAACTTGACATTCAGTGTTTCTTCAACTATCTTGGTTCTTGAATTAAAGACTTTGTAAGATTTTCTCATTGGAGAGTAACCAAGAAAATAACCTGTATCAACTTTAGCAGCAAATTATGAGATAGAGTCTTTGATGTTGAGGATAAAACATTGACATCCAAAAGCCCTGAAGAAGGAGATAAGGGGCTTTATGCCATGAAGAATTTCATAGGCAGTCTTGGTATGTCTCTTGTTGATAAGAACTCTATTCTGAACATAACAAGTTGTGTTGACTGCTTCAGCCCAAAAATACAAAGGTAGGCCTGAATACAAAGGTAGGCCTGAATCAGCTAACATTGTTCTGGCTGCTTTTATTAATGTCCTATTCTTCCTTTCTCCCACACCATTTTGTTCAGGAGTTATGGGAATGCTGAATTGTCTAACAATCCCTTTAGACAAACAGAATTCATCCAGAGTTTTGTTCCTGAACTCTGTCCCATTGTCACTCCTGATGACTTTGACAGAGAGAGAATATTGCTTCTCTACTTGTAGAATGAAGAACTTGATTATTTCAACTGCCTCATCCTTGGAATATAAGAAGAAGACCCATGTAAATCTTGAGTAGTCATCAATAATGACCAAGCAATACTTCTTCTTACCAAGGCTCATAATTTTGACTGGTCCAAATAAGTCCATATGGAGTAGTTGAAGACATGCAGTTGTTTTAGATTCTTCAATAGACTTATAAAAGGACTTATGCTGTTTACCTTTAAGACAGGAAACACAGTGTTCTTTACACTGGTATTCCTTCAAAGGTATACCCCTGACCAAGCCCATTTTAGTGACTTTATTGATGGTTTTAAAGTTCACATGGCCAAGTCTCCTGTGCCAGAGATTAGTTTCTGAAGTTGATGCCTTTGAGAAGAAACAGGCAGTATTGTTCAATACTTTGTCTTTTTCAATGTCCACTGCATAGACATTGCCACATCTTTTGGCAATCAGCAAAGTATGATCTTCAATGATCTTCTCTATCAACTTCTGGCCTTCTGGTGATATGATCTTGCATGCTGTCTTGGTGAAAAAGGAAGAATATCCTTTATCACACATTTGTGAGACACTAAGCAAGTTGCACTCAAGGTTTTCAACCAGATTGACCTTGTCAAACTGCATTTTGCCTGAGGATACATTGCCATATCCTAGCACATATCCCTTTGCATTGTTCCCAAAGGACACAGATCCTTCTCTTTGACTGATAAAATTGTTTATCAGGTATCTGCATCCAGTCATATGCATTGAGCCTCCACTATCAACATACCAAATGCTATTCAAACCTCTGGAGACCCTCTGCACAAAATAGCAAATTAGTTGGATTTGGCAACCCAAGCCAATTTGGCTTTGGGTTTGCTCTTGAGAACAGGTGCAACTTGTTGAGGACCAATTTTTGAAATCCATGTCTTTTTGGCAATGGATTTTTCATTAAGTACAATGGTGGTATCTTCTTGGTGACCACCATCAACTTTGGTCATCAGAAGTTTAACCAAATTTATCAAAACTTTAACTTTAGTAGTCTGTGAACCTACTGATGAGTTAGGTGTAACTTCTGAAGATGAACTTTGAGAAAAAGACTTTTGTTGAGATAAAATCTTTTTCTGAGAAAAGGTTTTTACTTGGCTGTTGTTTGTTGGGAAAGAAAGTGTTTTCAAAATCTTGTTTTATTTGTTTTCCCACAACCAGTTGTTGATTTTTTTTATTGAACTGATTTTCCTTTCTATATCTACAAAGTTCAGTTATGTGGTTAAACAGACCACATATTTCACATGCTTTTGCCTTCTCTTTCCTTTTAGATACAGCAAGAGAGTTGGAAGACAATTTACTGACAATATCAGTATTTTGCAATAGGTCAATAGTAGTTTTCAGGGTCTCACCTCCTGATGTAGATGAAACTACTGATGGCTTATTGTCAGTGGTTTTAACTTCTGCAGTACTTTCATGTTTGAGAAAGTTCTGATGGTAGGATGTGCATTCCTCCATATCAGAAGTTTGAATCAATTTCTTCCCATCATTATCAGTTTTGTGGGTGAAATCTGTTCGTGATTCAGTGTGGGTGTACCCTATGCCAAACTTAACATTTGCTGCAGTTTGCTTGTTAAGCAGCATTTGGTACCCTTTACAAGACTCAACCCATTTTTCACAATCAACATTAGTGTCAGCAAGCTCTTTTCTGACATTACCTAGGTTGTCTATCATGCTTTTAATTTGTGCCTGGGTTTCAATGGATTTATCAGTTAATTTAGAAATTTCTTTGTTTTTCAAAGCAATTTTTCTTTCTAAATCACACTTCATCTGTGTATATTTTCTCTCCATATCATTTGATTTGCCTTGTAAATGCACATTGGTTTCTCTTATTAAAGTAAAAGATTCTTTGAAAGATTTTGAGCAAAGCTTTAAAAGAGATTGTTGTGATACACATTTTCCTTAACTATGACATTTCATGTGCATATTAGACATTTTTAGCACTTACTATACCATCCCTAGTCTAGCAAACTCCAAACTACTGCAGAAATTCAATACATTATCTGTTTGCGCATACAACACTCGAATTATCCGAGACAATTGACGTCGAACAATCAAGCCGATCACACGCTTAACAGAGAGCAACCGGGTATCCAATTACTATTTACGGTCAAAACGACAATAGACATGACAATACTGTTGGGTCTGCTGACTTGGGGAAGAACATATGAAGTGAAAAGCCAAAACATTCTAAAATCTGATCATCAATAAAACAGTAGTTTGCATACAAGATCCTCCCAAAGACTGTTGACACTAACTGCTGTTTCCAAACAACTGCTGGACAAAGTGTTGTTACAAAGAATGTTGAAGAAACCACTGTTAGTCAAAGTGCTGATGAAGATACAAGGTAAAGTGCTGATGAAGACACAAGGTCTGTTGGAGCCAACAGCACTTAGGCTCCAATAGATGATTCAAGCCAACAGAGTTTTACCCATCAGTTGTTAGTCATCAAAGGTTTAGTCAATGTAACAGTGTTTGTATTAGCAGATGTTTTATGTTGTTATTATAATTAGCTGTCACTGTCTTAGGTGACGTCATCCTTATGTGCGTTGCCATGCTTGGTTGATTATGGACTGATTTTATCGTCATTTAAGCCTTAAGAAAGTCTTTAGACACTCTTGGAACATGCTTTGGGTCTTGTATGTTCAGGAGTCTCCAGTTTTAGCTGTTTTTACCTGATAATTGCTTCTTTTAGGGTTAGAGCTCCAATTTCCTGATACACACAAATAGGAACGATTAAGTAGTTTTAATTATCAATTTTAGTCCAATTATGTCATATTATGAGACTATTTATGCGTGTTTAATATGTGTAAATTATGGCACATCACCCTACTCTATTAAAAATAAAACATTGGCCCTTAGCTAACGGGGAGTTACTTTGCACCACATCTGCACCCGATCTAGGAAACTGATTGCTTTGGGGGCAAGCCCTCCAAACATGTCAAATTCAAAAGGTACAAAGAAATGTTGATTCTCCAAACAAACAAAACTAAAAAATTGCAAAAGAAATTAAAAAAATTACAAACGAAATAAAAAATACTAAAACAAAAATAAAAATAAAAAAATAGTCCCTGTTGAGATATTTAGCTCGTATCTTATCTTATGAGCTTCGAAAATCCTGTCACTTCGGGGCGAGAGATGTGAGAGGTCTTTATCGAGGAAGGAGAAGTTTTTCATCTGCGTTTGCATTTGTTGTTATTTTTTTGCTTGAACTTCTTGTTCTTTGATCGAGAGTAACTGAGCTATTTTGTCTTCAAAATCTTCAATGTGCGATGTCACATCGGGATCCAATGTAGATGTAGACAAGGAGGAGGTTGCCCGGCCTTGGTTTTTCTTTGCTACCATGCTTTTATCTCTATCGGGCGGGCATGGCAAGTCTTCTGTGACACCCGTCAACGAGTAAGGTTAAGATCCGTACACATTTTCCTTAACTATGACATTTCATGTGCATATTAGACATTTTTAGCACTTACTATACCATCCCTAGTCTAGCAAACTCCAAACTACTGTAGAAATTCAATACATTATCTGTTTGCGCATACACCACTCGAATTATCCGAGACAATTGACGTCGAACAATCAAGCCGATCACACGCTTAACAGAGAGCAACCGGGTATCCAATTACTATTTACGGTCAAAACAACAATAGACATGACAATACTGTTGGGTCTGCTGACTTGGGGAAGAACTAAATAGTGAAAACACTTACAGACTTTCTTCTAAATTTAGCATTCCAAGTATGGATACTAACCTCTGAAATGTTGTTGAATCAAGGGGTTTGGTGAACACATCAGCTATTTGATTAGCAGTTGTGACATGTTTCACCTCAATCTTGCCTTTTTCATAGCAATCTCTTATGAAATGATACCTGATTTCAATGTGTTTAATCTTTGAGAACTGAACAGGATTTTGAATGATGCTAATGGCAGATTTACTGTCTACTAAGAGTGGAGTCTTGGTCTCTTTGATTCCATAATCAAGAAGTTGATATTGGAGCCATTGTATCTGTGATGTACAGCTTGCAGCAGCAATGTATTCAACTTCAGCTGTTGAAGTTGCCACAGATGTTTGTTTCTTTGATTGTTAGGACACCAGACAGTTTCCCAAGAATTGACAACCACCAGATGTTGATTTTCTTGACATTTTACACCCTGCATAGTCACTATCTGAAAAAGCTGTTAACTTGGTATTGCTTGAAGCAGGATACCAAATTCCTAAAGTAGGAGTTCCTTTCAGATATCTGAAAATTCTTTTGACAGCAATTAGGTGTGATTCTCTTGGTGCAGATTGGTATCTAGCACAGACACAAGTTGAAAACATAATATCTGGTCTAGAAGCAGTTAAATATAAAAAAGAACCTATCATACATCTATACATTGTTTGATCAATCTGTTTTCCTTGATCATCTGGTTCAACTTGTGTGGTTGGTGTCATGGGAGTGGAACACGATTTACAGTCTTGTAAAGAAAATTTGTTTAATAATTCTTTAACATATTTTGATTGATGTATAAATGTTCCATTTGATTGTTGCTTGATTTGCAGTCCCAAAAAGTACTGCAATTCTCCCATTGTACTCATTTCAAATTTTGATTGCATGAGTTTCTTAAAATCATCACACAATTTGGTATTTGTTGAACCAAAAATGATATCATCAACATAAATCTGAACAAGTAAGACATGAATTCCAACATGTTTTATGAAAAGTGTTTTATCAATGGAGCCTCTTGTGAAGTGATTCTTAAGTAAAAAGTTGGAAAGTGTTTCATACCAGGCTCTTGGAGCCTGTTTTAGCCCATAAGGAGCTTTGTTAAGTCTGTGTACCCAATCAGGATGAGAAGGATCCTCACACCCTGGAGGTTAACAGACATACACTTCCTCTTTTATTTTTCCATACAAAAATGCACTTTTGACATCCATTTGATAAACTTTTATGTTGTTGGAAATTGCATAAGCTAAAAATAACCTGATAGCTTCAAGTCTTGCAACTGGTGCAAAGGTTTCATCATAGTCAATGCCTTCTTCTTGAGAATAGCCTTGTACCACCAATCTTGCCTTGTTCTTGATGATCATACCAGCTTCATCTGATTTGTTTCTAAAGACCCATCTAGTACCAATTGGTTGCTTGTTTGGAGGTAAGGGATAGATTTCCCAAACCTGTTGCTTCTTGAATTGAAGCAGTTCTTCTTGCATGGCTTGCACCCAATTGTTATCTTTGAGGGCTTCTTGGTACTTCTTTGGTTCCAACTGAGAAATAAATGCCGAGAAAAAGAAAAAGTTGGAGAGCTAGTTTCTGGTAAGCACCCCTGATGCAATATTACCCATGATTTGTTCCAATGGATGATCCTTGTGTTCAATCAATTGTTGTAAACCTGTACTTGAGGATGGCTCTGGTATTTCTTCAAATAAACCACTGAGATTGATAATATCTGGTTCAGCTTTTGTTTGAGGTTCAGGAGTTTTTGGTTCAGCTGAATCAGTAGTTTCAAGTTGTTCATCAGCAGTTTTTGAAGTAGAAGCTTGTGAAACTTCTGAAGGTTTAAAAGTTGATTTAATGACTGTGTTTGGAGTCCATGGTGTAGAACCATCATCTTCAAATCCTTGAAAACCATTTTGAGGAGGTTTAGATGATTCAACAGTCTTTTCAGGTCTGAAATGAAAGTTGTCAAGGTCAAAGAGTTCAGCAGGATTTGCTGGAATAAGAGTGTGTTTTGATTCATTGAACTTGACAATCAGTGTTTCTTCAACTATCTTGGTTCTTGAATTAAAGACTTTGTAAGCTTTTCTCATTGGAGAGTAACCAAGAAAATAACCTGTATCAACTTTAGCAGCAAATTATGAGATAGAGTCTTTGATGTTGAGGATAAAACATTGACATCCAAAAGCCCTGAAGAAGGAGATAAGGGGCTTTATGCCATGAAGAATTTCATAGGCAGTCTTGGTATGTCTCTTGTTGATAAGAACTCTATTCTGAACATAACAAGTTGTGTTGACTGCTTCAGCCCAAAAATACAAAGGTAGACCTGAATCAGCTAACATTGTTCTGGCTGCTTTTATTAATGTCCTATTCTTCCTTTCTCCCACACCATTTTGTTCAGGAGTTATGGGAATGCTGAATTGTCTAACAATCCCTTTAGACAAACAGAATTCATCCAGAGTTTTGTTCCTGAACTCTGTCCCATTGTCACTCCTGATGACTTTGACAGAGAGAGAATATTGCTTCTCTACTTGTAGAATGAAGAACTTGATTATTTCAACTGCCTCATCCTTGGAATATAAGAAGAAGACCCATGTAAATCTTGAGTAGTCATCAATAATGACCAAGCAATACTTCTTCTTACCAAGGCTCATAATTTTGACTGGTCCAAATAAGTCCATATGGAGTAGTTGAAGACATGCAGTTGTTTTAGATTCTTCAATAGACTTATAAAAGGACTTATGCTGTTTACCTTTAAGACAGGAAACACAGTGTTCTTTACACTGGTATTCCTTCAAAGGTATACCCCTGACCAAGCCCATTTTAGTGACTTTATTGATGGTTTTAAAGTTCACATGGCCAAGTCTCCTGTGCCAGAGATTAGTTTCTGAAGTTGATGCCTTTGAGAAGAAACAGGCAGTATTGTTCAATACTTTGTCTTTTTCAATGTCCACTGCATAGACATTGCCACATCTTTTGGCAATCAGCAAAGTATGATCTTCAATGATCTTCTCTATCAACTTCTGGCCTTCTGGTGATATGATCTTGCATGCTGTCTTGGTGAAAAAGGAAGAATATCCTTTATCACACATTTGTGAGACACTAAGCAAGTTGCACTCAAGGTTTTCAACCAGATTGACCTTGTCAAACTGCATTTTGCCTGAGGATACATTGCCATATCCTAGCACATATCCCTTTGCATTGTTCCCAAAGGACACAGATCCTTCTCTTTGACTGATAAAATTGTTTATCAGGTATCTGCATCCAGTCATATGCATTGAGCCTCCACTATCAACATACCAAATGCTATTCAAACCTCTGGAGACCCTCTGCACAAAATAGCAAATTAGTTGGATTTGGCAACCCAAGCCAATTTGGCTTTGGGTTTGCTCTTGAGAACAGGTGCAACTTGTTGAGGACCAATTTTTGAAATCCATGTCTTTTTGGCAATGGATTTTTCATTAAGTACAATGGTGGTATCTTTTTGGTGACCACCATCAACTTTGGTCATCAGAAGTTTAACCAAATTTATCAAAACTTTAACTTTAGTAGTCTGTGAACCTACTGATGAGTTAGGTGTAACTTCTGAAGATGAACTTTGAGAAAAAGACTTTTGTTGAGATAAAATCTTTTTCTGAGAAAAGGTTTTTACTTGGCTGTTGTTTGTTGGGAAAGAAAGTGTTTTCAAAATCTTGTTTTATTTGTTTTCCCACAACCAGTTGTTGATTTTTTTTATTGAACTGATTTTCCTTTCTATATCTACAAAGTTCAGTTATGTGGTTAAACAGACCACATATTTCACATGCTTTTGCCTTCTCTTTCCTTTTAGATACAGCAAGAGAGTTGGAAGACAATTTACTGACAATATCAGTATTTTGCAATAGGTCAATAGTAGTTTTCAGGGTCTCACCTCCTGATGTAGATGAAACTACTGATGGCTTATTGTCAGTGGTTTTAACTTCTGCAGTACTTTCATGTTTGAGAAAGTTCTGATGGTAGGATGTGCATTCCTCCATATCAGAAGTTTGAATCAATTTCTTCCCATCATTATCAGTTTCGTGGGTGAAATCTGTTCGTGATTCAGTGTGGGTGTACCCTATGCCAAACTTAACATTTGCTGCAGTTTGCTTGTTAAGCAGCATTTGGTACCCTTTACAAGACTCAACCCATTTTTCACAATCAACATTAGTGTCAGCAAGCTCTTTTCTGACATTACCTAGGTTGTCTATCATGCTTTTAATTTGTGCCTGGGTTTCAATGGATTTATCAGTTAATTTAGAAATTTCTTTGTTTTTCAAAGCAATTTTTCTTTCTAAATCACACTTCATCTGTGTATATTTTCTCTCCATATCATTTGATTTGCCTTGTAAATGCACATTGGTTTCTCTTATTAAAGCAAAAGATTCTTTGCAAGATTTTGAGCAAAGCTTTAAAAGAGATTGTTGTGATACACATTTTCCTTAACTATGACATTTCATGTGCATATTAGACATTTTTAGCACTTACTATACCATCCCTAGTCTAGCAAACTCCAAACTACTGCAGAAATTCAATACATTATCTGTTTGCGCATACAACACTCGAATTATCCGAGACAATTGACGTCGAACAATCAAGACGATCACACGCTTAACAGAGAGCAACCGGGTATCCAATTACTATTTACGGTCAAAACGACAATAGACATGACAATACTGTTGGGTCTGCTGACTTGGGGAAGAACAGATGAAGTGAAAAGCCAAAACATTCTAAAATCTGATCATCAATAAAACAGTAGTTTGCATACAAGATCCTCCCAAAGACTGTTGACACTAACTGCTATTTCCAAACAACTGCTGGACAAAGTGTTGTTACAAATAATGTTGAAGAAACCACTGTTAGTCAAAGTGCTGATGAAGATACAAGGTAAAGTGCTGATGAAGACACAAGGTCTGTTGGAGCCAACAGCACTTAGGCTCCAATAGATGATTCAAGCCAACAGAGTTTTACCCATCAGTTGTTAGTCATCAAAGGTTTAGTCAATATAACAGTGTTTGTATTAGCAGATGTTTTATGTTGTTATTATAATTAGCTGTCACTGTCTTAGGTGACGTCATCCTTATGTGCGTTGCCATGCTTGGTTGATTATGGACTGATTTTATCGTCATTTAAGCCTTAAGAAGGTCTTTAGACACTCTTGGAACATGCTTTGGGTCTTGTATGTTCAGGAGTCTCCAGTTTTAGCTGTTTTTACCTGATAATTGCTTCTTTTAGGGTTAGAGCTCCAATTTCCTGATACACACAAATAGGAACGATTAAGTAGTTTTAATTATCAATTTTAGTCCAATTATGTCATATTATGAGACTATTTATGCGTGTTTAATATGTGTTTAATATGTGTAAATTATGGCACATCACCCTACTCTATTAAAAATAAAACATTGGCCCTTAGCTAACGGGGAGTTACTTTGCACCACATCTGCACCCGATCTAGGAAACTGATTGCTTTGGGGGCAAGCCCCCCAAACATGTCAAATTCAAAAGGTACAAAGAAATGTTGATTCTCCAAACAAACAAAACTAAAAAATTGCAAAAGAAATTAAAAAAATTACAAACGAAATAAAAAATACTATAACAAAAATAAAAATAAAAAAATATTCCCTGTTGAGATATTTAGCTCGTATCTTATCTTATGAGCTTCGAAAATCCTGTCACTTCGGGGCGAGAGATGTGAGAGGTCTTTATCGAGGAAGGAGAAGTTTTTCATCTGCGTTTGCATTTGTTGTTATTTTTTTGCTTGAACTTCTTGTTCTTTGATCGAGAGTAACTGAGCTATTTTGTCTTCAAAATCTTCAATGTGCGATGTCACATCGGGATCCAATGTAGATGTAGACAAGGAGGAGGTTGCCCGGCCTTGGTTTTTCTTTGCTACCATGCTTTTATCTCTATCGGGCGGGCATGGCAAGTCTTCTGTGACACCCGTCAACGAGTAAGGTCAAGATCCGTACACATCTTCCTTAACTATGACATTTCATGTGCATATTAGACATTTTTAGCACTTACTATACCATCCCTAGTCTAGCAAACTCCAAACTACTGTAGAAATTCAATACATTATCTGTTTGCGCATACACCACTCGAATTATCCGAGACAATTGACGTCGAACAATCAAGCCGATCACACGCTTAACAGAGAGCAACCGGGTATCCAATTACTATTTACGGTCAAAACGACAATAGACATGACAATACTGTTGGGTCTGCTGACTTGGGGAAGAACAGATGAAGTGAAAAGCCAAAACATTCTAAACATCTGATCATCAATAAAACAGTAGTTTGCATACAAGATCCTCCCAATGACTGTTGACACTAACTGCTGTTTCCAAACAACTGCTGGACAAAGTGTTGTTACAAAGAATGTTGAAGAAACCACTGTTAGTCAAAGTGCTGATGAAGATACAAGGTAAAGTGCTGATGAAGACACAAGGTCTGTTGGAGCCAACAGCACTTAGGCTCCAATAGATGATTCATTTATTACTATTTCATTACTTAAACTTCATAACAAATCAAACTCAGATCCTAACAATTGGTATCAGATCTTGGTCAATTAAATTCGATCTAATCAATCAATTTTATATAAATAGATCAGCTCAAATTTATTGATATCACTTTGTTTGTCGATTGAAAACAGAGTAAAAGTTTATTTACGTTCAATGTTTTTTTAAACACAATTTGTTTTACAAACAATCAGAGAATGGCTTCATCAATCCCGATCCATACAACACTGGCACGAGCACCAAGCCACGGATGCTTGTCAGATATGAATACAATATCTGGCTAAGTCGGATGAGCCATGTTCTAGCTCAACAAAACACTGGGGGTTGGAAGTCGGTTATCTTAGGACCACATGTTCCGATGGTGCTAAGTACCGAAGATCCCAAGGTTCAAGTACCAAAAAGCATTGAAAACTACTCCGAGCAAGATTTTCAGAAAATTGAGTTAGATGCCAAAGCTTTCAGTATTGTGGCCCTGGCTCTACCAAATGATGTCTATGCTGGGCTGTTACACTGTAACAGTGCAAAGGAGTTGCGGGATGCTTTAAAAGAACAATTCGTTGGAACTAAGGATGTTATTGAAAACAACCGGGAACTATTGAATAAACAATATAAAACATTCAGTCATGTGAAGGGAGAGTCATTAACTCAACAATTTGAGAGGTTTAATTGCTTAATTAGTGAACTAAAACTGGTGGGTCTAACTTACCCAAAATCTGAGAATCCGGTTATAAACCAAATTCACGGATCGAATACACAAAAACAACTCGGTTTCAGACGGGATTCGGTTTATAACCGGATTCTCAACTTGTATCAGAGCATAGGCTCGATTTCACGATTGCAAATTGATCTGAATTGATGAAAACAGATTAGAATTCAGGTTTAAAGATCAAAACCCTAGAAAGTTTGAAGCTTTTCATAAAAACATGGTTGTTGATTAAATTGGAGTTGAATTTGATGCTGTTTTCAAAAATTCTTTCACAAATGTTTGTCTAAATTGAATTCCAAACAAAACCTATCCAAAATCATTACATTTGGTGAAAATTTTGTCAAAAACCATTCAGTTTCATGTTCTTGAGGTTGAAGATGATGAACAGACCTGAAAAGGTCGAATGTGAGATTTGAGGGTCGAACCTAGCATTTTTAGGTCGAAAGTGGGAATTTTTAGGTCGAAAGTGGATTTTGTTTTGTACATTCAACCATTTTGAGGTACATTCGACCTTACGGGAGGTCGAAAGTGGATTTTGTTTGGTCGAAAGTGAGTTTGTTCATTTCTATTTCTACATTCGTGTCAATTTTAAGGGTCTAACCTGGTAGAATATTTGAAATAATTTTTGTTGAAAAATGATAAATTACTTAGCCATATCAAGAACTGATGAGCAGATAAGAGCTCAGATAGAAGCTGAACGACAACAATTACAAAGACAAAATTCTAAAGTTGACAACATTTTGGGATTTCCAATGACACCGAGACCTACCGCCATACTAGCTCTAGCTGTGCAACCAAATGATGAAATGGTACATGTTGACAAGTGTGTTAACAGAGAAGGTGTTCAAAGTAATGTTGTGTGTTTAGTCAAACTAATGAGAGATGATGATTCCAGTGAATTTTCAGAGAGTGTCTTGAGTTCTGATACGAATTCAGAACATAGTGAATCAAGAGAGAGTAATATCTTAAATGTTGATGTTATATCTGATAATGGTAATAAATCAGATGTTGAGGTAAGATCTAGTGTTGACTGTGCTAGTTGTTCTGAATGTGTCAACTTGAAACATGAATTGATGACACTTATTGAGGAAAAACAGAACATAGCAAATGAACTAGAAAATTGTCAAAACCAAAATAAAGTTCTTGAAAATAATGAAAAAGATTTGTTAAACAAAATTGAATCTTTAAAGCAAGAAATTTTAGAAATGAATAAAAGTTTTTCAATGAATAACACCACATCAGAGTTGAAAGACACAACATCTTGTGTTGAAGTTTCAAACTCTGAGGTGAAGTCCGATTCTAGTCAGAAAAATAAAAATGTGGTAGTCACTTCAGAACCTGAGTCTGAAGAGAAAACCATATTTAAATTTCCTGATGGAATGGAAGGATCCTATATGTTGGTAGGAGATGACAAGTTGATTCTCAATAAAGATTTTCCAATTGATAATATCGAACAATCTTTACTCAAATGTATATATGTTGATAATATCGATTTGTTAAATCAATTTAAAAATCAATTTGGTCATTTGTCGTTTGAAGTAAATCCTAACCAACATGAGGATCAAAAGAAAAACATTGAAAAGAAAAATGTTGAAAACAAGAAAGGTTATAAAGTAAAAGGACCTAAACCAAACAAATCGAAAGGAAATGATCAGATGAAAAATTCTCATCAAAAGCATTCAAGAAATTTTCATCTAGATCATACGATTCTTATGAATATTCATCTACCTCTCGATTTGATGGTTATTGGAGAAACAACTCACCACAGTATTCTCATGGTTATGTTGAATGGAGAAGTTGTTTTGAATGTGGTGAAGTTGGTCATATTGCTGCTCATTGTCCCTACTGGTATTGGGATGATGGATATGCATGTGATTTTGAAGAATATAGGTCTTGTTATAACTGCGGAGAGTGTGGGCATTTAGTTGCTGCATGTCCGTATGTTAAACAGAAAAAGACCAAAGTGAAATTTGCTAAAAATTCAGGCAATGTCAAAAAGCCTGTATCCCCAAAACAAATCAAGAAGCAAAAGGGGAAACAGGTTGTGTATGACAATCGTAACAAAATTGCCTTGAATAAAAAATGGAGACTGTGGACAGGTTGCTAAGGTAAGGGGGAGTTCTAAGGCTAAGCCTAAGAAAAATTCTAAACCTGGGTCTTCATCAGTTAAGTCTGAGAAGATTCCAAACAAAGTTCAGAAGCAGGTTTCAAACAAGAAATCTGAAGAGTCAAAAATCAAAACAATTTCAACAAAATCTAAAATAAACTCTGAACGTGTTTGGAAACCCAAATCACTTTCTAAATCAATAGCAATTTCTACTTCAAATCAATCCATTGAAAAACCAATTGATTTTTCAAAAGGAGAATGGATTGATGTTCCGAGAATTGATGACCTTGGACGACCCATCATTGTGAAGGGATGGGTACCTCTCTCGTGCTAATTGTTTAATAAGTGTGCAGATTGTTCCAGACAGACCTATTAGCTGTTCTTTGATAGTTGATAGCGGAGCATCTGTATACAAACTATTTATTGGAGAGGTGATGATCAAGGAAGGTTATTGAAAAAGGAAAATATGATTTCAACAGAGAGGAGAGTGTTTGTCATCTGTTTCCTACCTGTGAAGCCGGAAAACGTCGCAATCTCATGCAATTGCTCTCAGGTTTTGGATTTTTACAATAGATACGACAAAACGGTTTATTCTAAACTCTCTTATCTTTGTTAATGGCTTTTACTAATTGAAAGATCTTAATGAGTCAAGTAATCTAAGTGGAAAATGGTTTTTGAAACTCAATGAGTAAACCGCATCGGATATCATTTTGTTTTGTTTTTCTTCAAAAGTTTAAATAAAAATCCAAAAATATGCTTATTTTTAGATTTTTAAGGGGAGAAAATTTCAGAACAATCAAAATAAAAAACAGAAAATCGAAAATGAGTTTTCCTGGAGAAAAAGAGGAGATGATAGTACATCAGTGGACTGTCAGACTACTCGAAAAACAAAATGAATTGATAAACATTGAGTAGCCACTACAATTATATATTGGTAGGCTTGAAATCAAAGTTTAAAGTTCAGCATGGTGACATAAACTTAAAATCACTAACTGATAATCATGTGGATCAACGTATCGTTGGCATATGGTCTTAGTACCGAAATTTCGTTTGATAGATTGCCAAAATCAGAGGTTTTGGGTCGTTATATTGAAAGTTATATGGGGATGGCCTGATTGATCTTTTGCTGTATTGATTTACAGACCTAGATTCAGTCAGGGTATCTTATTAAAAGAGCTAATAAAGCCAAAACCATAAGTTACCGAATGAGGAACTTAACATGTGTGATGATAATCAAAGAGTATCTAATGCATCGTATCAATACTATGATGAAAGTCATGTATGATATTAGTCCTCACCCTGGTAGAGTGCACAAGTCGCTTTGAAGCATTGATTTGTTGACCTGTCACCACTGTTTCTCATACCTTGTAACTAACGGATAACTTCAATATAATCACGCGTTATTTGCGCAATTCTTGATACGGGAATGTGTCGCGAGTGCGGGGACCATAGATTATTCAGTATCTAATATTATCATAATGTATCTAAAGTGCTGAGCAATGAATGATGATTTTGAGTTTAAGTGGACAAACATACTGGTAATGGTTGTAGGATGCTCAATGACAAAAACAGAAAATTGTTCAAAAAGAGTTATGACTGACTGTTTCAATACTGATATGATCCTCTTACCGGAAAATTCACAAAAATATGTTTAGTTTACTTTTATGCAATTACATTTAAAAATCCAAAAAGATTTTTGGTGTGTTTTAGCATAAACTTTGAAAAATCAAAAAGTTTTGTTTCAATTTTATTTTCGATAACCGATGTTGGGATACTGAATGTGAAGGCTCAGATACTTAAAAGTTGAAAAAGATTGCAAATTTTCAAGTTTCTGGTACATATTGAAAATGTTTTATAGTTCGGGGGGAGAACTATTGAGGGTCAAAAGGAATGTGAAGAGTACTTCCGAGATATTTGTCGTGTCTAACGCTGGTTGTAGTTTGTGCAGTTTTTTGTAAATTTTTCAACAGAATCAAACACAACATGTGCACTGTTCAAGGCTCATCGACAAAGAGTGTAACTGAACAAGACCCAAACCTGAACATCAAGATCACCAGAACAACAGAAGCTAGTAAGAGGTTGTTAAAGAAATGACTGAAGATTGAAGAATTCAAGATTATTGTCTATCTTCATGTCTGGACAAACAAATGACAAAGCCAAGATTTCTTGAGTCTGTCTGAGATTTCGAAGCTTACTGGAGAGATAGACAGGAACCTCGACACAAACGTGCATGAAGATGGAAAGTTTTCAAGTCGTTCAAGATGATGAGATCAAGACATGAAGAATTGATAACTTTCTGATTTGGTACATCACTAGCTAGGTCCAAGGGGGAGATTGTAAGTGCATTATTCATGTATGTCCCCAGCTAGTGATCCGGTACTGAATGTCGGAGGTTCAGATAATCAGAAAACATTCAAGACTTTAACTGGAAGATTCATTCGACCAGACGAAAGGTCGAATGTAGTTTTGTCTTGGGTCGAACGTAGATTGGAAGATAGAAAAGGCTAAATTCGTCCTCACGATAGGGGCGAATGTGGAGCCTATATATAGGGAAAGTTAGTTATTTTGGAGAGTGAGTTATCATTTGAGCTTTTCCCTAGTGTGTGTATGTGTGTTTTTCTGTATTAGGTCTAAGATTTCATTTGTAAACATCTTTGATTTGATCTAATACAAAGAGTAAGGTTATGGAAATTGCTTGGTGAATCGTTATCTGTTTTCATCACGTTCGTTACGGTTTATTTCTGAATCATTTTGCACGATCGTTGGGGATTCTGCACCCTACGGTTGGTATTCGTGAGATCACGTTTCTTGATTACGATCACAACAACAGCAAGTTACCATGGACCCTTGGACTGTAGCTGCTCAGAAGTTGAATTCTCAGTCTTCGCAACCAATCAATTATCTTGCAATGACGAGTTCGATTCCACAGAGTGTTGCTTCATCTTCACAACAACCAGGAGTTGATTACTGGGGTGTAGCAGCAGCAGCGGTACACACTCAAACTTCTAATGCTATATCTACTCTAATCAATGATTTGTCTTCAGTTAGCGGGAACAGACCACCCAAGCTGATGGAGATGCAGGAGTATAATCAATGGCAGAAGAAATTCAAGATTCATTTGGAAGGAATGGGACTTGAAGGAACTGAGGCGTGGCAAATGATTGCACAGGGATATGTGGCACCAGTGTTAGAGAATACCGGTGAACAGATTCCACTTGAGAGTTTGTCTGAAGACGAGAAGAAGAAGTTTGCGGTGGAGAAGAAGGCGTATTCTCAACTAACCCAAGCCATTACCAATGATCTTTTACACCAGTTTGGATCTTGTACTACTTCGAAACAATTGTGGGATATGTTGAAGAATCGTAATGATGGTAATGAGAAGATGAGGAGGTTAAGGATTGAGGAACTGAAGAAGGAATTTGAAAACTTCAGTTATGTTGGGAATGAAACACCGAAAGAGTTGACTCCCAGATACTGTCATCTGTTAACTGAATTGTCAAATTATGAAATTAAGATTCCAATGTCAGATTTGGTGGATAAATTTGCTGATTCTTTACCACCATACTGGGATCAACACATTGAGGTACTTAAGGAGAAAGATGCTTACAAGTACTGGACCATCAATGAACTCATTCAGAAATTGGAAAACAAAGAGCTTGAGGAGAAGAGGAAAGCAAAAAGATCACAAATTCCTCAGAACCCAGAGTTGTACCATGCTGGTACATCGTCTACTGTGGGTAACTCAAGTATTGGTGGGACAGTTGCTCCTCATATTGCTTGTGTTTCAAGTGTGATGCAACCACCCAAAAACCCAATCAACTATCTTGCTCAAACCTCATCTTATACACCACCACAATATACACCACCCCCACAATCATATACAAATTCTTTTGTTTCACCATTCTCACCTATGCAACAAGCAGCGTGTTACACTGCAAACCAACCACAACCTCAACAACAACAATTCATTTCTCAGATGAATCAAGCTAATCAGAGACCAATAGTGTTGGAAACATCTAACATGGACAATGTTACAGTGGAAGTTTCTCAACAACACATTGCATTGGTTTCAGCAATGGTTGCCACATACAATGGTCTGGTAGCTAGTCAAATTGGTAACAACAATCTAACCAATGAGGACTATGCTCAAATTGACAAAGAAGAAATGGAGCTTATCCATATACAGTGGGCATTTGCAAGTATTATGAGGCGAGCAACAGAGTTCATTGAGAAAAATGGGAGAACTGACTTGACTACTACACCGAATACAACATATGGCTTCAACAAAGAAAAAGTCACATGTTTCAACTGCCAGCTAAACAATGTAACCGAAACCCATTCAATTCAAATTATCAGAACCGTCAATCTCAAAACCAAGTTTCTTATCGAAGTCAAAACAACAACAACAACTATCAAAATCAAAACCATTACCAAAACCGACAAAACACCTCTCAGAACAACTCTACTAGACAACCAAATACACTCAACCAGACTCAAACTCAAACACCAAATAACCCAAACAGAACTGTCATTCCTATCACAACACCAAATGATCAACCACAGACTAATAATCAAAATCAAGCTTTGGTGATTCAAAATGATGAGGGATATGACTGGACTGATATACAACTTAGTGTGGAAGAGATAAAAGCTGGGAATGTAGCTTGTGTTGCTCAGCAGATTGATTTGGAGGAGTCGGAGATAGTTGATAAAGTTGAAGAAACTGAAAGTATTTCTGAAAAGAGATTGAGGAGTCAATTGAAGAGATGGATGTTTCGGTGGCTGATTCAGTTGAAGAACACCATGAGGAGAAGAGTTCGGGAATTATTATTGATTCAGTCACAGATGTTCCTGAAGAGAATGAATCAGTGTATTCAGATTCGGAGAGTGAAACAGATTCAGAAGCAAGCATGAACTCATTGGACGATGAGATTGATCAACTGTTGGCCGAAGCTGATTTTCTGATGACTAGGAAGTCGTGTATTGTGGATGATGCTTTTACCAGAATCGACTATTCCAAGTTCTTTGCTGGGAAGGAAGCTCATTTCGCTCTCATGGCTATGACAGATCCTCCAAAGCAGGTAAGTTCTGAATCTACAACTGATAGTCATAGTGATAAGTATTGTGGTACTTGTGATAGATTGACAGAGGAAAACAAGCAACTTAAGGTTCAACTTGAGAGTGCCCTAATCAACTGTCAATCTTCTCGCAAGGAAGTTATAGAATTCAACAAGGTACTTGATGGTTACAAAAAGGACATTTCTGACTTAAAGAAAACACTTTCTTTAAAACAATTGGCAATAAATAGTTATATAAATGAACTTGAAGAAACCAAGTTAGAAATGGCTACCATCAAGTGCTTTGCACAAAAGGTCAACAAAAAGCTTGAAAGCTATAAGCACATTGCATATGTGGTTGACCATATCATTGAAAAGCCATCACAACCCAATGATGCAAATTACAAGGCTGTTCCATCACCAGTGTTATTTGAGAATCATAATTGTCACTCAATAACACCGGAGAGATCAGTCAAATCTGACTCTACATCGGAAGATGAATCTAACACTTCTAGTGTTGGAGATCCAAATTCCGATGTACGACCGATTTTGGGTGTGAATGATGAAGGCGTAACTGCTGTAACTGATGATTCTGACACAGAAAGTGAGAAAACTGAGAATGTGAGTGATATTCCTAAGGAAAATCACATTATCACAAATGAAACAGTTTCACCTTCTCAGCTTTGTCATCCGATGGCTAACGCACATCGTGTCAATCAATCAGAAAAGAAAGAGGTTAAGAATGATTCAGTTGACAAACCCGTCAAAGTATTTTATCGGATGGAAGGATCCGATAAGATTATTTCTGACAAGGAGTATCTAATAAAATTTGCAAATTATTCCAAAATTGAGAAAATCTGGCAAGAGAGTACTATCTGGTTTCCTAAACACGAAAGGACCAATGATGTACCACCAGAAATTTTGAAGAAATTATATCTGGATACTCCGAGAGAACCAAAAGTTCATGTCACTGAATTCATTAAACCAAAGCAAAAGGCACACGGATTTCTTGAGCCGGCTTACTCAAAGGACCCAACTCCTTAGAGTTTAAGACGCAGATGTATAAATGATCAATATCCTATCAAAACATTTGCTAAGCCGAATGCTCCGAATGTGTTTGAAGAATACCGTGCATGTTTTATGTGAGGGGAGAGAGGGCATTTACTTGCTCACTGCCCGTACGTGAGACACAAGAGGCACGAAGTTGAGATGAGGCAATCTGTTAGAAAGCCGGTTGATAATCATGGTTATTCTTAAAGACGTTTTGTTCCTCAACAAACATCATTTTACAATCAAAACAATTTTTACCAAAAGAGGGATAATAGTCAATTTAACTATGATTGTCGAAACCGGATCGCTATGGAAAAACCGTTGAAGAAACATATGGCGAACACAATGGTTAACAAACAAAAGGTACCTCCAAAACCTGCTGTTAAATCAACTGTTGGACCTGTCTCTGTTAAATCAGAAAAGGTAATTAAGAAAGTTTCATTTATGAACGATACTAAGAAATCGACTGAGATTCCAAAATCTCAGATTCACATTCTAAAACGTTCGGAACAATCTTGGACACCTAATGGTTCTCCAGGAGCTTCTACTTCAAAACCAAATGAAAAAGATGAGAAAGTTTTGAACGATCAGAAAAAGATCACTTCAAAACCAAATGTTGATGTAAATGACTCTTTGAAAGCTGCTATTCAAAGACCCAAGACCACACAGGCTTGGGTCCCCCGAAAGAAGTAATGTTTTTACTTGATGTGTGCAGGGAGCTTCATCTTGCCTTGTTAGCAGTCTTTGGATTGTTGACAGTGGAGCTTCAGGCCACATGACTGGTGATTTAGCACTATTGTTTGATGTGAAAAATATCAATGAAGGGTATGTTGCTTTTGCGGGAAATAAAGGAGGATACATCACAATGGAGGGAAGTGTGAGTAACGGGATAGTGAGTTTTGAAAGGATTTCCTATGTGAAGCAAATTGACTACAATCTGTTAAGTGTCAGTCAGATATGTGACAAACAATTTTCTGTGCATTTCGACGACAAATCTTGCTATATCCTCAAACCAGGCTTCAAGATTCTAAAAGAGTGGATTATGTTGAAGGCACCGAGATTTAACAATCTTTACATTCTTGATATGTCGAAAGCGATGACATCTCAGGGCCAAGTGACGTGTTTTTTTATCGAAGGCTACAGAGAAAGAATCGATAATGTGGCATAGACGAATGGGACATATTCATCTTAGAAAAATGAACCATTTGGTGAAGAACGGGCTTGTCGAAGGTGTTAATGTCAAATATTTCCATTTGAACGACAAGTGTGTGAGTTGTAAGAAAGGCAAACAACACAAACAATCCCATAAACTGAAGAAAGTAAATTCTGTTGAGATGCCACTTGAGCGTTTGCACATGGACCTATTCAGACCTGTCAAACGTAAAAGTCATATCGGAGAGCTTTATTGTTTAGTGGTTACTGATGATTTTTCACGATTCTCATGGGTGATGTGTTTACAACATAAAAGTGACACGTTTAACAATCTGAAAGTTCTGTTCACTCGACTGGAGAATGTCTATGGTCTAAAGATCAAAAGAATTCGGAGTGCCAATGGGACGGAGTTCAAAAATGCGTAGATGGATGCTCTTTGTGAAGACAAAGGAATTCATCATGAATATTCTGCTCCGTATACCCCTCAACAGAACGGTGTCGCTGAAAGGAAAAACAGGACTCTCATTGAGACGGCAAGAACAATGCTCGCAGATTCAAATCTTCCGGTAATGTTCTGGAACGAAGCGATCTATGCAGCTTGTTATACATTGAATCGGGTGTTAACAGTGAAGAAGTTTGGCGAAACTTCTTATGAGCTGTTGAACCGACGAAAGCCAAACTTGGAGTATCTAGAACCATTTGGGGCTCCGTGTACGATGTTGAATCCAGGAGAAAAGTTTAGTCCAAAAGCTGAAGAAGGATATTTTGTTGGATATGCAACCCCGCTCAAACGGGTATTCAACAAAAGAACTCGACAGGTGGAGGATTGGGCAAATGTTGAGGTTCAACGGTATACTCAAAACGTACAGGGAAATGGTCCTGATTGGATGTTTGATTACAAAGACTTCTTTGAATCATTCAATCTAGATAGCTTGGTTGAAGAGACTGTTATAAGATTACTTTACGAGTGTGAAAACGTGGCAACTTCACCATTGGTGCGTCCGATCACCGTAACTCCTCCAGCAGCTTCTAATGATACCAATGCTCCTATAGCAGAAGAAGAAGTGTTCCAAGAAGCTTCAACTACCCTTGATACTTCAGAATCGGAAGATGATGGAGACTTTGATGAAGCTATTCTTGATCATGCAACAGAGGCACCGCCAATGAACCCAAATCCAGATGTTGCTTCATCGTCCAACACGGGTAATGATCTGGATGAAGTGGAAAACTTGACAACTCAGACGTGAGTGATAGTACCTGAACATCCGGAATCTCGAATTCATCGTATTCATCCGCTCAGGCAAGTTATTGGTGACCCTGGAAGCAGTGTTATGACTAGAGGACAACTACGCAGTGTCAACTCACCAGAAAATATTGGCGCTTTAGCTTTATATGCAAAAATACAAAAATCTGGTTGTCAGAATGATTGGTCGTTTGCATGTTATGTTTTGCAGGTTGAGCTGCGGACATACAAAGAAGCTCTTTTGGATGATGCTTGGGTCGAGGCGATGCAAGAGGAGTTGTTGCAATTCCAGAAGTTGGGCGTCTGGACACTTACGGATTTACCTCCTGGTAGAAAGAAAATTGGTACCAAATGGGTATTCAAATGCAAGAAAAATGACAGAGGCTATATCGTGAGAAACAAAGCCAGATTGGTTGTTCAAGGATTTCATCAAGTTGAAGGAATTGACTACAACGATATATATGCACCTGTGGCACGTATAGAAGCTATCTGCATGTTTCTAGCGTTTGCCTCGTATAAGAAATTCAAGGTGTATCAAATGGATGTCAAAAGCGCGTTCCTATATGGTGTGGTCAAGGAAGAGGTCTACATCGGTCAACCTCCAGGCTTTGAAGATCCTATCCACCGGGATAAGGTTAATGTTCTTAACAAAGCGCTATACGGGTTGCACCAGGCTCCACGCCAATGGTATGAGGAGCTAAGCACGTACCTGCTATCCAAAGGATTCAAACGAGGCTTGGTCGATTGCACACTATTTACGAAGAAAACAGGGGATGACTTGCTTCTCATCCAGATTTATGTAGATGATATTCTTTTTAGCTCTACTAGCGAACTTCTTTGCAGAGAAATTGAACGTGTAATGCAGGAAATGTTCGAGATGAGTGCGATGGGAGAAATGCAGTTTTTCCTCGGCTTGCAGGTGGATCAAAGATCAACGGGGATCTTTATTCATCAAACCAAATACGTATCTGAACTCTTGAGCCGGTTCCAGATGGAAGATTCAAAGCCGATGGACACCCCAATACAACCTAATCACGGGATTGGTGTTGAAGCTAAGGGGGAGCTGACAGACCCATTTACATACAGAGCAATCGTCGGATCTCTGATATATCTCACTGCATCAAGGCCAGACATAATGTTCGCTACATGCCTCTGCGCACGTTTCCAATCGAAACCGAAACAAAGTCATCTGACGGCGGTCAAGCGTATCCTTAGATATCTGAAGGGTTGTTCGTCGAGAGGACTATGGTACCCTAATGACGATAATTTTGACTTTATCGCATTTAGTGATGCAGATTGGGGCGGCTGTGACAAAGACAGCAAATCCACAACGGCTGGATGTCAGTTTTTTGGGAGCAGGCTCGTGACCTGGCAGTGTAAGAAGCAGACATCGGTCGCACTATCTACTTGCGAAGCTGAGTATGTAGTAGCCTCGAGTTGTTGCTCACAGGTTCTCTGGATTCAGCAGCAGATGGTCGATTACGGTTTGCAATTTCTGAAAACCCCTATTCACTGTGATAATGAAGCCGCAATTGCATTAACTAAAGACTTGGTAAATCACTCGAAAGCTAAGCATATCCGGATTAAGTATCACTTTATCCGTGATTGCTATGCAAAAGAGTTGATCGATATGGTCAAAATCCACACTGATTATCAGAGAGAGGATCTTTTCACAAAAGCTTTTGATACATCCAGATTCGATTATCTTTTAAAAGTAAATGGTATAAAAGAAAAACAAGACTGGTCATCACCTCGGTTTATCGCTTTTAGTTTTAAATTTTTTTTTTTGTTTTTACAGTTTTTCAGAAAATTCAAAAACCCAAAAATATGTTTTACATTTCAGGGGGAGTTTTTAATCAGAAAAACCAAAAACATTGAAAAATTCAAAACGCCATAAAAATAGAAAAACCAAAATGATTTCCAGGATAAAAAGAGGAAATGATAGTATATTAGTGGGGATCTGACACATGCTAAAGATATGTAATGCAATATGAGGCGTATGTTGATTTCGTGTGATGTGCTGATAGGCTTCGTAGACTTATTACTGCGTTCATTAGTGATACAAACATAACGAACTACTCGTTAGTGGCTGAACACCTCATGGACATATGGTCTTAGTACCGTAATTTCGTTTGATAGAGTTGCCAAAATCTGAGGTTTCGGGTCGTTATGTTATTGTTATCCGGGATATTCTGATTGAACTTTTGTCGTATTAATTTACGGACTTAGATTCAATCAGAATATTTGCTAAAAGAGCTGTAATGCCAGAACCTAAAAGTTACCGAATTGAGGAACTTCATGTTTATTACTGATCAAAGATCATTAATTGCATCGTATCAATCTACTGATGAAAATCTATGATTGATATCAGCCTCAACCTGGTATATATGCACATGTTACTTTGCTGCAGTCATTTGCTGACCTGTACCCCTCTGTGCTATATATCTTGTAACTAAACGGATAACATTGGCATAATCACGCGTTACGAGGAAGCTTTGTGCAATTTCTTGATACGGGAGTATGTCGTGTGTGTGGGAACCATAAACGTGTTAGTATAATACACCTAATATCGTATCATTTTAACGCACTGCATAACAGTCTGCATGTGAGTTTATGTGGACAACAATATCGGCAGTTACCGGATCACACATTGTTTCTAATGATAATATAAAACAGATCAACGATGTGATCATATTTCTCAAAAAAAAACTGATATGATCCTCTTACCGGAAATCACAAAACATTTACTGTTTGTGTTTACATTTCTGCATTTTACATTTGTTTTACAAAAAGATATAAAAACTCAAAAAGATTTTAGATGTGTTTTAATATGAATTTCAGAAAAACCAAAAGTTTTTACATTTCTGAGTTATTTTAGATAACCGATGGTGTTTGATGGTCATTTTCTGAGATTTGATGAACCAATCTGAGTTTTGTATCATTTAAAAATGAAATAATACATGTTTGAGCCTTAAAATGTTGAAAAATGTTTGAACGGGATTCGATTTTGAGATTTGGTAAATTTTTAAAATTTCCAGTTTTACTTTCGCTCCTTCGGTGGGTCGAAGGTGGAAATTTTCCTACTTTCGAACCTTATAGAATGGTCGAATGTGAGTGTTCTGTTGTAATTTGTACTTTCGAACCTTGTATCCACATTCGAACCTTTAACTAGGGTCGAATGTAGACAAAATTTCACATTCGTCCATAGCAAACGGTCGAAAGTGGGATCTATATATATACCATTTTTTCATTCGACCTATCATTCGTTCAGTTTTCAAAATTTTTTCAAATCACAAACCCTTGTTGCCCTGGTTTTTCTTATTGTCGATTATTGTTCCCTGATTGTTTCTCATCATTTTCACATCAATTTTACAGGTAATGGACAACAAACAAAGCCTGATTAGGGTTTTTCTTCGACGAACCCTATAACTGATTGTTGGACCATTTTAGGACTGTTTTTGTTAAAACTTTTGATTAGGTTTTAGTTGTTATTGATTTTAGGGGGAGAATGATAGTTAATCTAGGGTTAATTCATCGAAATTAGGTGTTAATTGACTGATTGAACTTGACGAACCCTAGATTACTAATAAAATCAATAATAACTAAATCTATGATGAAATTAATTGATGAATAAGGTTATTCGGTCATATTAGAAGGTGTTTGAATCAAAATCAGAGTTTAAAACATCATAGATAAAATTTTGAAATTTTGGGTATAAACAGACACATTCGACCATGTTTGAAAGGGTCGAACCTGGAAATTACAGGTCGAATGTGATTTCTAAACGGGCGAATATGGATTAGGTGGACGAGTGTGGGTTTTGGTTTACTTTCGAACCAACATTTTCACATTCGAACCCTGATTATTACTTTTGTACCCCAAAGTTCCTACATTCGTACCTACGATGGGGCGAATGTGGAATCTTGAAAAACCAAATTTTTAAAATTTGTCGATTTTGATTGTTTTTAACGCTTTTTCTTTATTTTGTGAATTCAGATATTCAAATGGCTGAACAACAGGTTGAGAACGTGGAGATACCTGAACAAGAAGCTCCAGTTCAGAATGTGATAGAAGCGTGGCCGTTCGAAACAGCTCATAACTGTTGTGCTTTTGTTGGAGACGTTTAGAAAAACACAGAATTCTCCGGAATAATAGATTTTCTCAAGAAAAGCAGGATCATTCATGCTATTGCAACACCTGCTATTATCTACCAAGATATTATTGAAGAATTCTGGAGAAAGGCTCGTTATGACTTCTGGGAATCTAAAACTGCTATTGTTAGTGAGATTCAAGGTGAATTTGCTATGATAACAGAAGATGACATCAGAGAAGCATTGATGATTAGAGATGATGATTGTACTGATCCAAGGTGTTTGTCATGGATGGAGCAGAGGTTGTGTTTTCTGAGAATGAAGTATAATGGTCCTATTACTGATGGAGCGTTACACAAAGGGAAGCTGAGTGTTCAATTTAAGTACTTTGCTCATGTAATAATTCACGTGTTTGGGACAGTGAGTGGAGGATATGATGTTATGAGAAAGAGTTTGAGCTCGTTGATGGTTGCTTTAATGTTGAATAAACCATTCAACATAGCTGGGATGATTCTAGATCATATGTTAGAAATGTTAAAGGGTTTGAAGTCGAAGAAATTCTTATTATATCCCAGATTTCTGATGATGATTTTTTATCATAAGTATCCAAAGTTGAAGAAAGATCCTACAAAGATCTTAGGGCAGGTTCATATGAATATAAGGACGTTGGTAAGAATGAAGGGATACAAAGGGATTACTGACAATGAGAAGCCTCCACATAAGAATTTGTTTGGGTATTTGATAAATCCGGGTTACACTGACCCAGGAGAGAACAAAGCAAAACATGATAACAGTGAATCTGATACTGATGATCCGCTTGTACATGTTGATGCTACTACAAAGAGAAAGAGACAAGTGAAAAATGCCGGAGTCAAAGGGAAGGGTAAGGCAAAGATGGATGAAGATGAACCTGCTAAAAAGCAGAAGACTAGAAAGAAGAGTACAGCAAAGAAAGGTACTCAGTTAGTTGATGAAGAATCTTCTGTAGATTCTGAAGAAACAGAAGAAGATGAGCGTTGGGATTCGGATGCTGAAACATTGAAAAAGAACTCCAAGCGCAGGGCCACTGTTGCTGGAGAGTCTGAATCTTTAAACAATGCTGTTGAAGAACAACTACAGAAGGAGACAGTAGATCTGGAAGGTGATCTAGGACTTGATGCTGATGATTTTGAAGGTTCTACAGTTATGGTTAATCTGAAGAAACCCAAGCATAAGTCAATGGCAAAGAGAGATGTGAAAGAGAACACTAAGAAGTTGAGAGAGAAAGAAATTGAAATGTTGCTAAAAGGAAAGAAATTTCCAGATGCAGGCACGTCATCACAAGTTTCCTCACCAGCTACCAAGAAGCAGAAAAAGACTTCAAAAGAATCTGAAGTAGTTCCTGATTTAGATACTACTTTAGAAAATGTTTTGAATTTATTCCAGAAGAAAAAGAAAACTCCTGAAGCAAAATCATCCAGCACAGATAAAAAACAAATGGAATAGATGATGAAGATGATATCTGCACAACAGTTTCTGATGATGTTATGAAGAAGGTGAACAAACAAATGGAATAGATGATGAAGATGATATCTGCACAACAAGCAAAGATAAAAAAATTCAAAAAGAATAAAGAAAAGATGTTGCAGATTGTTGTTGCTTCTAAAGCAAATCAAGATGAACTTGAGAAGAAGTTGAAACAGCTTGAGGAAGAAAAGAATGAGATTGATGAGAAGTGTAATGGGAACAGGAGGATGATTAAAGGAATAAAGATTGATAATAAAAGATTGAAGAAAGAAAATAAGAGAATGAGCGAACTGCTTGATAAATTGTATAATGAAGCTCCTAAGTTGAAAGAAGGAGAGGAGGATAAAGAAGAAGAGGAAGAGAAATTAGACTATGGTGATCCGTCTAATGATGAAGGAGATGATGATGAATCAGATGATGGATCTGATGATAATGATGATGCTGAGGGGAAAGATAGTGGGAAAAAGGATGATGATGAGGATAGTAGTGATGATGATGATGATACAAGTAAGTTTACTTTTGAAGAAAGACAGACAAAGAAAGGTAGTTTTGGTCAGTCTAGTTCAAAGAAATCTGGAGAAAACGTGGATGCTGATGAAGATATATTCTGGACAGAGAAGATAAGATCTTTATCTGATGACGCTAAGAATGTTTACAGAGAGATGCTTAATAAAAGAGTCTGGACGATTGAATTCACTGGAAAGTTTTATGAGATATTTCAAACTGATGATATGAGGTTTGAATTGGAATACAACGATCCAGATCTTGAAGAAGGAGAAGTGTCTACTGCTGTTTCTAAAGAAATACTTGAAGGTATTGCAGAACAAGTTGGAAAGACACTGGAAGAGATCATGGCTGAATAGATGATTCCAGACATTCCTGAAAAGGATGTTGGTAATCATTCTGATGATAAGCAGACTCCTGAGACTGAAGAAATTGAGATAAAGGATATAACACACGAAGAATATCCTGAATACTTCAGAAATACCAGTAACGAAGTTTTCCCAGATCTATCTGAAGTGAATTTAAAAGAAGTTGACTATAAAGCAAAGAAGAAAAGCAAAGAGTTTATGAAGAATGTGTTTGGTGATAGCAATCAGAAACCATCTTCTGAACAAAGTGATGAGTTGAAGACTTTGTTGTAGAAACTGAAAGAAACAAATGAGAAAAGACCAAAACCTGAGGCACAGGGAGGATTCTACAAATATCACAACCAAGTGTTTAAAGGCAGAGCATTGGGTTGGAAGTATTTGAGATATTTGAGATGTATTGCTGTAAAGTGGGAGAAGGGAATTATATACTTCTATAGATTCCATGATTTACAAACTCTACCGTACTGGGCGGTAATAGACATTTGTAGGAATCTATGACTGGTGCTTCAGTGAATAATGATGTAGTAGGATGGTTTGCTGATAAGCTTATATGGGAGAGCAGGACGAGGTGGAATATGTTTAAACCTCAATACCCGAGAAGGAAAGTCCATAAAGCTATTGATCCAAAGACTAGAAGAAAAAAGGTGACTTTGATATACAAATCTCCAGTGGTTAAGAAGAAGATACCGCTTATGCCAATACAACAGCATTTCAGTGCAGACTTTGTTGTTTGGTATTATGATTGGAGAAATGCTGAAGCGGTGATAGTGTTGAGAGACGGGAAGGATGCTTACAAGAAGATACATGTTTTTTGATTCAATGTGGCTCATAAACTGTACTTTTGAAGACATCATCGTGCTATACTACAATCCAATCTACAGTGACCCCAATGATGCAGAACAAGCAAAGAAATATCAACAGGTGGTTGGAGTTTGCTTTGCATATGATATAAATTTTGGTAGCAATCTTGAGAAGAAACTTGGTGAGCGTGTGAAGGTGAATGAAGTGCCAAAGCGTTCAACGAAGAGAAAATTGGAACCAGAAATGACAAAAGATCAATGTAAACAACTTCGTCTGAAGCTGATGAACAAAGTTATGGATGAAGTGCGAAGGCAATCTAAGCAATAGTCGAGGGGGAGTTTGTTGATGCATAATGTGCGACTAATGCTTTGGATTGCAACATAAACTAGTTTTGAGAATTTACGTAAGGGCGAAGGTGGTTTTGGAATGGGGCGAATGTGGAATATGGAGGGCGAAGGTAGAAGTGATTAAAGAAGATTTCCAGGTTCGTGCTACACTGGAGGGCAAATGTGGAAAAGTTACACATTCGACCTTACGCCAGGGGCGAACGTGCAGTAGTATAAAAGGAAAAACTCTATTTTATGATGTAACTTTGATCATTCGAGTTGTGTGTGTCAGGATAGAGCTCTCTAGTGTTTGTGTTTATTCAAAGTTGGTCTGTATTGCTTGTAATCCTAATTGCTATCATATTTCTACAAGTAACTAATGAGAATGGTGATTGAAAAGCTTAATCTGTGTGTTTGATTCATAAACTATCACTTTGTATCTGTTTTAGGGTTTTCGCACCCGGAATAGAGACTTGTATGATCAATTCTTACTGTTTTACATAAAACGATCCTATAAAAATGTTGAGAATCCGGTTATAAACCGAATTCACAGATCGAATACACAAAAACAACTCGGTTTCAGACGGGAGATTCGAGACGAGAGAGAAACATACAATAACAACGTCATCACAGATTCGTATTACTTCAGAAACGGTTACAGACACTGTCATCAGTAGGATAAACATCTATCTCGAGGCCGGGGGAGGTCGGGCATGACCTCCCCTTTGAGAGCATTCAAAGCATAAACTCAAATCATCCAATGAAAACTAACACATGAGATTGCTATTTATAGTCCAACACAATAAGCCACCTTCGCCCCTTAGTATAGGTCGAATGTGGAATATTTCCACATTCGCCCTTACTTAGGTTCGAACCAGACTTTGTGTATTGGCCTATATTTACAAATGCATCAGATCCATAAAATGCCCTTATGGATCACCACAATCTCATGTAATACAATACAAGACTCAACCCTAGTCTATTCGACAGTGACGTCCACATAATAGTGCATCAACAATCTCCCCCTTGGACGTTGCTGGCGAATCCACAAATCTCTTGCACATCAACAGTCAAAATCACAGGTCTCCCCCTCAATACATGCACTATTGCATTGAGTTAGAAATACAATATCCTTCGTGAACCGACCAAGTAATGCACTACGGACCCTCAGCATCAATACGCAGGAAGTCAGCTAGACCACGTACATCATTTGCGAAATCAGCGAGCCGCTGAATTACAACCAGATCACCTAGTTACGCCAATGTGAGGTTGACAATGTAATGCACTGCAGTCTCATAGCATCAGTACCCAGGAATGTCATCTTGACCAAGTACATCACACGCAATCCAACTAGTCTGATAAGACCCCTGCTAGAAGGATTCCATACTGACCGATCAGATATTCAACGTAACACGTAGGTACTACCACTAATTCACGTCTCATATCTGCACTTAACCTTTGCATCACCCTTCACACCAACTGGAGAAGTCTAACTGTCAGTACCCAATTAAACATCTCAAATGTGACTATGTGCAAAACAATCCACTCGGATACTAGTACTTCTATGAAATTCTTCATCTGTGCTGACTGTGATTGCATCAATACATTCTTCTATTTAAATGTTCTTGAGTAACTTCATCTGTTCAACAGAATACTAGCCGTAAACGAGTGGATCAAGCAATCAGAAGTTTTCAGCGGGAACTACTGGTACAATTATGGACTTGAAATGCTTCAGAAACTGAAGTTTTCTATAGGGCCAACAATAACCACCAACAGCTCTTTAAATTCTTCAGGACTGTAACCTTGAAACTTTCGTTGAATCTACGTGCCACATGACTCCTACTAGGATCCCTCATTACTTTAGGAACATTGAGATCTTAGTCTTGATATGCTTGTAAACAACAACTTTGTTTGAACAAGTTCCTTCAATCACTCTGGAACTGGGTTGACTGTTCTCATCTTGCGGAATAAAATCTGTCTATTTTTCTGGCCCATAATAGTCATTTGAATCTGATTATCATACTGTTGATTCTCATGACTACCCCACAATAAAACGTTTCATCATCATCATTTCTTCAACAATTTCGGTAAACATTATCACCATTCTCTCGAAAATCTTCAAAAATTGCCATTTTTGAAATTTTTTACCCCTTAAAAAACCAATTTTTCATTCTCAATGTCGAAGGTTCGAATGTAGAAATAAAGCTACGTTCGACCCTTCTGTTAGGTCGAATGTACCAAGGTTGATTGAAATTCCACATTCGCCCAGTAGTGAGGTTCGAATGTGGAAAATTTCCACGTTCGACCTCTAAATCCTACGTTCGACCGAATACACTCCACGTTCGACCTCTCGTAGTCAAAACTCTTCTGCACGTTCGACCACGTGCAGAAAAACGTGTTCTTCTTCAATATTTTCTGCAAATCAGTCCATAATCACTCTAAAACTTCAAATTTGATGATGAAACTTGTACAGAAAGGTGCGGAAATGAAAACCTAACCCTCGAATTCACAAAAACATGGAGAAATTACATGATTTTGGGTTCAATTAAGAATCTAGGGTTTCTAGGGTTTCAACCTTTCAATCAAAAACTGAAATTTAACGTCTGAAATCATTAAATTGAGATGTGATTGATTCAAACGACTGTTAGATCGTTCAAATCGGTACCATAGCTCTGATACCAATTGAGAATCCGGTTATAAACCCAATTCACGGATCGAATACACAAAAACAACTCCATTTCAGACGGGAGATTCGAGACGAGACAGAAACATACAATAACAACGTCATTACAGATTCGTATTACTTTAGAAACGGTTACAGACACTGTCATCAGTAGGATAAACATCTATATCGGGGCCGGGGGAGGTCGGGCATGACCTCCCCTTTGAGAGCATTCAAAGCATAAACTCAAATCATCCAATGAAAACCAACACATGAGATTGCTATTTATAGTCCAACACAATAAGCCACTTTCGCCCCTTAGTATAGGTCGAATGTGGAATATTTCCACATTCGCCCTTACTTAGGTTCGAACCAGACTTTTTTGTATCGGCCTATATTTGCAAATGCATCAGATCCATAAAATGCCCTTATGGATCACCACAATCTCATGTAATACAATACAAGACTCAACCCTAGTCTATTCGACAGTGACGTCCACATAATAGTGCATCAACAAAATCAACATTGAACCATAGGTTTTTAAGATCATTACCCGATAAATGGGACACTATTGCAATTTTTATGAGAAACTCAATTGGATTTAAGGACTTATCTTTGACCCAGCTTCAAGGTAAACTTTTGACATATGAGAGAGAGCATAACTAGAAAAAGAAGCTTCAGGATTCTGGAAAAGTGTCTGATGACTATGTGTTTCGTTACAACACTTTTGGGTCAGGATGAGGTGCCTGGTAGCAGTAAGGATCAGGGTTATGATCATTATATTGACTTAACTACTGGTTTTAACTCTGATTCTTATTCACCCAACTATAATTTTGCAGCAAGTGGTGATATCCAGGCATCTGACAACATGTCCTTTGAGTATAATGACCTTCAGTATAGAAATGGATGAGAATTCGTTTCGAATCGTAATCAAGAAACGTGATCTCACGAATACCAACCGTAGGGTGCGGAATCCCCAACGATCGTGCAAAATGATTCAAAAATAAACGTAATCGAACGTGATGAAAACAGATAACGAATCACCGAGCAATTTCCATAACTTTAATCTTTGTATTAGATCAAATCAAGATGTTTACAATTGAAACCTTAGACCTAACACAGAGAAAAACACACACTCACACACTAGGGAAAAGCTCAAATGATAACTTACTCTCAAAACCTTACTTTCAAAATAACTAACTTTCCCTATTTATAGCCTTTCCACCTTCGCCCCTATCATAAGGTCGAATGTGGAACTTTTCCACATTCGCCCCTTTTGATGGTACGAATGTAGCCTTTCTTATCAACTAATCCACATTCGACCCAAGACAAGCCACATTCGCCCTTTTGTCTGGTCGAATGTATCTTCTAGCTAAAGTCTTGGTCGTTTTCTGATTATCTGAACCTCCGACATACAGTACCGGATCACTAGCTGGGTACATACATGAATAATGCACTTACAATCTCCCCCTTGGACCTAGCTAGTGATGTACCAAATCAGAAAGTTATCAATTCTTCAAGTCTTGATCTCATCATCTTGAACAACTTGAAAACTTTCCATCTTTGTTGGGTCTGCTGACCTGGAGAAGAACAGATGATTGAAAGCCAAAATATACTAAGTGTTGATCCAGAATAAATAACAGAGTTTACAAGAAAGCTTCCTCCAAAGAACTGCTGACTCCAAACTGCTGATGCTTAAACAACTGATACAAGTCAACTGCTGCTGATGAAAGGTCTGATGAAGAAAGTCTGAAGAGCAAAAGTCTGATAAAGAACAAGTGCTGATCAAGATCTGAAGAACAAAGGACTGTTGAACCAACAGCACTTTGGTTCAACAGTTGTTAAGAAGACATCAGAGTTTATAGCTTAACAGAGTTTCCATTCAGTAGTTTCAATGTAACAGTATTTTATTGTTTATCAGATGTTGTAGTTTGTTAGTCAGTTAGGGGTCGCTTTCTAGGTGACGTCAGCTAAGTGATCATCAGAGGTTTGTACTTGTCTATAAATAGAACAGTACTTGTACTGTTCTATTTGTCACTCGTCATTCTCTCTAAGACAAACAAACTCTGAGTGATCAGGCTGAGGGGGAGTGATAATTGTACCTTTGTAATCTTTCAACTTTAATGAAAGCTTTCGATTGATAACAATTATTCTCTATGTTTTGATTATTCTTTATTCCGCTGCACTTTCCATTTATACTTCATTCATATTACATCATTAATCAAAACAATCCAATACTCAGATCCTAACAATTGGTATCAGAGCATGGTCAATTAAATCTGATCTAATCAATCAGTTTAATACACAGATCAGCTCACAATCATTGATATCGTTTGTTTGTCGGGTTAAAACAGAGTAATAGTTTATTTTCGTTTCAACAGTTAGTAAACAGACTTTGTTTTTGAAAAAACCAAGAGAATGACTTCACTAAATCAAGATCCACACAACACTGGCACACACAACAAGCCTCCGATGCTTGTCAGGTCAGAATACAACATCTGGCAGCGTCGGGTAGCTCATGTGTTAGCACAACAGAACACAGGGTGCTGGAAATCGGTAGTATTTGGACCACATGTTCCAATGGTACCGAGTGCCGAGGATCCAAAGATCCAAGTACCAAAGAGTGTTGAGAACTACTCAGAGCAAGATTTTCAAAAAATCGAGCTAGATGCCAAGGCTTTCAGCATAGTAGCCATGGCACTGCCGAATGATATCTATGCCGGTCTCTTGCACTGCAATAGTGCTAAAGAATTGTGGGATGCTCTTAAAGAGCAATTCGGGGGAACTGATGATGTGATTGAAAACAACCGTGAAATACTTAACCAACAATATGAAACGTTTAGTCACATAAAAGGGGAGTCATTAACACAACAGTTTGAAAGGTTTAACTGTCTAATTAGTGAACTAAAACTGGTTGGTCTAACTTTTCCTAATTCAACACTGAATCATAGGTTTCTTAGATCACTTCAGGACAAATGGGACACTATAGCTATTGTTATGAGAAACTCTATCGGATTCAAAGACCTAACCCTGACCCAGCTTCATGGTAAGCTCCTGACTTATGAAAGGGAGCTTAACCAGAAAAAGAAGCTCCAGGACTCTGGCAAAGTGTCAGATGACTATGTATTTGGTAATACTGCACTGTTGGGTCAGGATGATGGTTCTGGAAGTAGTAAGGATCAGAGTTATGATCATTACATTGACATAACAACTGGTTTCAATAATGATTCTTACTCATCACCAAACAACTGTGCTTTCACAGCTAGTGGTGATATCCAGGCTTCTGATAATTCATCTTTTGTGTACAATGACTTGCAATACATTGACCCTTTGGACCTAGAAGAAATGGACATCTTACATCAGGTTGCCCTGCTCAGTATTAGAACCAATAACTTCTATAAGAAAACTGGCAGGAGGTTCCCAGGTTTACATGGTGGGTCAAAGGTTGGGTTGGATAAATCAAAGATGAAGTGTTACAAGTGTCATAGAATGGGTCATTTTGCTAGGGAGTGTAGGAGTCAAAATGGAGTTCCTATGATCACCTATCCAAATCAAAGACCACAGACCAATACTTATCAGACCATCCCAAATGTACCTAATGTGCAAAACACTGCTCACTTTGCACAGACCCAAACCACTGTTCCTGTGCATTATGTCCAAACCACTGTTCCTCAGTATCACTATGTCCAAACACCTGTTGCTCAGGCCCCTGTGCCAATGACTGTTACTCCACCCTCTGCTCCTGCAGAGACCAGTCAACCAGGTCAACAGAGTTTCTTTACTCAAGGCTTTGTTGATTGGAGCAGTCTACCAGATGAGATAACAGATGACAACATTGCTCTAGTTGCCAACACTGAAAAGGATTTTTGTTTCATGGCACTAGAAAAAATTGTTGAAGAGACTGATTCTGAGGAAGTGGTGTCTATGTCTGAAAATGTGACTGATGGTGTTGTTGGTGAGATTGTTTCAGCTGAAGAATCTGAAGTGGAGGTTGTGAATCTATCAGACCCCTGGGGTAGTGATGACTGTGACTGCCAGTGTAACTGTGCCTTGATGGCTGCTGCTAAGGTATCTCCTCAAATCTTAAATGACTTGTGCTCAGACAAATGTATTGTTGCATTTGCTAAGATAAAAGAGGTGAATGAAAACTTTAGAAAGAAAATTTTGGATTCAGAAATTCAGGTTGAAAAATTAACAAAAGAGTTAAAATCAAAAATATCTGAAAAAGAGTCTGAAATCAGCAGTCTAAAACATGAAGCAAGCATAACCAAAGACCAGCTTCAGACTATGATAACAAAATATCATAGTTGTAAGAAGGAGCTTGAGTCCACCTAAGTTGAATGTCAGAAATGGGTGGAATCATCAAAGGGTTTTGAGATGATTGTCAACCAACAATCTAAAAGTCATGTGAAATTTGGGTTTGGTTTTAAAACCACTGATCAAGTTTCACAAACCACTGACAAAAAGGAACCACAGTTGGTTGAGGTCATCCCTACAAACTCAAAAGGTCAAGAAATCAAGGTTACTGAACCCAATGGCAAGAAAATCATTCTTGAAAAGTTGGAAGGTACACCCTCATTTGATGAAATTGAAAAATATCAATTCAAACCAACATGGTCAGATGAGTGTGAAGTCCTTGAAAATTTCAAACCAATGACCTTCAAAACCTCTGATTGCAAAATGGCACCACAGGCCAAGGTTATCCCTCTAGTAAGTCTTCCAACTGATGATGAAACATCTGTTGAAAAGAAGAAAGAAAAGGGGAAAGCCAAGAACAACTTGTTTTGTGATTTTTGTGAAAAGAAGAACCATGTCACCAAAAACTGTTTTCTTCTAAAAGCATATGACATCAACAAAACAACAAGTTTAAATGATTCAAAATCTAAAGAATGTGCAATCTGCAAGAAAAAGAATCACAAAACAAAAGAGTGCTTATATCTCAAAAACTTTGATGAAAAGATAAAAGAGTATAAAGCTAAAACTCTGGAGAGTCAAGTGATGAGTACTTCAAAAGGAAAATCCAAACAGACTTTTGAATCAGTCCAAACATCTGTTACCCAAAGTCTGAACAAAAACTCTGCTCCCAGAGAGGTTCAGGTAACAGATGCTCCACCTGTTAACAGATTACCAAGAGGATATGGACAACCCACTTGTCATCGTCTGCCACATGTTTATGATGAGCCCAAGAGGCCTTCAAAACCAAAAGTGAACAGACATCCTCATGGTTTTCAACAACTGATTGGAAATGATCAAACATCTGCTGGACCAAGTGTTGACATACAAGCACTGGCAAATGGTCAACTGCAGCTGTTGAATCTAGTTCAAAAGCTAGTCCAAACCACTGATCATTCTCCACAACTTAAGGCTGAGACAGCTAAGGACCCATCCAAAGCCAATTTGGCTTTGGGCACTCACCAAAACTAAAATCCTTACTGATGTGCAGGGAGCTTCTACTTGTTTAGACAGTTTATGGTATGTAGATAGTGGAGGCTCCAGGCACATGACTGGATGTAGAGCCCTTCTTCTGGACTTTCTTGCTCATGGAGGGGGTGATATATCCTTTGGTAATGATTCTAAAGGTAAAGTATTGGGTTCTGGTACTGTCAAAGCAGGGAGACTTAAGTTTGAAAATGTTAATCTAATAGACAATCTAAAATTCAATCTACTTAGTGTATCACAAATGAGTGACAAAGGCTTTGGGACATTCTTCACTAAGCAAACATGTAAGATTGTTGGCCCAGAGGCTGTAGAAAAGATTAACACCATCAGTGCTGAGAGCAAAGCACAACTTGTTGCTCACAGAAGTGGCAATGTGTATGTGGTTGATATGTTGAAGGATAATCCTACTGCTAATGTTTGTCTGTTCTCAGCTGCCTCTACCAAAGAGACAGAACTGTGGCATAGGAGACTTGGTCACACCAACCTTCAAACTATCAACTCACTCTCCAAACAAAACCTTGTCAGAGGTTTACCATCAAAAGAATTCAAGTGTGATGAGCATTGTGTTTCCTGTTTAAAAGGCAAACAACATAAAAGCTCTTACAAATCCATTGATGAGTCCAAAACCAGTCAATGTCTACAAATGTTGCACATGGACTTGTTTGGCCCTGTAAAAATCATGAGTCTAAGAAGGAAAAGATTTTGTCTTGTCATAGTTGATGATTTTTCTAGGTTTACATGGACTTACTTTTTACACTCTAAAGATGAGACTGCAGGTATCTTGAAGGACTTTGTTACCAAAGTTGAAAAACAATATGATTTGCCAGTAAAAGTCTTTAGGAGTGACAATGGAACAGAGTTCAAAAATAAGGAGTTAGATGATTTCTGTGTGTCAAAAGGGATTGTAAGGCAGTACAGCATCCCAAGAACACCAGAACAGAATGGAGTGGTTGAAAGGAAGAACAGGACTCTCATTGAGGCTGCAAGAACAATGCTAGCAGATTCTGGTTTACCTCTGTCCTTTTGGGCAGAAGCTGTAAACACTGCTTGTTATGTTCAAAACAGAGTTTTAATCAACCCTAGACATCAAAAGACTGCTTATGAAATTCTGTTTAAAATCAAACCACTGATATCATTTTTCAAAATCTTTGGCTGTCCATGTTTCATTTTAAATCTTAAAGATTCCATTTCAAAATTTGCAGCCAAAGTGGATTGTGGATATTTTCTGGGGTATTCTTCTATTGCAAAGGCCTATAAAGTGTTTAACACAAGGACTAAAACAATAGAAGAAACTCTGAATGTAAAGTTCAATGAACTTTCTTCTTTAAAAATCCCAGCAAACCCTGCTGAGTTGTTTGATTTAGATAAATTCAAATTTGAAGATATTACTGTCAAAACTAACCCTGCAGGTACTCCACAATCTTCACAACAAGATTACAGAATAGATGTTGTGGTTCCAGACCACTACAAAGTCTATCATGTATCAGAGGAAGCAGTAGTTCAAAACAACTGTCAAAACTCTGTCACAGCTGAGTCAGCCACTGTTGGCCAGTCTTATCTTCAAACCACTGATTCACCCAGCCAATTCACTGCTCAATCATCTGTTGACAAGAGTCAATCATCTGTTGACAAAAGTCAGTCCAATCTTACACCACTTGGACCCATTCCTCCACCTCCATTTCAAACATCTGTTGCATCTTCAGAAGTGCCAACAGATGTTATGTCAACAGAGTCTCCAAACCTCTGTCCTTCACCACAAAATGCCATCATACCATATCAGGGAGATTTAATCTACCTAAGAGCTCATCCACCAGATCAAATCATTGGCAACATCAGAGAAGGTGTGCTCACAAGGAGCCAATCTTCAAACATCTGTCTTTTTGCAGGCTTTCTATCCCTTACACAACCTGTCAAGTACCAAGAGGCACTGAAAGACAACAGTTGGGTAGAAGCCATGCAAGAAGAACTCCTTCAGTTTAAAAGACAACAAGTATGGGAACTTGTACCACTGCCTAAGGATGTCTGTCCTATTGGCACAAAGTGGGTCTTCAAAAACAAAACTGATGAAAGGGGTATAGTTGTCAAGAACAAAGCCAGGTTAGTGGTTCAAGGCTTCAGACAAGAAGAGGGTATTGACTATGATGAAACCTTTGCCCCTGTAGCAAGGCTAGAGGCAATCAGACTTTTCTTAGCCTTTGCTGTCAACCACAACATCAAGGTGTTTCAGATGGACATCAAGTGTGCCTTTCTATATGGCAAAATTCAGGAGGAGGTCTATGTATGTCAACCACCTGGTTTTGAAGACACATTCCATCCTGATCATGTCTACAAGCTTAACAAAGCTTTGTATGGACTCAAACAAGCACCAAGAGCCTGGTATGAAACTCTCTCTACTTTTCTCTTATCCATTGGTTTCACTAGAGGTAAAATTGATAAAACCTTGTTCTTAAAATGGAAAGGAAAAGATTTAATGATTGTTCAAATATATGTGGATGACATCATTTTTGGATCCACATGTAATAAAATGTGTGAGGAGTTTAGGGAACTCATGACAGCAGAGTTTGAAATGAGTGCTATGGGTGAACTTCAGTGCTTTCTTGGTCTCCAAGTAAAGCAACTGCAAAATGGTACTTTCATTCATCAAAACAAGTATGTGAAAAACTTGTTAACAAAATTTGAGATGAATGATTGTAAGCCATGTAGTACACCCATGAGCACTGTCAAGCCACTCACTGATGATGAAAAGGATGAACTTGTTGATCAGACACACTACAGATGCATGATTGGGTCTTTATTGTACTTAACAGCATCCAGGCCAGACATTATGTTTGCAACCTGTGTGTGTGCTAGATCTCAGGCTTCTCCTAGAAAGTCTAACCTTATTGCTGTGAAAAGGATCTTCAGATACCTAAAAGGTGCTCCCACACTTGGTATCTGGTATCCTGCTAATGGAAACATTGAGCTTTCAGGTTATTCAGATAGTGATTTTGCTGGCTGCCATACCACAAGGAAGTCCACATCAGGAGGGTGCCAGTTTCTAGGGAATGCCTTAGTTTCTTGGCAAAGCAAAAAGCAAGCAGCTGTTTCAACATCCACTGCTGAAGCTGAATACATTGCTGCTGCAAGCTGTACAGCCCAACTTATGTGGCTTCAAAATCAACTACTGGACTTTGGGATAACAGCACTTAGGACTCCACTCATGTTGGATAGTCAAGCTGCTGAAAATATCATCAAAAACCCAGTTTCTCATTCAACCACCAAGCACATAGATATCAGACATCACTTTGTCAGGGATAGCTATGAAAAAGGTTTGATTTCTCTGCACCATGTTCCAACAGAGGATCAGTTGGCAGATGTGCTGACAAAAGCTTTAGACACATCTACCTTCACAAATCTGATCTCTCGAATTGGAATGTTAAACATGGATTAAAAACAACAAAAATGTTTTCAATAAAACATTAAAATGTTTTCAGAAAATCAAAGTTTGCTAAAATAACACTTTGGTTGAAAAATCTGTTTTAAAACCACTGATTCAGATAAAACAACCACTGTTTTATTAAAACCACTGTTAGTTGAAAACTCTGCTTCAAACATCTGATCAGGTAAAACAACCACTGTTGGTTGAAAAATCTGTTTCAAACATCTGATCAGATAAAACAACTGTTTTCATCAGTCTTTTGGTTAAACAAACAGAGGTTGGCAACAGAGGTTTAACAAAACAGCTGTCTGCCACCAGATGTTTCAACCATCAGATGTTTGCCACGTCTGCTCTCAAAAGCAGAGTTTTTGCCACATCAGCGGTTTCACCAGAGCCTATAAAACCCTGTTTTTCCCCCAACAGCAGTTTTACTGTCTCATTGTATTCAAAATACTAAAAACCGCCTTCGTCTTCCTCATAACCCTCAATCAAAGATCATTACTTTCATAATCAAAATCCATTAAAATGGAACTTCAAACAAAAGCCACCCACAATTTTCTTCCATATTTGGTTAAAACCGAAGACAACATACCATTTCATTCCACCATTGACATCATTAATAACTCGAAATATAAAAATATTCTTGTTGCTGATGCCCCCATTCACCTAGAAACACTCCAAGAATTTTGGGCAACTGCTGAGGTTTTATACCATGACAAAAAGCCTACGTCCATAATTTCTAAAATTGGAGCCACCAGTATCACCATAACCCCTGAGGTCATCTCCACTACCTTCTCACTGAACGACTTGTCAGGTATGGAAACTTTTCCAAAAACAGAGCTTCACACTGAGTTTCAAGAGAGGGGGTATGATGCTCAAATGACTGGTTCCACACTATATAAAAAGTTTTTCCCACCAGTCATGAAATTTTTCTTCCATACCCTCCTCCTCTGTGCCTCTGCCAAGACTACATCCTTCAATGAAATCCCATTAAGGATACAATACTTGGGATATGCTATGTTGTCAGACTCTGACTTCAATCTATCTCAGGGATTGTTTTCAGACTTGGTATCAAATGTGAAAGCCATAAAATCTGGCTCAAACAATGCTTTTCTGCTCTACCCTAGAATTCTAAGTGTAATTCTACAAAAGCTTTTACCTGAAAAGGATTTTCAAAAGGGAGAGTCATTTAAAATGAAAAGTTTAACTGATGAAACTTTTACTAGAATGCTGGGTTCTTCAACCCAAGAAAAAGCACAAAAAGTTCAAAAAGTTTCCAAAACACAACCAAAGAGGACAAAGACAACAACTGTTGTTGAAACCTCTGTTGGTGAGCCCACTGCTCCTGGTGATCATGGCACTTCATCCAGTGCTGTGAAACCCTCACCAGCCACCAAAAGAAAACGTCCATCCACCAAAACAACCACCAAAACCAAAAAGGGACTTCTGGAAGATGAGATACCAGAAGCTAACCCTGTTGCATCACCAAAGCAACATGAAACCACTGTTGTTACTTCCTCACAACAGTTGGAGATATCTCAACCCAAGCAAACTCCTCAAGATTCCTCACAAAAGGAACTTGTTGTAAGCCAAAGGGAACCTCAAACTGAGGCATATGAGTCACTTGATCATATGTTTACAAGCCCATCTCCCAGGGCTAATCAGCTTGTTACTCCACCTACATCACCACCACATGTCCCACCAACAATGCAACCCCTGTTTGAGGCTATTGATAAAACTCAGGACAACCCCAGTTCCTCTCAATCACCTATCACTGAGAGTATGCCACTACCAGTGACTGGGACTGAGGAAAATCAATCAGCCATCCCACAAACAGATGAGGAGGTTATACTCCCAGAAGTACATGTTACTTCTGATGAGGTTTCAAGAGAAGCAGCCACTACTGCTGTTGAGACCATTGTCTCACAGCAGGACAGTGGTTACATAGCTAAGACTTCCTTGAAGGCAACAACTGTTGAAGACACAATTGTGTCTCCAAAAACAGTTGGAAGTCCCCAGAACCAAGACCAAGGGGCAGCAGGTTCTTTTTCCATGGACTCACCTCCTAGGACTGAACCAGCTACAACTACCTCTGGTAGGGACTCAGATGATCCTATTAATTTAGGTGATGAGTCAAAACTACAAGAATTGACGGTTAAAGTTCAAAACCTTGAATCCTCTGTTGCTGACATCAAATCTGATGTCAAGTCAATATTGGAAACATTGAATAACTTTACAAAGAGTCAACCATCCACTGCTGATGTTGCTAATGAGTTATGGAAATCTGTTTCCCCCATCATCATAGCTCATCGAAAATTAGCAGATCAGACACAAGAAACCTACATGACTGTGATCCGAAACATGGTTGATGCCAGATTCAATGATACAAAGGCTGATATCAAGGTGATCAAAGACCACTTGCTGAAGACCACTGGCTCTGCCCCTACCACAATCCTCAGAGATGAAGATGATGATGAATTCACTGCTGATGATGCCAAAAAGGGGGAGAGTGGCAGAGATAGGCTACCAAAACTCAAAACACAAAAGGGGAAGAAGCCAACTGCTGACAAACCAGGGTCACCCAAATCAGCTCCACAAACACAACAACCAAATGTTCAGTTCCCTGTCTCTGAACCAGCTCCAGCATCAAAGGCAAAAGAAGTTGACACTTCAGCTAATGAAAGAGCTGAAAAGGCTGCTGAAGACAAAATGAAAAGGGCTGACACATTGGAGGTAAAGGCAGAGAGGTTGGTACAACTGAAAAAGGAACAGCAACAGGAAGTGGAAGATGTGGGCACTTCAAAGAGAAGGAAAATGCCAGCCAAACACACTAGAAAACCACCTTCCAAATTAACTGCTGAAACTCCTATTGTACAAACACCTGTTACCACAACCACTGCTCCACAAACCACTGCCACCACAACCTCTGTTACCCAAACCACTGCACCTAAAACAACTGAAACTAAAACCACTGCTGAAACATCTGCACAACCCAAACCAGTAACCAAACCAGTCACTAAACCAACCACAACTCAACCAACTCCCAAACCTACTTCAACACAACCTAAAACCCAAACAACTGCTGGTTCCACAAAAGGACCAACAGATGTTTCTCAATCCACTGCTACATCCTCACCTTCACCCAAAATCTTGTATAGCAGAAAAAGGAAATCCACCTTTGTTATACAAGATGAAAACATCCATAACACACCACCTAACACTCCAATCTCATCCACACCAGTCAATGCCATTCCACTCTCATCTTACTCACCACACACTGACCAATTCAGGTCACACAAACCACCATCAACCATCACCCCATTGGCTGAGAAGTATCCCCTTGAGTTGGATTTAATCAAGGGGGAACTTCAATCCTTCTATAATACTGATCAGCCATCAGAAAGATCCTTCCCTTCTCTTAAAGGCTTCCCTGTTCCACCTAATCTAGACACATATCTCAAATACAAGGGTGAACAGGCTGATGCTGTCATCAAGGAGAAGTGCAAAGGGAAGGATGACAGGACTGCTCAGGGCATCCATTCAGCAGAGCTTAGCAAACTCAGAAGGATTGAAGACTATGCTAAGACCCTGAGCAACTCCATGTCAACCATGCCTCTCAGCAGACACTTGGAGATGGAAGTAAGGGATTCACTACTGGAACAGATCTTGGCATCCAAGCCCTATAAAGCAACAAAGAATCAATTCACAGGCTGGACCACACATGCTCTAAGAGAAGAACTAATCAGAATAGAGAACATGGCCAAGAATCCTCCTACTAAGGTCTCTGCTCCTGATTTCAAAAAGGGGAGAGATGAAGCTAGAGCCTTGAAATTCAGAAGAATGAGACAAGAGCTTGTAGCTGCTAAGTATGGAGAGATGAAATCTGTTGCCAGATGGTCAGAGATCAGGCTAATTGAGACTTATAAAAAGCTTGAACAAGAAAGAAAGACCAATCCTGATCTTCCAAGAAAACCAGTGTATGATGATGCTCCCAAGAAACCCTCTCAGGCCTTTACATTAGATAGCTTGCTTGCAACCTCTGATCTTTCTATTGCTGCTCAAAGGCAATACAAGAAGCAGAAGGAAATGTCTGAAGAAGACACAAGGAAGTTCAATGAAACTTATGTAAAAGAGGGTCTCTTAAACCAACTTAGATTCTTCTCTGATCCTGTCACAGAGGAGTTCAGACAACTCATTGGCAGGCCTTCATCTCCCAACTCATCCAAAATAAAGATGCATCCCAGTCACTCCTCTGATTCTAAAATTCTAAAATGGAAGTCTGATAAAGAGACCCATGAATTGACATTGCTCAGATCAGATGGTAGTGTTCAGAAGTTGAGCATGGATGAGGCACCTGGCCTAAGTGCTGAAGATCTCCAGTCACTTCTGAATTTGACACTGGATAGAGATGTTGAAGACCTCTTCTCTCTGCACTTTGAATTGCAATTAAAAGGGCAAATTAGAGAAAGTCTGATGAGGAATAAAGATCAAGAATAAAGCAGAGTTTTGGCATCATCTGTTCTAGGGGGAGATTGTTGGGTCTGCTGACCTGGAGAAGAACAGATGATTGAAAGCCAAAATATACTATGTGTTGATCCAGAATAAATAACAGAGTTTACAAGAAAGCTTCCTCCAAAGAACTGCTGACTCCAAACTGCTGATGCTTAAACAACTGATACAAGTCAACTGCTGCTGATGAAAGGTCTGATGAAGAAAGTCTGAAGAGCAAAAGTCTGATAAAGAACAAGTGCTGATCAAGATCTGAAGAACAAAGGACTGTTGAACCAACAGCACTTTGGTTCAACAGTTGTTAAGAAGACATCAGAGTTTATAGCTTAACAGAGTTTCCATTCAGTAGTTTCAATGTAACAGTATTTTATTGTTTATCAGATGTTGTAGTTTGTTAGTCAGTTAGGGGTCGCTTTCTAGGTGACGTCAGCTAAGTGATCATCAGAGGTTTGTACTTGTCTATAAATAGAACAGTACTTGTACTGTTCTATTTGTCACTCGTCATTCTCTCTAAGACAAACAAACTCTGAGTGATCAGGCTGAGGGGGAGTGATAATTGTACCTTTGTAATCTTTCAACTTTAATGAAAGCTTTCGATTGATAACAATTATTCTCTATGTTTTGATTATTCTTTATTCCGCTGCACTTTCCATTTATACTTCATTCATATTACATCATTAATCAAAACAATCCAATACTCAGATCCTAACAATCTTCATGTACGTTTGTGTCGAAGTTCCTGTCTATCTCTCCAGTAAGCTTCGAAATCTCAGACAGACTTAAGAAATCTTGGCTTTGTCATTTGTTGGTCCAGAGATGAAGATAGACAATAATCTTGAATTCTTCAAACTTCAGTCATTTCTTTAACCTCTTACTAGCTTCTGTTGTTCTGGTGATCTTGATGTTCAGGTTTGGGTCTTGTTCAGTTACACTCTTTGTCGATGAGTCTTGACTAGTGCACCTGTTGTGTTTGATTCTTCAGAAAAATTTACTAAAAACTGAACAAACTACAACCAGCGTTAGTCACGACAAATATCTCGGAAGTACTCTTCACATTCCTTTTGACCCTCAATAGTTCTCCCCCTGAACTATAAAACATTTTCAATATGTACCAGAAACTTGAAAATTTGCAATCTTTTTCAACTTTTAAGTATCTGAGCCTTCACATCCAGTATCCCAACATCGGTTATCAAAAATAAAATTGAAACAAAACTTTTTGATTTTTCAAAGTTTATGCTAAAACACACCAAAAATCTTTTTGAATTTTCAAATGTAATTGCATAAAAGTAAATTCAACATATTTTTGTGAATTTTCCGGTTAAGAGGATCATATCAGTATTGAAACAGTCAGTCATAACTCTTTTTGATCAATTTTTTGTTTTTGTCATTGAGCATCCTACAACCATTACCAGTATATTTGTCCACTTAAACTCAAAATCATCATTCATTGCTCAGCACTTTAGATACATTATGGTAATATTAGATACTGAGTAATCTATGGTCCCCGCGCTCGCGACACATTCCCGTATCAAGAATTGCACAAAGCTTCATCGTAACGCGTGATTATACTGAAGTTATCCGTTAGTTACAAGGTATGAGGCACAGTGGTGACAGGTCAGCAAATTAATGCTTCAAAGCGACTTGTGCACTCTACCAGGGTGAGGACTAATATCATACATGACTTTCATCATAGTATTGATACGATGCATTAGATAATCTTTGATTATCATCACACATATTAAGTTCCTCATTCGGTAACTTATGATTTTGGCTTTATTAGCTCTTTTAATAAGATACCCTGACTGAATCTAGGTCTGTAAATCAATACGGCAAAAGATCAGTTAGGCCATCCCCAGATAACTTTCAATATAACGACCAGAAACCTCTGATTTTGGCAATCTATCAAACGAAATTTCGGTACTAAGACCATATGCCAACGATACGTTGATCCACATGATTATCAGTTATTGATTTTAGGTTTATATCACCATGCTGAACTTTAAACTTTGATTTCAAGCCTACCAATATATAATTGTAGTGGCTACTCAATGTTTATCAATTCATTTTTGTTTTTAGAGTAGTCTGACAGTCCACTGATGTACTATCATCTCCTCCTTTTATCCAGGAAAACTCATTTTTGATTTTCTATTTTTTTATTTTGATTTTTCTGAAATTTTCTCCCCCTAAAAATCTAAAAATAAGCATATTTTTGGATTTTTAAACTTTTGAATAAAAACAAAATAAAATGATATCCGATGCGGTTTATCATTGAGTTTCAAAAACCATTTTTCACTCAGATTACTTGACTCAATAAGATCTTACAATTAGTAAAAGCCATTAACAAAGATAAGAGAGTTTAGAATAAACCGTTTTGTCGTATCTGTTGTAAAAATCCAAAACCTGAGAGCAATTGCATGAGATTGCAATGTTTTCCGGCTTCACAGGTTGGAAACAGACTACAAACACTCTCCTCTCTATTGAAATCATGTTTTCCTTCTTCAATATCCCATCCTTTTGACCTTCACCTCTCCAATAAATAGCTTGTATACAGATGTTCCACTATCAACTATAAAAGAACAGCTAATAGGTCTGTCTGGAACAATCTGCACACTTATTAAACAATTAGCACGAGAGAGGTACCCATCCCTTCACAATGATGGGTCGTCCAAGGTCATCAATCCTCGGAACATCAATCCATTCTCCTTTTGAAAAATCAATTTGTTTTTCAATGGATTGATTTGAAGTAGAAATTGCTATTGATTTAGAAAGTGATTTGGGTTTCCAAACACATTCAGAGTTTATTTTAGATCTTGTTGAAATTGTGTTGATTTTTGACTTTTCAGATTTCTTATTTGAAACCTGCTTCTGAACTTTGTTTGGAATCTTCTCAGACTTAACTGATGAAGACCCAGGTTTAGAGTTATTCTTAGGATTAGCCTTCGAACTCCTCCTTACCTTAGCAACCCATCCACAATCACCATTTTTATTCAAAGCAATTTTGTTGCGATTGTCATACACAACAAACTGTTTCCCCTTTTGTTTCTTGATTGAGTTTGAGGATACAGGCTTTTTGACATTGCCTGAATTTTTAGCAAATTTCACTTCGGTCCTTTTCTGTTTAACATACGGACAGGCAGCAACTAAATGCCCACACTCTCCGCAGTTATAACAAGACCTATATTCTTCAAAATCACATGCATATCCATCATACCAATACCAATAGGGACATGAGCCGCAATATGACCAACTTCACCACATTCAAAGCATCTTCTCTGTTCAACATAACCATGAGAATACTGTGGTGAGTTGTTTCCCCAATAACCATCAAATCGAGAGGTATATGAATAATCATAAGAATCATATGATCTAGATAAAAAATTTCTTGAATTCTTTTGATGAGAATTTTTCATCTGATCATTTCCTTTCGATTTGTTTGGTTTTGGTCCTTGTACTTTAGAACCTTTCTTATTTTCAACATTTTTCTTTTCAATGTTTTTCTTTTGATCTATATGTTTGTTAGGATTTAGTTCAAACGACAAATGACTAAATTGATTTTTGAATTGATTTAACAAATTGATATTATCAACATCAATTGGAAAATCTTTATTGAGAATCAATTTGTCATGTCCTACCAATATATAGGATCCTTCCATTCCATCAAGAAATTTAAATATGGTTTTCTCATCAGACTCAGGTTCTGAAATGACTACCATATTTATATGTTTCTGACTAGAATCGGACTTCACCTCAGAGTTTGAAACTTCAACACAAGATGTTGTGTTTTTCAACTCTGATGTGGTATTATTCATTGAAAAACTTTTATTCATTTCTAACATTTCTTTCTTTAAAGATTCAATTTTATTTAACAAATCTTTTTCATTCTTTTCAAAACCTTTATTTTGGTTTTTACAATTTTCTAGTTCATTTGCTAGGTTCTGTTTGTCCTCAATAAGTGTCATCAATTCACATTTCAAATTGACACATTCAGAACAACTAGCACAGTCAACACTAGATCTTACCTCAGCATCTGATTCATTACCATTATCAGATTTTGCATCAACATTTGAGATATTACTCTCTCTTGATTCACTCTGATCTGAATTCGTATCAGAACTCAAAACACTCTCTGACAATTCACTGGAATCATCATGTCTCATTTGTTTGACTAAATACACAACATTTCTATGAACACCTTCTCTGTTAACACACTTGTTAACATGTACCATTTCATCAGTTGATTTCGGTGTCTTTGGAAATCCCCAAATGTTGTCAACTTGAGAATTTTGTCTTTGTAATTGCTGTCGTTCAGCTTCTATCATAGCTCTTATCTGCTCATCCGTTCTTGATATGGTAAAGTAATTCATCATTTTTCAATCAAAAAATATTTCAAAAATTTTCTGAAATCAGGCTTATTCGAAATTTTTTACACCTTAAATTCTACGTTCGCCCCTGACAAGTCTACTTTCGCCCAAATATGAGACCCGAATGTAGAATATCTGACCCGAATGTAGAATATCAACAAACACTATCCACTTTCGTCCGGATCAGTTCACTTTCGCCCCTCAGACTTCCACTTTCGCACCCCCGATCACCCGAGTGTGGAAATTTAAACCCGAAAGTGAAACCAACAACACAACAAAGATCTAGGTTCGACCAAAAATCCCACTTTCGCCCACAAAAAACTCCTTGGTTCGACCTAAAATCCCACTTTCGTCCAAATTCACTCACTGATTCTCTGCACATTCGCCCTTTGCAGAGCTGTTCATCATTTTCAACCTCAAGAACACGAATCTGAACGATTTTTGACAAAATTTTCACCAAATGTAATGATTTTGGATAGGTTTTGTGCGGAATTGATTTTGGACAAGTTTTTATGAAAGAATTTTTGAAATCAACACCGAATTCAACTTCAATTTAATCAAAAACCATGTTTTTATGAAAAGCTTAAAAATGTCTAGGGTTTTGATCTTTACAACTGAATTCAGATCTGTTTTCACCAATTCAAATCAATTTGCAATCGTGAAATCGAACCTGGCTCTGATACCAATTGAGAATTCATTTCGGATCGTAATCAAGAAACGTGATCTCTCGAATACCAACCGTAGGGTGCGGAATCCCCAACGATCGTGCAAAATGATTCAGAAATAAACGTAATCGAACGTGATGAAAACAGATAACGAATCACCGAGCAATTTCCATAACTCTAATCTTTGTATTTGATCAAATCAAGATGTTTACAATTGAAACCTTAGACCTAACACAGAGAAAAACACACACTCACACACTAGGGAAAAGATCAAATGATAACTAACTCTCAAAACCTTACTTTCAAAATAACTAACTTTCCCTATTTATAGCCTTTCCACCTTCGCCCCTATCATAAGGTCGAATGTGGAACTTTTCCACATTCGCCCCTTTTGATGGTACGAATGTAGCCTTTCCTATCAACTAATCCACATTCGACCCAAGACAAGCCACATTCGCTCTTTTGTCTGGTCGAATGTATCTTCTAGCTAAAGTCTTGGTCGTTTTCTGATTATCTGAACCTCCGACATTTAGTACCGGATCACTAGCTGGGGACATACATGAATAATGCACTTACAATGGACATTTTGCATCAACTGGCTCTGCTCAGTCTTAGAACTAACAATTTCTATATGAAAAGTGGCAGAAGATATCCAGGTTTACATGGTGGGTCAAAAGTGGGGTTGGATAAATCTAAGATTAAGTGTTACAAATATCATAGAATGGGTCATTTTGCTAGCGAATGTAGGAGTCAAAATGGAACACCTATGATTACCTACCAAAATGAAAGGCCTCTGACAAACACTTATCAGTTTTCCCAAAATACCCCTGGACCAAATGTGCAAAACACTACTCATTTTGCATAGTCCCCATCCACTATTCTTGTCCTCTATGTTCAAACCACTATTCCACAGATTCATTATGTTCAAATCCCTGTTGCTCAGGCTCAAATGCCAATAGCTGCTACTCTACCCTCTGCCCCTACAGAGACCGGTCAACAAAGTGAACAGAGCTTTTTCACACCAGGCTTTGTTGATTGGAGCAGCTTACCAAATGAGTTAACAGATGAAAACATTGCTCTTGTTGCTAAATCTGAAAATGAACCAGGAAATTTCTGTTTCATGGCATTAGAGACAATTGTTGAGGAGGTTGAATATGAGGAAGTGGTTTCTGAGTCTGAAAATGTGACTAATGATGTTGTTGATACAGTTGTTTCAGTTGAAAAATCTGAAGCAGAGGTTGTGAATCTCTCAGATCCATGGAGTGAAAATGATTGTGAGTGCAAGTGTAATTGTGCATTGATGGTTGCTGCTAAGGTATCTCCTTAAATCTTAAATGATTTATGTTTAGACAAATGTATAATAGCTTTTGCTAACATTAAAGAGGTGAATGAAAACTTTAGAAAGAAAATTTTAGAGGATGAAATTCAGTTTGAAAAACTCACAAAAGAGTTAAAATCAAAATTAACTGAAAAAGAATCTGAAATCAGCAGTTTAAAACATGAAGCAAGCATAACCAAGGACCAACTCCAAACTATGATAACAAAATATCAGAGTTGTAAACAGGAGCTTGAATCCACCCAAGCTGAGTGTGAAAAATGGGTGGAATCATCAAAAGGTTTTGAGATGATCCTCAACCAACAGACCAAAAGTCATGTGAAATTTGGCTTTAGTTTCAATGGAACCACTACTCAAATTTCCCAAAACACTGACAAAAAGGAACCACAGTTGGTTGAGGTCATTCCAACAAATTCAGTGGGTCAAGAAATTAAAATCACTGAACCTAATGGTAAGCAAATTGTTCTTGAAAAACTTAAAGGTTCCTCATCATTTGCTGAAATTGAAAAATATCAGTTTAAACCAACTTGGTCAGATAAGTGTGATGTTCTTGATAATTTCCAACCATTGAATTTTAAAACCCCTGCTGGTAAAAAGGCACCACATGCTAAAATCATTCCCTTAAAAGATCTTCCAACAGATGTTCAAACATCTGTTGAAAAGAAAAATGAAAAAGGAAGTTGAAAGAAAACTTGTTTTGTGATTTTTGTGAAAAGAAGAACCATGTTACTAAAAACTATTCTCTTCTAAAAGAATATGACATCAACAAAGGAATAAGTGTGTGTGATTCTAAACCAATTTGTTCAATATGTGGTAAAACGAATCGTAAAACCAAAGAGTGTCTTTATCTCAAAAATTTTGATGTCAAAAATACAAGAGTATAATGTAAAGGATCGTTTTATGAAAAACAGTTAGGATTGATCATACAAGTCTCTATTCCAGGTGCGGAAACCCTAGAACAGTTACAAAATGATAGTTTATGAATCAAACACACAGATTAAGCTTTTCAATCACCATTCTCATTAATTACTTGTTGAAATATGATTACAATTACGTTTACAAGCAAAACAGACTGATTTAGAATAAACACAAACTCTAGAGAGCACTAGCCTGACACACACTACTCAAATGATCAAAGTTACAATGAAAAATAGCATTTAAGCTTATATAGGTCTGCACCTTCGTCCATAGCGTGAGGTCGAATGTGGAATTCTTCCACATTCGCCCTTCTTCCTGGTACGAACCTGGAACAAGCCTTCAATAACTTCCACCTTCGACCCTCTGATTCTACATTCGCCCCATATTATTTCCACCTTCGCCCTTACGATCTTCTACAAAACTTGTTTATTTCGCAATTCAAAGCATTAGTCGCACTATATGCATCAACAAATTCCCCCTCGACTATTGCTTGGATTGCCTTCGCGCTTCATCCATTCCTTTGTTCATCAGCTTCAGACGAAGTTGTTTTCTTTGATCATTTGTCATTTCTGGTTCCAATTTCCTCTTCATCGAACGCTTCGGCACTTCATTCACCTTTACACGCTCACCAAGTTTCTTCTCAAGACTGCTACCAGAATTTATATCATATGCAAAGCAAACTCCAACCACCTGTTGATATTTCTTTGCTTGATCTGCATCATTGGGGTCACTGTAGATCGGATTGTAGTATAGCATGATGATGATGTCTTCAAAAGTACAGTTTATGAGCCACATTGGATCAAAAACATGTATCTTCTTGTAAGCATCCTTCCCATCTCTCAAAACGATCACCGGTTCAGCATTTCTCCAATCATAATACCAAACAACAAAGTCTGAACTGAAATGTTGTTGTATTGGCATGAACGGTATCTTCTTCATCACAACTGGAGATTTATATTTCAAAGTCACCTTCTTTCTTCCAGTCTTAGGATATATTGCTTTGTGAACTTTCCTTCTCGGATACTGAGGTTTAAACATATTCCACCTCGTCCTGCTCTCCCAAATAAGCTTATCAGCAAACCATCCCACTACATCATTATTTACTGAAGCACCGGTCATCGGAAACCTACATATATCTCTCACCGCCCAGTACGGTAGAGTTTGTAAATCATGGAATCTATAGAAGTATAGAATTCCCTTCTCCCACTTCACAGCTATACATCTCAGATATCTCAGATACCTGCAACCCAACGCTCTGCCTTTAAACAATTGGTTATGGTATCTGTAGAATCCTCCATGTGCTTTAGGCTTTGGCCTTTTCTCATCCTTCTTTTTCAGATTCTGCAGCAAAGTCTTTAAATCATCACTTTGCTCAGAAGATGGTTTCTGATTACTATCTCCAAACACATTTTTCATAAACCCTTTACTTTTCTTCTTTGCTTTATTCTCAGCCTCTTTTAGATTCACTTCAGTTAGATCTGGGAAAACTTCATTACTTGTATCTCTGATGTATTCAGGATATTCTTCGTGTGTTATATCCTCAATCTCAATTTCTTCTGTTTCAGGAGTCTGCTTGTCATCAGAATGATTACCAACATCCTTTTCAGGAATGTCTGGAATCATCTGCTCAGTCATGATCTCCTCCAGTGTCTTACCAACTTGCTGTGCAATACCTTCAAATATTTATTTAGAAACTGCAGCAGACACTTCTCCTTCTTCAAGATCTGGGTCATTGTATTCCAATTCAAACCTCATATCATCAGCTTGAAATATTTCAGAAAACTTCCCAGTAAACTCAATAGTCCACACTCTCTTATTCAACATCTCCCTGTAAACATTTTTATCATCATCAGATAAAGATCTTATCTTTTCTGTCCAAAATATATCATCATCAGCATCCACGTTTTCTCCAGATTTCTTTTTAGAACTAGACTAACCAGAACTTCCCTTCTTAGTCTGTCTTTCTTCAAATGTAAACTTACTTGCATCATCATTATCATCATCACTACTACTATCCTCCTCATCATCCTTTTTCTCACTAGATTTCCCCTCAGCATCATCATCATCATCATCAGATCCATCATCTGATTCATCATCATCTCCTTCATCATCAGACGAATCACCATAGTCTAATTTCTCTTCCTCTTCTTCTTTATCCTCCTCTCCTTCTTTCAACTTAGGAGCTTCATTGTAGAGTTTATCAAGCAGTTTGCTCATTCTCTTATTGTCTTTCAGCAATCTTTTATTATCAATCCTTATTCCTTTAATCATCCTCCTGTTCCCATTACACTTTTCATCAATCTCATTCTTTTCTTCCTCTAGCTGTTTCAATTTCTTTTCCAGTTCATCTTGATTCGTTTTGGAAGCCACAACAATCTGCAACATCTTTTCTTCATTCTTTTTAAACTTTCCTATTTGTGCTTGTTGTGCAGATATCATTTTCATCATTTCTTCCATTTGTTTGTTCACCACTTCCATGACATTATCAGAAACTGTCACTTTGGGTCTGGAAGATTCAGCCTCAGGAGTTTTCGTTTTCTTCTGGAATAAGTTTAACACATTCTCCAAAGTAGCATCTAAGTCAGGTACTACTTCAGGTTCTTTAGTAGTCTTTTTCTGCTTTTTGGTACTTGGTGAAGAAACTTGTGATGATGTGCCTGCATCAGGAACTTTCTTTCCTTTTAACAACATCTCAATTTCTTTCTCTCTCAACTTCTTAGAATTTTCTTTCACATCTCTCTTTGCCATTGACTTGTGCTTCGGTTTCTTCAAATTAACAACAACTGTTGACCCATCAAAATCTTCAGCACCAAGTCCTAGATCACCTTCAAGATCAATCGTCTCTTTCTGTAACTGTTCTTCAACAGATTTGTTCAATGATTCAGATTCTCCAGAAACAGTGGCCTTGCGCTTGGAGTTCTTCTTCAAAGTTTATGTATCAGAATCCCAACGTTCTTCTTCTGTTTCTTCAGAGTCTACAGAAGATTCCTCATCAACCAATTGAGTACCTTTCTTTGCTATACTCTTCTTTATTTTCTTTTGTTTCTTGGCTGGTTCATCTTCAACAGCCTTTGCCTTGCCCTTCCCTTTGGCTCCTGCATCTTTTACTTGTCTTTTCCTCTTTGTTGTTGCATCCACATGAACCAATGGATCATCTCTGTCAGAATCACTGTTATCATGTCTAACTTTGTTCTCATCTGGATCAGTATAACCCGGATTTATCAAACACCCAAACAAATTCTTATGTGGATGCTTCTCATTGTCAGGAATCCCTTTGTATCCCTTCATTCTTATCAATGTTTTCAACTTCATGTGATCCTGAACTAAAATCTGTGTAGGATCTTTCTTCAACTCTGGATACTTATGATAAAAAATCAACATCAAAAACCTTGGATATAACATGAACTTCTTTGTCTTCACACCCTTAAGTGGTTCAAGCAAGTGATCCAGAATCATCCCAGCTATATTGAATGGTTTATTCAACGTCAAAGCAACCATCAATGAGCTTAAACTCTTCCTCATAACATCGTATCCTCCACTCCCCGTTCCAAACACATGGATTATCACATGAGCAAAATATTTGAATTGAACGCTCAGTTTCCCTTTGTGTAAAGCACCATCAGTAATAGGTCCATTGTACTTCGTTCGTAGGAAACACAATCTCTGCTCCATCTAGGAAAAACATCTGGGATTAGTACATTCTTCATCTTTCAACTTCAATGCTTCTCTTATATCATCTTCTGTCACCATTGCCAGCTTTCCTCGAATATTGCATACAATGGCTGTCTTATTATCCCAATAGTCATATCGAGCATTTCTCCAGAATTCTTCAACAATATCTTGATAAACTATTGCAGGTGTTGCAATAGCATGAATAATTCTGCTTCTTTTGAGAAAATCCACTATCCCCGAGAATTCTGTGAGATTCTGTACATCTCCAACATATGCACTTCAATTATGAGCGGGTTCAAATGGCCAGGCTTCCAACACATTCTCAACTGGAGCTTGTTGTACTGGTACTTCAACATCCTCAACTTGTTGTTGTACAGGAACTTCTTGATTTTCAGCTTGTTGTTCTCCCATTTGAATATATGTAAACACAAAACAAAGAAAATACATTAAAAACAATCAAAATCGACAAAATCTGAATTTTTGGTTTTCATAAATTTCACATTCGTCCCATCGTAGGTACGAATGTAGAATTTTTGAGGTACGAATGTGATCATCATGGTTCGAAAGTGAAATTGTTGGTTCGAATGTAAACCAAAATCCACCTTCGTCCATAAATATCCACTTTCGTCCTCTAGAATCTGTACATTCGACCTAACATTTCCAGGTTTGCCTTTTCAACAGGTCGAATGTATCAGTATCAAATTCCAAAATTTCAAACTGCAATATGTGTTGTTTTAACCTCTGATTTTGAATCAAACAATACCTAAACCAACCGATTAAGCACTTTTATCATTCAATTGCATCTATTATTTAGTTTTTCATGATTTTAATCTATATTCTAGGGTTTCGAACGAAAAACCCAAATTCTGGCTTGAATATAAGTCCATTACCTGTGATGTTTTACTGAAAATGATCAGGAAACACCCAGGATTAAGAATAAAGAATGAAAAGAACAAGGTCAACAAGGTTCTGATGTTTGAGAAAATTTTGAAAAACTGTTCATATGGTAGTTCGAAAGTGAAGAAATGTATATATAAGGTCTACCTTCGACCGTTGAACAGGGGCGAATGTGAAGTTATTTCCACATTCGTCCCTACTAAAAGGTACGAATATGGACATAAGGTTCGAATGTACAATATGTACTTTGAACACTCACTTTCGTCCAAGCTAACAGGTCGAATGTAGACAAATTTCCACCTTCGACCCAACGAAGGGGCGAAAGTAAAATGGAAATTTTGAAAATTTTCCAAATCTCAAAATCGAATCCCGTACAAACATTTTTCATCATTTTAAGCCTTGAACATTCATTTTTCCACATCTAAATGATACAAAACTCAGATTGGTTCATCAAATTTCAGAAAATGACCATCAAACACCATCGGTTATCAAAAATAACTCAGAAATGTAAAACTTTTGGTTTTTCTGAAATTTTTATTAAAACACACCTAAAATCTTTTTGAGTTTTTGTATCTTTTTATAAATAAATGTAAAATGCAGAAATGTAAACACAAAGTAGTAAATGTTTTGTGATTTCCGGTAAGAGGATCATATCAGTTTTTTGAGAATCTGATCACACCGTTGATCTGTGTTCTATATTATCATTAGAAACAATGTGTGATCTGACAACTACTAATATTGTTGTCCACATAAACTCACATGCAGACTGTTATGCAGTGCTTTAAAATGATACGATATTAGGTGTATTAGACTAACACGTTTATGGTTCCCACACACACGACATACTCCCGTATCAAGAAATTGCACAAAGCGTCCTCGTAACGCGTGATTATGCCAAAGTTATCCGTTTAGCTACAAGATATATAGCACAGAGGTGTACAGGTCAGCAAATAAATGCAGCAAAGTAAACATGTGCGTATATACCAGGTTGAGGCTGATATCAATCACAGATTTTCATCAGTGAATTGATACGATGTAATTAATGATCTTTGGTCAATAATAAACTTGAAGTTCCTCAATTCGGTAACTTTTAGGTTTTGGCATTAAAGCTCTTTTAGCAAATATTCTGATTGAATCTAGGTCCGTAAATTAATACGACAAAAGTTCAATCAGAATATCCCGGATAACAATAACATAACGACCCGAAACCTCAGATTTTGGCAACTCTATCAAACGAAATTACGGTACTAAGACCATATGCCAATGAGGTGTTCAGCCACTAACGAGTAGTTCGTTATGTTTGTATCACTAATGCACGCAATAATAAGTTTACGAAGCCTATCAGCACATCACACAAAATCAACACACGCCTCATATTGCATTACATTTCTTTAGCTTGTGTCAGATCCCCACTGATGTACTATCTCATTTCCTCTTTTAATCCTGGAAATCATTTTGGATTTTTCTATTTTTATGGCTTTTTGAATTTTTCAATGTTTTTGGTTTTTCTGAATAAAGACTCCCCCTAAAATGTAAAACATATTTTTGGGTTTTTGAATTTTTCTGAAAACAGTAAAAACTTAAAAAATTTTGAAAACAAAAAGTGATAAACCGAGGTGATGATCAGTCTTGTATTTCTTTTATACCATTTACTTTTAGAAGATAATCGAATCTGGATTTATCAAAAGCTTTTGTGAACAGATCCGCTCTCTGATAATCAGTGTGGATTTTGACCATATCGATCAACTCTTTTGCATAGCAATCACGGATAAAGTGATACTTAATACGGATATGCTTAGCTTTCGAGTGATTGACCAAGTCTTTAGTTAATGCAATTGCAGCTTCATTATCACAGTGAATAGGGGTTTTCAGAAATTGCAAACCGTAATCGACCATCTGCTGCTGAATCCAGAGAACTTGTGAGCAACAACTCGAGGCTGCTACATACTCAGCTTCGCAAGTAGATAGTGCGACCGATGTTTGCTCCTTACAATGCCAGGTCATGAGCCTGCTCCCTAAAAACTGACATCCAGCCGTCGTGGATTTGCTGTCTTTGTCACAGCCGCTCCAATCTGCATCACTAAATGCGATAAAGTCAAAATTATCATCATTAGGGTACCATAGTCCTCTCGACGGACAACCCTTCAGATATCTTAGGATTCGCTTGACCGCCGTCAGATGACTTTGTTTTGGCTTCGATTGGAAACGTGCACAGAGACATGTAGCGAACATTATGTCTGGCCTTGATGCAGTGAGATACATCAGAGATCCGACGATTGCTCTGTATGTAAATGGATCTGTCCGCTCCCCCTTAGCGTCAACACCAATCCCGTGATTAGGTTGTATTGGGGTGTCCATCGACTTCGAATCTTCCATCTGGAACCGGCTGAAGAGTTCAGATACGTATTTGGTTTGATGAATAAAGATCCCTGTTGGTCTTTGATCCACCTGCAAGCCGAGGAAAAACTGCATTTCTCCCATCGCACTCATCTACATAAATCTGGACAAGAAGCAAGTCATCCCCTGTTTTCTTCGTAAACAGTGTGCAATCGACCAATCCTCGTTTGAATCCTTTGGATTGCAGGTACGTGCTTAGCTCCTCATACCATTGGCGTGGAGCCTGGTGCAACCAGTATAGCGCTTTGTTGAGAACATAAACCTTATCCCGATGGATAGGATCTTCAAAGCCTGGAGGTTGACCGACGTAGACCTCTTCCTTGACCACACCGTAGAGAAACGCGCTTTTGACATCCATTTGATACACCTTGAATTTCTTATACGAGGCAAACGCTAGAAACATGCGGATAGCTTCTATACGTGCCACAGGTGCATATATCTCGTTGTAGTCAATTCCTTCAACTTGATGAAATCCTTGAACAACCAATCTGGCTTTGTTTCTCACGATCACTCCTCTGTCATCTTTCTTGCATTTGAATACCCATTTAGTACCAATCTTTTTCCTATCCGGAGGTAAATCAGTAAGTGTCCAGACACCCAATTTCTGAAACTGCAACAACTCTTCTTGCATTGCCTCGACCCAAGCATCATCCAAAAGAGCTTCTTTATATGTTCATGGCTCAACCTGCGAAACATAACACGCAAACGACCAATCATTCTGACAACCAGATTTTTTTATTTTTGCATATAAAGCTAAAGCGCCAATATTTTCTGGTGAGTTGACACTACGTAGTTGTCCTCTAGTCATTACACTGCTACCAGGGTCACCAATAACTTGCTCGAGCGGGTGAATACGATTAATCCGAGATTCCGGATGTTCAGGTACTATCACTCCCGTCTGAGTAGTCAAGTTTTCCACTGCATCCAGATCATTACCCGTGTTAGACGAAGAAGCAACATCCGGATTTGGGTTCACTGGTGGTGCCTTTGTTGCATGATCTAGAATAGCTTCACCAAAGTCTTCATCATCTTCCGATTCTGATGTATCAAGTGTAGTGGAAGCTTCTTGAAACACCTCTTCTTCTGCTACAGGAGCATTGGCATCATTAGAAGCTGCTGGAGGAGTTACGATGATTGGGCGCGCCAACGGTGAAGTAGCCGCGTTTTCACACTCATAAAGTAGTCTTATAACAGCCTCTTCAACCAAGCTATCTAGATTGAATGATTCAAAGAAGTCTTTGTAATCAAACATCCAGTCAGGACCATTTCCCTGTACGTTTTGAGTATACCGTTGAACCTCAACATTTGCCCAATCCTCCACCTGTCGAGTTCTTTTGTTGAATACCCGTTTGAGCGGGGTTGCATATCCAACAAAATATCCCTCTTCAGGTTTCGGACTAAACTTTTCTCCTAGATTCAACATCGTACACGGAGCCCCAAATGGTTCTAGATACTCCAAGTTCGGCTTTCGTCGGTTCAAAATCTCATAAGAAGTTTTGCCAAACTTCTTCACTGTTAACACCCAATTTAGTGTATAACAAGCTGCATAGATCACTTCGTTGCAGAACATTACTGGAAGATTAGAGTCTGCGATCATTGTTCTTGCCATTTCAATGAGAGTCCTGTTTTTCCTTTCAGCGACACCGTTCTATTGAGGGGTATACGGAGCAGAATATTCATGATTAATTCCTTTGTCTTCACAAAGAGCATCCATCTGCGCATTTTTGAACTCCGTCCCATTGTCACTCCGAATTCTTTTGATCTTTAGACCGTAGACATTCTCCAGTCGAGTGAACAGAATTTTCAGATTGTTAAACGTGTCACTTTTATGTTGTAAGCACATCACCCATGAGAATCGTGAAAAATCATCTGTAACCACTAAACATTAAAGCTCTCTGATATGACTTTTACGTTTGACAGGTCTGAATAGGTCCATGTGCAACCGCTCAAGTGGCATCTCAACAGAGTTTACTTTCTTCAATTTATGGGATTGTTTGTGCTGCTTACCCTTCTTGCAACTCATATACTTGTCGTTCAAATGGAAATGTTTGAAATTAACGCCTTCAACAAGCCCGTTCTTCACCAAATGGTTCATTTTTCTGAGGTGAATATGTCCCATTCTTCTATGCCACATTATAGATTCTTTCTCTGTAGCCTTCGATAGAAAACATGTCCATTGGTCCTGAGTTGTCATCGCTTTTGACATATCAAGAATGTAAAGATTGTTAACTCTCGGTGCGTTTAACATAATCCACTCCTTTGGAATCTTGAAGCCTGATTTGAGGATATAGCAAGATTTGTCGTCGAAATGCACAGAAAATTGTTTGTCGCAGATCTGACTGACACTTAACAGATTGTAGTCAATTTACTTTACATAGGAAATCCTCTCAAAACTCACTATCCTGTTACTCACACTTCCTTCCATTGTGATGTAACCTCCTTTATTTCCCGCAAAAGAAACATATCCTCCATTAATATTCTTCACGTCAAACAAGAGTGCTAGATCACCAGTCATGTGGCCTGAAGCTCCACTGTCAATAATCCAAAGACTGCTAACAGGGCCAGCTGAAGCTCCCTGCACACATCAAGTAAGGTCATTAGTTCTTTCGGGGGACCCAAGCCTGTGTGGTCTTGGGTCTTTGAATATCAGCTTTCAAGGAGTCATTTACATCAACATTTGGTTTTGAATAGATCTTTTTCTGATCGTTCAAAACTTTCTCATCTTGATATTTTTCATTTGGCTTTGAGGTAGAAGCACCCGGAGAACCATTAGGTGTCCAAGATTGTTCCGCACGTTTTAGAATCCGTATCTGAGTTTTTGGAATCTCAGTTGGTTTCTTAGGATCATTCTTAAATGAAACTTTCTTGATTACCTTCTCTGATTTAACGGAGACAGGTCCAACAGTTGATTTAACAGTAGGTTTTGGTGGTACCTTTTGTTTATCAACCATTGTGTTCACCATAGGTTTTATCAACGGTTTTTCCATAGCGATCCGGTTTCGACGATCATAGTTAAATTAACGATTATCCCTCTTTTGATAAAAATTGTTTTGATTGTAAAATGTTGTTTGTTGAGGGACAAAACGTCTTTGAGAATAACCATGATTATCAACCGGCTTTCTAACAGATTGCCTCATCTCAACTTCGTGCCTCTTATGTCTCACGTACAGGCAGTGAGCAAGTGAATGCCCTCTCTCCCCGCACTTAAAACATGCACGGTATTCTTCAAACACATTCTGAGCATGCGGCTTAGCAAATGTTTTGATATGATATTGATCATTTATGGATCTGCGTCTTAAACTCTCAGGAGCTGGGTCCTTTGAGTAAGCCGGCTCAAGAAAACCATTTGCCTTTTGCTTAGGGTTGATGAATTCAGTGACATGAACCTTAGGTTCTCTCGGAGTATCCAGATATAGTTTCTTCAAAATTTCTGGTGGAACATCATTGGTCCTTTCGTGTTTAGGAAACCAAATAGTACTTTCTTGCCAGATTTTCTCAATTTTAGAATAATATGCAAATTTAATTGGATACTCCTCGTCAGAGATAATCTTATCGGATCCTTCCATCCGATAAAATACCTTGACGGGTTTGTCAACTGATTCATTTTTAATCTCTTTCTTCACTGATTGATTGACACGATGTGCGTTAGCCATCGGATGACAAAGCTGAGAAGGTGAAACTGTTTCATTTGTGATAATGTGATTTTCCTTAGGAATACCACTCACGTTCTCAGTTTTCTCACTTTCTGTGTCAGAATCAGCAGTCACAGCAGTTACGCCTTCATCATTCACACCCAAAATCGGTCGTACATCGGAATTTGGATCTCCAACACTAGAAGTGTTAGATTCATCTTCCGATGCAGAGTCAGATTTGACTGAACTCTCCGGTGTTATTGAGTGACAATTATGATTCTCAAATAACACTGGTGATGGAACAGCCTTGTAATTTGCATTACTGGGTTGTGATGGCTTTTCAATAATATGGTCAACCACATATGCAATGTGCTTATAACTTTCAAGCTTTTTGTTGACCTTTTTAGCAAAACACTTGATGGTGGCCATTTCTAACTTGGTTTCTTCAAGTTCATTGATATAACTATTAATTGCAAGTTGTTTCAAATAAAGTGTTTTCTTTAAGTCAGAAATGTCCTTTTTGTAACCATCAAGTACCTTGTTGAATTCTATAACTTCCTTGCGAGAAGATTGACAGTTGATTATGGCACTCTCAAGTTGAACCTTGAGTTGCTTGTTTTCCTCTGTCAATCTATCACAAGTACCACACTACTTATCACTATGGATATCAGTTGTAGATTCAAAACTTACCTGCTTCGGAGGATCTGTCATAGCTATTAGAGCGAAATGAGCTTCCTTCCCAGCAAAGAACTTGGAATAGTCAATCCTGGTAAGGGCATCATCCACAATACATGACTTCCTAGTCATCAGAAAATCAGCTTCGCCAAGAGTTGATCAATTTCATCATCTAATGAATTCACGCTTGCTTCCGAATCTGTTTCACTCTCCGAATCTGAATACATTGATTCATTCTCTTCAGGAACATTTGTGACTGAATCAATAATGATTCCCGAAGTCTTCTCATCATATTGTACTTCAACTTGATCAGTCACCGAAACATCCATCTCTTCAATCGACTCCTCAATCTCTTCTTCAGAAGTACTTTCAGTTTCTTCAACATTCTCAACTATCTCCGACTCTTCTAAATCAATCTGTTGAGCAACACAAGCTACATTCCCAGTCTTTATCTCTTCAACACCTAGTTGTATATCAGTCCAGTCAAATCCCTCATCATTTTGAATCACCAAAGCTTGATTCTGATTATTTGTCTGTGGTTGATCATTTGGTGTTGTGATCGGAATGACAGTTCTGGTTGGGTTATTTGGTGTTTGAGTTTGAGTCTGGTTAGGTGTAGTTGGTTGTCTAGTAGAGTTGTTCTGTCGGTTTTGGTAATTGTTTTGATTTTGATAAGAAACTTGGTTTTGAGATTGACGGTTTTGGTAATTTGAGTTGAATGGGTTTCGGTTACCTTGTTTAGCTGGCTGTGTACACTCTCTTTTAAAATGACCTTTACCACCACAGTTGAAACATGTTACTTTTTCTTTGTTGAAGCCATATGTTGTATTTGGTGTAGTGGCAAAGTCAGTTCTCCCAGTTTTCTCAATAAATTATGTTGCTCGCCTCATGATACTTGCAAAAGCCCACTGTATATCGATAAGCTCCATTTCTTCTTTATCAATTTGAGCATAGTCCTCATTGGTTAGATTGTTGTTACCAATTTGACTAGCTACCAGACCATTGTATAAGGCAACCATTGCTGAGACCAAGGCAATGTGTTGTTGAGCAACTTCCACTGTGACATTGTTCATGTTGGATGTTTCCAACACTACTGGTCTTTGATTAGATTGTGCTTGATTCATCTGTGGAATGTATTGTTGTTGTTGAGGTTGTGGTTGGTTTGCAGTATAACACGCTGCTTGTTGCACAGGTGAAAAGGGTGATACGAATGAATTTGGATATGATTGTGGTGGTGTATATGATGGTGGTGTATAAGATGAAGTTTGAGCAAGGTAGTTGATCGGGTTTCTGGGTGGTTCCATCACACTTGAAACACATGCAACATGAGTAGCAACTGTCCCACCAATACTTGAGTTACCCATTGTAGACGATGTACCTGCATGATACAACTCTGGGTTCTGAGGAATTTGTGATCTTTTTGCTTTCCTCTTCTCCTCAAGCTCTTTGTTTTCCAATTTCTGAATGAATTCATTGATGGTCCAGTACTTATAAGCATCTTTTTCCTTAAGTACCTCAATGTGTTGATCCCAGTATGGTGGTAAAGAATCAGCAAATTTATCCACCAAATCCAAATCTGACATTGGAATCTGAATTTCATAATTTGACAATTCAGTTAATAGATGACAATATCTGGGAGTCAACTCTTTCAGTGTTTCATTCCCAACATAACTGAAGTTCACAAATTCCTTCTTCAGTTCCTCAATCCTTAGCCTCCTCGTCTTCTCATTACCATCATGACGATTCTTCAACATGTCCCACAATTGTTTAGAAGTAGTACACGATCCAAACTGGTGTAAAAGATCATTGGTAATGGCTTGGGTTAGTTGAGAATACGCCTTCTTCTCCACCGCAAACTTCTTCTTTTCTTCTTCAGACAAACTCTCAAGTGGAATCTGTTCACCGGTATTCTCTAACACTGGTGCAACGTATCCCTTTACAATCATTTGCCACGCCTCAGTCCCTTCAAGTCCCATTCCTTCCAAATGAATCTTGAATTTCTTCTGCCATTGATTATACTCCTGCATCTCCATCAGCTTGGGTGGTCTGTTCCCGCTACCTGAAGACAAATCATTGATTAGAGTAGATATAGCATTAGTAGTTTGAGTGTGTACCGCTGCTGCTGCTACACCCCAGTAATCAGCTGCCGGTTGTTGTGAAGATGAAGCAACACTCTGTGGAAGCGAACTCGTCATTGCAAGGTAATTGATTGGCTGCGAAGACTGAGTATTCGACTTCTGAGCAGCTACAGTACAAGGGTCCATGGTAACTTGCTGTTGTTGTGTTGTACCAGGCCTAGGTGTAGTCGGAAATCCCCACATGTTGTTTTTGGGGTTGGAAATACGACACACTTGAAAATATCACAACTCTGTTCTACTTTCGTCCCCTTTTCAGTATACGTGAAGTCGAATGTGAAAATATTCTCACTTTCGTCCCCTTTTTAAAGTACGAATGTAGACTTCAACAGACCAGTTTCACTTTTGGACCAAACACCTTTCTCTTTCGCCCTCCCGTATGGACGAATGTGGAACTTTGACCCGAATGTGAAAATTCAACACAACAAAATCCTAGGTTCGACTACAAAAAGTCACTTTCGACCACTAACACTCTTGGTTCGACCTCAAAATATCACTTTCGACCCTTTGCTCTCTAGGTTCGACCGACCCATTTGAAAAACGGTTATTCTTTGAAAATCAGTTAATTTGATCTCAATTTTTCAAAAGTTGATGAATTTTGATGATCTTAATTAGGTTTTGCTTCGGAATTGATTTGGAACAACTTTAATAAGTCGAATTCTTGATTTTATCCATGAAATCTAATCCAAATCCTTCAATTTTCATCAAAAACCATTATTCTTTGAAGACAGCAAAATTTTGATCAAATTTGGGTCCAACTCAGTTCAAAAACTATCAATTTGTAGTTGTATGATCTCTATTGGCTCTGATACCACTTTGTAAAGGATCGTTTTATGAAAAACAGTTAGGATTGATCATACAAGTCTCTATTCCAGGTGCGGAAACCCTAGAACAGTTACAAAATGATAGTTTATGAATCAAACACACAGATTAAGCTTTTCAATCACCATTCTCATTAGTTACTTGTTGAAATATGATTACAATTACGTTTACAAGCAAAACAGACTGATTTAGAATAAACACAAACTCTAGAGAGCACTAGCCTGACACACACTACTCAAATGATCAAAGTTACAATGAAAAATAACATTTAAGCTTATATAGCTCTGCACCTTCGTCCATAGCGTGAGGTCGAATGTGGAATTCTTCCACATTCGCCCTTCTTCCTGGTACGAACCTGGAACAAGCCTTCAATAACTTCCACCTTCGACCCTCTGATTCTACTACATTCGCCCCATATTATTTCTACCTTCGCCCTTACGATCTTCTACAAAACTTGTTTATTTCGCAATCCAAAGCATTAGTCGCACTATATGCATCAACATATAAAGCTAAAACTCAAATGAGTCAAGTGGTTAGTACTTCAAAAGGAAAGCCCAAACTTACCTTTACACAGTTCAAACATCTGTTGTCAAAAATCTGAATGAAAACTCTACTCCCAGAGATGTTCAAGTAACAAATGCTCCACCCACAAACAAGTGTCCAAGAGGACATGGACAACTACTTTGTCATCGTCTGCCACATGTTTATGAAGAGCCAAAAAGGCCTTCAAAACCAAAAGTGAACAGAAATCCTCATGGTTACTATCATCTGATAGGAAATGGTCAAACATCTATTGCACCAAGTGTTGACATACAAACATTGGCAAATGGTTAACAACAGTTGTTGAACTTGGTTCAAAAACTTGTTCAAACCACTGATCATTCTCCTAAACTTGAGCCTGTAAGGTCTGAGAACCCATCCAAAGCCAACTTTGCATTGAACACTCACCAAAACTAATTCTTTACTGATGTGCAGGGAGATTCTGCTTGCTTAGATAGTTTATGGTATGTAGACAGTGGAAGCTCCAGGCACATGACAGGATGTAGAGCCCTATTTCTGGACTTTCTTGCTCATGGAGGGGGTGATATATCTTTTGGTACTGATTCTAAAGGTAAGGTGTTAGGTTCAGGGACTGTTCAGGCTTTGAGACTCAATGTCAATCTTATTGATAATCTTAAATTTAATCTTCTTAGTGTTTCACAAATGATTGACAAAGGTTATGGGTCATTCTTCACTAAGAAAACTTGTAAGATTATTGGGCCAGAAGTGGGTGCAAAGATTGATACCATCATTGCTGAGAGCAAAGCACAACTTGTTGCTCATAGGAGTGGCAATGTGTATGTAGTTGATATGTTGAAGGATAATCCTATGGCAAATGTCTGTATATTTTCTGCTGCCTCAACTAAAGAGACAAAATTGTGGCATAGGAGATTGGGTCATACCAACCTTCAAACTATCAACACACTCTCAAAACAATGCCTTGTGAGAGGCCTTCCATCAAAGGAATTCAAATGTGATGAGCATTGTGTTTCCTGTTTAAAAGGAAAACAACATAAAAGCTCTTACAAATCCATTGATGAGTCCCAAACCAGTCAATGTCTTCAATTGTTGCACATGGATTTGTTTGGCCTAGTTAAAATCATGATTCTAAGGAAAAAGAGATTTTGTCTTGTCATAGTTAATGATTTTTCTAGGTTTACATGGACTTACTTTTTACACTCTAAGGAAGAGACTGCAGGTATCTTGAATGACTTTGTCACCAAAGTTGAAAAACAACATGACTTGCCAGTAAAAATCTTTAGAAGTGACAATGGAACAGAGTTCAAAAATAAAGAGTTGGATGACTTCTTTGTGTCAAAAGGAATTGTGAGGCAGTACAGCATTCCAAGAACACCAGAACAAAATGGGGTGGTTGAAAGGAAAAATAGAACCCTCATTGAGGCTGCAAGAACTATGCTAGCAGATTTTGGTTTACCACTGTCCTTTTGGGCAGAAGCTGTAAACACTGCTTGCTATGTTCAAAATAAAGTTTTAATTAACCCTATACATCAAAACACTGCTTATGAAATTCTGTTCAAAATCAAACCACTAATCTCATTTTTCAAAATCTTTGGCTGCCCATGTTTCATTTTAAACCTCAAAGATTCCATTTGAAAATTTGCAGCCAAAGTAGATTGTGGATATTTTCTGGGATATTCTTCTACTGCCAAGGCCTATAAAGTGTTTAATACAAGGACTAGGACAATAGAAGAAACACTGAATATAAAGTTCAATGAACTTTCATCCTTAAAAATCCTAGCAAATCCTGCTGATTTGTTTGACTGAGATAAATTCAAATTTGAAGATATTACTGCTAAGACTAACAGTGCAGGTACACCATAGTCTCCACAACAAGACTACAAATTTGACATTGTGATTCCAGAGTCTCACAGCAAAGTCTATTCTGCATCAGGGCAAGAAGATGTTCAAAACATCTATCAAAACTCTACTACAGCTGAGTCAACCACTGTTGACCAGTCTTACCCTCAAACCACTGCTTCAACCAGCTCAACCACTGTTTAATCATCTATTGACAAAAGTCCACCCTCAGTTGACAAAAGTCAGTCCACTTTTACACCACTTGGACCTATTCCCCCACCTCCATTTCAAACATCTGTTGGCATTACAGAAGTGCAAACAGATGTTACAACAACAGATGACACAAACCTCTATCCCTTACCTCAAAATGCCATAGTTCCATACAAAGGAGAATTAATCTACCTTCGAGCTCATCAACCAGACCATAAAAGAGCATTCTTGTATATTGGCAAATGGTTACTAAACTGAACGTCTGAACATTTATAAAATGATACAATTGGTGTAGTGATTGTGATATAAAAAACAACATAAATAATAGAAGTCTGTAAATAACATAAGCATGATAGGAAAAACTCCATAGTCCCGCAATAATTTCATCAGGTAGAATAATTCATGTTAATTCACCAAATCAGATCAGGTGTTACCAGGATCAACTGAAAATATCAACATGTATATGCAGGTATATACAGAACTGTTAGTCGACCTAAACAGGTCGTATAACCTGGATAGACTTTAGCGATATGGGTCGTATTGACGTTGCAATATATATATTAAAATGAACACCTACGTGTCTAATATAATAGTAGCTAACACCTTAAATATGACCGCATATATAATTATTATACATCCACCCTAACTATTATGGTTTAAAAAGCAGTTGAGGTGTGCGCCCATTATGGTTTAAAAAATAGTTGAGGCGTGCGCCTTGAGGCATTCGGTATGAAGTCGAGTTTGAGGGTATTTGGTACGTGCGCCTCAAGGCGATTCGGTATGAAATCGAGTCTGAGGGTATTTGGTACGTGCGCCTCGTAAGGTTGAGGCGTTAAGGAAAGCTGCGCCTTAGAGGTTCCTCATGGGGTTTAGATTTTTGTTTTTGATGCTTTAGACTTTTTATACCAATTTCAAACATTTCATATTTTTTTAATATGTGTTTTTGAAGTTTTTGATTAATATGATGATGAGATTAGTTAACATTTTATTTTTTATAAGATTTATATGTATATATTAATTCCGCCTCGGGCTTACGCCTTGGTTCGCGTTAAAGCGTACGCTTCTGAAGCAAAGGGGAAACGCCTCGAGGCTCGTTTCCGTTCTCTTAAACTTTGCAACCTATGAATGTTTCTACATAGAAATTGCATACCATAGCAGTTCAATTTCCTTCAACTGCATCAGCTCCAACTACAAATACAGAGTACAAAACTTACAGCTATCTCACATTCATTAATAAAAAAAAAATAACAACAATAATCATCATCATAACAAAACAATAATAATATTAAGTACTACGTATGAACTACACCTGAACCAAGTATTTTAATTTTAGAAAACATATTTAGAATGCTTGGCACAATGAAACCAAACACATAACACAATTCAAGTCACTGAAACGTTGTACAACTAAAGGCTTGGTCAATTGCACAGAAAGATACACAACTATGCCCATCAAAATCCCAAGACTACAATATTCATCAATCAAAGGCTCAAAGTGTAAGAAAATATCTGACAGCCTAACATAATGCTTACCTGCATATTCTTGAAGCAAAACGCATAAACCATTTTCAATGGAATGTCGATCTCCAACTGAATGAAACAACCATCGTTGCTGAGCTGAAAGGCTGAAAGAAAGTTCGTATGCCACTATTACAGCTGCCACATTGTTTCTTTCATGATTGGGTCTGAACCAGCAACCTAAACCCTCTAGAAGCAAATGATTAAATCGACGCACCTCCTTAAACTGAGCAACATTTAAATTAGCATACCTCAAAGCATAATCAATCGAAGATCACAACAGAAAACCAACCTAAATCTAAGTCTGATACACGAATGAAAAGCGTTTCACTGCCTTGTTCAAGCTCCTCGACACAACCAAGTCAATACCTGATCATATTGAATAAGACGTCTGTAAGTACTGTAACTATATTAGATGAGAATTATAAGTCATAACTTCACTTGCATTCAAGAAGCATATCTGCAAAATCACCAAACTATAATAAGTAAAGCTGCATGCTTTAAGATCATGTTCATTCATGATCCAACTGGATGTCACATTCAAGAAACAGGAACACATAAACAAAATCCAAACAGACAAAAACAAATAACTAAAAACACATTACTTACTAAAGATTGGAGGTGGTGTCTGCTGATTTCTAAGCACTGAGATCCAGTGTTTGATCAAAGGATGAGGAGGCACAACCAGCTGCACAAAATACTAAATAACACTTAAATGGTGTTTTCTCACCAACATAACACAGATTTTACTTAATCAAGAGATGAGAGTTAAACAACCTGCATTCTGCTGTCCCAAACAGGTTTCTCTTCAGTAGTAGCAAGGTAAGAAAATTGTAATAGGCCTACGGAGTTACCGACCAAGGGCGATGCGAAGCGGTAAAGCGGGTTTTCAAGTGTTGTATAAAAGCATTATGATGGACTGCTATTAACATTATCCATACATATGGAAAAAGAGACTAGTTCTGTTGAGCATAAGAACAAATTTTCTGTAGTACACTACCATATAAAATCTTCAGTCCCATGTGTTGTTATACCTAATCAATACTTAGCTAAAGCCTAAATTGATGGAACTGAAAGAGCAAAAACATCATCAATACAAAGAGTGGTTAACTGTTAGGACCAAGCAGATCTTCTATTATATAAAAGTATAAAACGGAGGCCATATATTAACGTGACACTCGAATACCACCAAGTTACTAATCTATTATATAAAAGCATAAATGGATCTATGGTCACAATCACTGACCTTCCAAACCGCTGTTCACAATTATTGTTAATCACATATTTAAATAAAGGCTCAGATGAACGTACATGGCTAACCTAAGTTTTCGCCTACGCACGGTTTCATCATCATAGCATCGAAAGCTTGAAAGTAAGCAAGAAAGTTGACATTAACCTCACATGTTTTTAGGCTCAGAGGCGAAGGTCGGGTAGCATACAGTGGCTGCAAGGGGTTGCGGGTAAACACCTACCGACCTCCATCCATGCCACGCCAAGTCTACATTTTTTCGGTCTTATCAAATCATCATCGCCACACGTAACCGTACACACATAGACGGCTGCCAACACAAACCCCCAAATCATCTGATACAGAAACCAAGTTAAACAAACCCCATAAATTGGCAGTTAAAACTCTGCTACCAAAGGCTACGCCGAATGGCGGTGGGCAACAACGGAGTTAGGGTCTCAGGCGAGTATATGATAGCCATCATCGACCAAGGCGGCAAGAAATCAGGGTGTCAAACCCTTATAATGAAAACCAAAAATATCGTAACCACCTACCATGTCTCTCTATATCAGCCGATTAACCGGAAATCCAACGCCGATGTAGAGGTTTTCGTTCCCCACTCCACCTCCGACCTCTCGTCTTTATTGGCCGAGCGATTAACCGGAAAGCCATTACCACAGATGGCGTAACACCGACAAGGATGGCGTAACACCTGGAAGAGGAGGCCGGAGGTCGTAACACCGACAAGGATGGCAGTTGTGAACAACCGACACCTGGAAGAGGAGGCCGGAGGTCGTTGTCGCCGGCGAAGAACCTACACAGAGACAACAGAAATGGCACTGACAAGGTCACATGATATATATGAAGAACGGGCTGCAGCTTCAGGGACTTGTACGTATGAATTGGCTGGTTGTATTGAGCGAAACAGTAATCGCTCCTCACAACCAAACTTACGAATTCTATATATACTAGGTTTTAGCCCCGCGGGCGCGTTGTGGCATGCCAAGGCGATGATAGTACGTGGTGAGTCTTAACCGAGGTCGTGCGCGTTTGTAGTTCCGGCAGTAGTTTAAACATGTGTGTTGCATGTGATATGGTTTGGCAATTGGTGAGTGTAATGCGATATAAACGAATGCAATTGCTAAACTTGGTCGTAGAATATGTAACATGTTGAGCGGGTGAGAAGCAACAGCGACATGACATTCGGCTGCCACATCGTAAACGCTAACATCGTTGCCAAGACATGCCACAATTAACACATTCAAGAGGCTCAGGCGAACAACAGAAAGTTAATCGGTTGCACTGCAGAGGCACAATAACAATTGACGAACACGGTGTATACGCTAACATCATAGCGAATCACTAATTAAAAGGAAAACACACTTTATCGGCAATGCTAACGCAGGCAAACTCATCAAGTCATCAAACCCACAAAAAAAAAGGAATACGACATAGCGTAGGCTGATTTATAGTGCCTGAACTAATACAGCGACGAAGAAAGTGCAGTAAACAGCGCGATTTTTTCTTTGAACATTATAGCTTTTTCAAATCAGCCAAGGTATGTGTAAATGTATCTTGTAAAGGCTTTAGTTACATCTAGTCCCTAATTTATTTGTGTCACTGATCTAACTATTTATTTCTATTTTAGGCAGTTTCATCCTGCAAAAATAAAGCGAAAAGGATATTAAGTATGCATTAATCAATAAAACCACTAAATGCATTTTTCCTGCTTTCATGGCTTATTAGAAAGAAGGCTTCATGTGGATAGGCTTAGGGGTGCCAACCAAGTAATAACATTTTTTAATATATTTAACGACTAATATTTTTGTCCCAAATTGATCTATACACCAAAGACTAGGTTGGCAAAAAAATCAAGTGACTGCAGCTGAAATAAAGCACTAAAACGAAGTCGAGACACCGGTGATTCATGAGTCGCGGTGGTAGGATAATGCAAAACACTAATTAGGCTCTATGCGTAAAATACTAAATAAAATAGAGTAAATATGTAAAAAGATGTATTAAAATGGAAAAAATAAACAGCATTAGACGATAATTAAAAGCTAGAATAAAGAAAAACAAACTACATAAAACAGGTCACCACATATACATGTTTAAAAACAACATTCAGAGATATGTTACCTACATTCACATGAAGAGGACTTTGGTGCATCCAAGGTGATGGCGCCTGCTGTGTACAAAATGAAATTTCATAGCGTCTATACACGGACATCGTCGCAAGTGAGAACAATAGGCCGTGCATGCGTCATCGGCGAAAAGCAACATGCCCGTAGAAAGCTTATTAATCACGGAAATGACATGTATGCAACATTCATCAATAAGACTCATGTATGATAAATTGATACAACTTATCCAATTCAATGCATACAACTTTCATGAGCCACTTTCTGTAACAAAAAAATGGACTTTTTGAGATAACAGGAGATTAGCGAAGAATGATACGCTATAGTAAAGTAAGCGTTTCTAAGCGTAGGAAAGGGCTCAGACAATGTAATGGAAGTCGTGTAGCTCGTCAACCGGTTGCTATACGACCATGCCATCGCAGTTGACGGCCACAACCAACATTATAAATAAGCATTGTCATCATCGCCTGAGGCCAGTCAACGCACGCATCGAACGAAACCCGCTATGGCAAAAGACGGTCATCATTGGCAGTAACAGTAATAGTTACATGCGTCATCGGCGAAAGCGACAACTAAACAATGAATCAACAGTTACTTTAGCCGTGTATGTCGGTAACCGTCTAACGGTCAACAACGCCATCACAGCGAACGAACCAAGGTGGCACGCTTGGCCAACATGATAAGGCCAAACGCGCAACCATCTACCATCAAAAGGTGCAGACAGATAAAAGCAGCAGTGAAAGGTGGCTGGACATGACACTTATGAGTAGACAAAATGCGCGTAAGGCGGTTGCAATGGACGAAAGCCCTAGCATTACACCTAACGCGCTAACAGCGAGTCATCATCACCCTCGTACTATTTAGTCCATGTCAGTTAACACAATATGTAGATGCATTTTGTGCGACTAATGCTTCGGATTGTGATTATTAACATGTGTTAGAATTTCAGAAGGGTCGAAGGTGAATTATCAGAAGGTCGAAGGTAGAGTTTATTGGTCGAAGGTGAAGACTTAAAGGCGAATGTGGAAAGGACTCATGAAGATATCTATATTCGTACTGTATGAACGGTCGAATGTGGACAAAGTCCACATTCGTACTCCAGAAACGGTCGAATGTGCAGACAGTATAAAAGGGTTTAGTTTGTTTTGTTTGTTAGAGTTCTTGGTCATTGTGTGTGTGTTAAGGTCAGAGATGTGCTCTCTAGATTGAGTCTGTGAGAGTGCTTTTAGATTAACTTGTAATCAGTTTATGTAATCAATATTACACAAGTTATCGATGAAAATGATGTTGAAAAGCGTAATTCGTGTGTTGTGATTCGTGTATTATCATTTTGTTCTGTTCAAGGGTTTCCGCACCTGGAATAGTGCCTTGTATGAGCAGATTTCCTGTTTAAAGCTAAAATTCTTCAATTACAATGTGGTATCAGAGCCATAGAGATCATACAACAACAAATTGATAATCTCAGAACTGATTTGGACCTTATTTTGATCAAATTTTCTCTGTTTTCATTGAAAAATGGTTTTTGATACAATTTGAAGGATTTGGATAACAATTCGTGGTTAAAATCAACAATTCCAAGAATTAAAGTTGTTCCAAATCAATTCCGAATCATAACCTGATAAAGATCATCAAAATCCATTAACTTTTGAAAATTTCAGATCAAAATAACCGTTTTTCAAAGTGTAACCGTTTTTTAAACATGTTGGGGTCGAATCTAGAGAGCATGGGGTCGAAAGTGGACTTTTAAGGTCGAACCTAGGGCATTTCTGGACGAAAGTAGCTTTCTTTAGGTCGAACCTAGGATTGTTGTGTTGGATTTTTCACTTTCGGGTCATATTTTCCACATTCGGGTGATCGTGGGTACGAAGGTGGAAATCAGAGGGACGAAAGTGAACAGTTTTAGTCGAACGTGGATATTTTTTTCTTAGTTTCTACATTCGGGTCAGTATTTTTGGGCGAAAGTGAAGTTTCAAGGACGAAAGTAGAAGCTTTGTGGTGACATTTTCAAGTGTGTTGCATTTCTAACTTTGTGAACAACATGTGGGGATTTCCAACTACACCGAGACCAGGAACCACACAACAACAACAAGTGACCATGGACCCATGGACAGTAGCAGCTCAGAAATCGAACACTCAGTCTTCGCAACCAATTAACTACTTAGCGATGACGAGTTCGATGCCTCAGAGCGTTGCATCATCTTCACAACAACCTGCAGCAGATTATTGGGGAGTAGCAGCCGCGGTGGTAAACACTCAAACTACTAATGCTATTTTTACACTAATCAATGATTTATCTTCAGGTAGCGGGAACAAACCACCCAAGCTAATGGAGATGCAGGAGTACAACCAGTGGTAGAAGAAATTCAAGATTCAACTTGAAGGAATGGGATTGGAAGGAACGGAGGCGTGGCAGATGATTGCAAAAGGATATGTGGCACCAGTGTTAGAGAATACCGGTGAGCAGATTCCTGTGGAGAGTTTGACTGATGACGAGAAGAAGAAATTCGCGGTGGAGAAGAAGGCGTATTCTCAGCTAACCCAAGCGATCACAAATGATTTGCTACATCAGTTTGGATCGTGTACAACTTCCAAATAGTTATGGGATGTGCTAAAGAATCGTCATGATGGTAACGAGAATACGAGCAGGTTGAGAATGGAAGAGCTGAGGAAAGAATTTGAGAACTTCAGCTATGTTGGGAATGAGACGTTGAAATAGTTGACTCCCAGATATTGTCACTTGTTAACTGAATTGTCAAGCTATGACGTTCAGATTCCTATGTCAGATCTGGTGGACAAATTTGCTGATGCTTTACCACCTTACTGGGATCAACACATCGAGGTACTTAAGGAGAAAGATGCTTACAAGTACTGGACCATCAACGAGTTTATCCAGAAGTTGGAAAACAAAGAACTCGAGGAGAAGAGGAAAGCAAAAAGATCACAGATTCCTCGAAACCCAGAGTTGTACCATGCTAGTACTTCATCAACTGTGGGTAACTCAAGTCATGGAGGAACACTTGCTCCTCATATAGCATGTGTCTCAAGTGTCATGGAACCACCCAAACAACCGATCAACTACCTAGATCAAACCTCATCTTACACACAACCATCATACACCCCACCACCACAACAATATACAAATTCTTTCATTTCACCATTTTCTCCAATGCAACAAGCTGCATGTTATTCTGCAAATCAACCACAACAACCTCAACAACAATTGTACATGACTCAAATGAATCAGACCAATCAGAAACCGGTAGTGTTGGAGACATCCACCATGACTAACGTTACTGTCGAAGTTGCTCAGCAACATATTGCGCTAGTCTCAGCAATGGTTGCTTCGTATAACGGTTTAGTAGCAAGTCAAATTGGGAATAACAACTTAACCAATGAAGATTATGCTCAAATCGATAAAGAGGATATGGAGCTAATAGACATTCAGTGGGCTTTCGCAAGCATTATGAGGCGAGCAACCGAATTCATAGAAAAGACCGGGAGAACTGATTTGGGTACTTCTCCAAACACAACATATGGCTTTAACAAAGAGAAAGTCACATGTTTTAATTGTGGTGGAAAAGGTCACTTCAAGAGAGAGTGTACACAGCCTGCTAAACAAGGTAACCGAAACCCATTCAACTCAAACTACCAAAACCGTCAATCTCAAAACCAAGTCTCTTTTCAAAACAACAACTATCAAAACCAAAACAATTACCAAAACCGACAAAACACCTCTCAAAACAACCCAAATAGACAACCAAACACAACCAACCAGAATCAAACTCAACCACCAAATAATCCAAACAGAACAGTTATACCCATCACTACACCAAATGAGGAACCACAGAATAACAATCAAAATCAAGCTTTGGTGATTCAGAATGATGAGAGATTTGACTGGACTGATATACAAATTGTTGTTGAGGAGATAAGACCTGGTGGGAATGTGGCGTGTGTTGCACAACAGGTTGATATTGAGGAGTCGGTGAAAGTTGATCAAGTTAAAGAAACTGAGAATGAGGTTGAGGAATCAGTTGAAGAGATGAATGTGGAAACTGAAACTGTTGAAGTTCAGGCTGAAGAGAAAAGTTCGGGAGTTGTGATTGATTCAGTCACAGACATTCCTGAAGAAAATGAGTCAGTATATTCAGATTCAGAAAGTGAATCAGACTCAGAGGCCAGTGTGACTTCTTTAGATGATGACATTGATCAATTGCTGGCTGAAGCTGATTTTCTGAAGACGAGGAAGTCATGCATAGTGGATGATGCCTTTACCAGAATCGATTATTCCAAATTCTTTGCTAGGAAAGAATCTCATTTTGCTCTAATGGCTATGACAGATCCTCCAAAACAGGTAAGTTCTGAATCTACCAGTGATATTACTAGCGATAAGTATTATGGCACTTGTGATAGATTGACAGAAGAAAATAAGCAACTTCGCGTACAACGTGATAGTGCTGTGATTAACTGTCAATCTGCTCGCAAGGAAGTTATAGCGTTCAACAAAGTGATTGATGGGTATAAAAAGGACATTTCTGATCTAAAGAAAACTCTTTCATTAAAACAATTGGCAATTAACAGTTACATTGATGAACTTGAAAATACTAAGTTAGAAATGGCCACCATCAAGTGTTTTGCTAAAAAGGTCAACAAAAAGCTTGAAAGCTAGAAGCACGTTGCTTATGTCGTTGATCACATCATTGATGAACCATCTCAAACCACAAATTATAAGTCTGTGCCATCTCCGGTGCTGTTTGAAAACCACAATTGTCATCAAGTGACACCGGAGAGCTCAGTAAAATCTGATTCTGCATCGGAAGATGAATCCAATACTTCGAGTATCGGAGATCCAAATTCCGATGTACGACCGATTTTAGGTTTGAACAATGAGGGAGTTACTGCTGTAACTGATGATTCGGACACTGAGAATGAGAAAGTTGAGAACGTGAGTGATATTCCGAAGGAAAATCACATTATCACGAATGAACATGTGTCACCTTCTCAACATTCTCATACGATGGCTAATGCGCATCGTGTTAAACAATCCGAAAAGAAAGAAGTGAAAAAGGATTCAGGTGACAAACCAGTCAAGGTATTTTATCGGATGGAAGGATCCGATAAGATTATCTCTGACGAGGAATATCCAATCAAGTTTGCTAACTATTCTAAAATTGAGAAAATTTGGCAAGAAAGCACAATATGGTTTCCGAAACATGAAAGATCAAATGATATTCCACCAGAAATTTTAAAGAAACTGTATTTGGATGTTCCAAAAGAACCAAAAGTTCATGTCACCCAATTCATCAAACCGAAACAAAAAGCAAATGGTTTTCTTGAGCCAGCTTACACTAGGGGCCCAGCTCCTGAGAGTTTAAGGCGTAGATGTGTTGATGACCAATATCCCATCAAAACATTTGCAAAGCCGCATGCTTAGAACGTGTTTGAAGAATACCGTGCATGTTTCAAATGCGGGGAGAGAGGGCATTTACTTGCTCACTGCCGGTACTTGAGACACAAAAGGCATGAGGTTGAAGTGAGGCAATCCATGAGAAAGCCGGTTGACAATCATTGTTATCCACAAAGACGATTTGTTCCTCAACCAACACCATTTTATAATCAAAACAATTTTTATCAAAAGAGGAATGAACGTCAATTTCATTATGATCGTCGCAACCGGATACCATGGAGAAACCTTTGAAGAGACCAATGGTGAACACAACAGTTGATAGACAAAAGGTACCACAAAAACCTGCTGTCAAATCGAATGTTGGACCCAAATCGGTTAAATCCGAGAAGGTAGTCAAGAAAGTTTCATTTGTGAACGATATTAAGAAAACGACTGAGACTCCAAAATCTCAGATTCGTATTCTAAAACGTTCGGAACAGTCTTGGACACCAAATGGTACTCCGGGAGCCTCTACTTCCAAATCAAATGAAAAGGTTGAAAAAGTTTTGAATGATCCGAAAAAGATCAATTTAAAACCAAATGTTGATGTTAATGAATCTTTGAAGGGTGATATTCAAAGACCCAAGACCACACAGGCTTGGGTCCCCCGAAAGAACTAACTGGTTTACTTAATGTGTGCAGGGAGCTTCAGCTGGCCCTATTAGCAGTCTTTGGATTGTAGATAGTGGAGCTTCAGGCCACATGACAGGGGATTTAGCATTGCTGTTCGACATGAAGAATATTAATGGGGGGTATGTTGCATTTGCTGGAAACAAAGGAGGTTACATCACGATGGAAGGAAGCGTGAGTAACGGGATTGTGAGTTTCGAGAGGATTTCATATGTGAAGCAGATCGATTATAATCTGTTGAGTGTCAGTCAGATATGCGACAAACAATTTTCTGTATATTTTGATGACAAATCTTGTTATATCCTCAAACCGGGCTTCAAAATTCCAAAAAAGTGGGTTATGTTGAAGGCACCTCGAGTCAACAATCTCTATATTCTTGATATGTCCAAGGCAATGACGACCCAGGGACAGGTGACATGTTTCCTATCAAAAGCTACAGAGAAAGAGTCGATTATGTGGCATAGAAGGATGGGGCATATTCACCTGAGGAAAATGAACAACTTAGTGAAAAATGGGCTTGTCGAAGGCGTAAATGTTAAACATTTCCATTTGAACGACAAGTGTGTAAGCTGTAAGAATGGAAAGCAACACAAACAATCCCATAAGGTGAAGAAAGTAAACTCTGTTGAGATGCCACTTGAGCGATTGCACATGGACCTGTCAAACGTAAAAGTCATCTTGGAGAGCTTTATTGTTTACTTGTCACTGACAACTTTTCAAGATTCTCATGGTTAATGTGTTTGCATCATAAAAGTGACACTTTTAACAATCTGAAAGTTCTGTTCACTCGATTGGAGAATATCTATGGTCTAAAGATCAAGCGAATTCGGAGTGACAATGGGACGGAGTTCAAAAATGCAAAGATGGATGATCTTTGTGAAAACAAAGGAATTCATCATGAATATTCTCCTACGTATACCCCTCAACAGAACGGTGTTGCTGAATGGAAAAACAGGACTCTCATAGAAACGGCAAGAACAATGCTAGCAGACTCGAATCTTCCAGTAATGTTCTGGAACGAGGCGATTTATGCAGCAAAATATACACTAAATCGGGTCTTAACAGTGAAGAAGTTTGGCAAAACTTCTTATGAGCTGTTGCACCGTAGAAAGCCAAACTTGGAGTATCTAGAACCTTTTGGGGCTCCGTGCACAATGTTGAATCCAGGCGAAAAGTTTAGTCCAAAAGCTGAAGAGGGATACTTTGTTGGATATGCAACCCCGCTCAAACGGGTATTCAACAAAAGAACTCGCCAGGTGGAGGATTGGGCAAACGTTGAAGTTCAACGGTATACTCAAAATGTGCAAGGAAATGGTCCCGATTGGATGTTTGATTACAAAGATTTCTTTGAATCATTCAATCTAGATAGCTTGGTTGAAGAGGCTGTTATCCGACTACTTTACGAGTGTGAAAACGTAGCGACTTCACCATTGGTGCGTCCGATCACCGTAACTCCTCCAACAGCTTCTAATGATACCAATGCGCCTGTACCAGAGGAAGAAGTGTTTCAAGAGGCTTCAACTACTTTAGATACTTCAGAATCGGAAGATGATGGAGATTCGAAGAAGTTATTCTTGAACATGCAACAGAGGCACCGCCAGTGAACCCAAATCCAGATGTTGCTTCATCATCTAACACAGGTAATGATCTAGATGCAGTAGAGAACTTGACTACTCAGACGGGAGTTATTATACCGGAACATCTGGAATCTCGGATTCATCGTATTCACCCGCTAGAGCAAGTTATCGGTGACCCTGGTAGAAGTGTTATGACGAGAGGACAGCTAAGAAGTGTCAATTCACTAGAAAGTTTTGGTGCTTTAGCTTTATATGCAACAATACAAAAGTCTGGTTGTCAGAACGATTTGTCGTTTGCATGTTATGTTTCGCAGGTCGAGCCGCGGACATACAAAGAAGCTCTTTTGGATGATGCCTGGGTCGAGGCGATGCAAGAGGAGTTGTTGCAATTTCAGAAGTTGGGCGTCTGGACACTGGCGGATTTACCTCCAGGAAGGAAGAAGATTGGTACCAAGTGGGTGTTTAAATGTAAGAAAGACCATAGAGGAGTGATTGTAAGGAACAAAGCCAGATTGGTAGTTCAAGGTTTTCCTCAGATCGAAGGAATTGACTACAATGAGATTTATGCACCTGTGGCACGCATAGAAGCTATCCGAATGTTTCTAGCGTTTTCCTCCTACAAGAAATTTAAGGTGTATCAAATGGATGTCAAAAGTGATTTTCTTTACGGTGTGGTCAAAGAAGAGGTTTACGTCGGTCAACCACCGGGCTTTGAAGATCCTATCCACCAGGCTCCACGCCAATGGTACGAGGAGCTGAGCACGTACCTCATGTCGAAAGGATTCAAACGCGGATTGGTCGACTGTACTCTGTTTACGAAGAAAACAGGAGAAGATTTGCTTCTCGTCCAGATTTATGTAGACGATATTATTTTTGGCTCAACTAACGAACTTCTTTGCAGGGAATTTGAACGTTTTATGAGGGAAAAGTTCGAAATGAGTGCGATGGGCGAAATGCAGTTCTTCCTCGGCTTGCAGGTGGATCAAAGACCAATGGGGATCTTTATTCATCAAACCAAATACGTATCCGAAGTCTTGATCCGGTTCCAGATGGAGGATTCCAAGCCGATGGACACCCCGATTCAACCTAATCACGGGATTGGTGTTGACGCTAAAGGGGAGCTGATGGACCCATTTACATACAGAGCAATCATCAGATCTCTGATGTATCTAACCGCCTCAAGGCCAGAAATAATGTTCGCTACATGCCTCTGCGCACGTTTCCAATCGAAGCCGAAACAAAGTCATCTGACAGCGGTCAAGCGTATCCTTAGATATCTGAAGGGTTGTCCGTCGAGAGGAATATGGTACCCTAATGATGATAATTTTGACTTTATCGCATTTAGTGATGCAGATTGGGGCGGCTGTGACAAAGACAGCAAATCCACGACAGCTGGATGCCAGTTTTTAGGGAGCAGGTTATTCATCTGGCAGTGTAAGAAGCAGACCTTGGTCGCATTGTCTACTTGCGAAGCAGAGTACATAGCAGCCTCGAGTTGTTGCTCACAGGTTCTCTGGATTCAGCAGCAGATGGTGGATTACGGTTTGCAATTTCTTAAAACCCTATACACTGTGATAATGAAGCCGCAATTGCATTAACTAAAGATACGGGCAATCACTCGAAAGCTAAACATATCCGGATTAAGTATCACTTTATCCGTGATTGTTATGCTAAAGAGTTGATCGATATGGTCAAAATCCACACTGACTATCAACGAGCAGACTTGTTCACAAAAGCTTTTGATAAATCCAGATTCGAATATCTTTTAAATGTAAACAATATAAATGAAAATTTCAAAAACCCAAAAATATGTTTTACATTTTAGGGGGAGTCTTTTATCAGAAAAACCAAAAACATTGGAAAATTCAAAAGGCCATAAAAAATAGAAAAACCCAATATGATTTCCAGGATAAAAAGAGGAAATGATAGTACATCAGTAGGGATCTGATACAGGCTAAAGATATGTAATGCAATATGAGGCGTGTGTTGATTTCGTGTGATGTGTTGATAGGCTTCGTAGACTATTAACTGCGTGCATTAGTGATACAAACATAACGAACTACTAGTTCGTGGCTGAACACTTCATGGGCATATGGTCTTAGTACCGTAATTTCGTTTGATAGAGTTGCCAAAATCTGAGGTTTCGGGTCATTATGTTATTGTTATCCGGGATATTCTGATTGATTTTTTGTCGTATTAATTTACGGACCTAGTTTAATCAGAATATTTGCTAAAAGAGCTTTAATGCCAAAACCAAAAGTTACCGAATTGAGGAACTTCATGTTATTATTGATCAAAGATCATAATTACATCGTGTCAATTTACTGATGCAAATCAGTAGTTGATATCAGCCTCAACCTGGTATATATGCACATGTTACTTTGCTGCATTCGTTTGTTGACCTGTACACCTCTGTGCTATATATCTTGTAACTAAACGGATAACTCTGGCATAATCACGCGTTACGAGGAAGCTTTGTGCAATTTCTTGATACAGGAGTATGTCGTGTGTGTGGGAACCACAACGTGTTAGTATAATACACCTAAATCGTATCATTTTAGAGCACTGCATTACAGTCTGCATGTGAGCTTATGTGGACAACAATATCAGCAGTTGCCGGGTGACACACTGCTTCTAATGATAATATAAATTAGATTAACGTTGTGGTCAGATTTCTCAAACAACTGATATGATCTTCTTACCGGACATCACAAAACATTTACTGCTTTACTTTACATTTATGCATTTTAGTTTGATTTTTTACAAAAAGATACAAAACTCAAAAAGATTTTAGGTGTGTTTTAATATAAATTTCAGAAAAACCAAAAGTTTTACATTTCTGCGTTATTTTTGGATAACCAATGGTGTATGATGGTCATTTTCTAAGATTTGATGAAACAATCTGAGCTTTGTATCATTTTAAACAGAAATAATGCATGTTTGAGACTAAATGGGTTGAAAAATGTTTGAACGGGATTTGATTTCGTGATTTGGTAAAAATTTCAAAATTTTCCATTCACATTCGCCCCTTAATTGGGTCGAATGTGGAAAATTGTTTCACTTTCGTGCTTTAAAATTGGACGAAGGTGGGTTTTCCTCTAAAATTTTCACTTTCGGGTTAACTTTTCACATTCGAGTCACTAATTTGGGTCGAATGTGGAAAATTTCTCACATTCGTCCAACAGCAACGGTCGAAAGTGGAGCTCTATATAACCTCATCACCAGGTTCAAACCCTCATTCGTAAATTTTTCAAAATTTTTCAAAAAGTGGAAACCTTGTTGCCCTGTTTCTTTTCAATTTAGATTATTGTTCCTTATCAATTTCTCATCAGTTTGATCATTTTTACATAGGTAATGGCTTGAAAACAAAGCCAGAATTGGGGTTTTCGTGTTCGAACCCTAGAATGTGTGATCTGGACATTTATGGACTGGTTTAACATGATTCTTTGATTAGGATTCAATGTTCATTGATTTTAGGGGGAGAATAGAGGAAAAACTAGGGTTAATTCACTGATTTGATGTGTTAATCGATTGGATGTATTAGTCGAACCCTAGTTTTCTTTTAAAATCAATAAACAATGAATAAATAGCACAATTGATAGTTCTAATAGATTAATCGGTCACTTTAGATGTTGTTTGAATAAAAAATATAGTTTAAAACACAACAGATAACAAATTTGAAATTTTGGGTTTTAAACTGACACATTCGTCCCATATGTAAAGGGCGAATGTGAATCTAACAGGTCGAATGTTGCTTTACAATGGATGAAAGTGGAATTCTTGGGACTAAGGTGGATTTTATTTCACATTCGAATTGAGGATTTTATTCGAACCAAATAATACACTTTCGAACTCATAATTTCTCACATTCGTACCTCCTAGTGGGCGAATGTGGAAATTTGAAAAATTTCAAAAATTTCAAAGTTTGTCGTTTTTGACTATTCTGACGTATTTTTCGTGTTTCTGTGTTACAGATGGCAGAACAATCAGAAAACGTGGAGAAACCTGTAGAGGAAGTGCCTGTTCAAGATCCTGTGCAGGAAGCTCAAGAAGGGAATATACCAAATGTGTGGTCGTTTGAACCTCCACAGAATTGATGTGCGTATGTTGGAGAAGTAATGAAGAATACAGAGTTTTCTGGTATAGTTGACTTTCTCAGAAGGAGCAGAATTATCCATGCCATTGCTACACCAGCAATCATATACAAAGACATCGTTGAAGATTTCTGGAAGAATGCTCGGTATGATTTCTGGGAGGGAAAAACTGCCATTGTTAGCAAGATTCAAGGGATGGAAATGTTGATTACTGAAGAAGACATTAGAGAGGCACTCAAGATTAAAGATGAGGAGTGTACTGATCCTAGAGTATTATCCTGGACTGAGCAGAGAGTATGCTTTTTGAGAATGAAATATAACGGTCCGATCACCGATGGAGCGTTACATAAGGGGAAACTCAGTGTGCAATTCAAGTATTTTGCACATGTGATTATTCATGTTTTCGGGACAGTTAGTGGTGGATACGATGTGATGACGAAGAGTTTAAGCTCGTTAATGGTTGCGTTAACACTTAACAAACCATTTAACATTGCTGGAATGATATTAGATCACATGCTGGAGATGTTGAAGGGATTAAAGTCTAAGAAGTTCTTGATGTATCCCAGATTTCTGATGATGATATTCGATAATAAGTATCCTAACTTGAGGAAGGATCCTACTATGGTGTTGGGACAGGATCATATGAACATCAGAACGTTGGTGAGAATGAAGGGATATAAGGGTATTCCAGATGATGAGAAGCCACCACATAAACGTTTGTTTGGATGTTTGGTTAATCCGGGTTACACTGACCCTGGATTGAACAAGGCGAGACACGATAAGAGTGATTCTGATAATGATGATCCGTTGGTGCATGCTGATGCAAGTACCAAGAGGAAAAGACAAGTTAAAAATGTCAGAGCCAAAGGGAAGGGCAAGGCAAAAGCTGATGAAAGTGAATCTGCAAAGAAACAGAGGGCTAGGAAGAAGAGTACTGCAAAGAAGGGTACTTGTTTGGTAGATGAGGACTCAGTGGATTCTGAAGAGACTGAGGAAGAAGAACAGTGGGATTCTGAGACTGAGTTGGTGAGAAAGTCTTCCAAACGCAAGGCCACTGCTCTTGGAGAGTCTGATTCACTCAACAAATCTATGGAAGAGATGTTACAGAAAGAGCCAACTGATAATGAAGGTGATTTAGGTTTGGATACTGAAGATTTTGATGGATCGACAGTAGTGGTGAATCTGAAAAAGCCTAAGCACAAGTCGATGGCTAAGAAGGTGAGTACGAAGAAGTTGAGAGAGAAGGAGATTGAGAAGTTGTTAAAAGGAAAGAAAGTGCCTGAAGCTGGTACTTCATCAAAAGTTTCCTCACCTGCTGCGAAGAAACAAAGGAAGGCTAAAGAACCTGAAGTAGTTCCTAATATAGAAGCTACTTTAGAAAATGTTCTTAACATGTTCAGGAAGCCTGAGAAAGAAAAGACTCCTGTTGTTGAATCTTCCAAAGCAAAAGTCACTGTTTCAGATGATGTGATGAAACAGGTGAATAAGAAGATGGAAGAGATGATGAAAATGCTAGTTGCTCAACAAGCTGAGATTGAAAAGTTTAAAAAGAATGAAGAAAAAATGTTACAGATAGTTGTTGCTTCAAAGACAAATCAAGATGAACTTGAAAAGAAGTTGAAACAACTTGAGGAGGAGAAAAATGAGCTTGATGAGAAGTGTGATGGAAACAGGAGAATGATAAAAAGTGTTAGAAAAGAGAACAAAGAATTGAAAAAGGAGAATAAAAGGATGAGTGATCTACTTGATAAACTATATGGTGAAGCTCCTAAACTGAAAGAAGGAGAAGAAGACAAAGAAAAAGAAGAGGAACAAGTAGATTATGAAGAATCTGATAAAGAGGAAGAAGAGGATGAATCAGATGACAATGATGATGATGCTGAGGGTGGATCGGGTAATAAGAGTAATGATGAAGAGAGTAGCAGTAGTGATGATGATGATGGTGATGATGATTCGAGAAAATTTACTTTTGAACAAAGACAGACCAAAAAGGGGAGTGCGGGTCAGTCGAGCTCGAAGAAATTAGGAGAGAACGTTGATTCCGATGACAGTATTTTCTGGAATGAAAAGGTTAGAGCTTTATCAGATGAAGCTAAAGATGTATATCGGGAGATGTTGGGAAAGAGAGAATGGACTATAGAGTTCACTGGGAAGTTTGCTGAGATATTCCAAACAGAGGATATGAGATACGAGTTAGAGTATAATGATCCTGATTTGGAAGATGGTGAGGTGTCTGCTGCTGTGACCAAAGAGATTCTGGAAGGGATTGCGCAGCGAGTAGGAAAGACACTGGAGGAGATAATGTCAGATCAAATGATTCCAGACATTCCTGAATAGGATGTTGGAAATCATTCTGATGACAAGCAAACACCAGAAACAGAGGAGATTGAGATAGAAGATATTACTTATGAAGAGTATCCTCAATACTTCAGAACAAATGATGAGAATGAAGTATTCCCAGATTTCACTGAAACACATCAGAGGGAAGCAAAGAAGAAAGCTGAAAAGAAAAGCGAAAAGTTTGTTAAGAAAGTGTTTGGTGAAGATAAACAGAAACCATCTAAACAAAGTGACGACTTGAAGACTTTGTTGTAGAAGCTGAAGGAAAAGGATGATAAAAGGCCTAAACCGGAAGCACAGGGAGGATTCTACAGATATCACAACCAAAAGTTTAAAGGCAGAGCTCTTGGTTGGAAATATCTTAGAAATCTGAAATGCATTGCAGTCAAATGGGAAACTGGAATTCTGTACTTCTACAGATTCTATGACTTGCTAACTCTACCGTACTGGGCGGTGAGAGATATCTGCAGATTCAGGATGACTGGTGCATCTGTGAACAATACGGCGGTTGGATGGTTTGCTGATAGGTTGATCTGGGAGAGTAGGACAAAGTGGAGAGTGACGTTGATCCAAAGAAGAAAGGTTCACAGGGATGTTGATCCAAAGACGGGTAAGAATAGAGTGACGTTGATATACAAAGCTCCTGAAGTTATGAGAAAGATTCCTCTAATGCCAATTCAACAACACTTCAGTGAAGATTTCATCTTCTGGTATTATGATTGGAGGAATGCTGAAGCAGTTATTGTGCTGAGAGATGGGAAGGATGCATATAAGAAGATACATGTTTTTGACCCAATGTGGCTCATTAACTGTACATTTGAAGACATCATCATGCTTTATTACAACCCGATTTATAGTGATCCCAATGATGCATCACAAGCAAAGAAGTATCAACAGGTTGTTGGAGTATGCTTTGCTTATGATATCAACTCCGGTAGCAACCTTGAGCAGAAGTTGGGCAAGCAGGTGAAGGTAGCTGAAGTACCTAAGCAATCAACGAAGAGGAAACTCGAACCAGAGATGACAAAAGACCAAAAGAAACAGCTGAGAATCAAATTGATGAACTTACAGTGTAAGACCCTAACCCGTAAATACACGATTATTGTTTAATCTTACGAGTTATAGCCTTAACTGAAAACCACTCCCGATTAAAGCCTTGATATTTAAGAAAAACTTACACCGTTGTAATCAATACATTTTTTTTCTAAACTCATATATTAAGATTCTTTTTTTTTTGCGTTGCAACGGGAGTCTCTTGAATTCTGGTGCGGAAGCTTGATGAGTGCTCGGGTGTGTTCGGTTCTTCTCATGACTTGATCCTTTCTCCAGAACTTCCATCACATATTTACCTAACACCATTTCACATGAAATGGTTAGTGAGATTGATAATATTGCATTTAGATTAGTGGAAGTGTTTATCGTTGGTATTTGGGTTTAACGAAGAATAAGCAAGTATGAGTTTATGAAACTTTTTACAAATTTTCCACCCATATTAGGCCAAGTCAAACCATGACTTCAAAATACTTATAACTTTCATGTGTGCACTTTAGAGAAATAGGTCCCATTAACCCGTCTAATGAGATCCGAGAATAATTAACCAAATTCTCAAAACATACATATGAGAATGTTTTCTTATTATATAGAAACCCAGATTTCACATCCGGTTTCACATGCTTAGTTTCTCCACCGGTTTAGCGATTTATCCGAAGGCGCTACTTGACCCATTAGGAGACCTTAAGCCTTTAATTCATGCCTTCTTATATCATAATAAATACCTGACGGGTCAAAGTTATGACCGAGTACAAATACCTTGCAAATTCCACTTAATATGCTAGGACAACGCATGCCCTATGCCTTTATGCTTACCTGTAGAGGAACATCTCGACAAGGCAACATTAAATTCCGGATTCAAATGGTAATGACTTCCCCATTTGCCCCAATGAACCGTTCGGTTGATTTGACACATTCTAAACTTGTTCTTAAGGCATCCAAACCTTATATCTTAAGGTTTGCCGCCAAATAAGATTTATTCCGTTTTATTTTGTTTACTCAATTCGACCAATTATAGTTTATGACCTAGGGTCTTTCCTTATTATGTCAATGTCTCAATCAATATGATATAACTCTACAACATTTCGCCGTACTTTTAACAACATTTTCGTTGTAGTTTTCTTCAGCATTTTGCTGCATTTCAACAGCTTTTCGCAGGCATTTTGCTGCAGTTTTCTGCAGCATTTTCGCTGCACTTTTAACAGCATTAAGCAGACATTTTGCTGCACTTTTCTGCAGCATTTTCGCTGCAGTTTTCTGCAGCATTTTGCTGCGTTTTCAGCAGCATTTTCGCTGCATTTCAGCAGCGTTTTCTGCAGCTTTTAGCTGCATTTTCGCTGCAGTTTTTCTGCAGCATTTTGCTGCGTTTTCAGCAGCATTTTCGCTGCATTTCAGCAGCATTTAGCTGCATTTTCGCTGCAGTTTTTCTGCAGCATTTTGCTGCGTTTTCAGCAGCATTTTCGCTGCACTTTTGTGCAGTGTTTCAACAGTGTTCGGCTGCATTTTTATGCAGCGTTTCACCAATGTTTGGCTGCACTTTTGTGCAATGTTTCAACCTAGTTTTAATAGCGTTTTACATAGTGTTGGTAAATCTTAGGGCGTAAGAAATACTTACATTGTATTCACTCTCATTTCCTTGCACTTTAAGCTTGTATCCGCTTGACCCGTTTTGCTCGTTGATCCATTCCTTCCAAGCTTGCACCTAGCTTGACAAGATCAACATTCACTATACTCATAAGATTAGTTAAGTTAGTCATCATATTCAATAACTAACACATCTCATGAGTTTATTCACACCATCATATCACTTTCCCAATTATCATTGGACTATATTTTTCATGTGTGGTGTGATCCATCTTTTACATATGTATTTCACATTTTATATGCGGGTAATTCCATGATTACCCAAATCAAGTTATCACCTCAATTTGCAAACAAGACTATTGAGACGTTTCATCAAATACTTGGTGTGCACCCACCAAATTCAATTGATTTTCATGGGTTTAAGTTTAGCTAAAACACACCCATTTATCAATCATCATCATATCATGTTGTTTAGGCTCTTTAGTCTAAATTCCTCATTATAACAACTCCTAAGAGTCAACTAAATCATTAAACATAGAGGGTTTCAACCTAGAGGTTAAAACCCAAATTTTGCATACTAACATAATCCTTATGAGCATGATCAATTTACACGTAAAAATGATTCATACCCAAACTAAGCATGATTCTGGCTCCCCTAAGCTAGAGAAACCTTCAACAACTTAGAATCCCACGTTTTTACAAAACCCTAGATTTTCATCATAACCAAGCATGAACATACCAACAAAATTAGCCAAATAAAATGTTACCTTGGTGTGTATTATGCTTGGATGATTCGTTTTAGGGCTAATGCACACAAAAGCCCCTTGATTTCATCTTGATTTAGCTTGATCATAGAGTTTCTCTTATGTGTGTGTTTTGAGTGTGTGTATGGATGATTTTCCTGATGAAAAATCGATATCCCTTTTTCCTTTATCAAGTTCATAAGTCAACTATGGCTTAATGACACATTTGGTCCTTCAAGTTTCACACAAGTGGATTTGGCTAAACCCACTAAATAAGTTAATCTCTTACAATGGGTCTTAGCCATGTTTAGCTCACAAGGTTAACGGGGTCATTTTCCTATGTTAGGAATTTCGTATAGGTCGCGCCTATAAAAGCCCCGTGTGTTTATATTATCATGAAATACGATTTAGAAATTTTGAGGTGTTACATACAGATGGATGAAGCGAGAAGGCAATCCGAGCAATAGTCGAGGGGGAGTTTGTAGATGCATTTTGTGCGACTAATGCTTCGGATTGTGATTATTAACATGTGTTAGAATTTCAGAAGGGTCGAAGGTGAATTATCAGAAGGTCGAAGGTAGAGTTTATTGGTCGAAGGTGAAGACTTAAGGGCGAATGTGGAAAGGACTCATGAAGATATCTATATTCGTACTGTATGAACGGTCGAATGTGGACAAAGTCCACATTCGTACTCCAGAAACGGTCGAATGTGCTGACAGTATAAAAGGGTTTAGTTTGTTTTGTTTGTTAGAGTTCTTGGTCATTGTGTGTGTGTTAAGGTCAGAGGTGTGCTCTCTAGATTGAGTCTGTGAGAGTGCTTTTAGATTAACTTGTAATCAGTTTATGTAATCAATATTAAATAAGTTATCTATGAAAATGATGTTGAAAAGCGTAATTCGTGTGTTGTGATTTGTGTATTATCATTTTGTTCTGTTCTAGGGTTTCCGCACCTGGAATAGTGCCTTGTATGATCAGATTTCCTGTTTAAAGCTAAAATTCTTCAATTACACAATAGACACCAAATTAACCAAAGCAAAAAGATATAACAGATAACAATATAGTCTGAGCATCATCTAATTGGGGCTCAGATGACATAATAACTCTCAGAAAACATACCTGAGAACGTCAGCAGAGCTACAAACAATAGGCTAACATACCGGAAATAACGCACCATAGAAGGTCCCGTATTCTCAGAAACCAAAAATTGCTAAATGGAACATCTCTGTGTCCATATATGTCTTTATATGGCATAAAAGACAACATTTAATGTCAGCTGAGCAATAAAACCCACCAAATACAAAACCCTGTCTCTGAGCTGCTTGATTACTAGTGGTTTGACTGCCGCCACCAAGGGTTTCGCAAATGAACCGGTAACAACGGACGGCGTAACAGAGAGCACCGGTAACATTCGCGAAGACAAAGATTGTGGTTTTTATAGAGATGAGAACAACCAAGAACCTGCCGTCGCCATGACGACAATGACACCACCTCCGTCTCCATCGCATAACATGCGTAGGTGGATAAAGGGATAATGACAGAGAAGAGACCTGCCTTAACCGGCCAAGAGAGTGGGTTGAAAACCCCAAATAAAATCGGTCAAAGCTGCAACCGGTAACGCCGGTGAACGACCGGCGGCGCATACAAGTGGAGGTTAACATATTGCAGAGGAGTACGAAGGCATCAAAGGCTTGTACTAAGCGAAACCGTAATCGCTTCTCACATCGATATCTTGTAATTGTGTATATATATATATATATATAATATGTGGATGACATCATTTTTGGGTCCATATGTAACAAAATGTGTAAAGAGTTTAGAAAACTCATGACAACAGAGTTTGAAATGAGTGCCATGGGTGAACTCAAATGCTTTGTTGGTCTCCAAGTTAAGCATTTGCAAAATGGAACATTTATTCACCAAAATAAGTATGTTAAAAACTTAGAAAATTTGAAATGAATGATTCTAAACCATGTAGTACACCGATGAGTACCACAAGTTAGTTACTGTTTATGATAAAGATGAACTGGTTGATCAGACACATTATAGTTGCATGATTGGGTCTTTATTGTACCTAACTGCATCTAGGCTAGACATTATGTTTGCCACTTGTGTCTATGCAAGATTTCAGGCATCACCTAGAAAGTCAAATCTTATAGCTGTGAACAGGATATTCAGATACCTAAAAGGTGCTCCCACACTTGGTATCTGGTATCCTGCTAATGAAAATATTGAGCTTTCAGGTTATTCAGACAGTGATTTTGCTGGTTATCAAACCACAAGGAAGTCAACATCAGGTGGGTGCCAATTCCTAGGCAATGCCTTGGTCTCTTGGCAAAGCAAAAAGCAAGCAGCTGTTTCAACATCCACAGCAGAGGCTGAATACATTGCTGCTGCAAGCTGTATAGCCCAAATCATGTGGCTTCAAAACCAGCTACTGGATTTTGATATAACTGCCCTAAGGACTCCACTCATTTTGGACAGTCAAGCAGCTGAAAATATCATCAAAAATCCAGTCTCCCATTCAACCACAAAGCACATTGATATCAGATACCATTTTGGGAAAGACAACTATGAAAAAGGTTTGATTTCTCTGCACCATGTTCCACAAAGCACATTGACATCAGACACCATTTTGTGAAAGACATCTATGAAAAAGGTTTGATTTCTCAAAAACCCAGTCTCTCATTCAACCACAAAGCACATTGACATCAGACACCATTTTATGAAAAGCTTTAGACACATCTACCTTTGCAAATCTGATCTCTCGGATTGGTATGCTAAACATGGATTAAAGGCAAAAATGTTTTCTTAAATAAAAACATTAAAATGTTGTCAGAAAATCAAAAACCATCCTTAAAAATAGCTTTGATTGAAAAATCTGTTCAAGATAAAACACCACTGTTTCATAAAATTGTATCATCTGTTGGTTGAAAAATCTGTTCAAGATAAAACAACCACTGTTTCATAAAATTGTGTCATTTGTCGGTTGAAAAATCTGTTCAAGACAAAACAACCACTGTTTCATAAAATTGTATCATCTGTTGGTTGAAAAATCTGTTTCCAAACTCTGATCAGATAAAACCACCACTACTGGTTGAAAAATCTGTTTCAAACCTCTGATCAGATAAAACAACTGTTTTCACAAACATCTGATGACTAGTCAACAGATGTTATAAACAACTGTCATCCATCAAAACAGACCTTCCATCAGATGTTTGCCACGTCTGCTCTAAAAAGCAGTGCTTTGGCCACATCAGCAGTTTCCTCTGAGACTATAAAAACCCTGTTTATCTCCAACAGTTGTTACACTGTCTCATCGAATTCAAAATTCTGAAAAACGCTTTCCATCAAAATTAAACCCTCACCCTAAATTCATCGATTTTTGTTGATGCACTTTCTGTGGACGTCACTGTCGAATAGACTAGGGTTGAGTCTTAGTATTGTGTTACATGAGATTGTGGTGATCCATAAGGGCATTTTATGGATCTGACGCATTTGTAAAATATAGGACAATACACAAAGCCAGGTTCGACCTTTATACAAGGGGCGAATGTGGAAGTTTTCCACATTCGACCATTACAAAGGGGCGAATGTGGAAATACTCCACATTCGACCATCACTAAGGGGCGAAGGTGGAACATGTGTATTGGACTATAAATAGCAATCTCATGTGTTGGTTTTCATTTGGTGATTTGAGTTTGTGTTTAGAATGCTCTCAAGGGGGAGGTCATGCCCGACCTCCCCCGGCCACAAGATAGATGTTTATCCTACTGATGACAGTGTCTGTAGCCGTTTCTGCAGTAATACGAATCTGTGATGACTTTGTTATCGTTAATTTCTGTCTCGTCTCGAATCTCCCGTCTGAAACCGAGTTGTTTATGCGTATTCGATCCACGAATTCGGTTCCTAACCGGATTCACAACTGGTATCAGAGCCGTGGTACCGATTTGAACGATCTAACAGTCGTTTGAATCAATCACAGCTCGTTTTTACTGTTTTCAGACGTTAAAATCAGATTATAATTGAAAGGTTGAAACCCTAGAAACCCTAGATTCTTAATTGAACCCGAAATCATGTGATTTCTCCATGTTTTTGTGAATTCGAGGGTTAGGTTTTCATTTCCGCACCTTTCTGAACAAGTTTCATCATCAAATTCAAAGAATTAGAGTGATTATGGACTGATTCGAAGAAAATATTGAACAAGAACACGTGTTGTCTGCACATTCGCCCCTTTCAGAAGATCGGGAGGGCGAATGTGGAACTACTGGGCGAATGTAGCATTTTTAGGACGAACGTGGAGAGATTTAGGGCGAACCTGGAATTTTGTTATGTCAATTTTCACATTCGGGTGACAGATTCCACATTCGGTTCATCGGGCAGGCGAACGTGGAATTGTAAGGGACGAAAGTGAAATTTATTGGACGAAAGTGGACTTGGTTTGTTAGTTTCTACATTCGGGTCATCTTTTTGGGCGAATGTGAAGTTCCCAGGGGCGAATGTAGAATTTAAGGCCTAAAAAATTTCGAATATGGCATTTTTGAAGATTTTCGGAAGAATGGTGATGAGGTATACCCAAATTGTTGAAGATTTGATGATGATGAAACGTTTTATTGTGGGGTAGTCATGAGAATCAACAGTATGATAATCAGATTCAATTGACTATTATGGGCCAGAAAACAGAACAGATTTTATTCCGCATGATGAGAACAGTCAACCCAGTTCCTGTGTGTTTGAAGGAACTTGTTCAAAGAGAGAGAGTTGTTATGAAGAAGGAAATCAAGTTTGAGATTTCAATGTTCTGAAAGTAATGAGGTATCCTAGTAGGAGTCATGTGGCACGTAGGTTCAACGAAAGTTTCAAGTGCTGAAAACTTTTGATGGCTTGATCCACTCGTCTACGGCTTGTATTCTGTCGAACAGATGAAGTTACTCAAGAACATGATTGATTGATTATACGGGATCTCAGAGAAACTTGGTGAAGCATCAGTCAAGGGGGAGATTGTTGATGTAAGTGTCTGATACTTCAACAATAACTGACTGAAGATGCTAGGAAAAGAGAAGAATGTGTTAATGCAATCATAGTCAGCACAAATGAAGAATTTCATAGAAATACTAATGTTCGAGTGGATTGTTTTGCACATAGTCACATTTGAGATGTTTAATTGGGTACTGACAGTTAGACTTCTCCAGTTGGTGTGAAGGGTGATGCAAAGGTTAAGTGCAGATATGAGACGTAAATTACTGGTGGTACCTACGTGTTACGTTGAATATCTGATCGGTCAGTATGGAATCCTTCTAGTAGGGGTCTTATCAGGCTAGTTGGATTGCACGTGATGTACTTGGTCAAGATGACATTCCTGGGTACTGATGCTATGAGACTGCAGTGCATTACATTGTCGACTTCACATTGGCGTAACTAGGTGATCTGGTTGTAATTCAGCGATCGGCTGAATTTGCAAATGATATACGTGGTCTAGCTGACTTCCTGCGTATTGATGCTGAGGGTCCGTAGTGCATTACTTGGTCGGTTCACGAAGGATATTGTATTTCTAACTCAATGCAATAGTGCATGTATTGAGGGGGAGACCTGTGATTCTGACTGTTGATGTGCAAGAGATTTGTGGATTCGCCAACAACGTCCAAGGGGGAGATTGTTGATGCACTTTCTGTGGACGTCACTGTCGAATAGACTAGGGTTGAGTCTTAGTATTGTGTTACATGAGATTGTGGTGATCCATAAGGGCATTTTATGGATCTGACGCATTTGTAAAATATAGGACAATACACAAAGCCAGGTTCGACCTTTATACAAGGGGCGAATGTGGAAGTTTTCCACATTCGACCATTACAAAAGGGCAAATGTGGAAATACTCCACATTCGACCATCACTAAGGGGCGAAGGTGGAACATGTGTATTGGACTATAAATAGCAATCTCATGTGTTGGTTTTCATTTGGTGATTTGAGTTTGTGTTTAGAATGCTCTCAAGGGGGAGGTCATGCCCGACCTCCCCCGGCCACGAGATAGATGTTTATCCTACTGATGACAGTGTCTGTAACCGTTTCTGTAGTAATACGAATCTATGATGACTTTGTTATCGTTAATTTCTGTCTCGTCTCGAATCTCCCGTCTGAAACCGAGTTGTTTATGCGTATTCGATCCACGAATTCGGTTCCTAACCGGATTCACAATTTTCTTACCTGAATCCAAAACATGAATCTTCAAGTGAAAGCTCCCCACAATTACCTACCATATCTGTCCAAAATAGAGGAAAACCGTCTCTTTCATTCCATCATCGACATATTAAATGAATCTAAATACTTGCCTGTTCTCACCGCCACTTCCCTAATCTATATTGACACTTCCCTAATCTATATTGACATATTAAATTTTCTTTCATACCTTACTCATATGCCTCTGTTAGGATCTGAGTTTGATTTGTTAAGAAAGTTTAAGTATGAAATAGATGAATGAATACTAAAGATGGAAAGTGCAGCGAAAATATAAACTATATAATCTTAACAAATGGAATAATTGCTTTCAAACAAGTACTTTCATTAGTCATCACAGATTGTGAAATAATCGTACAAGTTATTACAATTCTCAGCCTCATCACTCAATACTTTGTCTGTGCAGAGAATGTGTGAAGTGATGAATAGAACTGTACAAGCACTGTTCTATTTATAGACAGACCAAAGCACTGATGACCTAAGACTGATGTCACCTAGACAGTGATAGCTAACTACCTTAAAAACATTAAACATCTGCTAGGCTAAACTACTGTTACATTGATTAAACCACTGATAACTAAACAACTGATAGGTAAACTCTGATAGTCTTTCAACATCTGTTGGAGCCTAAGTGTTGTTGGCCCAAACAGACCTTTAGTCTTTGTTAGCACTTTTGTCTTGTACCTTGTGAGCACTTTATTCATCAGTTGTTTTCTTCAATCAGCAGTACTTTGGATCAGCAGCATTTTAGTTATCAGCAGTTAGAGTCATCAGTCGTTTAGGAGGATCCTTGTATAAAGCACTGTTTTATTAATGATCAGTTGTTAGAATATTTTGGCTTTCAATCATCTGTTCTTTTCCAGGTCAGCAGACCCAACAATCTCCCCCTAGAACAGATGATGCCAAAACTGGTCATTATTCTTGATCTTTATTCCTCATCAGACTCTCTCTAATCTGACCCTTCAACTGGAGTTCAAAGTCAAAATAATAGAGATCATCAGCTTCCCTTTCAAGTTCCAAACTCATTAAATCCATGAGGTCATGTGCACTCAGACTGTATGCATCATCCAGGGTGAGTTTTGGGATCTTTCCATTTGACCTAAGCAAAGTCAATTCATGGATGGCTTTGTCTACCTTCCATTTTAGAATTTTTGAGTTAGATGGATTTTTGAGTTGCAATTTTATTGATGATGAGTTTGGTGATGGAGGTCTCCCAATGATTCTTCTTAATTCTTCACTGATGGGGTCAGAGAAGTATTTGACTTGGTTGAAGATCCCCTCTTTCATATAGGTTTCAGCAAACTTTCTTTGAACTTCTTCAGACATTTCTTTCTGCCTTTTGACTTGTCTTCTTGCAGCATTTGTAATGACTGATGAAGGAAGTAAAGCTTCAAATGAAAGGGTCTGATGAGATCTTCCACCTTCTTCATCATCAGAGTAAGTTGGCTTTGGTGGAAGAGTTGGATCAGTTTTTCTTTTCTCTTCTAGTTTCTTATATGTTTCCACCAGCCTCAGTTCAGACCATCTTGCTATGGATTTCATTTCACCATATCCAGCATCAACCAGTTCAACCCTCATTCTTCTAAACCTTAAAGCTCTGACAGGGTCTTTGCCCTTCCTGAAGTCAGGTACATCAGCTTTTTGGTTTTGTTTTTTCAGATCTTCAATCCTTTGTAATTCTTCTTTAAGGGCTTTAATGGTCCAGCCTGTGAAATGTTTCCTTTGGGCTTTGTAAGGCTTGGTGGCCATTATCTGATCAAGAAGAGATTCTCTGACAATCTTCACCATCTCACCACTGATGGGCTTTGCAGACATGGACTTGCTCAGGTCCTTGGCAAAATCTTCAATCCTTCTGAGTTTGCCAAGTTCTGTTGAATGGATGCCCTGAGCAGTCCTGTCATCTTTCCCTTTACATTTCTCTTTAATGACCAAGTCTGTTTGTTGAACCTTTTGTTTCAGATATTCATCAAGGTTTCTGGGGTTAGGTAAGTTTAGGCTTGAAAGAGATGGGAAAGATAGTTGTGTAGCATCCTCATTATTGTAGAAGGATTGAATTTCTCTCTTGATCATGTCAAGCTCAAGGGGATACTGAGCTGCTAGTGGGATATCAGATGTTGGTGATTTGGTGGTGGTGAATTTGGAAGTGTGTGGTGAAAAGGATTGGAGTGGAATGACAGGAATGGGTTGAGTTGGTGGTGGTGTGGTGGCTATGTTCTCATCTTGCACAACAAAAGTGGATTTCTTCTTTCTTTTGTACAAGATGGTAGATGATGGTGGTGATTGTGGTGTGTTAACATATGTTGGAACTTGTGTAGTACCAGTAGATGTTTGCGGTGGTGATGGAATGGGTGGTAAGGTCAAGGCTAAAGCTGTGGTGGTTGAAGTGGATGTTGTGGTAAATGGTTTGGCAGTTGTTTTGGTGGAGGTAGCAACAGAGGTTTTTGTTTTTGAAGGAGGCTGCCTGACATGAGAAGCAGGCCTCTTCTTCCCTTTGGAAGTTCCCACATTTTCATTTTCCTGCTGTTGTTCTTCTTTCTTTTTGGAAAGGTTCTCTACCTTGTTTTGTAAAGTTTTAGCCCTGATCTTCTTAGCCTCAGCAGCCTTTTCAGCCCTTTCATTAGATGTTTCATCAACTTCTTTGGTCTTGGCTGCTTCAGCATTGGTTTGGTCAACAGACTCTGGTGCAGGCTCTGGAGCAGACTTTTCTTGTTGAGAAGGTGGAACCCCAAAAGGTTTCAACTTCTTCAGCCTATCTCTGCCACTCTCCCCCTTTTTAGCATCAGCTGCTGTAAATTCATCATAATCTTCATCTCTTAATATAGTTGTGGGGGAAGAGCCAGAATTCTTCAACAAATGATCTTTAATGGATTTGATGTCTGCCTTTGTGTCATTGAACCTAGCATCCACCAGTTCCTGATCATTATCATGTAAGTCTCTTGTATTTGGTCAGCTAGTTTTCGATGAGCTATGATGATGGGCTGACTGATTTCCGTAGCTCACTAGCAATGTCTTCTTTGGATGGTTGACTTTGTGTGAGAGTCACTAAGGTTTGCATGATGGTCTTGATATCACCTTTGATCTCAGATACAGATGATTCAATTGCATCTACTCTCTCCGTCAATTCTTGGTATTTTAACCCATCACCCAACTTAATGGGATCATCTTAATTCCTACCAGAGGTGGTAGTTGTAACTGGTTCAGTCCTAGGAGGTATATCCATAGGAAAGAAACCAGATGCCCATTCTTCTTGGTTCAGGGGACTTCCAACTGGGATTGAGGTCAATCTTGTTGCCTCAACAATTATTGCCTTCATGGAAGTCTGATTGATGTATCCACTGTCCTGAAGTGAGACAATGGTCTATACAACAGTAGTGGCTGCTTCACTTGAACTACTACTCTGAGTTTCATGTAACTCAAAGGGTGTGGCCTCCTCTGTTTGTGGGTTGACCAATTGACTTTTCTCTAAACCAGTCACTTGTTGAGGTACACTCTCAGTGATAGGTGGTTGAGAGGAACTGGTTGTGTCCAGAGTTTTGTCATTGGCCTCAAACAATGGTTGCATAGTTGGTGGAATTGATGGTGAGGGTTGTGGAGTGACAAGAATATTAGCCCTGGGAGAAGGACTTGTAAACAAATGTTCAAGTGAATCACTTGCTCCATGATGTGTTTCCCCTTGGCTTACAACATGATCCTTTTGAGATGATTCATGAGGAGTTTGGCTAGGTTGAGACTTTACCACCTGTTCAGAGGAAGTATCAACAGTGGTTGTTTGTTGCTTTTGTGTTGCAACAGGATTTTTCTCTAGTATCTCATCCTCTAGAGTCACCTTATTGGTTTGTTTTTTGGGGGGTTTTGTGGATGGAGTGTTCTTTTTGGTAGTTCTGGTGTGGGTTTCACAGCACTTGATGTAGTGCCATGATCACTAGGAGCAGTGGGCTCAGCAACAGAGGTTTGCACAACAGTTGTTGTTTTAACTCTCTTTGCTTGTGTTTTGGAAACTTTTGTTTTTACAGGTTTTTCTTGATTTGGACCTAACATCCTTGTAAAATTTTCTTGGGACAAGCTGTTCATTTGAAGGCCTTGCCCTTGTTTATAATCCTTTTTAGGTAGAACCTTTTGTAGGATAAAACTTAGAATTCTTGGATACATCAAGAATGCATTATTTGACCTAGCCTGAACCCCCTTCACATTACTCACCAAAGCTAAAAACAATGCTTGGGATAGATTATAATCAGTGTTTGTCAAAATAGCATTTCCCAAGTACTAAACTTTTAAAGGGATTTCATTAAAAGAAGTAGTTTTGGGAGAGAGGCATACAAGCAGTGTATGAAGGAAAAATTTCATGTTTGGGGGAAAAACTTTTTGTAAATGGTTGCCCCAGTCAATTGACCTTCATAGCCACTCTCTATGAACTCTGTGTGGAGTTCAGCTTTGTCAAAAGTTTCTTTACCTGCCTGATCATTCAGTGAGAAGGTAGTGATATGGTTTCTAGGGTGATGGCAACTTTAGTGTCACCAATTTGTGAAACAATGGACATTGGCTTTTTGTCAACAAACAGAACTTCAGCTTTCAACCATGTAGAGACGAAATTTGACATAAAAACAGGATTATATGATCATACAAGTTACAAAACCAGGTGCGGAAACCCTAGCTTTGAACAAACTGAAGTAAACTCAAATCAAAACACAATCAAAGTCATTTTCAATACTTTTCATAGATTAACTTTCTCAAAAACTTGATTACAATGTCTATTCAGTTAATCTAACACACACACAAATTCTCTCAAACCTCTCTGGAACAACACCTGATAACACACACAACTTATGACTCCCTTAAACTTACAAAATCACAAAATCTATATATAGGCACTGCACGTTCGCCCCTTTCATCTGGTCGAACGTGAGTGATTTCCACATTCGCCCACTTGCAGTGGTCGAATGTGTCTTCTTGTGTTGTCCAGTTCCAGATTCGTCCATATACCTTCTACCTTCGCCCATTTCTTCATCACCTTCGCCCAATCTTGTTACATTCGCCCCATCCAGCCTACTCTAACACATGTTAACTATCTAATCACTAGTCGCAAAATGCATCTACAAACTCCCCCTCGATTATTGATTAGATCGTTTTCTGTCCTCATCCATGGCTTTGTTTAGCAACATAATCCTGAGCTGTTTCTTCTGCTCTTTCGTCATCTCAGGCTCAAACCTTCTCTTCACAGGCTTTGACACGTTCGCCATCTTCACCATCTTGCCAAGTTTTCCCTCCAAATTACTACCCGCATTTATGTCATATGCAAAGCAAACACCAACAACTTGTGTGTATTTCTTTGCTTGATCTGCATCGTTCGGCTCATGATGAATCGGATTATAAAAGAGCATGATGATGTCTTCGAAGGTGCAATTTATCAACCACATAGGATCAAATACATGAACATGCTTGTATTTGTCCTTCCCGTCTCTCAACACTATCACTGCTTCTGCCTTTCTCCAATCATAATACCAGAAAATGAAATCAGCACTGAAGTGTTGCGGCATAGGCATCAAAGGTATCTTCCTCATCACTTCAGGTGCCTTATAAATCAAGGTAACCCGTTTCAGCTTGGTTCTGGGATCAATATCCCTGTGAACTTTCCTCCGGGGATATTGTGGTTTGAATCTATTCCATCTTGTTCTGCTTTCCCAAACCAGCTTGTCTGCGCACCAACCGACATGTGAATTATTAACTGAAGCGCCTGACATTTGGAATCTGCACAAATCTCTAACCGCCCAGTACGGTAGAGTCAGCAAGTCAATGAATCTATAAAAGTACAAGATCCCAGATTCCCACTTAGCAGCTAGACACTTCAGCTTGCCTAAGTATGTCCACCCAAGAGCTCTGCCTCTGAACTTAGCATTGTGAAACCTATAAAAGTTTCCTTGAGCTTCAGGCTTCGGTCGGTTTTCATCCATCAATCTTAACTTCTTCAAATAATTCTTCAATTCATCAGACTTATTTGAAGATTCTGGCATATCAGCTCCAAATACCTTCTCTACAAACTCTGCACTTCTCTTCTTTGCCTTTTTCTTTGCAGATGTATTAGGAATCTCAGTAAAGTCAGGAAACACCAAATCTTCATCCGTTTGTCTGAAGTATTGTGGGTATTCCTCATGTGTTATATCCTCTATTTCAACTTCTTCAAACTCAGGGGTGTCTTTATCATCAGAGTGACTTCCAATATCCTTTTCAGGAATATGTGGAATCGACTCATCAACAATAAACTCTTCAAACGTTTTCCCTACCCTCTGTGCAAGCCCATCCAAGATCTCCTTTGCCACAGATGCAGGTACTTCCCCTTCTTCCAAATCAGGATCGTTATATTCCAATTCATATCGCATATCATCAGTTTGGAATATTTCAGCAAAACGACCTGTGAACTCAATGGTCCATTCTCTTCTTTCTAACATGTCCTTGTATACTTGTTTAGCATCGTCAGTCAAGGACCTCACCTTTTCATTCCAGAACACAGTCTCATCAGAATCAACATTCTCACTTTTCTTCTTCGAACTTGACTCACCAGTGTCTTTCTTCTTCTTTGAAGGTGGTCTCTTTTCGAATGTAAACTTCGAAGTATCATCTCCTCCATCATTATCATCACTACTACTCTCATCCTCCTTCTGACTTCCAGAACCCTCAGCATCATCATCATCATCATTATTATCATCATCTCCATCATCACTCTTTTCCGATTCTTCATCCTCATCATCATCTTCCTCTTTATCAGATTCAGACGGTTCAAAATCAACCTGTTCAACTTCCTTTTCTTTGTCTTCCTCACCCTCTTTCAACTTGGGTGCAACATTATACAGGTTGTCTATCAGCTCACTAAGGCGTTTGTTCTCAGCCTTCAACTCCTTATTATCTTGTTTAATCGCCTTAAATCTGTTTTTGTTTCTCAAACACTTACTTTCAAGCTTCTTATTCTTTGCTTCTAGCTTCTTCACTTTCTCGTCAATCTCATCCTGATTCGACTTAGAAGCTACTACGATCTGAAGCATCTTTTCTTCATTCAGCTTGAACTTGGCTATTTCAGCTTGCTGAGCCACTAACATCTTCATCATGTCGTCCATTTTCTTATTCACCTGCTTCATAACATCGTCATCCACAGTGACTTTCTTTGACTTGGACTTTGACTTTGATGGCTCAACTTCAGTTTCTTTTTCTTTCTGAGGCTTTGTAAACATGTTAAGAACATTATCCAGTGCTATATTGAATTGATCCACTGGTAATTTTGTTGCCTCTACAGTCTTTTGTTTCTTTGTGGCTGGTGAAAATTGTTTTGATGACGTTCCAGCTTCAGGTAATCTTTTTCCTCTCAAAAGTTGGTTTAATTCTTTCTCTCTAAGTTGCTTTGAACTTGTTTTCTTGGCCATGGTTTTGTGTTTGGGCTTGGGCAAGTTAACTACTACAGTTTCACCTTCGTTTAACTCGTCCAAATTCACAGTTAACCCTTCATCTTCAGCACTAACAGTCTGCTTGCTCTTCTTAGCTTCAGCAATCGATCTGTTTAGTGATTCAGACTCACCAACCAAAGTGGCCTTTTGTTTGGTGGTCCGGACATTTTCAGCATCCGAATCCCATTGTTCTTCAGTCTCTGTCTCTTCAGAATCTACAGACTCTTCATCCACCAAACTAGTACCTTTCTTAGCAGTAGATTTCTTTCTCACAGCTTGTTGTTTTGAACTTCCCTGGTCAGTCTTTCCTTTGCCCTTCCCTTTGGCTCCAGGATTGACTACTTGCCTTTTCCTTTTAGTACTTGCATCAGCGTATACTAAAGGATCATCATTGTCACTATCACTATCAGGATGCCTTGCTGTGTTCTTTCCTGGATCATTGTAATCCTCTCTAGCCAAGGCTTCAAACAACCTTCTGTAAGGTGGTCTCTCATTATCAGGCACACCTTTATAACCTTTCATTCTAACCAAGGTTCTAATATTCATATGATCCATAGCAAGTATCTGTGTAGGATCTTTCTTCAGGTTTGGATACTTGTGATCAAAAATCATCATCAAGAATCTAGGGTAAAGCATGAACTTCTTAACCTTTAACCCTTTCAGCATCTCCAACATATGATCCAATATCATCCCAGCAACATTAAATGGTTTGTTGAGAGTCAACGCAACCATTAATGAGCTTAAACTCTTTCTCATAACATCATAACCTCCACTAACACATCCAAACACATGTATAATGACATGAGCAAAATACTTAAACTGCACTCCCAGTTTCCCTTTGTACATAGAACCATCAGTGATCGGTCCTTTGTATTTCATCCTAAGGAAACAGGCTTTCTGCTCAGTCCATGAGAGTTCTCTTGGATCTTCACTTGTTTCAAACTTGATCTGGAGAGCTTCTCTGATGTCAGCTTCTGTAATGAACATCTCCATTCCTTGAATCTTGCTCTTTATAATCGTCTGATTATCAAAAGTAATCATACTTAGCGTTGTTGTAGAAATCCTCAACTATATCCTTGTAGATAATAGTTGGTGTAGCCAAAGCATAAACTACTCTGCATCTTTTCAAGAACTTAATTATGTCAGCAAACTCCACGTTCTTCTCAACTTCTCCCAGATACGCACAACAGTTATGATTCTTCTCAAACGGCCATTTACTTCCGCTTGATGATTCACCTTCTTGAACAGGTTCTGGGATTGGATCAGGAACTGCAGTCTCAACAGGAATCTCTATATTTTCTTGTTCTTCAGCCATCTGAAAAATAAAATTCAAAACAAACGTAGAATTTTATGGTCGAATGTACAATCTGTTCGAATGTAGAATTTTATGGTCGAATGTACAATCTGTTGGCCGAATGTGGAATGTTTTAAGTAGAAAATCACATTCGTCCATCTTGAGGTACCTTCGTCCATTTCTATTCCACCTTCGTCCACACGACGAACCGAAGGTGAAATAGTTTTACCCCAAAATTTGAAAATTCTGCAAAACATGTTCTTAACCCTTAATTTTGATCAGGAACTGTTCTAACATGGCCGACTAAGACTCGTGTATCATCAATTTCCCCTAAATTTCATTTTATATCAGTTTTCATTACGAATTAGGGTTTTTATGTTTTCAATCGATCAATCAGTCCTAAAACGATGTTAAAAACCTAATTCCTTTATACTTCTCCCCCTAAAACTGATATGGAATGAATGTGTATCAACATTAGGCATTAACAATCACTGAAAATACATAAACTCTAAAACCCTAGGCCGTCGATAAAAACTTATGATTCTGATCTCGTTACAGCATCAATACCTGTAAATTTTATATTGAAATGATCAGAAAGATGTCAGGAATAAAATGCACAAGCAAAAGAAATCTTAGCAACAAGTCTGGTTATCAACGAAAAATTCTGAAAAATTTGAATGAGGGGTCGAACCTGTGATTGGTATATATATAGACTCTACGTTCGCCCGTTGGGAGTGGACGAATGTGGGAACATTCCACATTCGCCCCAACTTAATGGCACGAATGTGAAACTTTGTATACCCGAATGTGGATTTTGAATAAAAACATCCACATTCGCTCGTTTTACCAACCCGAATGTAGAACATTTTCCACCTTCGACCCATTTAAGGGGCGAATGTAAAATGGAAAATTCTGAAAATTTTTCCAAATCACGAATTCGAATCCCGTTCAACATTTTTCAATCCGTTAAGCTTCCAAAACACAAATTTGCACTTTTAGAATGATACAAAGCCCAGTTGGTGTTGTCAAATCTCAGAAATTGACTATCAAGCATCCCCGGTTATCAAAAATAAAGCAGAAAATGCAAAAATTTAGGATTTTTCTGAAATTTTATCAAAACACACCGAAAATCGTTTTGGATTTTGTACATTTTTGACAATAAAAGTAAATTGCAACAAAATAAAATGCAGCAAAGTAAATGAAAGCAGTAAACATTTTGTGAAATCCGGTCAGAGGATCATATCAGTTTTCTGAGAAATCTGATCACAGCGTTGATCTATTTGTTTTATATTATCATTAGAAACAGTATGTGACACGGCAATTGCTGATATTGTGGTCCACGTAAGCTCACATGCAGACAATTACGCAATGCTTTAAAATGATACGAGTTAGGTGTATTAGACTAACACGATGTGGTGCCCACACACACGACATACTCCCGTATCAAGTAATTGCACAAAGCTTCGTCGTAACGCGTGATTATGCCAGAGTTATCCGTAAAAGTTACAAAGTATATAGCATAGAGGTGTACAGGTCAGCAATTGAATGCAGCAGAGTAACATGTGCGTATACACTAGGTTGAGGCTGATATTAATCACTGATTTGCATCAGATAATCAATACGATGTAATAATGATCTATGATCAATTAAAACATAAAGTTCCTCAATTCGGTAACTTCCGGTTTTGGCAATTAAGCTCTTTTAGCAAATATTCTGATAAAACTAGGTCCGTAAATCAATACGACAAAAGTTTATCAGAATATCCCGGATAACCATAACATAACGACCCGAAACCTCAGATTTTGGCAATCCTATCAAACGAAATTACGGTACTAAGACCATATGCCCATGAGGTGTTCAGCCACGAACGCGTAGTTCGTTATGTTTGTATCACTAATGCACGCAATATTTAGTCTACGAAGCCTATCAGCATATCACACGTAATCAACACACGCCTCATTATACTATTCAATTCTTTAGCCTGTGTCAGATCCCCACTGATGTACTATCATTTCCTCTGTTTACCAGGAAATCATTTTTGTTTTTCTAATTTTTAGGTCTTTTTGAATTTTATAATGTTTTTGGTTTTTCTGATAAAATGGCTCCCCCTAAAATAAAGAACATATTTTTGGGATTTTTGATTTTTCTGAAAAACAAAAACAAAAATTTGAAAAAAAAAACAATCCACTCGAAAGCATCAACTTCTTTGAGGATTAAACAATCCCCTCGAAAGCATCAACTTCTTTGAGGATTACGATAGTAAAGAGAAATTCCCAATTAGCAAAGAGAAATTCCCAATTAGCAAAATATAAAAATTAAAAACTAAAAAGCGATAAACCGAGGTGCCGATTAGTCCTGTTTTTCCTTTATATTGTTTACTTTTAAAAGATATTCAAAGCGTGAACGGTCAAAAGCTTTAGTAAACAGATCTGCACGTTGGTAGTCAGTGTGAATTTTGATCATATCAATCAATTCCTTAGCGTAACAATCACGGATAAAATGATATTTGATCCGGATGTGTTTCGCTTTAGAATGATTTTCCGAATTTTTAGTTAATGCAATAGCGGCTTCGTTGTCACAGAAAATAGGAGTTTTTAGAAACTGCAAGCCGTAATCCACCATTTGTTGTTGAATCCAGAGTACTTGCGAACAGCAACTCGAGGCTGCAATATACTCGGCTTCACAGGTAGATTGTGCTACGGAAGTTTGTTTCTTGCATTGCCAGGTGATTAACCTGCTCCCGAAAAACTGGCAACCAGCTGTAGTAGATTTGCTATCTTTGTCACAGCCGCCCCAATCTGCATCACTAAAAGATATGAAATCAAAATTATCATCATTAGGATACCAAAGTCCTTTTGAGGGACAACCCTTTAGATATCTAAGGATACGCTTGACCGCCGTCAGATGACTTTGTTTCGGCTTCGATTGATAACGGGCACAGAGACACGTTGCGTACATAATATCTGGTCGAGACGCCGTCAAATACATCAGAGATCCGATGATTGCTCTGTATGTAAAAGGATCCGTCAGCTCCCCCTTAGCGTCCACTCCAATCCCGTGATTGGGTTGAATCGGGGTATCCATCGGCTTTGAGTCTTCCATCTGGAACCAGCTCAAGATGTCGGAGACATATTTCGTTTGGTGAATGAAGATCCCGTCGGGTCTTTGGTCCACCTGCAAGCCTAGGAAAAACTGCATCTCCCCCATTGCGCTCATTTCGAACTTTTCCTGCATGACAGTTTCGAACTCCCTGCATAAAAGCTCGTTAGTTGAACCAAATATTATATCATCAACGTATATCTGTACCAGAAGCAAGTCATCTCCCGTCTTCTTCGTAAAGAGGGTGCAATCGACGAGGCCGCGCTTAAATCCTTTGGTGATGAGGTATGTGCTTAGCTCCTCGTACCACTGCCTCGGAGCCTGGTGCAAGCCATATAAAGCTTTGTTTAGCACGTAGACCTTATCCCGGTGGATTGGGTCCTCAAAGCCTGGTGGCTGCCCAACATACACCTCTTCCTTGACTTTCCCGTACAGAAATGCGCTTTTAACGTCCATTTGATAAACTTTGAATTTCTTATAAGATGCAAACGCGAGGAACATCCGAATAGCTTCGATTCGTGCTACCGGTGCATAGATTTCATTATAATCAATCCCTTCGATTTGATGGAAACCATGCACGACCAATCTGGCTTTGTTACGAACGATAACCCCACGATCATCCTTCTTACACTTAAACACCCATTTGGTGCCAATCTTCTTCCTATCCGGCGGCAAATCCGTGAGCGTCCAAACTCCCAATTTCTGGAATTGTAATAACTCCTCCTGCATAGCTTCCACCCAGGCATCATCCTTCAAAGCGTCCTTGTATGTCCTTGGCTCCACCTGCGACACATAACACGCAAACGACCAATCATTTTGACTACCAGATTGTTGAATTTTGGCATATAAAACTAAAGCACCAAAACTCTCTGGCGAATTAACGCTTTTAAGCTGCCCTCTGGTCATAACACTGCTTCCAGGATCACCGATAACTTGCTCCAGCGGGTGAATACGATGAATCCGAGATTCCGGATAATCAGGTACTTGCACTCCCGTCTGAACAGTCAAGTTCTCTACAGCATCCAGATCATGACCCGTATTTGATGATGAAGCCACATCTGAAGTTGGAGTTGGGTTCACTGGCGGTGCCTCTGGTTCTTCAGCTTGTTCAAGAATAGCTTCTTCAAATTGTTCATCTTCAGATTCTGAAGTGTCTAATGAAGTTGAAGCCTCTTGAAACACTTCTTCTTCTTGTATAGGAGCATTGGTATCATTAGAAGCTGGTAGGGGGTTCACGGTGATCGGACGCACCAACGGTGAAGTTGTTGCATTTTCACACTCGTAAAGTAATCGAATAACAGCTTCTTCAACCAAGCTATCTAGATTGAATGATTCAAAGAAATCTTTGTAATCAAACATCCAATCAGGACCCGTGCCTTGAAGATTTTGAGTATATCGTTGAACTTCCACGTTAGCCCAGTCTTCCACTCGACGAGTTCGCTTGTTGTATACCCGTTTGAGCGGGGTTGCATATCCAACAAAGTAACCCTCCTCGGCTTTAGGACTAAACTTCTCGCTTGGATTCAACATTGTGCATGGCGCCCCAAAAGGTTCTAGATACTCTAAGTTCGGCTTTCTTCGGTGTAACAGCTCATAAGATGTTTTACCAAACTTCTTCACTGTTAGAACCCGATTAAGTGTGTAATTTGCTGCATAAATCGCCTCGTTCCAGAACATTACTGGAAGATTTGAATCAGCAAGCATTGTTCTAGCCGCTTCAATTAGAGTCCTATTCTTTCGTTCAGCAACACCGTTCTGTTGAGGGGTGTATGGAGCCGAATATTCATGATGTATCCCTTTGTTTTCACAAAGTTCATCCATCTTGGCATTTTTGAACTCCGTCCCATTGTCACTCCGAATTCTCTTTATCTTCACATTGTAGAGATTCTCCAATCGAGTGAACAGAACTTTTAGATTGATAAAAGTGTCGCTTTTGTTCTGCAAACACATCACTCATGAAAATCTTGAGTAATCGTCAGTGACGACTAAACAATAAAGTTCTCCAAGATGACTTTTGCGCTTGACCGGTCCGAAAAGATCCATATGCAATCGCTCAAGTGGCATCTCAACAGAGTTAACCTTTTTCACTTTGTGGGACTGTTTGTGTTGCTTCCCCTTTTTACAACTCACACACTTGTCATTCAGATGGAAATGTTTCACGTTTACTCCATCGACAAGTCCATTTCTCACAAGTTGATTCATTATCCTCAGATGAATGTGCCCCATTCTTCGGTGCCACATTATCGATTCTTTCTCTGTCGCCTTGGACAAAAAGCATGTTATCTGCCCCTGTGATGTCATCGCCTTGGACATATCAAGAATGTATAGATTGTTGACGCGAGGTGCCTTCAACATTATCCACTCTTTAGGAATTGTAAAGCCCGGTTTCAGAATATAGCAGGATTTGTCATCAAAATGCACAGTAAATTGCTTGTCACATATTTGACTGACACTCAACAGATTATAGTCTATCTGCTTCACATACGAAATCCGCTCGAAACTCACTATCCCATTGCTCACACTTCCTTCCATTGTGATATATCCACCTTTATAGAGACGAAATCCAGGTGCGGAAACCCTAGCTTTGAACAAACTGATGTAAACTCAAATCAAAACACAATCAAAGTCATTTTCAATACTTTTCATAGATTAACTTTCTCAAAAACTTGATTACAATTCAATTACAGTTAATCTAGATCACACACACTCTATCTCAAACCTCTCTGGAACAACACCTGAAAACACACACACCTAATGACCCCCTTTATTTCCTGCGAAAGCTACATACCCTCCATTGATGTTCTTCACGTCGAACAGCAACGCAAGATCCCCTGTCATGTGGCCTGAAGCTCCACTATCAACAATCCAAAGACTGCTAATAGGGCCAGCTGAAGCTCCCTGCACACAAAAAGTAAATCAGTTAGTTCTTTCGGGGGACCCAAGCCTGAGTCTTGGGTCTTTGAACATCAGGTTTCAAAGTAACATTTTCACAAGCATTGTTAACAACTTTTTGATCAATCTTTTTCTGATTGTTCAAAACAGTTTCCTTTTTCTCATTAACTCTTGAAGTTGAGGCTCCTGGAGTACCATTGGGTGACCAAGATTGTTCAGACCTTTTCAAAATACGAATCTGAGACTTTGGGTTCTCAGTTGGTTTCTGAACATTGTTAGCAAATGTAACTCTCTTGGTAACCTTATCTGATTTAACAGACTTAGGTCCAACATTTGATTTGACAATCGGTTTTGGTGGAACCTTTTGCCTATCAACTGTTGCGTTCACCACAGGCTTCCTCCATGAGTGTTCCATAGCAATCCGATTCCTTCGATCATATTGCATTGGACGAGTGTTCCTCATTTGGTGAAAATTGTTTTGATGATAAAACGGTTGTTGTTGTTGAGGAACAACTCTCCTATGTGGTGGCACATAATGATCAGTCGGTTTTCGCATAGAATTCCTCACTTCAACCTCGTGCCTTTTGTGCCTTACATATGGGCACTGAGCAAGTAAATGCCCACGTTCCCCACATTTAAAGCACGCACGGTACTCTTCAAAAACATTTGGAGCATTTGGTTGAGCAAATGATCTAACAGGGTATTGATCATTATACTGTTGCTTCCTTAAACTCTCAGGGAGTGGCCCTTTTGAGTAACTAGGCTCATTAAAACCATTAGCTCTATTTGTGGGTCGAACAAACTCTGTGACATGGACCTTTGGTTCTTGAGGAACATCCAAATAAAGTTTCTTTAATAAAGCTTGTGGAATCTCATTTGTTCTCTCATGTTTTGGAAACCAAATAGTACTTTCTTGCCAAATTTTGTCAATTTTAGCATAGTTAACATCTTTGATTGGAAAGTCCTCGTCAGAGATGATCTTATCGGATCCTTCCATCCGATAAAACACCTTGACAGGTTTGTCACATTGTTCGTTCTTATCATTCTTTTCAAGATCTTTCTTAACCACATTTAGATCTTTCTTCACAACATTCTTTTCAGACTTCTTGTCACAATGAATATTTTTCATTGGAATCACAATCTGAGATGATGAGACTGGTTCATTTGTAATGATGTGATTTTCTTTTGGAATTTCACATGCATTAACGGTTTGGTTACAACCAGTATCATCACTCTCTGAGTCTGAATCTACACTCTCAGCAGTAACACCCTCATCATTGATACCCAAAATCGGTCTAACATCGGAATTTGGATCACCAATACTTGAAGTATTAGATTCATTTTCCGATGCTGAATCAGATTTTACCGAACTCTCCGGTGTCACTTGGTGACAATTATGGTTTTCAAAAAGAACCGGAGATGGTACAGCCCGATAATTGGTGGTGTTATCATCAATGATATGGTCTACCACATAAGCAATATGCTTATAGCTTTCTAGCTTTTTGTTTACTTTCTCAGCAAAGCATTTGATGGCGGCCATTTCCAACTTGGTATTTTCAATTTCATTGATATAGTTGTTAATTGCCAATTGTTTTAAAGACAAAGTGTTTTTCAAGTCGGAAATGTCCTTTTTGTAGCCATCTAATACTTTGTTAAAAGCATTCAACTCTTTGCGAGTAGATTGACTGTTCATGATAGCACTATCACGTTGAATACGGAGTTGTTTATTCTCCTCAGTCAATCTATCACAAGTACCACAATATTTTTCACTTGTATTATCAGTACTACATTCAGAACTTACAGGTTTTGGCGGATTAGTCATGGCCATCAATGCGAAATGAGCTTCCTTTCCTGTAAAGAATCTGGAATAATCAATCTTTGTGAAAGCATCATCTGCAATGCACGACTTCCTTGTCATCAGAAAATCCGCTTCTGCAAGCAACTGATCGATATCTTCATCTAGAGAATTAACACTTGCTTCCGTATCCGATTCACTGTCTGAATCAGAATAAACCGATTCACACTCCTCAGGAACATCAGAAACAGTATCAATCACAACTCCAGAATTTGTCTCTTCAGCTTTAATCTCAACATTGACCTCAGCATTAACCTTAACAGGTTCAGTTTCCACATCCATCTCAGCCTCAGAATCGTCACTTTCAACCTCAGTTCCTACCTTCTCCTCCATCTTCACTGAATCTTCAATATCAACCTTATATGCAACACAAGCCACATTGCCCCCAGTAGTGATTTCCTCAACACCTATCTGTATACTCGACCAGTCAAACCTCTCATCTTGTTGAGTCACCAATGCTTGATTGGTATTCTGTTGTTGTTCATTTGGTGTAGTGATTGGTATGACTGTTCGGTTAGCATTGTTTGGTGTTTGGTTTTGTGTCTGGTTTGGTGTGTTTGGTTGTCTATTTTGGTTGTTATTAAAGTTGTTTTGACGGTTTTGGTAGTTGTTGTTGTTGTTTTGGTAAGAAACTTGGTTTTGGTTTTGTTGTTGACGGTTCTGATAGGTAGCATTGAATGGATTCCTATTGCCTTGTTTTGGTGGTTGGGTGCATTCTCGTTTAAAGTGACCTTTCCCTCCACAGTTAAAACAAGTCACTTTCTCCTTATTGAACCCGTAGGTTGTGTTAGGAGAAGTTCCCAAATCAGTTCTTCCTGTCTTCTCGATAAACTCCGTTGCTCTTCTCATTATGCTCGCAAAAGCCCATTGGATATCAATGAGTTCCATCTCCTCCTTGTCAATTTGTGCGTAGTCTTCATTGGTCAAGTTGTTATTCCCAATTTGACTAGCAACTAATCCATTGTAGGATGAGACCATTGCAGAGACTAATGCAATGTGTTGCTGAGCAACTTCAACTGTCACATTTCCAAGGTTAGATGTCTCCAAAACCACCGTTTGTTGGTTAGGTTGGTTCATTGGTTGTTGTTGAGATTGACTAGCAGTGTAGAAAGCTGCTTGTTGCTTTGGGGAGAATGGTGGAATGTATGAATAGTTGTATGGTTGTTGTGGTGGTGGTTGTGAAAAGGATGAAGTTTTTTGATGGTAGTTCATGGTAGGTGATTCCATAACATTGGATATACATGCAACATGTGGTGTAACTAGCCCTCCTGAGCTTGTACTAGCTGGAACTGAAGATCCTCCAAAGTATAAGTTTGGATTCTGAGGAATCTGTGCTCTCCTAGCCTTCCTCTTCTCTTCCAATTCTTTGTTTTCCAGCTTCTCAATGAACTCCTGAATAGACCAGTATTGATAAGCATCCTTCTCCTTCAGGACTTCCACATGCTGATCCCAGTTTGGTGGTAATGCATCTGCAAACTTGTCCACCTGCTTTGCCATAGGAATCTGTATACCATAGCTAGACAATTCAGATAACAAATGATTATATCTAGGAGTTAGTTCTTTCAAAGTTTCATTTCCAATATAAGAAAAATTCTCAAACTCCTTTATAAGTTCTTCCGTCCTCAAACTTCTAGTCTTCTCATTCCCATCATGCTTCCTTTTAAGCATTTCCCATAGTGCCTTAGATGTTGTGCAAGTCCCAAACTGATGCAAAAGATCATTTGTGATTGCCTGTGTCAATTGGGAAAACGCCTTCTTTTCCACAGCAAACTTCTTTTTCTCATCCTCAGCCATGCTCTCCAATGGCACTGGTTCACCTGTGTTCTCTAAAACTGGTGGTGTGTAACCTTTAGCAATCATGTTCCATGCTTCAGCACCTCCCACTCCCATGCCTTCCAAATGTATCTTGAACTTTTTCTGCCACTGATTGTATTCTTGAATCTCCATAAGCTTCGGTGGCCGAGTCCCGCTACCTGAAGACAAATCATTAATCAGTGTGGAAATAGCATTTGAAGTTTGAGTGTTTACCACCGCTGCTGCTACTCCCCAGTAGTCAGATTGTGGTGCTGGAGTTGCACTTTGAGTCATGTAGTTAACCGGCTGCGAAGACTGTGTGCTCGTCTTCTGTGCTGCCACTGTCCATGGGTCCATCACCTGCTGTTGTGGTTGTGTAGTTGCTGGTGTCGGAGTAGTCTGAAAATGCCACATGATCACGAACTTCGAGAAATTCAATACTTAGAAAAATTTTCAAAAACTAGCTCTAGGTTCGCCCAAAAGGTTTCAGGTTCGTCCCTTTTTGTAGTAGGTTCGCCCAGAAATGCTCTCCCGGATGTAAAATCTCACCAGAAAGTAAAAACACACTAACACTTTTCTCGTTCGCCCAAATCTACTCCAGGTTCGCCCGTTTTGGTTCTACGTTCGTACCCCCGATCAGCCGAATGTGAAAAAGTAGACCCGAATGTGAAAAATTCAACTGAAAAATTCTAGGTTCGCCCAGAAAAACACTCAGGTTCGCCCAAAACTACACACCTTCGACCAAAACACTCCAGGTTCGCCCATTTTCACTTTTGAAAAACGGTTACACTTTGAAAAACGGTTATTTTGATCTCTGATTTTCAAAAGTTTGTGAATTTGAATGATCTTGATTAGGTTTTGCTTCGGAGATGATTTGGAACAACTTTAATACATGGAATTTTGAATTTTAACCACAAAATCAACTCTAATTCTTTCAAAAACACTCAAAAACCATTTTTATGCAAAAACAGATGTGAATTGATGAAAATAATGTCCAAATCAGCTCTGAGTTTATCAATTTGTTGTTGTATGATCCTCTATGCTCTGATACCACTTTGTAGAGACGAAATTTGACACAAAAACAGGATTATATGATCATACAAGTTACAAAACCAGGTGCGGAAACCCTAGCTTTGAACAAACTGAAGTAAACTCAAATCAAAACACAATCAAAGTCATTTTCAATACTTTTCATAGATTAACTTTCTCAAAAACTTGATTACAATGTCTATTCAGTTAATCTAACACACACACAAATTCTCTCAAACCTCTCTGGAACAACACCTGATAACACACCCAACTTATGACTCCCTTAAACTTACAAAATCACAAAATCTATATATAGGCACTGCACGTTCGCCCCTTTCATCTGGTCGAACGTGAGTGATTTCCACATTCGCCCACTTGCAGTGGTCGAATGTGTCTTCTTGTGTTGTCCTGTTCCAGATTCGTCCATATACCTTCTACCTTCGCCCATTTCTTCATCACCTTCGCCCAATCTTGTTACATTCGCCCCATCCAGCCTACTCTAACACATGTTAACTATCTAATCACTAGTCGCAAAATGCATCTACAAACCAGAAAGCTTGAAGTGTGTCCTCATATATGAGTGAACTGGAAGTCAGAGTAGTTTTGTATTTTGATGCATTCAAGGTATCAATAATGGGATGGAAATGACGGTTTTCATCTGTTTTAGCCAGATAGGGAAGATAATTGTGTGGAGCTTTCAATTGAAGATCCATTTTGTGGATTACAGAGAGAAAGTCGAAAGCTTTTTAATGGAGGTTTTAGGTTGAAGAAGCCGGTTTTAGAATTTTTAATTCGATGAGATGGTGGAACAACTGCTATGGATAAACAGGGTTTTTATAGTCTCAGGTGGAAACCGCTGATGTGGCCAAAACGCTGCTTTTGAGAGCATACGTGGCAAACATCTGATGGAAGGACTGTTATGGTGGATGACAGTTGTTTATAACATCTGTTTGACTTTGGTCAACAGATATTTGTGAAAACAGTTGTTTTATCTGATCAGATGTTTGAAACAGATTTTTCAACCAACAGATGTTTCACTTAATGAAACAGTGGTTGTTTTATCTAATTAGATGTTTGAAAAGTCTTTTCAACCAAAACTATTTTAAGGATGTATTTTTGATTTTCTCACAACATTTTAATGCTTTTATTCATGAAACATTTTTATTTTATTCCATAAATAGCATGCCAATACGAGAAATCAGATCTACAAAGGTAGATGTGTCTAAAGCTTTTGTCAACACATCTGCCAACTGATCCTCTGTTGGAACATGATGCAGAGAAATCAAACTTTTTTCATAGCTGTCTCTGACAAAGTGATGTCTGATGTCAATGTGGTTTGTTGTTGAATGGGAGACTGGATTTTTGATGATATTTTCAGCTGCTTGACTGTCCAGCATGAGTGGAGTCCTCAGAGCAGTTATACCAAAATCCATTAGCTGGTTTTGAAGCCACATAAGTTGGGATGTACAGCTTGCAGCAGCAATGTATTCAGCCTCTACAGTGGATGTTGAAATAGCTGCTTGCTTTTTGCTTTGCCAAGAGACTAAGGCATTGCCTAGGAATTGGCACCCTCCTGATGTAGACTTCCTTGTGGTTTGACAACCAGCAAAATCACTATCTGAATATCTTGAAAGCTCAATGTTCCCATTAGCAGGGTACCAGATACCAAGTGTGGGAGCACCTTTTAGGTATCTCAATATCCTTTTCACAGCAATAAGATTTGACTTTCTAGGTGATGCCTGGTATCTTGCACAAACACAAGTAGCAAACATAATGTCTGGCCTAGATGCAGTTAAGTACAATAAAGACCCAAGCTTGCATCTATAATGTGTTTGGTCAACCAGTTCATCTTTGTCATCAACAGTGACTAATTTAGTGGTACTCATGGGTGTACTACATGGTTTACAATCATTCATATCAAATTTTGTAAGTAAATTTTTAACATACTTATTTTGGTGAATAAAAGTTCCATTTTGCAATTGCTTCACTTGAAGACCAAGGAAGCACTGTAGTTCACCCATGGCACTCATCTCAAACTCCGCTGTCATGAGTTCTCTAAACTCTTCACCCATTTTGTTACATGTGGACCCAAAAATGAGGTCATCCACATATATTTGAACAATCATCAAATCTTTTCCTTTCCATTTTAGAAATAAAGTTTTATCAATTTTTACCTCTTGTGAAACCAATGGATAAGAGAAAAGTGGAAAGAGTTTCATACCAGGCCCTTGGTGCTTGTTTCAAGACATACAAAGCTTTGTTAAGCTTGTAGAGATGATCAGGATGGAATGTGTCTTCAAAACCAGGTGGCTGACATACATAGACTTCCTCCTGAATTTTGCCATAGAGGAAAGCACATTTGATGTCCATCTGATACACCTTGATGTTGTGGTTGACAACAAAGGCTAGGAAAAGTCTGATGGCTTCCAACCTAGCTACAGGAGCAAAGGTTTCATCATAATCTATTCCTTCTTCTTGTCTGAAGCCTTGAACCACAAGCGTGGCTTTATTCCCATACTTGTTGTCTTTTGAACTGAAGGAGCTCTTCTTGCATGGCTTCTATCCAACTATTGTCTTTCAGTGCCTCTTGGTACTTGACAGTTAGTGTGAGATAGAGAAAGCCAGCAAAAAGACAAATGTTTGAGGATTGACTTCTTGTGAGCACCCCTTCACTAATGTTGCCAATAATTTGATCTAGTGGATGAGCTCTTAGGAAGATTAGATCTCCCCTGTATGGAACTATGACATTTTGAGGTGAAGGACAGAGGTTTGTGTAGATGCCGTTTTGCGACTAATGATTAGATAACTAACATGTGTTAAGGGCGAAGGAGTTTCAGAAGTGGGCGAAGGAGAATAGAAAGGGACGAAGGAAGCTTTATCATGGACGAATGAAGATCAGGAAGACACAGAAGAACACATTCGACCAGTCTACTGGGCGAATGTGGAAATCTGTTACCTTCGACCAGTAAGAATGGGCGAAGGAACAGTGGCTATAAATAGAAATCGAGTTTTTGTAATGTATAACGAGTGATAGAGAGTGTGTGTTTTGTGTGTGTGTTCCTGAGAGGTTAGAGATTATCTGTTTGAGGTCTAGATTAACTATTATCAGTCTGTAAAGGTTTAATTGAACAAGTTAATCTATGAAAAGCTTTTAAAATGATCTTGATTGTGTTTTGATTGAGTTTACTTCAGTTTGTTCTAAGCTAGGGTTTCCGCACCTGGTTTAGCACCTTGTATGATCGTATAATCCTGTTTTCGTGTCAAATTCTCTCCTCTAAAAAGTGGTATCAGAGCGTAGAGGATCATACAACAACAAATTGATAAACTCAGAGCTGATTTGAACATAATTTTCATCAATTCACATCTGTTTTCAACTAAAAATGGTTTTTGTGTGTTTTTGAAACAATTAGAGGTGATTTTGTGGTTAAAATTCAAAATTCCAAGTATTAAAGTTGTTCCAAATCATCTCCGAAGCATAACCTGATTAAGATCAATCAAATCCACAAACTTTTGAAAATCAGTGATCAAAATAACCGTTTTTCAAAGTGTAACCGTTTTTCAAAACAGAGATATGGGCGAACCTGTGTTTAGTGGGCGAATGTGAGTGTTTTAGGGCGAGTGTGAGTAGATTTTCGGGCGAACGTAGTTGATTTCGGACGAACGTAGTGTTTTTCACATAAACTTTTTACATTCGGGCTGTATTTTTCACCTCCGGGAAGTCGGGCGGACGAAGGTACATTTCAGACGGACGAACCTAGTTTGTTTTGGACGAAAGTAGAAAGTGTTGGTATAATTTTCACATTCTGTTGAAAATTCACATTCGGGTGTAAACTTTTGGGCGAACCTGAACCAAAAGGGACGAATCTAAACTTCTTTTGGGCGAATCTAGGACAGTTTTTGTGAAAATTTTTCTAAGTGTTGATTTTCTCGAAGTACGTGACTATGTGGCGTTATCAGACTACTCCTACACCAGCAACTACACAACCACAACAGCAGGTGATGGACCCATGGACCGTAGCAGCACAGAAGACGAGCACACAGTCTTCGCAGCCGGTTAACTACATGACTCAGAGTGCACCTACAGTACCACAGTCTGACTACTGGGGAGTAGCAGCAGCGGTGATAAATACTCAAACTACTAATGCTATTTCCACACTGATTAATGATTTGTCTTCAGGTAGCGGGACTCGGCCACCGAAGCTCATGGAAATTCAGGAATACAATCAGTGGCAGAAAAAATTTAAGATACACTTGGAAGGCATGGGAGTAGAAGGTGCTGAAGCATGGAACATGATAGCTAAAGGATACACACCACCAGTTCTGGAGAACACGGGTGAACCAGTGCCATTGGAGAGCATGGCGGAAGATGAGAAGAAAAAGTTTGCTGTGGAAAAGAAGGCGTTCTCACAACTGACACAAGCCATTACTAATGATCTTTTGCATCAGTTTGGAACGTGCACAACTTCTAAGGCTTTGTGGGATATGCTTAAAAGGAAGCATGATGGGAATGAAAAGACAAGAAATTTGAGGATGGAAGAGCTTGTTAAGGAGTTTGAGAATTTTTCATATGTTGGAAATGAAACTTTGAAAGAACTAACTCCTAGATATAATCATTTAATATCTGAATTGTCTAGCTATGGTGTACAGATTCCTATGGCAAAACAGGTGGACAAGTTTGCTGAAGCATTACCACCTAACTGGGATCAGCATGTGGATGTTCTGAAGGAGAAGGATGCTTTTCAATACTGGTCTCTTCAAGAGTTCGTTGAAAAGCTGGAAAACAAAGAGTTGGAAGAAAAGAGGAAGGCGAGGAGAGCACAGATTCCTCAGAATCCAAACTTATACTTTGGAGGATCTTCAATTCCAGTGAATACAAGTTCTGGAGGGCTAGTTACACCACATGTTGCTTGTATATCCAATGCTGTAGAATCACCCATCATTAACTACCATCAACAAACTTCATCTTTATCACAACCACAACCACAAATTCCATATCAATATTCATACATTCCACCATTCTCACCAAAACAACAAGCAGCTTTTTACACTGCTGGTCAAACTCAACCACAACCAATGAACCAACCTAATCAACCAACTGTGGTTTTGGAGACTTCCAATCTTGGAAATGTGACAGTTGAAGTTGCTCAGCAACACATTGCTTTAGTCTCAGCAATGGTTTCTTCCTATAATGGATTAGTTGCTAGTCAAATTGGTAATAACAACTTGACCAATGAAGACTACGCACAGATTGATAAGGAGGAAATGGAACTCATTGACATCCAATGGGCATTTGCGAGCATAATGAGAAGAGCAACAGAGTTTATTGAGAAAACAGGTAGAACTGACTTGGGAACTTCTCCTAATACAACCTACGGGTTCAATAAGGAGAAAGTGACTTGTTTTAATTGTGGAGGTAAAGGTCACTTTAAACGTGAATGCACTCAACCACCAAAACAAGGTAACCGGAATCCATTTAATGCTACTTATCAGAACCGTCAACAACAAAACCAAACCCAAGTTTCTTCCCAAAACAACAACAACAACTACCAAAATCGTCAAAACAACTTTAACAACAACCAAAATAGACAACCAACCACACCAAACCAGACACAAACCCAAACACCAAACAATACTAACCGAACAGTCATACCAATTACTACACCAACTGAACCACAGAATACCAATCAAGCATTGGTTACACAACAAGATGAGAGGTTCGACTGGTCAAGCATTCAGATAGGTGTTGAGGAAATCACAACTGGAGGAAATGTGGCATGTGTTGCCTATCAGGTTGATCTTGAAGACCCTGTGACGGTGGAGGAGAAGGTTGAAACTAAGGTTGATAGTGATGATTCTGAAGCTGAGATGGATGAGGATTGTGAACCTGTTAAGGTTGATTCTGAAGTAAATGTTGAGGTTGAGAATGAAGAGACTAATTCAGGAGTGGTGATTGATACTGTTTCTGACATTCCTGAGGAGTGTGAATCGGTTTATTCTGATTCAGACAGTGACTCGGATACGGAAGCTAGTGTTAATTCTCTTGATGAAGATATTGATCAGTTACTTGCAGAAGCAGATTTTCTGATGACTAGAAAGTCGTGCATTGCAGATGATGCTTTCACAAAGATTGATTATTCCAGATTCTTTGCAGGAAAGGAAGCTCATTTTGCATTGATGGCTATGACTGACCCACCAAAACCTGTAAGTTCTGCTTGTAATACTGATAATACTAGTGATAAGTATTGTGGTGGATGTGATAGATTGACTGAGGAGGTTAAACAACTCCGTATTCAGCGTGATAGTGCTATCATGAACAGTCAATCTACTCGCAAAGAGTTGAATGCTTTTAACAAAGTATTAGATGGCTACAAAAAGGACATTTCTGACTTGAAAAACACATTGTCTTTAAAACAATTGGCAATTAACAACTACATTAATGAAATTGAAAACACCAAGTTAGAAATGGCCGCCATCAAATGCTTTGCTGAAAAAGTAAACAAAAAGTTAGAAAGCTACAAGAATGTTGCATATGTGGTAGATCACATCATTGATGACAAAACAACCAACTATCGGGCTGTACCATCTCCGGTTCTTTTTGAAAACCATAATTGTCACTCAGTGACACCGGAGAGTTCGGTAAAATCTGATTCAGCATCAGAAAATGAATCAAACACTTCAAGTGTTGGTGATCCAAATTCTGATGTTAGACCGATTTTGGGAATCAATGATGAGGGTGTTACTGCTGAAAGTGTTGACTCAGATTCAGAGAGTGATGAGATTGGTTGTAACCAAACTGTTAATGTATGTGATATTCCAAAAGAAAATCACATCATTACAAATGAACCAATTTCATCATCTCAAATTGTTCCAATGAGAAATGTTCATCATGTGGAAAAGTCTGAGAAGAATGTTGTGAAGAAAGATCTTAATGTGATTAAGAAAGATCTTGAGAAGAGTGAGAAAAACGAACAATGTGACAAACCTGTCAAGGTGTTTTATCGGATGGAAGGATCCGATAAGATCATCTCTGACGAGGACTTTCCAATTAAAAATGCCAATTATGCTAAAATTGAAAAGATTTGGCAAGAAAGTACTATTTGGTTCCCTAAACATGAGAGAACAAATGAAATTCCACCAGCTTTGTTGAAAAAGTTGTATTTGGATGTTCCTCAAGAACCAAAGGTCCATGTCACAGAGTTTGTTAAACCCAAAAACAGAGCTAATGGTTTCAATGAGCCTACTTACTCAAAAGGGCCACTTCCTGAGAGTTTAAGGAAGCAACAGTATAATGATCAATATCCTATTAGATCATTTGCTCAACCAAATGCTCCAAATGTTTTTGAAGAGTACCGTGCGTGCTTTAAATGTGGGGAACGCGGGCATTTACTTGCTCAGTGCCCATATGTGAGGCACAAGAGGCACGAAGTTGAAATGAGGAATTCTATGCGTAAGCCGATTGATCATTATGTGCCACCTCATAGGAGAGTTGTTCCTCAACAACCACAACCGGTTTATAATCAAAACCATTTTCAAATGAGGAACACTCGTCCAATGCACTATGATAGAAGGAATCGGATTGCGATGGAAAACTCGTGGAGGAAGCCTGTGGTGAACTCAACTTTTGATAGGCAAAAGGTTCCACCAAAACCAATTGTCAAATCGAATGTTGGACCTAAGTCTGTTAAATCAGATAAGGTTACCAAGAAGGTTACATTTGCTAACAATGTTCAGAAACTGACTGAGAACCCAAAGTCTCAGATTCGCATCCTGAAAAGGACTGAACAATCTTGGACACCCAATGGCACTCCAGGAGCTTCATCTTCAAAGGATAATGAGAAGAAGGAAACAGTTTTGATTAATCAGAAAAAGTTTGATCAAAATGTTGTTAAAAATGTTTGTGAAAATGTCATTGTTAAACCTGATGTTGAAAGACCCAAGACTCAGGCTTGGGTCCCCCGAAAGCACTAAATGATTTACTTTTTGTGTGCAGGGAGCTTCAGCTGGCCCTATTAGCAGTCTTTGGATTGTTGATAGTGGAGCTTCAGGCCACATGACAGGGGATCTTGCGTTGTTGTTTGACGTGAAAAACATCAATGGGGGGTATGTAGCGTTTGCGGGAAACAAAGGAGGATATATCACGATGGAAGGTAGTGTGAGCAATGGGATAGTGAGTTTTGAGCGGATATCGTATGTGAAGCAGATAGACTACAATCTGTTGAGTGTCAGTCAAATTTGTGACAAGAAATTTACTGTGCATTTTGATGACAAATCCTGCTATATCTTGAAACCGGGCTTTACAATTCCTAAAGAGTGGATAATGTTGAAGGCACCTCGCGTCAACAATCTATACATTCTTGATATGTCCAAGGCGATGACATCACAGGGGCAAATAACATGCTTTTTGTCCAAGGCGACTGAGAAAGAATCGATAATGTGGCACCGAAGAATGGGGCACATTCATCTGAAGAAAATGAATCAACTTGTGAGAAATGGACTTGTCGAGGGAGTAAATGTGAAACATTTCCATTTGAATGACAAGTGTGTAAGTTGTAAAAAGGGGAAGCAGCACAAACAGTCCCACAAAGTGAAAAAGGTTAACTCTGTAGAGATGCCACTAGAGCGTTTGCATATGGATCTTTTCGGACCGGTCAAGCGTCATAGTCATCTTGGAGAGCTTTACTGTTTAGTCGTCACTGACGATTACTCAAGATTTTCATGGGTGATGTGTTTGCAGAATAAAAGCGACACTTTTATGAATCTAAAAGTTCTGTTCACTCGATTGGAGAATCTCTACAATGTGAAGATAAAGAGAATTCGGAGTGACAATGGGACGGAGTTCAAAAATGCCAAGATGGATGAACTTTGTGAAAACAAAGGGATACATCATGAATATTCGGCTCCGTACACCCCTCAACAGAACGGTGTTGCTGAACGAAAGAATAGGACTCTAATTGAAGCGGCTAGAACAATGCTTGCTGACTCAAATCTTCCAGTAATGTTTTGGAATGAGGCGATTTATGCAGCAAATTACACATTAAATCGAGTTCTGACAGTGAAGAAGTTTGGTAAAACATCTTATGAGCTGTTACACCGAAGAAAGCCGAACTTAGAGTATCTAGAACCTTTCGGGGCGCCTTGCACTATGTTGAATCCAAGCGAAAAGTTTAGTCCTAAAGCCGAGGAGGGTTACTTTGTTGGATATGCAACCCCACTCAAACGGGTATACAACAAGCGAACTCGTCGTGTGGAAGACTGGGCTAACGTGGAAGTTCAACGATATACTCAAAATCTTCAAGGCACGGGTCCTGATTGGATGTTTGATTACAAAGACTTCTTTGAATCATTCAATCTAGATAGCTTGATTGAAGAAGCTGTTATTCGATTACTTTACGAGTGTGAAAATGCAACAACTTCACCGTTGGTGCGTCCGATCACTGTGAACCCCCTACCAGCTTCTAATGATACCAATGCTCCTATACAAGAAGAAGAAATTTTTCAAGAGGCTTCAACTTCATTAGACACTTCAGAATCTGAAGATGAACAATTTGAAGAAGCTATTCTTGATCAAGCTGAAGAGCAGGAGGCACCGCCAGTGAACCCAACTCCAAATACTGATGTGGCTTCATCATCAAATACGGGTCATGATCTGGATGCTGTGGAGAACTTGACTATTCAGACGGGAGTGCAAGTACCTGATTATCCGGAATCTCGGATACATCGTATTCACCCGCTGGAGCAAGTTATCGGTGATCCGGGAAGCAGTGTTATGACCAGAGGGCAGCTTAAAAGTGTTAATACGCCAGAGAGTTTTGGTGCTTTAGCTTTATATGCCAAAATTCAACAATCTGGTAGTCAAAATGATTGGTCGTTTGCGTGTTATGTGTCGCAGGTAGAGCCAAGGACATACAAGGACGCTTTGAAGGATGATGCCTGGGTTGAAGCTATGCAGGAGGAGTTATTACAATTCCAGAAATTAGGAGTGTGGACGCTCACGGATTTGCCGCCGGATAGGAAAAAGATTGGCACCAAATGGGTGTTCAAGTGTAAGAAGGATGATCGTGGGGTAATTGTTCGGAACAAAGCCAGATTGGTCGTGCAGGGTTTCCATCAAATCGAAGGGATTGATTATAATGAGATTTATGCACCGGTAGCACGAATCGAAGCTATTCGGATGTTCCTCGCGTTTGCTTCTTATAAGAAATTCAAAGTTTACCAGATGGACGTGAAAAGCGCATTTCTGTACGGGAAAGTCAAGGAAGAGGTGTATGTCGGGCAGCCACCAGGCTTTGAAGACCCAATCCACCGGGATAAGGTCTACGTGTTGAACAAAGCTCTTTATGGCTTGCACCAGGCTCCGAGACAGTGGTACGAGGAGCTGAGTACATACCTCATCAACAAAGGATTCAAGCGCGGCCTCGTCGATTGTACCCTCTTTACGAAAAAGACGGGCGATGACTTGCTTCTAGTACAAATATACGTTGATGATATAATATTTGGTTCAACTAACGAGCTTTTATGCAGGGACTTTGAATCTGTCATGCAGGAAAAGTTCGAAATGAGCGCAATGGGGGAGATGCAGTTTTTCCTAGGCTTGCAGGTTGACCAAAGACCCGACGGGATCTTCATTCACCAGACGAAATATGTCTCCGACATCTTGAGCCGGTTCCAGATGGAGGACTCAAAGCCAATGGATACCCCGATTCAACCCAATCACGGGATTGGAGTGGACGCTAAGGGGGAGCTGACGGATCCTTTTACATACAGAGCAATCATCGGATCTCTGATGTATTTGACGGCGTCTCGACCAGATATTATGTACGCAACGTGTCTCTGTGCCCGCTATCAATCGAAGCCGAAACAAAGTCATCTGACGGCGGTCAAGCGTATCCTTAGATACCTGAAGGGTTGTCCCTCAAAAGGACTTTGGTACCCTAATGATGATAATTTTGATTTCATATCTTTTAGTGATGCAGATTGGGGCGGCTGTGACAAAGATAGCAAATCTACTACAGCTGGTTGCCAGTTCTTCGGGAGCAGGTTAATCACCTGGCAATGCAAGAAACAGACTTCCGTAGCACAATCTACCTGTGAAGCCGAGTACATTGCAGCCTCGAGTTGCTGTTCTCAAGTACTCTGGATTCAACAACAAATGGTGGATTACGGTTTGCAGTTTCTAAAAACTCCTATTTACTGTGACAACGAAGCCGCAATTGCATTAACTAAAAATTCGGAAAATCATTCTAAAGCGAAACACATCCGGATCAAATATCATTTTATCCGAGATTGTTACGCTAAGGAATTGATCGATATGATCAAAATACACACTGACTACCAACGTGCAGATCTGTTTACTAAAGCCTTTGATCGTTCACGCTTTGAATATCTTTTAAAAGTAAACCATATAAAGGAAAAACAGGACTAATCGGCACCTCGGTTTATCGCTTTTTAGTTTTTAGTTTTTATATTTTGCTAATTGGGAATTTCTCTTTGCTAATTGGGAATTTCTCTTTACTTTCATAATCCTCAAAGAAGTTGATGCTTTCGAGGGGATTGTACAATCCTCAAAGAAGTTGATGCTTTCGAGTGGATTGTTTCTTTTAAATTTTGTTTTTGTTTTGTTTTCAGAAAAATGAAAAACCAAAAATATGTTCTTTATTTTAGGGGGAGCCATTTTATAAGAAAAGCCAAAAACATTATAAAATTCAAAAAAGACCTAAAAATTAGAAAATCAAAAATGATTTCCTGGTAAAACAGAGGAAATGATAGTACATCAGTGGGAATCTGACACAGGCTAAAGAATTGTATAGTTTATGAGGCGTGTGTTGATTACGTGTGATATGCTGATAGGCTTCGTAGACTAAATATTGCGTGCATTAGTGATACAAACATAACGAACTACGCGTTCGTGGCTGAACACCTCATGGGCATATGGTCTTAGTACCGTAATTTCGTTTGATAGGATTGCCAAAATCTGAGGTTTCGGGTCGTTATGTTATAGTTATCCGGAATATTCTGATAAACTTTTGTCGTATTGATTTACGGACCTAGTTTTATCAGAATATTTGCTAAAAGAGCTTAATTGCCAAAACCGGAAGTTACCGAATTGAGGAACTTTATGTTTTAATTGATCATAGATCATTATTACATCGTATTGATCATCTGATGCAAATCAGTGATTAATATCAGCCTCAACCTAGTGTATACGCACATGTTACTCTGCTGCATTTATTTGCTGACCTGTATACCTCTGTGCTATATACTTTGTAACTTTTACGGATAACTCTGGCATAATCACGCGTTACGACGAAGCTTTGTGCAATTACTTGATACGGGAGTATGTCGTGTGTGTGGGCACCACATCGTGTTAGTCTAATACACTTAACTCGTATCATTTTAAAGCATTGCGTAATTGTCTGCATGTGAGCTTACGTGGACCACAATATCAGCAATTGCCGTATCACATACTGTTTCTAATGATAATATTAAACAAAAAGATCAACGCTGTGATCAGATTTCTCAGAAAACTGATATGATCCTCTGACCGGATTTCACAAAATGTTTACTGCTTTCATTTATTTTGATGCATTTTATTTTCTGCATTTTACTTTTACTGTCAAAAAGCTACAAAATCCAAAAAGATTTTAGGTGTGTTTTGATAAAATTTCAGAAAATCCAAAACTTTTTGCATTTCTGCTTTATTTTTGATAACCGGGGATGCTTGATAGTCAAATTCTGAGATTTGACAACACCATCTGGGCTTTGTGTCATTCTAAATGTGAAATTTTGTGTTTTGGATGCTTAACGGATTGAAAAATGTTGAACGGGATTCGAATTTGTAATTTGGTGTAATTTTTCAAAAAAAATGCCATTTTACATTCGCCCTTAATTGGGACGAATGTGGTGTTTTTGTTGTTCCTTCGACCGTTCAAGTTTGGGCGAATGTGGTTTTTACCCACATTTCACATTCGGGTAAAAATCATATTACCTTCGGCTCTTTAATTAGGGACGAAGGTGGGATGTTTGTTCCTTCGTCCAAAGTAAACGGACGAATGTGCACTTCTATATATACACCCACACAGGTTCGACCACACAGTTCCATCTTTTCAAAATTTCCTTCGATAAAGAGACCTTGTTGCTTTTGAATTTCCTGCTTGTGCGTTTTAATCTCTGCTTATTACTGATCATTTCTATATAAAAATTACAGGTAATGGACAAATAACAAGCCTGGAATCGCTGATTTTCTAAACCGACCTAGGGTTTAGGGGTTTGGGATTTTCAGTGATTGTTAATGATTTTTGTTGCTTGATTTTCATTGTATATCAGTTTTAGGGGGAGAAGATTAAAGGAATTAGAGTTCTAACATGTTTTAAAGTGTTGATTGATTGATTGAAAATACTAAACCCTAAATTCGATTGAAAACCGATATAAAATGAAAATGGTGGTAAACTGATGATAGACGATGCTTAGTCGGCCGTTTTAGGAATGGTTTGAATCAAAATTAGAGGTTAACAACATGATTGAAAAAGTTTTAAATTTTGGTTTGAATCAGATCCACCTTCGGGTCCATCGATTGGACGAAGGTAGAACATTTGGGACGAAGGAAATAATAATCGGACGAATGTATCATTTTTATCAAAACTTTTATATATTCGACCTTAATTTTACATCTTCGGCCAAAGAAATTTACATTCGACCAATTATTTTGGGGCGAATGTGAAATTTGAAAACCTAAAAATTTGAAATTTTGACGATTTTATGTTTTGACGTTTTATTTTGATTTTCCATTTCAGATGGCTGAAGAACAATCAACTGCTGATATTCCAGTGGAAACTACAGTGACTGATCCAGTTCCAGAAAATGTGCAAGAAGAAGGATCATCAAGCGGTAGCAAATGGCCGTTTGAGAAGACTCACAACGTTTGTGCATATCTTGGTGATGTTGAAAAGAATGTAGAATTCACAGAGATCATAAAGTTCTTGAAGAGATGTAGAGTGGTTTATGCACTGGCAACACCAACTATTATTTACAAGGATATAGTTGAGGATTTTTATAACAATGCCAGATATGATTACTTTGATAATCAGACTATCATCCGGAGTAAGATTCAGGGAATGGAGATGTTTATTACTGAAGCTGACATTAGAGAAGCACTCCAGATCCAGTTTGAGACAAGTGAAGATCCTAGAGAACTGTCATGGACTGAGCAGAAGGCATGTTTTCTAAGAATGAAATACAAAGGACCGATTACTGATGGTTCTATGTATAAAAACAAGCTGAGCGTGCAGTTCAAGTATTTTGCTCACGTCATTTTAATAGTATTTGGATGTGTTAGTGGGGGTTATGACGTGATGAGGAAGAGTTTAAGCTCGTTAATGGTTGCATTGACTCTCAATAAGCCATTCAACGTTGCTGGAATGATACTAGATCACATGTTGGAGATGTTGAAGGGATTGAAGAAGAAGTACTTTATGCTTTATCCAAGATTTCTGATGATGATCTTCGATCACAAATATCCACACTTGAAGAAGGATCCAACACAGATACTTAACATGGATCATATGAATGTGAGAACCTTAGCAAGAATGAAGGGTTACAAAGGTATACCTGAAGATGAAAGACCACCTTACAGAAGGTTATTCGGAGCTTTGGCTAGAGAGGATTATGAGGATCCTGGAAAGAATCTAGCAAGGCATCCTAACAGTGATAGTGATAACGATGATCCACTTGTGTATGCTGATGCAAACACAAAGAGGAAGAGGCAGGTTGTCAATCCCGGAGCCAAAGGGAAGGGCAAGGGAAAGACAGAGCAGGGAACTTCAAAACAAAAAGCAGTGAGGAAGAAGACTACTGCCAAGAAGGGGACAGGTTTGGTAGATGAGGAGTCTGTTGATTCTGAGGAGACTGAAACTGAGGAACAATGGGATTCGGATGCTGAGAATGTTAAGACTACCAAACAAAAGGCCACTTTGGTTGGTGAGTCTGAATCTTTGAACAGATCAATAGAAGAAGCCAAGAAGGGCAAGCAATCTGTTGGTGCAGAGGATGAAGGTTTGACGATTAATTTGGATGAATTGAATGAGGGTGAAACAGTTGTTGTGAATTTGCCCAAGCCCAAACACAAGTCTATGGCTAAAAAGACAAGCACTAAGCAACTCAGAGAGAAGGAGTTGAACTTACTGTTGAAGGGAAAGAGATTACCGGATGCTGGAACATCATCTAAACAATCTTCACCAGCTGCAAAGAAACAAAAGACTAAGGAGGCTACAACATTACCAGTGGAGCAGTTCAATATTGCACTGGATAATGTTCTGAACATGTTTACTAAGCCTCAGAAGGGAAAAGAAGTTGAGGATGAGCCATCTAAGTCTAAATCCAAGTCTAAGAAGATCACTGTGGATAATGAAGTGATGAATCAGATGAACAAGAGAATGGATGATATGATGAAAATGCTTGTGTCTCAACAATCTGAGATTGCCAAGTTTAAGCAGAATGAAGAGAAAATGCTTCAGATCGTTGTAGCTTCTAAATCTAATCAAGATGAAATAGATGAGAAGGTAAAGAAGCTTGAAGCAAAGAATCAGAAGCTTGAAGGTAAAGTTCTGAGAAACAAAAACAGATATAAGGCAATCAAAGAAGACAATAAGGAGTTGAAAGCTGAAAACAAACGTCTTAGTGATCTGATTAATGATTTGTACAACACTGCACCCAAGCTGAAGGAGGGTGAAGGAGATGAAGAGAGAGAAGTTGAGAAAGTAGACTTTGAACCATCCGAATCTGATAAAGAGGAGGATGAGGATGATGATGAGAATGAAGAATCGGATAAGAATGATGATGAAGATGATAACAATGATGATGATGATGATGCTGAAGGTTCAGGGAGTCAAAAAGATGATGATAGTAGTAGCAGTGATGATGATGAAGGAGGAGATGATACTGCTAAGTTTACTTTTGAGAAGAGACCACCTTCTAAGAAAAAGAAAGACACAGGTGAGTCTAGTTCTAAGCAGAAGGGAGAGAATGTAGATGATGAGACTGTGTTCTGGAACGAGAAGGTGAGGTCGTTATCTGATGATGCAAAACAAGTTTACAAAGATATGTTAGAAAAGAGAGAGTGGACCATTGAGTTCACAGGTCGTTTTGCAGAAATATTCCAAACAGATGATATGCGTTATGAGTTGGAATATAACGATCCAGATCTTGAAGAGGGGGAAGTACCTGCTTCTGTGGCAAAGGAGATATTGGATGGACTTGCACAGAGAGTAGGGAAAACTTTTGAAGAGTTCATTGTTGATGAGTCGATTCCACCTATTCCTGAAAAGGATGTTGGAACTCATTCTGATGATAAAGAAACCCCTGAGTTTGAGGAAGTTGAGATTGAGGATATTACACATGAGGAATATCCACAGTACTTCAGACAAAATGATGAAGACGTGGTGTTTCCTGATTTTACAGAAAGGCATAATACGTCTGCAAGGAAAAAGGCAAGAAAAAGAAGTGCTGAATTTGTTGAAAAGGTACTTGGATCTGATTTGCCAGAATCTTCAAGTAAAACTGATGAGTTGAAAGAGTACTTGAAGAAACTAAGATTGATGGATGAAAACCGACCAAAACCCGAAGCTCAAGGAAACTTCTACAGGTTTCATAATGCAAAGTTCAGAGGCAGAGCTCTTGGGTGGACATACTTGAGCAGGCTGAAGTGCTTAGCTGCTAAGTGGGAATCAGGAATCTTGTACTTCTACAGATTCATTGATTTGCTAACTCTACCGTACTGGGCGGTTAGAGATTTATGCAGATTCCCCATGTCGGGTGCTTCAGTGAATAATTCACACGTCGGTTGGTGTGCAGACAAGTTGGTTTGGGAGAGTAGGACGAAGTGGAATAGATTCAAGCCACAGTATCCCCGGAGGAAAGTTCACAGGGATACTGATCCTAGAACCAAGTTGAAGAGGGTTACCTTGATATACAAGGCACCTGAAGTTATGAGGAAGATTCCTTTGATGCCTATGCCTCAACACTTCAGTGCTGACTTCATATTTTGGTATTATGATTGGAGGAAGGCAGAAGCGGTGATTGTGTTGAGAGATGGAAAGGACAAATACAAGCATGTTCATGTATTTGATCCTATGTGGCTAATCAATTGCACCTTCGAAGACATCATCATGTTATTCTATAATCCGATTCATCATGAGCCAAACGATGCAGATCAAGCAAGGAAATACACACAAGTTGTGGGTGTTTGCTTTGCTTATGACATTAACGCTGGAAGTAACTTGGAAGGGAAACTTGGCAAGAAGGTTAAGATGGCGAATGTGTCAAAGCCGGTAAAGAGAAAGTTAGAGCCGGAAATGACGAAAGAGCAGAAGAGTATTCTGAGGATCAAGTTGTTAAACAAAGCCATGGATGAAGATAGAAAAAGATCTAATCAATAGTCGAGGGGGAGTTTGTAGATGCCGTTTTGCGACTAATGATTAGATAACTAACATGTGTTAAGGGCGAAGGAGTTTCAGAAGTGGGCGAAGGAGAATAGAAAGGGACGAAGGAAGCTTTATCATGGACGAATGAAGATCAGGAAGACACAGAAGAACACATTCGACCAGTCTACTGGGCGAATGTGGAAATCTGTTACCTTCGACCAGTAAGAATGGGCGAAGGAACAGTGGCTATAAATAGAAATCGAGTTTTTGTAATGTATAACGAGTGATAGAGAGTGTGTGTTTTGTGTGTGTGTTCCTGAGAGGTTAGAGATTATCTGTTTGAGGTCTAGATTAACTATTATCAGTCTGTAAAGGTTTAATTGAACAAGTTAATCTATGAAAAGCTTTTAAAATGATCTTGATTGTGTTTTGATTGAGTTTACTTCAGTTTGTTCTAAGCTAGGGTTTCCGCACCTGGTTTAGCACCTTGTATGATCGTATAATCCTGTTTTCGTGTCAAATTCTCTCCTCTACAGTTTGAGGCATCTGCTGTTGAAACATCTGTTTGCACATCTGTAGTGCCAACGGAGGTTTGGAATGGAAATAGGGGAATAGGCCCAAGTGGTGTAGAAGTGGATAGACTTTTGTCAGAAAATGTTGGATCAGTGGTTGAACTTGATGAGGCAGTGGTTTTAGGGTAAGACTGGTCAACAGGGTTGACTCAGCTGTGATAGAGTTTTGAACATCTGCTTGCCCTGAATCAGGATAGATTTTGCAGAAAGACTATGGCATCACAATGTCATATCTATAATCCTGTTGTGGAGACTGTGGTATACCTGCATTGTCAGTTTTCACAGTGATATCTTCAAATTTGAATTTATCTATGTCAAACAGTTTAGCAGGATTTGCTGGGATTTTCAAAGATGAAAGTTCATTGAACTTTAGATTCAGAGTTTCCTCTATTGTCCTAGTCCTTGTGTTAAAAACTTTATAGGCCTTGGCAGTAGAAGAATATCCCAGAAAATATCCACAATCTACTTTGGCTGTAAATTTTGAAATGGATTCTTTTAGATATAAAATGAAACATGGGCAGCCAAAGATTTTGAAAAATGATAGCAGTGGTTTGATTTTGAAAAAAATTTCATAAGCAGTCTTTTGATGTCTAGGGTTGATTAAAACTCTGTTTTGAACATAGCAAGTAGTGTTTACAGCTTCTGCCCAAAAGGACAGAGGTAAACCAGAATCTGCCAGCATTGTTCTTGCGGCCTCAATAAGTGTTCTATTTTTCCTTTCAACCACCCCATTTTGTTCTGGTGTTCTTGGAATGATGTACTGCCTTACAATCCTTTTTGACACACAGAAATCATCCAACTCCTTATTCTTGAACTCTGTTCCATTGTCACTTCTAAAGACTTTTACTGGCAAGTCATTTTGTTCCTCAACTTTAGTGACAAAGTCATTCAAAATACCTGCAGTCTCATCCTTAGAGTGTAAAAAGTAAGTCCATGTAAACCTATAAAAATCATCAACAATAAGAAGACAAAATATCTTTTTCCAAAGGCTCATGATTATTACAGGGTCAAACAAGTACATATGCAACAATTGAAGAGATTGACTTGTTTTGGACTCATCAATGGATTTGTAAGAGCTTTTATGTTGTTTGCCTTTTAAACAGGAAACACAATGTCATCACACTTAAATTCTTTTGGTGGTAGACCTCTTACAAGGTTTTGTTTGGAGAGCGAGTTGATAGTTTGAAGGTTGGTATGACCCAATCTCCTATGCCACAATTCTATCTCTTTGGTTGAGGCAGCAGAGAACAGACAGACATTTGCCATAGGGTTATCCTTCAACATATCAACTACATACACATTGCCACTCCTGTGAGCAACAAGTTGTGCTTTGCTCTCAGCAATGATGGTGTTAATCTTTTCAACCACTTCTAGTCCAACAATCTTACAAGTCTTCTTAGTGAAGAATGACCCATAACCTTTGTCACTCATTTGTGAAACACTAAGAAGATTAAACTTAAGATTATCAATCAGATTAACATTTTCAAACTTGAGTCTCCCAGCCTGAACAGTCACTGAACCTAACACTTTACCTTTTGAATCATTACCAAAGGATATATCACCCCCTCCATGAGCAAGAAAGTCCACAAGAAGGGCTCTACATCCAGTCATGTGCCTGGAGCCTCCACTATCTACATACCATAAACTATCTAAGCAAGCAGAAGCTCCCTTAGCAGCAGCCATCAAGGCACAATTGCACTTGCACTCACAGTCTTCAGTTCCTCATGTGTCTGAGAGATTCACAACCTCAACTTCAGATTCTTCAGCTGAAACAACTTCGTCGACAACATCATTAGTCACTTTTTCAGACTTAAACACCACTTCCTCAGATTCAACCTCCTCAACAGTTGTTTCTAGTGCCATGAAACGGAAATTTCCTGGTTCATTTTCAGATTTAGCAACTAGAGAAATGTTTTCATTTGTTAGCTCATCTGGTAAGCCGCTCCAATCAACAAAACCTTGTGTGAGAAAGCTCTGTTGGCTTTGTTGACTGATCTCTGCAGGAGCAGATGATGAAGTAGCAGCTATTGGCATTTGTGCCTGAGCAACAGGGGTTTGAACATAATGAATCTTGGGAACAGTGGTTTGGACATAGTGCACAGGAACAGTGGATGAGGACTGTGCAAAGTGAGCAGTGTTTTGCACATTTTGTCCAGGGGTATTTTGGGAAAACTGATAAGTGTTGGTCTGAGGCCTTTGGTTTGGATAGGTAATCATAGGTGTACCATTTTGACTCCTACATTCCCTAGCAAAGTGACCCATTCTGTGACATTTGTAACACTTAATCTTTGATTTATCCAACCCCACTTTTGACCCACCATGTAGACCCGGATACCTTCTGCCAGTTTTCTTATAGAAGTTATTATTTCTAATACTGGACAGATCCAATTGATGCAAAATGTCCATTTCCTCTAAGTCCACAGGGTCAATGTATTGAAGGTTATACACAAAGGATGTGTTGTCAGATACCTGGATATCACCACTTGCTGCAAAAGCATAGTTGGGTGATGAGTAAGAATCAGTGTTAAAACCAGTGGTTATATCAATGTAGTGATCATAACCCTGATCCTTACTACTACCAGACACCTCATCTTGACCCAAAAGTGTTGTATTACCAAACACATAATCATCAGACACTTTTCCAGAATCCTAAAGCTTTTTTTTCTGGTTAAGCTCTCTCTCATAGGTCAAGAGCTTACCATGAAGCTGGGTCAGAGATAAGTCCTTAAAACCAATTGAGTTTCTCATAAGAATTGCAATAGTGTCCCATTTATCTGGTAGTGATCTAAGAAACCTATGGTTCAAAGTTGAGTTTGGGTAAGTTAGACCCACCAGTTTTAGTTCACTTATTAAGCAATTAAACCTCTCAAATTGTTGTGTTAGTGACTCTCCCTTCACATGACTGAATGTTTGATATTGTTGATTTAGAATTTCCCGGTTGTTTTCAATAACCTCCTCAGTCCCACCAAATTGTTCTTTCAAAGCATCCCACAACTCCTTTGTACTGTTACAGTGTAACAGCCCAACTTAGATATCATTTGGTAGAGCCACGGCTACAATATTGAAAGCCTTAGCCGTGACACCTCGCATTTTTAGAATATCACTTTTACTGAACTCTAGTTAACTTGCATGTACATTCATGACTAAACACTTAACTAGGGTTAGTTAAGAAGGTCTTTTGATATGTTATGGGATAATAACATATGTTAGATGATATTAACGTACGTTATAACTAGGAAAGCTTATTCTTGACACACACACAAGTCCTGTATCCCGAACGTAGGTGATTTGTCAAGCATACATAATTATATGACCAATTGGGTGATGATGAATGTGAACTAACATGCGTATGTGAATTACATGTTTATGTGGATTACTGTTTAATAGATAGTCAGTACGTAAACCTTGCGAATTAGGTGCACTCTGTAATTAATATGTTATGAGATGACTAAAACCATAGTTTTTATGTAATTTAATGAGGATAATATTATCTGGATTATTTCTGGGGCTAAGCCTTATTAATGGGTCCGTATATCAAGAAAAGGCCCATAAACCCGAAACCTTGGCCCATGGTCCAACTTCTATTATATTATTGTTCAAAAAAAAAATTAAGAAACCCTAAGGCCCCTTGCGTCGTGAACCTTCATCACCACCAATCCTCTCAATTTCAATCTTCCAACAACATTCTTCCCTAATTCAAGTTAGTTTGGGTGTAATCTCTAAGCTTTAAGGATCACTACATTGAAAGGTATAATTTTACATGCTTTATGATAGTATTAATGTGTTGAAAAGTTTTAAAAACCCTAGATGATGCATGAATAAAACCGATTATGTATGTAATATGCGAATTCTTGAATGTTTATTGTGCATATGATGAGAATTGTTGCTGATGAATCATAACTAGGGTTTTTGGTATGTGAATATATGGATTTAATTTTTTTAACATGGATTTGATTGTGATAATATGGGTTTACTACATGATTATCGGTTATTCAGAGTAATTAGGGTTCATGAGTATCATGTTTTGAAGATCCTGAATTCTGACAGATTAGATGTAGCAACTTGTAGGGCTGTTTTATTGTGTATAGCTTGTTTAATTCGATTGTTTTATGATACTAGAACATGAATTATGATGTTAGGTTTTCAAAAAGTCCAAAATCATGCGTTTTGGACTTGTTTTGATATTTTTCCATGATTTTATGAGTTGAGAGGTGTAATCAAATTTTCGGATGTGAAAAATTAATCAACTTTAAAGGAGTGTAACTTGAGTCTTACAAATTCATTTGCCGTGAATTTTGGATAGTAGTTGCGTGTATGAATGTCGAAGCTTTTCCAAGTGGATTCATCTCGTTTGGATAAGTCTATGATTTTTACTGAATTTTTTATGTATGCTGCTGTCAACAACATGTTTTTCTGGAGGTTGCTGAACTAAATTATTTTTTCATAAAATCTTAATGTGTTTTTGACAAGAAATAAAAATAGTAGAGTCACATATAGACGTATGGTACATCTCTGTAAAATTTTGGGGACTTGAGGATTTGATTTGGTATTTTATAAAAATTGGTTTCCGTAACCTAAAATCTGTCCAGAAAACGCAGGTTTGAGAGATATTGATTATGTGATGATTTGAGTGTGTTATTGAGTTATAAGTTGTGAAATTCTATATGAGAACATGTGTACATGTTATTTATATGATGTAGATGACATGATGGGTTGATTGTGTGCAATGTGTGATGGAAACTTGTTGTATTAAAAGTTTTGACATGTTGCATCATTACTAATCACCAACGATTGAACGGGTCCTACATAGTCAATTTGTGTCGAGTACACTTGCATGAGATGTCACCTAGGTCATTGTAGAGTACAATGGTTTAGGATAATCAACATGTGAAACCGCACTCAAACACTTGTAACTTTGGGTTCGATAGGTTATCGGTAGGCGAGTAGTCCGGTTGAGACAACTTACAAAACGTTGTAAGTTTTATTTTTAGCACGCAACCATTGGTGAGTTTCACTACTCTTTTCTGAAAAGCATGCGTCTCGGGTTTGAGACAACTTACAAAACGTTTTCTAGTCCGGTTTGGACTACTTTTACATCTCGGGTTTGAGATGCTTTGACTCCTTATGTGGGTCGTGTTTTCGATTCCTTGTGTGGATCGCTTCTTTATCAGTTTTGGAACTTTATTGTCCTTTGTGAACTAAACAAACTCTATCACTTGAAAGTCCTTACTTTATTATTGGGTTAATTGCTGGAGGCGAACGGGGTATTAGTTGATAGCACTATTAGGTTGTGCAGCAACCTCATGCCTGAGGTGCTTGGGTCACGGGCATGAACTTCTGACCACATTTTCTTGCTAGTGTTCATAGGCACTAGTGTTGAGGCACTGTATCCTCTATATGTTCCCAATAAACTTTTGTTTTAGTTACATTGAGTGGGTTAGCTACCCCTGACAAGCTTAAAACTGATGGTTTAAAACATTGATAACTTTATACTTGTTGATGCACTTTCTGTGGACGTCACTGTCGAATAGACTAGGGTTGAGTCTAGGTATAGTGTTACATGAGATTGTGGTGATCCATAAGGGCATTTTATGGATCTGACGCATTTGTAAATATAGGACAAAACACTGAGCCAGGTTCGACCTAAACACACTGGGCGAATGTGGAAGTTTTCCACATTCGACCATTACAAATGGGCAAATGTGGAAATGCTCCACATTCGACCATTCAAAAGGGGCGAACGTGGAACTGGTGTTTTGGACTATAAATAGCAATCTCATGTGTTATTGATCATTTGGTGATTTGAGTTGGTACTTTGAATGCTCTCAAGGGGGAGGTCATGCCCGACCTCCCCCGGCCACGAGATTGATGTTTATCCTACTGATGACAGTGTCTGTAACCGTTTCTGTATTAATACGAATCTGTGATGACGTTGTTATCGTATATTTCTGTCTCGTCTCGAACATCCCGTCTGAAACCGAGTTGTATATGCGTAATCGATCCGCGAGTTCGGTCCGTAACCGGATTCTCAATACTTGTTACTTAAACTGTGAACTCACCGACTTTATGTTGACACACGCTAGCATGCTTTTGCAGGTCTCTGGGTACGGAGCACGATAGGTCATGCATCATTGTGTCAAGGGTTAATTGAACACTATTGACTATTATCATTCTTTTCATTTATTTAGTTCTATCTTGGATGCGTTGTTTTGCGCATAATAATCCACTTAACCATTTTGATTACGCTTCCGCACTTTCTTATAACATATGGTTGATTTCTAAAAAAATAAATTTTGAAAAATGAACTAAATGGTTTGGGCATTTAGAGTCGTTCGAATGACTTATGGCTATGGGATCCTGGTGTGTCACGCGCCTCGCGGTAAACCCCCGCAGTGGAAATTTGAGGGTATGACATTAGCATCTAACTCAATTTTCTGAAAATCCTGCTCGGAGTAGTTTTTGACACTTTTAGGTACTTGGACCTTGGGATCTTCGGTACTCGGCACCATCGGAACATGTGGTCCGAAGACAACCGACTTCCAACACCCAGTGTTTTGTTGAGCTAGAACATGGCTCATCCGACGTTGCCAGATATTGTATTCAGAGCTGACAAGCATCGGTGGCTTGTTGCTTGTGCCAGTGTTATGTGGATCTTGATTCATAGAAGCCATTCTCTGATTGTTTATAAAACAAAGTGTGTTTAAAAACTTGAACGTAAATTAAATTTTTACTCTGTTTTCAATCAACAAACAAATTGATATCAATAATATTGAGCTGATCTATTTATATTAAATTGATTGATTAGATCGAATTTAATTGACCAAACTCTGATACCAATTGTTAGAATCTGAGTTGTATTTGTTAAGAAAGTATAAGTATGAAATAGATGAATGAATACTAAATATGGAAAGTGCAGCGAAAATATAAACTATATAATCTTAACAAATGGAATAATTGCTTTCAAACAAGTACTTTCATTAGTCATCACAGATTGTGAAATAATCGTACAAGTTATTACAATTCTCCCCCTCAGCCTGATCACTCAATACACACCTGTAAAAGAAAAACATGCACAACTAGAACACCCAAAGTGAAATCTAATAAAATTAAATAAACTTTTATAAGTTTTTTTTTTCAAATTTAATGACCGTCTGTCGTCAAGGGTCATACAAAACCAAAATAACCTAAGTAGCCAGGGTACGTAGGGAATATCCCATCCACCAGCAGCATGTGGTTAGCATCACAATGGTTGTTTATTTGTCTAAGCTAGTTACCAAAATAAATATTGAAAATACAATTATGAAGTTTGCTAGTTTTATCTTTTTGTTTCTTTTATAGAAATGTTCAAATGATAACAAAATAATCTAAATAAATAAGAAAGATAAATGTAACTTCCACCCGGGATCCTATTCGTATAATCTTCAAACCTATTCGATATAACTATAAGAACACCACATTGACATGGCCTTGGGATTGTTGGTTTGTAACTTCAACTAAAGACGATTTTCAAAAGTAACCAAACAACCTATTAACTAGGGATGATTTCAAGTGTAACCGAACAACCTAATTATCTTGTCACGATAACTAAGGACGATTTTCAAGCGTAACCGAACAATCTAGTTAAGCTATTACAACCCAATAAGCTAGTTATCCTATCTTGTCACTATAACTATTTAGATTGAAATAATAACTAGGGACATGTTTTCAACGTAAACCGTACGCTTAGCTATCCTTATTCAAATACCAATCACCGTCCTAGTGATACTAGTCACGTCAACAGAACAAGTGATATCAAATATGAGCACACATTTATTCAATCCAGCACAAGTAGTAAAAATACTAGTTCATACGTAATCAAAACGAGTTTAGAATAAAAAATCAATACAAAGATTCACCCGGGGAAAAGCTACAATGAAGGATTTAGATACTCATCTTCAAGATCCAAGCTTCAATCCTAGTGTTCTTTTGTCGTCCCCCCTCTTTGTGCTTGACCTAATCAGCAGCAAAGAAGGCTACGCCTTCTGTTTTTCTTTCTCCTTTTCTGTTCAGCCGTCAATCCCTTTTTGTAATTTTCCCACGGTCTTCAACATCCCCTAATTGGGCCTATACTCTCGTTTCTTTTTAAATTTATAACATTTGAAGCCCTATAGCACACCAATTAATATAAAACCCTTTTGATGAAGTGCATGCGATTTTATTTTTTTTGCTTTTTATGAACTGGTCCCACATGAACCTATTATCTCTTTGTTCTTTTTCTCTTTTATCTTCACAATTCATGTAAGTTCCATCAAAATAATAAAAATCCTAAACATTAAAAACATAACGAAAGTAATTGTTTTTGTGAAGTTAAAAACATATGAAAGCATTTAAAAGAAACGTTGATGATCACGATTAAAATACAATAATACTAGTGTGTGTAACATTAATTATTTTTTTACCATTTTATTCATGAAACAATAAAATATAAAAATAAGTCAAAACAATATATTTTATATAAAACTAATGAAATTTACTAATTAGTCAATATTTAATAACGTGTAACTAAAATACATCGATGAAACGCTAAAATATATACAAAACTAGCATATTAATAGGGTGTTTTCACAAACACATCACACTCACACACTTATCTTTTTTCGTCCCGAAAAAACTATATTCACTCTGCTCAAAACACTATCACAGACTAGCACCCCAGTCGCCCCATCATAACCCATTTACGGATCAGCATTAGATGTGTTAATTCAGCAAGTCAAATTGATTTTCGTTTAAAAACAGAATTAACCCGACTAAACCTAGCATGCTTCCATTTTTTATGTTCATGCAACACACCCCTCACAATTTTTCGCTCCACTCAGTTTAATATCTGGACTAGCATGTAATACGCTACTATTATTTACTCAAAACTAAACATGTAACTCTGTTATCATATGCTTGTATAACAATCACACCTTAATTGTAGACAATGCACATATCTTAAGGACTTACGGGTTTTGGGCTTAGGGTAAAGGTATGAAAGATTTGGCTAGAAGTGGCTAAAATAAAATGGTGAGACAAATGTTGATGCATAATGTGCGACTAATGCTTTGGATTGCAACATAAACATGTTTTTGATAAAACGTAAGGGCGAAGGTGGATAATATATGGGGCGAATGTGGAAATATATGGTCGAAGGTAGAATTTACTGAAGTATGTTTCCAGGTTCGAGCTTTGATAAAGGGCGAAAGTAGAAGAAAGCCACATTCGACCTCACGCTGAGGGCGAATGTGCAGTAGTATAAAAGCTTAAACTTTATTTTGCAATGTAACTTTGATCATTCGAGTCGTGTGTGTCAGGATAGAGCTCTCTAGTGTTTGTGTTTATTCAAAGTCGGTCTGAATTGCTTGTAAACCTTATTGTTATCATATTTCTACAAGTAATTAATAAAAATGTTGATTGAAAAGCTTAATCTGTGTGTTTGATTCATCAATTTTCATTTTGTATCTGTTCTAGGGTTTCCGCACCTGGAATAGAGACTTGTATGATCATTTCCAACTGTTTTACATGTTTCCAGGTTCGAGCTTTGATAAAGGGCGAAAGTAGAAGAAAGCCACATTCGACCTCACGATGAGGGCGAATGTGCAGTAGTATAAAAGCTTAAACTTTATTTTGCAATGTAACTTTAATCATTTGAGTCGTGTGTGTCAGGATAGAGCTCTCTAGTGTTTGTGTTTATTCAAAGTCGGTCTAAATTGCTTGTAAACCTTATTGTTATCATATTTCTACAAGTAATTAATGAAAATGTTGATTGAAAAGCTTAATCTGTGTGTTTGATTCATCAATTTTCATTTTGTATCTGTTCTAGGGTTTCCGCACCTGGAATAGAGACTTGTATGATCATTTCCAACTGTTTTACATAAAACGATCCTTTACAAAGTTGTATCAGAGCCAATAGAGATCATACAACTACAATTTGATAGTTTTTGAACTGATTTGGACCCAAATTTGATCAAAATTTTGCTGTTTTCAATGAACAATGGTTTTTGATGAAAATTAAAGGATTTGGATTAGATTTCATGGATAAAATCAAGAATTAGATGTATTAAAGTTGTTCCAAATCAATTCCAAAGCAAAACCTGATTAAGATCATCAAAATTCATCAACTTTTGAAAAATTGAGATCAAATTAACTGATTTTCAAAGCGTAACCGTTTTTCAAATGGGTCGGTCGAACCTAGAGAGCTTAGGGTCGAACGTGAGTGTTTAGGGTCGAACCAAGAACTTCAGTGGTCGAAAGTGAATATTTGTGGTCGAACCTAGGATTTTGTTGTCTTAAATTTCCACTTTCGGGTCAAAGTTCCACATTCGTCCAAACGGGAGGGCGAAAGTGAAAAGATTGAGGGAAGAAAATGAAATTAGTTGTTGAATTCTACATTCGTATCAGCTAAAGAGGACGAAAGTGAGGATAATTTCACATTCGAACTCACATCAATACAGAAGGGGACGAACGTAGATTCTGTTTTGTGAGATTTTCAATTGTGTCGTATTTCTAACTTCGAAAACAACATGTGGGGAAATTCTACTACTCCTAGGCCTGGTACAACACAACAACAGCAAGTTACCATGGACCCTTGGACTGTAGCTGCTCAGAAATCGAATTCTCAGTCTTCGTAACCAATCAATTATCTTGCAATGACGAGTTCGATTCCACAGAGTGTTGCTTCATCTTCACAACAACCAGCAGCTGATTACTGGGGTGTAGCAGCAGCAGCGGTACACACTCAAACTACTAATGCTATATCTACTCTAATCAATGATTTGTCTTCAGGTAGCGGGAACAGACCACCCAAGCTGATGGAGATGAAGGAGTATAATCAATGGCAGAAGAAATTCAAGATTCATTTGGAAAGAATGGGACTTGAAGGAATTGAGGCGTGGCAAATGATTGCAAAGGGATATGTGGCACCAGTGTTAGAGAATACCGGTGAACAGATTCCACTTGAGAGTTTGTCTGAAGACGAGAAGAAGAAGTTTGCGGTGGAGAAGAAAGCGTATTCTCAACTAACCCAAGCCATTACCAATGGTCTTTTACACCAGTTTGGATCTTGTACTACTTCCAAACAATTGTGGGATATGTTGAAGAATCGTCATGATGGTAATGAGAAGACGAGGAGGCTAAGGATTGAGGAACTGAAGAAGGAATTTGAAAACTTCAGTTATGTTGGGAATGAAACATTGAAAGAGTTGATTCCCAGATACTGTCATCTGTTAAACTGAATTGTCAAATTATGAAATTAAGATTCCAATGTCAGATTTGGTGGATAAATTTGCTGATTCTTTACCACCATACTGGGATCAACATATTGAGGTACTTAAGGAGAAAGATGCTTACAAGTACTGGACCATCAATTAATTCATTCAGAAATTGGAAAACAAAGAGCTTGAGGAGAAGAGGAAAGCAAAAAGATCACAAATTCCTCAAAACCCAGAGTTGTACCATGCTGGTACATCGTCTACTGTGGGTAACTCAAGTATTGGTGGGACAGTTGCTCCTCATATTGCATGTGTTTCAAGTGTGATGGAACCACCCAAAAACCCAATCAACTATCTTGCTCAAACCTCATCTTATACACCACCACAATATACACCACCACCACAATCATATACAAATTCTTTCGTTTCACCATTCTCACCTATGCAACAAGCAGCGTGTTACACTGCAAACCAACCACAACCTCAACAACAACAATACATTTCTCAGATGAATCAAGCTAATCAGAGACCAATAGTGTTGGAAACATCCAACATGGACAATGTTACAGTGGAAGTTGCTCAACAACACATTGCATTGGTTTCAGCAATGGTTGCCTCATACAATGGTTTGGTAGCTAGTCAAATTGGTAACAACAATCTAACCAATGAGGACTATGCTCAAATTGATAAGGAAGAAATGGAGCTTATCGATATACAGTGGGCATTTGCAAGTATTATGATTCGAACAACAGAGTTCATTGAGAAAACTGGGAGAACTGACTTGACTACTACACCTAATACAACATATGGCTTCAACAAAGAAAAAGTCACATGTTTCAACTGTGGTGGTAAAGGTCATTTCAAAAGAGAGTGTACTCAGCCAGCTAAACAAGGTAACCGAAACCCATTCAACTCAAATTATCAAAACCGTCAATCTCAAAACCAAGTTTCTTATCAAAGTCAAAACAACAACAACAACTATCAAAATCAAAATAATTACCAAAACCGACAAAACACCTCTCAGAACAACTCTACTAGACAACCAAATACACCCAACCAGACTCAAACTCAGACAGCAAATAACCCAACCGGAACTGTCATTCCTACCACAACACCAAATGATCAACCACAGACTAATAATCAAAATCAAGCTTTGGTGATTCAAAATGATGAGGGATATGACTGGACTGATATACAACTTAGTGTGGTAGAGATAAAAGCTGGGATGTAGCTTGTGTTGCTCAGCAGATTGATTTGGAGGAATCGGGGATAGTTGATAAAGTTGAAGAAACTGAAAGTATTTTTGAAAAGGAGATTGAGGAGTCAACTGAAGAGATGGATGTTTTGATGACTGATTCAGTTGAAAAACACTATGAGGAGAAGAGTTCGGGAATTATTATTGATTCAGTCACAGATGTTCCTGAAGAGAATGAATCAGTGTATTCAGCTTCGGAGAGCGAATCAGATTCAGAAGCAAGTGTGAAGTCATTGGACGATGAGATTGATCAACTCTTGGCCGAAGCTGATTTTCTGATGACTAGGAAGTCATGTATAGTGGATGATGCCTTTACCAGAATCGACTATTCTATGTTCTTTGCTGGGAAGGAAGCTCATTTCGCTCTCATGGCTATGACAGATCCTCCAAAATTGGTAAGTTCTGAATCTACAACTGATAGTCATAGTGATAAGTATTATGGGACTTGTGATAGATTGAGAGAGGAAAACAAGCAACTCAAGGTTCAACTTGAGAGTGCCATAATCAACAGTCAATCTTCTCGCAAGGAAGTTATAGAATTCAACAAGGTACTTGATGGTTACAAAAAGGACATTTCTGACTTAAAGAAAACACTTTCTTTAAAACAATTGGCAATAAACAGTTATATAAATGAACTTGAAGAAACTAAGTTAGAAATGGCAACCATCAAGTGCTTTGCAGAAAAGGTCAACAAAAAGCTTGAAAGCTATAAGCACATTGCATATGTGGTTGACCATATCATTGAAAAGCCATCACAACCCAGTAATGCAAAGTACAAGGCTGTTCCATCACCAGTGTTATTTGAGAATCATAATTGTCACTCAATAACACCGGAGAGCTCAGTCAAATCTGACTCTGCATCGAAAGATGAATCTAACATTTCTAGTGTTGGAGATCCAAATTTCGATGTACGACCAATTTTGGGTGTGAATGATGAAGGCGTAACTGCTGTGACTGATGATTCTGACACAGAAAATGAGAAAACTGAGAATGTGAGTGATATTCCTAAGGAAAATCACATTATCACAAATGAACCAGTGTCACCTTCTCAGCTTTGTCATCCGATGGCTAACGCACATCGTGTCAATCAATCAGAGAAGAAAGAGGTTAAGAATGATTCAGTTTACAAACCTGTCAAAGTATTTTATCGGATGGAAGGATCCGATAAGATTATCTCTGACGAGGAGTATCCAATAAAATTTGCAAATTATTGCAAAATTGAGAAAATCTGGCAAGAAAGTACTATTTGGTTTCCTAAACACGAAAGGACCAATGATGTACCACCAGAAATTTTGAAGAAATTATATCTGGATACTCCGAGAGAACCAAAAGTTCATGTAACTGAATTCATTAAACCAAAGCAAAAGGCAAACGGTTTTCTTGAGCCGGCTTACTCAAAGGACCCAGCTCCTGAGAGTTTAAGACGCAAATGTGTAAATGATCAATATCCTATCAAAACATTTGCTAAGCCGAATGCTCAGAATGTGTTTGAAGAATACCGTGCATGTTTTAAGTGCGGGGGAGAGGGCGTTTACTTGCTCACTGCCCATGCGTGAGACACAAGAGGCACGAAGTTGAGATGAGGCAATCCATTAGAAAGCTGGTCGATAATCATTTATATCCTCAAAGATGTTTTGTTCCTCAACAAACATCATTTTACAATCAAAACAATTTTTACCAAAAGAGGGATAATCGTTAATTTAACTATGATCGTCGAAACCGGATCGCTATGGAAAAACAGTTAAAGAAACCTATGGTGAACACAATGGTTGATAAACAAAAGGTATCACCAAAACCTGCTGTTATATCAATTGTTGGACCTGTCTCTATTAAATCAGAAAAGGTAATCAAGAAAGTTTCATTTATGAACGATACTAAAAAACCGACTGAGATTCCAAAATCTCAGATTCGCATTCTAAAACATTCGGAACAATCTTGGACACCGAATGGTTCTCCGGGTGCTTCTACCTCAAACCCAAATGAAAAAGATGAGAAAGTTTTGAACGATCAGAAAAAGATCACTTCAAAACCAAATGTTGAAGTAAATGACTCTTTGAAAGCTGATATTCAAAGACCCAAGACCACACAGGCTTGGGTCCCCCGAAAGAACTAATGTGTTTACTTGATGTGTGCAGGGAGCTTCAGCTGGCCCTGTTAGCAGTCTTTGGATTGTTGACAGTGGAGCTTCAGGCCACATGACTGGTGATCTAGCACTATTGTTTGATGTGAAAAATATTAATGGAGGGTATGTTGCTTTTGCGGGAAATAAAGGAGGTTACATCACAATGGAGGTAAGTGTGAGTAACAGGATAGTGAGTTTCGAGAGGATTTCCTATGTGAAGCAAATAGACTACAATCTGTTAAGTGTCAGTCAGATATGTGACAAACAATTTTCTGTGCATTTCGACGACAAATCTTGCTATATCCTCAAACCAGGCTTCAAGATTCCAAAAGAGTGGATTATGTTGAAGGCACCGAGAGTTAACAACCTATACATTCTTGATACGTCGAAGGCAATGATAACTCAGGGGCAACTGACATGTTTTCTATCAAAGGCTACAAAGAAAGAATCTATCATGTGGCATAGAAGGATGGGACATATTCACCTCAGAAAAATGAACCATTTGGTGAAGAACGGGCTTGTCGAAAGCGTTAATGTCAAACATTTCCATTTGAACGACAAGTGTGTGAGTTGTAAGAAAGGCAAGCAGCACAAACAATCCCATAAACTGAAGAAAGTAAACTCTGTTGAGATGCCACTTGAGCGGTTGCACATGGACCTATTCGGACCTGTCAAACGTAAAAGTCATATCGGAGAGCTTTACTATTTAGTGGTTACTGATGATTTTTCACGATTCTCATGGGTGATGTGTTTACAACATAAAAGTGACACTTTTAACAATCTGAAAGTTCTGTTCACTCGACTGGAGAATGTCTATGGTCTAAAGATCAAAAGAATTCAGAGTGACAATGGGACGGAGTTCAAAAATGCGCAGATGGATACTGTTTGTGAAGACAAAGGAATTCGTCATGAATATTCGTCTCCGTATACCCCTCAACAAAACGGTGTCGCTGAAAGGAAAAACAGGACTCTCATTGAAACGGCAAGAACAATGCTAGCAGATTCAAATCTTCTAGTAATGTTCTGGAACAAAGTGATCTACGCAGCTTGCTATACACTGAATCGGGTCTTAACAGTGAAGAAGTTTGGCAAAACCTCTTATGAGCTGTTGAACCGACGAAAGCCAAATTTGGAGTATCTAGAACCATTTGGGGCTCCGTGTACGATGTTGAATCCAGGTGAAAAGTTTAGTCCGAAAGCTGAAGAGGGATATTTTGTTGGATATGCAACCCCGCTCAAATGGGTATTCAACAAAAGAACTCGACAGGTGGAGGATTGGGCAAATGTTGAGGTTCAACGGTATACTCAAAACGTGCAGGGAAATGGCTTCTTTGAATCATTCAATCTAGATAGCTTGGTTGAAGAGGCTGTTATAAGATTACTTTACGAGTGTAAAAACGCGGCAACTTCACCATTGATGCGTCCGATCACCGTAACTCCTCCAACAGCATCTAGTGATACCAATACTCCTGTAGCAGAAGAAGAGGTGTTTCATGAAGCTTCAACTACACTTGATACTTCAGAATCGGAAGATGATTGAGACTTTGATGAAGCTATTCTTGATCATGCAACAGAGGCACCACCAGTGAACCCAAATCCAGATGTTGCTTCATCATCCAACACGGGTAATGATCTGGATGCAGTGGAAAACTTGACAACTCAGACGGGAGTGATAGTACCTGAACATCCGGAATCTCGGATTCATCGTATTCACCCGCTCGAGCAAGTTATCGGTGACCCTGGAAGCAGTATTATGACTAGAGGACAACTACGCAGTGTCAACTCACCAGAAAATATTGGCGCTTTAGCTTTATATGCAAAAATACAAAAATCTGGTTGTCAGAATGATTGGTCGTTTGCATGTTATGTTTCGCAGGTTGAGCCGCGGACATACAAAGATGCTCTTTTGGATGATGCTTGGGTCGAGGCGATGCCAGAAGAGTTGTTGCAATTTCAGAAGTTGGGCGTCTGGACACTTACGGATTTACCTCTTGGTAGGAAGAAGATTGGTACTAAATGGGTATTCAAAAGCAAGAAAGATGACAGGGGCGTGATCGTGAGAAACAAAGCAAGATTGGTTGTTCAAGGATTTCATCAAGTTGAAGGAATTGACTACAACGAGATATATGCACCTGTGGCACGTATAGAAGCTATCTGCATGTTTCTAGCGTTTGCCTCGTATAAGAAATTCAAGGTGTATCAAATGGATGTCAAAAGTGCGTTCCTATATTGTGTGGTCAAGGAAGAGGTCTACGTCGGTCAACCTCCAGGCTTTGAAGATCGTATCCACCGGGATAAGGTTAATGTTCTCAACAAAGCGCTATACGGGTTGCACCAGGCTCCACGCCAATGGTATGAGGAGCTAAGCACGTACCTGCTATCCAAAGGATTCAAACGAGGCTTGGTCGATTGCACACTGTTTACGAAGAAAACAGGGGATGACTTGCTTCTCGTCCAGATATATGTAGATGATATTATTTTTGGCTCTACTAACGAACTTCTTTGCAGAGAATTTGAACGTGTAATGCAGAAAAAGTTCGAGATGAGTGGGATGGGAGAAATGCAGTTTTTCCTCGGCTTGCAGGTGGATCAAAGACCAACGGGGATCTTTATTCATCAAACCAAATACGCATCTGAAGTCTTGAGCCGGTTCCAGATGGAAGATTCAAAGCCGATGGACACCCCAATACAGCCTAATCACGAGATCGGTGTTGACGCTAAGGGGGAGCTGACAGACCCATTTACATACAGAGCAATCGTCGGATCTCTGATGTATCTCACTGCTTCAAGGCCAGACATAATGTTCGCTACATGCCTCTGCGCACGTTTCCAATCGAAGCCGAAACAAAGTCATCTGACGGCGGTCAAGCGTATCCTTAGATATCTGAAGGGTTGTCTGTTGAGAGGACTATGGTACCCTAATGACGATAATTTTTACTTTATCGCATTTAGTGATGCAGATTGGGGCGGCTGTGACAAAGACAGCAAATCCACAACGGCTGGATGTCAGTTTTTAGGGAGCAGGCTCGTGACCTGGCAGTGTAAGAAGCAAACATCGGTCGCACTATCTACTTGCAAAGCTGAGTATGTAGCAGCCTCGAGTTGTTGCTCACAGGTTCTCTAGATTCAGCAGCAGATGGTCGATTACGGCTTGCAATTTCTGAAAACCCCTATTCACTGTGATAATGAAGCCGCAATTGCATTAACTAAAGACTTGGTCAATCACTCGAAAGCTAAGCATATCCGGATTAAGTATCACTTTATCCGTGATTGCTATGCAAAAGAGTTGATCGATATGGTCAAAATCCACACTGACTATCAGAGAGCGGATCTTTTCACAAAAGCTTTTGATAAATCCAGATTCGATTATCTTTTAAAAGTAAATGGTATAAAAGAAAAACAAGACTGATCATCACCTTGGTTTATCGCTTTTAGTTTTTAAAATTTTGATGTTTTTACAATTTTTCAGAAAATTCAAAAACCCAAAAATATGTTTTACATTTTATTCAAAAAGCCATAAAAGTAGAAAAACTGAAAATGATTTCCAGGATTAAAAGAGGAAATGTTAGTACATCAGTGGGGATCAGACACGGGCTAAAGATATGTAATGCAATATGAGGCGTGTGTTGATTTCGTGTGATGTGCTGATAGGCTTCGTAGACTTATTACTGCGTGCATTAGTGATTCAATCATAACGAACAACTCGTTAGTGGCTGAACACCTCATGGGCATATGGTCTTAGTACCTTAATTTCGTTTGATAGAGTTGCCAAAATCTGAGGTTTCGGGTCGTTATCTTATTGTTATCCGGGATATTCTGATTGAACTTTTGTCGTATTAATTTACGGACCTAGTTTCAATCAGAATATTTGCTAAAAGAGCTTTTATGCCAAAACCTAAAAGTTACCGAATTGAGGAACTTTATGTTTATTATTGATCATAGATCATTAATTGCATCGTGTCAATTCACTGATGAAAATCTGTGATTGATATCAGCCTCAACCTGGTATATAGGCACATGTTACTTTGCTGCATTCATTTGCTGACCTGTACACCTCTGTGCTATATATCTTGTAACTAAACGGATAACATTGACATAATCACGCGTTACGAGGAAGCTTTGTGCAATTTCTTGATACGGGAGTATGTTATGTGTGTGGGAACCACAATGTGTTAGTATAATACACATAATATCGTATCATTTTAACGCACTGCATAACAGTCTGCATGTGAGTTTATGTGGACAACAATATCGGCAGTTACCGGATCCCACATTGTTTCTAATGATAATATAAACCAGATCAACGATGTGATCAGATTTCTCAATAACTGATATGATCCTCTTGTGACACCCCGCATTTTCAGGTTAATACTTTTACTGAACTCTAGTTAACTTACATGATATACTCTAGTTAACTTACGTGTCGTACATGGTTAGATACTTAACTAGGGCTAGTTAAGTAGACCTAACATATGTTAGATGATATTAACATATGCGTTAAATAGGAAAATCGTTGTTGAACACACACACGAGTCCTGTATCCCGAACGTTGGTGAATTATATGGCATGTATAATAATAATACGTGCAATTAAATCATGATGGACGTGAAGTGCCTGCTTATGTGAATTATGTGAATTATCACTTGACTGAAGATTTATACGTAAACCATGCAAATTACATACACTTGATGATTAATATCTCATGTAATAATAAAAACAATAGTTTTTATGCAAATTAGAGCGATTAATATTATCGGGCCCGGTATTGGACTAAAACATGCTTAACGGGTCAAGTTAAGGGACTAGAAGGGCCCTAATACCCAACTACTTGGAGAACACGCAAGCCTATCTTATAATTATAGTTCAAAAAAAACCCTAACCCATTCATTCTTTGCGCCGTGAACTCCCCATCCCCCATACACTCTCAATTTTCAAACAATCAATCAATCTTTCACTTAATCAAGCTAGTTCGGGTTTAATCTCAAGGCTCTAGGGAGTTTTAGCATAGCAAGGTATGCGTTTATACGTTCTTTGATGAATTATGATACTTGAAAAACATTAAAAACTCTAAATACTGTTAGAAAACATACATTGTGATCGCCTCAACGCATCTTGTACATGAAGCTCGCGTATTTCCGAGTCTTTGTACTTGCTGCAATAAACTATAACAGAAAAAACGAAATCATAGAAGTGAACCGGGCTTGTGTTTGACACAATTCCCTTAAACAGATTCTTCGTCTGTTCCCAGGGTACACCGGTTCGAAACAGTGACGATGGTGCACTGCCGGACTATCCCACTTGCCTGAAAAATAATCGATACTTGGTTGCTACTCTAGAGTTATGTGTGTTGCAAGAGTTTTTAGTATAGGTTTTCCATGTATCTCATCATCTCTCTAAATGAGGTACAAAGCCTCATATGTATACATGAACCATGGCTAGTGAAAAGTCTCACATAATTAGAGAATTAAATTTTATTTATTAGCCATAAAACTCTATTCAAGCATCATAAAGTATATTTATTTGTCTTGAATTAATCACATGAAGAATATAGTTAATAATTATAATTTCACTAAATTATAATTAAATCTACATTCACCTTATTTCCAACAATCCCCCACATGAATGGAGATTTATCAAAACACGCATATTTCGAACAAACCCCCACATGAATAGGAGTCATACTCAGAAACAACCTCATTCCGATTCAATTTCAACAGTTGAGTTTTGCATACGATAGGTAGGTGTGACCCTTTGAACCTTCGCTTATGAAACGCACTTAGCCCACTAGCTCTGAGTAGAACGCGATGTCTTTGAACTCGTCTGCCGTTTGTGTGGACGACAATACGCTTCACACAAGACTCTCCCTGACAACGTCAAGTCCTCATAGTTGTGTCCGTTATGGTCATGGACACGTGCCTGGTTCTGCGAGAGCTCTTAAGTATTGTGCCCCAACAATACCCTTCGAAGCGACCCCACTTCTCTCTCACATAGGTGATCTACTGGGACTGGTTACCTCAGTCAAATCATTAAAAGCCATAGGCTTAACCTCCACCTTGTCACTTTTTAGGAATAGACTAGGAAGCTTATTTAATTTATAGTAAGCTCTCTTTTTCAAAATGTGGGATTTCCAACAACTCTTTCCCACAGTGACCTTCGCCAGTTCATACAATTAGGTTGTCCTATTGAACTCAGATCTTGGGATCTCCAGTCAGCTGAGTTAGGTTTCCTTCGCATAAACTTAGCCTTTCATGGGCTTTAGTCCCATTCCCATTGACGACTTCTAAACTAACTCTCTGCTTAAGCCTTTTGTTAGCGGATCCGCGATGTTATCCTTTGACTTCACATAGTCAATAGTGATAACTCTTATAGAGATTAGTTGTCGTACCGATCATGCCTACGTCTTATACACCTATTCTTAATGATACACATTGTGATATGAGCTCTGCCAATAACCGATTGACTATCACAGCGTATGCATTGGGCCAATGCCGGCTTCGGCCACCTAGGTATATCCTTAACAAATTGACGTAGTCATTTTGCCTATTCATCCTCTAAAGCGATGAATTTTGATTCCATCATGGATCTAGCAATAACAATTTGCTTAGATGATTTCCATGTTATCGCAACACCTCCAAGTGTGAACAAATACCCACTCGTTGCCTTGGAATCATTTGTGTAAGATATCCAATTCGCATCACAGTAACCTTCAATAACTGTTGAATATCTTTTATATTGCAGCCTGTAGTCTCGTATGTATCCTAATTACCAAAGCACCCGTGTCACGTAATTCCATGAATTGAACTTAGGTTGCTCGTGTATCTACTTAGCTTGCTTGCTAAGTCTGGTCTGATACAACTTATCAGATACATCAGGCTGCCAATAATTCTTGAGTACTCTAATTGGTTAACAGGCTCACCTCGTTTCTTAGCTAGACATTGACTCGTGTTGATGAAAGTTCTAGCCTCATTAGAGTCATTTCCATTGAACTTCTCAAGAATTTTTTCCACATAATAGGACTGACTTATAACAAGTCTGTTCTAGGTTCGTGTGATTTGTACTTCCCAAAATCACATTCGTTCATATCAAACCTTCTATTTTCAAATGCAAATCACCTCCACACTTAAGTGTTATTGGATAACTACTAAATGGGGTGATGAAAGTTTCTTCCTTTCATATGTACCTTGAAAACTTCTCAAGAACCATTTTTACATCCCTATAGATTGTTTCTTAAATGGCTCTTCCCCCCACATTGCTTTCACTTTGATTAAGTTTGAGTAATACCACTCATGATGACATTAGACACCCGTGATAAGATAGCGACTATCTTATATCTTTGTGTTATTGAGGTCATCCATTATATTACTCAACCCATATTTTTCACACGAACCGTTTTCTGAGCTATATGAGTTCTCCTCATATTCAGCTAAATAATTTCATAACCAATGAACTATTTATTCGGTCCTTTCGAGTCATCCTTTTTAATGAATTATATATTTGCTTTTACAAAATTCATTCTTATGTCGTCACATATGTTTGAATGTTCAAAGTTAATTTATTCTCCGTGGAGCATCTAAATTAACAAGTATTAGTCTAGCATGCTTTAGACTACGAATACTTAGCATGTGAACAGAAGATGTCTCATTCTGATTCCTCACAGCCTTAAGAGATAACTCACTATCTCTTTCTAACATTCACGTCTTAGTTTAGACACAAAATGAGATTTTGTTTACCATTCCAAAACCTTGGTTTAAAGAATGCTTCAAAACCATAATTAATTCCATCCATTAGGATCAAGACTCGTTTGTCTTTAATCTCCAAGGCTTCACCATTAACTCTTTAGGACTTAAACATAAGTCTTAACATAAGTCACTTTGATGAACATATTCATCATCAACAAGTCAATTAGATTGACACTCAACAACATGACATTCACATATGCCTAAGTGATATGTATATATTTTGTTGAAACTAGTTATTGGGTGACTCTCCCAAATATCACGAATCCTCCATATAGTTCAACCAACATTGATGGTTTGTAGAGACTCTACACGCCCATCACTATTCTAAGTCTTTTATAATAAATCTCGCAATATTTATCAAAGACTTACGAATAATAACATATATTTCTATCATATGTTATAGTCATCAAAACTACATTTGTGCATTTCTACGTAAATGCTCTCAACATTAGATGACATGTCTCGTTTTCGTGAATTTAACTTCAATACACTTGCCACGTTGATCATGATTATCTCAATGGGGATGGATGAAGAGTTTTTTTTTTTAAATTTTTTATTAGTCACATAATTAGAGACTTAATTTTATAAATGAAGGCTCTCTAATAAATTGACATAAAAGCTCTAATAAAGTGACTTAAAAACATTAATTAGAAAACATGAAACTCTACCCAAGAGTTTACTCTTTATTCACCACATTAAGATTCCAATTAATAATTATAATTTACCAAATTATAATTTCAATATAATCCAAAATATATATAATATATTACATATATATTTAAACGGATTCATATAAGGATATATAAATATCAAATCTCAAAGTGTTATTCTCTTCAACACTTTATCGTTTGACGAAATAATAGCAATTATATCGTCTCGTGGCATGTTTCGAGGTACTCCCTCAATACATTGTTCAAAACAACAAAGTTGTTTATACTTAACTACTGTCAAGTAGTCGAACAAGTGAATATGTCCAAAACAACATCAAGTTGTTTTACACTAGACTATTATATGGTTAAAGTCATCATACTTCTCATACAAGTATCAAACCATATATAATTTGCAAAAGACATGTTTTATTCATACAAAACATTTCTACTTTTACAAGTATTTTCCATAAACTATACATATTTATGTTTTGATTACAAATCAAAACCATAAACTCTAATATAGTTTTATTATTTAAACCATTCCTAACTCACTTGTTAGAGTATATGGTTTTCATGATTAACCGTTTCTAATTCGTTCATTAGAAACTATACGTGTACCATATAAACATATACGGTTTCAAAATTAACCATTTTTAACATACTTGTTCGAATGCAAACGATTACACATTTCATCATATAGAGTTTGGTTATATCAAATAAACCTTTTTCTAACACGGCCGTTAGAAATAAACGATTACCAAAATCATTTTAAAGGTCATTGGTTTATATTCTTAACCGTTTCTAACCTACTTGTTAGAAATACATGATTATGACAATCGTTTTAGACCTTGTTAGTTTATATAGAATAAACCGTTTCTAACACCCTCGTTAGAAAATTAAACCATCTACATAAATGGTATTAACTTTGGATTTTCCAAAATATGCTTGTTTCAACTTACTCGTTAGAAACCGTCAAATTAACCAAACCGGTTTAATCTTGGAAAAGGTTGAAACACCCAATTCTCCATAAACCCATGAGTTGAAACACCTCATTAAAACATTTAAGAATATTTGACCCAACTTAATGGTATTCTTATTATTTTTTAAGTTTCAACTTTGAAGTTTTAATTAGTATTCTTACTAATACCTTCAATAAAACAAAATAAGTTTATAACTTTTTTATTTTCACAAAATTTTCAAAGTACAAATTTCCAACACTTTTGTGTATTTTGTACAATAATGTTTTCTAACACACTTGTTAGAAAATATAAACATCTTATTTTGTCTTTACAAAATCATCAAACTCTAACACGCCCGTTAGAGAAATCAATATATAAGTTTACAAATTAAACTTATGATTTTGTAAATAATAATTTCTAATACACTTATTAGAAATGTTTCATGACACGTTATTCTTTCAACGTCGTCGATTCTAACACGCTTGTTAGAAATACATGTTTCAAAACCATATATTTCGAAACCTTTTAATTTCCAATACTCTTATTAGAAAATGTATACATTTCAAATACTTTGAAATTATCTTTCTAATATGCTTACTACAAAGAAAACATGATCAACCAAGTTTACATGGGTTTTCAACTAATATGTCTTTTCTAATACTATCATTAGAAATTCAAAAAAAATGTTTAAACACATATTAGAAATGTTTCATAGTCCGGTTTATCTAAATATAACTCAAAACCCATGAATCTGAAAATTAAATCAAAAATTCGTTTTGTAGAAACAATCTTTCGGATTAAAGATTGCATTCTCATCATGAATGTAATCCAATTCGATGTACCAAAGAAAACATGTACAAACTTTCGCGAACCCAAATTCCTTAGGAAGAACACGAAAGTTTGTTCACTAATCTGTTTAAGTTTGTTAGAAAACTTACATTGTGATCGCCTCAACGCATCTTGTACATGAAGCTCGCGTATTTCCGAGTCTTTGTACTTGCTGCAATAAACTATAACAGAAAAAACGAAATCATAGAAGTGAACCGGGCTTGTGTTTGACACAATTCCCTTAAACAGATTCTTCGTCTGTTCCCAGGGTACACCGGTTCGAAACAGTGACGATGGTGCACTGCCGGACTATCCCACTTGCCTGAAAAATAATCGATACTTGGTTGCTACTCTAGAGTTATGTGTGTTGCAAGAGTTTTTAGTATAGTTTTTCCATGTATCTCATTATCTCTCTAAATGAGGTACAAAGCCTCATATGTATACATGAACCATGGCTAGTGAAAAGTCTCACATAATTAGACACTTAAATTTTATTTATTAGCCATAAAACACTATTCAAGCATCATAAAGTATATTTATTTGTCTTGAATTAATCACATGAAGAATATAGTTAATAATTATAATTTCACTAAATTATAATTAAATCTACATTCACCTTATTTCCAACAAATACAACACATATATAATCGCATATATATATATATATATAGGAGTTCTTGAATGTTTTTTTGATGATTTAATGATGATAATTGTTGTTAGTTGCCATGATTAGGGTTTTTGCATGATAATATATGTGTTTGATCATGAGAGTATGGATTATGCATGTGTTAGAGATTTTTGAGCATGATTAGGGTTTGTGAATAACTTGGGATGCAAGTTTTAAATTCTGGCAGATTCGTTTGGACGTTTCGTAGGGGCAGTAATGGGTTGGTAAATTGATGTTTTTGATGATTTCTTTGCATGATTGTGATGTACATAGTCTTAGCTTTTCATAATGGGCAAAACCATCAGATTTGGACATCGTTTGAGTCATTTTTGGAATTTTAATTGATTAGGGGTCATATCAGATTTTCGGAATTGAAAATTGGGTCAACATTAAAAGGTCATAACTGGAGATTTACAAAGAATTAAGTTATGAAATTTTTACAGTAGGTCAACATTGGAAAAACTCGGCTTTTCCAAGTAGATTCATCCCGTTTGGATGAATACACAATTTTTGGGAATTTTTCTACTAAACTGACCGGTTGCGGAAATTTTCTGGACATAGCTGTGTTGTACGAATTTTTATAATTTTGTGTTTGGTTTTAAGACAAAATTAAAATAGGGGTTTGCAACTAAATCCCCATGTGTACTCAGTAAAAATTTGGGATTTTAATTCATTCGTTAAGTGGGTTAAATGATGCGTTTTTCACAGCGCACAATCTGTCCTAAAAATGCAGATTGTGTACGAGGTCTTTATGTGACTATTTGGAGTTGTATGTGGTATGTAATTGACATGTACTTGTGTGGAAACTTGTATGAGATGTATTTGATGTGTTAAACTCATAATAATCACCATGATCACCAACGGGATACGTAGGACATACTTGTGCATGTAGAGTCACTAGGTGTCACTACACGGTTTTGAACTTTTGAAAGTTCCGAATAAACGAATTATATGGTGTATTGGTTATGCACATGTACTCACATAGTGACACATATAATAGGGAGTCGGTAGCGAGTCTCTATTACTTTGGAGTTTGGATATTTTTGCTTGCAACCTAAGGTGAGTTTCACTACTCTTTTCTCAAAAGCATGTGTCTCGGGTTGAGACAACTTACTTAACGTTTCTAGTCCGGTTTGGGACTACTTTTACACATCCCGGGTTTTGGGGTGCATGGTTCACGGGGTGAATCTACTTTTACTAATTCATGTTATATGTCCTTGATGAACTAAACCAACCCTATCATTTAAGTCCTTCAAAATACCGAATCAATTGCCGGTTGGGCAAGCGGGTTACTAGTTGATAGCGCTATTAGGTCTAACAAACCTCACATCGTGCTGGGAGCATGGGTGTGAACTAATAACTTAAAACATATGTCATTGTTGATGGGCAATGACGCAAGGCACTATACTCCCTGTTGTGGGAACTCGTTCATTAGTAGTTCGGTATTCACCGGTATTAGTTATCATGAGTGGGTTAGCTACCCCTGGCATGTGAATTAGCGGTTTACTTGTGGTCTGGGAGACCGACGTTTTTACTTGTTGTTATGTGGTCTGGGAGACCGGTGCTTGTACTTGGTTACATGGTTTGGGAAACCTACACTTTTACTTACGCACCTATTTTACTTAGTGAACTCACCAACATTGTTTGTTGACCCACCATTTACATGCTTTTGCAGGTAGTTAGCTTCCGGTGTCACGATTAGGAAGCACTGCACGTTTCATTGCATTGGGTCTTGGGCATACACCTAATTTACATATCATGCTTTTACCTTTATTTTTATATGACATTAATCTTGGGCGCGTTGTTTTACGCATGGTTTCTAAAAGGTTTAATTTGGTTTACGCTTCAGCAGCTTAACTAAACTTGGTTTTTGAAAACGAACTAAATGGTTTGGGCATTTAGAGTTCGTTCATATGACTTATGGCTATGGGATCCTGGTATGTCATGCGCCTCGCGGTAAAACCCCGCAGTGGAAATTTGAGGGTGTGACACCTCTTACCGAAAATCACAAAACATTTACTGTTTTTGTTTACATTTGTGCATTTTATTTTTGTTTTCCAAAAAAAAAAAAATACAAAAACTCAAAAAGATTTTAGGTGTGTTTTAATATAAATTTCAGAAAAACCAAAAAGTTTTACATTTCTGAGTTATTTTCGATAACCGATGGTGTTTGATGGTCATTTTCTGAAATTTTATGAATCAATCTGAGTTTTGTATCATTTAAAAATGAAATAATGCATGTTTGAGCCTTAAAATGTTGAAAAATGTTTGAACGGGATTCGATTTTGTGATTTGGTAAATTTTTAAAATTTTCCATTTTACTTTCGCCCCTTCGCTGGGTCGAAAGTGGAAAATTTCCTACATTCGAACCATTCATATTGGACGAAGGCGAGTGTTCTAATTAAAATTTTTATATTCGAACCTCATTTTCACATTTGAGCCTTTAGTTAGGGTCGAATGTGGAAAAGACTTCACATTCGCCCATATGTAACGGTCGAAGGTGGCCATTATATATATACCATTTCTCATTCAACCCCTCATTCCATAATTTTTCAAAAAATTTTCAAATCCCAAACCCTTGTTGCCCTGATTTTTCTTGTTCCTGATTATTATTCCCTGATTGTTTCTGATCATTTTCACACTAAAAACACAGGTAATGGACTTCTTTTGAAGGCAGAAAAGGGATTTTTGTCTTCGAACCCTAGTTTTGATCGTCTGGACAATTATAGACTGTTTTTGTTTCAATTTTTCATTAGGTTTTAGTTGTTATTGGTTTTAGGGGGAGAAGATTAGTTAATCTAGGGTTATTACATCAGAATTAGGTGTTAATTGTTCGATTGAATATGATAAACCCTAGATTACTTTGAAAACCAATAAAACCTAAATGATTAACAAAATTGATTGGTAAAAATGTTTAGTCGTTCATGTTAGAAGATGTTTGAATCAAAATCAGTGTTTAAAACATCATAGATAAAATTTTTGAAATTTTGGTCAAAAACAGACACATTCGACCTTTTGGAAAGGGTCAAACCTAGAAATCACAGGTCGAATGTGACTTTCAAACGGACGAAAGTGGAATGTTGTGGACGAATGTGGATTTTGGTGCACTTTCGAACCAACAGTTTCACATTCGAACTTTGATTAACACTTTCGTACCTCTAGAAACCTGCATTCGTACTTACGATGGGACGAATGTGGAATCTTGAAAAACCAAATTTTTAAATTTTGTCGTTGTTGATTGTTTTTAACACGTTTTCTCTGTTTTTGTGATCCAGATATTATAATGGCTGAAGAACAAGCTGAGAACATTGAGATACCTGAACAGGAAGCTCCATTTCAGAATGTGGTAGAAGCGTGGCCATTTGAACCGCCTCATAACTGTTGTGCTTTTGTGGGAGATGTTCAGAAAAACATGGAATTCTCCGGAATAATAGATTTTCTCAGGAGGAGCAGGATTATTCATGCTATTGCAACACCTGCTATTATTTGCAAAGACATTGTTGAAGAGTTCTGGAGAAATGCTCGTTATGACTTCTGGGAATCCAAAACTGCTATTGTTAGTCAGATTCAAGGTGAATTTGCTATGGTAACAGAAGATGACATCAGAGAAGCGTTGATGATCAAAGATGATGATTGTACTGATCCAAGATGTTTGTCATGGACGGAGCAGAGGTTGTGTTTTCTGAGAATGAAATACAATGGTCCGATTACTGATGGAGCGTTACACAAAGGGAAACTAAGTGTCCAATTTAAATACTTTGCTCATGTTATAATTCACGTATTTGGGACAGTAAGTGGAGGTTACGATGTTATGAAAAAGAGTTTGAGCTCGTTGATGGTTGCTTTAACGTTGAACAAACCATTCAACATAGCTGGGATGATTCTGGATCATATGTTAGAGATGTTAAAGGGTTTGAAGTCGAAGAAATTCTTATTACATCCCAGATTCTTAATGATGATTTTTGATCACAAGTATCCGAAGTTGAAGAAAGATCCTACAATGGTTTTAGGGCAGGATCATATGAATATTAGAACGTTGGTGAGAATGAAGGGATACAAAGGGATTCCTGACAATGAGAAGCCTCCACATAAGAATCTGTTTGGTTATTTGATTAATCCGGGTTACACTGACCCAGGAGAGAACAAAGCAAGACATGATAACAGTGAATCTGATACTGATGATCCGCTTGTACATGTTGATGCTACTACAAAGAGAAAGAGACAAGTGAAAAATGCTGGAGTCACAGGGAAGGGTAAGACAAAGATGGCTGAAGATGAACCTGCTAAAAAGCAGAAGACCAGAAAGAAGAGTACAGCAAAGAAAGGTACTCAGTTAGTTGAGGAAGAATCTTCTGTAGATTCTGAAGAAACAGAAGAAGATGAACGTTGGGATTCGGATGCTGAAACGTTGAAAAAGAACTCCAAGCGCAAGGCCACTGTTGCTGGAGAGTCTGAATCGTTAAACAAAGCTGTTGAAGAGCAATTGCAGAAGGAAACAGTAGATCTGGAAGGTGATCTAGGACTTGATGTTGAGGATTTTGAGGGTTCTACAGTTGTTGTAAATCTGAAGAAACCCAAGCACAAGTCGATGGCAAAACGAGATGTAAAAGAGAGCACTAAAAAGTTGAGAGAGAAAGAAATTGAAATGTTGCTAAAAGGAAAGAAAGTTACAGATGCAGGCACGTCATCACGAGTTTCCTCACCAGCTACCAAGAAGCAGAAAAAGACCTCAAAAGAATCTGAAGTAGTTCCTGACCTAGATACTACTTTAGAGAATGTATTAAACTTATTCAAGAAGAAAGAGAAAATTCCTGTAGCAGAATCTTCCAAAACCAAAGTAACAGTTTCTAATGATGTTATGAAGAAGGTGAACAAACAAATGGAAGAGATGATGAAAATGATATCTGCACAACAAGCACAAATAGAAAGAATCAAAGAGAATGAAGAAAAGATGTTGCAGATTGTCGTTGCTTCTAAAACTAATCAAGATGATCTTGAGAAGAAGTTGAAACAGCTTGAGGAAGAGAAAAATGAGATTGATGAAAAGTGTAATGGGAACAGGAGGATGATTAAAGGAATAAATGTTGAAAATAAGAAGTTGAAGAAAGAAAATAAGAGAATGAGCGAACTGCTTGATAAATTGTATAATGAAGCTCCTAAATTGAAAGAAGGAGATGAGGATAAAGAAGAAGAAGAAGAGAAATTAGATTATGGTGATTCGTCTGATGATGAAGAAGATGATGATGAATCTGATGGATCTGATGATAATGATGACGCTGAGGGGAAATCAGGTGAGAAAAAGGATGACGAGGATGATAGTAGTGATGATGATGACAATGATGATACAAGTAAGTTCACTTTTGAAGAAAGACAGACTAAGAAGGGTAGTTCTGGTCAGTCTAGCTCGAAGAAATCTGGAGAAAACGTCGATGCTGATGATGACATATTTTGGACAGAGAAGATAAGATCTTTGTCTGATGATGTTAAGAATGTGTACAGAGAGATGTTGAACAAAAGAGTCTGGACGATTGAATTTACTGGAAAGTTTGCTGAAGTATTTCAAACTGATGATATGAGGTTTGAATTAGAATACAACGATCCAGATCTTGAAGAAGGAGAGGTGTCTGCTGGAGTTTCTAAAGAAATACTGGAAGGTATTGCGCAGCAAGTTGGAAAGACACTGGAGGAGATCATGACTGAACAGATGATTCCAGACATTCCTGAAAAGGATGTTGGTAATCATTCTGATGATAAGCAGACTCCTGAGACTGAAGAGATTGAGATAGAGGATATAACACACGAAGAATATCCTGAATACGTCAGAGATACAAGTAACGAAGTTTTTCCAGATCTATCTAAAGTGAATCTGAAAGATGCTGAATACAAAGCAAAGATGAAAAGCAAAGAGTTTGTGGAGAATGTGTTTGGTGATAGCAATCAGAAACCATCTTCTGAACAAAGTGATGAATTGATGTTGGATCAGTGGTCTCTTATATCAGTTTAAGTATTAGAACACTTATGTGTTTGCAGTTATATCAAAGTTATTTGAACAGCGGAATGATAAATGTTCTAAGTCTAAAGTATCACTTTTACAGGAGTTATTACTCCCCCTTTACTAAGCAGTTAATGAGAATAAAAAGCAATTCAAAGTATAAAGCAGTAAGTGCAAGTATTGAATGATTCTCAGATGTGAAATGGATAATAAGTTTATAAAATCCTTGAAGGATTTTCAATTAAAATCAAAGTAAATCACATGTCTAAAATAGATGAATAAACTCATCTATTTATAGACGAAGTTACAAGACTGTTGCACTAAGTAATACAAGATATTTAGCTAAGATATTATACTTAGGATAATGCTTACAACAGGCTGTAGCATTGAAACTTGATCCAAGACTTTAACAAAACACTATTATACTAAACTACTGAAGTCTAAGTCGGTTCTGAAGTTATGATCAGCAAACAACTGATGAGTAGACAAACTACTGATGAGTAGTTTGTCTTCAGTAGTTCTGAAGTGAAGTGTCTGGTTAGACCTCAGAACTACTGATCAGTTTGTTCTTCAGTACTTTGTTCTTCTCTTCTTCAGTACTTGTGTTTTCTTCTTCAGCATTTCTTCCATACTTATGCAGAATATGATTTGGACTAAGGTTATCAAAACTGATTTCTTCAATCCTCTTTGTCCCAACAATCTCCCCCTGGATTGATGAAGCCAAAACCTTATCCAATCTTTATTTTTCTTCATTCTTTCTCGCTTCTAACATCCTCCAGACTTCTGCAGCCATTTTGGTAGTAAGCTTATCTTTTTGTTGCTTTGACAGAGATCCTTGTTCAGGTTCAAGATGTTGAATGGTGAGAAGGTCTTTAGTTGACAGTATGCTCAACTCCTTTGAATTCTTGTAGACCTTGCTTGAACGATCTCTTCTGGTCACCAACACTGAGTTGGAATCAGTGAATGACCACTTTACAATATTCACCTTAGACCTGTCAAAGTCTGAGGCATAGGAAACCAAGCTAGTTTCCTGGGTTTGTCCTGAAGATTGAGGTATGTCTTCTATTTCAGTGACCTTCAGGTGGGATTCTCTGCTACCTTCTAGATCAACACCACTTTGTGTTGCAAATTTGGGTAAGTGATGTGTTGTTACAACTTTGGTGTGAGATTTTTCTTTGATTGTATGTTGTATCTGGTAAGCATATGTAGCAGGATTCCTGAATTGTGTAAGCAGAGGTTTTTCTTCTATATCAAAGTCTCCATGTACTACCTGGTTTCCTTCTAACAGTACCATCTTGAAATCAGTCTTTACATTTTCCTCTTACTTCCTTTTTCTTGTAGCAGGTTTCTGAAGTGCACCAGATGATCTTTTGATTATTGAAGTTTGTTGGACTTCAGGAGTTTTAAATCTTTCTGGATGTGCAGCTTTGCTGGCCTTGAATTTCTTGTAAGTGTCATAAAAAGTGTATTCTTTCCATCTTGACACTGAGGCCCTTGAACCAAAGTCATTTGCTACAAGTTCATCAATTATTTCTGCTCTCTTAGCTTTTCTCTCCTTCTCAGTTGCCAACCTATTGGCTATAAGTTGAGCTCTTCTTGTCAATTCTTCTGTGGAGAGTTTGATCAAAGAAGCTTGTTTAGCCTTTGAGTTCTTTGTAATCATTTGAATCAGCTGTGCTCTCTTGTCTTCTTCAGCAGCAACTTCAAGTGCTCTCTCTTTAGCTTCTAACTCATCAAGTTTTTCTTGATACTTAACAAGTTTTTCTTCATAGCTTAGATCAACCCTTGCTTCCAGGCTATTCCATACTTTATCTTCCTTAGCCTTCTTTTGAGCCTCTTTCAAACTCTTCTCTAAGTATTCTTTGGATACTGAGATTGGAGAAGGGTTTAAAACAGTTGTTGTTGTATGCACAGGCTTTGGAATTTGAGTTGGTTCTTGGTTAGTTGCCTTGGAAGACTGTCCTTGATCAGTCTTGGAAGTTGAAACTTCTGAAGGGTTGATTGTACTGGTTCTTGTCACAACTACTGAAGGATTGTCTTCAGCAGTTTGAATAAAGTCTTCAGGAGTTTCTTCAGTTTGCCTTGGTGATGGTCTAAACTCTTGACGGATCTCTTTTCCAGGTCTGTGAGTTGGCTTCTCAGCTTCAAGAGATACTTCAACTGGTTCCTTAATCTTCTCCCCTTTTTGGCTTCATCCACTTCTGGAAGCTACAAAGTTTGAGAAGCTGCTCAGATATAATAGAGGTTATTATTTGATGCAGGGGACCATCTGGGTTGCATAGCTGGTTCAGGTCTATGCTTGAAAGCCCAGGGAATTGGGTAGGCTGTTTAAGTGAATGGGGTGTTTTTGGGTGATCTTCAGAGTGTACTGAAGATTCCACTTTAGGGGAATCAGGGTTTAAGTGGTCTTTAACCTGATCTTTTGTGACCAGCTCTTTGATCTTAGAGACATCAGAGTCAGGATCTTCAACATCAGCCGTCAATTCATGTTGTGGAGTTTGTGAATCATCATCCAAACTAATGGAATCATCTGAATCCCTGATAGTGTCCTCAATGAGGGCAGCATCAGTTAAATCATGAGCTAGCTCCAAACTAGTCTTCTCATGAACCTCTTTTCTTGGAACTGAGTATTTCCTACTTCAGGCGATAATCCTTCATCAGTAGTTGCCACATTTGAGGTCTTAGGAATGTTACTACTGTCCTCAGGTTCAACACTGGGTGATAAGTGAGTAGTAGCAGCCTCAAAAGTACCTAAGGTATCTAAGTTTGGGCTTAGAAACCCTGGTTCATCCTCATCTCCCTGGTTAGGACCAAAGATGTCCACATCCATGTCAAAGTCTGAAGGCATCTCCCCTGTTTGATGTGTTGTTTGGGGAGTGACATGTGTTGGATGGGATTCTTTTAGACCTGAGAGAAGTTGTGCAATTTCAATGGTTGTGTGTGAGGGTTCAGGTTCAGTAGTTATTAAGGGTTCAGTAGTTGGTAAGGGTTCTGGTTCAGTAGTTTCAAAGGATTTGTCAGTAGTTATAGTCTTTTTCTTTGAAAAATGACTGTAACTGGTTTTCTTTTGGGTGGTGGAGATGGAGTGGACTGAGAGGATGTTTCAGCCACTACCTTTTCAAGTGCAGATTGCACATCAGTAGTTTCAGGGATCTCCACTTCCTGAACTACCTTTTTCTTTGGGTTGGTGGGTTTTTGTTTTTGTTGTTTTGGCTTTTTGGCTTTCTTAGTCTTGGGTTTTGAAGATGTGGGTTCCTCAGGGACTGTTTCTTGTTCCCTCTGGTCATCTTCGGGCAAAAGTGCCGGTTTGTTATGCCTTGAGAATACTTGTGAAGTCAATGGATTTAAAGTTTTTGACTCCCCCACAAGTACTCCCTCACCAACTTCCTTTATTATGCATTGCATAACAAATCTTGGGTATAACAAAAACTTTTTCTTATCATTTTGGTGATGTAACACCAACTCATTGAAAAATAATGAAGATGCCTTAAAAGATGTTTCATTTATTATAGAAAGAAAAATAGGTTGAAAGGTTGAAGGCATCTGATCATATGATCCAGTTTTGGGACTTAAACACATTATAATATAATGAAATAACAGTTTATATTGTGGATCAAAAAATTTCTTATAAACTATTGCTTGTGCTAAAGTACCTTGATAACCACACTCGGTCATGGTTAGATGAATATCAGAAGTGGGAATATGCTCAGGAGCATCAGCATCATTAAGGCCAAGCCTTATTCCCAGTGACTCTTATGTGATTGCCATGTGCTTCCCGTGAATTGTTGAATTGAGGGAAATCACCTTGTTATTCACTGTGACCGCCTCTGCATTTGCCCAGAACTCATTAAGAGTTTCTATATGAATGGGAGGATCAACGGTGAAAGCTTGATAATATTGGGATTTGACGACCAAATCAATAATTTCGTCGTATTGGGACCAGGCTTCATCTTTCTCAAAGTAGCCTCTTTGATTGTGTCCCTGTTTTAGAACAAGAGCCATAGTTTCTTTGATCGAACAGTAATTTTTGGTTAGAGAAGGGGTTTTGGTTTTGCTTTGAGAGAGAGAGGGGGAATTTTGCTTTTTGAATGGATAAGTGTTTGAAAAAGGTATTTATCAGAAGTTTTTAACCGACTAGGTCAAACTTCTGATGAGTGAAATGTCAGTTTTACCCTATTTAATGAAACTACTGATGAAGCAGGTTTCTTCATCAGTGGTTTTTGTCATCTCTTCAGTAGTTTTGAAACAGCTGATGAGAATGGCTTTCAAAACACTTGAATAACTTCTGATAATCATCAGTAGCTATTTCTTTTCTGAAATTTCCCATTTTGATGTTTTTCAAAATATCAGTAGTTTCTCTCTCTTTTAATTATTCATCAGAGGTTTTGTGACAGATAAGTATGTAAGTGAAAATAAAATATGTGCAGAACTAAACAGTGAAAACACTTACAGACTTTCTTCTAAATTTAGCATTCCAAGCATGGATACTAACCTCTGAAATGTTGTTGAATCAAGGGGTTTGGTGAACACATCAGTTATTTGATTAGCAGTTGTGACATGTTTCACCTCAATCTTGCCTTTTTCATAGCAATCTCTTATGAAATGATACCTGATTTCAATATGTTTAGTCTTTGAGAACTGAACAAGATTTTGAATGATGCTAATGGCATATTTACTGTCTACTAAGAGTGGAGTCTTGGTCTTTTTGATTCCATAATCAAGAAGTTGATATTGGAGCCATTGTATCGGTGATGTACAGCTTGCAGCAGCAATGTATTCAGCTTCAGCTGTTGAAGTTGCCACAGATGTTTGTTTCTTTGATTGCCAGGACACCAGACAGTTTCCCAAGAATTGACAACCACCAGATGTTGATTTTCTTGACATTTTACACCCTGCATAGTCACTATCTGAAAAAGTTGTTAACTTGGTATTGCTTGAAGCAGGATACCAAATTCCTAAAGTAGGAGTTCCTTTCAGATATCTGAAGATTCTTTTGACAGCAATTAGGTGTGATTCTCTTGGTGCAGATTGGTATCTAGCACAGACACAAGTTGAAAACATAATATCTGGTCTAGAAGCAGTTAAATATAAGAGAGAACCTATCATACATCTATACATGGTTTGATCAATCTGTTTTCCTTGATCATTTGGTTCAACTTGTGTGGTTGGTGTCATGGGAGTGGAACTTGATTTACAGTCTTGTAAAGAAAATTTGTTTAATAATTCTTTAACATATTTTGATTGATGTATAAATGTTCCATTTGATTGTTGCTTAATTTGCAGTCCCAAAAAGTACTGCAATTCTCCCATTGTACTCATTTCAAATTTTGATTGCATGAGTTTCTAAAAATCTTCACACAATTTTGTATTTGTTGAACCAAAAATGATATCATCAACATAAATCTGAACAAGTAAGACATGATTTCCAACATGTTTTATGAAAAGTGTTTTATCAATGGAGCCTCTTTTAAAGTGATTCTTAAGTAAAAAGTTAGACAGTGTTTCATACCAGACTCTTGGAGCCTGTTTTAGCCCATAAAGAGCTTTGCCAAGTCTGTATACCCAATTAGGATGAGAAGGATCCTCAAACCCTAGAGGTTGACAGACATACACTTCCTCTTTTATTTTTCCATACAAAAATGCACTTTTGACATCCATTTGATAAACTTTTATGTTGTTGGAAATTGCATAAGCTAAAAATAACCTGATAGCTTCAAGTCTTGCAACTGGTGCAAAGGTTTCATCATAGTCAATGCCTTCTGCTTGAGAATAGCCTTGTACCACCAATCTTGCCTTGTTCTTGATGATCATACCAGCTTCATCTGATTTGTTTCTGAAGACCCATCTAGTACCAATTGGTTGCTTGTTTGGAGGTAAGGGACAGATTTCCCAAACCTGTTGCTTCTTGAATTGAAGCAGCTCTTCTTGCATGGCTTGCACCCAATTGTTATCTTTGAGGGCTTCTTGATACTTCTTTGGTTCCAACTAAGAAATAAATGCTGAGAAAAAACAAAAGTTGGAGAGTTGGTTTCTTGTAAGCACCCCTGATGCAATATCACCCATGATTTGTTCCAATGGATGATCCTTGTGTTCAATCAATTGTTGTAAACCTGTACTTGAGGATGGCTCTGGTATTTCTTCAAATAAACCACTGAGATTGATAATATCTGGTTCAGCTGTTGTTTGAGGTTTAGGAGTTTTTGGTTCAGCTGAATCAGTAGTTTCAAGTTGTTCATCAGTAGTTTTTGAAGTAGAAGCTTGTGAAACTTCTGAAGGTTTAAAAGTTGATTTACTGACTTTGTTTGGAGTCCATGGTGTAGGACTATCATTTTCAAATCCTAGAAAACCATTTTGAGGAGGTTTGGATGATTCAATAGTCTTTTCAGGTCCGAAATTAAAGTTGTCAAGGTCAAAGGGTTCAGCAGGATTTGCTGGAATAAGAGTGTGTTTTGATTCATTGAACTTGACATTCAATGTTTCTTCAACTATCTTGGTTCTTGAATTAAAGACTTTGTAAGCTTTTCTCATTGGAGAGTAACCAAGAAAATAACCTGTATCAACTTTAGCAGCAAATTTTGAGATAGAGTCTTTGATGTTCAGGATAAAACATTGACATCCAAAAGCCCTGAAGAAGGAGATAAGGGGCTTTATGCCATGAAGAATTTCATTGGCAGTCTTGGTATGTCTCTTGTTGATAAGAACTCTATTCTGAACATAACAAGCTGTGTTGACTGCTTCAGCCCAAAAATACAAAGGTAGGCCTGAATCAGCTAACATTGTTCTGGCTGCTTCTATTAACGTCCTATTCTTCCTTTCTACCACACCATTTTGTTCAGGAGTTCTGGGAATGCTGAATTGTCTAACAATCCCTTTAGACAAACAGAATTCATCCAGAGTTTTGTTCCTGAACTCTGCCCCATTGTCACTCCTAATGACTTTGACAGAGAGAGAATATTGCTTCTCTACTTGTAGAATGAAGAACTTGATTATTTCAGCTGCCTCATCCTTGGAATATAAGAAGAAGACCCATGTAAATCTTGAGTAGTCATCAATGATGACCAAGCAGTACTTCTTCTTACCAAGGCACATAATTTTGACTGGTCCAAATAAGTCCATATGGAGTAGTTGAAGACATGCAGTTGTTTTAGATTCTTCATTAGACTTATAAGAGGACTTATGATGTTTACCTTTAAGACAGGAAACACAGTGTTCTTTACATTGGTATTCCTTCAAAGGTAGACCCCTGACCAAGCCCATTTTTGTGACTTTATTGATGGTTCTAAAGTTCACATGGCCAAGTCTCCTGTGCCAGAGATCAGTTTCTGAAGTTGATGCCTTTGAGAAGAAACATGCAGTATTGGTCAATACTTTTTCTTTTTCAATGTCCACTACATAGACATTGCCACATCTTTTGGCAATCAGCAAAGTATGATCTTCAATGATCTTCTCTATCAACTTATGGCCTTCTGGTGATATGATCTTGCATGCTATCTTGGTGAAAAATGAAGAATATCCTTTATCACACATTTGTGAGACACTCTGTTGGGACAAAGAGGATTGACGAAACCACCTTTTGATAACCTTAGTCTATTCCATATCTGCCTAAGTATAGAACTGCTGAAGAACAAAAAGAAGAAGTACTGAAGAACAAACACAAAGTACTGAAGAGTAAACTCATCAGAAGTTCTGAAGTCTAACCAGACATTTCACTGAAGAACTACTGAAGACAAACTGCTCATCAGCAGTTTGTCACTCATCAGCACTTTCCCTCAGAAGCTTCTAACCGACTGAAGATCAGCAGTTTTTATTATAATATAGTTTTGTTAAAGTCTTGATTTCAAGTTTCAATGTACAGACTGATGTAAGCTTATCTTAGCATAATATCTTTGTTAAATATCTTAGATTACTTCAGACTTCAGTTTAGTACATTAGTCTATAAATAGATGAGTTTGTTCATCTATTTTGACATGTGATTTTGTGTAATATCTTTGAACTTATATTGAAATCCTTCGGGCTTTAAACTTATAATTTTCACTTCACATCTGAGAAACATAAACTGCTATCACTGCTTTATACTTAGAATATTTATTGTTTCTCATTTACTGTTCAGTCAAGGGGGAGTAATAACTCCTCATCAAAGTGATCTTTTAGACCTTTGAACACATGTATTTCTGCTGCTTAATAACTCATATATAAATCTGATAAACACATAAGTGTTCATATAAACAGCCACTGATCCAACAATTGGTATCAGAGCATCTGGTTAATCTGATCAAAATCAATCTAACAAATTGAGATTCAGACACAGGCTCAATATTGATATTCAATAAAAAGGATAAAAGGCTCACTTTTTAAATCCATCACTTTAATAAAGTATTGACAAATCCAAACTTCTTAAAAATGGATCCCTACAATACTGGATCTGCCAACAAACCTGCCATGTTAGTCAGAAATGAGTATAACATATGGTCTAAAAGGTTGGCACATACTATTTCACAAACAAACACTGGATGTTGGAGGTCTGTAGTTTTTGGACCTCACAAACCAGTTGTTACTGATCCAGAGGGTAAGACTGAAAGACCAAAGGACCCAAAAGAATACACGGAGGAAGATTTCCAAAAGTTTGAGCTTGATGCAAAAGCTTTCTCCATGTTGGCTATGGCTCTCCCAAATGAAATTTATGCTGGCCTCTTACACTGTGAAAGTGCCAAAGAGCTGTGGGACTGCCTAAAAGAGCAGTTTGCAGGAACTGCTGAGGTGATAGCCAACATCAGAGAAATATTGGCTCAACAATATGAAACTTTTACTCATATAGAGGGTGAAACTTTAACTCAACAATTTGAAAGATTTTCTTCACTCATCTCTGAGTTAAAAATAAACAATCAGACCTATACAACTGAGTCTATGTTACATAGATTTTTAAGGTCTTTACCTTCAAAATGGGAAACTTACTCTATAGTCCTCAGAACCAGTTCAGATTTTAACACCTTGAACCTAACTAGGTTACATGGTAAATTACTAACTTTTGAAAGAGAAATCAATCAAAAGAAAAAGTTGCAAGAATCTGGTAAAACTGCTGATGACTATACTCCGGGTAGCACAGCCTTATTAGGACATGACTCACCATCCTGTTCTAATAATTTTGGTTCTTTTGACCACATTGACATAACAGCTGGGATCTCATCAGATGGATCTTTCCCAGCTTATGACAATGAAGAACTAAGTCAAACTGCTGACAACATGTGTTTCATCATGGATGATTTAAAATACTTTAGCAGTGATGACTTAGAAGAAATGGAAATATTGCACCAACTGGCCTTGTTAAGCTTAAAAACTAACAAATTTTACAAAAGGTCAGGAAGGAAATTTCCAGGACTAAACAATTCAACAAAAGTTGGTTTTGACAAATCTAAACTGAGATGTCATAAGTGTCAGAAGTTGGGACACTTTGCTAGAGAGTGTAGAAGCTCTAGCTATAACCAACCAATGTCCTCTGGAAATCAATATAACCCCTCATACAATAGGAATAATGGAACTAATGGGAGTGCTCATTTTGTACAGGCACAAGCTCCAAATGTCCAATATGTGCCACAAGTACAATATGTACAGATGCCTGCTCAACAACAACAGCAGCTCATGCCTCCATTTCCAACTGCTCAACTTCCTGCACAAACTCAACAACCCCCTCAGCAACAAAGCTTATTTACCTCAGGGTATGTTGACTGGAGCAGTCTTCCTTATGACACATCAGAATGCAGTCAGGATGCAGACAATAAGGTCTATGATGTCAACTGGGGAGAACCTGATAATGGCAGAAAGAACTTTGCCTTAATGGCTTTTGAAGGATACTCTTCAAATTCTGCTCTAACACAGGTATCACAACAATCTCTGTTAAAGCTTTGCACTAAATCTTGCAAAGAATCATTTGCTTTAATTAGAGAAACCAATGTGCATTTACAAGGCAAATCCAATGACATGGAAAGAAAATACACACAAATGAAGTGTGATTTGGAAAGAAAAATTATGTTGAAAAACAAAGAAATTTCCAAACTGAATGATAAATCCATTGAAACAGAAGCACAAATTAAAACCATGATAGACAGCCTAGGAAAAGTCAGACAAGAGCTTGCTGACACCAAGGTTGATTGTGAAAAATGGGTTGAGTCTTGTAAAGGGTATCAAATGTTACTTAACAAACAAACTGCAGCCAATGTTAAGTTTGGCATTGGATATACCCATACTGAAGCACCAACAGATTTCACCCACAAAACTGATAATGATGGGAAGAAATTGATTCAAACTTCTGATATGGAGGAATGCACATCCTACCATCAGAACTTCCTCAAAAAGGGAAGTCCTGCAGAAGTTAAAACTACTGACAATAAGCCATCAGCAGTTTCAACTACATCAGGAGTTGAGACCCTGAAAACTGCTGATGACCTATTTCAAAAATCAGATTTTGTCAGTAAATTGCCTTCCAGTTCTCTTGATCTATCTAAAAGGAAAGAGAAGGCAAAAGCATGTAAAATATGTGGTCTGTTTAACCACATAACTGAACTTTGTAGATTTAGAAAGGTAAATCAGTTAAACAAACAAAGAAATCAACTGATTGTGGGAAAACAGATAAAACAAGATTATCAAAATACCTTTTTTCCCAACAAACAACAATCAAACAAAACCCTTTCTAAGAAGAAGCCTTTATCTCAACAAAGGTCATCTTCTCAAAGTTCAAATTCAGAAGTTTCACCTAACTCATCAGCAGTTTCACAAACTGCTGAAGTTAAAGATTTGATAAACCTGGTTAAACTTCTGATGACCAAAGTTGATGGTGGAAACCAAAAAGAACCCACCATTGTTCTTAATGACAAATCCATTGCCAAAAAGACATGGATTACTAAAAATGGTCCACAACAAGCTGCACCTGTTCTCAAGAGCAAACCCAAAGCCAAACTGGCTTGGGTTGCCAAAACTAACTAATTTGCTATCTTGTGCAGAGAGTCTCCAGAGGTTTGAACAGCATATGGTATGTGGATAGTGGAGGCTCAATGCACATGACTGGATGCAGATACCTGATAAACAATTTTATCAGTCAAAGAGAAGGATCTGTGTCCTTTGGGAACAATGCCAAGGGATATGTGCTAGGATATGGCAATGTATCCTCAGGCAAAATGCAGTTTGACAAGGTCAATCTGGTTGAAAACCTTGAGTACAACTTGCTGAGTGTCTCTCAAATGTGTGACAAAGGATATTCTTCCTTTTTCACAAAGACAGCATGCAAGATCATATCACCAGAAGGCCAGAAGTTGATAGAGAAGATCATTGAAGATCATACCTTGCTGATTGCCAAAAGATGTGGCAATGTCTATGCAGTGGACATTGAAAAGGACAAAGTATTGAACAAGACTGCCTGTTTCTTCTCAAAGGCATCAACTTCAGAAAATGATCTCTGGCATAGGAGACTTGGCCATGTGAACTTTAAAACCATCAATAAAGTCACAAAAATGGGCTTGGTCAGAGGTCTACCTTTGAAGGAATATCAGTGCAAAGAACACTGTGTTTCCTGTCTTAAAGGTAAACAGCATAAGTCCTCCTATAAGTCTATTGAAGAATCAAAAACAACTGCATGTCTTCAACTACTCCATATGGACTTATTTGGATCAGTCAAAATCATGAGCCTTGGTAAGAAGAAGTACTGCTTGGTCATCATTGATGACTACTCAAGATTCACATGGGTCTTCTTCTTATATTCCAAGGATGAGGCAGCTGAGATCATCAAGTTCTTTATTCTACAAGTAGAGAAGCAATACTCTCTATCTGTCAAAGTCATCAGGAGTGACAATGGGACAGAGTTCAGGAACAAAACTCTGGATGAATTCTGTCTGTCTAAAGGGATTGTTAGACAGTTCAGCATTCCCAGAACTCCTGAACAAAATGGTGTGGTAGAAAGAAAGAACAGAACATTAATTGAAGCAGCCAGAACAATGTTAGCTGATTCAGGCCTACCTTTGTATTTTTGGGCTGAAGCAGTCAACACTGCATGTTATGTTCAGAATAGAGTTCTTATCAACAAGAGACATACCAAAACTGCCTATGAAATTCTTCATGGCATTAAGCCCCTTATCTCCTTCTTCAGGGCTTTTGGATGTCAATGTTTTATCCTCAACATCAAAGACTCTATTTCTAAGTTTGCTGCAAAAGTTGACACAGGTTATTTTCTTGGTTATTCTCCTTTGAGAAAAGCTTACAAAGTTTTCAATTCAAGAACCAAGATAGTAGAAGAAACACTGAATGTCAAGTTCAATGAATCAAAACACACTCTTATTCCAGCAGATCCTGCTGAATTATTTGATCTTGACAGTTTTCATTTCGGACCTGAAAAGACTGTTGAATCATCCAAACCTCCTCAAAATGGTTTTCAAGGATTTGAAGATGATAGTCCTGCACCATGGACTCCAAACACAGTCAGAAGATCAACTATTAAACCTTCAGAAGTTTCAATAGCTTCTACTTCAGGAACTACTGATGAACATTTTGAAACTACTGATTCAGCTGAACCTAAAACTCCTGAAGTTCAAATAACAGCTGAACCAGATATTATCAATCTCAGTGGTTTATTTGAAGAACCTGTAGAGCCATCATCCAGTACAGGTTTACAACAACTGATTGAACACAAGGATCATCCATTGGATCAAATCATGGGTGATATTGCATCAGGGGTACTCACAAGAAACCAGCTTTCCAACTTTTGCTTATTCTCAGCATTCATCTCTCAGTTGGAACCAAAGAAGTATCAAGAAGCCCTCAAAGACAACAATTGGGTGCAAGCAATGCAAGAAGAGTTGCTTCAATTCAAGAAACAACAGGTTTGGGAAATCTGTCCCTTACCTGAAAACAAGCAACCAATTGGAACAAGATGGGTCTTCAGAAACAAGTCAGATGAGGCTGGTATGATCATCAAGAACAAAGCAAGACTAGTGGTACAAGGTTATTCCCAAGAGGAAGGAATTGATTATGATGAAACCTTTGCACCAGTTGCAAGACTTGAAGCTATCAGGTTATTTTTAGCTTATGCAATTTCCAACAACATTAAAGTTTATCAAATGGATGTCAAAAGTGCATTTTTGTATGGAAAAATAAAAGAGGAAGTGTATGTCTGTCAACCTCCAGGGTTTGAGGATCCTTCTCATCCTGATTGCGTTTACAGACTTGACAAAGCTCTTTATGGGCTAAAACAGGCTCCAAGAGCCTGGTATGAAACACTTTCCAACTTTTTACTTAAGAATCACTTCTCAAGGGGATCCATTGATAAAACTCTTTTCATAAAACATGTTGGAAATCATGTCTTACTTGTTCAAATATATGTTGATGATATCATTTTTGGTTCAACAAATTCAAAACTGTGTGAAGAATTTAAGAAACTCATGCAATCAAAATTTGAAATGAGTACAATGGGAGAATTGCAGTACTTTTTGGGACTGCAAATCAAGCAACAGTCAAATGGAACATTTATACATCAATCGAAATATGTTAAAGAATTATTGAACAAATTTTCTTTACAAGACTGTAAAACATGTTCCACTCCCATGACACCAATCACACAAGTTGAACCAGATGATCAAGGGAAACACATTGATCAAACCATGTATAGATGTATGATAGGTTCTCTTTTATATCTAACTGCTTCTAGACCAGATATCATGTTTTCAACTTGTGTCTGTGCTAGATACCAATCTGCACCAAGAGAATCTCATCTAATTGCAGTCAAAAGAATCTTCAGATATCTGAAAGGAACTCCTACTTTAGGGATTTGGTATCCTGCTTCAAGCAATACCAAGTTAACTGCTTTTTCAGATAGTGACTATGCAGGCTGCAAAATGTCAAGAAAATCAACATCTGGTGGTTGTCAATTCTTAGGAAACTGTCTGGTGTCCTGGCAATCAAAGAAACAAACATCTGTGGCAACTTCAACAGCTGAAGCTGAATACATTGCTGCTGCAAGCTGTACTTCACAGATACAATGGCTCCAATATCAACTGCTTGATTATGGAATCAAAGAAACCAAGACCCCACTTTTAGTAGACAGCAAATCTGCCATTAGCATCATTCAAAATCCTGTTCAGTTTTCAAAAACTAAACACATTGAAATCAGGTATCATTTCATAAGAGATTGCTATGAAAAAGGCAAGATTGAGGTGAAGCATGTCACAACAGCTAATCAAATAGCTGACATTTTCACCAAACCCCTTGATTCAACAACTTATCAGAGGTTAGTATCCATGCTTGGGATGTTAAACTTAGAAGAAAGTCTGTAAGTGTTTCACTTTTTAGTTCTGCACATATTTTATTTTTCACTTACATACTTATCTGTCACAAACCTCTGAAGACCAAAAATTTGAGAAAAGAGAAAGTTCTGATGAACAAATTTTGAAAACTACTGATAGACATCAAAATGGGATATTTTCAAATTGGATATAACTACTGATGAAAATCAGAAGTTAGAAAAGTGTTTTAAAAGTCATCTGCATCAGCAGTTGAAACTGCTGATGAGATAACTAAAACCACTGATGAAGAAACCTTTCTTCTTCAGCAGTTTGACTAAAAGGGTAAAACAGACTTTTCACTCATCAGAAGTTTGACCTAGTCGGTTAAAAACTTCTGATAAATACCCTGTTCCAACACTTATCCATTCAAAAAGCAAAATTCCCTCTTTCTCTCTCAAATTCAAAGCAAAACCCCTTCTCTAACCTAAAAATCACTGTTCGATCAAAAACATCCATGGCTCTCGTGTTAAAACAGGGACACAACCAAAGAGGCTACTTTGTTAAAGATGAAGCCTGGTCCCAGTATGATGAGATACTTGATCTCATCATGAAATCCCAATACTATGATGCTTTCACCATTGATCCACCCATTCATGAAGAAACTCTTAATGAGTTCTGGGCAAATTCAGAAACGGTGAAGGTGAATAATGAAGTGATTTCCCTCAAATCTTCCATAAAAGGGAAACTGATGGCCATCTCACCAGAAACACTAAGCATCAGGCTTGGTTTGAAGGATTCTGAGGCACCTGAGCATATTCCAACCTCAGATATTCATCTGACCATGACAGAGTGTGGCTATCAAGGTACTTTGGCACAAGCAACAGTTTACAAAAAATATTTTGACCCACAATATAAACTGTTATTTCATTATATTATTATGTGTCTTAGTCCTAAAACTGGGTCAATAGATCAGATGCCTTCAACCTTTCAACCTATTTTTCATTCCATCATAAATGAAACTTCTTTCAAGGCATCAAAATTGTTTTTCAATGAACTGGTTTTACATCATGAAAATGATAAAAAGAAATTTTTGTTGTATCCAAGGTTTGTTATGCAATGCATAATAAAAGAACTTGGAGAGGGAGTACTTGAGGGAAAAACAACAACTTTAAATCCTTTAACTGCTCAAGTATTCTCTAGGCACAATAAACCAGCACTTTTGCTAGAAGATGACCAAGGGGAAGAACAACCCATCCCCAAGGAACCCACATCTTCCAAACCCAAAAAGAAAACTAAAAAGCCTAAACAACAAAAACCAAAAACAACCAAGTCACTGAAAAAGAAAGTTCAGGAAGTGGAGAAACCTGAAACTACTGATGTGCAATCTGCACTTGAAAAGGAAGTGGCTGAAACATCCTCTCAGCACACTCCTTCTCCACCACCCAAAAGAAAACCTGTCACAGTTATATTTCAAAGAAAAAGATTTAAGAAACAAATAACTGTTGACCCTGCTTTTGAAACTGCTGAAACCATTCCTGAACCCACCCAAACTCCTGAACACCAACCCATAACAACTACTGAACCTGAACCCTCACATACAACCATAGAAATTGCCCAACTTCTCTCAGGACTTAAAGGAACCCATTCACCACATGTCACTCCCCTTACAACACATCAAATTGGGGAGATACCTTCAGAAGTTGACATGAATGTGGATCCTTTTAGCCCAACACAGAGAGATGAGGATGAACAAGAGTTTGTAAGCCCAAACTTGCAAACTTTTGATACTTTTGAGGCTGCTACTACTCACTTATCACCCAGTGGTGAACCTGAGGACAGTAGTAACATAGCTAAGACCTCAAACTTGGCAACTACTGATGAAGGCCTAAGGCCAGAAGTAGGAAAACCTCAGAACCAAGACAAAGAGGTTCATGAGACTACTGGTTTGGGTCCAGCTCATGATATAACTGATCCTGCCCTCTCTGAGGACACTATCAGGGATTCAGATGATTCCATTAAGTTGGTTGATGAATCAAACATTCCACAAACAGAATTGACGGTTGACATTGAAGGTCCTGAATCTAAGGTCTCCAAGCTCAAGAAGCTGGTCACCAAAGATCAGGTTAAAGACCAGTTAGCCCAAAAATCCCCAAAACTGGCATCTTCAGAGCAATCTGAAGATCACCCAAAAAGCACCCCTTCACCAAAACAACCTACCCAATTCACTGGGCTCACAAGCATAGATCTGAACCAACTATGCAGCCCAGATGGTCCCCTGTATCAGGCACTCAAACAAATTATAACTGATCAACTCAAACCCTTCACAACTGCTTGGGAGTTAAAAGCTAACAATCAGTTTGGGTTGATCAACTCGAGACTTGCTGAGTTGAACAAGAAGATGGATGAAACACAAGATCAACTGGCAAGGTTGTCTGCTGCAACATCTCATTCTATTAGGCTTCCAGAAGTGGATGAAGCCAAAAAGGGGGAGATGATTAAGGAACCACCAGAAGTTGCTACACAAAGACAAAATCCTGATCAAGAAGCTGATAGACCAACACAAAGACCAAGAAAAGAAGTAGCACCAGAGTTCAAGTTATCTAAAGCATCAGAGGGAACTGCTGATTACATTTCTCAAACTACTGAAGACAATCCTTCAGCAGTTGTGACTCCAATTACCACATCAGCAGTTCTACCTCCTAAACCATCATCAGAAGTTCCTAAGGCAACTGAAAAAGAACCTGCTCCCACTCCTTTGCCTACAACAACTTCCACAGCTGTCTTAAACCCTACTCCCATCAGCATGTCAAAAGATTTATTGGAGAAAAGTTTGAAAGAAGCTGCAAAGAAGGCAAAAGAAGACAGAGTATGGAACAGCCTAGAAACCAGAGAAGACTTGAGCTTTGAAGAAAAATTGATCAAGTACCAAGAGAAACTTGATGAGCTTGAGGCTGAAGAGAGAGCACTTGAAGCTGCTGCTGAAGAAGACAAAAGAGCACAGCTTATAGCATTTATTACAAAGAACTCCAAATCAAAGCAAGTGGCCCTCAAAAGACTCTCAACACAAGAACTAACCAGAAGAGCACAAATGCTATCTGATAGAATAGCAACTGAAAATGAGAGGAAAGCCAAAAGAGCTGAAGTGATTGAAGAGTTAGTGGCAAATGGCTATGGTTCAAAAGCCTCAATCAGCAAATGGAAAGAACAAACTCTCTATGAGGCTTACAAGAAATTCAAAGCAAAGAAAGTTGCTGAACCAGAAAGATTTGAAAGCCAAGAAGTCCAAACAACTTCTATTGTCAAAAGACCATCTGGTACATTAAGAAGGCCAGCCACCAAAAGAAAAGCAGATGGAGATCCCATTGTCAAGACTGACTTCAAAATGATTTTGCTAGAAGGAGATCAGCTTGTACATGGTGATTTTGATGTTGAAGAGAAACCCATCTTGACCCAATTCAGAGACAAGGCTACCTATGCTTATCAATTACAACAATCCATCCAAGAGAAGACACATACAAGGGTTGTTACAGAGCATCACCTGCCCAACATGCCAATCCAAGGTGCTGCTGAATTACAAGGAAGTCAAGAATCTCACCTGAGAGTAACTGAAATAGAAGACATTCCTCAATCAGGTCAACCTAAGGAAACAGGCTTGGTTTCCTATGCCTCTGACTTTGACAGGTCAAAGGTAAACATTGTGAAATGGTCATTTACTGAATCCAACTCAGTACTTGTGACCAGGAGAGACCGTTCAAGTAAGGTCTATAGAAACTCAAAGGAGTTGAGTGTTTTATCGTCCAAAGACCTTCTCACCATACAACATTTGACACCTGAACTTGGTCCTCTCACTGAGCAACAAAGATGTACTCTTACCACCCGGATGACAGCAGAGATCTGGAGGATGCTAGAAGAGAGAAAACAACAACAATAAAGGATAGATAAGGTTTTGGCTTCATCAATCCAGGGGGAGATTGTTGGGACAAAGAGGATTGACGAAACCACCTTTTGATAACCTTAGTCTATTCCATATCTGCCTAAGTATAGAACTGCTGAAGAACAAAAAGAAGAAGTACTGAAGAACAAACACAAAGTACTGAAGAGTAAACTCATCAGAAGTTCTGAAGTCTAACCAGACATTTCACTGAAGAACTACTGAAGACAAACTGCTCATCAGCAGTTTGTCACTCATCAGCACTTTCCCTCAGAAGCTTCTAACCGACTGAAGATCAGCAGTTTTTATTATAATATAGTTTTGTTAAAGTCTTGATTTCAAGTTTCAATGTACAGACTGATGTAAGCTTATCTTAGCATAATATCTTTGTTAAATATCTTAGATTACTTCAGACTTCAGTTTAGTACATTAGTCTATAAATAGATGAGTTTGTTCATCTATTTTGACATGTGATTTTGTGTAATATCTTTGAACTTATATTGAAATCCTTCGGGCTTTAAACTTATAATTTCCACTTCACATCTGAGAAACATAAACTGCTATCACTGCTTTATACTTAGAATATTTATTGTTTCTCATTTACTGTTCAGTCAAGGGGGAGTAATAACTCCTCATCAAAGTGATCTTTTAGACCTTTGAACACTTGTATTTCCGCTGCTTAATAACTCATATATAAATCTGATAAACACATAAGTGTTCATATAAACAGCCACTGATCCAACACACTCAGCAAGTTGTACTCAAGGTTTTCAACCAGATTGACCTTGTCAAACTGCATTTTGCCTGAGGATACATTGCCATATCCTAGCACATATCCCTTTGCATTGTTCCCAAAGGACACAGATCCTTCTCTTTGAGTCATAAAATTGTTTATCAGGTATCTGCATCTAGTCATGTGCATTGAGCCTCCACTATCAACATACCAAATGCTATTCAAACCTCTGGAGACCCTCTGCACAAAATAGCAAATTAGTTAGATTTGGCAACCCAAGCCAATTTGGCTTTGGGTTTGCTCTTGAGAACATGTGCAGCTTGTTGAGGACTAATTTTTGAAATCCATGTCTTTTTGGCAATGGATTTTTCATTAAGGACAATGGTGGTATCTTTTTGGTGACCACCATCAACTTTGGTCATCAGAAGTTTAACCAAATTTATCAAATCTTTAACTTCAGTAGTTTGTGAAACTACTGATGAGTTAGGTGTAACTTCTGAAGATGAACTTTGAGAAAAAGACTTTTGTTGAGATAAAATCTTTTTCTGAGAAAGGTTTTTACTTGGTTGTTGTTTGTTGGGAAAGAAAGTGTTTTCAAAATCTTGTTTTATTTGTTTTCCCACAACCAGTTGTTGATTTTTCTTATTGAACTGATTTCCCTTTCTATATCTACAAAGTTCAGTTTTGTGGTTAAACAGACCACATATTTCACATGCTTTTGCCTTCTCTTTCCTTTTAGATACAGCAAGAGAGTTGGAAGGCAATTTACTGACAATATCTGTATTTTGCAATAGGTCATCAGTAGTTTTCAGGGTCTCAACTCCTGATGTAGATGAAACTACTGATGGCTTATTGTCAGTGGTTTTAACTTCTGCAGTACTTTCATTTTTGAGAAAGTTCTGATTGTAGGATGTGCATTCCTCCAAATCAGAAGTTTGAATCAATTTCTTTCCATCATTATCAGTTTTGTGGGTGAAATCTGTTGGTGATTCAGTGTGGGTATACCCTATGCCAAACTTAACATTTGCTGCAGTTTGCTTGTTAAGCAGCATTTGGTACCCTTTACAAGACTCAACCCATTTTTCACAATCAACCTTAGTGTCAGCAAGCTCTTTTCTGACATTACCTAGGTTGTCTATCATGCTTTTAATTTGCCTGGGTTTCAATGGATTTATCAGTTAATTTAGAAATTTCTTTGTTTTTCAAAGCAATTTTTCTTTCTAAATCACACTTCATTTGAGTATATTTTCTCTCCATATCATTTGATTTGCCTTATAAATGCACATTGGTTTCTCTTATTAAAGCAAAAGATTCTTTGTAAGATTTTGAGCAAAGCTTTAAAAGAGATTGTTGTGATACCTGAGTTAGTGCAGAATTCGAGGAGTATCCCTCAAAAGCCATTAAGGCAAAGTTCTTTCTGCCATTGTCAGGTTCTCCCCAGTTGACATCATAGACTTTGTTGTCTGCATCCTGACTGCATTCAGATGTGTCAAACGGAAGACTGCTCCAGTCAACATACCTTGATGTAAATAAACTTTGTTGTTGAGGGGGTTGTTGAGTTTGTGCAGGTTGTTGAGCAGTTGGAAAAGGAGGCATTTGCTGCTGTTGGTGAGCAGGCATTTGAACATATTGTACCTGTGGCACATATTGGACTTGTGGAGCTTGTGCCTATACAAAATGAGCACTCCCTTGAGTTCCATTATTCCTATTATAATTGGGGTTAAATTGATTTCCAGACATGGGTTGGTTATAGCTAGAGCGTCTACACTCTCTAGCAAAGTGTCCCAACTTCTGACACTTATGACATCTCAGTTTAGATTTGTCAAAACCAACTTTTGTAGAGTTGTTTAATCCTGGAAATTTCCTTCCTGGCCTTTTGTAAAATTTGTTAGTTTTTATGCTTAATAAGGCCAGTTGGTGTAGAATATCCATTTCTTCTAAGTCATCACTGCTAAAATATTTTAAGTCATCCATGATAAAACACATGTTATCGGCAGTTTGACTTAGATCTTCATTGTCATAAGCTGGGAAAGATCCATCTGATGAGATCCCAGCAGTTATGTCAATGTGATCAAAAGATCCAAAATTATTAGAACAAGATGGTGAGTCATGTCCTAATAAAGCTGTGCTACCTGGAGTATAGTCATCAGCAGTTTTACCAGATTCTTGTAACTTTTTCTTTTGATTGATCTCTCTTTCAAAAGTTAGTAATTTTCCATGTAACCTTGTTAGGTTCGGGGTGTTAAAATCTGAACTTGATCTGAGGACTATTGAATAAGTTTCCCATTTTGAAGGTAAAGACCTTAAAAATCTATGTAACATAGATGCATTTGAATAGGTCTGATTATTAATTTTTAGCTCAGAGATGAGTGATGAAAATCTTTCAAATTGTTGAGTTAATGTTTCACCATCTACATGAGTAAAAGTTTCATATTGTTGGGCTAGGATTTCTCTGGTGTTGGCTATCACCTCTTCAGTTCCTGCAAATTGTTCTTTTAGGCAATCCCACAGCTCTTTGGCACTTTCACAATGTAAAAGTCCAGCATAAATTTCGTTTGGGATAGCCATAGCCAACATTGAAAAAGCTTTTGCATCTAGCTCAAATTTTTGGAAATCTTCTTCAGTGTAGTCTTTAGGGTCTTTTAGTCTCTCAGTTTTACCTTCTGGATCTGTTCCTACTGGTTTGTGAGGTTCAAAGATTACAGACCTCCAACACCCAGTATTGGTCTGAGAAATGGTGTGTGCTAACCTTCTTTGCCAGATATTATATTCATTTCTAACTAGCATAGGAGGTTTATTGGCAGATCCAGTATTGTAAGTGTCCATTTTTAAGAGGTTTGGATTTGTCAATACTTCTTTAAAGCGATGGATGAAAAAGTAAAAGTGAACCATTTAATCCTTTATTGGATATCAATAAGAGCCTGTGTCTGATTCTCAACTTGTTAGATTGATATTTGATCAGATAAACCAGATGCTCTGATACCAATTGTTGGATCAGTGGTCTCTTATTTCAGTTTAAGTATTAGAACACTTATGTGTTTGCAGTTATATCAAAGTTATTTGCACAGGGGAATGACAAATGTTCTAAGTCTAAAGTATAACTTTTACAGGAGTTATTACTCCCCCTTTACTAAGCAGTTAATGAGAATTAAAAGCAATTCAAACTATAAAGCAGTAAGTGCAAGTATTGAATGATTCTCAGATGTGAAATGGATAATAAGTTTATAAAAGCCTTGAAGGATTTTCAATTAAAATCAAAGTAAATCACATGTCTAAAATAGATGAATAAACTCATCTATTTATAGACGAAGTTACAAGACTGTTGCACTAAGTAATACAAGATATTTAGCTAAGATATTATACTTAGGATAATGCTTACAACAGGCTGTAGCATTGAAACTTGATCCAAGACTTTAACAAAACACTATTATACTAAACTACTGAAGTCTAAGTCGGTTCTGAAGTTATGATCAGCAAACAACTGATGAGTAGACAAACTACTGATGAGTAGTTTTGTCTTCAGTAGTTCTGAAGTGAAGTGTCTGGTTAGACCTCAGAACTACTGATCAGTTTGTTCTTCAGTACTTTGTTCTTCTCTTCTTCAGTACTTGTGTTTTCTTCTTCAGCAGTTTCTTCCATACTTATGCAGAATATGATTTGGACTAAGGTTATCAAAAGGGGTTTCTTCAATCCTCAGTACCCGAAAAGGAAAGTTCACAAAGTTATTGATCCAAAGACGGGTAGAAAGAAAGTGACTTTGATATACAAATCTCCGGTTGTTATGAAAAAGATACCGCTAATGCCAATACAACAGCATTTCAGTGCAGACTTTGTTGTTTGGTATTATGATTGGAGAAATGCTGAAGCGGTGATCGTATTGAGAGACGAGAAGGATGCTTATAAGAAGATACATGTTTTTGATCCAATGTGGCTCATAAACTGTACTTTTGAAGACATCATCATGTTATACTACAACCCAATTTACAGTGACCCCAATGATGCAGAACAGGCAAAGAAATATCAACAGGTGGTTGGAGTTTGCTTTGCATATGATATAAATTCTGGTAGCAATCTTGAGAAGAAACTTGGTGAGCGTGTGAAGGTGAATGAACTGCCAAAGCGTTCGACGAAGAGGAAATTGGAACCAGAAATGACAAAAGATCAACGCAAACAACTTCGTCTGAAGCTAATGAACAAAGTTATGGATGAAGCGCGAAGGAAATCCAAGAAATAGTCGAGGGGGAGTTTGTTGATGCATAATGTGCGACTAATGCTTTGGATTACAACATAAACATGATTTTGATAAAACGTAAGGGCGAAGGTGGATAATATATGGGGCGAATGTGGAAATATATGGTCGAAGGTAGAATTTACTGAAGTATGTTTCCAGGTTCGAGCTTTGATAATGGGCGAAAGTAGAAGAAAGCCACATTCGACCTCACGCTGAGGGCGAATGTGCAGTAGTATAAAAGCTTAAACTTTATTTTGCAATGTAACTTTGATCATTCGAGTCGTGTGTGTCAGGATAGAGCTCTCTAGTGTTTGTGTTTATTCAAAGTCGGTCTGAATTGCTTGTAAACCTTATTGTTATCATATTTCTACAAGTAATTAATGAAAATGTTGATTGAAAAGCTTAATCTGTGTGTTTGATTCATCAATTATGATTTTGTATCTGTTCTAGGGTTTCCGCACCTGGAATAGAGACTTGTATGATCATTTCCAACTGTTTTACATAAAACGATCCTTTACAACAAACATGATTGACAATCCTTATTCACAATACACATAACTAAACACAACTTGGGTCATAATTAACCATAACGAACCACTTCTATTTTTGTATTTTTCTGATTTTTCTCTTTTTTTCCTTTCTTTTTTTTCTCTTTTTTTTATCAGTATATACATATATATTTTTAAACATATAAATACAATCACTTAGCACTTTGGATGTCATCAATACTTGGTAACGGTACCGGTTTATTTGGGTGAGTATATGGTTTAGCAAACGAAAGGGTATAAGGCTCAAAATTTGCTACTAATGGTAATATTTTTTGGTAAAACTGTTAATACGAAACAAATGAAAGGTCTCAAACAAAATGGGATCTTAAATCGCCTTTGTCATGTACGTGCATATATAGTCTACAACCTCAGCATGTATCAAATCACACAAGTTCTGCAACAGAGAAACATTTGGCCTACTCTCAACTAAAGAAAATGTATATAAATCAATATATCAACTGTAGGCTCAAGATCTCACAAAATTCGGTAAATGGGTTACCGATGTGTGCATGCATTTATTACCAATATCTTGTTAAACCTAGTCAGGCAATTCTAAACATTTTTTTTAAAAACACCTGCTGAAAACGGTTCATATTACTTTTTCACAAATTAGACCATGACTAAGGATCTACTGTAAAACCAATCAAGAAACACCAGGTATGTACTAAAAAAACTGCTTTATGCCTGATTAGAATGCTTTTTAGGAACAATATTCAAGACATTTTCTCAAATTCTTTTAAGTTTTTTTTTTTTGAATTTTTAATTTTAGAGTTAAGAATAAATAAAAACGAAGTTTCCCCATCCCCACACTTGAATGACACATTGTCCTCAATATAAGATAGGGAATAACATAAAACAGAAATAAAAATATAACAACAATAAAAAGGAACAAACTCCCTGGATATAAGCAGTGAGCGTATGAATCTTTATAGTTCCTCCCAATCGAGCCGTTTAGCATTTCATTTACAGCCGATACACAAACCTGAAACTAAGACTCAAAAGAAAAATAAAAACATAATATTCTCGAATGCCTTATACACTGATGGACTACAGATTTAACCTGCCTGAATGGAGCTTGAGTACAGGCGGAGTTATCTGATTGCATGTTAAACTCCAAGCATTTCCAGAAATCAAAAGAGAATCAAAATACAAATTAAAAATAAAAGAAAAGTAAAACAAAATAAATAAATATTCAAAATGTACAAGAATCATACCTGATTATCAAGGTTGTCTAAGCGCGCACTTGCCTACCGAGTTTTCAATGTATGCTTAGTAGTTTATGTCACACCCCGCCTAGGCGGAAACACGGATTGCGACACGAAAGGTTTTCAAGCACAAGATTTGAGCAAACATTCAAAATTATTTAATAATAAAAGTACCAAACTTTTCAACAAAAACAACCATCACAAAATACAGTTTAAAACCCGACACGGGATCACAAGTTTGGAAAACAACAAAAGTGATAGTCGTGAATGAACGCCCAAACATGTCCCAAGTTCCATCCATAGCTTATTACCTGAAAAACATGCATAAAAACTTAGTCAACAAAAGTTGGTGGGTTCACAGGTTTTGAAATAGTTGAAAATTTAAAGTTTAAAGAAATCCGTGAATGACCCGTCATTGTCTAGCTAAGATCAATGACAATAAACGTTCATGCGCCCATAACCATACCTTGACGAGTGGTGCCTCGCACATTAAAGGCAATGTATCATCATAAAAGATATACAAGCACTCTTTTGTCCTATGTATCCGGGTTAGAGCGACTAACCAAGAGTGGGGATGTCAACCTAATAGATCTATTCATGTGTTTCTAGGCTAAGTCCATAGCTAATGGTTACGCTAAACTAAATTACATGAGGGCTTAGTGAGTACTCTAAAGATATTGTCTCATGTATACCGGGGTGCTAGAAATTCATTCAAAAACTAGTAAACAATGCATGCTTTTCCCCAAAATATAAAACAGTAAAAAGGGGCCGTGAAACTCACCTCAAGTCCACGCTTAGTCTAGCAAGAATGTATGTCCGACATCTAGGTATCCCGACCTACACGTCCTATATACATACATAGACACTTTAGGTGTATCGAAAAGGTCCATAGTACTCGTGATTCACCCAATCTTTTGTAATACATTTGTTTAGTTTTCTTGGTGACATTTATGTTATTCGAAAATAGTTGTTTTATCAATAGAAAACCTCTTCTCAAAACCTTGGTTCCTAACACATGTTATTAATTGTAAAACATATGTTTTATTCAAACCGAAATGTATTATTTACAAACTACACTTGACCTTTGTTATACGTACACTCAAGCTCATATGTATGTGTATCCACACATATACACGCGCATATATACATATATCTACATATGCATATTCCAATACATAATCATAGGTATTTATGTCCATGAGACTTACATTTATACATACATACTGTTAGGATCTGAGTATTGGATTGTTTTGATTAATGATGTAATATGAATGAAGTATAAATGGAAAGTGCAGCGGAATAAAGAATAATCAAAACATAGAGAATAATTGTTATCAATCGAAAGCTTTCATTAAAGTTGAAAGATTACAAAGGTACAATTATCACTCCCCCTCAGCCTGATCACTCAGAGTTTGTTTGTCTTAGAGAGAATGACGAGTGACCAATAGAACAGTACAAGTACTGTTCTATTTATAGACAAGTACAAACCTCTGATGATCACTTAGCTGACGTCACCTAGAAAGCGACCCCTAACTGACTAACAAACTACAACATCTGATAAACAATAAACTACTGTTACATTGAAACTACTGAATGGAAACTCTGTTAAGCTATAAACTCTGATGTCTTCTTAACAACTGTTGAACCAAAGTGCTGTTGGTTCAACAGTCCTTTGTTCTTCAGATCTTGATCAGCACTTGTTCTTTATCAGACTTTTGCTCTTCAGACTTTCTTCATCAGACCTTTCATCAGCAGCAGTTGTCTTGTATCAGTTGTTTAAGCATCAGCAGTTTGGAGTCAGCAATTCTTTGGAGGAAGCTTTCTTGTAAACTCTGTTATTTATTCTGGATCAACACTTAGTATATTTTGGCTTTCAATCATCTGTTCTTCTCCAGGTCAGCAGACCCAACAATCTCCCCCTAGAACAGATGATGCCAAAACTCTGCTTTATTCTTGATCTTTATTCCTCATCAGACTTTCTCTAATTTGCCCTTTTAGTTGCAATTCAAAGTGCAGAGAGAAGAGGTCTTCAACATCTCTATCCAGTGTCAAGTTTAGAAGTGACTGGAGATCTTCAGCACTTAGGCCAGGTGCCTCATCCATGCTCAACTTCTGAACACTACCATCTGATCTGAGCAATGTCAATTCATGGGTCTCTTTATCAGACTTCCATTTTAGAATTTTAGAATCAGAGGAGTGACTGGGATGCATCTTTATTTTGGATGAGTTTGGTGATGGTGGCCTTCCAATGAGTTCTCTGAGCCTGTCTGACACAGGATCAGAAAAAGATCTGATTTGGTTCAAGATCCCCTCTTTCACATAAGTATCAGTGAACTGTCTTGTTTCTTCTTCAGTCATTTCTTTTTGCTTCTTGAATTGTCTTCTAGCAGCAATGGTAAGATCTGAAGTTTCCAGTAAACTGTCTAATGTGAAGGCCTGAGAAGGTTTCTTGGGAGCATCATCATACACTGGTTTTCTTGGAAGATCAGGATTGGTCTTTCTTTCTTGTTCAAGCTTTTTATATGTCTCAATTAGCCTGATCTCTGACCATCTGGCAACAGATTTCATCTCTCCATACTTAGCAGCTACAAGCTCTTGTCTCATTCTTCTGAATTTCAAGGCTCTAGCTTCATCTCTCCCCTTTTTGAAATCAGGAGCAGAGACCTTAGCAGGAGGATTCTTGGCCATGTTCTCTATTCTGATTAGTTCTTCTCTTAGAGCATGTGTGGTCCAGCCTGTAAATTGATTCTTTGTTGCTTTATAAGGCTTGGATGCCAAGATCTGTTCCAGCAGTGAATCCCTTACTTCCATCTCCAAGTGTCTGCTGAGAGGCATGGTTGACATGGAGTTGCTCAGGGTCTTAGCATAGTCTTCAATCCTTCTGAGTTTGCTAAGCTCTGCTGAATGGATGCCCTGAGCAGTCCTGTCATCCTTCCCTTTGCACTTCTCCTTGATGACAGCATCAGCCTGTTCACCCTTGTATTTGAGATATGTGTCTAGATTAGGTGGAACAGGGAAGCCTTTAAGAGAAGGGAAGGATCTTTCTGATGGCTGATCAGTATTATAGAAGGATTGAAGTTCCCCCTTGATTAAATCCAACTCAAGGGGATACTTCTCAGCCAATGGGGTGATGGTTGATGGTGGTCTGTGTGACCTGAATTGGTCAGTGTGTGGTGAGTAAGATGAGAGTGGAATGGCATTGACTGGTGTGGATGAGATTGGAGTGTTAGGTGGTGTGTTATGGATGTTTTCATCTTGTATAACAAAGGTGGATTTCCTTTTTCTGCTATACAAGATTTTGGGTGAAGGTGAGGATGTAGCAGTGGATTGAGAAACATCTGTTGGTCCTTTTGTGGAACCAGCAGTTGTTTGGGTTTTAGGTTGTGTTGAAGTAGGTTTGGGAGTTGGTTGAGTTGTGGTTGGTTTAGTGACTGGTTTGGTTATTGGTTTGGGTTGTGCAGATGTTTCAGCAGTGGTTTTAGTTTCAGTTGTTTTAGGTGCAGTGGTTTGGGTAACAGAGGTTGTGGTGACAGGTGTTTGTACAACAGGAGTTTCAGCAGTTAATTTGGAAGGTGGTTTTCTAGTGTGTTTGGCTGGCATTTTCCTTCTTTTTGAAGTGCCCACATCTTCCACTTCCTGTTGCTGTTCCTTTTTCAGTTGTACCAACCTCTCTGCCTTTACCTCCAATGTTTCAGCCCTTTTCATTTTGTCTTCAGCAGCCTTTTCAGCTCTTTCATTAGCTGAAGTGTCAACTTCTTTTGCCTTTGATGCTGGAGCTGGTTCAGAGACAGGGAACTGAACATTTGGTTGTTGTGTTTGTGGAGCTGATTTGGGTGACCCTGGTTTGTCAGCAGTTGGCTTCTTCCCCTTTTATGTTTTGAGTTTTGGTAGCCTATCTCTGCCACTCTCCCCCTTTTTGGCATCATCAGCAGTGAATTCATCATCATCTTCATCTCTGAGGATTGTGGTAGGGGCAGAGCCAGTGGTCTTCAGCAAGTGGTCTTTGATCACCTTGATATCAGCCTTTGTATCATTGAATCTGGCATCAACCATGTTTCGGATCACAGTCATGTAGGTTTCTTGTGTCTGATCTGCTAATTTTCGATGAGCTATGATGATGGGGGAAACAGATTTCCATAACTCATTAGCAACATCAGCAGTGGATGGTTGACTCTTTGTAAAGTTATTCAATGTTTCCAATATTGACTTGACATCAGATTTGATGTCAGCAACAGAGGATTCAAGGTTTTGAACTTTAGCCGTCAATTCTTGTAGTTTTGACTCATCACCTAAATTAATAGGATCATCTGAGTCCCTACCAGAGGTAGTTTTAGCTGGTTCAGTCCTAGGAGGTGAGTCCATGGAGAAAGAACCTGCTGCCCCTTGGTCTTGGTTCTGGGGACTTCCAACTGTTTTTGGAGACACAATTGTGTCTTCAACAGTTGTTGCCTTCAAGGAAGTCTTAGCTATGTAACCACTGTCCTGCTGTGAGACAATGGTCTCAACAGCAGTAGTGGCTGCTTCTCTTGAAACCTCATCAGAAGTAACATGTACTTCTGGGAGTATAACCTCCTCATCTGTTTGTGGGATGGCTGATTGATTTTCCTCAGTCCCAGTCACTGGTAGTGGCATACTCTCAGTGATAGGTGATTGAGAGGAACTGGGGTTGTCCTGAGTTTTATCAATAGCCTCAAACAGGGGTTGCATTGTTGGTGGGACATGTGGTGGTGATGTAGGTGGAGTAACAAGCTGATTAGCCCTGGGAGATGGGCTTGTAAACATATGATCAAGTGACTCATATGCCTCAGTTTGAGGTTCCCTTTGGCTTACAACAAGTTCCTTTTGTGAGGAATCTTGAGGAGTTTGCTTGGGTTGAGATATCTCCAACTGTTGTGAGGAAGTAACAACAGTGGTTTCATGTTGCTTTGGTGATGCAACAGGGTTAGCTTCTGGTATCTCATCTTCCAGAAGTCCCTTTTTGGTTTTGGTGGTTGTTTTGGTGGATGGACGTTTTCTTTTGGTGGCTGGTGTGGGTTTCACAGCACTGGATGAAGTGCCATGATCACCAGGAGCAGTGGGCTCACCAACAGAGGTTTCAACAACAGTTGTTGTCTTTGTCCTCTTTGGTTGTGTTTTGGAAACTTTTTGAACTTTTTGTGCTTTTTCTTGGGTTGAAGAACCCAGCATTCTAGTAAAAGTTTCATCAGTTAAACTTTTCATTTTAAATGACTCTCCCTTTTGAAAATCTTTTTCAGGTAAAAGCTTTTGTAGAATTACTCTTAGAATTCTAGGGTAGAGCAGAAAAGCATTGTTTGAGCCAGATTTTATGGCTTTCACATTTGATACCAAGTCTGAAAACAATCCCTGAGATAGATTGAAGTCAGAGTCTGACAACATAGCATATCCCAAGTATTGTATCCTTAATGGGATTTCATTGAAGGATGTAGTCTTGGCAGAGGCACAGAGGAGGAGGGTATGGAAGAAAAATTTCATGACTGGTGGGAAAAACTTTTTATATAGTGTGGAACCAGTCATTTGAGCATCATACCCCCTCTCTTGAAACTCAGTGTGAAGCTCTGTTTTTGGAAAAGTTTCCATACCTGACAAGTCGTTCAGTGAGAAGGTAGTGGAGATGACCTCAGGGGTTATGGTGATACTGGTGGCTCCAATTTTAGAAATTATGGACGTAGGCTTTTTGTCATGGTATAAAACCTCAGCAGTTGCCCAAAATTCTTGGAGTGTTTCTAGGTGAATGGGGGCATCAGCAACAAGAATATTTTTATATTTCGAGTTATTAATGATGTCAATGGTGGAATGAAATGGTGTGTTGTCTTCGGTTTTAACCAAATATGGAAGAAAATTGTGGGTGGCTTTTGTTTGAAGTTCCATTTTAATGGATTTTGATTATGAAAGTAATGATCTTTGATTGAGGGTTATGAGGAAGACGAAAGCGGTTTTTAGTATTTTGAATACAATGAGACAGTAAAACTGCTGTTGTGGGAAAAAACAGGGTTTTATAGGCTCTGGTGAAACCGCTGATGTGGCAAAAACTCTGCTTTTGAGAGCAGACGTGGCAAACATCTGATGGTTGAAACATCTGGTGGCAGACAGCTGTTTTGTTAAACCTCTGTTGCCAACCTCTGTTTGTTTAACCAAAAGACTGATGAAAACAGTTGTTTTATCTGATCAGATGTTTGAAACAGATTTTTCAACCAACAGTGGTTGTTTTACCTGATCAGATGTTTGAAACAGATTTTTCAACTAACAGTGGTTTTAATAAAACAGTGGTTGTTTTATCTGAATCAGTGGTTTTAAAACAGATTTTTCAACCAAAGTGTTATTTTAGCAAAATTTGATTTTCTGAAAACATTTTAATGTTTTATTGAAAACATTTTTGTTGTTTTTAATCCATGTTTAACATTCCAATTCGAGAGATCAGATTTGTGAAGGTAGATGTGTCTAAAGCTTTTGTCAGCACATCTGCCAACTGATCCTCTGTTGGAACATGGTGCAGAGAAATCAAACCCTTTTCATAGCTATCCCTGACAAAATGATGTCTGATATCTATGTGCTTGGTGGTTGAATGAGAGACTGGATTTTTGATGATATTTTCAGCATCTTGGCTATCCAACATGAGTGGTGTCCTAAGTGCTGTTATCCCAAAGTCCAGTAGTTGATTTTGAAGCCACATAAGTTGGGCTGTACAGCTTGCAGCAGCAATGTATTCAGCTTCAGCAGTGGATGTTGAAACAGCTGCTTGCTTTTTGCTTTGCCAAGAAACTAAGGCATTCCCTAGAAACTGGCACCCTCCTGATGTGGACTTCCTTGTGGTATGGCAGCCAGCAAACTCACTATCTGAATAACCTGAAAGCTCAATGTTTCCATTAGCAGGATACCAGATACCAAGTGTGGGAGCACCTTTTAGGTATCTGAAGATCCTTTTCACAGCAATAAGGTTAGACTTTCTAGGAGAAGCCTGAGATCTAGCACACACACAGGTTGCAAACATAATGTCTGGCCTGGATGCTGTTAAGTACAATAAAGACCCAATCATGCATCTATAATGTGTCTGATCAACAAGTTCATCCTTTTCATCATCAGTGAGTGGCTTGACAGTGCTCATGGGTGTACTACATGGCTTACAATCATTCATCTCAAATTTTGTTAACAAGTTTTTCACATACTTGTTTTGATGAATGAAAGTACCATTTTGCAGTTGCTTTACTTGGAGACCAAGAAAGCACTGAAGTTCACCCATAGCACTCATTTCAAACTCTGCTGTCATGAGTTCCCTAAACTCCTCACACATTTTATTACATGTGGATCCAAAAATGATGTCATCCACATATATTTGAACAATCATTAAATCTTTTCCTTTCCATTTTAAGAACAAGGTTTTATCAATTTTACCTCTAGTGAAACCAATGGATAAGAGAAAAGTAGAGAGAGTTTCATACCAGGCTCTTGGTGCTTGTTTGAGTCCATACAAAGCTTTGTTAAGCTTGTAGACATGATCAGGATGGAATGTGTCTTCAAAACCAGGTGGTTGACATACATAGACCTCCTCCTGAATTTTGCCATATAGGAAGGCACACTTGATGTCCATCTGAAACACCTTAATGTTGTGGTTGACAGCAAAGGCTAAGAAAAGTCTGATTGCCTCTAGCCTTGCTACAGGGGCAAAGGTTTCATCATAGTCAATACCCTCTTCTTGTCTGAAGCCTTGAACCACTAACCTGGCTTTGTTCTTGACAACTATACCCCTTTCATCAGTTTTGTTTTTGAAGACCCACTTTGTGCCAATAGGACAGACATCCTTAGGCAGTGGTACAAGTTCCCATACTTGTTGTCTTTTAAACTGAAGGAGTTCTTCTTGCATGGCTTCTACCCAACTGTTGTCTTTTAGTGCCTCTTGGTACTTGACAGGTTGTGTAAGGGATAGAAAACCTGCAAAAAGACAGATGTTTGAAGATTGGCTCCTTGTGAGCACACCTTCTCTGATGTTGCCAATGATTTGATCTGGTGGATGAGCTCTTAGGTAGATTAAATCTCCCTGATATGGTATGATGGCATTTTGTGGTGAAGGACAGAGGTTTGGAGACTCTGTTGACATAACATCTGTTGGCACTTCTGAAGAGGCAACAGATGTTTGAAATGGAGGTGGAGGAATGGGTCCAAGTGGTGTAAGATTGGACTGACTTTTGTCAACAGATGATTGACTCTTGTCAACAGATGATTGAGCAGTGAATTGGCTGGGTGAATCAGTGGTTTGAAGATAAGACTGGCCAACAGTGGCTGACTCAGCTGTGACAGAGTTTTGACAGTTGTTTTGAACCACTGCTTCCTCTGATACATGATAGACTTTGTAGTGGTCTGGAACCACAACATCTATTCTATAATCTTGTTGTGAAGATTGTGGAGTACCTGCAGGGTTAGTTTTGACAGCAATATCTTCAAATTTGAATTTATCTAAATCAAACAACTCAGCAGGGTTTGCTGGGATTTTTAAAGAAGAAAGTTCATTGAACTTTACATTCAGAGTTTCTTCTATTGTTTTAGTCCTTGTGTTAAACACTTTATAGGCCTTTGCAATAGAAGAATACCCCAGAAAATATCCACAATCCACTTTGGCTGCAAATTTTGAAATGGAATCTTTAAGATTTAAAATGAAACATGGGCAGCCAAAGACTTTGAAAAATGATATCAGTGGTTTGATTTTAAACAGAACTTCATAAGCAGTCTTTTGATGTCTAGGGTTGATTAAAACTCTGTTTTGAACATAACAAGCAGTGTTTACAGCTTCTGCCCAAAAGGACAGAGGTAAACCAGAATCTGCTAGCATTGTTCTTGCAGCCTCAATAAGAGTCCTGTTCTTCCTTTCAACCACCCCATTCTGCTCTGGTGTTCTTGGGATACTGTACTGCCTTACAATCCCTTTTGACACACAGAAATCATCTAACTCCTTATTTTTGAACTCTGTTCCATTGTCACTCCTAAAGACTTTTACTGGCAAGTCATATTGTTTTTCAACTTTGGTAACAAAGTCCTTCAAGATACCTGCAGTCTCATCTTTAGAGTGTAAAAAGTAAGTCCATGTAAACCTAGAAAAATCATCAACTATGACAAGACAAAATCTTTTCCTTCTTAGACTCATGATTTTTACAGGGCCAAACAAGTCCATGTGCAACATTTGTAGACATTGACTGGTTTTGGACTCATCAATGGATTTGTAAGAGCTTTTATGTTGTTTGCCTTTTAAACAGGAAACACAATGCTCATCACACTTGAATTCTTTTGATGGTAAACCTCTGACAAGGTTTTGTTTGGAGAGTGAGTTGATAGTTTGAAGGTTGGTGTGACCAAGTCTCCTATGCCACAATTCTGTCTCTTTGGTAGAGGCAGCTGAGAACAGACAAACATTAGCAGTAGGATTATCCTTCAACATATCAACCACATACACATTGCCACTTCTGTGAGCAACAAGTTGTGCTTTGCTCTCAGCAATGATGGTGTTAATCTTTTCTACAGCCTCTGGGCCAACAATCTTACAGGTTCGCTTAGTGAAGAATGACCCAAAGCCTTTGTCACTCATTTGTGATACACTAAGTAGATTGAATTTTAGATTGTCTATTAGATTAACATTTTCAAACTTAAGTCTCCCTGCTTTGACAGTACCAGAACCCAATACTTTACCTTTAGAATCATTACCAAAGGATATATCACCCCCTCCATGAGCAAGAAAGTCCAGAAGAAGGGCTCTACATCCAGTCATGTGCCTGGAGCCTCCACTATCTACATACCATAAACTGTCTAAACAAGCAGAAGCTCCCTGCACATCAGTAAGGATTTTAGTTTTGGTGAGTGTCCAAAGCCAAATTGGCTTTGGATGGGTCCTTAGCTGTCTCAGCCTTAAGTTGAGAAGAATGATCAGTGGTTTGGAATAGCTTTTGAACTAGATTCAACAGCTGCATTTGACCATTTGCCAGTGCTTGTATGTCAACACTTGGTCCAGCAGATGTTTGATCATTTCCAATCAGTTGTTGAAAACCATGAGGATGTCTGTTCACTTTTGGTTTTGAAGGCCTCTTGGGCTCATCATAGACATGTGGCAGACGATGACAAGTGGGTTGTCCATATCCTCTTGGTAATCTGTTAACAGGTGGAGCATCTGTTACCTGAACCTCTCTGGGAGCAGAGTTTTTGTTCAGACTTTGGGTAACAGATGTTTGGACTGATTCAAAAGTCTGTTTGGATTTTCCTTTTGAAGTACTCATCACTTGACTCTCCAGAGTTTTAGCTTTATACTCTTTTATCTTTTCATCAAAGTTTTTGAGATATAAGCACTCTTTTGTTTTGTGATTCTTTTTCTTGCAGATTGCACATTCTTTAGATTTTGAATCATTTAAACTTGTTGTTTTGTTGATGTCATATGCTTTTAGAAGAAAACAGTTTTTGGTGACATGGTTCTTCTTTTCACAAAAATCACAAAACAAGTTGTTCTTGGCTTTCCCTTTTTCTTTCTTCTTTTCAACAGATGTTTCATCATCTGTTGGAAGACTTACTAGAGGGATAACCTTGGCCTGTGGTGCCATTTTGCCATCAGAGGTTTTGAAGGTCATTGGTTTGAAATTTTCAAGGACTTCACACTCATCTGACCATGTTGGTTTGAATTGATATTTTTCAATTTCATCAAATGAGGGTGTACCTTCCAACTTTTCAAGAATGATTTTCTTGCCATTGGGTTCAGTAACCTTGATTTCTTGACCTTTTGAGTTTGTAGGGATGACCTCAACCAACTGTGGTTCCTTTTTGTCAGTGGTTTGTGAAACTTGATCAGTGGTTTTAAAACCAAACCCAAATTTCACATGACTTTTAGATTGTTGGTTGACAATCATCTCAAAACCCTTTGATGATTCCACCCATTTCTGACATTCAACTTGGGTGGACTCAAGCTCCTTCTTACAACTATGATATTTTGTTATCATAGTCTGAAGCTGGTCTTTGGTTATGCTTGCTTCATGTTTTAGACTACTGATTTCAGACTCTTTTTCAGATATTTTTGATTTTAACTCTTTTGTTAATTTTTCAACCTGAATTTCTGAATCCAAAATTTTCTTTCTAAAGTTTTCATTCACCTCTTTTATCTTAGCAAATGCTACAATACATTTGTCTGAGCACAAGTCATTTAAGATTTGAGGAGATACCTTAGCAGCAGCCATCAAGGCACAGTTACACTGGCAGTCACAGTCATCACTACCCCAGGGGTCTGATAGATTCACAACCTCCACTTCAGATTCTTCAGCTGAAACAATCTCACCAACAACACCATCAGTCACATTTTCAGACATAGACACCACTTCCTCAGAATCAGTCTCTTCAACAATTGTTTCTAGTGCCATGAAACAAAAATCCTTTTCAGTGTTGGCAACTAGGGCAATGTTGTCATCTGTTATCTCATCTGGTAGACTGCTCCAATCAACAAAGCCCTGAGTAAAGAAACTCTGTTGACCTGGTTGACTGGTCTCTGCAGGAGCAGAGGGTGGAGTAACAGTCATTGGCACAGGGGCCTGAGCAACAGGTGTTTGGACATAGTGATACTGAGGAACAGTGGTTTGGACATAATGCACAGGAACAGTGGTTTGGGTCTGTGCAAAGTGAGCAGTGTTTTGCACATTAGGTACATTTGGGATGGTCTGATAAGTGTTGGTCTGTGGTCTTTGATTTGGATAGGTGATCATAGGAACTCCATTTTGACTCCTACACTCCCTAGCAAAATGACCCATTCTATGACACTTGTAACACTTCATCTTTGATTTATCCAACCCAACCTTTGACCCACCATGTAAACCTGGGAACCTCCTGCCAGTTTTCTTATAGAAGTTATTGGTTCTAATACTGAGCAGGGCAACCTGATGTAAGATGTCCATTTCTTCTAGGTCCAAGGGGTCAATGTATTGCAAGTCATTGTACACAAAAGATGTATTATCAGAAGCCTGGATGTCACCACTGGCTGTGAAAGCACAGTTGTTTGGTGATGAGTAAGAATCATTATTGAAACCAGTTGTTATGTCAATGTAATGATCATAACTCTGATCCTTACTACTTCCAGAACCATCATCCTGACCCAACAGTGCAGTATTACCAAATACATAGTCATCTGACACTTTGCCAGAGTCCTGGAGCTTCTTTTTCTGGTTAAGCTCCCTTTCATAAGTCAGGAGCTTACCATGAAGCTGGGTCAGGGTTAGGTCTTTGAATCCGATAGAGTTTCTCATAACAATAGCTATAGTGTCCCATTTGTCCTGAAGTGATCTAAGAAACCTATGATTCAGTGTTGAATTAGGAAAAGTTAGACCAACCAGTTTTAGTTCACTAATTAGACAGTTAAACCTTTCAAACTGTTGTGTTAATGACTCCCCTTTTATGTGACTAAACGTTTCATATTGTTGGTTAAGTATTTCACGGTTGTTTTCAATCACATCATCAGTTCCCCCGAATTGCTCTTTAAGAGCATCCCACAATTCTTTAGCACTATTGCAGTGCAAGAGACCGGCATAGATATCATTCGGCAGTGCCATGGCTACTATGCTGAAAGCCTTGGCATCTAGCTCGATTTTTTGAAAATCTTGCTCTGAGTAGTTCTCAACACTCTTTGGTACTTGGATCTTTGGATCCTCGGCACTCGGTACCATTGGAACATGTGGTCCAAATACTACCGATTTCCAGCACCCTGTGTTCTGTTGTGCTAACACATGAGCTACTCGACGCTGCCAGATGTTGTATTCTGACCTGACAAGCATCGGTGGCTTGTTGTGTGTGCCAGTGTTGTGTGGATCTTGATTAAGTGAAGTCATTCTCTTGGTTTTTCAAAAACAAAGTCTGTTTACTAACTGTTGAAACGAAAATAAACTATTACTCTGTTTTAACCCGACAAACAAACGATATCAATGATTGTGAGCTGATCTGTGTATTAAACTGATTGATTAGATCAGATTTAATTGACCGTGCTCTGATACCAATTGTTAGGATCTGAGTATTGGATTGTTTTGATTAATGATGTAATATGAATGAAGTATAAATGGAAAGTGCAGCGGAATAAAGAATAATCAAAACATAGAGAATAATTGTTATCAATCGAAAGCTTTCATTAAAGTTGAAAGATTACAAAGGTACAATTATCACTCCCCCTCAGCCTGATCACTCAGAGTTTGTTTGTCTTAGAGAGAATGACGAGTGACCAATAGAACAGTACAAGTACTGTTCTATTTATAGACAAGTACAAACCTCTGATGATCACTTAGCTGACGTCACCTAGAAAGCGACCCCTAACTGACTAACAAACTACAACATCTGATAAACAATAAACTACTGTTACATTGAAACTACTGAATGGAAACTCTGTTAAGCTATAAACTCTGATGTCTTCTTAACAACTGTTGAACCAAAGTGCTGTTGGTTCAACAGTCCTTTGTTCTTCAGATCTTGATCAGCACTTGTTCTTTATCAGACTTTTGCTCTTCAGACTTTCTTCATCAGACCTTTCATCAGCAGCAGTTGTCTTGTATCAGTTGTTTAAGCATCAGCAGTTTGGAGTCAGCAATTCTTTGGAGGAAGCTTTCTTGTAAACTCTGTTATTTATTCTGGATCAACACTTAGTATATTTTGGCTTTCAATCATCTGTTCTTCTCCAGGTCAGCAGACCCAACACATACCCATATATGTATGTACTTTGGTACATCCATCCACATTAATACCTATGTTTATGAGTTTGTTATATACATACATACATACCATATACACACGCATGTACAAACATAAATACACAAACATAGATCTTTACTTACACACATACTATTATTAGAATAAAACAACACTCTAACTCAAATCACTTATATGTTTATACCTATACACACGAACATATATATGTATATATACATATCACACGTACATATACACACATGTGTATGTATATTCACGCACGCACATACATATAAATACACATATACACGCACGCATATACATACATACAAGGTGACATTCCTAAATTTTAAAATATTACAATGTTTTTAATTGATTACATACATGATTTCTAAAAGGATTAGTATCTTGGGTGAACACTAGTGAATGAGGAATAATAAAAACTATAGGAACAAGAGAAATAAGTGAAGGTTCATACCTCACTTGTGGCTTGGACTAAGGAAGCATGGAACTAGAGAAGTGTTGAGAGTGTGTTTGAGTGTTTGAGAGTGAAGTAGTGAGTGTTGTAAGTAAAAAATGATCATCCAAGGCTCTATTTATAGAGAAAGAGAGAGAGAGAGATCGAAAGAGGGAGAGAGTGAGACAAATAGAGTGAGCCGAGAGAGATAGAGAGGAAAAGAGAGGGAAAGGTGGTGTTTAATAATTGTGGCAAGTCAACTATTATCAATCTAAGTGTTCATGGAATCTTTCCTTGATGTTTCTTTTGGATGATTTGTTCGGGTGTTGTATGACTAAACAAGTGTCACTTGTTGAGTTTTCTGATTAACTCTAGCTTTACTAGACTGGGGGGGGGGGATGTATATTGTATGAAAAACTGTCTAGATATGCACATATAGTAAGACAAGAACTGAATTATGTACGAATGTTGACCTCGTTTGTTGACTATTGTCACAATACGAGAAAAAATCAAACCTAAACTTTGAATATTAAGCAATCATAATGGCGAAGGGCTTACCCCTCGTAAGGGTAAATCAAGCAAGGCGGATTGTCAATCCAATAGTGTTATCCATTGTTAAAGTCGACATGATGAAAGTTAATGATTTTGCATAATGAGTGTAAGTATACAATATTTAAGCTTAAGCATAAAACACAAGAATCAACAATAACACGTATATGAATTGTATACGAAACGTTTATGTATGTTTGAATAGGTGTACATGTTTCACCCTAAAGTGTAAGAAAAAAAGGATAAGTATATTCTTGCTAGAGCGTTAAATCTAAATACAGCGGTCGTGAGCTAAAGAATGAGAATATAATAAAAAATCAACCTACAATGTATAATAAGACTAATAAGTGAAAAAAACTTAATAGTTAAGGTATTCTATGATCTAAGCTATTAAGGTTTTCTAGTCTAAATTGAGGAAATAGGGTTTTACGATAAAATCAAACTAAAAGTTTAAATTGTAAGATAAATGCAATTAGATTTATCTTATAAAAGAAATAAATACATTAATCATTACTAACTGAATAATTTGTTTAATTTTTGTTCTAAAATAATTTAGGCAAAACAAGATAAATGTATTAAATGGGAATATATTAACGTAACTATTTAAAAATAAATGAATAATAATTTAAGAAATAAACATGTGGACTAAATAAATTAAGATTAAGGTTTTGAGAATAAAAGGTTTTTAGTTTTGTAAAAATAAATTTATAAAATTAGAAATTAAATAATGTGTATTATTATTTGATTTATAATTCCCAATTAATCATAAATACAACTAAAATACAAAGATATTTCAACCGGAATCGGTTCGGCCTCGCTATGCGATGAAAACTTGGTCAGTTTTGATACACAACATCAATTTAGGAAGGAAAAAAAAACTATATTAGATGATTTTGATAATATATACGCATATAAAAATATTGAAATGCCTATAAAAATATTATATCTCAAATTATGCTCAAATTATAAAACTAAAATAACAAACTATTTATAATAATAAAATAAAAACATATAAATCTTTAAAAAAAGTCACAATATAAAATTAATACAAAACTTTAAAACCACTTTTCATTAATCCACACCTTGTGCAATCGTTCTTATAACAACTACCCTAAATTGAATAATGATGGATTTGTTAAGGCAATTTCCCTATCAACCTCCCAATAAATTGATTTTTCCAAGTCTTGTACACGAAATGTCATCCAAATTTGGTTATTTTTTAACTTTAACAAATTGTATTAGTTGGCAGTTCTATTTCATATATATCCAAAATTGATTCATGAGGGCTAAACTTGTATAACAATACTTTGTTATGGTTTTGATGTAAACGGTAATTTCTAGAAAGAAAATACCATTTAAGATGAAGGATTTAAAGAAGACCACATGTATTATTTTACACTCTAATTTGTCATTTTTTTAGTATATCAGTATAAATTAAAAATGTTTATTTATTTTAACAGTTCAAAGATTATATTAAGGGTCAGTTAGGCATGGAGTAATGAAATAGATGAGAGAATGGAATGGACAAAGGAATGAGGTGGATGATTACCATTCCATGGTCTTGTTTGGTTACCACATAACAATGAAATGAATTATTACTTTGTATTGTTTGAATAAAAGGACAAAGGAATAAAAAGGTGATGGCGAGTGGTGGTGGCAACAATTGATAGTGGTGCCGACGACGGTGATTGGTGGCGTGGCAGAGATGTTGGTCGACGGGTGGTGGCGGTCGGTGGCGGTGATGGCGACGATGGTAGTAGTTGTGGTCAGTGGTGGCGACGACGACGGATGGTGGTCGGTTGCTGGCGATGTTTGGTGATGATAGGAGCTGTAACGGTGGTGGTGGTCAGTGGCGACAGGGAGTGATGGCCGCGACGAGTGGAGGTGGCGGTGGTGGTTGGTGGGTGGCAGTGGTTGGTGACAAAAAGTGTCGGTCGGTGCTTGGTGGTGGATGGCGGTGGTCAGTGACGGAGAGTGGGCGTGGTGGCGGCGGTCGATGGATGGTTTCGGTGACGGTGGTCGGCGATGGCGGTGGTCGTTGGTGGCTTCAAGTGGTGGTGGTGGTGGTGGTAGTGGTAGAGGTGGATGGTGTTGGTGGTGGTTGATGGTAATGGAGGGTGACAGAGTTAATGGAATAGAAAAAAAACAAGGGGTATAGATGGAATGAATTTTGCGGTTTTTAGAGGGAATGGAATGGAGGAGATAATGGATGATTCCATTACCTTGACCAACAAAATACCTTTTTTTCATTCCAAGCCAATGAGCAGAACATCTGATCGAACAAACATCAGATATGTTACACCATGCAAGCCAATGAAGCCTAGCTCAGTTTGTGAAATTGGGGAGAGCTAGAGCAGAGGTCATGTGGAGGTTGAGTGTTCGATTCCTGTCATAGCCACATTTACCACATGTGGGGGATTCCTTCGGAAAAATTTGCAATCCAAGTGAGATGGGCAATCAGTACAGGCTAACCAGTGATGTTAGTCGAAGCTCCCCCAGCTGCACCACTTTATCGTTCAAAAAAATGTTACACCATGCATGATTCGCATTCAGAGATGACCTATTTAAATTTATTTATCTAAATAAACATTATTTTACATAAACCTTGTATATCTATAAAAAATCAGTTAAATTTTAGAATTAGTTTAATAACACGTATTAAAGAATATTCCCAAATACCAACAAGAGAATAATATTAAAATTATAAAATACATTAACAACAATTTTTTTTATAACTGTAAATGCATTTTATTTATGTTCCTAGCTTAGTGTCTTAGTTTGTAAGTCGTTACGGTTTTTGTATTAATTGTGTTTATGTAGCCTTTAGGGTAATTTGATAATTTTTTTATGGCAAGTGGGCGAATGAGACACCCCATTCGAAGAGTCTCATTCACATGGAGGCTATGAGCGAATGTGGCCTTCTATAAAGAGCCATATCTCGTTCACCCCAAGTGGTTCTCTTGTTGATTATTGCATTGAAATTAACTCTGTCCGATCAAAAATCAAATACACGAAACTTTTGAAGTATTATTTGTCTGTTGTTAATTTTCCCGTTTTCTTGATCTATCAAACGCGCATGCCTTGTTTCCGTCTCAGCTTGTGTGAAAACCTGAGAATTATTTATTGTACGTTTGATAAGAAAATCGATTCTACAATAAGAACAGATAATATAGGAAAATGTTCCGAAGAAAGACAACAAATAATTCATAATAACAAGCATATAAAAGAGACGTGAAAGACATAACATAAAAAATTATTAGCAAAAATGTTTATCCTTTTAATTTAATCCCGTTCCTACCAAATTCTATTATGTATGGCCAACGTGCTAACATCAAGCTTTCCTTCAACAGGACATTTATTTATTTATATACCAAAATTCAAACACATAAAAAATATTAGCATGGCTTCAACACCATTTTCTTCCAAGCAAAAACCTTTCATCCTCTCCCTACTCCTCCTTTGTGTAACCCTAACACTTCTAGTCCACACCACCACTTACAACCTCCGGTTCGACGACGAATCAACCACCACCGCCGCCATTCTCCGCCGTTACGCCACCACGGAGCCACCAAGGTGGTATGACAAACTCCAAAACATGTTACCAAACCGTTTAGATAAGCTAAAGATAGGGCTTGTCAACCTCCATCTTGACCAAATCCAAGTCAATGGTTTGGCTGATGTCACCACAATAAATTTCAAAATTGTGGACGTAGACAAAAAATGGGAAGATTTTTTCCCGGAGTGGGTAGATGAGGACGGAAAATGGGGTCCTATGAAGTGTCCCGAGATCCCGATGCCTCGGTCACACGAGAGGATCGATGTGGTGGTAGCGCGGGTTCCGGATGGTGTTAGGGACGTCTTTAGGTTGCAAGTGAACTTGGTAGTGGCTAATGTGTTGGTGAAAAGTGGGTGGGAAAAGGGTGGTGATAGGGAGGTGTATGTTGTGTTTATTGGAAGGTCAAGGCCAATGTGGGAGATATTTAGGTGTGATGATATCATATGGGAAGAAAGTGATTACAAGATTTATAAACCAGATTTAAACAGGCTACAACAAAAGGTGAATATGCCTGTTGGCTCTTGCATGATTCCATCATCATCTTTGCAATCAGCTGGTAAGTAATTCATATTTTGGACTTTGTCTTCTTTATTGTTATTAGTCTTCATTTACATCCAATTGCTTTGCGTAAACAAGTTTGTTTTGTTAGTAGACAATTTATTTTAACTATATATATATTATATATGCCTATATAATATGTGGTTATAAACTACCCATTTAATGATACTACGTTGGTAAATCTTTTATTTTCTTTGAGTTCAATTATTATTTATAGACATTTCTTAATTAGTTTTGTTATGTACTTAATAGATGTTGTAATTATGATGTATATATAACCAACAACTTATTAAATATGCTAAAAGTTGTACATTTTAATTCAACTTTGGGTATAATTTATGTACAGTGGATTAGAGAATAAAAAAAAAAAAAACTATACTGGAAATTTGTTATAGAAACTATAATAATGATAAGAACTGTAACTAAAAATATTCTTGATAAAAACAAGCATACAACACTAAATATTTGAAATCACATATTACATATTTGTTACCCATAAAATATGAAAACCAAAAATGTATTAAAATGTCACCAAGGTTAAGAGTAGTCTGATCAAGAAACTATTTTTAAGAAATTATCCAACTCACACATTATTTACAATGTTGGGTCCTAGAGGTGTTTCGGGGATAGTTTTAATAGAAACTATATATAATAATGATAAGAATAAGAATTGTAACTAAAAATATTCATAAAAATTAAATTCAAAGTCACAATTTAGTTAATATCTGTATTTAATATTTAGGAACGTTTTAAATTAAATATTTTAAATTATAAAAAGAAAACAAATCAAAAGATGAACAACCTCAAAAATTCTGAAATTTCAAACTTTAATCATTACCTAATCGAAGATAAAAAATTACATTTTAAATGAGTTTGTTGAACAACATAAATTTGAATTGTGTATTGTAGTTAGTTGTTACGATTCTTAATAATTTTCAAAACTTTATTTGAGGTTGACTCGTAAGAAAATTCTCATCAGCTTCACTAAATCCTCACAATCAAATTACTCTACAAATCACTATTTCACTCTAAAATTTTCTCTCCTCTTCTTAAACAAATAATAATTTTTCATACTTTTATCATTACATTTTCTTTTTCTGCACTCACAACCACTTACAAAAATATTAAAATATTTATAGGTGTCAACAGTGTCACATGGGATCCTCCTTATTTTCCATCCAAGTGTCTTTTTCTTTCTTATGTTTCCCCCACAATTTTATAACGTTAATAACTTTTATATACGAGATTTTTTTTAAAAAAAATTACCCCTAATTAACAAACGTTTTATTATTTTTCCAACGAGTACCATAGTGCTATACAAAAAACGAAAAAAAAAAGACTTTTTAGTGGGTTTTGTTTTCATACAAGAAAAAAACACAATGTGTTTATGTAATTCAATAATCATGTCTAGACAACTCACTAATCGTGTTCAAACTAAGAATTCTATTCTTATCAAGAGTAGAATAGGTTAAAGACACTCATTTCGAAAAAAAAAAGTCACATTCAAGACCATCGCCTTAATCACACCTGCAATGGTCATTTATAGCTCTGCTCCTCATCCAAACATACTCTTTTAAATATACTTTTTCATTATTGCTTAAATGATTAAAATTATTGTTCTTTCATATTGTAGTACATTAATTTCTATTTTACATCATAACCATTGTTTTGAAAATGGGACTGGCCGGTCTGACTGGTCGGACCGGAAAACGGACCCCCGGTCAGTCCGGTTTGCTATATTGCACTAGCGGTGCATCGGACCGGAGTTGACCCGGTGACCTGGCCGGTCAGACCGGGAAAGCGGTTGGTCAGACCGAGAATTAAGAAGTTGTACCGGTTTTATTATTATTATTATTATTTTGGGGGTTTTGGTTTGTTTTTTGGGTCAGTTCATTGGACCTATTGAACCGTTCGGACCGATGAACCGCAGGCAACTCCGGTTCGACATCCGGTCCAACTCTAAAAACATATAACACATATTTTGTCACTTAATATTAGATTTATCTGTTCCGGTAAGCTTCTAGGATATAATCTAGTAATTCTTATATACAAAAGATAATTTATTATTATGTAAGAAACCAAAAAAACTCTTTCATAGACTTTTAATGCACTAAAATATATTTATTCAATTTATTTAACAGATGGAGAAAAAAAAGGTGACGTTTTTTGGGAGTATGTATATTATGTACACTTTACTTCTTATTGAAGAAAATGCATTTATTTACGACATCAACAATCCCAAGTACTCTATTTTTTTAACGGCAAATTTCATTAACAATCCCAAGTACCTAAAGTGATACACTTGAGTGATACCAAATCACCTTAAAAATCGTTACGAACACTATTTTATGCTACTTGGAATGACAATTCTTCTACTCGCTTTTAATCTTTTAAGATAAAAACAAATTATTTACTAAATCTGGCTTTTTTAAGTTACAAATAAACCGTAGATGAAAATTATTTAACAAATTATTTACCAAATCTCGCTTTGAACACTTCATTCTTTGACAAGGTATAGAGTACTGAAATTGACCGTAGATGAAAATATTTTTCAACAAAGTAAGGCTATATATATAGTAATTAGTAAAGGTTTGGCATATCTTATTGCACATAAAATAACTTAGACTAGTGACACCACTACACGTACGGCTATTTATGAGGAAAAAAAAGTTGTCAAAAAAATAAATATTACTTTGAACATAGAGTACGGCTGTGTTGGAAATCATGATATCATATACATACCGAAAGCGGTTTATATATTTAACAAAAACGAATTATGTATACAATATATATATTCCCGTCGCCATGAGACCACCACCGACCACCACACCCTACCCCGTCACCATAAGACCACCCACCACAACCATCATAATCAGCAACAAAATTATAATTGAAAGTCCCACTTACTCTCAGTCATTCACCCCTTCATTAGAGTTTTAGGCACAATTGAATGAAAACCCCCAATGTTGATGTTGCAAACAAATCAATCTTATAATCTATGGTAGTACAAAAATATCATTCTTTACCTCGATTCAAGGCGGCGGTGGCATTATGGTGATAATGTCGGCATCTTTAGCAGGTTATGGTGGTTGTGTTACTTAACGGTGGTGGCTAATGGTAGGTATGCCGGCCGTGGAGGTTACGATGGCAGGTGGTTGTGATTAGGTTTACGTGGTGATGGTAGCGGTGGGTGGCAGGTGATGATGACAGCTATTGGTGGAAGTTGATGTGGGTGCTTTGTGACAGGTATTGATGTGGGTGCTTTGTGACAGGTATTGATGTGGTGGACATTGTGACAAATAGTGCTAGTGAGTGGTGGCAAGGTGTTGATGGTGGTGCTGGGTGGAAGATGAAGAAGATTAGAGAAAGATAGAGAGAGAAAGATACAAAGAGAGAGAGGGAGACGCGGAACATATATATATATATATAGATGCAAAACTGGTGGTGGTGGTGGTGATTTTTTTAAAAAGGGAGACAGTGATGAGGGTTGAGCAAAAAGACAGCAATACCCCCTAACTTAACGACAATATTTAACTGGGTTAGTGTTAGGGACGATTTTAGCAAAAAAAAAAAACTTAAACCTGTAAAAAAAACTATTTTGAGTTATCTAGATTATTTAAAATAAATAAAACACAACCAAAAACATATTAATAAAATTAAATGAATCGAGCCCCTAATTGGTCGCCCATTTCGTTTTGGCCAGAAAGGAAACGAACTAGTCTAAAGGGTTTGAAAACCTATTTTGATAACTCCCACTCGACTCTAGATCTCTATCTTCATGGAACCTGTTCGCCTTTTTATCTTCACCTTGATCTTGTACTTGTAGGATTATAATAATAAATTTGAAATACAAATAAAACAAATCTATTCTAATCCTATCTATTACACCGGATCCAATATCCATAACAAAAATACAAATTAATAAAATTAAAACATTACAAACACAACCATGACAACGGTCAAAAACCTAGGGCTCGATTCTCATCACAATCCATGAACAACAAAAAGCTTTTGATCTTTTGTCAAAATAAACAATTTTTGACAAATAAAACATAGATCAAAACTATAACTTTACCATCTATACGCGCGTAACCGTGGCTCTGATACCACTGTTGGGAATCATGGTATCATACATGAAGCGAAAGCGGTTTATATTTATTAACAAAATCGATTATATATACAATATATATATATATAGGATTTGGATCATTTGAGAACCACTATTTAGGGAGAGAACCAAAGAACCAGTGTGAACAGGTGGCATTTTTGTAAATATAAAGGTGTCTACAAAAAACCCCTCCATCAAAAAATAAAAAAAATAAAATAAAAATTATATAACCTAAATAAATGAAAAAATAAAAAAATTAAAAACACCAAAATGATTATTTTGCATTATTAATTCGAAAAAAAAATAAAAAAAATGGCTTGTGACGTCATATGACGTCATCCTGATGCACATGTGCATTTCACTGTTATATATACAGAAATACACCGTATGCACATGTGCATTTCACTCTTAAATCGCACTTTTGAATGAATTGTCAATTACCATAACTAAATGATTATTAAATGAACGCGATATTATATATAAGGGGTCAAAATGTTTATTCAATGATCCATCTTCATTACAAAGTGAGATAGAAAATACACGCAAACTCGTCAATTGTTTAGTCATGCATATTATAACATAAATTTAAAATAAAACACGTGTAGGACAACAAACATGAATAAAATTAGAACAACTCTATATAAGAATTATAAAATAAGAAACGTTTACCCCATGCACATGTGCGTTTCACTAATATTCCACATGTGCACTATTACTCACTATACAATACTACCTGACTTAACACGTTGGAATTCATAAAGTAAACATACTAAAGTGCTCATAATTTACAACTAAATTTTGTCTTCGCTTTCTCCATTGTTTCTTTCGCATCGTTCATCAATGTTAGTTTCTGCACGTTCGCGTCTGAAAGGACTATATATTCTAGTAGCATACTTTATCCTGCTATTGTTATCTTGCTGTGTTGCACCTCTTCTTGAATGTTGAACCCATATTCAAATGGTTTACTCCTTTGCCATGTATACCTGCATGTGTCTTATGACAAAAGTTCCACAATGAGTAACGTTTTATGTTATTCCTCACTCGATCTCCTTCATTGCTGGGTAGACACGTGGTACGCATTTTGCCACCAAATGACCAACACTGTGCATATACCTAAACAACATGTGCTTCTGCAACAATAATGAATCATAAACTTGTATTAATACCTACATACACGGTTACAAAACAAAAATAAAATAAAATAATTTTTTGACACATATGTAATAAATTTATTTTTCCAATAACTTGTATTGCATATGTGCATTAACGTTATTTTTTTCATTACCATATAACATATACACATATGCTTAGAATGAGTGACTGTAATGATGACAAGAATTAAATCTTAATGCACATGTGCATTAACATTAATTTTATCATTACTATATAAATTATGCACATGTGCATCAATATAAATGACATTAATGATACATAACATATACACATATGCGTTAAAATGAGTGACTGTAATGATAACAAGAATTAAATCTTAATGCACATGTGCATTAACATTAATTTTATCATTACCATATAAATTATGCACATGTGCATCAATATAAATGACATTAATGATACGTAATGCAATATATCCATAATGTAAAACAAACAACAATACAACCAATTTATGCTACTCACGAAATTCATCTAATTAAAAATGCCCTTTTTTCCTACCTTTTTCTGCTTGCTATTTTTTACTTTAGAGCCTGACACACAAGTACAAACACTCAGTTACCACAAAATCAACATTAATAAATTAATACAGTACGATGTACGATCAACCCCATCTCATTATACAACATAATCAACATCAATAAAAGTAATAAAAATATAGTTGTACCGTACAACTATGAAAGCACAATGTACAAGTATGAAGCTGTACCGAACAAGACATACCTTGGAGTGGAAACAACAGCAGCAGTAGCAACACCTTCATTACAAAAAATGTTATACAAACTTCTTTGTTTGTTTGACAATTTCCTTCTACCCAACCAAAGTTGACTTGGTGTAACGCGTGTTCGCATCGGATGCCAATTTGCTTTTTTCATAACATTCTTTTGATTTGTCTTCACTGCCACCGCTTTAACCGTCATTTTTCACTGTCACAATATGTTTCCGCTTATTTGACCTCGTTTGAACCTTTCTTCTTAAATCTATATCTGCATATAGGATAATTTGTGTGTTTAAACAATCAACATTTAATATTTCACAAGAAAAATTGCGCATATGCACATGTGCATTCTATATAAATGTACTAAATAAATAATACCAACCTGATTCAACTTTTTGATAAACATTCGTGACATTATCAGCTTCCGCTTCTGGGATATCAAACGGAGCTCGATTATAAAATAAATAAAGAACATAACTTATACAGGGAACAAAGGAATATCAAGTACATTCGGACTAAATAAATAATGCCAACCTGAATCGACTTTCTAATCAACAATCGTGTCATTATCTTCACTTGCATCCGGTAACCTTTTTGTTCCTTTATCCCTCGATTGTAATACAAATGTTAGTTTCTTTGATGTTTTTCCCCATCTCTTAGATACAATCAATAAAAATGCATAAGAAAACCGATTTTTCAACCTAATTGCACATGTGCAACAACATTACTTTGTTAAATACAAGAAAACAAATGCACACGTGCATTATTGTTAATGGCCTAATTATACAAGTATGTGTTTTAATATTACTTTTAACATTATAAACTACGTTTTGCACATGTGCATATCAGAAAATGGCAACTCGTCCAAAACACAAATTATCCTCCTAACCGAGTGCGTGCAGGACCATTTACTTCATTTAATAAACAACCTAAACATAACTTCCTATCCTATCTCAATAACAAATACATAAGTCCTAAATCATTAAATACTACAATCTTACACAGATCATTCACCTAGGTCCACAACCAATCAAATTCAACTTAATTTATAAAGCAAAATTAAAGCAAACATGAGATAAGATATGGACCTTTTATTTTGTTGCTTTAATTACACCTTTAACCTTTATGAGAATGCCATCTTTGTTGTTGCTTCCTGTAAGCTTCATACGATTCAGGCAATTCACACCTGCACTCACAGACAAAATATAGATAACATATAGCACACATATACTAAATCCAATCCAACAATTTATAAATCAGTGATCAAACTTTGGCAACATAGTCAATCTCAGCGAACTTGAACGCATTACCGAGGCATCGGAAGAGAGGAGACACGAGAGAACTACTCACCTTCACAAACCCAAACCACCTTCGACAACCCAATCCCTCTTCTCTGAAACCCGACACCATCCTTAACCCACGACTCCTTCACCCTCTGTTTGGGTTTAAAGTAGTGAGAGATAGGAGACAGTCCGTTGTACTTGATGCAACAAGATAGCTGATGGATCTGGTCGATCCTTTGTTTGGGTTTAAACTACTCATCTGGTCGTTGTACTTATGCTGGTGATGGTTCATGTTTCACCTTTCAGTTTAAGATGGTGACGGATCGATGGAATCTCCGATGATGAAAGTTAGATCGATGTAGTCAGATGATGGATATGGATTTTTTTTTACAGAGAAGAAAGGTAGAAAAAGAAGGGAGGTAGAGGATGAAGATAAAGATAGGGTTGTTTTATTTTGGGTTGAGAGTTATTTACAATAATGCCACATGTTCACATTGGTTCTCATGGTTCTCACAATAAAGTTGGTTCTCGTATGATCCTTACCCTATATATATATATATATATATATATATATATATGAGGGCATATTTAATTTTTATTAATCTGATTGATAAAATATTACCAAAATCAGGATACTGGTTAAACGCATATAAACAAATAAATATTATAAACAACCATAAAGGGTTTAGTAATCAACCTTTGCCGACTACATCGGAATTGTAACACATAGGTTACAACGCATCCTCGCTAGTAGGAAGTTCACAACCGAGCACGAACCAACCGAGAGCAACAACTTTCAAGAGGAAGAGGCAATGGTGGTGATCGAACGGTGGCAGGCGGAAAGCAGCGGATTAGGGCCAGCCAAAAATCTCTAGAGGGGGGTGGAGGTGTTTATGTTTTATCAAAAGTGTGGCTAAGGTTTGCACCTTAAGCCTCCTTTTATAAAACATAATCTTACAATAAGCCCCCTTATATTATTTATTAATACCTCCTTTATAATTAACTAATTTATTATAAAGTCCCTAACTTATTATTTCATAAATAATATCCCACCTACACGTGAACTTATCTGATTCGTGTACCAACGTGTAACTCTTCGGATCGTACCGTGTCGGGTTACGTTGATTTCAACTTTAATTACTATCGGACACACTATATGTATGTATATTAGTATATACACTTACACATACATAAAACTTAGCCTAGAAGATGAATTTCAACGATTTATTCAGTTCTACTAACAAACAAAAACAAAATCAATATCGACAAATCAAAATCGAAACCTAAACCGAATAGAATAGTAATCTTCGAATTTATGGATAAGATTAGCACAAAATGACAACGTTTTGTGAGAGATATTGAACAGATTAAGATCCTCCAAGCACCAAACAACAAAACTAACAAAATTGAACCGGAAAACAATAATTATTATTCGATTAACGCTAGAAACAAAAATCTGGAGTAAAAACTATCGATTAACCTAGTGTACCTTACCAATCAACTGGAAACCAGTTCGTTGATTGATTGATTGCACACACTAATGAGTTTTTTAACGAAGGATTATAGATTAACGATTGTGTGTCTATGTGTGTGTATTATAAAAATTAGGGTTTGGATAACAATGAGGTGCTGCTGCTATTGCAATTGAGGTGTGATTGTGATGGGGAAGAGAGGGAGGTGGAGATTAATTATGATTTGGGTTGAAAGAGAAGATGTTTTATAGGTAGGTTTTTTTTTAAATTCATATAGAGTGCCACGTGGCACATTCAAAGGAGGGTTGAGGCCACTATTGAATATCACTTCAGCAAATATCAATTCTTTTATATATATTTATAGATTTTATACGTATTTATAGATTAAAAACGCGGTAGCTAATTTTATAAAAAAAATTTGAAAATCAAATTCTTTGAGCTCGATCTAGCTTGATTTAGATATGAAGAGTCTGGATTGTCGTCTCTTAATTATCAACTCTACAAACTAACATTCTAGCTAGTGAAGTTTTAACTATTAAGTCGTTAACTTTGTTGGGAGATTTCTTCTTATTGGGAATAAGTAACATTAGAACTCCACCTCACTTGATCAAAGTTGTTTGAAAGTGGGTGTATATATATATGGAGGAAACCAATAAATCAGGCATGCTTTTTAAGCATGATTTAATCACCATTGCCTTGTAACATTTCAGGCATTTCTCTTAAATATATATGTTCAACAATCCTAACATAAAGTATGATATTCATCCTATAGATACATTCCTGCTTCATTTTAAAAGAGAGGGTACTCCGGGTCCCACCCGAATGTTAGTTTGAGGAGATTCCTAACATGATGCCATACAAAATATGAAAATAATCAAATTTTGTGTTGATTAGTGTACCCCTAAAATGTCATTTAGGGTTGTCTATAATTAAACCAATCGTCTTGTGAATATTGTTGAGATTTCCCCTTCTTTGCCTATATGACTTGGATTTGGATGAACATATTTGACTTTGAGTATGCACGTGTTGTGCAGTGACTCGGATGAAGAACAGAGGATGGGAAAACTCAAAATCTATAAGTAACCGAAACAACTTAAACATAACTGAAATAATAAACAAACACAACGTTATGTTTTTGGCGACAAACTTCTGCAGTTGACTTTTCGTTTGACTTTTGATTTCTGGATTCATTTGATTCTAACATTCTCTCCCAAAAAAAAGAATTCACTCCCCTATTCAAGAAATCATGATCTATACTCTGTTTCTTGATCATCCTAATTGTGCAGTCTTCTTGTTCTTCTTTCTTGAGTAATCCTTGAACCATTGCTGTTAATGTTCTAAACTATGATGCATACTAAGTCTTCACGACTAATCCCTTCTTGATCCACATGATCCTACAATGCTTATGTGACTCGCCTGGTCCTAAGCACAATAAGGGAAACATGTAAAGCACCACGTCCATCTTCTTCTTCTAAAAATGCATCCTTTAATTCGACTTTTCCATGCCTTCTGCCTTGTATCGAATTCGCATGGATTTGATCATCTCTACACTTTAATACCCTGAAATAAACACTTCTTTTTTGTTCTGAAATGGTTCCTGAACATATCTTTCACTTTTCTGCCATGCCGGAATTTTTGACGGGAAACGGTTCTTCTCCATTTTGATCTTTAAAAACTGTTATGGCCCTTTGACTGCATCATATCTGATTAATTAATGATGATAACCAAATCTGAATCAAACCTATAACTTTCTGATGTTTGATATTTGTTTCTGATCGAAATCCGATTATCTTTGCAAAACAAGGACCTTTATCTTCTTCGTTTAATCAGATTTCTTCTTAATCGAATCACTCGATTTCTTCAAAGATTCTTTCTAGTCAGGAGCGTCACGCTGTAATACCATGTTCAGTTTGCCCTGCTTTGCATATTAGACTTGGATTTATAGGATGAACATGTTTGTTGTTTGAGTATGCACATTATGTGCAGGGAGTCGCAAGAACAGAGGGTGGAGAAACCAAATGATATATACACACAATAATAATGTTCCACACAAACAAATGATACATATGGTTGCAATTTATACACAACATAATTGAAAGTTAATTAACTATTAAACTTAAATCCGACATGACCTTTGATAACCGACATAACTAACAGACACAATGTTTCTATTTTAGCGCCTTTTCAGCGGTTTGACTTTTTCATTGACTTTTTGATTTCTTGATTAAACTTGATTCCAACAAATACGCAAGGAACTACAATATAAAAAAATATACATAATTTACATGTACAATTACCCTAGCTATCTACACCTTTACAACCCGCCAACCCCTCTACATCATGATTACTTAACTTATTTATAAGTTGCTTTAATAAAAGAGTTACCTATTAAGATAGCTGAGCTAATATTTTATAATGTTGCCTTGAGTCCCCTCTCCTTTTAATTTGATGATATTACTCCATGCACCTGAAATTTTGCAAGCAGCCTTATCACTAGTTAAATCACCTTTATGGGCATAGATAAGGATTTTGCATCATATGAATTGAAACCTTCACCACTGTTTGGATAGCATAGTTTCTATGATATTGATTTTAAATATCATTTCCACGTATTTTATAAGATAAATCCTTATGTAATCTTTGTATATTTATAATTACGTTTTCAACTCTTTCAATTTATAATTATCTTTTCTATTGTTTCAAGAACACATGCATGTTGTCATAAACTAGTTAATTTTGTCTCGAGTGATACAGTAGGAAGCATTAATCTATATTATTTAATGAGAAAAATTTACTTATAACAAAAGGTGCTCCACGTATTCTATATTATTGAATGAAAAAAAATGTGCTTATAACAAAAGGTGCTGCTATCCTCCGTATAAGCTAAAGTTAGTGTGGTAATATGTCAAAACAAATATATATTGAAACTTATTTTACATGGATATGTATCATTTTTGGTACCGACAATGAAAAACAATGAAAAATACCAAAACTGACCCAGTGACCGAATACATTTACAAGTACCAAAGCAAGTGAGAGTTTTGTTTACAATACCCAAAAGTACTTTATCTTGAAAAATTCGCGGCTAAACATGTATATTGTTTATAATATATAAGATATCAAGTTAAAGGTTAAAAAAAAGAAGACAAACACATGACACATTTGTGTTGGATGAGTTATTCTTTCAAATATATTGTTTATATATATTACAATATTTATGGTGAACTATACCTTTGAGGGTTGACATCTTGAACATATTATTTACTGCGCCTTGTTGATCTTCAGGTCGATCCACGTCTCATGCATATAAATCACGAGAAGCATATGTAACCGTCCTCCACTCCTCGGAAACATACATTTGCGGTGCAATAGCTTTAGCACAAAGCATCCTCCAAACTAACTCAACAAAGGACCTAGTCTTGCTTGCTGATGATTCCATATCTCCAAAATCCCTTCGAGCACTCAAAGCAGCCGGATGGAAAATCAATCTTATTGAACGCATACGAAGCCCTCACGCAAAAAAGGGCGCGTATAACGAGTATAACTATAGCAAACTCCGAATATGGCAGCTAACTGAGTACGCTAAAGTTATGTTCGTAGACGCAGATCTTATAGTTTTAAAGAACTTAGACGAATTCTTCGGTTATCCCCAACTCTCTGCAGCTGGAAATGCTAAATATATGTTCAATTCGGGGCTCATTTTAATCGAACCATCACAATGCATGTTCAATACCTTAATGGAAAACATCTACACTTTCAGATCATACAATGGTGGTGATCAAGGATTTCTTAACGAAGCTTTTACATGGTGGCATCGGTTTCATTCAAAGGTTAACCATCTTAAGGTTTTCCAAGACCCGAATAACCCTAATCGTGAAATCGAAGAAAACTTATACACCATTCATTTTCTTGGGTTGAAGCCATGGGTGTGTTACAAAGACTATGATTGTAACTGGGATATGTTGGACCGTCGACGTTATGCTAGCGATTCGGCTCATAAAAAATGGTGGGAGGTTTACGACAAGTTGCCTGGTAAACTGAAGCCCTTTTGTGGGTTGACCAAAAAAATGGATGCAAGGATACAAAAATGGAGAGGGATTGCCAAAAGGGCTGGTTTTAGAGATGAACATTGGAACATAAAGGTGAAAGATAGGAGACGGACATTGCATACAATGTTATAGTAAATTTTCAATTAGTTAAAGCTGATTGGAAACCATACAAATATTTGTCGTTTCTACGTTCACATATTTGCAACTATGTTTAAAGAACTAAATATAACTTTAGTTAGTTATAGTGGTAATAGTTTATTCTCTGAGAGGTTCTTGAGATAGAAAAATCTAATATGAAGTCACAAAATGTGTGTATCGTAAAATGAACAGGTTCTTTTTTCAAGATTTTTTTTAATGGATCAGCACTCGATAACTCATAACACCTACTTCTAATTTTACATGTGCACATGTTGCTCGAGTGAAATCTCTATACAACTTTGCACTTCCTCAAGATATTCTAAAACTATGATGTGAACCTGGAAAAAAACAATCAGATTGGTATCAAATGATATGTCATGATGATGATAGATGATTCTGATTTGTAAAGTGTGCATATGTGAAAGAATGACATACATTTCAATCTTTATTATGGATATACAATCGATCACGTGTGTGACACCGAATAAAATAAACAATAGGTAAGCAGTGAAGATCTATTTTAAAGATAAATAAAAATGATATAAGTGCTATCGACTTAAAATCTTATAGGATGGTAACTTTTCATCTCTCCCGACTAATTTCTTTACCCATACATAATTTAAGTATCTATTTTAATAATCACAACATGTTAGTCAAGTTCAATGTACATGAATTTAAAACGATTTAACAGGCGTACATGGTGGGGTGATTAATTATCAATTATCAGCTTGAGATTGAGATTTACATGGCGTCTAAGAATCATATGTTATATCTAACCTGCTTAGCAACCTTTATAATTAATGTTCCTAGCAACACCAATCAAAATACAAAAAAAAATAGAATTTTACCAAACTGACTACATATGTGAATATATATATATATATATATAGGCTAAAGGGATACTAGAAACCCTCTAAAACGAAGAAACTCCCGAAAACCCAATGAGTGGCCAAGATTAATCCACATAGCCCACTAAAAAATATATTATTTTAATTCTTAAAGGTTATAATAGTCTTTTTACATTTCCCTCTCATCTAAACAATTTGAATTTCCTTTCTCCCTCCTATATAAACACACACATACACTCTCTCTCTTACACCATAATCATCAGGCCCTACCACCTCTCTTTCACCATACACAACAGCCACCACCACCGACCACCAGCCACCACCTCCGACCACCAACCACCACCTCCGACCACCAGCCACCACCACGACTAGAGCATCTGATGAATGATGCAAAAACTATTATGAGCTTAAAGAATCTAAATGTGTCATTCTTTTAATTTGTCGTTGTTCTTTATAAGGTGTGTAATCCACTAGGTGCTTGAATTATATATATCTTAGTGGATCTGAATTTGTTTGACCATGGTCATTGTATATCTTAATTTTTGTGTATCTTGTGGTATCATTTTTTGTCCTATAATATTGATGATAATTGGTAAGCGATCCTCTTCAAGTTAAAGTCAACAAGCTTTTCTTCTACGAAGCTGTGGAGCCAATCCAACTCGCCGGAGCTGTGGAGCTCTGGCCAAGCATCGAAACCCCTCGATTCATTCTCCAAAACAGTAAGTTTTTATGTCTTTTTTACTCGAATTGGTCTGTAGCATAAAAGCCCTTTGGTTAATTTCCTTTTTCACAGCTTAATTGACTCGATTGTAGGCTAGGGTTTCTAGGGTTTCAAGGATGAAGAAGGGGAATAAATTGGGTTTTATGTTAAAGTTAAGATTATATATTTTGTCAAGCTAGCTTAATTATTTTTCTTAAGATTGGTAACAATTTTTTACAGTTGCGTTTTGTAAAAATATAAGATTTTTTTTAAGATGATTATTGTCACACCCTCAAATTTCCACATGCGGAGTTCTACCGCGAGGCGTGCGACACACCAGGATCCAAGTCAACGGTCACAATAAACGACGTCTAAATGTGAAAACATACGTAAACAAAACCATACATAAGATTTAAAAACCATCATTTAAAATCGTGGAAGCGTATAAGTTTACAAAAGTCAAATGAAATCAAAACATAAGTTTAAGAGTTTAACATTTCCAAGAAAACATGCATAATGATCCTAGACGCGAGACGACTCCAGTGCGACTCCGTGCGCCTAGATGACAGCTGCTACCTTAGCGACCTGAGAAAACATGCTAAAAACGTCAGTATGAAATACTGGTGAGTTCACAGGTTTTTAAGGAAAAACGTTTCACGACTTTGATCTTTGATAAACCTTTACCAATGCCGAAGCTAGGATACACGAATACCTGAGTTCTCAATGTGTGAGTGTATGGATACACGACTACACGGATGCACGAATACACAAATGCACGGATACACAGTTTCACGAATACACTAATGCACGACTACACTATTTCACGAATACACCAATGCACGACTACACCATTTCACGAATACACTTTCACAAGAATACACTAAACTACCGTCATCCCCGTTTCCCCGTTATGCGTTACCGAATGTTCACAGTTTTATCCAAACCTTAAAAGAGTTGTTTAATAGGCAAGAACACTTTTGTATAAGCAAATCACGTTTGTGTATAAGTTTTTAAGAACACAAGTGTGTAGCATGTTTCTCCCCCGGAAAACCAAAACAGATAAAAGTGGGGCCGTGAACTCACCTTAGGTTGCGTCTTCTGTTAACTGAGTACACCGTTTATATGATATGATAGCCCCAACTAGTGGCGACCTATCATAAGATATGTGTTAAGTTAGACTAATAACCCGTCGGGTTCATTAGTCCCTAAGTCCAGTCCATGACCATTATGTGTCCGAAAAGCGTGTTTGACCGACAACCAGACTACGTAAGACAAGACTCGACATCCCATTGGTGACCCGACATTCCACGTGTTCATCTCATCCACAAACATACACAAATCATGCAACTTAGTACTTAACATGCGTTAAAGTTCAACTATTCTAACACATAGGTCAAATAACGTACAAACAAGTCCAAACACGTGTTACTATGTTACTAGGCATGTCACGGGGTTCCTATCATGTTCCTAGGTGTCAAATCGGGTTTCGGGATGTTAAAATACACTTAAAACAGCATTACACGTGATTAGGAACTTAGCATGCAATTAGGAAAGTCAACATGTGATTAGGGATGGTCAACAGGCAATTACAAGGGCTAATCGCCCCTTATTATATGTGATTAGGGCTAATCACATGCATTTCAGGCGATTATGGTCATAAGGTATGCAATTCAGGGCTTAACTAGTGATTAGGGTCACAATTGCATGAAATGAAGGCAATTAGGATCACAATTGCATGAAATGAAGGCAATTATGACCCTAATCGCCTATAGTATACACGAGTAGGCCTTCAATTCAGGCGATTAGGCCCCTAATCGCCTATAGCATAGGCGATTAGGATTCCTAATCGCCTATAGCACAGCTGGTATGGTTTTTCGCGCGTTTAACCTTCCAAATCAGATCCGAAACGTGTAAAAACACCCAATAATCATCCTAACACATTAACAAACATATTTCAAGCAAAACCCCTAAGTTTTCATCATTCTAACAGTCTCGAATGCGAGCGTTTTCTCAAAATAGCAACTTAACATGAAAACATCACATCAACATGCAAGAACTTGCCCTAAATAGCAAATATCCAGATTTAATCACATAACCACGTTGTCCGAAAGCATCCTACTGTTCTAGCATCATCCTAGAGCAAACCCTAACATCAAACAATCAACAACACACCTCATATCATCCTTAATCATCCAAAATCCTTCAAATGGGTCAAAACATCAAGTATCAACAATACACAACCAAAACCATTCAAACTCCTAGGACATCATCATACTAACTTGTAACAGCCATAAACATCATAATAACACAAAAACAACCATGATTCAATCCTAAAAATTCTATCTTTAAACACAAATAACACATATAACACATGTAAAGGTGTGGGTTTGTTTAAAAACGGTTTTAAATGGATTTTCAAAGACAAAAACATTTATAAGTCAGGTCTGGACATTTAGGGAGTAAAACATAATCATTTAGATGTTTGGGTTTGAAGAACACACCTTGTATTTAAGAGGAGATGATGGAATAAGCTTGGAAATGGTTGTTTTGATGTAAAAATAGGTTCCAGAGGGTGTTTGTGGGTTGAGATAGGTTATGGGACGGCTAGGGTTGCATAAATGATGTTTTGGAGGTCAAGGGTGGTATTTATAGGCGTTTCTAGTCGTCAGGTACCTTATAGGCGATTATGCAGCTTTATCAGGCGATTAGGGCTGCTAATCGCCTTCACTATAGGCGATTAGCCCCCATAATCGCCTAAAGACAAGCCTAATCGCCTAAAGGAAGTTGCTACTCGCCCTCATATAGGCGATTAGGGTCCCCTAATCGCCTATAGGGTCTGGTGCAGGGTATTTTGCGCGTTAAACTCCGTTTTAACATATGTTAACACGTTTTCACATACCGACAAGTCACATAATCATTATAAACACATAATACATGGAAATAAACACGTTCACACTCGTTCACCAATTCCCGGGACTCGAGTTTTGTGCATGTTAAAACCCTAATGATGTGCGACTCGACTCGACCGACCTTGTTTTGTGTAACATATGCGCGTCTCGCTAAGGTAGACTTACTAAGTTTTCAAAAGTTAGTTACCGGAAATTGCCGGGTGTCACAATTATAAAAAATGAAGCATAGATAGATTTTTTTTTGAATCCTACTGGATACGTGGTCATAACACGTAGGTTTACATATTAATTACCCTTTTTTTACTTTTTTTATATATTAATAAACAAAAGTCACTAATCATGGGATGAAATCTATGATGCGTCTGTTTCGTATGTAACAGCAAAACTAAGTTTGTATAAATTAGTTTCTGCTTTTTTTACTAGATACAAAGGTTTGATTTTTTGACTTTCATCAGTTACACATGGGATCAAATCTATGTTACGTCTGTTTCATATGTAACAGCAGAACTAAGTTGGTATAAATTAGCTTCTGATTTTTTTACCATATATTAATTAAAACAAAAGTCACAAATCATTATTCATGGGATCAAATCTATGTTTGCGTCTGTTTCGTATGTAACAGCAGAACTAAGTTGCGTATCAGTTTCGTATGTTTGATTAGTGACTTTTGTTTAATTAATATATGGTAAAAACATATATATATATATATATATATATATATATATATATATATATATCTTTTTATATGGTTAATGCATTACCTAAACACATTGTATTTTTTTTCTGCATGAACAAAAACCCAATAAAAAGTCAATTTTTTTCGTTTTTTTTGTATAGCACTATGCTACGTACTCGTGGAAAAGATAACAAAACACTCGTTAATTTGGTGTATTTTTCTAAATGTCGTATATAAAAGTTATTAACATTTAAAAATTGGGGGGGAGTGCATGTGCCATGCACATAAGAGAGAGCAAAACTTTTGGAGGGAAATCAAGAGGGGTGTGATGGTTTTACTTTGTGCCATGTGCCATATCTCTTTTCGTGTATTATATATACTAGGTGAAATCCCGTGTGAAAACATCGGAAGACTATATCATTTTTTATGGTCTATCTACTAAACACCAAATCAAGAAGTCAATCATCTATTGCAAGCAAAGTCTGTTTAGTAATGTCTATTCCAGACCAGTGGGTCTTTTAAAGAGACCTGTCTGAAACAGTTGTTGCTTTAAACAACTGTTACTAAGGTCTGTTCCATAGATGATGATATGTTTATGAAATAGACCCTAGTAACAGTTGTTTGAAGCAATAACTGTTTCTGACAGATCTCCTTAACAAACCCAGTGCTCTGAAACAAACCTTAGTAAACAGGCTTTGCTTGCAATAGATGATTGACTTCTTGATTTGGTCTTTAGTAAATAGACCTTAAAAGATGAAATAGTCTTCCCGTGTTTTCACACGGGATTTCACCTAGTATATATAAATAGATCCCGTCAACTTATGAGATTCTAAGTGAGTTAGACTTGTCGACCCGACCACTTGCCGCCCTCACCCATTGTCCATGGCCATAATCATGAACTATAAAGTCTTTTAACCCCCCACCCACCCCCCCCCCCCAAAAAAAAGAATAAGCATCAGTTAATCTAGATCATGAGATATTCAAGTCATGGTAATGGATCCAGTCAAGATCCATTCAGTATTTGGGCCACATCTCATGTCATCAACCAACCAGCCTATTGACAATCCTAAACATAACAAATTAAACACAGAATCTACACAGAAAAAACATCTTGCATAAACAAAAAGCATATACATAACCAACTTCGCATTACATTAAACAAGTACATAGAGAACTCTAGGATCGGTTTTAGACAAAGAAACGTTTAAATCACACGAGTACTAATCAATTAGGTGCGGAAACCCTGTTTATCATGCAAAATGATATAAACCATAATCAGAAAACAATAGATTTCATTTTCAACAAGTTTTCATTAAATTTAATCAAGATATAACTGTTACAGACTAGAATTAACGAAAACAGAACCTTTTAGAACACACACTGAAAACATACACAGACCTGGACACAACTGACCAACTGTTAAACTCAAAACAACTCAAACCTATATATATTTTGATTCGATGTCTCATAGGTTCGAACCAGTTGGTTCAACCCTTCGTGGTCACGAACCAACATAATAAACACATTAAGACTTGATTCGACCATAAACAAAATTGGTTCGACCCTTATGGTTTTGGTTCACACCCTCGATCACCCGAACCAGAAATACAAACTACAAAATCTTCAAATATTCGATATTATCTTCGTTAATCCGAATGCAACAGACATGTATATGCAATATGTATATACAAACTCCCCCTTCTATGTTGCACGGATTCTCTAATCTTAATATTCTTCATCACAAACTTCATCTTTTTATTCACCATTTTAGTTTTTCCAGCTTCAAGTTGAATCGTACGCTTTAGTTAAAAGCATACTTTCCAAACCTCTACTTGTAGTCGTAATCTGAATGTACTTCAAATGCATAGCAGAACTTCACCACAGCCTGAAATTTCCATGCCTGTTCAATATCTAAATCATCAAAATGAATCGGATTATAATATAGCGTCTCAATTTCGTTTCTCGAATAGTTCACCAACCAGATATGGTCAAACACCCGAATCTTCTTGCATAGCTCCTTTTTATCTTCATTATCCAAAACAATCACTGCCTCGCCAGCTCCCCAATCATAGTACCAGAACGCGAGGTTCTTGCTTATATCCTGCTCCATTGGGATAAGGGGAATATGCTTCATACAGACTGGCGGTTTATACTTCAAAGTAACACACGACAGATTGTTCAAGGGATTAATCTTCTTATGAACTATACGCTTCGGATATTGAGGCTTGAATAGATCCCATTTGGCCTAGCTTTCTCAAGTCATCTTTTCTGAATACCATTCTGCATAACTGGATTTCACAGCATCCATCAACTTGTGTCTGCACACGTCTCTCACAGCCCAATATGGTAGTGTCTTTATATCATGAAATCTAATAAAGTACAGAACCCCACGCTCCAATTTTATACCAATACATTTTAGCTGCGTAAAATACATCCAACTAATCACCCTACCTTTGAATATCTTCTAATGATAACGATAAAAGTTACCCTGAATAGGCGGTAAAGGTCGATTGTCACATTCTTCAGCAATTCCCTCAAATAAATTAGCAAAGCATCTAACTTCCTATCAATATCAACCTTTTCAGCATCAGAAAACACTTCATCAATAACCGCTTTGCCTTTCTTATCAGCTATAGATTTAGCTTCTTTTATAACTTTAGCATCAATCATAGGAATACTAGTATTATCCTTCGTATTATAATACTCAAGATATTACTCATGAGATATATCCTCAATCTCTACCTCATCAAAATCATTCTTGAATGTGTCGTCTGAATGTTTTCCAGGTTCAACAATCGGTATATTAGGAATCTCATTCTTCTCCATCAACTCTTTTAAAGTCATTCCCGATTGTTGTGAGACACCCTCCATAATTTCTTTAGCTATTTCAGCATTCACTTCACCATCTTCCAATTCTAGATTTGTTGTGTATTCTAAACAATATTTCATGTCATCATTCACAAATATGTCTATGAATCTGCCTGTGAGACGTAGTGACACGTATCCTCTTTTTATCATTCTCCTCAGTCTTTCTCTATCTTCTTCAAACATTTGCTTATCTTCTTTCTTATCAGACTCTCCAGACTTATCGTCTTCCTGTTTCTGTCGCCTCTCATATGAATAGTCATCAACATTGTCATCCGAATCTCCAGAACTTGCAGAACCTTCAACATCCTTGTTCTGATCATCATTTTTTCCATCATCACCATCTGAATCATTATCATCATCATCATCTGTACCACTATAATCAACCTTTTCCTCTTCGTCTTCCTTTTCATCCTCATTATCCTCTTCATCAACTGATCCTTCAGCACCTTTAGGCTGAGGCACTCTCTCATACAAGCTATCTATAATCTTCCTTATCTTTACATTCTCCTTTTCAATCTTCTTAAATCTCTTTTCATTATCCACATTGGTTAACTGGAGTTTTGTATACTCCAGTTCCAATTCAGCAACCTTTTCTTCTAGCTTGTCTTGCCTCTCTTTGGATTTAGCAACGACTTTTCGCATGACTTTCTCTCTCTTTAAGTTCCAAAATCTCATCTTCATTCTTTGCTGTTGTAGCTTTCTGAAAGTCAAAAGCTTTCACTAACCTTGAAATCTGTTGTTGCATCAACTTCTTCGCATCATCAGAAATGACAATAGAAGGTTGTGTAACTTGTGGTTGTGGTGTCAAAGATGATGTCGGTTTCTCAAAACTAGTTAACAAATTATGCAAAGACTTTGAAACATCCAACGGGTCTTGCTGTGTAGTAGATGATGATGGTTTCTTCTTCACAATCTCAACTTCCTTTTCAATTCTTTGGTTCTTTTTGGCTGGTGGTGGTGTAGATGAAGCTTCTGGAATGGATTTGCCTTTCAAGATAAACTCTATGTCCTTTTGTCTCTTTGAAAGCTTTATCTCTTTCTTTGACATAGTCTTGATTCTCCCACGTTTAGTTGACTTTGGAGCAATTAGGGAACTAAGAATATCAACATCCTCTTCAAGTATCAAATCTACATTTTTTTTCAACATATCCACATTCTATTTGAGCAGCAACTAATTCATCCATAACCGAAGGAGTAGCAGAATCACTAGTGGCCTTAGGATTCGCTTCCTTGTCACTTTCACCATCATCCGATACCGATTCTTCTTCTGTTTCGGTATCTTCATCAATAAGTAAGGTGTTCTTCTTTCCTTTCTTCTTTTGTGCAGGCGAACTCTCTACTTCTTTCCCCTTCTTTGACTTTAATCCTTTTTTAATAACTTATCTTTTAACTTTCTCACCCTTCATCACTAGAACAAGTGGTGAATCAGAATCTGAATCACTTCCAGTATGCCTCCAACCATCTTTATCTGGTGCTTCAAACCCAGGATTTATCAGATGTCCAAACAATCTCCTAGTTGGTGTCTTTTCCAACTTTCCCTCATAAATAGTCATTCTATTCATCGTCATAAACATCCATATGTTCTTGATTCAATATCTGAGTTGGAGCTTTCACCAGATTTGGATACTTTTCATCAAATATCATTTGTAGAAATCTTGGATACGTGAGAAATTTGTTTGTTTTTGTACCATTGAAGAACTCCTTCTTGTGTTGGAATAACATGCCCGAGATATTAATGTCTTTGTTTAGAATCAATGCTACCGCCATAGAAATGATGGTATCACGCCAAACATCGAATCCTCCTCTGATCGGGGCAAAAATATGGATAAGAACATGAAGCAGATATTTGAATGCTAGGCAGACATTTGACTTGTTTAATTGGCATTCTGTTATCTTTCCAAAATACTTCATTCGTAGAAAGCAACCCCTTTGAACAGACCATGGCAGCTTTGTTTGATCAGACGCTTTGTCTCCCAATCTAAGAACCCTTCTGAAATCTTCTTTACCCACAATCATAATCTTTTCTTGGACTTTGCTTTAAATCACCGACTTTCCATCATAGAAATCCAGCTTTGCATTCCTCCAGAATTCCTCTTGGTGATCTTTGTATATAGTGTGCGGCTGTGCTATATCAAAGACTATCCGGGATCCTCTCAAATATTCGACAATCCCTCTTAATTCTTTTTATTTATCATTCAACTTCACCAATGTATGCTCAACAATTATGCTTCTTTTCAAATCTCAGTTCCTTTACCTCTGCCATATCTTTCTGTACACAAATTGAAACACATAAACATATGAGTTTGGATTGAAAAACGTCAAAATGGAAATTTGGTCAATTTTATCTTTTGGTTCGACCTTTCGAGGGTCTGAACCAGTTTTTAAAGGTTCAAATGGAGTTTTAAAACTTCGTTCGACCATAGAAAATTTCATTCGACCCTTCTAGAGGTTCGAATGGGACTAATTCAAATTCAAATATTCAAATTTCTGATTTAACCTATTTCAATCGTTAAAAGTTGTTGTATTATGTTCTAACACTGTCAAAAAACACTAATTAACCACAAATTTCAATTCTAATAACCTAATGGATTGATTTTAATAAAAACTAGGGTTTATGATCATCATAATGTTAAATTGTTAGTTATAAATCTAGTTTTTGATCTAATCTCCCCCTAAAACAAACGATTAGGTGTTCTTAATGTCCAATTCATGTTCAAAATCATTTAAAATGAGCAAATCAAACAGTTAGGGTTTCGGTTTAAAAGTCCTAATTTCTAGTCGATTCCATGGTCCAAAACTTGTAAAAATGCATCCTCAAATATCTGTGATGTCAAGGAACAAGTTTCTATTATCAATAATCAACGAACAAAAACTCGGTGTTAGAGAGAATTGATTTTGGGGAGCAGTAGAACCGAATGAAATGTGAGGGTCGAATGGAATAAAAATGTACATATAGGATATTTGGTTCGACCCTTGATGAGGTCGAATGAACATAAAAAATTTTGGTTCGGGCTAATTAAAGCACAAATCAAAATTCATGGGTTCGAATAGAAAGTTCTAAGAAACCCATTTTCATTCGACCTAACGAAAGGGCGAATGGAAATTTTAGAAAACTGATTTTTACCAAAATATCCAATTCAATCCATGTTTTGTCAGTTTCAAACCTTTAAACTTCCAAACTTTCAAAAGTATTGATGTTAAGATACAAAACTCAAATTGGTTTGTCAAACATCCAGAAAATGATCGTCCTCCAACATCAATTATCGAAAACAACGCAGAAACAGAAAAAGTTTTGGATTTTCTGAAGTTTGTGTTAAAACACACCAAAAATCTTTTTGAGTTTTGCATTTAATGAAGAAAATCAAACAGAAAGTAGTAAGTAAATATATACAGACAATCTTTTTGTGATTTTCCGGTAAGAGGATCATATCAGTTTTTGAGAAATCTAATCACACCGTCGTTCTTTAATATTTTAACATTAAGGACTTGTGAGACTCGGCAATTACTGATATTGTGATCCACATAATCTCACATGCAAACCGTTATGCAGTACTTTAAAATGATAAGCGTTAGATCTATTAAAACTAACAAGCTTATGGTTCCCACACACACGGCATACTCTCGTATCAAGGAAATTACACAAAAGCTTCATCGTAGCGCGTGATTATGCCATTGTTATCCGTAAGTTACAAGGTATGAGGGACAGAGGTGTACAGGTCAGCAAATCAATACTCTACTAGGTTGAGGCTTATATCAATCATGATTTTCATCATAGATATGATACGATGCATTAAATGATCATTGATCATTGTCATACATTTTAAGTTCCTCATTCGGTAACTTGGGTTTGGCATTTTTGCTCTTTTGAAGATATCCTGACTGAATCTAGGTCTGTAAGTCGATACGTCAAAAGATCAGTCAGGTTACCCCGGATAACTAAGAACATAACAACCCGATACCTCTCATTTTGGCAACCCTCTCAAACAAAATTACGGTACTAAGACCATATGCCCATGAGGTGTTCAGCCACAAAACAAGTAGTTCGTTATGTTTGTATCACTAAGGCACGCATTAATAGGTCTACGAAGCCTACCCCACATCACACAAAGTCATCACATGTCAAATTTTGATGTTTCAATTCTTTAACATGTGAAAGATACTCACTGATGTACTATCATTTCCTCTTTTTCTCCAGGAAAAATCATTTTGGGATTTTCTGATTTTTATAGTTTTTTTCTCAAATTTGTCAATGTTTTTGGTTTTTCTGAATAAAGCTCCCCCTAAAATTAAAAACATATTTTTGGATTTTTTTAATTTTTTTTGGAAAGATAAAAACTAAAACTAAAAGAAAAATTGATAAACCGGTGGGATTTCAATCTTGCATTTCTTTTATACAGTTAGCTTTTAATAAAAAGTCATAGCTGATTTATCAAAAGCTTTAGTAAAAAGATCGGCTCTTTGATAGCCAGTGTGGACTTTCACCATATCTATCAGTCCTTTAGGATAGCAATCACGAATAAAGTGATACCGTATTCGGATACGCTTAGCCTTAGAATGATGTACGGTGTCTTTTGTGAGTGCAATGGCTGCTTCATTATCACAATGAATGGGGGATTTTTAAGAAATTGCAAATCGTAGTCGCGCATCTGTTATTGAATCCAAAGCACTTGTGAACAGCAACTCGAGGCCACCACGTATTCAGATTCACACATTGAGAGTGCAACTAACGTCTGCTTCTTGCATTGCCACACAATTAGACGACTCTCTTGAAATTGACATCCAACCGTTGTGGATTTAGAGTCAGTATCACAGCCACCATAATCTGCTTCACTAAAAGCAATGAGGTCAAAGATATCATCACTAGGGTACCATAACCCGAGCGATGGACATCCCTTCAGATAACGTAGGATACGTTTAACTGCAGTAAGGTGAGATTGTTTCGGCTTCGACTGGTATCTCGCGCAAAGACATGTAGCAAACATTATATCCGGGCGGGAAGCGGTCAAATACATCAACGATCCAACGATGGCTCTGTAATTGTAGGGGTCAACGAGCTCCCCCTTAGCATCGACTCCAATCCCGTGATTAGGTTGTATGGGAGTGGCGATCGTTGTGGAATCCTCCATCTAGAATCATCTCAAGACTTCGGATACGTATTTCGTCTGGTGAATAAAGATTCTTGACGGTGACGGATCTACCTGCAATCCCAGAAAGAACTGTATCTCTCCCATTGAGCTCATCTTAAACTTTACCTTCATGACCTTTTCGAATTCCCTACATAGACTTTCGTTAGTTGACCCAAATATAATATCATCAACATATATTTGAACCAGGAGCAAATCACCCTCTGTTCTTTTCTTGAACAAGGTACAGTCAACTTGTCCTCTTTTGAAACCTCTGGACAGTAAGGATGTGCTGAGCTCTTCATACCACTGTCGAGGGGCTTGGTGAAAACCGTACAATGCCTTGTTCAGTTTGTAGGTCTTATCCCGGTGGATAGGATGCTCAAAACCCGGTGGTTGCCCAACATACACTTCTTCCTTTACCACACCGTATAGAAAAACACTTTTAACATCCATCTGATACACCTATAACTTCATGTAAGATTAGTACACAAGAAACACTCGAATTTCTTCTATACGTGCAACCGGTGCATAGACTTCGTCATAGTCAATTCCTTCAGTTTGACGAAAACCTTGAACTACCAATCGAGCTTTATTCCTGACAATAACACCACGATCATCTTTCTTGCACTTGAATACCCACTTAGTGCCAATCTTCATTCGATTTAGTTGTAGATCAGTTAACGTCCACACTCCAAGCTTCTTGAATTGTTGAAATTCTTGTTGCATTGCATCCACCCATGATTCGTCGTTTAAAGCTTCCTTGTATGATCTTGGTTCAACCTGCAAAACGTAACAAGCAAACGACCAATCATTTTGTTCACCTGATTTCCGAATTTGCGAATAAACGGCTAGGGCTCCAATGTTCTTGTTTGAGGATGCACACCTCAACTGTCCACGTGTCATCACACTGCTACCAGGATCACCAATAACTTGTTCTATCGGATGATAGATGTTGATCCAAGATTCGGGATTTGCTGAAACAGGAATCACCATCTGAACATTAACATTCTCAGCTGAATCCATATCATTACCCACATTTAATGTAGAACGAACATCAGTAGACTGATTTGGGTTCACTGGTGATGATACGATATTATGGTTCAAGAGTGCTTCACTTGAAACTTCTTCATCATCTTCTGAATCCGAAGAATCAAACATATTCGATACATCTTGGAACACTTCTTCTTCATCATTTGATGTAGAGATAGGAGCATTGGTATCATTAGAAGTTATTGTAGGAGGAGTCACGGTGATCGGACGCACCACTGATAAAGTAGTGGCGTTTTCACACTCATAATACATACGAAGAACAACTTCTTCAACCAAACTTTCTGGATTGAATGACTCAAATAACTCTTTGTAGTCAAACAACCAATCGGGTCCAACGTCAGGAGCATTTTGAATGTATCTTTGAACATCAACATTAGACCACTCTTCAACACACTTAGTTCTTTTGTTGAAAACACGCTTATTAGGAGTCGCATATCCAACAAAATAACCTTCTTTAGCTTTAGCTCCAAATTTCTCAGTCGGATTAAGCATAGTACACGGCGCCCCGAATGGTCCTAGAAACTCTAAATCCGGCTTTCCTCTGTTGAGTAGCTCATAAGAAGTCTTTACAAACTTCTTAACTGTCAACACATTGTTCAATGTATAACATGCTGCATGAATAGCTTCATTCCAGAAAATAACCGAAAGATTAGAATCTACAAGCATTGTTCTTGCTGTCTCGATTAGAGTCCTGTTCTTTCTTTCTGCAACACCATTCTATTGTGGAGTATAAGATGCACTGTATTCATGATGAATACCCTTTGATTCACACACTGCGTCCATCATTGAATTCTTAAACTCTGTTCCGTTATCACTTCTGATTCTTTTGATCTTCAAGCCATAGATATTCTCCAAACGGGTAAACAACACTTTCAAGTTATTGAATGTGTCGCTCTTTTGTTGCATGCACATCACCCACAAAAATCTAGAATAATCATCAGTAACCACAAGACAATACAAGTCTCCACAAATACTTTTACGTTTCACAGGTCCAAAGAGATCCATGTGCAAACGCTCAAGTGGGACACTCACAGAATTAACTTTCTTGGGTCTGTAGGAGTGTTTGTGCTATTTGCCTTTCTTACATGAAACACACTTGTCATTCAAATGAAAATGCTTCATATTAACACCATCAATTAGTCTAGTCTTCACAAGATGGTTCATTTTCCTGAGATGAATGTGACCCATCCTCCTATGCCACATGATAGATTCTTTTTCATTAGCCTTTGATAAGAAACGTGTAACTTGGCCCTGTGTCGTTGTAGCCTTGCTTATATGAAGAATATACAGGTCGTTTATTCTTGGAAGTTTCAACGTAATCAATTCTTTCAGAATTTTGAAACCAGGTTTGAGGATGTAGCAAGCTTTGTCATCAAAGTGAACAGAAAACTTTTGGTCTAATATTTGCGAAACGCTCAGAAGATTGTAGTCGATCTGCTTCACACAGGATATCTTCTTGAAATTTACTATTCCATTACTCACACTTCCTTCCAAAGCGATATAACCACCCTTATTACCGGCAAAAGCAACATAACCTCCATTGATGTTTTTAAATCGAATAGGAGCATCATGTCCCCAGTCATGTGCCTGGAAGCTCCACTGTCAACACTACAAAGACTGCTAACAGGGCCAGCTGGAACTCCCTGCACAATTAAAAAAAAATGGTTAGTTCTTAAGAGGGACACAAGCCTTGTAGGTCTTGGGTCTTGAAGTATCAACATTCACATAAACAACATTCTTTTCTTCACTTTTCTTATCAACAACACTCTTTTCTGAAGCAACATTCACATATTCCTATGAAGTTGAGGTATAACCACTAAAAGAACCCTCCGGTAACCAAGTTTGCTCTGGCCGTCTTAAAATTATTTTTTTTAGGAATTTCAGATTTAACACGTTCTTTCTTTGAAACAAACTTTGGAGGAGCATTCTTGGTAACCCTGTCTGATTTAACAAACAAAGGTCCTGCTTCGGATTTAACATTTGGTTTAGTCGCTTGTTTAGCAACATAAACTTTCTTTTTATCCTTAACTGAGTTCACCATCGGTTTCTTCATTGACTTTTCCATGGAAATTCGATTTCGATTATCATAGACAATCGGTTTTCCTCTTTGTTGATAAAACTGATTTTGAGGATAAACAACATTCAAATTCCTTTGGTCTCGTCTAACCTCAACCTCATGCCTCTTGTGTCTCACATATGGACAGTGAGCAAGTAAATGCCCTCTCTCCCCACATTTGAAAAAGTCACGGTATTCTTCAAACTTGTTTTTATCATGATAATGTGAAATGTGTTAACCGGGTTTTGATCATTAATACACTTGCGCCTTAAACTCTCAGGAGCAGGCTCTAGTGAGTAAACCAGTTCCACAAATGCATTCACACGATTTATTGGTTTATTAAACTCAGTCACATGAACTTTTGCCTTTTTAGATTCGTGACCATACAGTTTTCTTATTAATTCTCGTGAAAAATCATTTGTTTTTTCATATTTAGGAAACCAGATTGTGCTTTCTTGCCAGATTTTAGCAATTTTAGAGTAATTTACAAACTGTATGGGATACTCTGAATCAGCAAAAATCTGATCGAATCCTTGCATCCGATAAAAGACTTTAACTGGTTTCTCATCTGAGTCATTCTCAACCAGTTTCTTTTCTGATAATTTCAGCTTGGTTTCAGCATTGGGAGGAATCTGAACCTTTAGTGCCGGATCACACCGAATGTGATTTTCTAATGGAATATCAACATTCTTTTTCAGTTCATCTTCCTCTGAATCAGAATTATCAATTACAGCTACCACATTCCAATCATTCACACCCAGAATCGGTCTCACATCAGAATTCGGATCTCCCACACTAGAGGTGTTAGATTCGTTTTCTAACGTGGAAGCAGAATTATCTGAACTCTCCGAAGTTACAACATCAAGATTCTGGTTTTCAAATAAAACCAGAGATGGAACAGATTTGTAACTCATACTGGTTGGAACTTTTTTCTTAGGCATTTCTATAATGTGGTCTAAAACATAGGCCACATCCTTTTTGTAATTTTCAATTGTTTTATCCAAAGCTCTCTCATTTTTCCTATAGGTCTCAACAGCTTGCTTTGCACTGGACAAGTCAGTTTTCAAGCTCAAAATCTCACCATCTAATCTATCACACTTTCCTAGTAAATTCAAACAATCATTACACTTAGAAAGTGAGTTAGAACTTACCAAATTTGACGAATCAATCATAGCTATTAGACCAAAATGAGCTTCCTTTCCAGAGAAAAACTTTGAGTAGTCAATCTTAGTGCAAGATTCATCCACCATGCATGATTTCTTGCTGATAAGGAAATCTGCTTCGACTAATAACTGATCAGCATCATTATCTAATGATGTTTGACTCACTTCTGAATCAGAATCACTCTCTGAATCTGAATAGTCCGACTCATGAGCATCAGAAGCTTCACTAACAACTTCATCAACCATCTCAAACACGGTTTCTTCAATAATTGGTTCATCAATCATCTCGGTCACAATCTCCTTAACTACCTCTTCAATCATCAAGTCATCAACTTTCACAACTTCTTCATTTACAACCTCTTGTGCAAAACATGCAACGTTACCCCCCCCCCCCAAAAAAAATCTCTTCGACACCTAATTGCATGTCATTCCAATTAAAGCCCTCATCTTGTTGGATCACCAACGCTTGGTTGTTGTTTTGGTTGGTTGGAGTGGTTATTAGAACTATATTTCTTTCATGATTTGGTGTAGTTTAGAGGTTTCGTTCGGGTGTTGATGTTTGTCTTTAGTTAGAATTTGGTGAAGTACGGTTTTCAAAGTTGGTTTGACGGTTTTGATGTTGGTTCTGGTAGTTAGAGTTAAATGGGTTACAGTTTCCTTGTTGCTTGGGTTTTGTGCACTCACGAGCAAAGTGACATTTTGTCCCACTATTGTAACAAGTCACCTTTACTTTGTTGAAACTGTAGGTAGTGTTAGGAGATGTAGCTAGATCAGTTCAACGGGTTCTCTCCATAAACTCAGTTGCTCTCCTTACCACACTTGCAAAAGCCCATTGAATATTGATAAGCTCCATCTCATGCTTATCGATTTGAGAGTAATCCTCATTGGTCAAATTGTTGTTTCCAATTTGACTAGCAACAAGTCTATTATAACATGCTACCATGGCTGAAACCAAGGCAACATGCCTTTGGGCAACTTCCATAGTCACATAATCCATGTTAGAAGTTTCTAACATGAAGGAACTTGTGCTTGATGGTCCTAGTCCAACATTAGATGATGATTGTTGTGACATATTCGTTGTTGGAGTAGCTAACCATGGGGCGGATAGCATAGGAGGCTGAGTGGGTGTGTAAGATGAAGTCGATGACACACCATAATAACTAGCAGCATTGGTTGGTTCAACACTAGAAACAAAAGCAGTCTGTGGTGCTGAACTCACACCAATACTTGGAACGACCGAAGATGAGGAACTTGTTGCATAGTATAACTCCGGATTCTGAGGAATCTGAGCTCTCTTCGCCTTCCTTTTCTCCTCCATTTCCTTGTTCTCAAGCTTCTGGATAAACTCGTTCAATGTCCAAAATGGAAACGAGTCCTTCTCTCTCAAAACTTCCACATGCTAGTTCCAATAAACTGGTAGTGTCTCTGCAAATTTTTCCACACATTCTGACATAGGATAAACAATTTCATAGTTAGAAAATTCAGATAATAAATGGAAAAATCTAACAGTTAAATCTTTTAAACTTTCATTCCCAACAAAACTAAAGTTCTCGAATTCCTTCTTTGGCTCATCCATTCTCAGCTTTCGAGTCTTCTTGTTCCCATCATTTCGGATTTTGAGAGCTTCCTACAGTTGCTTTGACGTATTGCATGGCCTAACTAATGTAGTATATCTGTGGTCAATGCTTGGGACAACTGTGAGTACGCCTTCTTTTCAGTTGCATACTTCTTCTTATCTGTATCAGTTATGTCATCAAGTGCAATTAGGGTATTAGAATTCTCGACCATTGGTTGCACATAACCTTTTTGCAACACTTGCCACGCTTCACCACCATCTAATCCCTCTAAATGAATCGTAAACCTTTTCTGCCATGAGTGATAATCAATCATATCCATCAACTTCGGTGGTCTGGTGCCATTTCCAGTAGATAGATCATTCATCAATGTTGTTATAGCAGTGGTAGTCTGGTTTTGAATAGTTGCGGCTGCTACAACACCACAATAATTAGGCATTGGTTGTGTAATGGTGTGTTCTAGAGGGTTAATCTTCAAGGATTAAGCTTTGGTTGAATTAAAATAATTAGGCATAGTTATAAATCTATGTTTCTAGGATGGGTTGTGTAACAATTACAACGTATGTGTATTGCATGACACATATATGCTAAGATGATTTGCATGGTTGAATTAAAATGATGGCTTGTATTATGATTTGAATGATGTTAACATAAATTGGTTACTTGCTAGATGTATTGTGAGTGAAATAATCATGGATGATATAATATGCACAGTAGGTGTTAGTGAAAATGCCTAGCTAAAAATAATAATGAATGGAATAATATGCTAGAACCCCACAAGCGAAATTGTTTTGTGTGAATGAACTATCCGATAAAGGTGGCATGAAGGATGCATATTAGATGGTTATTTATGTGGCAATAACAAGATTTCATTATATGCCACTAATTATGCCTTAGAAACTAAAATTCTAGGCTTAGAAGATGAAATAGAAGCTTAATGACGGTTAGAAAGGAAATGTGCACTAAACTTAATGATTTTGATATGATAAATAAAGGGGTAATTCATGAATATGACTATTGCCTTATGCTAGTGCACATAATCATGTTAAGGATAATTTCACTTTTAAAAGTTAAACTGACCTAATATAACTTACGGATAAATTGGTGTGTGAAAACTCATGATATGGCTTAGTTATTTGACTTGATGACTAACTTGAATTATCTTGAGTATAGTGAAGTTGATCTTGTCAAGCTAGGTGGAGGCCTGGAACAATCGGACTAAGCTAATGTGTCAAGGAATGATCAAATTATGGCCAAGGTAAGTGACTTATCTTAAATAGGTCTCTTAGTAACTAAAATAAGTTGTAAATACATTTTTAATATAGTATTGAATGTTTGGTAAAATTTCTAATTTTTTCCGAAATCGTTTGATATGGTTTTCGCGACTGTTTTGTCAAAAAAATAGTTATTGACAGCAAATAGATCCGCCACTTGCAGAGGTTGTTTGGTGGTCTTAAACATTTTATTTAAGCATGATTTTTGGTCAGAATCTTGCTAATATAGTCATGAATGTTTGGTAAAATTTCTAGATTTGTCTGAAATCGTTTGATGTGGTTTTTGCGGCTGTTTTGTCAAAAAAAAATAGTTGTTGACAACAAACAGATCCGCCACTTGCAGAGGTTGTTTGGTGGTCTTAAAAAATTTATTTAAGAATGATTTTTTGTCAGAATATTGCTAATATAGTAATGAATATTTGGTAAAATTTCTAGATTTTTCCGAAATCGTTTGATGTGATTTTTGGGGTTGTTTTGTAAAAAATAGTTGTTGACAGCAAAAAGATCCGCCACTTGCAGAGGTTGTTGGTGGTCTTAAACATTTTATTTAAGCATGAGTTTTGGTCAGAGTCTTGCTAATATAGTAATGAATGCTTGGTAAAGTTTCTAGATGTTTCCGAAATCGTTTGATGTGGTTTTTGCGACTGTTTTGTCAAAAAAATAGTTGTTGACAACAAACAGATCCGCCACTTGCAGAGACTGTTTGGTGGTGTTAAATGACGTCAGCTAATGCCAAGCGAAATCTACAACTGTCCTCATGGTTCACCTGAGATAAGTGTACTCAAAACGACATCAACTATATACTGGTGAGCTCATGTTAAACATTTTACAAAATCACATTTACAGTTATGCATACACAATATGGGTTATGACTACCGTACTGGCTATCCTATAACCACTGTACAACTGACACACTGACCCCCAGTAGTGTCAGCACATCCATCATATAGGTATGGAATCTGTTACTGAGCGCATGGTTACTCCATACTAGACACCCTGGTCCTATTTCAGCTTTTCGTAACGCATCAATTAATCCCACAAGGATCCTTTATACCCCCATAGATATATTCATATTGCAGCATTATAATTTATTACCAGTTTAGACAGGACGAGTATACTATCACAGTTTTTTAAACAAATATGATAACTCACCTGCTCAAAAATGCTTAACAACACTTGCTAGTGTAACCAGGCAATATCTCAGGGTCCTGACACAATTACATAATCCTAGGTAAGGTAATGGTACTCCTAACTAGTTATTATCATGTTTGGATATTGGTTAGTGCTGCCTTGTTTAAGCATGAGTGATCAGTTCATGCCTAACTAAGGCTAGGCAAACCAAAACCTAATAATAATCCCGATACCTACAAATACTACTACTACTACTACTACTACTACTACTACTACTACTACTACTACTACTACTACTACTACTACTACTACTACTGCCTACTGCTGCTACTGCTGCTGCTGCTACTGCTTCTACTGCTACTGCTACTGCTACTCCTGCTCCTGCTACTCCTACTCCTACTACTCCTACTCCTGCTCCTACTCCTACTGCTACTCCTACTCCTACTCCTACTGCTACTGCTACTGCTACTCCTGCTGCTGCTCCTCCTGCTACTCTTGCTCCTGCTGCTCCTGCTCCCTGCTCCTGCTCCTGCTCCTGCTACTGCTACTGCTACTGCTACTGCTACTGCTACTCCTGCTCCTGCTACTCCTACTCCTACTGCTACTGCTACTGCTACTGCTACTCCTACTCCTACTGCTACTGCTACTGCTGCTCCTGGTCCTGCTCCTGCTCCTGCTACTCCTGCTCCTGCTCCTGCTCCTGCTCCTGCTCCTGTTCCTGCTCCTTCTACTGCTACTGCTGCTACTACTACTGCTACTCCTGCTCCTGCTACTCCTACTCCTGCTCCTACTCCTACTCCTATTGCTACTGCTACTCCTACTGCTACTGCGGCTCCTGCTCCTGCTCCTGCTACTCATGCTACTGCTACTGCTACTCCTACTCCTGCTCCTGCTACTCCTACTCCTGCTACTCCTACTCCTGCTACTCCTACTCCTGCTCCTGCTCCTACTCCTACTCCTACTCCTACTCCTACTCCTACTCCTACTGCTACTCCTACTCCTACTGCTACTGCTGCTCCTGCTCCTGCTCTTGCTCCTGCTACTCCTGCTACTCCTGCTGATCTTGTCAAGCTAGGTGGAGGGTTGGAACAATCGGATTAAACGAGCTAATGAGTCAAGGAATGATCAAATTGTGGCCAAGGTAAGTGACTTATCTTAAATAGGTCTCTTAGTAAATAAAAGAAGTTGTAAATACATTTGTAATATAGTAATGAATGTTTGGTAAAATTTCTAGATTTTTCCGAAATCGTTTGATGTGGTTTTCGCCGCTATTTTGTCAGATAAATAGTTGTTGAATGCAAACAGAACCGCCACTTGCAGAGGGTGTTTGGTGGTCTTAAACATTTTATTTAAGAATTATTTTTGGTAAGAATGTTGCTAGTATAGTAATGAATGTTTGGTAAAATTTCTAGATTTTTCTAAAATCGTTTGATATGGTTTATACGGTTGTTTTGTCAAAAAAAATAGTTGTTGACAACAAACAGATCCGCCACTTGCAGAGGTTGTTTGGTGGTCTTAAACATTTTATTTAAGCATGTTTTTTTGTCGGAGTCATGCTAATATAGTAATGAATGTTGGGTAAAATTTCTAGATTTTTCCGAAATCGTTTGATGTGGTTTTTGCGGCTGTTTGTCAAAAAAATGGTTGTTGACAGCAAACAAATCTGCCACTTGCAGAAATTCTTTTGAGGGCTAAACACTTTTACTTTGACATGATTTTTGGTCAGAAGCGGACAAGGGAGTTTAGTTTAATATATGTTAAATGAGTTGAGAATTTAGTTGACTTAACTCTAGATTGGTAAGAATATGTTTCCCATAACCTATGGCCCTTAACGGGTCAATTTGGGTAAATTAGCTTAGTGTTGTCGTGAATGGGCATTCCTGCTATAAACAAGTTCGGGCAGTGTTAAGTACCCAGAGTTAGAAAAATGGTTCTTATAATATCAGTGTTGAATTAATTGTATATAGATTAATCTATAATCCTTAATGGGTCAAAATGTGTAAAAATGCTATAAGCTGTGATGAACCGAATGGGTTATTAGTCATGCGGATTAATACCTTAAACGTGTGTTAAAGATGATGTTAAACGTGTCCCCAAGGGTCCTTGGGGATGGTCGAGAACCTAAGAAAAGTGCAGCCAAAGGTTGGGTAATTACCAAGGAAATTGAGAGCATTTATGCAGGCGAATCTAAGTATACAGCAGCCCTAGACCGTAACTTATGGATTGGAGCCGTAAGCTATGATTCTTATTGGTGTTCAGGGTAGAATGCATGAACCGTAAGCTACGGTTTAATGACCAGCTTACGGCGGGTTTAAACCCAAAATATTTGTTTGTTGTTTTGAGATGATTTGACTCGTTAATCCCAAAATATTAACCGTTTATCGTGTGTATTTGTGGTAGGCATGTCTAATGGGCAGAACCAGACGCGAAACAGACCAAGCCAAACCGAACACACTCGAGACTGAGATCGCTATTACATATAAAGATATAGTGTCGTCTCACACACCGTGTGGGGCATCTTATTAAAACACCAATGATGTTGTAATTAAATAATGTGATAGTAGTCAAGTTTAGAAATGACGAATTATAAATAACATGTGCGGACCTTCCAAGGATCCGGACGTGTAGACATGAGATAAGTTATATAAAAAAAAATTTATGCTAATCTGGGACCATAAAACTGATTTAGTTGTTAATGAATTGCTTTAAAATGGGTTAGGTTTTAGACGAAACTTATAAATTAACCCAAATAAAGCCAAAATAACTTACCAATGCCTAAACTAGTCAATGTTTAAGGGTAATTAGGATTCAATTATGTGTCCAAAATAGCACGTAATAAACACGCGTTAAAACCCCAAAAACCCTAACCGAAATGTTTAAATTCTAAATAAATGGTTAATAGATATTTTTGGCATGAAAGTGGGCCATATAAGTCGGCCACTTTGTGATGGCTTTAGCCACCCTAGATTACTTTTCATGCCATGCTTAAATGATGATGTTTGGCATGCTTAATGTATTATCACATCCTTATTATCATACTAACCCATTTTAATATGCAAGCCCTCATAATATTTTCACAAAAAAAAAGAAACTTCCTCCTCCTTGAGGAAACTTATGGCCATAAGGCCATCACCAACACCACCACGCTTTGTTTTTCATCAAACAACATACAAAATCATCCCCATTTCATCCTTAAATCAAGTGTGTTTCAAAGCTTGGAGCTTAACCCTTGGAAGAACACTCATAACCCTATCCAAACCAAGAGTTTTTGTCTTCCCTAGCCTTGTGCTAGTAGTAAGCTTCTTGAACTTTTCTTTTAAATATTAAATGTTCATGTTTTCATTTTTTAAAGGCAAGTTGTACATGGGGTAAGGTTATGGATTCTAACATAATAAAACACATGTTAGTGCAAACCAAAATGGGTGTGTCAAGATGATGATTAGGGTTGTAGGCTTGATATGTTGTTGTATTGTTTTTGTAAGCTAAAAAGATAAACATAATCTTACATGTGTTAAAGATCCAAACATAATATGTAACATGTGTTACGAACATAAAATGCCATATGTTTTTAAAAAATGAACAAATATGTTAAGAAGATGATTATGGGCTGTAACTTTTGTGTAAGATTGTCGGTGATTTTGTAGTTTTTAAAAGGTCACATAAACCTATGCTTGAAGATGTTTTGAATGGTTTTTGTAAAGATAACTTGAACACACTTAAAAGTGGTTTTGATCATCTTAAAATGACCATCAAAAACACAAGATCATGTTGGATCTATAAAATGGTACATGATACAAAAATGACATATTTAAAGTTAGTAACATATAGGAAGCAAAAAGGGACATTATGGACTCAATACACCAAATAAACATATTTTTATCCTTAATAAGGTTATTATAAACTATTGATAGTGTTGGATCATAATAATAACCTATATCGACAAAGTTGAGAAAACCAAGTTTACTAGTTTAGTAGGAAATTGTCACTTTTGTAAGATTAAGGATGGAAAATGAAACTTTTAAAAGTTAAGGTAATGATTTGGTAACTTTAAAAGTTAGAGGGTGTAAAATGCCAACTTGGAAACTTAAGGCTAATATGTGATTTTTGTAAAGTTAAGTGTTGAAAATGGAAAGTTGTAACTTTCCAAGGTTGTAATGAAGGTGTTTTCAAACTTACAACAATATATTTTTGTATAAATATGTTTTTATAAAATAGGATTTTATAAAAATATAAATTACCAAAGATGTTGATAACTATAAAAACAAAGGTTTTTATAATAACTTGGTAATTTAAAAGACTTGGTAAAAATTGTACAAAAATGAACACTTTTATATCTATGGGAATATAAAAGTGTTTGAGCATTTTTGGTGTTGAAAATAACCAAGTCTTGGTGTATGAAAATACAAGAGTTATTTTATAAATTCCACATAAAACATGTTGGTGGGAATTTAAGAAAAGTATCCGAATATATATTTGGATGTAGGAAAATAATATTACGATGAGAAGCAATTATTCCTACAAAATACATATATGAATAACTTGTATAATTCGGCATGCGAGAATGTATTAATACATGTAATTGAATGTTGACGTATTTATATTACGGCGTGTTAACGGACAAAATGTGAAATGGACGGATAAGTATATACTGTATAACATCCTACAAGATACATATATATGTTACTACGTCAAATGTGGACATCAAAATATATATATTTTGAACTAAAATATATAAGTTTACTTATGGGTGAAAATGTGTAACACTTTCCTAAGTGTTGGAAAATATATTTGGGAGAATTAACGTTAAATAATCTATACCGATTACACGTTTAAAACTAAGTTAAATATGCAAACTTAACAAAGTAAAAATTTTTGTTGAATCGGCAAGATCCTAGTATATTTATTTAATGGGAAAATAAATATATGGTAAAGTGAGTCGAGTCGAGTGTTGTAGATGAAATATCAATCGACAAGATCCTAGTATAATTATTTAATGGGAAAATAATTATACGGTAAAGTGAGTCAAGTCTAGGATAATGTATTGTGAGTTAATTAATACGGAGATATAAGTGTAACTTATAACAAGGGTAATCCATCACCAAGAATTCTAGGACATATGTTTAATTAAACGAGGAATTGTGTCTAGTAGTGGTGTTGGGAGTTGGGTATACAACTTGTCGGATAACACGCGCTATAGACTTAGTGACTTATACACACTAGGACGTTCATAGGTTCTTGACCTCGGACTTGGTATTCTCTGTTATTTGATTGCACGTTGTACTTCAGGTGAGTTTCACGACCCCCTTTTAGTGTTTTGTTTTGCGGGGAAGATATGATTGTCAAATGTTGTTACATGTCAAAATGTTTTTAAATGTTAAAATGTGATAAGTGGCATGATGAGTACTTGGGTTTGTTGTTTGTACACCACTCGGGGTGAGTCCTCGCAGCTGTAACCATTTACTCGTGTGTTGTGTTTGTGTTGAAATGGAGAACCGAAGGAATATTTGGATAGTACTATTGGTGCCTGATAAGGCCACCCCTAATCGATAGCGTCGATTATGCAACTGTGTATGTCAAGAGTGCACGTATTCTGAACTAAGATGTTATTTTTTTAGAAACAACTTCTGCTTGCGGGGCATTATTAGTCTTGGTTTGTTTATGGGCTCAAGGGATTGCTCTCATCGTAGTTTTGTAGGAGTTAGCTACTTCTTACAAAGGCCACTACTTGTGTTTGTTCCGCACATCTTGTTTTTGTTAAAATGGTGTTGTTATGGAACTAAAACCTGTGAACTCAACAATATTTTATATATTGATGTCTTTTTAAATATATCTTTCAGGTAACTAAGTGTTGAATAGATATGAGGCTAGTGCGGTGGAATATGGGATGTCAGAGACTTGTCGGGGTTTCATCAATATTTTCCATTGGGTTGGGACTTGGATGGAAAAACCCCAATGTATGAACTTGTTGTTTGTTGTTTTGTGAAATGTTGTAACACGGTGCTCATTTTCGACATCTTAATAAAATAATCTTTTCTAATTAATTATGGTTTGTGTTAATCTTTGACTTTGATATGCTTTCGAGCATGGCACCACGTGTTTCCGCCATTGGCGTGGTGTGACAAAAATACAAAAAAGAAAATTATTACCCAAGTGACTACACCTGTGAATATATATATATATATATATGTAATAGTAGGTTCAAAAAACATATATAATATCTTAACATGATCAATACTTGCCAAGACATGATTAATGAATTACCTAAACACATTGTGTTTTTTTGTGCATGAACAAAAAACGACAAAAAGTAGTCATTTTTCTTTTTCGTTTTTTGTATAGCACCATCATACTCGTAGGAAAGATAATAAAGTGCTCGTTAATTTGGTGTAATTTTTTTAAATATCGTATATAAAAGTGATTAACGATTAAAAATCATAGGGAAAAGTGCATGTACCATGCACATGAGATATAAAATGGCAACTTTAATAGTTTTAGAGGGAAATCAACGGAGGGATGGCCTCACCTAGTGCAATGTGGCATATCCCTTTTCGTTAATTAGATACATAGATATAATGTTGTTTGTCAAATATAGTCTTCAAGACATGTATTTAGGGGTGTGAATTTCTGACACAACCTGAAAACACGATCTGGACCTAACACAAAATTAGCGGATTTAGGTTTACTCTAAATGGGTTCGGGTCAATTTCAGGTTGAACCCGCGAACCTGTTTAGCTAAACGCGTCGGGTTCGGGTCAACCCGGTTGGGTTGGAGGGTTTTTTCTTATTTTCATCATTGTGACATTTTTGCGATTCATTGTGTCTTTTTTCTTCAACATTATGTTATATTTTTCGGCATGTGGCTCATTGTATCATATTTCGGGATCTATTGTGTTTTTTATATCCTTCTCACCCTTCTCATTTATATCTTTTATACACCCATTTCATATACATCTAAGAACTTTTTTTAACCAAAGTTTGGTTTTGGTTATTAACCAAAATTAACTAAACTGAACTAAAACGACAATCTAACCAAATAGACTGAACCAATTAACCAGTTGGTTAATAGGATCGATAAATCGATAATGTTGATTTTTGTTTCGGTTGAGGACTATAATCGAACTAAACCGAACCATGCACCATTAGAAGTGTCTGTGTTCCCTACACATCGTGCAGGCACACTATTATGAATATATGAATGGTTTTGTTTCAGTTTAACTAATTTCGGTTAACTAAGGGTACAAAAAGAAAACGATAACCGACTTTAAGTGAATTTGGATATTGGTTAATTCAGTTTTTAATTGATTTTGGTTCAGTTTTCTTTTTTTTCTTTTTTTTTTGGCTTTGGTCAATGGTTAGTTATTGGTCATTCGTAGATATTATTAATCACGTAGCACATAAAAAATTTTAGATTGAAAAAATAACAATACTATACTCAAATCAAAGATAATAAAATGCTCATTATTATGATGTAATTTTCTTTATAAAAATATCAATGTATGAAAAATATGGCTATTTAAAAGACATGGGGATAGTTTGCTTAAAATAAGAAAAAAAATTTAACCATAATTTAAATAACAAAAGTTGAGTAAAGTTTAAGGGATTAAAGTATAACAAAGATGAGGTATCAAAGTGTAAAAGTGTTTGAATTATTATTTTACCCTCATTTTAGGGTTGTTAATGAAAATAAAGTTCTTAACTTTTAGGTATCTTAAACTATCCTTACCTTATGCATTATAATATAATAAGTAGTAGGGAACCCGCGCGATGCAGCAGGCGGAAAATCGATCGGCTTTAATGCACTCGTTGAGTAGACAAAAGAGAAAACCCATGTTGCATGAAACACTAAGGTCGACGGTTGTCTAACTCTTTGATGAACATGATGCATGCATAAACAGCATAACTAAAGACTTGATGGTGAAAAGTATAATTTTGATGAAGTTGTGGTCATTAATATGGTAAGCAGGTAAAATGAAAGGAATCACATTGTTATTTAGCTTCAAAATCCTTGCTAAAATCAATGCTACGCCAACATTCAAGAACCAAAGCAGGCAATTATATGTAGAAAATAGAGTCACTCAGACTACAGATAACTTCAGTAGGTTTATGATGTATTAAAAAAACAAATTTACACAAATTGGGTAATAAAAAAATGCATGACTTAAAAATTTGCTTAATGTTCTTTAGCTTGTCTCCCAGCTTGGTGATCATTGGGGTATCTCTGTAGCAATCAAAATAACTACATAGCTAACTAATAGCTGTTGATGCATATGTGTTGCTATCGCTTTAGATTATACAAGAAATGGCGTTTTATGTTGAAGATTAGAAGATTATGAAGCCCATTCGACCTGTTGTGGGGTTGAATGAGAATCAAGAAGGTCGAACGAAGTTTTGGTAGGTTTGTTATTGTTAGTTCGAGCCCTGTATGGGTCAAACAACTCCATTCGACCTCTTAAAGGGTCGAATGAAGGTGTCTATATATAGTTTTGTTTGTTTTGCAGGTTGAGAACGTCTGGTCATTTGCGTGTGTGTTTTCTTGAGAGTGTTTAGAAGGTTCTACAGTCAGTTTTCATTGTAATCTAAGTCTTTATTTGATTAATATCAATTGATTATCAATGGAAATGATTATTGAAATGGATTTCTTTGTGTTCCGATTTGTTGATTATCATTTTGCATGTGATCTAGGGTTTCCGCACCTAGATTACTCTACTTGTGTGATAAACTAGTTGATTTCTAACAATCCGGTCCTTTACAAAGTGGTATCAGAGCTTTGCTCAATTACACAACTGCAAATTGATAGTTTTCAATCAGATTTTTCATCAAAAAGATCAAAATTTTATCTGTTTTGCATGAACATTGCATGAACATGGAGATTGATTGAGTTCAACTTGTTTTTATGGATAAAATCAAAATTTCTTTCACAAAAGTTGATCTCCATCAAATCCGAAGCAAAACCAGATAAATATCATTGTAACCCATCAACTTTTGAAAAATTCAGATCAAATTGAGTGATTTTTGAAGAAAAATTGATTTTGAAATGGGTCAGGTCGATTCAGTTGAGTTTGGGTCGAACCAATGTAATTTTTAGGTCGAACCAGGTGTGTTTAGGTCGAAACAGTTGTTTGTTCTTCATTCGGAGTGTGTTGTGTCTTCATTCGAACCATTCTAGTTCATTCGACCTTACGTGAGGTCGAACCATAGTCTTTTCAGGGTCGAATCAAGTCTTATTGTTTCAGTTTTTCGTTTGAGTTCATTCTAGGGGTCAAACTAATCTTTTCAAGTTCATTCGAACCCCAGATCAGCTGAATTAGGTTGAACCAAAATCAGATTTCCTAATTGTTCTAAGTGTTGTCATTCCATACATCATAGATAACATTTGGGGTTTTCCTATGACACCGAGACATGTTATGACATAACCACAGCAAGTACCAATGAATCCTTGGGCAGTTGCAGCAACTGAAAGAGCAAACACACAACCAACACAAATGCCGAACTTATGGGCCGTTTCTACACCATCATAACCTGATGTTAAACCTCCTACACAAATGCTAGATTTTTGGGGAGTAGTAGCCACAGCAGCAGTTCAAATCCAGACTACCAATGTCATCACAACCTTGGTGAATGATTTATCTTCGGTGAATGGAACTCGACCACCAAAGTTATTAGACATGAATGAATACTACTCATGACAAAGAAAATTCAACATTCATTTGGAAGGAATGGGATTAGATGGTGGAGAAGCATGGCAGATGATAGAGAAAGGATATGTTGCACCAACCATTGAGAACTCAACAACACCAATAGCACTTGGAGATTTATCTGATGATGAAAAGAAGAAATTTGCAGCAGAGAAGAAAGCATTTTCACAGCTATCTCAAGCTTTGAATACAGATCTACTACACCAATTTGGAACATGTACTACTTCAAAACAATAATGGGATGTATTAAGGAGTAGACATGATAGGAATAAGAACACTCATAAATTGAGGACTGAAAAGTTAAAGAAAGAGGTTGATAACTTTATTTATATTGGGAATGAAACCTTGAAGGAAATTACTCCACGGTTCATTCACTTGTTGACTGAGTTGTCAAATTATTAGGTTTCCTATCCAATGACAGAAATTGTAGAGAAGTTTACTGATGCTTTACTACCATACTGGAATCAGCATATTGAAGTGTTAAAAGAGAAAGATGCTTACCAATATTGGACGATTAGTGAGTTTATTCAAAAGCTAGAAAACAAGGAGATGGAAGCAAGAAGAAAAGAAAAGAGAAGATATCCCAGATTCCACAGAATCCGGAACTTTATTTTTCTACTATTTCTTCATCAACTTCCATTCCTAGTGGAGGTGTGAGTGTTGCTCTAGGACCACAAACTGCATTCGTTTCAAAAGTTGAACCTCTCAGTACAGGAAGTTATTTTGCAACACCATCTTACACACCACCTCAATCCATTTTTCAAGTTCCTAATTACTTTCGAACATCATCAGTAAACATGACACAGCAACAACCACCACAAGTTACACCAATTGTCTGTTAAGCCACATCAAGCTCATGTCCCATTGTGTTAGAAACTTCTAACATGAATAATGTGACGGTTGAGGTAGCACAACAACATGTTGCCTTGGTCTCAGCATTAGTTGCATCATACAATGGACTTGTGGCAAGTCAGATTGGGAATAACAATCTAACCAATGAAGATTATGCCCAAATTGATAAAGAAGAGATGGAAATGATTGATATCTAGTGGGCGTTTGCTAGTGTCATGAGGAGAGCTACAGAGTTTATTGAGAAGACTGGTAGAACAGATCTTGCTACTATACCAAACACTACCTATGGTTTCAACAAAGCAAAAGTTACATGCTTTAATTGTGGAACTAAAGGTCATTTTGCTAGAGAATGTACCCAACCTAAACAACAAGGTAACCGCAACCCATTTAACTCAAACTATCAAAACCGTCAATCATAAAATCAAGTCACATTTCAAAACCAAAATAACAACTATCAATACTAAAACAATTACCAAAACCGACAAAACACCTCACAAAATACCAATCAAAGACAAACATCTACAACCAACCAAAACCAAACAACACCAAACCAAATTAGAACCATTGTTCCAGTTTCTACATCGAACACTCAACAGCAAAATGAAAGTCAAGCGTTGATGATTCAAAAGAATGAAGGTTTTGATTGGAATACTATGAACACAATGCAACTAGGTGTTGAAGAGGTCACTATTGGTGGTAATGGTTCTTGTTTATCCCAGGAGATGGTGAATGAGGAGCTGGTGATAGTTGAGAATGAAGAAAAGAAGATTGTGATTGATGAGGAAAATGATGAGATTAGTTCTCAGAAGGTTGAGGAGACAATGATTGAAGAAGCAGTTCCAAATTCTTCTAATGATCATTCATATGTTTATTCTGACATCGAGAGCGAATCCGATTCTGAATCAAGTGTTAATTCGCTTGATGATGATGTGGAGCAACTTCTTGCAGAAGGATATTTCCTTATGACTATGAGGTCTTGCATGGTTGATGATACTTTCTCGAAAGTTGATTACTCCAAATTCTTTGCAGGAAAGGAAGCTCACTTCGCGTTGATGGCTATGACAGAAGCTCCTAATCCGATAAGTTCTAACTCTACTTCTAATAATGAAAAATATTGTGGTAAATGTGATAGACTTGAGGGCGAAGTTAAGGAACTAAAGTACCAACTTGAAAGTGCCAAAACCGCCATTAAGTCCTATCGCAAAAATGAAAGAGATGTTAATAAGCTGCTAGATAACTACAAGAAAGATATTTCTGAATTAACAAAAACTTTGTCACAAAAACAAATTGCCATTAATAACTATATTAATGAAATTGAAGAAACAAAATTACAAACGGCAAAAGTTAAATTTTTTTTAGAAAAGATAAACAAAAAACTTGAAAGTTATCTAAATGTAGCTTATGTCTTAGACCACATTATTGAAGAACCAAGCCCTAATGTGAGTTACAAATCAGTACCTTCTCCGGTGTTATTTGAGAATCACAATTTATATTCTGTGACACCGGAAAGTTCTGTTAAATCTGGATCTACATCAGAAAATGAATAAACACTTCCAGTGTTGGTGATCCAAATTCTGATATAAGACGGATTTTTGGAGTAAATGATGAGGGCGTGGTTGCAGTAACTGATGATTCCGATACTGAGGATGAGGTACCTAAAAATAATGTTGATATTCCTCCAGAAAATCACATTTGGACTAATGAGTCTTATTCAAAGGTACAACATCCTCCGAAGGTTGAAAAGAATCAGTTAGTGAAGAAAAATGTGAAAGATGATTGTAGTGATAAACCAGTGAAAGTGTTTTATTGGATGGAAGGATCTGATAAAATGATTTCTGATGAAGAATATACGATACAGTTCGCTAACTATTCTAAATTTGACAAAATTTGGCAAGAAAGTACAATATGGTTTCCAAATCTGAAGGACAAATGATATGCCACCAGAGTTAATAAAGCGACTCTATGGTGATAGTTCTAAAACATCAAAGGTTCATGTCACACAGTTTGTGAAACCAAAAGAGAAAGTAAATGGATTTGTTGACCCGACTTATTCACTAGAGCCCGCTCCTGAGAGTTTGAGGCAACAATGTTATAAGAATCAATATCCGATCAACACATTTGCTAGATTTGATGATGAAAACTTGTTTGAAGAGTATAGAGCCTGTTTTAAGTGTGGGGAGATGTAAGACCCTCAAAACCGACAGGTCAAACAGTTGGCATTCAAAGACTAAAACCATAGAAACCATTCAAAGGAATCATATTTTATTTCAGAAAATACGCAGCGGAATGTCAAAAGAAGTTATTAAATTTCCAAACATGGTTTTCCCGAGACGGGCCAAAAGAATATTTAATAAACAATGAAAATCTTTGGAAAATAATGTAAATAACGTTCGAGCAATCTCGTAGACGTCTTCTTAATTGAAATGTCAACCGCAACTGAGTAGCTCCACTGCATGCCAAGGCGTCCCTTTCATTCATCAACAAACCTGAAATCAATCTAACGTGTATGCAAAAGTCAGCTACGCTGAGTGAGTTCAAGTTTTATAAATTTATATAAACAAGTAATTTATCAAAATAAGAATTAACAAAATACCTCAACCTCAGAGTTAACAATAAGCGCAATCCGCTAATTTGTTTTCCCCCAAGCAATTAAAAATATTCAAAGTCTAGGATAAGCGGAATCCGCCTATTTAACCAAGACTTCAATTTCCAACTATAATAAGCGCATTCCGCTTATCAACACAAAGTAAAATCAAGTCTATTTAACTCAACCAAGTCTAGAGATCAAAGCAGGCATCTCCCACTTCTGTCATAGCTCAGTTTATAATAACCCATACAACATAAACCATGTAACAACCATGACACAAAACTAATATCATAAATTAGAGCAGGCGTATCCCACTTCTAATAACACATAAGCCATAAACTATGTGAACCATGACAAAAACTATACCATAAATCTAAGCAGACCTATCCCACTTCTAATGACACTTATAACTCAAACCATATAATAACGCATTAGGCGCATTCCACCCACTTACGTTTCATACCCAAAAATATGTATGAGCCAATATGTATTTCAATCGTTCACAAAAATATTTATAACTTTATAAAAATATTTTGTGACTTCATAAAATTAATGGTTTAGCATACACGTCAGCCCAAAATATTTAGAAAATAATAACTAAAAGAGTGGGCACAAGAACTCACATCGTTGTGTCGTTTCCTCCACAACAAGCTAGAAGGTTTAAGATGATGCAAACGATCAAAAGACCAGGTTTTCGCATGCTTGAATTCCAGACCCATTCCATGCTAACACTTAAAGCCCTACAATCATTCTATATATATTTAAGATTCCGCTCATTTGAACAGTATAAATAATAATATTTTACAAGACTAACGTGCGCCCCTCTCCTGCCCACCACGTCTAACCTGCGCAGCCTTCACCTTCGCCCGCGTACCACGAGCTGTCATGGGCCGTCTTCGGTGCCTGCCATCTTTGACGTATTTTGACTTACGTTGACCTGCTCCTTATCACCCAAAACCTCCATTGATGCCTCTTTTGCCAAAAAATTAGCCCTTGACGCAGGGAACCGCCTGGTCATTTTCCTTCAGATTCGCCTTCATCTACGGTTTTTTTCCCTCAACATCGAATCTTCTTTCTGCGGTGTTCATGCTGATTGTAGTTGGAGGGTTTCAGGAAGATGACCTGAGCCCGTCCGTGGTGGTCTGATGTCGTCGGAGAACATCATCGGAATCTGAGGAGGTAACGCCAAAAAAGGAAGCACGCTCAAACCCTAGATCCGTTACCACATCTGACTTCTCCATCCCCAGATTGATGGGTTTAAAACACGCACGCGCCAGAAAGCGCACCGCCACCGTGTCTCGCCGGAAGTCCGCCTTGCTCCTCCCCTTTAGCTCTTTTTCTCTCTTTCGCATACTTCTCTCTCTAAACTATGTGTGTAGTAAAACAAATGAAGGAAAATGGATTTGTGGAGGGTTTTCAAACATCAGACTTCGTTAGTTTGCTAAACCATGACCTGTACTTGGTTTATGATTAAACCATTAAAACTCAAAAAAATAGTTTAATAAAATGTATGGTTATGAATATTCATTTACTGGAATTTGAAGTAAAAATGAATGGAAGTTGGTGAGAAATACGGAGTAGGAGTTAAAGTGGAGTATATCAAAAGAAGTCAAATGAGGAATCATGATTTATACGCCTTTTAGAGGGTGTTTGGGATTGAGTTTGAAAATGCAAAATTCTTTTGGTCAGGTGTGCTTATTAACTTATGATTTTTTAAAAAGGGGTTTTAAAAAAAAAGTGTTTGGGTTAGTTTTTGAGATGAGAAACGTCAAAAAGTCAATAGATTATTTTTTTAAGTGTTTCGCTTAACTTATTGTAAATATTGGTTGTATTGGTGGTAGATTTGTAATTTTTTTCCTAAAGTCAAAAGCCAAAAGCCAGGATTTTCTAACTTCTCAAAAACAGCTTTTCCACTCTTAAAAGTCAAAAGTCAAAACAAAAAGTGCTTTTGAGTTACACAAACAGCTTATTGACTTATTGGCTTCTTGGAAAAGCCAATAAGTTGTTTTGAAACTCAATCCCAAACACCCTCTTAACTCCTGTATACTTTTTTTTTGCCTTTTCTTTTTCAAGTCTTTTGTTAATTCCAATAAACATGGTGCTGTAAATACAATAATACATAGACAATTCAAAAAAAAAATTTAGTCATTTACAAATGAATACTTAGCAATTCTTTTGTACGGTTAAATCATTATAATATATGGTTATGGGTTTCATACCTCATGTGATAGCCTCTTATTGGTGTGTGATATGGGGCAGGACGTATGAATCCTTTAATGATTGTATTGATAAACACTTCATTTGAATCTCGATTGTAAAACGCGCAACGCGCGTAATTTTATGCAACTAGTTTTATTAATTCCAACACCCATAGCTCATCACCATGATACATTCCAAGCGTGACCCACTAACTAAAACTTCATGCAAGCCTTACTCATCAAATAATTATCATCATCGTGTCTCATCTTCACCAATATATTGTATTATCATCATGGAATTATCTCCATGTTTTTGGTTAAATACTATCCTGGTTTCCCAATGCAACAACACAGATCATGCATAAACTCAACAAAATATTAGGCACCACTAATTACTCAATAATCCACCTAATAAACCACTCAACGATCTATTTTAGTGACAAACCGAATCGCGGTATACCAACCGACCAACAGCAAATGGCGTTGTTAATCATCTTGTAGCAGAGCCGAACCTTAATCCGGTTGCCATGATTCGCCAACCTGTGGCCCGACCACGTACCGATCCGGACGCGTCACAAGACCCGTCCAATTCTAACCCAAAAACAAATCTCTACAACATCGATCGTTAATAGGAGGTATCTGGTTGGTGGGTGTATAACAACCTAGAAACCAATGCGACTAAGGGGCTGCTCGCATAAGCCCTGAAACAAAGGAGTAGGCAAGAACGAAGATAGCCCTAGTATTTGTCTTTGTTCGCTGGGAATCACGAGTTGAGAAGTCGGTGTCGGCTTATACGGGAGATAATAGGGTCTCAAAAGAAAAGTTGAAGCTAGGTTTTGCAAGTGGGTGTCGATATTTCTTTTATATATATATATATATATATATATATATATATATATATTTTGAATAGATAATCTACAATTGATAACTAAGTCCCTTGAGTTATTTGATAGCGGAACCAACTCACAAAGTTGAAAGGCACTAATGTTCCGTTTATTACAAAACACAACATAAATCTAAAGAAATTGGGGCGTTACAAGTCTCTCCTCCTTGCAATAGGATTCGTCCTCGAATCCTACTATATAAAGAAATATTATCGCTAGTGTTTCAGATTGTAACTTGCTTTTATTGCATCTTCAGTCAGTTAAAGAACTTTAATTCATAACTGCCCTTTTTTTCCAACATGGATGTAGCACCAACTACATTCGCAGGCTAAAGAAATATCCTCCATCGCCCTTTGGTAACTCTAGCTAACCAGGATTATAAATACTGCATCCTAATTAACACACCGCGTAAAGGCATATCATCAAGAGAATAGCAAACGTCATAAAACCTTGCGTCCCCTCTCTATACTATCTGTCACCATGCTACTTGTCGCAATTGGCAAAGAAATTACTTTCATCCTATTGTTCTCAACTTACCACTAGGGCATCAACAAATTAGACATGCTATAATACTAAATACGCATGCCATAAAGAAGACCATACACAGCAGGGTATCTCACACTAACATACCCACCTTAGTGGAAAGTGTGGAATTCACCCTCTGATGACCGAAGTCTACCTTCATTCAATATAACCTCATGCCCAATAATATGCTTTTGACTATACCATTTAATAATACCTATACAAGAAAGAACATTCGTATTATCATTTTAGGTTACCACTCAAAACCGAAAAGTAACAATCATGACACAAAACCAATACTATATATCAGAGCAGGCATATCCCACTTCTATCATAGCCCAGTTTATAAGGTCAGGTAGTCGCAAAACACAGCAACTTCTCGTACGGTGGCATCCCAATAGTGGAGTGATAATCCCAACTACCACCGAAATCGACAATGCATACCCGAAGCATATCTTCGAGAGGTTGGATGGTTCTTTTCGACTGACCATCCGTCTGCAGATGATACGCGGTGCTGATGTGTAAACCAGTACCCATTCACGTAGAACGAGTGTCCCTATTGGAAGTAATAGACATTGGCACCCGTGCATTGATAAGATCTCTCGAAGGAACAATCCTGCCAACCTTTTGGATTTAAAGGTCTCCTGTATCGGCAAGAAGTGAGTACTCTTTGTCAACCAATCCACCACCACCAAAATGGTGCAAACACCTCGAGGGTACGAGGTAGCTTAGTGATGAAATACATAGTAAGATACTCCCACTTCCATTCCGATACCTCTAAAGGTTGAATTTTTTTTTTCCAAATGGTTTCTGATGTTCTGCTTTAACCTGTAACCAAGTCAAACACCTGCTCACATAAGTTGCTACCTCATACTTCATTGCTGGCCACCAATAGTTCTTAAGATCTTGATACATATTGTTGCCCCGGGATGATTAGAATGGCGGTTTCGTGCGCCTCATCCATGATTTTATCCCTAAACCCTCCATATCGAGGTACCCACATCCGGTATTTTATGAACATAACCCCTGTCTCCATCACTTTCCATACGTCATTGCTGCCCCCCACATGCGCTCTGTCATAATTCGCTCCACCTGTAAGGCTTCAATCTGGGCACTAGAGATCCCTTCCCTATATCCGGTTTCAAAATAAGCTGACAAGACTTCACCCGAATGGGTTTAGGCCTCTCCTTTCGGTTCAACCCGTCTGCCACCACATTAGCCTTTCCTGGGTGACACGTAATCTCCACATCATAGTTCTTGATTAATTCCAACCACCTGCGCTGCCTTCTGCTCAAAGAAATATTCCAACTCTTATGGTCGGTATAGACGGTGCAAGGATCCCCATATAAGTGTAGGAGGATGATCTTACACGAAAACAGGATTATATGATCATACAAGTTACAAAACCAGGTGCGGAAACCCTAGCTTTGAACAAACTGATATAAACTCAAATCAAAACACAATCAAAGTCATTTTCAAACGTTTTCATAGATTAACATATTCATAAACTTGATTACAACTGATTTTAGGTTAATCTAGAACACACACAGAACCTCTCAAACTATTCTGGAACAACACCTCAAAACACACACACACCTAATCACTCTCTTAACATTACAAAAACACAAATTCTATTTATAAGCACTGCACATTCGCCCATTAGCATAGGTCGAATGTAGCCTTGTTCTACATTCGCCCACATACAGTGGTCGAATGTAGTCTTCTGTCAGGTTCCATTCCAAGTTCGTCCACTTCAGTCTACCTTCGCCCACTTTATACTCAACTTCGCCCAGAACAATCTTCATTCGCCCACTTCTGCATCTTAACACATGTTAATATCCAATCACTAGTCGCAAAACGCATCTACAAACTCCCCCTCGACTATTGATTGGATCGTTTTCTGTCCTCGTCCATGGCTTTGTTCAGCAACTTGATTCTGAGCTGTTTCTTCTGCTCTTTAGTCATTTCAGGCTCTAACCTTCTCTTCACCGGTTTTGACACGTTTGCCATCTTCACCATCTTGCCAAGTTTTCCATCCAAATTACTTCCCGCATTTATATCGTATGCAAAGCAAACACCAACCACTTGAGTGTATTTCTTTGCCTGATCAGCGTCGTTCGGCTCATGATGAATCGGATTGTAAAAGAGCATGATAATGTCTTCGAAAGTGCAATTTATCAACCACATAGGATCAAATACATGCACATGCTTGTATTTATCCTTTCCATCTCTCAACACAATCACCGCCTCTGCTTTTCTCCAATCATAATACCAGAAGATAAAGTCAGCACTGAAATGTTGTGGCATGGGCATTAAAGGAATTTTCCTCATCACTTCAGGTGCCTTATATATCAAAGTAACCCGCTTCAGCTTGGTTCTGGGATCAATATCCCTATGCACTTTCCTTCGGGGATATTGTGGCTTGAATCTATTCCATCTTGTTCTGCTCTCCCAAACCAGCTTGTCTGCACACCAACCGACATGTGTATTATTCACTGAAGCACCCGACATAGGGAATCTGCATAAATCTCTGACCGCCCAGTACGGTAGAGTTAGCAAATCAATGAATCTATAGAAATATAGAATTCCCGATTCCCATTTGGCAGCTAGACACTTCAGTCTGCCTAAATATGTCCACCCGAGAGCTCTGCCTCTGAACTTAGCATTGTGAAATCTATAAAAGTTTCCTTGAGCTTCAGGCTTCGGTCGGTTCTCATCCATTTCTCTTAATTTCTTCAAATAACTCTTCAATTCATCAGATTTATTTGAAGATTCTGGCTTATCAGCTCCAAATACTTTCTCTACAAACTCTGCACTTCTTTGATTAGCCTTTTTCTTCGCAGAAGTGTTTGGAATTTCAGTAAAGTCAGGAAACACCACATCTTCATCAGTTTGTCTGAAGTATTGTGGGTATTCCTCATGCGTTATATCTTCAATTTCCACTTCTTCAAACTCAGGGGTATTCTTATCATCTGAGTGACTTCCAATATCCTTTTCAGGAATATGTGGAATCGACTCATCTACAATAAACTCTTCAAACGTTTTTCCTACCCTCTGTGCAAGTCCATCTAAAATCTCCTTTGCCACAGATGCAGGTACTTCGCCTTCTTCTAAATCAGGATCGTTGTATTCCAATTCATATCTCATGTCATCTGTTTGGAATATCTCAGCAAAACGACCTGTGAACTCAATGGTCCATTCTCTTCTTTCCAACATGTCTTTGTAAACTTTTTTAGCATCATCAGTCAAAGACCTCACCTTTTCATTCCAGAATATACTTTCATCTGAATCAATGTTCTCACCTTTCTTCTTCGAACTTGATTCTCCAGTATCTTTCTTTTTCTTTGAAGGTGGTCTCTTCTCAAATGTAAACTTAGACGTATCATCTCCTCCATCATTATCATCACTACTACCACTGTCATCTTCTTTTTGACTTCCCGAACCCTCTGCATCATCATCATCATCATCATTATCATCCTCATCATCACTCTTCTCCGATTCTTCATCATCCTCATCATCATCTTTCTCTTTATCAGACTCAGATGGTTCAAAATCAACCTGTTCTTCTTCTTTTTCTTTATCTTCTTCACCCTCCTTCAACTTGGGTGCAACATTGTACAGGTTATCTATCAACTCACTCAGGCGTTTATTCTCAGCCTTCAGTTCTTTGTTGTCTTCTTTTATCAACTTAAGCCTGTTCTTATTTCTTGAACATTTTCCTTCAAGCTTTTTATTCTTTGCTTCTAGCTTCTTAACCTTCTCGTCAGTCTCATCCTGATTTGACTTTGAAGCTACTACAATCTGAAGCATCTTTTCCTCATTCTGCTTGAACTTGGCTATTTCAGCTTGCTGAGCCACAATCATCTTCATCATGTCATCCATCCTCTTGTTCACCTGCTTCATAACATCGTCATCCACAGTGACTTTCTTAGACTTGGATTTTGATCTAGATGGCTCAACTTCAGTTTCCTTCTCTTTCTGAGGCTTTCTAAACATATCAAGTACATTATCCAGTGCTACATTGAACTCATCCACTGGTAATGTCTCTGCCTCCTTAGTTTTCTTTTGTTTCTTAGTAACTGGTGAAGATTGCTTTGATGACGTACCAGCATCGGGTACTCTTTTACCTCTTAAGAGTTGAGCTAACTCTTTCTCTCTCAGCTGCTTAGTGCTAGTCTTCTTAGCCATGGTCTTGTGTTTAGGCTTGGGCAAGTTAACAACCACAGTTTCTCCTTCATTCAACTCATCCATGTTTACACCTAAACCTTCATCTTCAACACCAACAGACTTCTTGCTTTTCTCAGCTTCTGCAATAGATCTGTTTAATGATTCAGACTCACCAACCATAGTGGCCTTACGTTTGGTGGCCTGGAGATTTTCAGCATCCGAATCCCACTGTTCCTCCTCCTCAGTTTCTTCTGAATCCACTGATTCTTCATCCACCAAACTAGTACCTTTCTTAGCAGTTGACTTCTTCCTAATAACTTGTTGCTTTGAACTTCCCTGATCAGTCTTTCCTTTGCCCTTCCCTTTGGCTCCAGGATTGACTACTTGCCTCTTCCTCTTAGTATTAGCATCAGCATATACCAAGGGATCATCGTTATCAGAATCACTATTAGGATGCCTAGCCGTATTCTTTCCAGGATCAGTGTAATCCTCTCTAGCTAAGGCTCCAAACAACCTTCTGTATGGTGGCCTTTCATTGTCTGGCACACCCTTGTAGCCCTTCATTCTCACCAAAGTACGAATGTTCATGTGATCTAGTGCAAGTATCTATGTTGGATCTTTCCTCAGATTTGGATACTTGTGATCAAAGATCATCATCAGGAATCTTGGGTATAACATGAAATATTTCTTTAACCCTTTCAGCATCTCCAACATATGGTCCAAGATCATTCCAGAAACATTAAATGGTTTGTTGAGGGTCAACGCAACCATTAATGAACTCAAACTCTTCCTCATTATGTCATAACCTCCACTAACACAGCCAAACACATGAATGATGACATGAGCAAAATATTTAAACTGCACGCTTAGTTTCCCTTTATACATTGAACCATCTGTGATAGGTCCTTTGTATTTCATCCTGAGGAAACAAGCTTTCTGCTCAGTCCATGAAAGTTCTCTTGGATCTTCACTTACTTCAAATTTTATTTGGAGAGCTTCTCTGATATCAGACTCTGTAATAAACATCTCCATGTCTTGAATCTTGCTCCTTATAATAGTCTGATTATCCAGAAAGTCGTACTTCGCATTGTTGTAGAAGTCTTCAACTATATCTTTGTAGATAATAGTTGGAGTTGCCAAAGCATACACTACTCTGCTTCTCTTCAAGAACTTGATTATATCAGTAAACTCCACATTCTTCTCTACGTCTCCCAGATAAGCACAGCAATTATGGTTCTTCTCGAACGACCATTTGTTCTTGCTCGACGATTCTCCTTCTTGAATAGTTTCTGGGACAGGATCTGGAACAACAGTCTCAACTGGAATCTCCACATTCTCAGTCTGGTCAGCCATCTAAACACACAAAATCAAAAACAAACATCAAAACACAAAATCGACAAGAATTTAAAAATTTTAAGTTTTTAGGATTCTACATTCGCCCAAAACAAATAGGTCGAATGTAACTATTCAGGTATGAATGTGAAAGAGTTATGGTCGAATGTAAATATTTTTGAATAAGAACCTACATTCTCCCGTTTCAGTGTACATTCGCCCTAAACAATTCCACCTTCGCCCATTCGTTCAGCCGAAGGTGAAACATGTTCTTCCCCAAAATTCAAAAATTTTGCAAACATGTTTTTAACACTTTGTTTTGATTCAGTCATGGTCTATTATGGCCGATAAACACTCGTGACTAACCAATTGTCCCTAAAATTCAATCTATATCAGTTTTTATTAAGAATTAGGGTTATTTTTGTTTCAATCGAGCAATCAAACATCAAACAATGTTAATAACCTAATTCTTTCACACATCTCCCCCTAAAACTGATATGGAATGAATGTATATCAAAAACAAGTTCAATCAAACACTGAAAGCCCCTAAAATTTAAAACCCTAGGTCTTATTATAAAAACGACGATTCCGGCTTCAAACTTGCTCCATTACCTGTGATTATTATAGGAAAATGATTAGGAAGAATCAGGGAATAAAAACCACAAGAAAAATTCAGCAAAACAACAAGGTGACAGATCGCAGATGAAAATTTGAAAAATTGGGAATGAGGTTCGAATGTGAAATGGCTGATATATAGGATGTCCACCTTCGTCCGTTTTATGGGTCGAATGTGGGAATATTCCACATTCGCCCACAAATAAATGTGACCGAATGTAAAATGTTTACCCGAATGTGAAAATCATATAAACAACCCACATTCGTCCGTTTTGAACAGCCCGAAGGTGAAGAATTTTCCACATTCGACCCATTTAAGGGGCGAATGTGAAATGGAAAATTCTGAAAATTTGCCAAATCACGGATTCGAATCCCGTTCAACATTTTTCAATCCGTTAAGCTTCCAAAACTCATATTTTCACATTTTTGAATGATACAAAGCCCAGATGGTGTTGTCAAATCTCAGAAATTGACCATCAAGCATCCCCGGTTATCAAAAATAAAGCAGAAATGCAAAAATTTTGGATTTTTTTCTGAAATTTTTGTCAAAAACACACCTAAAATCTTTTTGGAATTTTGTATCTTTTTGACAATAAAAGTAACTTGCAACAAAATAAAATGCATCAAAATAAATGAAAGCAGTAAACATTTTGTGATGTCCGGTAAGAGGATCATATCAGTTTTCTGAGAAATCTGATCACAGCGTTGATCTATTTGTTTAATATTATCATTAGAAACAGTATGTGACACGGCAATTGCTGATATTGTGGTCCACGTAAGCTCACATGCAGACAATTACGCAATGCTTTAACATGATACGAATTAGGTGTATTAGACTAACACGATGTGGTGCCCACACACACGACATACTCCCGTATCAAGTAATTGCACAAAGCTTCATCGTAACGCGTGATTATGCCAGAGTTATCCGTAAAAGTTACAAAGTATATAGCACAGAGGTGTACAGGTCAGCAAATAAATGCAGCAGAGTAACATGTGCGTATACACTAGGTTGAGGCTGATATTAATCACTGATTTGCATCAGATAATCAATACGATGTAATAATGATCTATGATCAATTAAAACATAAAGTTCCTCAATTCGGTAACTTCCGGTTTTGGCAATTAAGCTCTTTTAGCAAATATTCTGACAAAACTAGGTCCGTAAATCAATACGACAAAAGTTTATCAGAATATCCCGGATAACCATAACATAACGACCCGAAACCTCAGATTTTGGCAATCCTATCAAACGAAATTACGGTACTAAGACCATATGCCCATGAGGTGTTCAGCCACTAACGCGTAGTTCGTTATGTTTGTATCACTAATGCACGCAATATTTAGTCTACGAAGCCTATCAGCATATCACACGTAATCAACATACGCCTCATATACTATACAATTCTTTAGCCTGTGTCAGATCCCCACTGATGTACTATCATTTCCTCTTTTTATCCAGGAAATCAGTTTTGATTTTCTAATTTTTAGGTCTTTTTGAATTTTATAATGTTTTTGGTTTTTCTGATAAAATGGCTCCCCCTAAAATAAAGAACATATTTTTTGTTGTTTTTCAGAAATATTAAAAACCAAAAAAAAAAATTGAAAGAAACAATCCACTCGAAAGCATCAACTTCTTTGAGGATTAAACAATCCCCTTGAAAGCATCAACTTCTTTGAGGATTACGATAGTAAAGAAAAATTCCCAATTAGCAAAATATAAAAACTAAAAACTAAAAAGCGATAAACCGAGGTGCCGATTAGTCCTGTTTTTCCTTTATATTGTTTACTTTTAAAAGATATTCAAAGCGGGATCTGTCAAAAGCTTTTGTAAACAAATCTGCACGTTGGTAGTCAGTATGGATTTTGACCATATCTATCAATTCTTTAGCGTAACAATCACGGATAAAATGATATTTGATCCGGATATGTTTCGCTTTAGAATGATTTTCAGTATTTTTAGTTAATGAAATTGCGGCTTCGTTGTCACAGTGTATAGGGGTTTTAAGAAACTGCAAACCGTAATCCACCATCTGCTGTTGGATCCAGAGCACTTGCGAACAGCAACTCGAGGCTGCAATGTACTCAGCTTCACAGGTAGATAGCGCCACGGAAGTCTGTTTCTTGCACTGCCAGGTGATTAACCTGCTCCCTAAAAACTGGCAACCAGCTGTAGTAGATTTTCTGTCTTTGTCACAGCCGCCCCAATCTGCATCACTAAAAGCAATAAAATCAAAATCATCATCATTAGGGTACCAAAGTCCTTTTGAGGGACAACCCTTCAGATATCTAAGGATACGCTTGACCGCCGTCAGATGACTTTGTTTCGGCTTCGATTGATAACGGGCACAGAGACATGTTGCGTACATAATATCTGGTCGAGACGCCGTTAAATACATCAGAGATCCGATGATTGCTCTGTATGTAAATGGGTCCGTCAGCTCCCCCTTAGCATCCACTCCAATCCCGTGATTGGGTTGAATCGGGGTATCCATCGGCTTAGAGTCCTCCATCTGGAACCGGCTCAAGATGTCGGAGACATATTTCGTCTAGTGAATGAAGATCCCGTCGGGTCTTTGGTCCACCTGCAAGCCTAGGAAAAACTGCATCTCCCCCATTGCGCTCATTTCGAACTTTTCCTGCATGACAGTTTCGAACTCCCTGCATAAAAGCTCGTTGGTTGAACCAAATATTATATCATCAACGTATATCTGCACTAGAAGCAAATCATCTCCCGTCTTTTTCGTAAAGAGAGTGCAATCGACGAGGCCGCGCTTAAATCCTTTGGAGATGAGGTATGTACTTAGCTCCTCGTACCATTGTCTTGGAGCCTGGTGCAAGCCATATAAAGCCTTGTTTAGCACGTAGACCTTATCCCGGTGGATTGGGTCCTCAAAGCCTGGTGGCTGCCCGACAAAAACCTCTTCCTTGACTTTCCCGTACAGAAATGTGCTTTTAACGTCCATTTGATAAACTTTGAATTTCTTGTATGAAGCAAACGCAAGGAACATCCGAATAGCTTCGATTCGTGCTACCGATGCATAAATTTCGTTATAATCAATCCCTTCGATTTGATGGAAACCCTGCACTACCAATCTGGCTTTGTTACGAACAATAACCCCACGATCATCCTTCTTGCACTTAAACACCCATTTAGTGCCTATTTTCTTCCTATCCGGCGGCAAATCCGTGAGCGTCCAAACTCCCAATTTCTGGAATTGTAATAACTCCTCCTGCATAGCTTCCACCCAGGCATCATCCTTCAAAGCGTCCTTGTATGTCCTTGGCTCTACCTGCGACACATAACACGCAAACGACCAATCATTTTGACTACCAGATTGTTGAATTTTGGCATATAAAGCTAAAGCACCAAAACTCTCTGGCGAGTTAACGCTTTTAAGCTGCCCTCTGGTCATAACACTGCTTCCAGGATCACCGATAACTTGCTCCAGCGGGTGAATACGATGAATCCGAGATTCCGGATAATCAGGTACTTGCACTCCCGTCTGAACAGTCAAGTTCTCTAATGCATCCAGATCATGACCCGTATTTGATGATGAAGCAACATCTGGAGTTGGAGTTGGGTTCACTGGCGGTGCCTCTGGTTCTTCAGCATGTTCAAGAATGACTTCTTCAAATCGTTCATCTTCAGATTCTGAAGAGTCTAGTGAAGTTGAAGCCTCTTGAAACACTTCTTCCTCTTGTATAGGAGCATTGGTATCATTAGAAGCTGGTAGAGGGTTCACGGTGATCGGACGCACCAACGGTGAAGTCGTTGCATTTTCACACTCGTAAAGTAATCTGATAACAGCTTCTTCAACCAAGCTATCTAGATTGAATGATTCAAAGAAATCTTTGTAATCAAACATCCAATCAGGACCCGTGCCTTGTATATTTTGAGTATATCGTTGAACTTCCACGTTAGCCAATCCTCCACTCGACGAGTTCGCTTGTTGTATACCCGTTTGAGCGGGGTTGCGTATCCAACAAAGTATCCCTCCTCGGCTTTAGGACTAAACTTCTCGCTTGGATTCAACATAGTGCATGGCGCCCCAAAAGGTTCTAGATACTCTAAGTTCGGCTTTCTTCGGTGTAACAGTTCATAAGATGTTTTACCAAACTTCTTCACTGTTAGAACCCGACTTAGTGTGTAGTTTGCTGCATAAATCGCCTCGTTCCAGAACATGACCGGAAGATTTGAATCAGCGAGCATTGTTCTAGCCGCTTCAATTAGAGTCCTATTCTTTCGTTCAGCAACACCGTTCTGTTGTGGGGTGTACGGAGCCGAATATTCATGATGTATCCCTTTGCTTTCACAAAGTTCATCCATCTTGGCATTTTTGAACTCCGTCCCATTGTCACTCCGAATTCTCTTAATTTTCACATTATAGAGATTCTCCAATCGAGTGAACAGAACTTTTAAGTTGTTAAAGGTGTCACTTTTATTCTGCAAACACATCACCCATGAAAATCTTGAGTAATCGTCAGTGACGACTAAACAATAGAGCTCTCCAAGATGACTTTTGCGCTTGACCGGTCCGAAAAGATCCATGTGCAATCGCTCAAGTGGCATCTCTACAGAGTTAACCTTCTTCACTTTGTGGGACTGTTTGTGTTGCTTCCCCTTTTTACAACTCACACACTTGTCATTCAGATGGAAATGTTTCACGTTTACTCCATCGACAAGCCCATTTCTCACAAGTTGATTCATTTTTCTCAGATGAATGTGCCCCATTCTTCGGTGCCACATTATTGATTCTTTCTCTGTCGCTTTTGATAGAAAACATGTTATTTGCCCCTGTGATGTCATCGCCTTGGACATATCAAGAATGTATAAATTGTTGACGCGAGGTGCCTTCAACATTATCCACTCTTTAGGAATTGTAAAGCCCGGTTTCAAAATATAGCAGGATTTGTCATCAAAATGCACAGTAAATTGTTTATCACATATCTGACTGACACTCAACAGATTATAATCAATCTGCTTCACATACGAAATCTGCTCGAAACTCACTATCCCATTGCTCACACTTCCTTCCATCGTGATATATCCACCTTTATTACCCGCAAATGCGACATACCCGCCATTGATGTTCTTCACGTCGAACAACAACGCAAGATCCCCTGTCATGTGGCCTGAAGCTCCACTATCAACAATCCAAAGACTGCTAATAGGGCCAGCTGAAGCTCCCTGCACACAAAAAGTAAATCATTTAGTTCTTTCGGGGGACCCAAGCCTGAGTCTTGGGTCTTTGAACATCAGGTTTCAAAGTAACATTTTCACAAGCATTTTCAACAACTTTTTGATCAATCTTTTTCTGATTGTTCAAAACAGTTTCCTTTTTCTCATTAACCCTTGAAGTTGTGGCTCCTGGAGTACCATTGGGTGACCAAGATTGTTCAGTTCGTTTCAAAATACGAATCTGAGACTTTGGAGTCTCAGTTGGTTTCTGAACATTGTTAGCAAATGTAACTCTCTTGGTAACCTTATCTGATTTAACAGACTTAGGTCCAACATTTGATTTGACAATCGGTTTCGGTGAAACCTTTTGCCTATCAATTGTTGTGTTCACCACAGGCTTTCTCCATGATTGTTCCATAGCAATCCGATTCTTTCGATCATATTGAATTGGACGATTGTTCCTCATTTGATGAAAATTGTTTTGATTGTAAAACTGTTGTTGTTGAGGAACAACCCGTCTATGTGGTGGAACATAATGATCAATCGATTTTCTCATGGAATTCCTCACTTCAACCTCGTGCCTCTTATGCCTTACATATGGGCACTGAGCAAGTAAATGCCCTCGTTCCCCACATTTAAAGCACGCACGGTACTCTTCAAAAACATTCGGAGCATTTGGTTGAGCAAATGATCTAACAGGGTATTGATCATTATACTGCTGCTTCCTTAAACTCTCAGGGAGTGGCCCTTTTGAGTAAGTAGGCTCATGAAAACCATTAGCTCTGTTTTTGGGTCGAATGAACTCTGTGACATGGACCTTTGGTTCTTGAGGAACATCCAAATACAATTTCTTTAATAATGCAGGTGGAATCTCATTTGTTCTCTCATGTTTTGGGAACCAAATGGTACTTTCTTGCCATATTTTGTCAATTTTAGCATAGTTAATATCTTTGATTGGAAAGTCCTCGTCAGAGATGATCTTATCGGATCCTTCCATCCGATAGAACACCTTGACAGGTTTGTCACATTGTTCATTCTTAGCACTCTTTTCAAGATCTTTCTTTACCACATTTTTCTCAAGATCTTTCTTCACAACATTCTTATCAGACTTCTTTTCACGATGAGCATTTGCCATCGGAATCACAATCTGAGATGGTGAAACTGGTTCATTTGTAATGATGTGATTTTCTTTTGGAATTTCACATGCATTCACAGTTTGATTACAACCAGTGTCATCACTCTCAGTGTCTGAATCCACACTCTCAGCAGTAACACCCTCATCATTGATACCTAAAATCGGTCTCACATCGGAATGTGGATCACCAATACTCGAGGTATTAGATTCATTTTCCGATGCTGAGTCTGATTTTACCGAACTCTCCGGTGTCACTTGGTGACAATTATGGTTTTCAAAGAGAACCGGAGATGGAACAGATCGGTAATTAGTGGTTTGATCATCTATGATGTGGTCTACCACATAAGCAATGTGCTTATAGCTTTCTAACTTTTTGTTTACTTTCTCAGCAAAGCATTTGATGGCGGCCATTTCCAACTTGGTGTTTTCAATTTCATTGATATAGTTGTTAATTGCCAATTGTTTTAAAGACAAAGTGTTTTTCAAGTCAGAAATGTCCTTTTTATAGCCATCTAATACCTTGTTGAAAGCATTTAACTCTTTGCGAGTAGATTGACTGTTCATGATAGCACTATCACGTTGAACACGGAGTTGTTTATTCTCCTCAGTCAATCTATCACATGTACCACAATATTTATCACTTTTAACATCAGTGCTACACTCAGAACTTACAGATTTTGGCGGATCAGTCATGGCCATTAATGCGAAATGAGCTTCCTTTCCTGCAAAGAATCTGGAGTAGTCAATCTTTGTGAAAGCATCATCTGCAATGCACGACTTCCTTGTCATCAGAAAATCCGCTTCTGCTAGTAACTGATCAATGTCATCGTCTAGAGAATTAACACTTGCTTCCGTATCCGATTCACTGTCTGAATCAGAATAAACCGATTCACACTCTTCAGGAACATCAGAAACAATATCAATCACCACTCCAAAGTTAGTTTCTTCAACTTTAACCTCAACAGGTTCAGTTTCCACATCCATCTCAGCCTCAGACTCATCACTTTCAACCTCAGTTTCTACCTTCTCATCCACCGACACTGAATCTTCAATATCAACCTGATACGCAACACAAGCCACATTGCAACCAGTAGTAATTTCTTCAACACCTATTTGCATACTCGACCAGTCAAACCTCTCATCTTGTTGAGTCACCAATGCTTGATTCTGATTGGTGTTCTGATGTGTCTCATTTGGTGTAGTGATTGGTATGACTGTTCGATTGGCATTGTTAGGTGATTGGTTTTGTGTCTGGTTTGGTGTGTTTGGTTGTCTGTTTTGGTTGTTATTGAAATTGTTCTGACGATTTTGATAGTTGTTGTTTTGGTAATAAACTTGGTTTTGGTTTTGTTGTTGACGATTCTGATAGCTAGCATTGAATGGGTTCCTATTACCTTGTTTTGGTGGCTGGGTGCATTCTCTTTTAAAGTGACCTTTCCCTCCACAGTTAAAACAAGTAACTTTCTCCTTGTTGAACCCGTAGGTTGTGTTAGGAGAAGTTCCCAAATCCGTTCTACCTGTCTTCTCGATAAATTCCGTTGCTCTTCTCATTATGCTCGCAAATGCCCATTGGATATCAATGAGTTCCATCTCTTCCTTGTCAATCTGTGCGTAGTCTTCATTGGTTAAGTTGTTATTCCCAATTTGACTAGCAACTAATCCATTGTAGGATGAGACCATTGCAGAGACTAATGCAATGTGTTGCTGAGCAACTTCAACCGTCACATTACCCAAGTTAGACGTCTCCAAAACCACCGTTTGTTGATTAGGTTGGTTCATTGGTTGTTGAGATTGGCTAGCAGTGTACAAAGCGGCTTGTTGCATTGGGGAAAATGGTGGAATGTATGAATTGTTGTATTGTTGTGGTGGTGGATTTGATGGTTGTGAAAAAGATGATGTTTGTTGATGGTAGTTGATGGTAGGTGATTCCATAACATTGGAAATACATGCAACATGTGGTGCCACTAGCCCTCCTGAGCTTGAGTTACTAGCTGGAACTGGAGTACCTCCAAAATATAAGTTGGGATTCTGAGGAATCTGTGCTCTTCTAGCTTTCCTCTTCTCTTCCAATTCTTTGTTTTCCAGCTTCTCAATAAACTCTTGAATAGACCAGAATTGATAAGCATCCTTCTCCCTGAGAACTTCCACATGCTGATCCCAGTTTGGTGGTAAGGCATCTGCAAACTTATCCACCTGCTTTGTCATAGGAATCTGTATACCATAACTAGACAATTCAGATAACAAATGACTATATCTAGGAGTTAATTCTTTCCAAGTTTCATTGCCAATATAAGAAAAATTCTCAAACTCCTTTCTCAATTCTTCCATCCTTAGACCTCTAGTCTTCTCATTACCATCATGCCTTCTTTTAAGTGCTTCCCACAATTGCTTAGACGTTGTACAAGTCCCAAACTGATGCAACAGATCGTTTGTGATAGCCTGTGTCAATTGGGAAAAAGCCTTCTTCTCCACAGCAAACTTCTTTTTCTCATCCTCTGCCATGCTCTCCAATGGCACTGGTTCACCTGTATTCTCCAAAACTGGTGCTGTGTAACCTCTAGCAATCATATTCCATGCCTCTGCACCCTCCACTCCCATGCCTTCCAAATGTATCTTGAACTTTTTCTGCCACTGATTGTATTCTTGTATCTCCATGAGCTTCGGTGGCCGATTCCCGCTACCTGAAGACAAATCATTAATCAGTGTGGAAATAGCATTTGTAGTTTGAGTGTTTACCACCGCTGCTGCTACTCCCCAGTAGTCAGATTGTGGTGCTGGAGGTGCACTTTGAGCCATGTAGTTAATCGACTGCGAAGACTGTGTGCTCGTCTTCTGTGCTGCCACCGTCCATGGGTCCATCACTTGCTGTTGTGGTTGTGTTGTTGCTGGTGTCGGAGTAGTCGGAAAATTCCACATGATCACGAACTTCGAAAAATTCAACACTTAGAAAATTTTCCAATTTCTAGTCCTAGGTTCGCCCAAATATCCTTCACTTTCGTCCCTTTCTGTTTCAGGTTCGCCCAGAAATACTCACCCGAATGTAAATGTTCACCAGAAAGTAAAACTCACTAACACAATTCTAGTTCGTCCAAATTGATCTAGGTTCGCCCGTTCTTATTCTAGGTTCGCCCGCCCGATCAATTGAAGGTGAAAAATGTGACCCGAAAGTGAAAAATTCAACAAAAACTTTCCAGGTTCGCCCAAAATAACCTAGGTTCGCCCAAAAGTCACTCAGGTTCGCCCAAAAATCTACACGTTCGACCACTCAGTTCCAGATTCGCCCATAACAGGTTTAAAAAACGGTTATTTTGATCTCTGATTTTCAAAAGTTTGTGAATTTGAATGATCTTAATCAGGTTTTGATTCGGAATTGATTTGGAGCAACTTTAATTCTTGGAATTTTGAATTTTAACCACAAAATCAACTCTAAATCTTTCAAAAAACACTCAAAACCATTTTTATGCAAAAACAGATGTGAATTGATCAAAATAATGTCCAAATCAGCTCTGAGTTTATCAATTTGTTGTTGTATGATCCTCTATGCTCTGATACCACTTTGTAGGAGGATGATCTTACACGAAAACAGGATTATATGATCATACAAGTTACAAAACCAGGTGCGGAAACCCTAGCTTTGAACAAACTGATATAAACTCAAATCAAAACACAATCAAAGTCATTTTCAAACGTTTTCATAGATTAACATATTCATAAACTTGATTACAACTGATTTTAGGTTAATCTAGAACACACACAGAACCTCTCAAACTATTCTAGAACAACACCTCAAAACACACACACCTAATCACTCTCTTAACATTACAAAAACACAAATTCTATTTATAAGCACTGCACATTCGCCCATTAGCATAGGTCGAATGTAGCCTTGTTCTACATTCGCCCACATACAGTGGTCGAATGTAGTCTTCTGTCAGGTTCCATTCCAAGTTCGTCCACTTCAGTCTACCTTCGCCCACTTTATACTCACCTTCGCCCAGAACAATCTTCATTCGCCCACTTCTGCATCTTAACACATGTTAATATCCAATCACTAGTCGCAAAACGCATCTACAATAAGTGATGTTCCCATAGTTTAAGCACAAAAACAACAACTACTAGCTCCCAATCATGAGTCGGGTAATTAAACTCGTAGGGTTTCGATTGGTGTGGGGCATAAGCTATCACCTTACCGCGCTGCATAAGTACACACTCGAGACCCCCAAGTGACGCGTCCAAAAAAGACTACATTCTCCGCGCAACCCGGTAAGACTAGGATCGGTGCTTATGTCAAACTTGTAAGACCCGCAAAATCCGGTGTCAAACTTTACTTTAGTTCAAGAAACGCGTTCTCTTGGCCCGAGTCCCAAGCAAAACTCACCTCATTCTTAGTCAGTTTAGCCAGTGAGCTATCTTGGAGAAATCATGTATGAACATCCGATAACAACTTGCCAACCCAAGAAACTACTAATATCAAACGATGATTTGGGTGTCGCCTAGTTCATCACTTCCTGCACCTTCGTGGAATCTACCATGATACTGATGGAATTAATGACATGGGCCAGAATACTAACCCTCATGAATTCAGAAAGCGCCTTTGATAATTTTAGCGCAAAGCTTCTCATTCCTTAGAGTTTGAAGAACCTTCTTGAGATGAAGAATATGGTCTTCTTCTCTTTCGGAGTATATAGGCATGTCATCAATGGAAACCATAAAAAAGCAATTGAGCATTGGCCTACGCACCCAGTTCATCAAATCCATGAATGCTGCAGCATGTTAGTCAGGCCAAAAGACATTACCAAAACTCATCATGTCCATAACAAGTACGGAAAGTGTCCTGCTCTCGTATTTGCAACTGATGATAACCCGATCTAAGATCAATTCTCGAGAGCCAACTAGCTCCTTGGAGCTGATCGAAATGAACCGTCGATTCTCGGTAAAGGATATCTATTCCTCACCATCAAGTGATGCACATCCACATGCTACCATCTTTCATTTTACAATTAAAACCCGCGCACCCCATGGTGGGATAATCGGTCTAATGAATCCTTTCTCGAGCAAATCCTCCAACGGAGATGAGAGTTATTTCATTTACGCAGGGGCTAGGAGGTAACGTCTCTAGCTACAGGTTCAGCTTCCGGCACGAGGTCTATTTGGAACTCAACCTCGCGGTCCGATGGCGATTCCGTCAAATCCTCAGGAAATACATCCGAGTAATCCTGAACTACGGGGACATCCCCTAGCTTAGGGATATCAGCCCCCACATCCAAGACCTGTGGCAGGTACGCCTTACACCAACGCTGAAACATCTTCCCCGCATTTAGCATAGAAATAACCCGAGGTAATGAGCAACCATCGTGCCCATGAATAGTAATACGATTCCCATCAGGTGCTGTAAGTCGCACGAGTCTCCGCCCGCACACAAAGTGAGCATCCACGGTAGCCAATGAGTGTATCCCAAGAATAACATCAAAGAAACCCCAAAGACATTAAGTACAAGAGAATAGGAAGACTATGGCCCGATAACTCGATCCGACAATTATCTACAACATTGGTCACAAAGAGTGAATTTCCTACTGCAACCTTGTCCTCGATTAAATGTCTAGTGTCCTTGGGATCTTATCTAACCCAACACAAAAGGTGATAGACACAAGCCATACAAAACATTCACGACAAAACCGTCATATAATCCGTCACAAGACATATTCAGGATGTGTAAAGTAAGGGTAAACTTCTAATAACGTTGATCAAGTGTGATTAGCTGTTTACTTTACTTTAGTCACCCTAAACACAACAAGTTACGACCACATTAACAATTTTGCCTACACATTAACACAAATACATGCGGTATTTAGCTATTAAACCTTAAAGGTTTGCAATCAACAAACGAAGAAGGGAATTTTACCCTACCTCAAAACACAAGAGCATAAACCCCTTATGAATTTATTGCAATTAAGCACTCAATAAGAGCCATCATAACATTCTTAAAACAAATATAGTTATTGGGTTTCCTTCTAACACTTTATGTATCTAAGTATTCAACGAGAAGCATCCCAACCTACGTGTCGTGCATTTCGCACTACATAATAAAGTTCCCATACTACATCATAATGTAAACGCACTAACCGTCCGTTTATGACATCATGCTATTAGGCATCGAATGAAGTGTAAATACATCTATGTATGTATATATAGACATACGTAAAAAAAATAAGCATTACCTCTTGGCATGCAGCTACCCAGCAGTTGACATTTCTTAATTAGTAACAGTTTGGTCCCATACCAGATTCGAGTTCGAGCATAAACTGCCTGAATCCCTCGAACCATTGCTCTGATACCAACTTGTAAGACCCTCAAAACCGACAGGTCAAACAGTTGGCATTCAAAGACTAAAACCATAGAAACCATTCAAAGGAATCTTATTTTATTTCAGAAAATACGCAGCGGAATGTCAAAAGAAGTTATTAAATTTCCAAACATGGTTTTCCCGAGACGGGCCAAAAGAATATTTAATAAACAATTAAAATCTTTGGAAAATAATGTAAATAACGTTCGAGCAATCTCGTAGACGTCTTCTTAATTGAAATGTCAACCGCAACTGAGTAGCTCCACTGCATGCCAAGGCGTCCCTTTCATTCATCAACAAACCTGAAATCAATCTAACGTGTATGCAAAAGTCAGCTACGCTGAGTGAGTTCAAGTTTTATAAATTTATATAAACAAGTAATTTGTCAAAATAAGAATTAACAAAATACCTCAACCTCAGAGTTAACAATAAGCGCAATCCGCTAATTTGTTTTCCCCCAAGCAATTAAAAATATTCAAAGTCTAGGTTAAGCGGAATCCGCCTATTTAACCAAGACTTCAATTTCCAACTATAATAAGCGCATTCCGCTTATCAACACAAAGTAAAATCAAGTCTATTTAACTCAACCAAGTCTAGAGATCAAAGCAGGCATCTCCCACTTCTGTCATAGCTCAGTTTATAATAACCCATACAACATAAACCATGTAACAACCATGACACAAAACTAACATCATAAATTAAAGCAGGCGTATCCCACTTCTAATAACACATAAGCCATAAACTATGTGAACCATGACAAAAACTATACCATAAATCTAAGCAGACCTATCCCACTTCTAATGACACTTATAACTCAAACCATATAATAACGCATTAGGCGCATTCCACCCACTTACGTTTCATACCCAAAAATATGTATGAGCCAATATGTATTTCAATCGTTCACAAAAATATTTATAACTTTATAAAAATATTTTGTGACTTCATAAAATTAATGGTTTAGCATGCACGTCAGCCCAAAATATTTAGAAAATAATAACTAAAAGAGTGGGCACAAGAACTCACATCGTTGTGTCGTTTCCTCCACAACAAGCTAGAAGGTTTAAGATGATGCAAACGATCAAAAGACCAGGTTTTCGCATGCTTGAATTCCGGACCCATTCCATGCTAACACTTAAAGCCCTACAATCATTTTATTAATTCCAACACCCATAGCTCATCACCATGATACATTCCAAGCGTGACCCACTAACTAAAACTTCATGCAAGCCTTACTCATCAAATAATTATCATCATCGTGTCTCATCTTCACCAATATATTGTATTATCATCATGGAATTATCTCCATGTTTTTGGTTAAATACTATCCTGGTTTCCCAATGCAACAACACAGATCATGCATAAACTCAACAAAATATTAGGCACCACTAATTACTCAATAATCCACCTAATAAACCACTCAACGATCTATTTTAGTGACAAACCGAATCGCGGTATACCAACCGACCAACAGCAAATGGCGTTGTTAATCATCTTGTAGCAGAGCCGAACCTTAATCCGGTTGCCATGATTCGCCAACCTGTGGCCCGACCACGTACCGATCCGGACGCGTCACAAGACCCGTCCAATTCTAACCCAAAAACAAATCTCTACAACATCGATCGTTAATAGGAGGTATCTGGTTGGTGGGTGTATAACAACCTAGAAACCAATGCGACTAAGGGGCTGCTCGCATAAGCCCTGAAACAAAGGAGTAGGCAAGAACGAAGATAGCCCTAGTATTTGTCTTTGTTCGCTGGGAATCACGAGTTGAGAAGTCGGTGTCGGCTTATACGGGAGATAATAGGGTCTCAAAAGAAAAGTTGAAGCTAGGTTTTGCAAGTGGGTGTCGATATTTCTTTTATATATATATATATATATATATATATATATATATATTTTGAATAGATAATCTACAATTGATAACTAAGTCCCTTGAGTTATTTGATAGCGGAACCAACTCACAAAGTTGAAAGGCACTAATGTTCCGTTTATTACAAAACACAACATAAATCTAAAGAAATTGGGGCGTTACAGGAGAGAGGGCATTTACTTGCTCACTATCCATACGTAAGACGAAAGAGGCTAGAAGTTGAAAATAGGCAAAATCATAGGAATCCGAATGCTGGTTTTCTTCAAAAACCATTTTATCCTCAAAATCATTTTTATGACAAACCGAATTTTTATCAAAGGGAAAACCGAGTGGTTGTTTATGACAATCTAAATCAGATTGCTATGAACAATGGAATGAAGAGACCTATGGTGAATCCGACATTTGAGAAACAAAAGGTTTCTAAACCTTATGTTAAATCAAAGGTTGGGCCTTCGTCCGTTAAATCAGATAAGGTATCTAGGAATGTTCCATCTAAGATTGTTTCTAAGAATTCTAACAATGTTCAACCAAAATTTCAAACTCAAGTTAGAATTTTAAAATGATCGGAACAATCTTGGACACCAAAAGGATCTTCAGGAGCCTCAAGTTCAACTTCTCAACCGGTAAATGAAGTTCCTAAAATGAAAGTTTTAGAGAAACCGGTTGTTGATAAGAAAAAATGTTGAAAAGAAGGAATCTTTGAATGTCTCATTTGCTGATACTCAAAGACCTAAGACCAACAAGGCTTGGGTCCCTTGTAAAAACTAATCATGTTTGTGAATGGTGCAGGGAGTTCCTGCTAGCCCTGTTAGCAGTCTCTGGATTGTCGGCAGTGGAGCTTTCGGGCACATAACGGGAGATATGTCACTCCTTTTTTATATAAAGAATATTAATGGAGGGTATGTCGCGTTTGCTGGAAACAAAGGTGGATACATTACTATGGAGGGGAGTGTTAGTAATGGGATTGTGAGTTTCGAGAAGATTTCATATGTGAAGCAGATTGACTATAATTTGCTTAGTGTATCTCAAATTTGTGACAAAAAGTTTTATGTGCATTTTGATAAGAAGTCTTGCTACATTTTGAAGCCCGGATTTGTTATACCTAAGGAGTGGATCATGCTTAAAGCTCCGAGAGTGAACAACTTGTACATTCTCGACATGAGAAAAGAAACCACAACTCAAGGTCCAATTACATGTTTTCTGTCGAAGGCTACCGAGAAAGAATCTATTATGTGGCATCGACGGATGGGGCATATTCACCTAAGAAAAATGAATAACTTGGTGAAAATGGGCTAGTTGAGGGCGTGAATGTTAAGCACTTTCATTTGAATGATAAGTGTGTGAGTTGCAAAAATGGAAAACAGCACAAACATTCCCACAAACCTAAGAAAGTAAATTCTCTAAACATTCCACTTGAACGTCTTCATATGGACCTTTTTGGACCTGTGAAACGTAAGAGTATTAATGGAGATCTTTACTGCCTTGTGGTGACTGGCGACTATTCAAGATTCTCGTGGGTGACGTGCATGCAACACAAAAGCGAAACGTTCAACAATCTGAAAGTTTTGTTTACCCGATTGGAAAACATTTATGGTTTGAAGATAAAGCGAATCAGAAGTGACAACGGGATGGAGTTCAAGAATTCTATGATGGATGCATTATGTGAAGAAAAGGAATTCATCATGAATATAGTGCACCATACATTCCTCAACAGAACAGTGTTGCAGAACGCAAGAACAGGACTCTAATTGAAGCGGCTAGGACAATGCTTGCAGATTCTAATCTTCCGGTTATCTTCTGGAACGAGGCAATTCGTGCAGCTTGTTACACTCTGAATCGTGTGTTGACAGTGAAGAAGTTTGGGAAAACTTCTTATGAACCGCTTAATAGACGAAAGCAGAATTTAGAGTTTCTAGAGCCTTTCGGAGCACCATGCACTATGCTGAATCCTACAGAAAAGTTTGGAGCTAAAGCAGAAGATGGATACTTTGTTGGATACGCGACACCACTTAAACACGTGTTTAACAGAAGAGCTCGTCAAGTTGAAGAGTGGGCAAACGTGGATGTTCAACGCTACACTCAGAATGCTCCAGGAAATGGGCCCGATTGGATGTTTGACTACAAAGAACTCTTTGAGTCATTCAATCTAGAAAGCTTGGTTGAAGAGGCTATATTACGACTATACTACGAGTGTGAGAACGCAGTGATTTCACCGTTAGTGCGTCCGATCACCGGAACTCCTCCGGCAGCTTCTAATGATGCCAGTGCTCTTGTGATAGAAGAAGAGATTTATCAAGAAGCTTCTACAATGTTTGATTCATCTGAGTCGGAAGATGATGATGATGTTATTAGTGAAGCTATCTTAGATCATGCTACAGTATCACCTACAGTGAACCCAAATCCAGATATTCCATCTTCATCAAATACGGATAATGATCTGGATACAGTAGAAAATGTGAATGTTCCAGCGGTGATTCCAATACCAGAACATCCGGAATCTCGGATTCATCCATTAGGACAAGTTATTGGAGATCCTGGTAGCAGTGTGATGACGCGAGGACATCTAAGGCATGCATCATCAATAGAGAACATTGGAGCCCTTGCCCAATATACTCAGATTCAAAAGTCCGGTGATCAAAATGATTGGTCTTTTGCTTGTTATGTTTTGCAAGTTGAGCCGCGGACGTACAAGGATGCTTTACAAGACAAATCTTGGGTGGAAGCAATGCAGCAAGAACTTCAACAATTTCAGAAACTCGGAGTCTGGACGTTGACTGATTTACCACCAGACAAGAAGAAGATTGGTACCAGATGGGTATTCAAATGCAAGAAAGGTGATATAGGGGTTATTGTCAGGAACAAATGTGACACCCCGCATTTTCAAGTTAACACTTTTACTGAACTCTAGTTAATTTCCATGATCATACGAGGTTAAACACTCAGCTAGGGTTAGTTGAACGGGTCTTTCAGAATGTTATGTAACAATAACATATGTTAGGTGACATTAACGTACGTTATAATTAGGAAAATCCTTGCCGTGAAACACACACGAATCCTGTATCCCATACGTTGGTGATTTGTTAGGCATGCATGATTATATGAACTATTGAGTGTTGATGAATGTGAAGTAACACATGTATGTGAATTACATGTTTATGTGAACTACTGCGTATTAGTTAACTTGTACGTAAACTCCGTGAGATATGTGCACTAATGACAAACATGATATAAAATGATAAAAACAGTAGTTTTATAAGAATTGTTATGATTAATATTGACAGGACTAATCTCGGGAGTTAGATATTGTTAACGGGCTCACTTATCAGATAAAAATCCCTAGAATGTAACATCCTAATTTTTTTTGTAACGTCAATATTATTTCACATACATTATTTTTAAGTGGTAGCTTTCTATTTGATTGCTGACATGTGACTGACATTAAACACATTAATCATGGTAACCATGGTTTGGTGGAACCATGGAGAAACATGAGAGTTTTGAATGTAATCGTATTGATAAAAGACGATTGGAGGACCTTTGTGTAGTTTGTCAAAAGCCAAGGATGGATCCATTTTATTTTGTGCCATAACCTAAGGACCTGGATGTAACGTCAATGGTTTTAATCATTCTAAAACCCTACAATCATATTCACGGCCTGCCTCCATTACTCCATTTTCCTTTTGCTCCTCCAATCCAAAATCACGATGGCGAAGGCCTCTGCTATCCCCATTGACATCATAGGTAATCCTCCATATGTTATTCATGTTTTATAGTTTGACTGGGGTGGTTTCGGCTACGGTTCCGGGTTTAGTAATTATGGATTTGGTTGCAAACGTGGGGCCCGAAGGCGGAGAGGACGTGAATGAAGATGGGGTGGTTGTCACGGATTGGATGATGGCTGTTGATGATTACAGTGGTGATGAGGCCGGTGGTCAGTTCGTGTGAATGATGGCGATGATAGTTGGTTGGAGTACTAACGGAGTTGATGAGGTATGGATCAAGGAAGGAGGACAGCGACCGGGGGTGGCCAACGCGGTGGCTGGAAACCCGCTGAGGTTTGGCCACGACGAGTGGCTTTGGTAGTTCCTTTGCCTTGTGGCGGTAGATATGGTTTGGAGTGGTGCTCGATGTCGGAGTTCCTCATGGCATGGGTCGTGTCGTGTCGTGCATGAGAACTAGAGCGAGTTCTTGGGTCTCGGTTCAGGATTAGATGGTTGTACGTGCCATCGATTACGCGTGTCTTGGTGGGTTTGTTTGGGTGTACATGGAAGCTTGAGTTTAGTCGGGACCGATTGAAGGCCATTATGATGATGGTGAAGGTAGTAATTTGGATAGGATGCATTTGATCTTGGTGGTTAATTTGCAAGACAATGTGTTGTTGGCGTGAACAATCTTATGCATGGATGTGTGTAGAAATGATGCGTAAAGGTTTCTGTGTGTGTGTGAGCTTTGTTATTTGAAGATGAGGATGGTTGAAGTTGCATTGTAGGTATAGAGTTTTTGGAAGGTGATGTTGTAAGTCACGTATGTGTGTTGTGCACAATGTTTTGCAAACTAATCATAGTGCATTTATGGGTTCATGTTATCATATGCATGGATGTATAAAAAGAAATTATGCATAAGTGGTGACATTTTTTTTCTTTTTCATGGAGATGGGTCTTGGATTTATAAGACAATCTTCAAATTGGTTTCACATTATTTTAATGGCTGGGTTCGTACAAGATGAATCGCGGTTCGAAGCGGATCAACTTGTGGACTTGGAAGCATTGCAATCTGTGAGTTCTTGCGCCCACTCTTTTAGTTGTTGTTTTTCTAAATATTTTTGGGCTGACGTGCATGGTAAACTAGCAAGATTATTTTTATGAAGTAACAAAATATTTTTATAAAGTTGTAAATATTTTTGTGAACTCATATATATTATTTTGGTATGAAATGTAAGTAGGCGGAATGCGCCTAATATGTTATTATATGGTTTGGGTTATATGTGTTATTATACATATATATGAATAGACTATTGTCTTGATTAAAGTGTGGCTTAAGTGTTTATTTAATAAGCGGAATGCGCTTAATGTCATGGCCACGTATTTGAAACCTTACTTGGAAGATCAAGTTTTGTCTTGATTGTTACTTGTTTAAGTTACATGGGTTATTATATGTACATATATGAATTGTGTATGCCAGTTACCAGGAATATAAACTGAGCTATAATATTATGTGATATGCCTACTATGAATTATAGTCAGGGTTTGAGTCGAGTAGGCGGAATGCGCTTATGCAGACTTGGTATTGTTGTGCTAAATAGGCGGGATGCGCTTAGTATGGATGGTAACTAAAGTCTTGGGTTGAATAGGCGGATTGCGCTTATCCTAGACTTTAAATATTGCTTAGGGAACAATTCGGCAGATTGCGCGTATTGTTGACTCTAAGGTTATAGGATTTTTTTTTATTCTTTATTTTAACAACTTACTTATTATTGAAAACTTATAAAACTTGAACTCACTCAGCGTAGCTGACTTTTGCATACACGTTAGATTGATTTCAGGTTGTTGATGAATAAAGGACGCCTTGGCATGCAGTGGAGCTACTCAGTTGCGGTTCACATTTCGATTAAGAAGACGTCTACGAGATTGCTCGAACGTTGTTTACGTTATTTTCCAAAGACTTTAGTTGTTTATTAAATATTTTTCTGACCCGTCTCGGGAAAAACATGTTTGGAAATTTAATAACTTCTTTTAACATTCCGCTGCGTATTTTCTGAAATAAAATAAGATTTCTTTTGAATTGTTAACATGGTTTTAGTCTTTGAATGCCAACTGTTTGACCTGTCGGTTTTGAGGGCCTTACGTAGAACCCGAAACCCTGGCCCATAACTCAACCCTTAGTGTATTATTTATTAAAAAAAATAAACACAAACCCTACACACCCTCTTGTGCGCCGTGAACATCCAAGAGCCCCACCATCACCTTCACTTTCAATCTTTCATCAATTTTCATCACTAATCCAAGTTAATTCGGGTGCAATCTTGAGGTTTTAAGGATTCTAGCATTGCATGGTATATGTTTTATGTATTGTATGGTGAACTATAATGCTTGAAAAGTTTAAAACCCTAAAAACTACTAGTATTAAAATCGCAAATCATTGGTTAGTAAGAAGTTTTGTATGTTTGTTGTGATTGTTGATGTAGGTTGTTGATAGTAATCATAACTAGGATTCTTGGTACGTAAGTACATGGATTAAACGTGATAATATGAATTTGATTGTTAATATGAGTTTGCTAGATGATTATGGTTTATTGAGAATGATTAGGGTTAATGTGTATCATGTTATAAAAATCCTGATTTCTGGCAGATTTGTTGAAGCAACTTGTAGGGCTGTTATATGGTGATTAATATATTTAATCCGATTGTTTTCTGATACTAGAACATAATTTATGATGTTAGCTTTTCAAAAAGTCCAAAATCATGCGTTTTGGACTTGTTTTGATATGTATTCATGATTTTATAAGTTTAAAGGTATAATCAGATTTTCGGATGTGAAAAATGGACCAAATTTATAGGGCTGTAACTTGAGTTTTACAAATCCATTGATCGTGAAATTTGGACAGAAGTTGACTCTACGAATATCGAAGGTTTTCCAAGTGGATTCATCTCTTTTGGATGAGCCTATGATTTTTAATGAATTTTTATGTAAGCTGCTGTCAACAGCACGCTTTTTCTGAGGTGGCTGGACTAAATTATTTTTCATAAAATCTTGATGTGTTTTTAACAAGAAATAAAAATTGTAGAGTCACATATAAACTTATGGGAAGTCTCTGTAAAATTTTGGGGACTTGAGGAGTTGATTTGGTATTTTATAAAAATTGGTTTCTGTAACCTAAAATCTGTCCAGAAAATGCAGGTTTGAGAGATATTGATTATGTGATGATTTGAGTGTGTTATCGAGTTATAGGTTGTGAAATTCTATATGAGAACATGCGTACATGTTATTTATATGATGTAGATGACATGATAGGTTGATTGTATGTAATGTGTGATGAGAACTAGTTGTGTTAAAATTCTTAACATGTTGCATCATTTACTAATCACCAACGATTGACGGGTTTTGCATGGTTTAATTGTGTCAAGTACAATTGCATGAGATGTCACCTAGGTCATTGTAGAGTACAATGGGTTAGGATAACCACATGTGTAACCACACTCAAACACTTGTAACTTTGTGTTCGATAGGTTATCGGTAGGCGAGTAGTCTTCCACGTTTGCTATCCTTGCGGTTTATTTTTAGCACGCAACCTAAGGTGAGTTTCACTACTTTTCGCGAAAGCATGTGTCTCTGGTTGAGACAAAATTAAATAAAACATTTCTAGTCCAGTTGGGACTACCTTTACATCCCAGGTTTTGGGATGTTATGACTCCTTGTGAGGGTTGGGTTTTCGATTCCTTATGTGAATCACACTTTTATCAGTTTTGTACTTTAACTGTCCCTTGTGAACTAAACACTCTATCTTGAAAGTCCTTACTATTTTATTGGGTTAATCGCTGGAGGCGCACGGGGTAGTAGTTAGTAGCGCTATTAGGTTGTGCAGCAACCTCATGCCTGAAGTGCTTGGGTCACGGGCATGAACTTCTGACCACTTTTTCTTACTAGTGTAGATAGTGTTGAGGCACTGTAACATCTGTATGTTTCCCAATAACCACTGTTTAGTTACATTGAGCGGGTTAGCTACCCCTGACAAGCTTAAAACTGATGTTTTTAATACACTTGATGAAATTACAACTGTTACTCGTACTATGAACTCACCAGCTTTATGTTAACACACTTAGTATGTTTTCGCAGGTCGCTAGAAAGGAGCACGTCTAGGTTCATGCATGGTGTCACACATGGGATTTATAACTTTATAAACTTTTGACGTATTTACTTTCATTTTGGTTTGGGCGCTTTGTGTTTGCGCATCATTTCGTATTTTACTAAACTGTTTTTGCTTCCGCACTTATCTAAACGTATGGTTAACAATCTTTTAAAAATAAAAGCGAATTTTATTTGAAACGAACTAAATGGTTTGGGCATTTAGAGTCGTTCGTATAACTTATGGCTATGAGATCCAACCTGTAACACCCCAACCGATGGCGGAAACATCAGGATGTCACGTATTGATGATTGTTCAATAGCTCATGGTACTAAATGAAAGTTGGATAATACTAAATAATTTACAATTTGCCTTTACAAGTAATCATTACAAAAGTTGATTAATATAAACTAGGTCCAAAGCTCCTACGTGTTCCAAGACTTGTACAACTTCCAATAGCAAACAAAACCTGAAACATGTTAAGTTGGAAAGATGGGGGGGTCAACTATAAATAGTTGGTGAGAATACATAGGTTTTCGAATATAATAGATAATAATAGTTTGTACAACAATCACAGTTGTATAATGTAAGAGTATGAGTCCGACATGTAACAATGCGTCTTTTGTACAATCAAACCTTATGTCGACTGAGACCTAACTCGCAAGTTAGTAAAAGTGTAACTGTTATCGATCATCCCTGAATTTATGCGGGGGGATGGGTTTGTCAGACCTATAGCGCTATAATCTAAACAGGCGGCTTGATCAATGTTAATGATTGTACTGTGTCTTTTTGTTACAGTCAAATGATAGAATGAGTAAATGATAGTGTAATTGAATCACAAGCTTCAATAATGTAAGAATGAGTAAATGATAGTGTATAAAATGTTTAAACATGTTTCACCCCAAAATGTAAAACAGAAAAAAAAAAAAAAAAGGAGCTATGTAAACTCACCTTGATTGTGATGGGTCTGCTATAATTTAATGGGAATCAACAGTGATCGAACATAGTATATTGCTTTTAGTTTATTTGTTTTTATTATTTCTATGCTTCTTATTAAAGGTTTTGAATAATAGTTTTGTTTAAAACTTTTAGTTTTCAATGGATGACGACATCAGCTACAAAAACAAAACATTATTAAAAGCTTTAAAGAAAATCAAATACCATAAACTATGTTAGGCTTTAGAGTTTTTCAACTACGCAAAATAATACTGCTTTTGTAAATCAATCCCATGCTTCCATTTAGAAAAAAATTCAATTCAGTTTAGTATTCTCATACAACATTCGTGATACCCGGTTAACACAAGTATTTATAAATCAATTTGCTAGTCAAACGAGAATAAAACCATTTAACCTCTGTTATTGTAAATAGGTGACAAGTATAACAAGTTTTGGATTGAAGGGGTACCTTTTGACTTAAGCTGCTAGGTGTACGAAGATGTTGATGGTTGATATAGTAAGTTGTCGAAGAAGTGGAGGGTGGAAACTGGAAGGTGCTTGGAGGTGATGCGAACATCGCTCGATGGAGAATGGTGAGTCGGGAAGGGCGATTCAAGGCGTGATTGTTATTGCCAGTTCTGCTCGGCCAAAAAAAGGAAAAAAAAAAAGACATGGGATGACGGTTGGTGGTTTCGTTTCACCAGATTCTCACCGGAAAACACAGAGTGGACAAGGAGGAAGGTTTCGAGGGTGTGCGTTCTAACGAGCAGACGGTCACCTATTTATAAGGTTGGATGTTTCGGTTTAAGGAAGGCCTTAGAAATCTCGGTTTGATTGAAGCCGAAATCCACGAGAAAGTGAACTCTTTATTCGTGTTTACTGCGATGATTTGGCGGTTGATTTGGTAAGTTCTTGGGCTTGATTGATGGTTGATGCCGGTAATTCATTAAGTGATGAAAATTTTCACATTATAGCATGTCATTAATTTATTTAGGTCCAATGTTCTAAAAACAAATTATTAAAATTCTTCTTCTAAAGAACTAGTGTTCAAGACAAATAGAAAGCGAATCATTTCCAACTTTCGGTAAAAGATCCTCAAAATTAGGGCTTGACCTTGGACTCCATATAACTAACCAATATCATAGTCATTAGGTGACAAAAATCATTATTTTTCATCTTCTTATAACTAAAAAAAATCAAATTCTTGTTATTACTATATAAAAAAATATGGTTTATTTGAAACTTTATAACTTTGTATTTATTAAAATTTATATAAACTTTTAGATGTTAATTTTTTTTTAACATTTTTGGAATGTAAATTTTTTGAAATAAATATAAGTGTGTGAAACGAATAAGAGTGGGACAAAATATAACTTTTATTTATTATTTTATTTATTTATTTAAATTTGGGGATAATTTCATGAGGTTACACAACCGTTGTCACGTTTAAGTTCTTTACAAGTACGGATGGTGTGTCACGCGCCTCGCGGTAAAACCCCGCAGTGGAAATTTGAGGGTGTGACAACAAAGCTCGATTGGTGATTCAAGGTTTTAGTCAACAAGAGGGAATTGACTATAACGAAGTCTATACACCGGTTGCACGCATTGAAGCAATTTGAATGTTTCTTACGTATGCATCTTATATCAAATTCAAGGTGTATCAGACGGACGTTAAAAGTGTTTTTCTCTACGGTGTGATTAATACTTTGGTTTTTCCAAGTTGTAGAGTTTGTAGTTATTTTGTTTATTAATTTTAGTTTGTGTCTTTGTTTGATTCCAAGTGTGGGGATGGTCTGCATTCTTTTCATAGTGGGATCTTCTCGTCCATACTCAATCTCCATTCGGGCGAATCTGGTGAAACGAAAAATCATTTTTGTAAACAGTCATCCCAACACAGTTGTGTTTTTTTCCATTTTACTTTTTGTCTTTTTAGTGTTTGTTTTGCAGGTTATTGATGCAGCCGCGAATGAAATGCTATACGGTTGCTTTGCACTTGGATGGGACAACTCAGGACACGCTTTGCAAGGATTACACCACAGTATTACTAGGGGAGTCTGTTCCACTTTACTTTTTAATTTTTTTCTACTTTATTTTTAGTTCCTTGTCGCTACACATTGAGGACAATGTGCAATTTTAAGTGTGGGGATGGGAACTGCGTTTAATATAGTTTGAGTATTTATTTCAAAATAAATAAATAAATAAATAAATAATAAAATGTCCCTGATTTTGTATCCCTTTAAATGGAAAATGATAGGTAAAATTAGGATTTTTGGTTTTTCCAATACTATATGTATAAGATAAAAATAATAAGGTAAAGAGCATGTTGCCTGTGATGTGTTGGTAGGCCCAGCTGATTGTGATAGTTTCCCGAGTAGTGTAGAATATATAAAATAATAATATAATCATGAAATCTTGTGGGTTCTCGCCTTAGGTTGATTGGCAAAGTTTGAAACCGTTGATAGTATAAGAGGTACCACTATAAGTAAATGCCTATAAGTATTTTGAATCAAATGGCACACTTGATCCTTTTTATGAGAATAAATCCGGTGAAAAGTGGCGCCCGAAAAAAAAAGATCCACATATCCATCAATTGAGCTAGGAAAAAAAAAGGAAAAAATTAACTGAAGCCTATGGAGTCTCCCTCGGTGATGGTGACTCTGATCGAAAATCCCTCTAGGTGAAGTTAAAAAAAACCGAAGCTCATGTTGTCGCTCTTGGGGAAGGTGACTCTGATTGAGACAACATCTGGGTTAGGTATGAAAAAAAAATGTCTAAGCTCATAAACTTCATCCATCTTCCATCATTTTTTATTCTCAATGCATAAGGGTATTTATATAAAGTGGTAGATAATAATCTTTGCCTCATAAGCTTGATTCGGGATTAAGATGGAGTCGAGACGCTTGAGTGTGAGACCCTTAGATGACTGAATGAAATTGAACTTAATTGATAAAACACAAAAGGGGGACTGATCAGTCAGTGGTTGGGTTTATGTGGACCACAATACCAGCAGTTGCATTTAGTATGTTGTTTTGCCTTGCTAAGAAGAAGTATTGAAATAACTTGGGAACCGAATATCTTAATTATGATTCCATGGGATGCTTTTTCAGGGACGAAAAAGAGTTAAGTGTGGGGATGTTTGATGTGTCGTAAAACACATCTCTTTTCCTATGTATGTTGTATATTATTTGGTCATGTTTTTATTCGTCTCGTGTCATTTTTATTATGTATTTATTTCTTTTATAGGTGTTCGTGGAAAATGAGCTCAAAATGAAAGAATATTAATTGAGACACGAACACTTGAGAACATGTGTTCATAGACGTTGAAGCGTAAATGAAGAACTTTAGTCAAGTCACGAACACCTGATATGAGAGCATAGAGTAATATTAGTATATAATAATAATAATATTAATGAAAAAAAAGAACTTGCTTGGGCCGTGGGCCAAGACAAACAAAACAAAACAACAATTCAAAGCAAAAGTCGATTGCGATATGTGAATGGATATAAATATGTTTTCAGGGCAGAAGAGTATTAATATTTATTCGATTTCGACAAAAGTAAATCGAAGTCGACCAAGAAGTTGCGAAGACAAGCAAAAGAGTTGTGGAGGAGAGAAGGTCCCGGGATCGTTAAAGATTAATATTCAAGGAATCTCGGGTTTGGTTTAGTTTTCGCTTTATATTTTTATAGACAGGATCAACACTATTTTTATTTATTTTGTGATGATGTTTCTAAATATTATGAGCTGAACCTTTTATTGGTGACTTGGGATGATGAACTAGTGTCACACCCTCAAATTTCCACCTGCGGAGTTCTACCGCGAGGCGTGTGACATACCAGGATCCAAGTCAACGGTCACAATAAACGACGTCTAAATGTAAAACATACGTAAACAAAAGCCATGCATAATTTCAAAATCAACATCCAACAGTGCGGAAGCATTTAACGTTTACAAAAGTCATGTAGAAATAAAAACATAAGTTCAAAGTTTAACAATTCCAAAACATGCCATGGGACCCTAGACGCGAGACGACTCCTGTGCGACTCCGTGCGCCTATCAGACAGCTGCTACCTTAGCAACCTGAGAAAACATGCTAAAAGAGTCAACATATAATGCTGGTGAGTTCACAGGTTTTGTTTAAACGTTTAAAGTGTTCCTTCGAAGACCGTTGCCATCACAGTTACTACTATGCTTATGAGAACGCTAGCTAGGCGCAGAATGAGATACTCATACGGGTGAAACCATTGCTGACTAAGCCGTGTAGTGACCCTTAGTTTCCTATGGGCTACCGTCATCACCGGTAGACCTTGTTTTGTTAGAGACAATATGCACCCGCCCGGTCCTACCGTCGAGTGGGGTTTGTCAGTTCCCAATAGCGCTATCCATATTTCCCCGCCATATACCCATGTTAGTGGTTTCTAAGGGACTTTTTGACGAACCGTATAGTACAATGAGTAAGCCATAGTATAACGTGATAAAGAGTCATGAGCCATAAGAGTTTAATAAGCCATAAGTCATAAAAGAGTTTTGAGACGAAAACAAGTCATAAGTCATAAAAGCGTTTTAAGCATGTTTCTCCCCCGAAAACATAAACCGTAAAATGTGGGGCCGTGAACTCACCTTAGGTTGCGTATTCCGTTTATGAGTAAACCGTATGTGTGATATGAGTAAACCGTCTGTAAGATATGATAGCCCCAACTATTGGCGACCTATCATAAGATATGTGTCAGGTTAGACTAATAACCCTTCGGGTTCATCAGTCCCTAAGTCCAGTCCATGACCATTATGTGTCCGAAAAGCGTGTTTGACCGACAACCAGACTACGTAAGACAAGACTCGACATCCCATTGGTGACCCGACATTCCACGTGTTCTTCTCATACACAAACATGCACAAAACATGCAACTTAGTACTTAACATGCGTTAAAGTTCAATGATTCTAACACATAGGTCAAATTGTAGTTGAAAGAATTTAGCTAAAACAGGATGTAATGATCATACAAGTCACAAATCCAGGTGCGGAAACCCTAGATATGAACAAAATGATAATAGTCAAATCAAAACACGTAAAACATCATTTTAATCACCTTTTTCATAGATTAACTTTCATAAAACTTGTTACAATTGATCAACACGTTAATCTAATCAATACACACACTTTCACAGACTTGACACGAACCTGACCTCTCAACACACACTTACAAAAACTCTCGCTAACTTACAAATGACCAAAATCTATTTATATAGACTGCAGGTTCGCCCATTGTGAAGGTGCGAATGTGGACATAGTCCACATTCGCCCACTTGCATGGTACGAATATGTCTATCTGTTCATCAGTCTTCACATTCGCCCAGTCTTAAATCACCTTCGCCCAATCTTTTCACCTTCGGCCCTTCAGAAAACAAACTAACATGTGTTAAAAGCTAATCCAATCACTAGTCGCAATACGTGCATCTACAAACTCCCCCTCGACTATTGATTGGATTGTCTTCGGTCTTCGTCCATAACCTTGTTCAGAAGCTTGATTCTCAGTTGCTTCTTTTGATCTTTAGTCATTTCAGGCTCAAGCTTCCGTTTCACAGGCTTAGGCACATCGGCCATCTTCACCATCTTGCCCAGTTTAGCATCCAAGTTGCTTCCGGAGTTTATATCATAAGCAAAGCAAACTCCGACAACTTGTTGATACTTCTTTGCCTGATCTGCATCATTGGGATCACAATGAATCGGAATGTAGAATAGCATGATGATGTCTTCGAACGTGCAATTTATCAACCACATAGGATCAAATACATAAACATGCTTGTATTTGTCCTTTCCATCTCTCAGCACAATCACCGCCTCTGCTTTTCTCCAATCATAGTACCAAAATATGAAATCAGCACTGAAGTGTTGAGGTAAAGGCATCAATGGTATTTTCTTCATCACTTCAGGTGCTTTATATATCAAGGTCACCCTCTTCCTTCCTGTTCTTGGATCAACATCCCTATGAACTTTCCTTCTAGGGTACTGTGGCTTGAACATATTCCATTTCGTTCTACTTTCCCAAACCAAACGATCTGCAAACCAACCAACAGCCGTATTATTAACTGAAGCTCCAGTCATAGGGAATCTGCAAATGTCTCTGACCGCCCAGTACGGTAGAGTTAAAATATCATGAAATCTGTAGAAGTACAAGATTTCTGATTCCCATTTGACTACCAAACATTTCAATCTCCCCAGATACTTCCAACCAAGAGCTCTGCCTTTGAACTTCTCGTTGTGATATCTGTAAAAACCACCCTGAGCTTCTGGCTTTGGTCGTTTCTCATCAGCCTCTTTCAGCTTCTGTAATAAATTCTTCAACTCATCATTCTGATTTGAAGATTTCTGCTGATCAGTACCAAACACCGTTTCAACAAACTCCTCACTTCTCTTCTGTGCTTTCTTCTTAGCAAGTCGGTTTGGTATCTCAGTGAAGTTTGGGAAAACCACATTCTCATCACTCTGCCTGAAATATTGTGGATACTCTTCGTGTGTAATATCCTCAATTTCAACCTCTTCCATCTCAGGCGTCTGTATATCATCAGAATGATTACCAATCTCCTTTTCAGGAAGATCTGGAATCATTTGATCCATCATAATTTCCTCTAATGATTTCCCTACACGCTGTGCAACACCTTCTAAAATTTCTTTAGCAACAGCTGCAGGTACTTCACCTTCCTCTAAGTCTGGATCGTTGTACTCGAGTTCATATCTCATATCATCTGTTTGAAAGATTTCAGCAAACTTGCCTGTGAACTCAATGGTCCATTCTCTTCTTTCAAGCATATCTCTGTAAACTTTCTTCGCATCATCATTCAACGATCTCACCTTCTCGTTCCAGAAAATGCTTTCATCTGAGTCTACATTCTCACTACCTTTCTTTTTCTTAGAACTCGACTCTCCAGCATCTTTCTGTGGTGTTCTCTTCTCAGAAGTAAACTTACTTGTATCATCTCCCCCATCATCATCATCACTTTCATCATTACTATCATCATCCTTACTACCTGATCCCTCCGCATCATCATCAACTTTATCACTTTTCTTGCTTCCTTCATCAGAACTCTCATCAGATTCATCATCCTCCTCATCATCTTCTTTCTCCTCATCAGAAGGTTCATAATCAACCTGTTCCTCCTCTTTTTCTTTATCTTCCTCACCCTCTTTCAACTTAGGTGCTTCACCATATAGCTTGTCCAACAAATCACTTAGACGTTTATTTTCAGTCTTAAGTTCTTTGTTGTCAGCTTTAACAATCTTTATCATCCTCCGATTCCTGCTGCACTTAACCTCAAGATCCTTATTGTCTGCTTCAAGTTTCTTCACTTTCTGTTCGATCTCATATTGGTTAGTTTTAGAAGCAACAACAATCTGTAGCATTTTCTCTTCATTCTGTTTGAACTTGCTTATCTCAGCCTGTTGTGCTACAATCATCTTCATCATGTCATCCATCCTTTTGTTAACCTGTTTCATCACATCATCCGAAACAGTAACTTTCTTTGATTTGGATGGTTCAGCTTCTTTAGCCTTCTGTTTTTGAGGATTCTTGAACATATCCAACACATTATCCAAAGCAGCATTAAAATCATCAACTGGTAATGCTTCAGCTTCTTTGCTTTTCTTCTGCTTTTTAGCAACTGGTGAAGATAGCTTAGATGATGTACCTGCATCAGGTATCTTCTTGCCTTTTAGTAACTGAGCAATCTCTTTCTCCCTCAACTGCTTAGTACTTGACTTCTTTGCCATAGACTTATGCTTTGGTTTTGGCAAATTAACAACAACGGTCTCACCTACTTCAAGTTCATCAAGATTCACACTTAAACCTTCATCAACATTAACAGTCTTCTTCTGTGAAACCTCTTCAATAGTCTTATTCAAAGATTCAGACTCACCAACCATAGTGGCCTTACGCTTGGTGGTCTTTATTCTTTCCTCTTCAGAATCCCACTGCTCATCAACTCCAGTTTCCTCCGAATCCACCGATTCTTCATCAACCAGACTAGTGCCTTTCTTTGCAGTCGTCTTCTTTCTAGTAACCTGTTGCTTTGAACTTCCTTGATCTACCTTTGCCTTACCCTTCCCTTTGGCTCCGGCATTGACTACGTGTCTCTTCCTCTTAGTGTTTGCATCAGCATACACTAATGGATCATCATTATCCGAATCACTATTGTCATGCCTTGCTTTGTTCTTACCAGGATCAGTGTAACCCTGATTAGCCAAAGCACCAAATAATCTCCTGTGAGGTGGCTTTTCATTGTCCGGCACACCTTTATATCCTTTCATTCTAACAAGTTTTCGAATATTCATGTGATCTTGACCTAGGATCATAGTTGGATCCTTCTTCAAATCAGGATACTTATGGTCAAAGATCATCATAAGAAATCTTGGATACAGCATAAACTGCTTCTTCTTCAATCCTTTCAACATCTCGAGCATGTGGTCTAAAATCATACCAGATACATTGAATGGTTTGTTAAGTGTTAACGCAACCATCAATGAACTTAGACTCTTCCTCATAACATCGTATCCACCGCTCACACACCCAAACACATGGATAATTACGTGTGCAAAATACTTGAACTGCACACTTAATTTTCCTTTATGCATTGAACCATCAGTAATAGGACCCTTATACTTCATCCTTAAAAAGCACGCCCTCTGCTCGGTCCATGAAAGCTCTCTAGGATCATCACTCACTTCAAACTTGATCTGCAAAGCTTCTCTGATATTTGATTCAGTCAAAAACATCTCCATACCCTGAATCTTGCTTTTGATAATAGTCTGATCTTCCCAGAAATCATATCTAGCATTTCTGTAAAAGTCCTCCTATATGTCTTTGTAGATTATTGTTGGTGTGGCTAAGGCATGAATAATCCGGCTTCGCCTTAAAAACTCCACAATACCAGAAAATTCAGTATTCTTTTCTACATCTCCAACATATGCACAGCAGTTGTGTGTTGGTTCAAACGGCCATCCACGTGGAACGTTTTCAGCTTCTGGGACAGGATCTGGTACAATGTTCTCCACTGGTGCTTCAACATGTTCAGGTTGCTCAGCCATCTGCTCATCAAAAATCAGAAAATACGTCAAAATACAAAAACGACAAAAATTACAAATTTTAAGTTTTCAAAGATTCCACATTCGCCCAGTTTTTCATGGTCGAATGTGAATTCTTAGGTACGAAAGTAGTTAAGTTAGTACGAATGTAGAAATATTCTGGTTAAAGATCACATTCGTCCAAATACAATTACATTCGCCCCAAATTTCTACATTCGCCCGTTCATTTACGGACGAATGTGAAACATAATCTCCCCAAAATTTGAAAATTTGCCAAAGTTGTTATTAGACTCTGATTTTGATTTAAACTTGTTCTAATATGGCCGAATAACACTCGTGCACTATCAATTGTTATTATTATTCAATTATCATCTGTTTTAAAGAGGAATTAGGGTTTATAGAGTTCAATCAATCGATTAATCATCTAATCATGTTATTATCCTAATTCCTGATATAATCTCCCCCTAAAACTGATGAGAATTGAATTTCTAACAAAAACATCCATTAAAATCGGTCCAATAATTCCAGATTAAGAACCCTAGGTTCGTAACCCATGAACTCAAATTCTGATCTATTTCTGAAGCCATTACCTGTGAAATATGGTGCAAAATGATCACTAAACAACAGGTAATAAGATTAGAAAGCAAAGGAAATCACAGCAACAAGGTCTCTTTACTTGAAAAAATTTTGAAAAATTTAGAATGAACTGGTCGAACCTGTTCTCTGGCTTATATAGGATGGTACATTCGCCCGTTAGGATTGGACGAATGTGGGTGAAGTCCACATTCGCTCCAAGTTAATGGCACGAAGGTGGAACTTGACCACCCGAAAGTGAAACTTATGCAAGAAATCCACTTTCGCCCAATCATAAACGTACGAATGTAATGATTTTTCCACATTCGACCCAATTAAGGGGCGAATGTGAAATGGAAAAATCTGAAAATTTTGCCAAATCACGAATTCGAATCCCGTTCAACATTTTTCAATCCTATAAATCTCAAAAACTCATTATTTCACTTTTAGAATGATACAAAGTCCAGATGGTTTCATCAAATCTCAGAAATTGACCATCAAACACCGTCGGTTATCTAAAACAAAGCAGAAATGTAAAAAAAAAATTTGGTTTTTCTGAAATTTATATCAAAACACACTTAAAATCTTTTTGGAGTTTGTATCTTTTTGACAATAGAAGTAAAATGCATCAAAGTAAACAAAGCAGTAAACATTTTGTGATGTCCGGTAAGAGGATCATATCAGTTATTTGAGAAATCTGATCACAGCGTTGATCTTTTTGTTTAATATTATCATTAGAAACAGTATGTGACACGGCAATTGCTGATATTGTGGTCCACGTAAGCTCACATGCAGACTATTACGCAATGCTTTAAAATGATACGAGTTAGGTGTATTAGACTAACACATTGTGGTGCCCACACACACGACATACTCCCGTATCAAGTAATTGCACAAAGCTTCGTCGTAACGCGTGATTATGCCAGAGTTATCCGTCAAAGTTACAAAGTATATAGCACAGAGGTGTACAGGTCAGCAAACAAATGCAGCAGAGTAACATGTGCATGGGCGGGCGAACGTGGAAATTTGTGGGCGAACATAGAAGTTTTCGGGCGAACGTGGAAAGAGGTTTAGGTTAATCTACATTCTGGTTCCATTTTTACATTCGGCTGACACTATTTGGACGAAAGTAGAATTTTTGGGCAAACGTAGAACTGAGTTTGGAAAATTTTCTAAGTTTTGTGTTTTTCGAAGTTCGTGAACATTATGTGGAATTTTCCGACTACACCGAGACCAGCAACGACACAACAACAACAGCAAGTGACGATGGACCCATGGACAGTGGCAGCCCAGAAGACGAGCACACAGACTTCGCAACGATCAATTACATAGCGATGACTAGCTCGATGCCTCAGAGTGTTGCACCTCCACCACCACCTGTGACAGACTACTGGGGTGTAGCAGCCGCAGTGGTAAATACTCAAAATACTAATGCCATTTCTACTCTAATAAATGACTTATCTTCAGGTAGCGGGAATCGTCCACCCAAGCTTATGGAGATGCAAGAGTATAACCGGTGGCAGAAGAAATTCAAGATCCATCTGGAAGGCATGGGAATGGAGGGTGCAGAGGCATGGCAAATGATAGCTAAAGGTTATACTGCACCAGTTTTGGAGAACACCGGTGAACCAGTTCCTTTGGAGAGCATGTCAGACGAGGAGAAAAAGAAGTTTGCTGTGGAGAAGAAAGCATATTCCCAGTTGACTCAGGCAATCACAAACGACTTACTACATCAGTTTGGAACGTGCACGACGTCAAAGCAGTTATGGGATGTGCTCAAGAATAGGCATGATGGGAATGAAAAGACGAGAAGGTTGAGGATGGAGGAGTTGAGAAAAGAGTTTGAGAATTTTACTTATGTTGGAAATGAGACTCTAAAAGAATTAACTCCCAGATATTGTCATTTACTAACTGAGTTGTCTAGTTATGGTATACAGATTCCAATGACAGATCTAGTGGACAAGTTTGCAGATGCTTTACCACCATACTGGGATTAGCATGTTGAAGTTCTCAAAGAGAAGGATGCTTACAGATTCTGGACTATCAACGAGTTTGTGCAGAAGCTGGAGAACAAAGAGCTGGAGGAAAAGAGGAAGGCTAAAAGATCTCAGATTCCTCAGAATCCAGAGTTATACTATGGTGGTACTTCAGCAACAGTTGGAAACTCGAGTGCTAGTGGAACAGTGGCACCTCACATTGCTTGTATTACTAATGTCATGGAACCACCTAAACCAACAATCAACTACATTGCACAAACCTCATCCTACTCACAACCATCATACCCACCACCACCACCACCACAACAATACACTAATTCTTACATTTCACCGTTCTCTCCAATGCAGCAAGCAGCATTCTACACTGCTAGACAATCACAACAACCACCTCAACAATCACAATACATGAATCAAGTGACTCAACCCAGTCAACAACCGGTGGTTTTAGAGACTTCCAATTTGGGAAACGTGACTGTTGAAGTTGCTCAGCAACATATTGCATTAGTCTCTGCAATGGTTTCATCATATAACGGGTTGGTTGCAAGTCAAATTGGGACCAATAACTTGACCAATGAAGACTATGCCCAGATTGACAAGGAAGAGATGGAACTAATTGACATCCAGTGGGCCTTTGCAAGTATAATGAGAAGGGCAACTGAGTTTATTGAAAAGACGGGTAGGACTGATTTGGGAACTTCTCCAAATACAACCTACGGGTTCAACAAGGAGAAGGTGACATGTTTTAACTGTGGAGGTAAGGGTCACTTCAAATGGGAATGCACTCAGCCACCGAAACAAGGTAATAGAAACCCTTTCAACTCAAACTATCAGAATCGTCAACAACAAAACCAAAACCAAGTTTCTTACCAGAATAACAAAAACTATCAAAACCAAAACAACTACCAAAACCGACAAAACACTTCTAACAACAACCAAAACAGACAACCAAACACAACAAACCAGAACCAAAACCAATCACCAAACAACACCAACAGAACAGTTATACCGATTACTACACCAAATGAGCAACAGAATACTAATCAGAATCAAGCTCTGGTGATTCAGCAAGATGAAAGGTTTGACTGGTCTGGAATGCAAATTGGTGTTGAGGAGATCACAACTGGTGGGAATGTGGCTTGTGTTGCCCGACAGGTTGATACTAAGGAGTCGGTGATAGTTGATAAAAGTGAAGAAACTGAGGTTGAAGTTGATGAATCTGATACCACTTTGTAGTTGAAAGAATTTAGCTAAAACAGGATGTAATGATCATAAAAGTCACAAATCCAGGTGCGGAAACCCTAGATATGAACAAAATGATAATAGTCAAATCAAAACACGTAAAACATCATTTTAATCACCTTTTTCATAGATTAACTTTCATAAAACTTGTTACAATTGATCAACACGTTAATCTAATCAATACACACACTTTCACAGACTTGACACGAACCTGACCTCTCAACACACACTTACAAAAACTCTCGCTAACTTACAAATGACCAAAATCTATTTATATAGACTGCAGGTTCGCCCATTGTGAAGGTGCGAATGTGGACATAGTCCACATTCGCCCACTTGCATGGTACGAATATGTCTTTCTGTTCATCAGTCTTCACATTCGCCCAGTCTTAAATCACCTTCGCCCAATCTTTTCACCTTCGGCCCTTCAGAAAACAAACTAACATGTGTTAAAAGCTAATCCAATCACTAGTCGCAATACGTGCATCTACACAAATAACGTACAAACAAGTCCAAACACGTGTTACTATGTTACTAGGCATGTCACGGGGTTCCTATCATGTTCCTAAGTGTCAAATCGGGTTTCGGGATGTCAAAATACACTTATAACAGCATTACACGCGATTAGGAACTTAGCATGCAATTAGGAAAGTCAACATGTGATTAGGGATGGTCAACAGGCAATTACAAGGGCTAATCGCCCCTTATTATATGTGATTAGGGCTATCCACATGCATTTCAGGCGATTATGGTCATAAGGTATGCAATTCAGGGCTTAACTAGTGATTAGGGTCACAATTGCATGAAATGAAGGCAATTAGGATCACAATTGCATGAAATGAAGGCAATTAGGATCACAATTGCATGAAATGAAGGCAATTATGCTCATAATCGCCTTCATGTACACGATTAGGCCTTCTATTCAGGCGATTAGGCTCCTAATCGCCTATAGCATAGGCGATTAGGATCCCCAATCGCCTATAGCACAGCTGATACGGTTTTTCGCGCGTTTAACCCTCCAAATCAGTTCCGAAACGTGTAAAAACACTCAATAATCATCCTAACACATTAACAAACATATTTCAAGCAAAACCCCTAAGTTTTCATCGTTCTAACAGTTCCGAATGCGAGCGTTTTCCCAAAATAGCAACTTAACATGTAAACATCACATCAACATGCAAGAACTTGCCCTAAATAGCAAATATCCAGATTTAATCACATAACCACGTCGTCCGATAGCATCCTACTGTTCTAACATCATCCTCGAGCAAACCTTAACATCAAACAATCAACAACACACCTCATATCATCCTCAATCATCCAAAATCCTTCAAATGGGTCAAAACATCAAGTATCAACAATACACAACCAAAACCATTCAAACTCCTAGAACATCATCATACTAACTTGTAACAGCCCTAAACATCATAACAATACAAAAACAATCAGGTTTTAATCCTAAAAATCCTACCTTTAAACACAAATAACACATATAACACATGTAAAGGTGTGGGTTTGTTTAAAAACGGTTTTAAATGGATTTTCAAAGACAAAAAAATTTATAAGTCAGGTCTGGGCATTTAGGGAGTAAAATATAATCATTTAAAGGTTTGGGTTTGAAGAACACACCTTGGATTTAAGAGGAAATGATGGAATAAGCTTGGAAATGGTTGTTTTGATGTAAAAATGAGTTCCAGAGGATGTTTGTGGGTTGAGATAGGTTATGGGACGGCTAGGGTTGCATAAATGATGTTTTGGGGGGTCAAGGGTGGTATTTATAGGCGTTTCTAGTCGTCAGGCACCTTATAGACGATTATGCAGCTTTATCAGGCGATTAGGGCTGCTAATCGCCTTCACTATAGGCGATTAGCCCCATAATCGCCTATAACATCACCCTAATCGTCTATAATATGTGCCAATCGCCCTCATGAAGGCGATTAGGCTTGCCTAATCGCCCTCAGGGCCTGGTGTTGTGTATTTTGCGCGTTAAACTCCGTTTTAACATATGTTAACACGTTTTCACATACCGACAAGTCACATAATGATTATAAACATATAATACATGGAAATAAACACGTTCACACTCGTTCACCAATTCCCGGGACTCAAGACTTGCGTGTGTTAAAACCCTAATGATGTGCGACTCGACTCGACCGACCTTGTTTTGTGTAACGTATGCGCGACTCGCTAAGGTAGACTTACTAAGTTTTCAAAAGTTAGTTACCGGAAATTGTCGGGTGTCACAACTAGATTATGGTTTTTAATTAAAGACTTATGTTTTCCATTTTGGATGTGTTGGGTTACATGATTTAATTTTTATGTTTAATTTTGAATATTTGTGTACTAGCGCTTTGTGATTTGATTACTTGTTTGTTGGTTTTGATGTTCTAGGCATATAGGAATATCTCCTAGATCTAGAAATCATTCTAGTTTGATTAACATTTGTTGTCGAGCTAGTTCTTACAGTTAGGAATAGCACAAGTTTAACAGGTTTTTAAGGTCAATTAGCTAAGGAGTGCAATCCCTTCCCGAAGGTTAGGAATATAATTCGGGATTGCTAGGTTGACTAACTAGGCATTGTTTGGTAGTTTGGTTATCGCTGGGGCGAGACCGGTTACCTATTCGTGTTTAGAGTTTTCCTGGGATTTCATTCGTATTAGTTAAGTCTACTTCGCAGTTTGGGAGTTTTCGATCCAAGAGTGGTTGATTAAAGGATTACTGTGGGATTTGGTTTCGCTGGGGCGATCCACTTTCATTTTAGCATCTCAATACTTGTCACGCCTTGAGTCTAGTCGACTATCCTTGACAGGATGTTTATTAGATGAGAACATGGTCTCTAACCGGATTACATAGGTCAGCTTTTATAACCAGAGTCTAGGGATTCTACCCTGGTTACCAGCCTTCTTCCTATCTGATTTCTCCAGTTCCTTAAGTTCGTATTAGTTGCCGAGTTAAGTTAAGTTTAATCTATTTAGTTTAATTAAGTTTATAATTATTAGTTTAACCCCCCCCCCCATATAAGTATCTATTTATTTAGGCTAGTATTCGGTATAGGTTGTGATCTAGAGTTGCATTCGCGTCTATGGGTTCGATACTCGGTCTTATCTGTTTACTGTTTTGCGACCAGTACACTTGCCGTGCGTGTGCAGTTTTTAGGTGAGTCGTTTTAATTAAAGCTTGTGTTATTTTTATATATACATTTACACACTCACCATAAGATTTTGGATCATCCATTGTTTCTAAAAAGTTAAAAAAAATTGTTTCTTCCAAATTGTGAATTAAGCTCACTATAAAAACATAACATCTAAGCAGACAGCCTATTGAAGTTCAGTTTCAACTATCAGGAAACCAAGATAAAAAAAAACCTAAAGATTATTGCTTTCTAGTTGAATAACATACCTAAAATTGGTAGTTGTGTATGAATAACGACCTGAAATGTTAAAGGAGTTGCACTTTAGCATACAATAAAAGATTTAAAAATAATATAAGGTAAGACAAAATATGTCACCTTCACATTTCCCAGTTTCAGCTGCTCCAAAGGATTTGCATATTCGTACTTTAATTGGAATTCCAAGAAATGGATTTGATCGCTGCTTTACACTAACTCCGTTTAGCACAGCATTTGCTTCCATCGTGGAGACTTGGTTTCTGTAAAAGATTTTGAACCTTCAATGTTGCATTCTTAACGAAATATGCAGAGGCTCTCTCCTTTCGGCATTAGAATAGGTAACATTTGATCATATTGGTTCAGAGCTTTCAAAAGAAAGCATATGTTATTCATCATGACAAAGGAAAATACTGCTAAAAAACAGTAGTATATTATGGTCTGTACAATCATAGTATATAAAGCTGATGTACCCCAAAAAAAAGTTTTTGAAAACTCATCAAACATTATTCTAACAGAGTAAAACCAAAGAAGGCTCAGAGCCGTAAAACTGACGCAGCTTTGGCTACAGGCCAGGTGGCATGAAACCAAGCGCCATTTAGTGCTGCAACACCAACGTGGCAACTGCAGTAGTTTTGCGTTCGTATCCAACGACTCATCATAGCCCCGGCATGGAAAACATATTTTTGAAAACTATATCCCTATCACCCAGCGATTGGAGGCAAAGCGTCTGACCACCATGCAGACTATTAGACGTAGCCACTCTCCTGCTGTACATCAAAAGAACTTTTTTGGGTTAAAAAGGTAATCAGGCTGCACATCAACTGGTCTGGCAGGCTTAGATAATCCACATAGATTGCACATCGACTGGTTACCACATGAATCAATGGGTTGTCCCGCCAAGATACAGAATATCTCATAAGGATAAGTCCGCCATGGCTGCACACCCATTAATTATGCAGGAAACCGAAGCCAACGGCATTATCATAGACGACGAAGCAAGAGCAACGACAATCATAGCAACATGCATTAAAGGATTTCATCATAGCCCCAAGACATGCACACCGAATGAAATGCCTAAACATGGCCAGACTAATTCAACACCCGATAAAAACTAAATGAAAACGAAGATTTGAACATTTTTAAAAACGTTATACAAATCAAATAACACACGGACATGCATCATGCACAAAAAAACCCACAAAACGTTGTAACAATAATAATACGTACGTCATATGTATCAGGAAGCATAGGGAAAGCGCACGTGTACGGACATCTTATAATAATAATACATTTGTTTATTATTTCTAATCTTCTATATAAATAACCTTCTAAAGAAGGTGGGCCAGACCTCATAAATACAATCACACCAACAGAAGCAGGTAAACCAGAAATTATATACACATGTTACCAAGGAAAGTACATTTTTGGGTTCAATAGGCCAACAGGCTGCACATCGACTGCTCTAACAGGCTAAGATAACCTACACATATTGCCCATCGCCTGGTTAGCACATGAACCTATGGGTTGCCCCTCCAAGATACGGAATATCTCATAAGGATAAGTCCACCATGGCTGCACACCCATTAATCACGTAGGAAACCGAAGGCAACGACATTATCATAGACGACGAAGCAAGAGCAACGACAATCAGAGCAACATGCATTAAAGGATTTCGTCATAGCCCCAAGACATGTACACCCAATGAAATGCGTAAACATGGGCATACCACATGAACCTATGGGTTGCCCCGCCAAGATACGGAATATCTCATAAGGATAAGTCCGCCATGGCTGCACTCCAATTACATTAAATGTAGCTTCTTTAACCATCTAAAAAAACATAACATCAATCAAACGACATCAACAGAAGCATCTAAAGCAGAGATAACCTTCAGCTGTTACTGGAAAGAGTAAATAAGGAATGAAGAAGAGCCTCGGTCGAGAGAAAACAGGAAATTAAAAAAAACCACTAAAAATCTAGAATGATAATATAATACTAATAAGTAAACATGCAAAGCGAGTTTAACACCTGTGTAGACACCTCATCAGATAAAACACGTGAATTACTATAAGAACCACATACCCAACGACTCCGACCCGGGCAACTAATAAAGAAACACAGCAGGCCACCACCAGGCCAACACCTGGAACCTGTTAGAAAACCCAAACAATTGTATAAAACCAATACATAGAAGAGCAGATCTATCAGAACCACCGTAAAGATGCGGATAACCTTATCTTTGGTCAGATTGACTTAGCCACATATCAGACAGCCCAACATTCAACGAAATACTATTACAATAATATAATATAAATATATTAATACTTATGCCTATTGAACAGCAAATGTATTTATGAGGGTTGGCCCCCGGCAAGACGCGGATAACCTCATCTTTGCTTACAGTCACTAATGCGTACTAAGAGCCTTCATAATAACAGACAGATGATCATAAAGCAAACACCACACAAACTAAGGCTCAGATTTAGCTTTTCAAACAACCAAACCTAGAAGCCGCCATGGCTGCATTGTTATCGGTTGTCATGTAAGGATTAATCTGACATGGCTGCACCATTACCAGTTGCCATGTGAAAATGTAGCAAGTCACATGACCATCTAAGTTGCCCCGCCAAGGTGTAGATAACCTTATCTTTACCAGATTCAAATAGGCACATAGAAAGCCATCATCATAGCCTTTAAAAATGCATTTACTGTTCAATGTTCAATAAGCATGGGTATTAATATATTTATTATAATTATAATATAATATAATACCCACACCAATAGCCAAGTCACGTGGATTCACACATGTGCATACAAAACCATGATCATAACCTCTTTAAAATAGACAAAATGTCCTCACACCATCAACGTAACGTTTTTAAACCACTGGATACGAAACAAAGAGGCTATAAATAAGGGCGATCGTTGAACCAGACAGCGGGTGCACATGTGGAACCAACCCACTAACACCGCCAGGTCAATAACACTGGTGCAACCGCCGTTAAGAAGCTCACAAAAACACTGTCTTGGCAAAATGACACCAATAAAGAGCACTTTGTGCCGGCCTGCACAGCCAGGGCTGGAAAACACAATCACTGTTAAAAAAACATAGGTATGAAGACAACATTCAAGACGGCAGGAACCAGAGTGATGAATACCCAACAATATTCAACACACAAAAACAATCGAAACTGGACGGCGGCCGTAGGCGTTGAACCGACCCACTACCACCGCCGGTTGAATACGACTGCTGTAACTGCTGCCACTAAGACAACATGCAAGTCGGCAGGAACCAGAGTACTCAATAGCCAATAATATTGAACACACACAAACAATCAAAACATAGAAACTATAAATCAGGGGGCCCGTCGAACCAGACGACGGCCATTGGCGTTTAAACGACCGACTACCACCGCCGGTTCGACCGCTACAACCGCCGCTAGCAAGAGTACCAAACCACCGCCGCTACCGTTGCCGGTATCAGGCCAACAAAGAAGAACCATGAATAGATACAGTGACAATAATAATAATAATAATAATAATAATAATAATAATAATAATAATAATAATAATAATAATAATAATAAAACATACCATTTCAACGTCTGTTGCATTTAACATAAACGAACGTAAACGAACAAACGGTGGTAGCAATCACTGTGTACGGAGGACGGTAACGATTGAGACAACAACGAACAGTGGTATAATGGCGGCCGATGGTGACGGTGGAGATGGCAATAAATGGTGGTAGTATGGCGGCGGACGGTGGCCGTATGACCAAAGACCCAGAGAGAAAGGAGATGGAGTGTGTGTGTGTGGTAAGATCGTGTGTGTGTGTATGATCGGTCATAATACGTTATATGTATGAGAAAGCATAGGGAAAGGCCACGTGTCCGGACAGGTGGAAAGCTTTAAAAAAAAGGAAAAAAACAAATGGTAAAAACGGAGTCGACCTGACTCGAACCCGGTGTGGGACAAACACAAACAACACCCACACCAACTGATCTGCAACATCATTTGTTTATTAATCCTAATCTTCTATATAAAAAACTTTCTAAAGAAGGTGGGCAAGCCCATATAAACGTATTTACTGTTCAATAAGCATGGGTATTAATATATTTACTAGGTGAAATCCCGTGTGATACACACGGGAGACCGAGTCCCAAAATTAAGCCATGTTTAGTAAAAGACAATATTAAGAACCATTCGTCTACTCCGAAAAACACTTGTTTAGTACCGTCTGTTTATTTCTTAAAAAAACTTAAACACAACAACTGTTATGGTCTGTTTAGTAAAAGCCAAATTAATCAACGATCTATTGTTGAAAAGAAAAACTGTATTTCGTAAGGTCTGTTCTTCATGATACCAGTTAATAATACTGATCAGATGTTTAATAACTACAACTGTTACAACAACCCAAACATAAAATCGACAGACGGATTAAACCTCTGTTGAGATAACAGAAATAATTATACAGACGAATTAAAGGTCTGTTTAATAGAATACAAAACTTAATACGATTCAATTTACCATCACAAAACATAAAGAATCATATATATAATCTTTAAAGACATAGAAAACTAAAAACATAAATAAATACAATCAAACATTAAACATCAAAATACATAGCTAGTTAAAGGAATTAATAAACTTAAGCTTCAATTCCATTGAAGCTTCAAGTTGTGCATGTAGATCTTTCAATTTTCCCAAAAAATCTACGTCTCTGACGGGTGGTTCAACGAACACCCTTTATTAGTGTTAAAATGCTTATTTTATCCACATTTATTCGTGATATTGCTTGGAATTGGGTGACTACGGTTGCTTTGGTTGTAGGTGTAATAAGGAGCTAAAAATGACGAGATACGGGCTTTGGGAATGGACCGGAACGCATCGGGATGAGGTGGAATGCAAGAAGAAAAGTGATGATTTTTCTTAGTGTCCACCGTACCCTTACGGTAGCTACCGTAGGGTTACGGTGGCTTCAGGACACAAATTTCCACCGTAGGCCAGGCTCAAGTGACCGTCAAGATTTCAGACCCACCGTACCCTTACGGTGGGACCGTAGGGTTACGGTGGACTCTGCACAAAAATGTAACTCCCTTCTTTAAAGACGAATTTATGGAGTCTTTTCATAATCTCTTCCATGGTGAACGTTTCTTATCATCTTGTGGGCGATTTTTGGCTGAAGATCTTCATTGGAGACTTGTCACAAACATTGGTTTATGTTTTTGATCCTTATGAACATTACTATGATTGTTTTGATGATTCACCAAGTCATGCGAGGCTAAACTTTTGGTGATCATTTCGGGTGAAGGTTTTTCTTGAACTCTTGTGTGTGATTTCTTACATTTCTAGAATAATAACTTGGTACTTTGTCTTTGTTATTATGATGTATGAACAATTGCTTGTAATGTGTTAATTAATTTACCAATTTTTAGTCTCGATCGTTCGTTCTTGGTGTTGCTAACAACCGAGATATCACGGGAAGGATTGGGGTTGGTTATTGATTAATTGGTCATCGGGAAACAACCTCGCGTTAATATAATCCGAGTACTTTGTTCCCTTTTATCACAACAATTGCTTTTACATGAGTTATGTCTATGTAACTCTTTCTAGTGGAAATTTACACAAGTGTTTAGAGAAACCGGATCCTTGAATGATCATTGTTCCGTAATTTGAAGAAACAAACTTAATTTTAAACAAGTAATTAGTTGTTCCTTTAGTTAAAATCAAAATACTCAAAATCTTAATCGTTTACTTTTTGTTTAAATAGTTTAATTGTAGTTAATCAACAAAACTAGAATTCACACATTTTCCACAAACTCACTGTGTTCGATACCTTCTTGCCACTATCTTTAGTTGTAATTGGGAAATTTTACGTGTACCACGACAAGCACGTCAGTCTCTACTCCCGGCTTCTGAATTGTACAACAACGCCAAATCACGAACAGCAGTTGAAGGCATAGACTTCAAAATCCTTTGCACATCATCTCGCTCAAACGTGCCCAAGTGCAAACTGTCAAAACAAATCTCTTGTAGTCTTCAAATATTGATAGTATTGGGCTCTAATTTGACTAACAACAAATTCAATAATTTCATGTTCTTGGTTATTAGTTAGGGCAGCCATTGATGCTATCGATGAAGACTGAAATGTAAATGTTAAGATTGTTTATTATGAAATTCGTGATTTGTTTACTAATTTATACATTTAAAACGCGTGAAAATGAAAAGTCATAGCGTAATATAGTTATTATACTTGGGTTAACGTGTTAAACGAAAACTTTTGTTATAAGGATTATTTAATTTAAAAACGCTTAGAGTATCTGAACAGTGTATACAACTTGGGAAACGAACAGACAAAATAATAAATTATCAGTTGTGCAAATCGAAGATTTCAATAATTAGATCAAATATCGATTGAAATTAATTAAAAATTTTTTTTGTTTCAAGATAGATAAATAAATAAATCTTACAACTGCGAGGCGGGTAAACGGGCTACAACTTACTACTGAATTTAAAAAAACGTAAACAGTCCAACTGTTATACTCTGTTGGTAAAAACCAAATTAAAGAGATGAAACTACTGTTAAAAAAACTGTATTTTGTAACGCCTGTTTCTTCAGAATACCAGTTAAAAATACTGATCAAATGTTTAATAATTGAAGTTATTACAATCACGGAAACATAAATCTACACATAAATTAAAGCGATGTTTAGATAACACATATTTAAAAAAAAAGAGGATGAGAAATATGAACATGTGATGTTTTACGGTATTCAGATTATAAATAACTGTTTAACTTATGTCTTATGTAAATTGAAAATGAAAACCTTGTTTAAGTTCGTTTCGAAAATATATGTTGTAAAAACAGATATTAGTAACAAACAATGAATATTAATTTGAAAGGAAATTTCATAACACTGTTTAATCAAATGTTTTAGACGTCATCAAAAAATTATGGGAAACAGCAGTTAACGATTAAACCCTATTATTACAATTCCATATTTTGAGTTAACATTGAATTTAACATAAATAGATACAAAAAGGAAGACTTATAAAATAACAAATACAAAATCTCTAAAAAAGTACTCTAACAACAGAATTACAATATGTGACTTTACAAACTACATAAAAATACAACGAAACATAAAAAAAGCCTACTAACAACCAAACCCTAAAGAACGATCTTTGTTCCCAACATCATCCAAAAAAAGCGAAAACGAAAACAATGGAAAGCAGTACACGACAGTAGGTCGTATCTAAATATCAGCAGGATGCAACAACCCCTATCATGGAAAATAAGTTGGGAATGTATATATGTAATAATGAATTGATGTTTTCCTTTGATTGGAAGAATCGTTAGAAAACATCAATTCGAAGTTGTTAACCAACTAACTGTTGGTAACATATTTTCCTTTGATTGAAAGAATCTTTAGTAAAATTTGTGAAAACAAATTTGAAAGTAACATCATAATGCATATTCGATGGAGAGATGTAAAGTGAGAATGGAGAAATGAAAATTGGCAATTCTTCCCCTTTTATAGGTTGAAATATAATAACTATTCATAAAAATTGCTATTCAACTGTGAACCATTACAATTATACAGTGAAAAATAGTAATATAACAATATTTTTAAAACACACTTTCTAATAAATATCTAACGAAATAAGTATAAATTTAAATTAAACCAGTATTTTCAAATTCATAATTAGTAACAGTCAGTACAGCCCTAAAAATCTTTGATGGCCAATGCACAGAAGAACGATCTAGATGCAACCTGACAGAAAATACACAAGCAATTAATGCCAGATGTACTTATTTTTACTATTATTAAACAACAAAAAAAGTTAACCATAAAAATTCTTAAATAATTGAAAAAATTACGCCGTTAGTCCCTGTGGTTTCCTTCCAGTTTCAATGTAAGGTATTAAGGTTTTATTGTTTCACTTTAAGGTATTAACCTTTTAATTTGTTTCAATGTCAGGTATTAGGGACTAACCTAGTTAAAACTTAACTAGGTTTGAGGGGTATTATTGTCCATTCACCTATATATTCAGTTTTTAATGTAAAAAATATATGCTTTGGACCGGATTCGAACTCGGGACCTTGGTCTGTTTGAGTCTTAACCATATGATCCATAACCAACTGGACCAGGACAATTGTTTGATGAATGTTTAGAAACAACAATATTTTTACATAATAACTCAATGTTCATCTTCTTCCCCAATTCACTTTCTACCCCAATTCACTTTCTAAACCCTAACCACACCCACGTTTTTCCAGCTCAATATCGCACTTAGAATTCAATTATTATGGTCAGTGCATTTCCAGATCGATTATCATTATTGGTTTATAAAATAAACGAACTGAGCTCGACAAAAACGAATCCCAAACATCAAATTGAAACTGCTGCACCCTCACATATCCTAGTCGACCTATTCTTTACAAAAACCCCTATCAAAATCGTTCCAATCGAGCTCCAATTAGCCGAGTTTTTGTTCGTGAGACGCGAGTGGTTTTTAAGCAATTTCACCATCGAAACGAACAGGTTAGATCGATTATTTTATATGGTTTTGTTCGGAAATTTATGCTCTTTAAAAGCCCTATAAAATCGTTCATTGCCGTGGCCTGTAGAATCGTTAATCAAATTTAGATTGAGGGTTAGGGTTCTAGGTATTAATTTGGGAATCTGGTTCGTTTGGACTGTATGTTATATATTATCAAGATCAGTCATAATTCGATTGAACGTGCAGCTTAGATGGTGATTGTTTTTATTGTTAAAGATCAGGCTGAGGTCACGGGTTCGAACCCGGTCCTCGTTACTTTTATTTTTATAAATTTCAATTATTATAATAATATAATAAAATCAATACAAATCAATCTAAAACCAACAAAGGGCTCATAGCCCAGTTGGTTATAGATCATTTGGTTAAGACTCAGACAGACCAAGGTCCCGAGTTCGAATCCGGTCCAAAGCATATATTTTTTACATTAAAAACTGAATATATAGGTGAATGGACAATAATACCCCTCAAACCTAGTTAAGTTTTAACTAGGTTAGTCCCTAATACCTGACATTGAAACAAATTAAAAGGTTAATACCTTAAAGTGAAACAATAAAACCTTAATACCTTACATTGAAACTGGAAGGAAACCACAGGGACTAACGGCGTAATTTTTTCTAAAAAATTAAGACATATTTTATAAATATAAAAACTCTTTAAAAAATCACAACTATTAAAATGAGTAATAATAATTTTTATTCACAATGTAATATAAATTAAATTATTAGTATGAATATAATCATTAGATTAAAATTACATAGCAATAAACTTTCATATTTAAACCTATTGTAAGTTGAAAGATATACAAAATTTGACAATTTGCCACCCGATGTTTTCAAACAACTGTGATCCATTCCAATTTTCAACTGAACGATGATGTAACCAAATATGTAAAACATAATTTGTAAAACATAACTTGTAATTAATATCTAACGACATGAGTATTTTCAAATTCAGAATTACAAATAGTCGTCGCAGCGCTAAAAGTCTTTGATGGCCACTGTGGAGATGAAGGATCTAGACGAAAAACATAACATAAATCTACACATTATTCTTTTTATATTAGTTAGACAAATAAAAATATTGTTCTTACAAATGATTTGAAGTCTTAAAAACTGGGATACATTACATAAATCTACACATTATTCTTTTTATATTAGTAATTAGTTTCAACGTCCTAACAATAAATTTTCATATACAAACCTATTCTAAGTTAAAATTAATAAAATATTTTATGACTTGTGAGCAGATGTTGAGAAGCAACTGTGATACATTAGAATTATCCACTGAAGAATAATATACCCACATTTTTAAACAGACTTTGTAACGAATATCAAACGAAATAACAATAAAATTAAATTAATCCAGTCTTTTCAATTTCAAAATTAGTAACAGTCGCTACAGCCCTAAAAAGTCTTTGGTGGCTAATGCACAGATGAATGATTAGATGCAATCTGACAGAAAATACAGCAGCAATTAATGCTAAATGCACTTATTTTTACTATTCTTTAACAACAATAAAAGGTTACCATAAAGTCTTCAAAAATTAACATATATTTTATATATATAAAAATTCTACAATAATATTAGGGTTTATAAAAATTCTACAATAATATTTCCTTGAAAAACTTTAATTGTTTAATTAATATAAAAACAATATTGTATTTATGTTATATTTTAATCTAGATCCTTCATCTCTACAGTGGCCATCAAAGACATTTAGGCATGTGCGGACCAATTAATAATACTGGTCAGAAGTTTAATAACTGGATCTGTTATAAGAAAGGAAAATATAAATCTACAGACGGATTAAAGCTTAGTTGAGATAACGCAGTATAAATCTCCATACGGGTTAAAGCTGTGTTGAATAACACATAAAACTTAATACTGATCACATGTTAAATAACTAAAACTAATACAACGACGCCAACATAAATCTACAAACAAATTAATACTCCCTTTAGATAACACATATTAAAACAAAAGCAGGAGTTTATTTAGCAGAATTTTTAAAACACTATATTTAAAACACTATTGAGTAAAACAGATGTAAATTCAACCGTTTAGATAATTTTCCCATTGAAACAACTCTTCAAATTGTTTATTTTTTAAAATACAAATTTCAATGCGAACACAGAAACTATTTAACAATATTTATAGAAATAAGAAGATATAATGTTTTATGTTATTCATATTATAAATAACTGTTTGTCTTATGTAAAGTCAAAATGTAAAGGTTGTTTAACTTAGTTTGCTAAAAAGACCTTGTCACTAACAATATTTATCTAAAATGCCTACCTAATAACCGTCAATCAAAATTTATTAACGATCTGGTAATTTTTATTTAAATTAATTTTAAAATTAAATTTAAATTACGTTGTTACATTTATAAATTATTACTCTTACGTTTAACTGAAAATTACACCAACTTCAAAATTATAATCATTAACTTTGGAATTGTCGCCAATGAAACTGTTACAATGACAAGAAGAAAATGAACAGACAAATGAAAATAATTGTTGTACAAACAGATATTAGAAACAAACAATTAATTTTAACGTTCAACAGAAATTTCATTACACTGTCTATCAAAATCTGTTGAGTAATCAACAACTTTGTGAAACAGTTGTTATACAATTCAACCATATTTTTACAATTTCCTAATTTCAATTAACATCAAATTTAACAAAAATAAATACAAAATGGAAGACTTATAAAAGATTAAATACAAATATCTCTAAAAAACTACTTTAATAACAACAGAATTACAATATGTGAGTTATAAAACTACTTGAAATACAAGCAAAAATAAAAAAAAAATCTTTCTATCAACGAAACTCTAGAGAATGATATTTCTTGTCAGCATCATCAGAACAAAAGAAGAAGAAGCAAAAACAATGAAAAGAAGAAACAAAAAAACATATTATTTCACATACACCCATGTCTATTTATTAAGACCATAGAGGTGCATATGGATAAAAATAACATTGTTCTTTGATTGTAAGAATCTTCAGAGAAAAGAAACTCCAACTTCAAAGCCAACCATTTATTGATAATACATTTTTCTTTTATTGTAAGAATTTTCGAGATGATTGGTGGAAGAAAATTTAAAGGAAATAAGATTATCATGGAGATATGGAAGATAGATTTGTTTTTCCAATGCTTCAATGGATATAAACTTGCAAATGAAATGAACATTTACTGCATTATATATAGACTGAAGAAATTACTATAATAAAATATAACAATAATAAAAATAATAAACTAATATTGTTAACAAAGTAACTTAAAAATCGTAATCATTAATTTTGCGACTTTTTATAACATCTATTGCACGACAATTTCTCTTTATGTAATTTATTTTATTTTATATACTTGATATCATCTTTCAAATGAAGTGCGTTAATTTATAAAAATTTAAAAACAGAGTGTTTAAAATATTGTTAACTGAAACAGATGTAAAATCAATTGTTGTAGAGCGAAAGTAAATTTCAAAACTGAAATCCATAACTAACGATTTTTCCAATATATATTTAAAAAAATTACTATATCTGTGAGAATATATATATATATAAAAATATTATTTACCACACAACACTATTAATGATAAACAACGCTTTTAGTCAAATTTTGAAGTAATAATTTCTAATATGTTTTTGTAACATCGTTTTAAGAAATAATAACAGTGTGTTTTGCGGAAAATCTTAATTGTACAATACTGAAAAAAAGCTATATACCAATAAAACTCATCATTCGAATTCGAATTGCATAATATTACTTACAATATGAGAATAAGCAAAGATACAAAATACAACATACAGCCAAAACAACACAAAACGAAACATGGTTACAAAAATATAAAATAGAAGTACATTGAATAAAAGAAGAAACAATTACATTGAAAAGAAGTAAAAGACAACGCCTACTATTTAAAGTTGATGCAGTTGTAAAAGCCTTAAATATTAAAAAGATCATCTGTCTTTTTCTTCTTCGTCAACAAGACACCAACTTAGAAGTTATGATCTCCTTATTCCAATGCAAATATTGAAACCAAGAAACTTGAATTCCAAAAAAGAAGACAATCTCTTTCTTAGCCATCTTCCTGGCGCAAGAAAAATTCCTCATGATGGCCTCCTTTTATTGTATGAATGATGAAAAACATGAATTCCAACTTTCTTACCAACGGATTGCTGGTAATCTATTTTGCTTTGATTGTAAGAATCTGTCACACCCCGACTTTTCCCCTTGTCGGTTGTGACGTTTGGTGCCTTTGCCAACGCTACGGAAAGATGCATCTAAGACTCTGGTTCCCTGAACGCCAATTCTAACCCTCTAGGATCCCCGGTCCCAACTACCACCTACTCCAACCGTGCCGTTACCATAGTTTAAACCTGAAAGACATACTTAAAAAGTCAACATAAAGCTGGTGAGTTCATAAGTTTTGCAAAAATGTTACCAAATGTTACCAAGTTCCAAAAGTGTTACCATGTTCACCCTGTCAATACTATGCAAAATGTATACCAAAGTACGCTAGCTAGGCGTATGTTTTGTTACTACTACGATTGGGAACCATTACTAACACGCAAACCAGAAGTGTTTGTGCCCGAATAGTGTACCGTTCCTGTTTGAGACAATATGCACCCGCCCGGCTCCCAGCCGACGAGTGGGGCAGGTCACGCCCAATAGATCTATCCACATTTCCCCGTTGTGCTACCCCGCACATTAATGGTTTCCCCCGGGACTTTCAAAGATCGTATAGTAACCCAAAAACAACCCATAGTATGACAGATGTTACCAAAATACGAGTTTAGCGCAAGTTTTCTCTCCCAAAAGTAAAACCAGTTAAAGTGGGCCGTGAAACTCACGCAACTCGTTTCATTTTCCGAAACATTGTTTCGCTTTAAATTCCTCAGTTTTTCATAAAAGAAGCATGTCTTCCCCCCGAAAACATTTACAAAAACAGTAAAGAGTGGGGTTATGAACTCACCTTAATGTCCATGCTAAGCTAGCAAACAAAGCCTGAAACCTCGACCGACTTCCTCGTGCCCTAATTACCAACAAAGGACACCTTAACAGTCTATCACACATAAGCCTAGCTTATTAACCGCTCAAAAGATAGTCTATCCGACTGTCTAGACTCGTGTGTACCAACACGAGTCTCAATACGTTTCAACCCGACGAACCGATCATGACTTACCTTAATTCACAAGTTACATACAACATAGTACCCAAGTTTCACACTTGTCACTATTCGTGTGTAAACCTTGTTGGACTATAACCCCGAAACGTATAACTATCCTGAGCCGAAGATCATCTCGTAAATCATTTTAGAAAATACTCTTTGAGGAAAAACAAATTTAGTTATTAAAAACCGATTAATAACATTTGTTACTTTTTCTCAAATATCGCTTGAAAATCAGCTTTATTGTTACAAATAGCTAGTCTTTGAAAATATTTCAGTTTGTATAAAATGTACTTGTCCAAAACACTTAGGGAAATTTATTTATATAAATAGCAGTTCGTTACGCTTTGATTTTAAAAAATTTAGGCAGAGTTTCCTCTGTTTTTGTAAAACCAGACAACACCCGTTGTCTACAATTTTCCCCAAAATCAACTTTCAAAAACAATTCAACAAGTTCTTTTTATCCACAATTCCGATTCACGAGAGTATACGTTTCGACGCCTAAATACGCTTAATTATATAAATATATATATACCAATATATATATATATATATAATATAGTCCAATTATATGTAGTCCGATGTTCGATATTATAAGTCAGGCCAAGTTAACCATTTACTAAATCGTCCGATATAGTTACCGTTTATTATTATTATTCGGTCCGTTCGCGAGTCAAAACTATTTCATCCATATCTATATAGTTATAAATTTAAAATATTCATAAATATAATGATATTTATAAATACATAACATTTATAAATATATGATATCTATAAATAAGATAATAATAAACAGAAAATCAAGTATACCGAATCGCACGCGCATAACCGGGAACCGCCTCGAACGCGACGTTGACCGAACTGACTGTTGACCAGATCTGACCCATTTGACTCGGGTTGACCAAACCTGACTGGATGCAAAACGAAACCTGGACCATCATGAACTTGTACCAAATCTGACCCGAACAACTACACCCGACTGGAGCCAACTTTGACCGGACCAAAACTCGAACCCATTCCCAAAACTCGTGTAACCAACGTTGTCAACCACCACGACCATCATCCAACCCAACCCGTTGAACGAACCCAAGCCACCTGAACGAACCACCACCTCGGCTCCCACAACCGGTCACCGAGTCACAACCATAACCAACCCATCGGAAATCACAATAAAACCCAACCCGAGATCCTAACCAGACCCGAGACCCTAACCGGACCCAAGCCATGACCAAACCCATCAGACCCAACTCCAAAACCCGACACCCTCCTACCACCTGCCGCCTCCACCTTTAACCCCAATCACCACAGCCATCACCATCACGATCCCTCACCATGTATCTCAGTCACCATCGGCCTCAACCACCTTACAACCACCCGAAACCACCACTCTCCTCGCCATTCACCTCTACCCCAGAAACCCCCTTGACCCGTCATTATAAACCCCCACTCCTCGAGACCATCAACGTGGCCCCCTTCCTCGTCGCCTAGAATCCACCATACTCGACACCACAGGTCTCTTCTGGCCTAAAGACCACGCGCCGCCGATTCCATCTTGAACCAAACAACCATCACAGCCCCTTTCGGACTAGAAACCACCGCGCCGCCACGACGAAGACCCAGACCCCACTCCACGTTCGTTGGTTATGCAATTCTGCCACCACCATGGTGGTGGTCGGCTGTTGATGGGAATAGAGAGGGAAAGGGTGAGCCGAAGAGAGAGAGATTGAGATGAAGAATAATTGGGTTTAGAGAGAGAGTAGAGAGAGAGAGAGTGACGGCAGTTGATGTGAGAGGAAGGGAAGGAGGATATGGTGGTTTTATAGGTAGGGTTCTAGGTGGGTTTCTACTGCGTATCGAATCCCGATTAAACGTAATATGCCTCGGTTTCTATTCGGTTCGAAAAGTAAATAACAAGTTTAGTCGGTTTTGTTCGTAAATAAAAATAACAATAAACCGAGCATAAATATAAATATTTCCGTCGCCTGGCACGTGCGTTCGATGCACGCATTTACATCGCGTTAATTAAATCGGTCGCAGTTTCCATTGTTAAAACGATCAGTTAACTTCCAAAATTTAATAACTAACAATATTTAAAGTAAATAAATTACTTCACATAATAAAAATCATATCGGTATTGATCGGAATTTGCCGGTTGTCACAGAATCTTTCGAAAATTTTTGCAAATGCAATTAACAGTAATATCATTACGAATATTGATTGAAGAGATGTATAAAGATGAAAAATGAAATATTCGAAGTTCCTCCCTTTTTATAGAAAAAATAGATATACTAAGTATTCGTAAAGTTGGTTTTCAACTTTATCAGTTACCTTTCAACTAAACCTAAAGTTGGAACTTACTTTTGGGATTTTTTATTTATTTTTTATTTGATGAAACACAATTCAACACAAAAATAATAATAAAAAAAATGTTAATAAAATATAACCTCAAAAATCGTAATCATAATTTTTTTTCTTTTTATAACAAATTCAGAAGTAGTTAATTTATTGTAATTTATTTTTTGAAAATTGTATTTTATTTTTATTTAAGAATCCATTTTTTTAATAAAAATAATGAATATTTATACAAAGATTAAAATTTGATGTTTTACATTTTTTGTATTATTATAAGTGTTTAATTTCTGTTTTATCTAACTTTCTTTTTTTTTGTTTTATAACCATCTGTTATACGAAACATAATTTACAACTTGTACCTATTATCAAATGATACCACAGTACTTTAATGTTGTAAACGCGGTAGATGAAAAACTATATTTACATGTGTCAGCTGTAAAATGTATACACTTGCAATTTAAACGTCACTCCGCAAAGCGTATGATACATATAGCAAACTGTGTTAAAAGTTATTTTCTATTCACACAATATATATATATATATGAACATTCAGCAACAACAACTGTAATTTGTCAAAACAACCGTAATGAAAAAAGATATACCAATAAAACTCACCATTCCAATTACATAATTTTAATTACAATACCAGAATAAAAAAACATACAAAATACAGCCGAAACACCACAAAACGAAAAATGGTTACAAATATACAAAATAGAAGTGCTCATACAAAAAACTCAAATACGACAGCAAAAGAGAACTAATACAAACTAAAACATCTCTTCTATAAAACAAAAATGCAAAACACAGCTGAAACAAAAGAAAACAAAACAAAACCACAAGACTATTAGCTCTAAAAAAAAAGAAAACATATACAATAATATGGCTCTAGGTAGCGAAAAAATTAGAGGCATATTATTTAAATACTGACCCATCACATTTTGGACAGGCTTCCTTATTATAACAAAATAGCTAATATTTTCCTTTGATTGTAAAAATCTTCAGGCAACATTAATTCAGAGTTCATTAGCAACCGGTTATTGCTAATACATTTTTTTTTTCAAACCCACAATTTTAGAGAAGACCAAGGGTACGTAATTTAAATGAAATAACATTATATAGTGAAGATATAGATGATTGGTTTACTTGTCAATGGTATTGGAAACTTGCAAACTGAAATGAATACATCTTCGCCTTTTATAGACTGGGAAAATAGATATATACATACTACAATTAATAACTACATTTATTATTACATGACAGACTTTTTTAACCAATGACATAAACTTTACTCATACAACAAAAAATGAATAAAACATTTGATCACTTGACAACAGATGTTGATAAACAACTGTAATAAATTAGAATTATCTACTGAAGAATAATACAACCTACATTTTTAAAACAGACTTTTTAATGAATATCAAACAAAATAACTATGAATTTAAATTACACCAGTCTATTCAAATTCATAATTAGTAACAGTCGCTAGACCCCTAAAAGTCTTTGCTGGACAATCTACACCTGAACTATGTAGATGAAATCTAACAGAAAATACAGATGCAATTAATGCTAATTGTACTTATTTTTAAAAATAAAAAAACGTTACCATTTTTATTCGCAATGTGTAATAATATTTTTTATTAATAATGTATTATGTTTTAAATTATTAATATGACTATTATCATTATTTTCAAATTCATAATAACTACAAACAGTCCGCACAACCCTAAAAGACTTTGATAACAACCATAGAGATGAAGGATCTAGATGGAAAGATTACGTAAATTTACACATTATTATTTCTATATGTTAATTAAACAATTAAAACTATTTTTTAAAGAAAGTAAATTGAATATTTAGTTTCCAAAAAATATAAAATTTGATCATTGTAACTAATATTTTAAAGAAAGCAATTTGAATATTTACTTTCCACTCATTTTGATTATTATAACGATCTGTTTCATAATGTTTATCAACAACAATTCATAAACATGTATTAATATTTTTTATTAACAATGTCTAAAAATATTTTTTATTTACAATGTATTATGTTTTAACTTATTAATATGAATGTTATCGTTAGTTTCAATTACATAGTAATAAACTTTATGTGTAATTTACCGACCTACAAACAGATGTTTTCAAACAACTGTAATCCATTTACAATTTTGAAGTCAAGGATGATGTAACCAGAATTTTAAAAACAGACTCTATAAAACCTAACTTGCAATCAATATCTAACCAAATAACTATAACTTTAAATTAAATCAGTGTTTTCAATTTCATAATAATTACAGCGGTCCGTACAGCCCTAAAAGTCTTTGATGGCCACTATAGAGATGAAGGATCTAGATGGAAAGATAACATAAATTTACACATTATTATTTTTATGTTAATTAAACAATTAAAACTATTGCTCTTACAAATGATTTGGAGTCTTTAATTGTAAGTATAACTTTATAAAATGAACATATATTTTGTAGCAATAAAAATTGTACTAAAATATCAGCATTTATAAAAGTTGTAATTATTATAATTTTTAATGAAGACTTATTATAATTTTTAAAGATATACTAATGTTTTAAATATATATTGGAAAAATCAAAAGATAGAAATTTCAGTTTTGTATCAGCTGACAGGTCTTTCATAACAGTTGTTGTAACATTTAATTTTAAAATATTTTTAAAAAATGTAAATTTATGGTAACTTTTTTTAGTTGTTTTATAATAGTAAAAAAATATTTACATCTACCATTACTTACAATTACATAGTAAAAAACTTCATATTAAAACCTATTCTAAGTTCAAAGGTACGTGTAATATAACGACTTGCAAACCGATGTGTTAAACAACTGTCATCCATTAACTTTTTTTTAGTTGTTTTACAATAGTAAAAAAATTTATTTATAACTACATTAATTACCACCGTATTTTGCAAGTTTCAATCTAGGTTGTTGAGCTGTATAGTGATCATTATAGCGTTTTAGGGCTATTGACTTCCAGTAATAATCATTACCTTGAAATTCGAATTTTAAAGAGACTTTATACTTTTTAGTTAAATATTTGTCTGTCAAAACTGAATATGTACATATTTCTATTGATTGGTACAAATAAAAATTAACATATTTATTTACTTAAGGTATAGATTAACACATATTATACAACTAAAAAATTAACATATCTATTTACACGTATCTTTTTGACTTACATACTTATTTATCAAAAAAGTATAACTCTAAAAAATTAACATATAATTTGTACCAATAAAAATTCTACAAAAATATCAGCATCTATAAAACGTTTAATTTACATTTTAAATGAAGACTTTATTATACTTTAGTGGGAAGATCTGTTTTACAACATCTGTTTACTTTTCAACAGATCTTAAGAAAACATCTCAAACACAATTTCATGTTTATACTACAAAATATTTACAAAGATGTTTTGAACATATACAGATATTAAAGAAAACCAATAACAAAATGAAAATAATTCTTATACTAATCTTGGGAAAACTTGAAACTGACGCTGCTAATAGATTCAAACCAACTTTGAATATAACATGTCTTTATACATGCACCAGTCTTGAACACATATTTGTTTCTTTCGCTGTAAAGAATCTCAAAAAGAGAAACCTTGAACAGAAAAAAACATTCACGGTTATGCTACAACTACAACCCTTGAAAAAAAAAGTTAACAAAACAATTTCCACAAACATACCTGTTGATAAGAACATTAACCGGGAACCACAAAAGCGAAAGTAAACGCAGACGACTTCCTCAAAAGATAAGCATAGTGGCGTAAAAGCATAATTGCAATCTGGAAAGACTCCCGGGTGCATAACCTAATGCCTCTATCTATTAACGGTCAAATATTGACAGAAACACTAAATCAAGCATCACTCAATTTAATCAAACACAGATGATAAACAGGAAAAGATTAACACGCATTAAACACTCGAATACATGGATTGAAAAAGGTAAACACATACCCCATTCTCAGTTTGACGCTGCCGATCTACAACCGTTGGTAATCGTATGACGCATATTTTCCTTTGATTGTAAGAATCTTCCAAAGTGGAACCTTTTTTAAGGTAAATAATCTTCCAAGTTCATGTCGAATCCTTCAACATGAACTTGAGTGTGAGAGAAGCAGCTGTTACGGTTTAAAAATTATGCGAGAGATTTAATAATTGTCTAAGAGAAAAAGAGGGACATGATGCCTTTATATAGTTGTGTAACGGGGTGTTAAGTTTGAAATTTGAATTTCAATTTAGAGTTCAAATTTAAAACCAACATTTGTTCAAAACTCTGTTGAGGCAAGTGGGATTCTTACCGTTGTTCAGGCAAGTGGGTACGAAACAGCTGTTTTTAATAACAAATGTTGTAATATTTTATTTTAGTACATTTTAAAAAAATGTAAATTTATGGTAAGTTATTTTAGTTGTTTTATAATATCTCAAAAAAATATTTACATCTACCATTAGTAACAATTACATAGTAATAAACTTCATATTGAAACCTATTCTAACTTCACAGATACTTGTAATATAACGACTTGGAAATTGATGGTTTCAAACAACTGTCATCCATTAAATTCTTTTTTAGTTGTTTTATAATAGTAAAAAAAAATATTTACATCTACATTAATTACAACCGTATTTTGCAAGTTTCAATCTAGGTTGTTGAAGTGTTTTCTGATCATTATAGGGTTTTAGGGCTATTGACTTCTAGTAATGATCATTACCTTGAAACTCAAATTTTAAAGAGACTTTATAATATCTCAAAAAAATATTTACATCTACCATTAGTAACAATTACATAGTAATAAACTTCATATTGAAACCTATTCTAAGTTCAAAGGTACGTGTAATATAACGACTTGGAAATTGATGTTTTCAAACAACTGTCATCCATTAATTTTTGTTTAGTTTTTTATAATAGTGCAAAAAAATATTTACATCTACATTAATTACAACCGTATTTTGCAAGTTTCAATCTAGGTTGTTGAGCTGTTTTCTGATCATTATCAGATTTTAGGGCTATTGACTTCCAGTAATAATTATTACCTTGAAACTCAAATTTTAAAGAGACTTTATGTAACACCCCACCCATAACCCGGGTGATCATGCACAATTGATACCACTTACAACGGAAGCAAACTAAACTTTCATTATAACTTATAACATCCGAGTACAAAACATTATTTATTTACAACTCTTATCAACTAAAAACTTCATAGTCTCTAGGCTTCACTACTGCCAGACGGGTTCTACAGCTGTCCTCATGGTTCACCTGAGATAAGTATACTCAAAACGACGTCAGTATATTACTGGTGAGCTCATGCTATACAATTGACACAAAACATCACATTAACATTTATGCATACACAATATGGGTTATGACTACCGTACTGGCTATCTCATAACCACTGTACAACTGACACACTGACCCCCAGTAGTGTCACCACAACCACCTATAGGTATGGAATCCGTTACTGAGCGCATGGTTACTCCATACTGGACACCCCTGGCCCTATTTCAGCTTTTTGTAACGTACCATTAAGCATACAAGGATCCTTTATACCCCCATAGACATACGCATATTGTAGCATTCCCATTTATTACTAGTTTTGACAGGACGAGTATACTATCACAGTTTTATAAACAAACATGATAACTCACCTGTTTAACGATGCTCAACACTTGCTAGTATAACCAGGCAATATCTCAGGGTCCTGACACAATTACATAATCCTAGATTAGGTAATGGTACGCCTAACTAATTATTATTATGTTTGGATATTGGTTAATGCAACCTTGTTTAAACATGAGTGATCAATCCATGCCTAACTAAGGCTAGGCTATCTAATACCCACCCCTAATAATAATCCTAATACCTAAAAATAATAATACTAAACTACCACTAATAATACTAATAAAAATAACTAAATATAACTTAAATGAGAACATACCTCGACACTATCTACGGCACGTTGATGTAGAGTCTCCCCACTCGTGCTCTCAAATTGACTATTAACAACACCCAACGGGATATTGTAGGCTTGGGATCCTCTTATACTAGAGTGTTCCCAAAAATTAGTTATACTCTAATTGATTCCTATGTAGCTCTATTTATACTAGAGGTTGAATAGCACAATTATTTCACCCGGTCGATGTGGGATAGGATATATAAGCTAGCACACAACCACTTCTATATTCTAAAGATTCGATGTGGGACAACAAACTGACTAAAGTTTTCTTGTATCTCGATGTGGGATTGGGATTGTGCAGCTTGGCTGCTTAGATACATTCACGTGAGTATATCAATATCAAATGAAGTTATAAATAATTATAATATTATTATATTATTATAAATAATTCAGCTGCTTTGCTCGTTTTTCTCGTATAACTTTTAAATTATAATGTTTTACAAACTTTCGAATATACTTTTAAGACGAGCTAATTTTTCTCTATGCGTCAACCTAAGTTTCATTAAAAACGGAGTACGGTCAATTACATTATACTTTATTATTATTACTAAACGGTCTCCTATACTAGCCCGAACTCGTCTAGACACTTCCTATTTCAAACAACCATCTTACTCGTTCGACAATATATAAGTTTCATATATTTTTATTTGGTCCATAAAATGGGGTGTTACAACTCTACCCCCCTTAAATTAGGTTTCGTCCTCGAAACCTGTCAAATCGTGAACAACCAAGAGTAGGATTTCTTCATCTACTCTCACTTTTCCCATATTACATTTTTTTCCATGTTCCATTATATCCATACTTGTTTTATTGTCCTATATCTTATTAGTCGTCAAGTAGATGATATCCTTATCATATACTTATTTTGGGAACTTCCGTCCAATAGATGGGGCTTACACATCTCACCCTATATAGCGTTTCCTAGGTTGCATCCTCAATGCCGACTTGGTAACTACTATCGGATAATGAATCAATCTATGGTAGATGGTTGTCCTAATTACCATCTAAGCTGATTACATATCTACAAAGCATTTCCTTAACTTTTTGGACAATCTATTCTTTATGTCCGTAACAACTCATATTTATTTGAGTTTCTAGATCTTACTATAGACTTTGACATAATCTTGAAATGAAACAACTATGATCTTGTTAGACTAACCGTGTCACGAGACTATCTCTATAATATAGAGTCGAACTTACATTTTATCTTATAGTCCTTACGGATGGGATGAAAATTTGCTGATTTGATACGCTTATCAACTATCACCTAAATAGCATTATATCCATGACTCGATCTTGGTAGTTAAGTAACACAACTCATTGTTATTTCCCCCATTTTCCTTCTGCATTTTAGGTTGTTGTATGTAGCTAGTTGGTTTATGACGTTTTGAATCAACTCTTTTGAAGGTAAGGCATTTCTCTACATGTCTTGCACTAGATCATTTCATTTCTGGCTACTAATAATCACTTCTTATCAGGGTGTACTAGCACTAAAACATAATGGGTTTCCTCCAGTATCATAACTTATAGTCAGCCAAAACTAGAAAATCATGTTCGATTGTCGAATCTTAAGATCTAATCGTTATCAGGTCTCAATAGTTTTTATACGCGAACCATCACTACTTTCTTAACATGGGTAGGCATCAATGCTCCTTATTGTGTATTCTTAATTTATTCTCACAGTTTATCATAACTAGAATTTTTGATGCATATATACTTATTGGTTGTGCTCTTTCTTTTCCACCGTGTACATCTATGATCATGTTTTCCTAACAAACTCAGTTCAAGAGACCCATAAAGACTAATGGTGTGTTGGTTTTATATGAATGGCATCGCTAAGTGTATTCAAGTCTCTAAAATCGATGCACACACATCATCCTGTTCTTCTTCTTATCAAAGAACCTGAGCTTGCGGGCTTTGGTTACAATGTTAATCTTAATCATTTCCATAGGTTTCTTAATACTACTAGTTTTCTTGTTGTTAATCAATCTAAGTTATGGTATCTTTCTGTTGCACATGATTTCTTTTTAACAGGGCAAGGTGCTACACAATCCATTTTTAGGACTACACTAAATTTGCTAAGTTTCCCAGGCATTAACATTATAGGAATCATTATTGTTCAAACTTTCCATAGATTTGCTAATGATTTCAACTATCTCCTTTTGATCGTAACCAATAGTTTCGACTCTAATGCTATAACCTAAATCTTGGAATTCTTGATTCAGATCACATTTAAAGATAGTTGATACTAAGCTTCTCTTCACACTAGCTTCCACGGTTTCAAATAGATTCTTAGGGGCTCTAGCTTTAATCAATGCTCTGATTTATGATGGTACACTTCGCGTAAGCCGATTCATCAGTTGTTCTTTTATTGCAACCTGGTAGGGAACTAGGATTCCTTAAACTTCATGCATATTTCTTTATGTATGGTTCCCCAATCTAATATAATAAATAAATCTCTAATCATTTGGGCTTACTTTAAGAACATAATTTCTAAAGAAAGTCTAAGGTGAGCTTTGCTTGACTCATTTTCTTGGCGATGTATTTTCCTTAGGTTCATAATATAATATTCCACCAATATGGTGTTTCACATTGAAAGAAATGCACCGCCATTTTGACCTTACTTACTTTATGTAGTCACAATGTCAAAGATAGATTTCATTCAACTTAACCGGTCATATAACTCTATCAATCCACTTCCTACCATCAAGTTTTCGAGGGTATAAGATATCTAATATAAGTACACTTATTTTACTTACTTTTCATCATTCTAGTTTTCTTAATCTATAATCCTAGTTATAGACGACAAATAACTTTCCTCTGGCTTATTCCCCAGACTTGTTTTGGTTGAGTAACATCTATAATCATGGCTATCCTTAAAGCAATCCTCTGTATTAGCCACATCGCCTAAACTTACTTTCACATTTTCCCAAGTCTAGACATTTTGAGATGGAGTCTGGGTTTAAAAGGATCGAGGTTTCTCTTATTAATAGAGTATTCATCTCTGTTTCCAGATATAATGGTTATTTGACACCTTAATAAGTTAGTACGTATGTTACTTTCATTTTGGGGTGCACCAGAATGTATATTTATCTTCTAATACTATGTGATCGTGTCATATACAATAACATGTGCTCTTAGTTCGATATTATTCAAGTAACATAGACTTGGGTTCATACATGCCTAAATTACCCAAGTGTGCCCACATTTACTTTTACATGTGTGGGTATACATGCCCTCCACCTTAGAAACCAAATCAAACCAAACTAGTACATGTACTGGGCTGGCATACTGCCTTACTATTATTATATTTCACCACTGGGCAACCCATACTGGGAAGGCTCACCACGGTTTCCCCCAGCCTCAATACCTCATTACGAATTCATGGATCCACATTGCTTCAATGCCCATGCATGTATGACACATCACATTTATGTACTCAGGTGAAGTGTGGTGTCGGCCTTACATGGTGTCAACACCTCACTTACCTTACATATCCTATATACGTATAGTTCTAGAAAAGCAGTCATGATACTCAAGTTCACACGGGCCTCTTATCAAAACTTAACTTTCATTCTTCTTAACTGAGTATAACCTAGCAATCATGGCTTATGACAATATTCTTAGAAACCCGTCTATTAAGTCTCTTTATTATTTAGTAATCAAGACTTAAGGGATCCATCATTCATATGTAAGTATTATTAGAGCTGCTAACGTAATCAAGTCTTAATGTCCAAGTCTTAGTCATCCTGGTCCCTAAAATATTCTGGTTAAAGCCTAGGTATTCTCAGTGCAATACCTAATTCGCTAAAACCTCGGGCTCTAATACCAACTGTAACACCCCACCCGTAACCCGGGTGATCATGCACAATTGATACCACTTACAACGGAAGCAAACTAAACTTTCATTATAACTTATAACATCCGAGTACAAAACATTATTTATTTACAACTCTTAACAACTAAAAACTTCATAGTCTCTAGGCTTCACTACTGCCAGACGGGTTCTACAGCTGTCCTCATGGTTCACCTAAGATAAGTATACTCAAAACGACGCCAGTATATTACTGGTGAGCTCATGCTATACAATTGACACAAAACATCACATTAACATTTATGCATACACAATATGGGTTATGACTACCGTACTGGCTATCTCATAACCACTGTACAACTGACACACTGACCCCCAGTAGTGTCACCACAGCCACCTATAGGTATGGAATCCGTTACTGAGCGCATGGTTACTCCATACTGGACACCCCTGGCCCTATTTCAGCTTTTCGTAACGTACCATTAAGCATACAAGGATCCTTTATACCCCCATAGACATACGCATATTGCAGCATTCCCATTTATTACCAGTTTTGACAGGACGAGTATACTATCACAGTTTTATAAACAAACATGATAAATCACCTGTTTAACGATGCTCAACACTTGCTAGTATAACCAGGCAATATCTCAGGGTCCTGACACAATTACATAATCCTAGATTAGGTAATGGTACGCCTAACTTGTAACGACCCTGGCGTCGGTGCCGGGTCGTCGGGTCGGGTTTCAGAGCTACGCAGCGGATTCGGATCATAACAGTCTTGACTCTTTCCAGGATCCACGTCATTATATTTGTTGGGTTACCTGAACACATGCCAAAAATAGTTTTTGTCAACATAAAGTGAATGGCCAGTTCGTTTATTGATAATTCTTTTATAACATTCTTTTATAAACATGCTTTACAGTTATAATTTCTAGAGGGGAAAATATATTCTATTATACCAATTCTATTATATATCACTCTTATTATATCTCAATTCTATCGTATCGATTATATTACGTGCCATTCCTATCGATGGTACCACTCTGTTCGTGGTAAAATACCAGTTCCTGTCCTCTACGTGGACAATAATGGTTTTGGTCCTCTACTTGGACATTCCTACCCTCTACTTGGGTAAGACTGGTTCTTGTCCTCTACTTGGACAAGAAAGGAAATGGCGGATACCGGCCAGTACTGTCCTTGTCGTTTCTATTATCCCCTTTTTATATTCTATTATTTCTTATAATCTTTCTATTGTGTAAAGCAATTCTAGGTTTTCTAATAAATGACATGTATTCCCCCGAAAACGCTTAATAAAACAGTAAAAGTGGGGAGTTCACGATACTCACAGGTTTGCGTTAATCTTCTAGCTAATCTTCTTATTACAATTATATTTCATATATATATTGATACGTTTTACGCGTGAGACTTGTTAGATTGTAATACTTAGGATATATATATCATATATACATTTATACATATACAACTTGATAGATATCAGATAGTCCTAAACTCGGGGTTCATTATTGATTGCTATTATATGAGACACGACCCGGACATCCTACATCTAGCTGGCCATTACAGCTTGGCACTCGTAACTAATAAAGCTGGCCATTACAGCTTGGCAAAGAAAAGGAAAATATTATTATTAACCCGAGTCTAGAGTATCGTCAATATACCAATTTGTATTTATATAAACATATATATTTTATATATGTTTATTGATGTTATATTATTATTATCAAGTCCGTACGTTAATCGTATTATATATATAATCTTTATAATTATAATACTCCTCTCCGCGTTATATTGAACCGGGTTCTATCCCAGTGCTGACCGAGTCGCTGAGTCAACTCGGTATCAGATTCAAGCTCTCCAATCCGATTAACGATACCTCGCAATCAAATATAATCACCATATTAATATTAGATTATATTATAAGATTGTAACTCATTAATCCAAAGGATTGATACTTACCGGACAAATAACCGAATAGTGATCGGAATGATGCCGAGATATGATTCAGACTGCTCGGGAATTAACCCGAATCCAGACCTCATTTGTCAAACAACCACATCATCGATTCCTTTTTAAGAGACTAGTGTGAATGCCCGCGCGTTGCCGCGGGTGCTTATATTTTTCCTGCACATTACGCATCGGCTTTCACATAATTTATTTTAAAACGATTCACATATGGTAGGAAACCCGCGTAGCAAAAATTTGCAGTGGCGATAAATCAAAAGTCTGACAAATAATCATAACTTTGTATTTTGAGTCTATAGTTAAAATGTGCGCCCTTTAAGATAAAGAACTCGTATCAATTACCATCTCTTCTTAAGAAGTCATCTAATACACCTAAACCAACCGCCAATCCAGCTAAAGATGCAACCGAACTCTATGCACATGCCCATGCACATTAACATGTTCCAAACCACCACTTCTGGCATGCTACCTCCTCTGCTCTGATATTTTAGTTGAAAATAATGTAAAAAATGGCCAAAAATCATAGGTGGGTAGGCCCAATACAGCCCCTTCGACACGTAAATAAAAAAGGATGAGGGAGAGCATGCACATTCACCTTCCAACCAACTGATTTTGCATGTTTCACGGCTGCAAAAAAAAGTGAGCAAATTACTTGTTTTGCATGTTGAAAGTATCACCATATGCTTGTTTCATTTTCGTACTGCAAAATATGCAACCAATGTCAGAGTACAAGCTCCTGTAATCTATGACAGTGGCCTCATCCTCTGGAGCATCAAGGTCTTGATAGCTACATATATCAATTTATATAAAGAAGATATTAGAAGTAGAAGTTATGTAGTCATATTTAATATAATAAGTTAAAGGGATAATTTCATATAGCCCCTCAAGAGTTGGTATAATATCATAAATTCATAATAACCAAGCAAAAATCACAATATCAAATATACTGGGAGGTTTTCTTTGTCATGGACCAATTTAAAGTGAGCAAAATTGGCATCAATAATAGTAATGCCAAATGGTATAAATGCATTCATCAAATTTTCAATTGTGTTGTCTTTGTGTATCAGCTAAAGCACTCATAAGATCTATATTATCAAATTCATCACTCAAAAAAGGTCCATTAAAAGGAATATCTTTTTTTTTTGCCAACACCTCTGCAACTGATGTGTTGTTGCTAATTAGGCCAACTGCTCTTCGAACCTTTGCAATATCTCCACCTGGTACAAACGTTGGTGCATGATAATTGGTTTAATACTTGATTGGCATCGGTTGTTAAATCACGAGTGGAATTAGATCATTTGGAATTAGAAAGCGGGCCGATACGAGCTAAAAGGGATGAACGGATTAAAGTGTAGTGTTAAAATTGTTTTGACATATTAATAGTATAACTTTATAATCCATACTTAAAACAACGGCCGAATAAACCTGACGTGTCTCATCTTTTAGGAAAAAGAAACGTGCAGCCAAAAGTTGCTTGTCGAAACCTCGCCAGAGAAGCTGGTTAACCATTTTGCCCCTGCATTAAGATTAACATTGGTTTATTACACCCTGCAATATTTATAGTCAGACTATAAAAAAAAAGCAATGTAATTTCTAGCATTCAAGAAAATATCTGATTGCCAAACTGTTCAAGCACCAAACCATGTGTAAACATGTACGAAAGTTAATATTTTGACTGAAATTAGGTGGATTCATCTCATAACTTCAAGCCATAAAGGGGAAAACTGGAGTAATTAAAAGAATATCTCTACCTGCCGTTTATATGGCGTGAATAAGATGAAAGGAAGATCGAAGTGAAAACCCTCGAACTGGTCAAGAAGATGGATTGGCGTGTGCTTTATTGTACATATTCAATCAATTGAATGGCCGATTAAATAAATAACATAATTGAGGGCGATTGAATAGAGACGCTTAGGATTATAACATTAAATATAGGTATTCACACTGAGATGGTTACAGGAATTCCATTGAAGAGGAGACCCTTCATCTGCACCATTGTGGGGGTAGTGATGGAAAAGAAGGGTATTATTGTAAAATTCTTTTGATATTGTAAAGAAGGAGTTGAGTGAAATGTCTATATTACCCTTCAAAGTGTCTTAATTGTCCCCAATATCCCTATAATACCCTTATGAAATAAGCTTTATTCTCTTATACTTGTTGCTTTAAAAATTGTACCCATGTCAAAATTCTAATATGGTACATCACTCCTCCTTTATAATGTATTATAGATTGTATTATAGATTATAGATAATATCACCTACACCTCAATAGATGGTTATGTGAAATAGAGGTTCGATAGATGGTTTCGGTTAACAGTAATTGATATAAACCATGGAAAGAAAGGTGAGTAGGGCTCGGTGAGGAATAACAAACACTGATGACAGTCACCGGAACCGGTGACTGTCCGATTAACGAATAACACAAGGTCACGGGTTTGGTTTATCAAGTATTATAACAGAAAACAGGAGGATAATATGATTCGTTTTAAGGATTCGATGGCAGTCACCGGGTTTGGTGACTGTCCGGGTATGATAACAGAAAGACACAACACAGAGGTGGTTACCGAGTATTATCCGAACAGAGAGGAACATAGCTTGGGTTTATTATCGGAAGAGACTCGGGTTTGACTGTAGAGATTAACCGGAGTTACAAATACGGACCCGATATCAAGATTCACTACAAAATAAAAGAGTTGGGTTCAATCAATACAAACCAGAAACAGAAGATTAGGCTCGGTCAATCGGTTATAATGAATTCACGACAGTCACCATAACTTGGTGACTGTCCGGTTGATAACAAGGGGTGGTTTACGAGTGTTTATCAGCCAAAGGGGAACGTGATTCACTGGATAATAATCACATCAAAGAAGAGTTCGATGATTGGGAGAGATGAGTTAGCGGCTGGAAACAGAGGAACAGTTTTACCGGACTGTTAATATTATAAACGAAGGAGGGTTGGGGTTCGATTATGGTAACCGGTGATGATTACACAAGGAGGAGGAGGTTACCGGTTGTATTATAGGAACCAGGTGGGGACTTGCCGGAGAGAAGGAAAGGAGACGGCGGCGTCGGCGGTGTTCCGGCAGCGGTGACCGGCGACAGCGGAGGCGGCGGCGGCCTGCCATGGCTGTCCGGTTCCCTGCTGCTGCTCTCTCTCTCTCTTGAATTCTCATATGTGGGTGTTTTTGTGAGGTATGCAGACAAATGAGAACAAGCAAGGTTTTAAAAGGAGGTATAAAATAAAGGGGCGTTTGGCAACGAGGATAATAACTGGGACTCGCGATGTTTGGTAACGAGTATTAGACTACACCGAAGTGTTTGGCTGCTATTTAATGGCTGAATAGGAACGTTTGGCTGCAACTTTACCAAACTAGATTTATTATTATTTTATAAACGGGTGGTCGGGTACAACCCGACCCGTTAACGAGACCCGTAACACCTCGGGGTGTTACATTCTCCCCCCTTAGGAAATTTCGTCCCCGAAATTTGAGAGATCTTATCCTTTATACCCTTACTCTTTAGGGATATTACAAATTTAAACCAAAATACTTGTCAACGAGACATGATAAGTTCTTATGGTTTGCGAGGAAATTTATTTGATATCAATCCAATAATATAATTAGAAATGTCAATCTGTAAGACTACATTTTGATCATTCTACTAATCACGTTTTAACCTTTCTTGCAATAGTCATATTAATACAGATACATGGAATATCTGTATTTTATGGTATGACTATTAAAGGTTTTTCGATATATATATAGATTGACATTTCTTTATACTGTGAATATTCTTCATATCTTGTTCCTTGTTAGAGTGAGAAACAGACTGAATATTATTCTTATATAAAGATAACTCGAACATACTTTGCGATTCTAATCGTTTTTCTTCTGAAAGATTTACAAACTTCCAGCAAACATTTCTAGAGTCACAAATCAATACAATATTCTCATCGTTTGATATTCGGATTCAATTACAATGATATCTAAATATAACTTAAATGAGAACATACCTCGACACTATCTACGACACGTTGATGTAGAGTCTCCCCACTCGTGCTCTAAAATTGACTATTAACAACACCCAACGGGATTTTGTAGGCTTGGGATCCTTTTATACCAGAGTGTTCCCAAAAATTAGTTATACTCTAATTGATTCCTATGTAGCTCTATTTATACTAGAGGTTGAATAGCACAATTATTTCACCCGGTCGATGTGGGATAGGATATATAAGCTAGCACACAACCACTTCTATATTCTAAAGATTCGATGTGGGACAACAAACTGACTAAAGTTTTCTTGTATCTCGATGTGGGATTGGGATTGTGCAGCTTGGCTGCTTAGTTACATTCACGTGAGTATATCAATATCAAATGAAGTTATAAATAATTATAATATTATTATAAATAATTCAGCTGCTTTGCTCGTTTTTCTCGTATAACTTTTAAATTATAATGTTTTACAAACTTTCGAATATACTTTTAAGACGAGCTAATTTTTCTCTATGCGTCAACCTAAGTTTCATTAAAAACGGAGTACGGTCAATTACATTATACTTTATTATTATTACTAAACGGTCTCCTATACTAGTCCGAACTCGTCTAGATACTTCCTATTTCAAACAACCATCTTACTCGTTCGACAATATATAAGTTTCATATATTTTTATTTGGTCCATAAAATGTGGTGTTACACTTTATATTTTTTAGTTACATATTTATTTATCAAAAATGAATATGTACATATTGATTGGACAAATAAAAATCTACATATTTATTTACTGAAGGTATAGATGAAGATTTATTATACCTCTAAAAAATTAACATATTTATTTACACGTATAAATTGACACGTGGATTTATAAAAAAAGTACAACTCTAAAAAATTAACATATAATTTGTACCAATAAAAATTCTACAAAAATATCAGCATCTATAAAACGTGTAATTATAATTTTGAATGAAGACTTATTATACTTTAGTTGGAACATCTGTTTACCTATAAACAGATCTTAAGAAAGCATCTGAAACACAATTTCATGTTTATACTTTCAAAAACATACTACAGAATATACAAAAAAACTAATAACAAAATGAAAATAATTCTTTTACTAATCTCCGGAAAACTTGAAGCTGACGCAGCTAATACATTCAAATCAACTTTCAATATAACATGTCTTTATACACGCATAAGTCTTCAACACCTATTCCTTCCTTTCGCTGTAAAGAATGTCAAAAACACAAACCTTGAAGAGAAAAAAATATTCACAGTTATGCTCCAAATACAATGTTTGAAAAAAAAAGTTAAGAAATAAGAATTTCAACAAACATACCTGTTGATAAACACAACCGTAGGAACCACAAAAGCGGAAGTAGACGCTGACGACTTTCTCAAAAGATAAGCGTAGTGGCGTAAAAGCATTATTGCAATCTGGAACGACTCTATAGTGCCTAAAGCTACGCCTCTATCTGTTAACGGTCAAATATTAACAAAAACACTAAATCAAGCATCACTCAAATTAATCAAACACAAATGCTAAACAGAAAAATATTAACATGCATTAAACACTCGAATACATGCCTTGAAAAAGGTAAAGACATACTCATCTTGAGTTTGACGCTGCCGATCTACATCCGCTGGTCCCCGTTACACGAATATTTTCCTTTGATTGTAAAAATCTACAAAAGTGGAACCTTTTTCAATGTAAATAATCTGGTTGGTGATTAAAGAGACAAAAGATTCAGGCTCACTGAAAAAATAAAACGGATAAATTTTATTGTTATTGATATGATCGCTTAGATTTAGTTTACTAGATAGTTGATTCATTTAACATGAGCTTAGATGTGAGAGAAGCAGCTGTTAGGGTTTACAAATTATGGGAGAGATTTAATAATTGTCTGAGAGAAAAGGAGGGACATGATGCCTTTATATAGTTGTGTAACGGGGTGTCGAGTTTGAAATTTGAATTTCAGTTTGGAGCTCAAATTTAAAACCACCACTCGTTGAAAAGTCTGTTGATGAAAGTGGGATTCTTACCACTGCTCAGGCAAGTGGGTACGAAACAGCTGTTTTTAAACTCAGCAGCGGTGTTTTAACGTGGCCCACGTATTATTTGTGAATATTTTAAGGCGGTTTGTGACGTCAGGTTTTGCATCACGCAGGCATTGGTGGCCTGCCTGAGCTGCTGACACGTCAGCTTTCTGACGTCACTCACGACTCTCCTATTATTGAAAGTATAGATAATTTTAATTTTAATTTAATATCTATTATATAATTGAAAGCCTCAAATCCTACATGACACTCATATAGTCATTCTACCATTTGAGAGTGCCATATAGGATGTCATGTGGTATTAAGTAATTTTAGGGAAAAAAAGTTTAAAAACAAAATTGGATTTTTTTCTCTCATGTTTCCTCCTTTAATTTTAAACGTTAATATTTTTTATCTAAGAGTTTTTTTAAAGAAAAAAAATACACCAAATTAACGAGCGTTTTATGATCTTTCCAACGACTACCATAGTACTATATAAATAACAGAGAAAAAAATGACTATTTTTTGTGGGGTATTGTTCATACAGGAAAAAAACACGTGTTCAGGTAATTTATTAATCATGTATAGGCAAGTCACTAATTATGTTCAAACCAGTAAATATGAATTCTATTTTCAACCAGAGCTGAATAGGTTAATAGAGTTATACATTGTTTTAGGCTAAGTGTTAGCATTAGAGTTGTACACTGTTTTAGGTTAGATATTAACATTAGAGTTATAAATCAGTCTATTTCATATGTAAATTGATGTGTCATATTACATTTTTTAACCCGGGACGCTCCCGGGATATAGGGTATGTTTGGCAAAACTAGCTGGTAGCTGGAAGCTGGTGGCTAGAAGCTTTTTAAATATATTTTGGTGTTTGGCAGAGTAGCGGGAGCTTTTAATAAAATGTATAAAATGACCAAAATGGGCATAATTAAAAGCTTGTAAAGAAAGTTTTTATTTTATTTTTAAAATAGAATGGGTATTTGTGTCATTTACTAATTAAAAGCTTGTAGCTAGTAGAGTTTTTTCTTAAACACTAGTAATAGTAGCTTTTCTCCATAGAGCGTTTTCTCCAACCTAAAAACTTTCAGCTCCTTCAACCAAACAAGACTTTTTATTGAGTAGGAGTTTTTTCTTAAAAGCTTGAAGCTTAAAGCTTCTAAAAGCTCTTAAAAGCTCATTGCCAAACATACCCATAATCTGGTTATATATATTCTATACTACATTATAAAGGAAGAGACATTGACAAATATGTTCAAATTATCCAAAGTTAATATGACATACCAAGGGTTTCTTTACAATTTTCTAAATTTTACCACTTTTCTTCTCTAAATGCCTCTAGAAGATAATTAACTTTTATATGAAAATGGAACTCACCCAAACTAAATAAACACACGGGATAGCAATATTTTTGAACAAATTTCATATAATGGCGATGAAATATAATAATTTATATTACCACAATGAATAATCTTATCTCAGCTAAACTTTTATGAATTTTAAAACTTTACAATAATAATACTTATATTATAAACCTTTTTCATATATATATGCGTCTACCCAGCGGTAAAGTGGACGGAATGGTTCGAGTCCTAGCTACATTGGGCAATTTTTTAGCTGTTGGGTCAAGTTGGGCAAGTCTATTACAAACTTACAAATCACAACTTTTAATTTATAAATGGACAATGACCTTCATATGATAATTTATACAATATCATATTATTACTACATGCTTTTGTCATGTAAATGAACTTTATCATTTAGCAAGATGTTTTCAATTATGCAGTATGTAGATATGCAATGACCGGACAACTTACGCAAGAGTGATGTTTATGTTCATATTTGTTTATTAAGATTTGTTCAAAAATGAGTACATGGTTTTTTTTGGTGAACTGCAATAAGTTATAGGTGGCGGTGCACATTTCTTTTCTTTTCTTTAAACGAATACTTGTTAAAATATAGTGTACACATTTCTATTTTTTTGCTTACCTTGCGGCAAAAATCTAAGCATCTATGGCCATGTTTGGGATTCCTTATTTTACCTCCTTATAACTTATCTCCTTAATCAAGAAAGAGATAAAGGAGAAAATAATGTTTGAGTAATGGGTTGAAAAGGAGTTTTTGTGGGTTGAAAAGGAGATAAGTTATAAGTTAGAATTTGTAACTTTTTAATTAAGGAGATAAGGAGGTAGGAGAAGGAGATAAGGAGAAGTTTAGCCAAACATGCCCATAGTATCGTAATATCGTATAACAACCTATTTGTGGATCCCGCTACAATGCGCGGGCAGCGGGTAAACCCACTGGTATATATGTTAAATTCCAATTCCAAAGAGGAGTCCGTATGTTAATAAATTGGGAAAAGGTATCCTTCCTCCCTCCGATCGAAATCCAAGAGTCCCGACATAAACCTATTCTCTACTCTCCTCTACTCTGCTCTCTACTCCTACTCCTCCCCTTTCCCTTCCCTTCCCTTGGCTGCCGCTCTCTTTCACTTCTCCGTCACCGCCTGCCGTATCTTCCATCTCACCCTTCTCTTTCCACTTTTTCAGTAAGTCTCATTCACCTTACTTACTTCCAATTATTATTTATTTGCTATTAGTAGTAGTAGTAGGGTTTATTATTTATATTTATATTTTTATGTTCTATAATTGATCTGTCTTCATTCAATCAGCATTCTGTTTATTGTTTTTGATACTTGTTTACCACTGCGTTTGTCTGTCGATGTTTTGAATCCCTCCCTATGTTTATTATATATAGCTAGCTCATCACAATATTGTACTAGTCCTTTGCTTAGCCGCTGCCTTTTGTGTAATTACTAACACTTGTTCACTGCCTTATTATCAATAGTTTCCATCGTCTGTTTTGTTTTTTTATTTATTCTACTGATTTTGTTTCATTATGCACTCAGCATCTTCATCGTGCAGTAATTGCATGTACTCTTCTTCTGATCCTCTTATCTCTTTTTTTAGTCTAAGATCGTGAAAGACTTGTATAAAGATGGCAAATTCATCCATACCTGGTATCCTGGAGAAGGTAAGTAGACTACGAGAAGGCTTAGATTTTGACCAATTTTTTTTTTTACATATATGTTAATAATAATAATAATAATGGCTGATTGCTTAAATGTGCAGATGACGGGGAAGGATAAAGATTACAGATATATGGCAACTTCTGACCTATTGAATGAATTGAACAAAGAGGGTTTTAAACTTGACAATGACCTTGAGTCCAGATTGTCCAATATAGTTCTGCAGCAGCTTGATGATGCCGCTGGTGATGTTTCTGGATTGGCCATCAAATGGTTCGAACCACTCTTAGTTATTGTTTATTCGTCGTTAAAACTACTGTTAAACTAAATAAATGTACTCTACTGTTTTAAAACTTGTTTTTTTTAATAGTCTTGCTCCACTGGTGAAGAAAGTTCATGAGGCACAAGTACTGGAGATGACTGATAAGCTATGTAGTAAACTGCTTAATGGAAAAGATCAGCATCGTGACATTGCAAGCATAGCTCTCAAGACAATCTTTTCTGAAGTTCCTACCTCCTCTGTTGCACAATTAGTTCTTGTTGCAGTTTCTCCAAAGTTGATTGGAGGAATCACAGACCCCGTGAGTTACTATACTTATACTTGAATCCTCACATGCAGTAATTGGGTGATGTAGTTAGTTAGTTAGTAAGATATATGTGTGCATTATCTACCTTTCATATCCAGATGGTGTTGACTGTATTGCCATTTTATTGTCATAACTTTTAGTACATCAATCTTTATCTCCTGCTATCGCTGTGCATTGCTGTAAGAGGCTTTTGTATGCTCCAAAAATGCTGATATTTTATTTGAATTTTTTAATTGGCATTCACTTTTGTCTTGGCATTGATACGTTCCTCTTGTTACGTAACGTTTTCATTTAGTTTTCTTCTTGACAACAATTGCTCATAAAGTTGCAAGTTTGCAATGATGTTGTTCTAGTATTTATATTTATGGCCGAGATAATTGTTTTCTTTCTTTTAAATGGAATGATGTACACAAATATTGCATTGATGGATGATGGATGATGGATATGTCAATCTGGTTTTATAACAAACAGTGAAACATCCTAACATATTCTTTTGGTTTCTCAGGCAATGAAGACAGACATAAAATGTGAATGCCTTGATATCTTGTGTGACATTCTGCATAAATTTGGTAATTTGATGACATCAGATCATGATGTGATGTTAGGTGCCCTATTGCCTCAGTTATGTTCCAATCAAGCCAGTGTCAGAAAGAAGACAGTATCATGTATTGGTAAGTAAAGTTTGGGTTATGCTAGAATTTTGTTTTTACTTCCTGCTGTAGAAGTATATGTCCATAGGAGTGCTATAGTTGATATATATTTAACTAAATCTCTTTGCATTATAGCTTCCCTGGCATCAAGCGTGTCAGATGACTTGTTAGCAAAAGCCACAACTGAAGTTGTTCGACTTTTACGTAATAAGGGAGCAAAACCTGAAATGACCCGTACAAACATTCAGATGATTGGGGCTTTAAGGTTTGTTTGTGTGTACACCTTTCCTATTGATTTTAAACAAAATGGCTTCTTTTTTCTTTACACTGTCCTAGTATGTCTTTTGTGTTATTTGCTATCTTCAATTCTATCAATACTTTTTCTTTCCAAAAGTGTGAAAAGCCATGCATCTAGAATGGATCTTCTAACCTAAAATAGATTTGGCTATTAGTTTATGAGTCCATTATAATGAGCTTAGGCCAGTGGCGGCAGTAATACGTCACATAGAGGACTGTAAGCATGGTAAAATATCTTGTACTATGTTTTGGTTCAGTTGGGGTATTCCTGACCAAGAGGAGATACTCATATACGTTATGTTCACCCTCCTTTGCTTCTGGCTATTGGCAAACAATTAAGAAATCAGATATTTGATTAATACTTACAATTATACGAGTAACTGCCACATGTTGCTTGATATGTTTTAGCAGCCTTTTCTCTATACAGCCAACATAGATTCTTTTCATAGCAGTTGGTTGAATACTTGACTGTGCCGAGCAAATTGAATTTATACCATACACTCACTTTTTCTTCCATGTCTTTGTTCCAACTTTTGGTGACCCCCTTTGTAGAGGCAAATTGTGTATGTTGAAAGAAAGAATTCAGTAAAGTATGATATGTTCTTATAAGAAGTTTGTTCATATACTATTATCTATAAAAGATCCCTAAGCTACAATATACATTTATGTCCTTGTCTGCAACTGTTTTGGTCTCAAGTCTCATTTATCGCAATTATTATCATTATGCACTATACTGTTAACCAATTGAGATATTCTCATGTGCTAGTCGTGCTGTGGGTTATCGGTTTGGTCCACATCTGGGAGATACAGTTCCTATTCTAAACCAATATTGCATGAATGCATCAGAGAATGATGAGGAGCTTCGTGAGTATAGCTTGCAGGTATTGGATTTGACTATGCTCCTTTGTTTCTATTTCTCTTGAACTTTAATTAGCTTTACTATATATATTTGTAAACTTGAATATGGTTGTAAATTCTGTGGTGCAGGCTCTAGAAAGTTTTCTACTTAGATGCCCTAGGGACATATCTCCTTACTGTAATGAAATTTTACATTTGGCTTTGGAATATCTTAGTTATGATCCCAATTTCACTGATAACATGGAAGAGGACACTGATGATGAAGTCCATGATGATGAGGAGGATGAGTATGTTTTTCTTTTTCATCCAAGATGGTATCAATATTATCTAGGCTCTAGTTGATAAATTTTAGTCTAATCTGTCATGCTCGGTTGATTTGCAGTGATAGTACCAATGAATATACAGATGATGAGGATGTTAGCTGGAAGGTTCGGAGAGCTGCTGCAAAATGCCTAGCAGCACTAATTGTTTCTCGTCCTGAGATGCTATCAAATCTATATGATGAGGTAATACTGTTTCAATCTTTTAGAAGAAGAGTATTTTAGTACCTGGCGGATGTTTGTGTGTGTTATTGCATATGAATTACTTGTTATGATAAACAAACATGAAGGATTTGACGCGGTTCGGTCTAATCTGACCAACGTCTACGGGCTGCAACCAGGGCTATAATAGTATTTCTGAGGTGATAAGAATTACATAGACCTGTTTATAATACCCCAATTAGGGTTTACAGCATGCTGAGATAGAAACCACAAATTAGGAAAAACATATCAGGGCCTGATTCTGTGATTCACTAGGGCCAGCTGCCATCCTTAGGCTGAAGCCTGTATCACCCACGCCCAACACTACTGACACTATATGTAGTTTTATCTGACCTCCATAGACCCTAATGTCATGGGTGATATTGGTGAGGCACGAATTGTATGTTTTTTCTTTCTCAAGGATGTGGTGCCAAGAGTGTGAAGAATAAACTTTGATTATCATAGCACAGGGCATGTTTATATCTGGTTGTTAGATTGAGTAGCGAACTTTCTAGGTCTGTACTCTGTAGACCCAAAGACTGTCTTCTGTGAACATGCAATTCGGGTTCATCAATAATTTTATAGGTTAAAAATGCTTAACATCCTTGGACCCAAGCTCAACACTTCTACCCTTACATCACATTATTGTTGGCACATTGAGAAGCCTTTTTTGTTATGGGTTAAAAATGCTTAACATCCTTGGACCCAAGTTCAACACTTATACCCTCCCATCACATTATTGTTGGCACATTGAGAAGCCTTTTTGTGACATTTTCCCAAGGACAGTAACCTTGTAGCTATAGATCTCGACCTATAGACACTATGCATATGCCAATGGATTATGTCTTAAGTGGTGCCCGTTCATGTCATGCAGGCTTGTCCGAAGTTGGTTGATAGGTTCAAAGAGAGGGAAGAAAACGTTAAGGTACGCAGCAAACTTACTTGCCTTATTTTTCAGAAAGTGTTTGGATGACTGATTTTATATTCTGCAGATGGATGTTTTCAACACTTTCATTGAGTTGCTACGTCAAACTGGAAATGTCACAAATGGGCAGGTTGATGCTGACAAATTAAGGTGCACATGGTGCTTTTATATATAGCATTGGGTTTCTTGATTATAGCTGAAGGTTATTGTAAAGATTTTTTTTAGTTGGATATTTTTAGGTGGCAATATTAAGTTAAATATCATATACATGCATCTGGATGCTTACTTATTGCTTCAGGCAGATTTACTTGTCAGCTGTTGTGGTTAAAAGAATTAATTTTTGTTTGGATCTAAGTTATTTCTATATCCTGTAGCCCCAGGTGGTCATTGAAGCTAGAAGTACCAAAGGTTGTTAAATCTATTAATAGGCAGCTGCGCGAAAAGTCTATCAAGACAAAGGTACTTCGTTGAAAGTGCTATATATAAAATTAACCGCGGCATTTTTACTGTTGGTTTTGTAAGCAATTGATTTTTTTTTCTCATTATGCTGTCATAATGATTTTATCTTCAGATTGGTGCCTTTTCGGTCCTCAAAGAGCTTGTTGTTGTTCTGCCTGACTGCCTTGCTGACCACATTGGATCGCTAATACCTGGAATAGAGAAAGCACTTTGTGTAAGAGATATTTTGCAATTCTAATTCAGTATGTATCATGTATGTCATGTTGGTATAATAGTTCATCGCTGTTGTTTCAAAATGTCCTTTCTTCAGGAAACATCCTCAACCTCAAACCTGAAGATCGAGGCTCTTGTATTTACAAGATTAGTTTTGGCTTCACATTCTCCAGCTGTTTTCCACCCATACATTAAGGTAATGCTGTAAAATTGTTTTGAATTTGATTTGAATTTTGTCACAGAATTAGTTGTTAGGACTGTAGTTGTACTTGCTTTCTTTGTTGAAATTTTGGAGGGTAGTGTTGCTATAGCTTTAGATTGTAACACGTTTTCCCTTTTGATGATAAATATTTTTTTAATGATTAATGAAGCTACCTACCATGATTTAAGAAAGGTAGTCATGCTATTAAATTTTTCATTTTTTGTTGCTAAAGAGCAATATAACTTGCATGCGATGCATGTGAAAGTTACTATGATTACGTAAGGCATAAATCTTGTTACCGTCCCCTTTTCAATGGGGTAGCACCATACCACTTCTTATTGGTTTATATTCTAGGATTTCCAAATTCTAATTATGCTGTTCTGTTGCTACTTTTCTCCAGTTGGGCTCTTGGTAGTAGAATTGTTTAAGGTTTACCAGAAAATGTTTGATTGTCAGATATTTGATTAAACACGTACTTAACTGTGGGTAACTGGGATATTTGAGAAATGTTGTCATTCCACTTAAGATTATTAGGTGGTTCTGTGTCTCAAATTGAAGTTTGTTATTATACAATAATGGCATGAAAAGCTCTATGCCATTTGAGGCGCGTGCCTAGGCTTCCATAGTTCCATCGAGGCGAGTCCTATGCGTCTGGAAGGGGCAAAAGGTGACCGGCTTAAGAAGGCAAGGTGCTCTCCTGGTTTGATCTGGGCACTTACGGCTTTTTCTCTTTCTTCTCAGCAACTACTTCTTTCTTTTTGTTCTAGCTGCTGATGCTTTTTTAATGTTTTAGCAGCTGCTTCTTTCTTCCCAAAATCCCAGCCGATTTATTTTGGGTTTTTCTGATTCTTTTTTAGTTTTGGACTTCTTTTGTTGTGGGCTTTCTTTCTTGTATTTGATTGTTGGCTTTGTTCTTCTTTTTTGGTTTTCTGTATCTTATTTTGGAGTTTCTTTTTATTAATTGGATAGAATATAAAGGTTTTTAATTTTATTTAGGGAGTAATATTAGTTTTATATACCTATTATACATACATACACACATACATGTGTTAGCACTCTCTATGCGTCAGACATGCACTTTTTTTTGTATCTTGCGACTAGGCGAGTTGCGGCCCTTTGCGCCTTGCACCTTTGACTACCTAGGAAGAGCTTCTTTTGTTGAATAAGCCTTATCATGATTATTTTAGATGACTACACTTGTTTAAATTATTGCTTCACATAAATGTTTGTTTGTGGTAGTTTATGCTGTGTGTAACATACATATGTGTGTGATTTAAAATTATTTTTTATGTTTAGGCTATTTCTGCTCCTGTATTATCTGCTGTTGGTGAACGATATTACAAAGTTACAGCTGAGGCATTAAGAGTATGCGGGGAACTTGTTCGAGTTGTGCGCCCGGACATTAAGGTTGTCATTTTTTTCTTTAACATTTCTTCTATTTATTTAATTTTTTTCTTTAACTTGTTCGAGTTGTGCGCCAGGACATTAAGGTTGTCTGTTTCTTTTTAATTTTTTCTTTAACGTTTCTTCTATTTATATAATTTTGTTCTTATATGTGGTTCAGGTTTCTGATTTTGATTTTAAACCCTATGTCTATCCAATATACAATGCCATCATGTCACGTTTGACAAACCAAGATCAAGACCAGGAGGTTAAGGAGTGTGCTATTTCTTGTATGGGTCTTGTCGTCTCCACTTTTGGTGATCACCTCACTGCAGAATTACATGCATGCCTTCCTGTACTTGTGGATCGAATGGGAAATGAGATAACACGGCTTACTGCTGTCAAGGTCTGTTTAAATGCCATTACTAAGGTTTTCTTGTTGAACTGCCCTCAAGTGCTGTCATCTTTGTTTTAGATTTTATTAATTGTCATTTTCCTGCAACAAGGTAAAACCGTAAAAGGTTTGTCACTACTGTAAAGACAAACTAGTTACATAGAAATAGCTCTACTGTTGTTAATGGGCAGGATAGATTATTAATTTTCATAGATTAGTGGTTATTGATTTTGGCATGTCGTATAAGGTATTACCTTGCTTTAAAGGTGTGGCTAAGGTTCTCCTGAGGCATGAGGCAGTTGTTACACGAAGTGGCACTTTGCTAGAGGCGATATATTACATATATCTGATATTGCGATCTGAGATGTGAGCTCCATAGGAGAGTTGTTGCGAGCTCCATAGCTAAGTTGTTGAGAGCTCCTTGTCTCTTTAGTTTTTCAATATTTTTTTTCAGAGTGGCGCTCTTTCTCTTGAATGAGAAACTCTAGTTTTTTTTTTCTGAGTTTAACTAAAGGTACAGGGGGTGAGGCTCTGTTAATGTGTTACAGGCCCATTTTCTTTTATTTTATTATCTAGTAACAGGCATGGTTTAAAAAAACGGGTGAGGCGTACGCCTCGAGGTGCGCCTCAAGGCGATTCTGTAAGAAAACGAATCTGAGGCGGCGTCTCAGGGTGTTATTTTGTACGTCGCCTCATAGAGCTAAGGCGATAACAAAAATTGCGCCTCAGGTGCGCCTCAGGTGTTTTTGATGTTTATTTTTGATGTTTTGGACTTTTTGTGTCAATTTCAAGCGTTCCATGTCTTTTTAGTATGTGTTTTTGATGAATATGAGGATAAAATTAGTTAGTATTTCATTTTTATAAGATATATGATATTTATATTTATTTTTTAATTCCGCCTCTGGCTTACGCCTCAGTTCGCCTTGAGGCGTACTCCTCGTGAGGCGAAGGGAAAACGCCTCGAGGCACGATTCCGTACTTTTAAACCTTACTAACAGGTTGATTGTTTAACTGTTTCTTACTGATTTTTTTGAGCCTTTTTAGGCTGTACATATAGCTTCTTAGACTGTAGCTTTCTAGGTCTTAAATAAAGTTTCTTAGATTTATACATAAAGCCTCTTAGGTATATATGTTTTCTTGAGCTACTTCAGTTCCACATAGAGCTTGTTGATCGCAAGTAGAGTTTCTTTATATATTAAATCACATTTATATTTATTTATGATCTAATTTTGGATGCTTAAAGAATAATAATGTAGTATGTCATCTGTAATTTATTTATAAATATTATATGAATACTTGGCGCCTTGTGTATCTGAAGCTATTGCCTCGCGCCTCGGCTTTGGAGACTTGAATGCTTTATAGCACTTGGCCTTTGTTTATCTCCATGCTTTATGACTTCGTTTATATCCATGCTTTATGACTAAGTCAACAATGGCTTCTGATACCTGTCTAAGCTTTGATATGTGAAAATACTAATATATCAGAGAATGATGTCACTAGAGTAGTCGAGTGCTCACTTAGGTAAAATATTGGTGTCGGTCCATACACATACATGTTTGTATGATTTGACGTGTATACCTTTAGTATTGTGTACTCGGTTTTCTTAGTAAACAAGTAAACAACCAAAAACAGCTAAGGGTTCAATGAAACTTCAGTAGACACTAGACATACAGCTTCTTGTTCTTCAAATACGTTGAATCTATTTTTTCTTTAATAAACTTACTCTTTTTTAAGTATATGACTGAGCCTCTCATCTTATACAAGGTTGTAAAAATCGGCCTAGGCGGCCGCCTAGGCGCTAGTCAGTGAACAAAATCGGAATAAGGCCCTAGTCGGAGATCTAGGCGTTTTGGCCATTAGTCGGGCCTAGGCGAGCCTAGGCGGTGGTTTTATTATTATTATTATTTTTTAAAAATTTTAAGTTTTTCTTAGTATTTCTAATTGAGGTTCCTAGCGACTAGTAGGTTTAATGCCCAAAGTGCAGTCCGAGTTGTACAAGACATGAAACCCAAGCTTTATTCTCAAGAACGGAGATGAAGATGAAGAAATATGAGCTTAGTAAGCTTACCTGTGACGAATGTAGCAACCGAATGTAGCAACACTGGAGATGGAGGCTGTAACTATGATAAGGAAGAAAGAGGATGGAGGCTGCACAAGGAAGATGACGGCTGCTGGTTGTTGTGTTTAACCTATTTCATTTTATTTTAGTACCCATTTTTTAAGTTCCACCCTTAGTGTTTATGTTTCTTTCAATTTTAACCTCAAACTTCGTTTATTTGTTTTTTCATTTCATTAATAGTTAAGCTTTTTAAGATCTTTATATAGTTTTTTTAGTGTATTATGTGTATATATCTAAGTATTTCTATGTATTATGTGTATATATATAAAATACGTATAAAAACCCTATAAACGCCTAATTCCGCCTAGTCCCGACTAGTCCCTAGGCTAGACCCCACCGCCTGCCTAGCGTCTAGCGCCTTCTACAACTTTGATCTTATAATAGCTTGAGAGGTTTAATGTGTATTGTATGTCAAGTAGGCAAGTGCATAAATTTTTCTCTATCATCCTTTTGGTTTTCAGGCATTTGCAGTGATAGCTGCATCTCCACTGCACTTAGACCTTTCATGTGTGCTTGAGCATGTGATTGTGGAGTTAACTGCATTTCTACGGAAGGTATAAGAAACACCGGTTTTTAAATATTGTACTTCCTTTAGTGAAAATTAGCAAACGTTTAATCATGGTTATTCTACTTTTGGAAAATAGGCTAATCGAGCATTAAGGCAGGCGACATTGGGTACTTTGAACACACTAATTGTTGCCTATGGTGATAAAATTGGTTCTGCTGCTTATGAAGTTATCATTGTGGAACTTTCAACTTTGATCAGGTTTTCCATTTGACTTTTCAGAATTTTGTAATAATATTTTTATGTAAACTTAATGCATCTATATATATACACACACACACACATGTGTGTGGTTTCTTAGTAAATAAAAAATAATATATGTTTGATTACCAGTGATACAGACTTGCATATGACGGCTCTTGCCCTTGAACTGTGCTGTACCTTGATGTCAGATAGGAGGTCTGGTCCAACTGTTGGTTTGGCTGTCAGAAATAAAGTTCTTCCCCAGGCCTTGGCGTTAGTCAAAAGTTCATTGCTTCAAGGGCAGGCTCTTTTGGTATAGCTTCACTCATCTTATGGAACATTTACTTTTTCATGAGAAGTAGTTTTCTTATTCCAGATCTGCTGTGTTTGTATTTTGCAGGCTTTGCAAAACTTTTTTGCTACACTAGTTTACTCTGCAAACACGAGTTTTAATACTCTTTTGGATTCTCTTCTTTCGACTGCCAAACCATCTCAATCAGGTGGTATTGCTAAACAAGCTTTATTTTCCATAGCACAATGTGTTGCCGTCCTCTGCCTTGCTGCAGGTGACCACGAATGTTCATCTACAGTAAAGATGCTTACAGAGATCTTGAAAGATGATAGCACAATTAGTTCGGTATGTCTCTCACCTTGATGTAACAGTCTGATTTCAGACAGATGGTAAATGACATCAATCTAGCGTTGCAAGATGATTAGACTGTTTGCTGTGACTGACACTGTTGTCTTGGATGACATGTATTCCTACCTAACATCAAATTAGTTTCCATGTACACTCCTCAAGTACACAATGTACAAAATATGCAGAAGAAAACACACAGAAAGTGTAATATCAAATTGTTTTACATTCCTCTACTTTAGATGAAGATAACTTATTTTTTTCATATTATTTTTGGCAAGGCAATAAACTTCTTTTTATATATATATATATTAGAATCCATCAGATCTGACAATCGACAATGTGATCAGATTGTTGTGTTTGAAAACCTATATCCGTTGCAGGTTTATGGACCCCTTTAGCTTTTGTGTTGAGTTTTTTTTTTTCATCTTTCTTTTAGGTCAAACAACACCTTGCTTTGCTATGTTTGGGTGAAATTGGGAGAAGAAAAGATTTGAGCTCACATGCTCACATAGAAAACATAGTTATTGGATCCTTTCAATCTCCCTTTGAAGAGATAAAATCTGCAGCGTCTTATGCACTTGGCAACATTGCTGTCGGCAATCTGCCTAAGTACTTGCCATTTATTCTTGACCAGATAGATAATCAGCAGAAAAAACAATATTTGTTGCTCCATTCTTTGAAAGAGGTAAGTGCTAATCTTAGTTTAGATTTTATTTCAATTATAAAGCGCCTTGCACACTAGTGACCACCTTAACCAATATACCTACTTTGCAGGTTATAGTGAGACAATCTGTAGATAAAGCTGAATTTCAGGATTCTAGCGTTGAAAAGATACTTAACTTGCTATTTAACCATTGTGAAAGTGAGGAAGAGGGTGTCCGCAATGTGGTAGCTGAGTGTCTGGGAAAAATTGCTCTAATTAAGCCTTCAAAACTTGTACCTGCCCTCAAGGTAATACTATCAGCTTTCTATGGGTCAAAACAGGTCTTTATTAGCATTACTTGTAGTGGGCTGGGTCAGTACAGGATTGTTTGCACACTCTCTTGTCGAATATACGTGTTGAAGTTAATGTTGAAAGGTATATATATTTTTGCAGGAGAGAACAACTAGTCCTGCTGCATTTACCAGAGCAACAGTTGCTGTTGCTGTGAAGTATTCTATAGTTGAACGACCAGAGAAGATCGATTCGGTCTTGTATCCAGAGATTTCTTCATTCCTTATGCTTATCAAGGATCAGGATAGGGTGAGTTAAACAAAAGAAAATGCTTCAAGGATTGTAGATTTTTGGGTTATATAAATAAATAAAAAAAGAAATAGCTGTATCTGTGGTCTAACATTAACGAGTGATGATTATTTCGGCAGCATGTTAGGCGTGCAGCTGTTTTGGCTTTGAGCACAGCTGGCCACAATAAGCCAAATCTCATCAAGGGCCTTCTTCCTGAACTTTTACCACTTCTTTATGACCAGACAGTTATTAAGGTAATTCTTATATTATCATTTGATATGTGATAGAAACCCCCGAAATAAGCTTTCTTTTGATAGTTTCTATGTTTAAAACATTTTTGGTGTATATATATGTACTGACCATTGAGTGTTGACTTTAAAATGTTTGTGCAGAAAGAACTGATTCGAACAGTGGACCTTGGTCCTTTTAAGCATACCGTTGATGATGGCCTTGAGTTGAGGAAAGCAGCATTTGAATGTGTAGATACATTGCTTGATAATTGCCTTGATCAGTTGAACCCTTCATCTTTCATTGTGCCTTACCTTAAATCTGGACTTGATGGTAAGCTCATTGTCATGAATTAGGAGCCCATAACTGTAGCAACTGAACCGACAGTTTATCGCAAGCTAAAGCTGATAATTTTAACCCGACTTATCAATATGTTTTTATCTCTAATGGGTCTTGAAAAGGTCACGGTTCAAATGTCTTATAAGTTGCCCGAAGCATATCATTAATGTGTTAATTCGATTATTCAAAATCCTTTTTGATCTTATTTAACATGCTAAATATTTGGACAAAATTGTTTCGGGTCAACCTGAAACAACCCAGGCAATATTACCACTTACTCGAGGATTACTGTCTGAATAACTTTTTGATGATTTACATCTTCATCACACAGATCATTATGATGTTAAGATGCCTTGCCATCTTATTCTCTCAAAACTTGCAGACAAGTGTCCTTCGGCTGTCTTAGCAGGTGAGTGGTTTTTATTTCAACCAGTTTTAGATTGTTTGGACACCCGTTCGTTGATAGCTAATATCCGATGGTTGGATCAAACGTTTACAGTTTTAGATTCATTGGTGGAGCCTCTCCAAAAAACTGTTAACTTCAAACCTAAAAACGATGCTGTAAAGCAAGAAGTTGATCGCAATGAAGACATGATTCGGAGTGCACTTAGAGCTATTGCATCATTGAACCGTATCAGGTATTTTATTCGTTTCTTTTCTTTTCAGTTGTGCAAAAGATGATGTGACCATTTATTTATTTGCAGTGGAGGAGATTGCAGCCATAAATTTAAGAATCTGATGGGTGAAATAGCTAAATCGCCAGCGATATGGGAGAAATATTGTTCAATCCGTAACGAGTGAGTGAAGATGAATTTTGGTGTTAGATTTTTTTACATTGGGATTTGTGGTTGGTTTTTATAATACAACGTTTTTGGTTGGTGATTATTAGTGGGATAACCAAGAGACTATTTCGTGTTACATATCAGACTTTGTTTGAGTTGAATCCAATTTACCCCTTAAAATGACCACCCAAATTTTTACAACCCAACTTTTATTATTATTATTATTAGTTAATTAAAGTGATCTTCATCAACTTAACTTCCAAGTATGTTGTAATGATACTGAAAGATCTACCGACCAAGGACTTATCCTTCCCACTATTCAAGTCAGGAATCAATGCTCCCTCCTACTACTACTACTAATGTAGAGAAGATGAAAGATTAGATAATTTGTTACTGTATCCGACATGTTGAAAGATTAGATAAATATATGTGTAACAAACCAAACCTTATCTTTGCCAATGAGGGTGAATCAAGTCACACACACTATCTATATGGTTTAACTTGGCCTATTTACTCTTACACCTAGCAAAAGCAATCTTCCATACTAAACCCTATCCATCACATGCCTCCACGCAAAGCATCGCTACAAAATCAAGTCGCCACTTGCATTACCATCGGCCTAAAACTCAACAAAAAAGTCGATTAAAAGAAGTCACCATATCAACACAAAAAATGTGGTGCCCGTTTTCTTTCTTTTCTACGTGTGTGGTGTATCGCTGCCAAATGTGGCTACCACCATTCACTAAAGACATGGGGTTAAATGTTAACTATATTATATAGATTATACGAGTCAAAGTATTTTTTCAGAGCATAAAGACTTAAACATGAGGCAAAGATGATAACTTGAACTAATAAAGGTCAACGATTATGAGATTTTGTTATACCTGCAAAGGCTCATGATCCAGCTGATGCCTTGAGTTGCAAAGAAAGACACAGACCGATTCGAGTGAAACCTCATCAATTGATTGCAACTCCAAGTGTTATAAAGCAAATCAACGATGCTCAACTGGAAGAGCTAAAAGCATACAAGATCAAGAAGAAACGAATGGTAGGACAATTGCAAAGATGGCAGAAAACGCTTGCGGTGTTAAGACTATGATTTGGACCAATGTGGATCCTTCGTCAGGGAAGGAGTATTGGATAGAGCACACCACGCTACTCAATACATCTTGGTGCCACTATAATGTATCATGATTTGCAGAAGGATTATTGGTAGCTCGGGATGAAGTGGTAAAACACTATCTATGTAAATAGCTGTTTTACATGTTTGCAAGTAAAGGATGAACACTAAAAGACTTATGGTAAAATCTAAACATTGGATATACTAGAGTGGAAATGAGAACACACTACCATGGAATTCATAGCTAAGTTATATAATAAATGCATGAATATAGCTTTGGAGTTCAGAAGGCTAAACTAGCATTTATTAGTAAATGAGGCGTTTTTGGACGTGTAGTTCGAATACCCATAGACATCAAACACGTTAGTTATGAATATGTCTTTAAAATAAAAAGAAATAGAAAAAATGAGATTGTGCGATCTAAGGTTTTACCAAAATCTCGAAACACTACAAAGGTTTTACCAAAATATCGAAAGTTGATTATTTGGAAATGTACTCAGATGCAGTGGATAAGATAACCTTTAGATGTATATCCGACCTCTTATTTGACGTGCATAAAAGTATATAATATTGTAAAAAAGATGATCCCAACAACACGGATTTAAAAATGGTCTTTCATTACAAACTAAACCACATACACAGTAGGATAATGTACATATCTGATAGTAATATTGTAAGACCCTAACCCGTAAACTTGTGGTTAACGTTTAATCTTGCGGGCTTTGGCCTTAATTTAAAATCGTTCCTGATTTAAAACTTTGACATTTATGAAACCCAACCCGTTGTAATTCATACATTATTGGTCCCAACAAATTTTTACATCTAGAGTTACTTTAAAAAGTGAATCTCATTTGCGGAAGCTTTTGAGTGTTCTAGTGTGTTCGGCTCCTCTCGCGACTTGATCCTTGCTCCGGGACTTCCATCGAGTGTATACCTAGCACTATTACATGAAGAATGGTTAGTTGTTTGATAATGACTCATTTAGAATAGTTAATGCGTTACTACGCGTCGAAAACGGTGATTAAAGCCTTAATTTCAAGAAAATAGGTTTTTGGTTTCAGCCCTGCCGTAGGCTACGGTCTACGAACCGTAGCCTATGGTTCAGAGCTATGGATTTTTACATAATTCCCAGACTTAGCCTTTTTTCCCTTGATTATTTTCCCCAAATCTTGGATGTTTTTAAAACCAAGTTCAAGGTCCTTGCTAAGAATACTTGGGGACTTGTTTAACATCATTTTATCATATGCTCATAAGATGCTACTTCACAAGATCATGTCCCCTTTTCGGTTGTTCAAAGAGTTGTGTTATTATTACCCAAATCGACCCGTTAAGGCCTTAGGTTATACAAAACCTTATTTGACCATTCAAAAAGCATAACCATCATTTTGTTAACCCATTAAACACTTGTTTAACTAAAAATATCGTCCGGTTTGTTTCCTTATGACCCGGTGTAACGACCCAGGCTCACGGTGCCGGGTCGGGTTACCAAAACTGCCCATCGGATCTGAATAATAATAACTTTACTTTCCCAAGATCCACGTCATCATAGCTGGTAGGTTACCTGAACACATGCCCAAAAAATAGTTTCTGTCAACATAAAGTTGGTGAGGTCGTGTTTTAATAAAATGAATGGCCAGCTCTTTTAGTTGATAATTCTTTAACAATATTATTTTAATAAAACATGCTTTACTATGATATTCTAATAATATGTATGCCATTCCTAAATGGTACTACTTTGAAAATGGTAGATAAGTTGGTTCCTGCCCTCTCCCTAGGTTCAAGAAAGGAGATGAAGAAATAATAGCTAAACTGTATTGTTTCTGGTAGTTTCTAATGTCCCCTTAATAATGATAATAATTCTTATGATAGATATTCTTTTATGGTAAAGCATTTATATATATTTTTTTGAACGACTAATGTTACCCCCAATATATTTACAACAAATACACCCTTTGCCTAGACGTTGTTATGAAGATTTCAGGTTACATGTTGATGTTTTCAAGAGATTATGTTTGGATCTTAGAATGCATTACAACTTAACGGGGACACGTAGTGTATCAATTGAAGAGTCCGTTGGTATTTTTTTGATGATATTAGAACATGGATGTAGAAATAGACTAGCTCAAGAAATCTTCAATCATTCGGAAGAAACTATTCATAGACATTTCCATCGTGTTTTGAAAGCAGTGCTTAAGCTTAGCGGGGACATCATCAGGCCAAATGCAAACTACAACGAGGAAGTACCTCCCCAACTTCTAAACAACCCTCGTTATTACCCCATGTTCAAGGTGTGTTGTATATTTTTACTTCAAATTTCATAATTAATACTTTATCTATAGTATTGTGAATTAGTAATTAGTGTTTTTGTATTTATAGGATTGCATTGGGGCTATTGATGAGACACATGTTAAGGCATCAGTCTGAGAGCATGAACAAGCAAAATATATTTGTAGAAAAGGATATGCAACCCAAAATATCATGGCAGCTTGTGATTTCAATATGTGTTTTACATTTGCATGGGCGGGATAGGAAGGCACTACACATGACACAATAATTTTTTTAGAAGCATTACGTAAGCCAGAAGTGAAGTTTCCTCGTCCAACGGGTGGTTAGTATTATTTTAAATGCTATATTCTACTTAACCATTACATTGACCTAAAAGAATTTTTTTATATATAGATAAGTACTATGTTGTTGATGCCGGGTACCCAAATACTAGAGGCCCATCTTGCTCCGTACAAAGGAAATGATGTTCGTTATCACATACCAGATTTTCATCGAGGTCAAACAGCTAGCCAACGTGCTCCGAAAGGACTAAAAGAGACATTTAACTATTATCACTCATCTTTAAGAAATGTGATCGAACGAACATTTGGAGTATGGAAGGCAAGGTAGGCAATATTAAAAGATATGCATAATCTCCTATGAAACACAGGTCAACATTGTGATAGCAACTATGACAATTCACAACTATATCAGGATGAAAGGTCAATTTGATGAAGCATTCAACACAGCACAACAAGAAACTTATCATCCTACTCCAGATTTTGATACCGACCAATCCATTAGAATTAGTGAAACATGAGAAGACACAAGTACACGTCGTAAGAATGACGATCTATATATGAGTTTAGTAAGAGAGAATATTGCAAGAAATCTAATGCAATCCAAGTGAACGGTATATTATCTGTTGATGACATTGCTTTAATGTTTTAGTCATTAGTTTTCAATTCATAAACTTTTAGCACATGAGTTTTTGCTGCAAGCCATAATTAAAAAGGTTATGTTTTGAAATTCACCTGTCCTTTGCATATGCAGATTAATGCTAGGGATTTTGGATATTTGTTTATTGTATTTTGGTTGAAGTGTGTTTGTCGGTTATTTTGTTATCCAATTTAGTCATAAAAGTCCCTCATTTGACACACAAAGTCAAAATGACTATTCTTCTGGCTAGCAAGTGTATATATGTACTACACATAGCTTCAAGTGTCCAATATTCACAACAATTAGTTACAATATCCACCTTCATTATACTATAATAATAGACCAACTACTTTGAACAGTAGTTGGTTTTATTATTATTATTATTATTATTATTAAACTATATTAATATATCAATTGAACACGTCTCACTCTATCTGTTACACGTGTTTCCCTCCCCTGATAACATCAGAGGCAACATAACAGCACAACCAAACTCGCTTCTCTCTCTCTCCTCTCTCTCTCTCTCTATACCCCATCACCGCCGCACCAACTCTTCTGATAACATCATCACCACCGCGCGTTTCCCTCTTGTGACATCATCACCACCACTTCTTCGATGAATAGAGACCTTTTCAGATCTGTGTCTTCAACAGTAACTGAGGTTTTTTTTTCGTACCGGTGTACCATTCACAACTTCAACAATCAGAATAGTTTCTGTTCTGTTTTGGGGCTTTGCAAATCAGGTTATGATTAATGAATCTATTTTTTTGGTTCATTTAGGTCGTTTTGTTGGATCTGTTTTTCTTTATTTGAGTTATGATTGTTTGTTGATGGTTATTGGATCATATCTTGATTGGGAATCATGGTTTACTTTGTTGTAAAGGCTTTTCTGTTTTAATTTTGGATAAATTAGTGGATATATCGTTACATTCCATGAGGTTTCTGTTAGACATTCGAAAACATAAAGTTTAAGCTTCGGTTTTGAATTAGGTTATTGTTAAACCTAACTACAAACCCTCCTATATACTAATTTGTAGTGGTTGATTGATATATTCAATGTGTTTTGGTAGGAGAAGATTGGGGGTAACAAGAGCGGAACATGGAAGCTATGGATGTTCGGCTTCTTCGTTTTCAAAGGGGGTGAAAAGAGGCGTGCTATTCGAACTCAATCGGTTTTGCGCTCTTTTCTTGGTAATTTTTAAAGCATTAATTTCTAAATTTTGACATGCAATGCTACTTGGATAAATTATAAACGTGTCTTATTTTAGCCTTTTGGATATATATCTTGAGGAGACCCCTTATGCGCAAAACAGATTTGTTTTTCAGATTCGGATGAGTCTGATCTCCATGTCTTAGACCGGGTCAGGTGTCTTCCCGAGCTTGTCACTGGCTTGTATGAGAGAAAAGCGAAGAGAGAGACCCGTTTGCGTCATCAGCTTTCTCGGTTTCGCCTGAGAATGACTCATCAGGCTGCAAAGAATGCGAAGCTCGCAAATATGGTGAAAAATCTGCAGAGGATGCGGGTTCTTGAAAAAAGACGAGGCGATTCGGATGCCGGCCCAGAACGCTACTGAGCATCTTATTCTGTATTTTGTTTTCAGTGCAGGGATTTTGGATACGACATGATTGCTTAAATTTAAAATTGAATTGACACCGGCGCAAAGCGCGGTGGGTAAAAACCTATTTGATTAAAAGTAAAAAAGAATGATAACAAGGATGGATAAAATTCATTACGCTTAATAGTCAATGACATTCAAGTTTTAAGTATTACGGATGGATTTTCTGAAGTTAAATAAAGTTTTCTACTGCTACATTTTGGCTGCAGTATGTAGAGGATGTTATTTGACACGAAAACAGGATTATATGATCATACAAGTTACAAAACCAGGTGCGGAAACCCTAGCTTTGAACAAACTGATGTAAACTCAAATCAAGACACAATCAAAGTCATTTTCAATACTTTTCATAGATTAACACATTCATAAAGTTGATTACAATGTCAATTCAGTTAATCTAAATCACACACACACTATCTCAAACTGCTCTGGAACAACACCTCAAAACACACACACCTAATGACTCACTTGAACTTACAAAATCACAAAATCTATATATAGGCTCTGCACATTCGCCCATTGTGAATGGTCGAATGTGAGGCTTTTCCACATTCGCCCATTTACATGGTCGAATGTGTACTTCATGTGTAGTTCCATTTCAGCTTCCTCCATACTTGATCTACCTTCGCCCATTTCTTTCTTCCTTCGCCCAATCAGTCTTCATTTGCCCACTTTAGCCTTTCTAACACATGTTAACTATCCAATCACTAGTCGCAAAACGCATCTACAAACTCCCCCTCGACTATTGATTGGATCGTTTTCTGTCCTCGTCCATGGCTTTGTTCAGCAACTTGATTCTGAGCTATTTCTTCTGCTCTTTTGTCATCTCAGGCTCTAACCTTCTCTTTACCGGTTTTGACACGTTAGCCATCTTCACCATCTTGCCAAGTTTTCCTTCCAAATTACTACCCGCATTAATATCATATGCAAAGCATACACCAACTACTTGAGTGTATTTCTTTGCTTGATCAGCGTCGTTCGGCTCATGATGAATCGGATTCTAAAAGAGCATGATGATGTCTTCGAAGGTACAATTTATCAACCACATAGGATCAAATACATGCACATGCTTGTATTTATCCTTTCCATCTCTCAACACAATCACCGCTTCTGCTTTTCTCCAATCGTAATACCAGAAAATGAAATCAGCACTGAAATGTTGAGGCATGGGCATCAAAGGTATCTTTCTCATCACTTCAGGTGCCTTACATATCAAGGTAACCCGTTTCAGCTTGGTTCTGGGATCAATATCCCTGTGAACTTTCCTCCGGGGATATTGTGGTTTGAATCTATTCCATCTTGTTCTACTCTCCCAAACCAGCTTGTCTGCGCACCAACCGACATGAGTATTATTAACTGAAGCACCCGACATTGGGAATCTGCATAGATCTCTAACCGCCCAGTACGGTAGAGTTAGCAAGTCAATGAATCTGTAGAAATACAAGATCCCTGATTCCCACTTGGCAGCTAGACACTTCAGCCTGCCTAAGTATGTCCACCCGAGAGCTCTGCCTCTGAACTTAGCATTATGAAATCTATAGAAATTTCCTTGAGCTTCAGGTTTCGGTCGGTTCTCATCCATTAATCTCAACTTCTTCAATTAATTCTTCAATTCATCAGACTTATTTGAAGATTCTGGCATATCAGCTCCAAATACCTTTTCCACAAACTCAACACTTCTCTTCTTAGCCTTTTTCTTTGCAGAAGTATTAGGAATCTCAGTAAAATCAGGAAACACCACATCTTCATCAGTTTGTCTGAAGTATTGTGGGTATTCCTCATGTGTTATATCTTCTATCTCCACTTCTTCAAACTCAGGGGTATCTTTATCATCTGAGTGACTTCCAATATCCTTTTCAGGAATATGTGGAATCGACTCATCAACAATAAATTCTTCAAACGTTTTCCCTACCCTCTGTGCAAGTCCATCCAAAATCTCCTTTGCCACAGATGCAGGTACTTCCCCTTCTTCAAGATCAGGATCGTTGTATTCCAATTCGTATCTCATATCGTCAGTTTGGAATATTTCAGCAAAACGACCTGTGAACTCAATGGTCCATTCTCTTCTTTCTAACATGTCCTTATAGACTTGTTTAGCATCATCAGTCAAGGACCTCACCTTCTCATTCCAGAATACACTCTCATCCGAATCAACATTCTCACCTTTCTTCTTCGAACTTGATTCTCCAGTGTCTTTCTTCTTCTTTGAAGGTGGTCTTTTCTCAAAAGTAAACTTCGATGTATCATCTCCTCCATCATTATCATCATCACTGCTACTCTCATCCTCCTTCTGACTTCCAGAACCCTCAGCATCATCATCATCATCATTATTATCATCCTCATCATCACTCTTTTCCGATTCTTCATCATCCTCATCATCATCTTCCTCTTTATCAGATTCAGATGGTTCAAAATCAACCTGTTCAACTTCTTTTTCTTTGTCCTCCTCACCCTCCTTCAACTTGGGTGCAACATTGTACAGGTTGTCAATCAGCTCACTAAGGCGTTTATTCTCAGCCTTCAGTTCTTTGTTATCTTCTTTAATAGCCTTGAATCTGTTTTTGTTTCTCAAACACTTTCCTTCAAGCTTTTTGTTCTTTGCTTCTAGCTTCTTAATCTTCTCATCAATTTCATCCTGATTAGACTTAGAAGCTATAACAATCTGAAGCATCTTTTCCTCATTTTGCTTGAACTTGGCTATTTCAGCTTGCTGAACCACTATCATCTTCATCATATCGTCCATCTTCTTATTCACTTGCTTCATAACCTCGTCATCCACAGTGACTTTCTTTGACTTGGACTTAGATCTAGATGGCTCATCTTCAGCTTCTTTCTCTTTCTGAGGCTTTCTAAACATGTCAAGTACATTATCCAGTGCTACATTGAATTCATCCACTGGTAATTTTGTTGCCTCTTTAGTCTTTTGCTTCTTTGTGACTGGTGAAGATTGTTTAGATGACGTTCCAGCTTCAGGTAATCTCTTTCCTCTCAAGAGTTGATTTAACTCTTTCTCCCTAAGCTGCTTGGTACTGGTTTTCTTAGCCATGGTTTTGTGTTTAGGCTTGGGCAAGTTAACAACTACAGTTTCTCCTTCATTCAACTCATCCAAATTTATAGTTAACCCTTCATCTTCAGCACCAACAGACTTCTTGCTCTTCTCAGCTTCAGCAATCGATCTGTTCAATGATTCAGACTCACCAACCATAGTGGCCTTACGTTTGGTGGCCCGGAGATTTTCAGCATCCGAATCCCACTGTTCCTCCTCCTCTGTTTCTTCTGAATCTACAGATTCCTCATCCACCAAACTTGTACCTTTCTTAGCAGTTGATTTCTTTCTCACAACCTGTTGCTTCGAACTTCCCTGATCAGTCTTTCCTTTGCCCTTCCCTTTGGCTCCAGGATTGACTACTTGCCTTTTCCTCTTAGTATTAGCATCAGCATATACCAAGGGATCATCATTGTCACTATCACTATCAGGATGCCTTGCTGTATTCTTTCCTGGATCATTGTAATCCTCTCTAGCTAAGGCTCCAAACAACCTTCTGTAAGGTGGTCTTTCATTATCTGGCACACCTTTATAGCCCTTCATTCTCACCAAGGTACGAATATTCATGTGATCCAATGCAAGTATCTGTGTAGGATCCTTCTTCAGGTTTGGATACTTGTGATCAAAGATCATCATCAGAAATCTAGGGTAAAGCATGAAATACTTCTTCTTCAAACCCTTCAGCATCTCCAGTATATGATCCAAGATCATACCAGCAACATTAAATGATTTGTTGAGAGTCAACGCAACCATTAATGAGCTCAAACTCTTCCTCATTACATCATAGCCTCCACTAACACATCCAAACACATGTATAATGACGTGAGCAAAATACTTAAACTGCACGCTCAGTTTCCCTTTGTACATCGAACCATCAGTGATAGGTCCTTTGTATTTCATTCTAAGGAAACAGGCTTTCTGCTCAGTCCACGAGAGTTCTCTTGGATCTTCACTAACTTCAAACTTGATCTGGAGAGCTTCTCTGATGTCAGCCTCAGTAATGAACATCTCCATTCCTTGAATCTTGCTTCTGATAATGGTCTGGTTATCAAAGTAATCATACTTAGCGTTGTTGTAGAAATCTTCAACTATATCCTTGTAGATGATAGTTGGTGTAGCCAAAGCATAAACAACTCTGCATCTTTTCAGAAACTTGATAATATCAGCAAACTCCACGTTCTTCTCTACGTCACCCAAATAAGCACAACAGTTATGATTCTTCTCGAACGGCCATTTACTTCTACTTGATGATTCACCTTCCTGAACAGGTTCTGGGACAGGATCTGTGACAATATTCTCAACAGGAATCTCAATATTCTCTTGTTCCTCAGCCATCTGTAACATAAAATCAAAAACAAACGTCAAAACACGAAATCGACAAAAACTTAAAAATTTCAGAATTTTTGAAATCCACATTCGCCCAAAAGTTATGGTCGAATGTAGTTAATTTTGGCCGAATGTAGAACAATCTGGTCGAATGTGAAATAATGTTGCCTAAAAATGTACATTCGTCCATTTAAAAGTTCCTTCGTCCAAACGGTTTCACATTCGTCCAAAACGATTACCCGAATGTGAAATGTGTATTTCCCAAAATTCAAAAATTTTTCAAACATGTTTTTAACCCTTAATTTTGATTCATTCATGGTCTAACATGGCCGAATATCACTCGTAAACCAACAATTGTCCCTTATTTTCATTATTTGTCAGTTTTAAAAGAAAAATTAGGGTTTATCTTTAAAAATCAATCGATTAAACAATTAGAATCTGTAATAACCCTAATTTGTGATTCATTCTCCCCCTAAAACTGTCAAATAATGAAATGCAATCAAAACAAAGCATTATCAAACACTCTAAGTCCTTGAAATCGTAAACCCTAGGTTCAGTCATAAAAACAATGATTCCAGGCTCAATCCGTTGTCATTACCTGTAATTATGGTAGCAAAATAATCAGGAAAGATCAGGGAATTAAACGCACAAGAAAAATTCAGAAACACAACAAGGTCTGGTACTTAAGAAAAATTTGTGAGAAATTTGACTGAGGGGCGAATCTGTGTTGTGGCTATATATAGGAGTCCACTTTCGCCTGTTGAGTATGGACGAATGTAAGGATTTCCACCTTCGCCCCAATTGAATGGCACGAAGGTAGAACGTGTCTACCCGAATGTGAATTTTTGAGTAAAAAGCCACATTCGCCCATTTTACAAACAGCCCGAAGGTGAGAATTTTCCACATTCGACCCAATTAAGGGGCGAATGTGAAATGGAAAATTCTGAAAATTTTGCTAAATCACGAATTCGAATCCCGTTCAACATTTTTCAATCCTTTAAGCTTCCAAAACTCATATTTTCACTTTTAGAATGATACAAAGCCCAGATCGTGTTGTCAAATCTCAGAAATTGACTATCAAGCATCCCCGGTTATCAAAAATAAAGCAGAAATGCAAAAAAAAAAATTTGGATTTTTTTTTTTATTTTTTTTTATCAAAACACACCTAAAATCTTTTTGGGTTTTGTATCTTTTTGACAATAAAAGTAAATTGCAAAAAAATAAAATGCAGCAAAGTAAATGAAAGCATTAAACTTTTTGTGAATTCCGGTCAGAGGATCATATCAGTTTTCTGAGAAATCTGATCACAGCGTTGATTTATTTGTTTAATATTATCATTAGAAACAGTATGTGACACGGCAATTGCTGATATTGTAGTCCACGTAAGCTCACATGCAGACAATTACGCAATGCTTTAAAATGATACGAGTTAGGTGTATTAGACTAACACGATGTGGTGCCCACACACACGACATACTCCCGTATCAAGTAATTGCACAAAGCATCGTCGTAACGCGTGATTATGTCAGAGTTATCCGTAAAAGTTACAAAGTATATAGCACAGAGGTGTACAGGTCAGCAAATGAATGCAGCAGAGTAACATGTGCGTATACACTAGGTTGAGGCTGATATTAATCACTGATTTGCATCAGATGATCAATATGATGTAATAATGATCTATGATCAGTTAAAACATAAAGTTCCTCAATTCGGTAACTTCCGGTTTTGGCAATTAAGCTCTTTTAGCAAATATTCTGATAAAACTAGGTCCGTAAATCAATACGACAAAAGTTTATCAGAATATCCCGGATAACCATAACATAACGACCCGAAACCTCAGATTTTGGCAATCCTATCAAACGAAATTACGGTACTAAGACCATATGCCCATGAGGTGTTCAGCCACGAACGCGTAGTTCGTTATGTTTGTATCACTAATGCACGCAATATTTAGTCTACGAAGCCTATCAGCATATCACACGTAGTCAACACACGCCTCATATACTATACAATTCTTTAGCCTGTGTCAGATCCCCACTGATGTACTATCATTTCCTCTGTTTACCAGGAAATCATTTTGATTTTCTAATTTTTAGATCTTTTTGAATTTTATAATGTTTTTGGCTTTTCTGATAAAATGGCTCCCCCTAAAATAAAGAACATATTTTTTTGGGATTTTGATTTTTCTGAAAAACAACTAAAAACAAAAATTTGAAAGAAACAATCCACTCGAAAGCATCAACTTCTTTGAGGATTACGATAGTAAAGAGAAATTCCCAATTAGCCAAGAGAAATTCCCAATTAGTAAAATATAAAAACTAAAAACTAAAAAGTGATAAACCGAGGTGCCGATTAGTCCTGTTTTTCCTTTATATTGTTTACTTTTAAAAGATATTCAAAGCGTGATCGGTCAAAAGCTTTTGTAAACAGATCTGCACGTTGGTAGTCAGTATGAATTTTGATCATATCGATCAATTCCTTAGCGTAACAATCACGGATAAAATGATATTTGATCCGGATATGTTTCGCTTTAGAATGATTTTCAGTATTTTTAGTTAATGCAATTGCGGCTTCGTTGTCGCAGTGAATAGGGGTTTTAAGAAACTGCAAACCGTAATCCACCATCTGTTGTTGAATCCAGAGTACTTGCGAACAGCAACTCGAGGCTGCAATGTACTCGGCTTCACAGGTCGATAGAGCCACGGAAGTCTGTTTCTTGCATTGCCAGGTGATTAACCTGCTCCCTAAAAACTGGCAACCAGCTGTAGTAGATTTGCTATCTTTATCACAGCCGCCCCAATCTGCATCACTAAAAGCGATAAAATCAAAATTATCATCATTAGGGTACCAAAGTCCTTTTGAGGGACAACCGTTCAGATATCTAAGGATACGCTTGACCGCCGTCTGATGACTTTGTTTCGGCTTCGATTGATAACGGGCACAGAGACACGTTGCGTACATAATATCTGGTCGAGACGCCGTCAAATACATCAGAGATCCGATGATTGCTCTGTATGTAAAAGGGTCCGTCAGCTCCCCCTTAGCGTCCACTCCAATCCCGTGATTGGGTTGAATCGGGGTATCCATCGGCTTTGAATCCTCCATCTGGAACCGGCTCAAGATGTCGGAGACATATTTCGTCTGGTGAATGAAGATCCCGTCGGGTCTTTGGTCCACCTGTAAGCCTAGGAAAAACTGCATCTCCCCCATTGCGCTCATTTCGAACTTTTCCTGCATGACAGTTTCGAACTCCCTGCATAAAAGCTCGTTAGTTGAACCAAATATTATATCATCAACGTATATCTGTACTAGAAGCAAATCATCTCCCGTCTTCTTCGTAAAGAGGGTACAATCGACGAGGCCGCGCTTAAAACCTTTGGAGATGAGGTATGTACTTAGCTCCTCGTACCACTGTCTCGGAGCCTGGTGCAAGCCATATAAAGCTTTGTTCAACACGTAGACCTTATCCCGGTGGATTGGGTCCTCAAAGCCTGGTGGCTGCCCGACAAAAACCTCTTCCTTGACTTTCCCGTACATAAATGCGCTTTTAACGTCCATTTGATAAACTTTGAATTTCTTGTATGAACTATTCGCGCTACCGGTGCATAGATTTCGTTATAATCAATCCCTTCGATTTGATGGAAACCCTGCACGACCAATCTGGCTTTGTTACGAACAATAACCCCACGATCATCCTTCTTGCACTTAAACACCCATTTAGTGCCTATCTTCTTCCTATCCGGCGGCAAATCCGTGAGCGTCCAAACTCCCAATTTCTGGAATTGTAATAACTCCTCCTGCATAGCTTCCACCCAGGCATCATCCTTCAAAGCGTCCTTGTATGTCCTTGGCTCTACCTGCGACACATAACACGCAAACGACCAATCATTTTGACTACCAGATTGTTGAATTTTGGCATATAAAGCTAAAGCACCAAAACTCTCTGGCGAATTAACGCTTTTAAGCTGCCCTCTGGTCATAACACTGCTTCCAGGATCACCGATAACTTGCTCCAGCGGGTGAATACGATGAATCCAAGATTCCGGATAATCAGGTACTTGCACTCCCGTCTGAACAGTCAAGTTCTCTACAGCATCCAGATCATGACCCGTATTTGATGATGAAGCCACATCTGAAGTTGGAGTTGGGTTCACTGGTGGTGCCTCTGGTTCTTCAGCTTGTTCAAGAATAGCTTCTTCAAATTGTTCATCTTCAGATTCCGAAGTGTCTAATGAAGTTGAAGCCTCTTGAAACACTTCTTCTTCTTGTATAGGAGCATTGGTATCATTAGAAGCTGGTAGGGGGTTCACAGTGATCGGACGCACCAACGGTGAAGTCGTTGCATTTTCACACTCGTAAAGTAATCTAATAACAGCTTCTTCAACCAAGCTATCTAGATTGAATGATTCAAAGAAATCTTTGTAATCAAACATCCAATCAGGACCCGTGCCTTGAAGATTTTGAGTATATCGTTGAACTTCCACGTTAGCCCAGTCTTCCACTCGACGAGTTCGCTTGTTGTATACCCGTTTGAGCGGGGTTGCATATCCAACAAAGTAACCCTCCTCGGGTTTAGGACTAAACTTCTCGCTTGGATTCAACATAGTGCAAGGCGCCCCAAAAGGTTCTAGATACTCTAAGTTCGGCTTTCTTCGGTGTAACAGTTCATAAGATGTTTTACCAAACTTCTTCACTGTCAGAACCCGATTTAATGTGTAATTTGCTGCATAAATCGCCTCATTCCAGAACATTACTGGAAGATTTGAATCAGCAAGCATTGTTCTAGCCGCTTCAATTAGAGTCCTATTCTTTCGTTCAGCAACACCGTTCTGTTGTGGGGTGTACGGAGCCGAATATTCATGATGTATCCCTTTGCTTTCACAAAGTTCATCCATCTTGGCATTTTTGAACTCCGTCTCATTGTCACTCCGAATTCTCTTAATCTTCACATTGTAGAGATTCTCCAATCGAGTAAACAGAACTTTTAGGTTGATAAAGGTGTCGCTTTTGTTCTGCAAACACATCACCCATGAAAATCTTGAGTAATCGTCAGTGACGACTAAACAATAAAGCTCTCCAAGATGACTCATGCGCTTGACCGGTCCGAAAAGATCCATGTGCAATCGCTCAAGTGGCATCTCAACAGAGTTAACCTTTTTCACTTTGTGGGACTGTTTGTGTTGCTTCCCCTTTTTACAACTCACGCACTTGTCATTCAGATGGAAATGTTTCACGTTGACTCCATCGACAAGTCCATTTCTCACAAGTTGATTCATTTTCCTCAGATGAATGTGCCCCATTCTTCGGTGCCACATTATCGATTCTTTCTCTGTCGCTTTTGATAGAAAACATGTTATCTGCCCCTGTGATGTTATTGCCTTGGACATATCAAGAATGTATAGATTGTTGACGCGAGGTGCCTTCAACATTATCCACTCTTTAGGAATTGTAAAGCCCGGTTTCAGAATATAGCAGGATTTGTCATCAAAATGCACAGTAAATTGTTTATCACATATTTGACTGACACTCAACAAATTATAATCAATCTGCTTCACATACGAAATTCGCTCGAAACTCACTATCCCATTGCTCACACTTCCTTCCATTGTGATATATCCACCTTTATTTCCCGCGAAAGCTACATACCCTCCATTGATGTTCTTCACGTCGAACAGCAACGCAAGATCCCCTGTCATGTGGCCTGAAGCTCCACTATCAACAATCCAAAGACTGCTAATAGGGCCAGCTGAAGCTCCCTGCACACAAAAAGTAAATCAGTTAGTTCTTTCGGGGGACCCAAGCCTGAGTCTTGGGTCTTTGAACATCAGGTTTCAAAGTAACATTTTCACAAGCATTGTCAACAACTTTTTGATCAATCTTTTTCTGATTGTTCAAAACAGTTTCCTTTCTCTCATTAACCCTTGAAGTTGAGGCTCCTGGAGTACCATTGAGTGTCCAAGATTGTTCAGACCTTTTCAAGATACGAATCTAAGACTTTGGATTCTCAGTTGGTTTCTGAACATTGTTAGCAAATGTAACTCTCTTGGTAACCTTATCTGATTTAACAGACTTAGGTCCAACATTTGATTTGACAATCGGTTTTGATGGAACCTTTTGCCTATCAACTGTTGTGTTCACCACAGGTTTCCTCCATGATTGTTCCATAGCAATCCGATTCCTTCGATCATATTGCATTGGACGAGTGTTCCTCATTGGTTGAAAATTGTTTTGATTATAAAACGATTGTGGTTGTTGAGGAACAACTCTCCTATGTGGTGGCACATAATGATCAATCGGTTTTCTCATGGAATTCCTCACTTCAACCTCGTGCCTTTTATGCCTTACATATGGGCACTGAGCAAGTAAATGCCCTCGTTCCCCACATTTAAAGCACGCACGGTACTCTTCAAAAACATTCGGAGCATTTGGTTGAGCAAATGATCTAACAGGGTATTGATCATTGTACTGCTGCTTCCTTAAACTCTCAGGGAGTGGCCCTTTTGAGTAAGTAGGCTCATTAAAACCATTAGCTCTGTTTTTGGGTCGAACAAACTCTGTGACATGGACCTTTGGTTCTTGAGGAACATCCAAATACAATTTCTTTAATAAAGCTGGTGGAATCTCATTTGTTCTCTCATGTTTTGGGAACCAAATAGTACTTTCTTGCCAAATTTTGTCAATTTTAGCATAGTTAACATCTTTTATTGGAAAGTCCTCATCAGAAATGATTTTATCGGATCCTTCCATCCGATAAAACACTTTGACAGGTTTGTCACATTGTTCATTCTTAACACTCTTTTCAAGATCTTTCTTAACCACATTTTTCTCAAGATCTTTCTTCACAACATTCTTTTCAGACTTATTCACACGATGAGCATTTGCCATCGGAATCACAATCTGAGATGGTGAAACTGGTTCATTTGTAATGATGTGATTTTCTTTTGGAATTTCACATGCATTAACAGTTTCACTACAACCAGTGTCATCACTCTCAGTGTCTGAATCTACACTCTCAGCAGTAACACCCTCATCATTGATACCCAAAATCGGTCTAACATCGGAATGTGGATCACCAATACTTGAAGTATTAGATTCATTTTCCGATGCTGAATCAGATTTTACCGAACTCTCCGGTGTCACTTGGTGACAATTATGGTTTTCAAAGAGAACCGGAGATGGTACAGACCGATAATTGGTTGTTTGATCATCTATGATGTGGTCTACTACATAAGCAATATGCTTATAGCTTTCCAGCTTTTTGTTTACTTTCTCAGCAAAGCATTTGATGGCTGCCATTTCCAACTTGGTGTTTTCAATTTCATTGATATAGTTGTTAATTGCCAATTGTTTTAAAGACAAAGTGTTTTTCAAGTCGGAAATGTCCTTTTTGTAACCATCTAATACTTTGTTAAAAGCATTCAACTCTTTGCGAGTAGATTGACTGTTCATGATAGCACTATCACGTTGAACACGGAGTTGTTTATTCTCCTCAGTCAATCTATCACATGTACCACAATATTTATCACTTGTAACATCAGTGCTACACTCAGAACTTACAGGTTTTGGCGGATCAGTCATGGCCATCAATGCGAAATGAGCTTCCTTTCCTGCAAAGAATCTGGAATAATCAATCTTTGTGAAAGCATCATCTGCAATGCACGACTTCCTTGTCATCAGAAAATCCGCTTCTGCTAGCAACTGATCTATATCATCATCTAGAGAATCAACACTTGCTTCTGTATCCGATTCACTGTCTGAATCAGAATAAACCGATTCACACTCCTCAGGAACATTAGAAACAGTATCAATCACAACTCCAGAATTTGTCTCTTCAGCTTTAACCTCAACATTATCTTCAGCATTAACCTTAACAGGTTCCGTCTCCACATCCATCTCAGCCTCAGACTCATCACTTTCAACCTCAGTTCCTACCTTCTCATCCATCATTACTGAATCTTCAATATCAACCTGATATGCAACACAAGCCACATTGCCACCAGTAGTAATTTCTTCAACACCTATCTGCATACTCGACCAGTCAAACCTCTCATCTTGTTGAGTTACCAATGCTTGATTCTGATTGGTATTCTGATTTGTCTCATTTGGTGTAGTTATTGGTATGACTGTTCGGTTAGAATTGTTTGGTGTTTGGTTTTGTGTTTGGTTTGGTGTGTTTGGTTGTCTATTTTGGTTGTTATTAAAGTTGTTTTGACGGTTTTGGTAATTGTTGTTGTTTTGGTAAGAAACTTGGTTTTGGTTTTGTTGTTGACGATTCTGATAACTGGCATTGAATGGGTTCCTATTGCCTTGTTTTGGTGGCTGGGTGCATTCTCTTTTAAAGTGACCTTTCCCTCCACAGTTAAAACAAGTCACTTTCTTCTTATTGAACCCGTAGGTTGTGTTAGGAGAAGTTCCCAAATCAGTTCTACCTGTCTTCTCGATAAATTCTGTTGCTCTTCTCATTATGCTCGCAAAGGCCCACTGGATATCAATGAGTTCCATCTCTTCCTTGTCAATCTGTGCGTAGTCTTCATTGGTCAAGTTGTTATTCCCAATTTGACTAGCAACTAATCCATTGTAGGATGAGACCATTGCAGAGACTAATGCAATGTGTTGCTGAGCAACTTCAACCGTCACATTTCCCAAGTTAGATGTCTCCAAAACCACCGTTTGTTGGTTAGGTTGGTTCATTGGTTGTTGTTGAGATTGACTAGCAGTATAGAAAGCTGCTTGTTGCATTGGGGAGAATGGTGGAATGTATGAATTGTTGTATTGTTGTTGTGGTGGTGGTTGTGAAAAGGATGATGTTTGTTGATGGTAGTTCATGGTAGGTGATTCCATAACATTGGATATACATGCAACATGTGGTGCTACTAGCCCTCCTGAGCTTGATGTACTTGCTGGAACTGGAGATCCTCCAAAGTATAAGTTGGGATTCTGAGGAATCTGTGCTCTTCTAGCTTTCCTCTTCTCTTCCAATTCTTTGTTTTCCAGCTTCTCTATGAACTCTTGAATAGACCAGTATTGATAAGCATCCTTCTCCTTCAGGACTTCCACATGCTGATCCCAGTTTGGTGGTAATGCATCTGCAAACTTGTCCACCTGCTTTGCCATAGGAATCTGTATACCATAGCTAGACAATTCAGATAACAAATGATTATATCTAGGAGTTAGTTCTTTCAAAGTTTCATTTCCAATATACGAAAAATTCTCAAACTCCTTTCTCAGTTCTTCCATCCTTAGACCTCTAGTCTTTTCATTGCCATCATGCCTTCTTTTAAGTGCTTCCCATAGTGCCTTAGATGTTGTGCAAGTCCCAAACTGATGCAAAAGATCATTTGTGATTGCCTGTGTCAATTGGGAAAACGCCTTCTTCTCCACAGCAAACTTCTTTTTCTCATCCTCAGCCATGCTCTCCAATGGCACTGGTTCACCTGTGTTCTCCAAAACTGGTGGTGTGTAACCTTTAGCAATCATGTTCCAAGCTTCAGCACCCTCCACTCCCATGCCTTCCAAATGTATCTTGAACTTTTTCTGCCACTGATTGTATTCTTGAATCTCCATAAGCTTCGGTGGCCGATTCCCGCTACCTGAAGACAAATCATTAATCAGTGTGGAAATAGCATTTGTAGCTTGAGTGTTTACCACCGCTGCTGCTACTCCCCAGTAGTCAGATTGTGGTGCTGGAGGTGCACTTTGAGTCATATAGTTAACCGGCTGCGAAGACTGTGTGCTCGTCTTCTGTGCTGCTACTGTCCATGGGTCCATCACCTGCTGTTGTGGTTGTGTAGTTGCTGGTGTCGGAGTAGTCGGAAAATTCCACATCACGAACTTCGAGAAATTCAACACTTAGAAAATTTTCCAAAAACTAGCTCTAGGTTCGCCCAATATGGTTCAGGTTCGTCCCTTTCTGCTTCAGGTTCGCCCACACAGTGATACCCGAATGTAAAATCTCACCAGAAAGTAAAAACACACTAACACTTTTCACGTTCGCCCAAAATAAACCAGGTTCGCCCGTTTCTGTTTCAGGTTCGCCCGCACGATCACCCGAATGTGAAAAATGAGACCCGAATGTGAAAAATTCAACAGAAAAATTCTAGGTTCGCCCAAAAACTCCTAGGTTCGACCAGAAAATTACACCTTCGACCACACTGTTCCAGGTTCGCCCATATTCATATTTGAAAAACGGTTACACTTTGAAAAACGGTTATTTTGATCTCTGATTTTCAAAAGTTTGTGAATTTGAATGATCTTGATTAGGTTTTGCTTTGGAGATGATTTGGAACAAGTTTAATTCTTGGAATTTTGAATTTTAACCACAAAATCAACTCTAATTCTTTCAAAAACACTCAAAAACCATTTTTAGGCAAAAACAGATGTGAATTGATCAAAATAATGTCCAAATCAGCTCTGAGTTTATCAATTTGTTGTTGTATGATCCTCTATGCTCTGATACCACTTTGTAGAGGATGTTATTTGACACGAAAACAGGATTATATGATCATACAAGTTACAAAACCAGGTGCGGAAACCCTAGCTTTGAACAAACTGATGTAAACTCAAATCAAGACACAATCAAAGTCATTTTCAATACTTTTCATAGATTAACACATTCATAAAGTTGATTACAATGTCAATTCAGTTAATCTAAATCACACACACACTATCTCAAACTGCTCTGGAACAACACCTCAAAACACACACACCTAATGACTCACTTGAACTTACAAAATCACAAAATCTATATATAGGCTCTGCACATTCGCCCATTGTGAATGGTCGAATGTGAGGCTTTTCTACATTCGCCCATTTACATGGTCGAATGTGTACTTCATGTGTAGTTCCATTTCAGCTTCCTCCATACTTGATCTACCTTCGCCCATTTCTTTCTTCCTTCGCCCAATCAGTCTTCATTTGCCCACTTTAGCCTTTCTAACACATGTTAACTATCCAATCACTAGTCGCAAAACGCATCTACACAGTAGGACATTTGCACAGGAGTAATTAAAAAAATGTCTACTGTGTTGTGCGATTGTTAAGAACCTAGGATCTTAATAAACTATATTGTTGTTAAGGTGATTGATTATTGCTTTATTTATGATTTTGTTGCTTTTACGCAATAAGGTTTCTATGTGTCATAGACCTCATCATCGACGTTCAATCACGAGCGAAGTTTAGCTGAAACCTTTAGATGCAATCTGGGAAGCACGTGAAGGTATGTGTTTTGTTTTTGGATTTGTGATATACTGAATTGATGTGTATTTGTGATATGTGAAATGTGTTAATGTTATGTTTAGAGCTTTCATCGTACTATGATTTTAAAAGTTTTACATTGTCGCTTGCATTTAAAAAAAAACATAATCACAAATAGAACTTGAACTTGGTTGCCATTTGACGCGGTTTGTTTTGTGTTTAGGTATGTTTTTATTGGATGAATTTCAAGTGCTTGTGAGTGGTCTGGTGGTTGAAGTATTTTGTTCATTCCTTGATTACTCAGGTTTGAGTCTTTTTAGCATTTTCATTGAGAACCATTTATTTGCTGGCTAACATACATATGTTGGTTCTTATATTGAGAACCGAATTTTTTTTTGCTGGCTAACATTCAGAAGTTGGCAGTTTGAGATAGATTTAAGATATATGTTGACTGAAAATTTATTAGGCGAACGGTGGTATCTGAATAGATTAAACCGTTCAAAAGCTTGAACGTCACTGAGAATATATCTACGGTGTGCGCTTTTATTTAATAGGCATTAAGACATCATGTCTCGACTGGTACCGTTTGTTATCAAAACACGCCCGACCTGTAGCCATTATTGTATCATCATGTTCATATAGATATGAACAAATGACCAAATTAATTAGTTTTCTTATGTACAGGCGGTACATGATCCTTCAATAAAGCGTTTGAGGTCAGTTTGTCTTCAAACATTTCATCTCTTTATTCGATAAAATATATATTTACTAAATTTTACATGCAGTGTGGGAAAAGAAAATGTCACTAATGATTCTAAGACTTTCCGAAGGCTTTTCAGGAGGTATATTATCGCATGAGCTATTTAGTATATATGGGTCTTAGAGGCTGATATGGGTCGATTAGCGTTATGTTTTATCTTAAATTGGTCAAACTATAAAAAGTTAAAAACTGGTTAGAAGTTGTCTGAAGTGTTATATTTAAAGATATTAACTTCATAAATCATGTTGTTCAGGAAGGTTAGATCATATTTTGAAAGATAGAAGTTCTGTGAAAGCTACAATTATTAATAGATTTTAAAACCATTAGGAAAAAAAGATGTTTACGGGTCAATCCAACTCGAAGCCTATTTGACCCAAACTAGGATTTCTACAGTTGGTGCTTTTATTTATTCAGTTGCATAATAATTACCATAAGAAGGTCGTTGAAGCCTTCTTCCCCAAGCGTCCCTTGCAGGCTGCAGCTCCTGTGACCTTTGAAGGTGATCATCCATGGAAGCAGCTCCATGGGCTGTACTCCAACCGCCAGTGGATACACCACCCCAGTCGTGTGTCCTCCCGGACTCTCCCCAAGCTGGTCCCCTAATTTGGGTTGCTGGTACATCTTCTGCAACCCTCATTCTTTTTGTCTGCTTATGATCAAATAACTGCTCGGCCCACAGATTTGCTTGGCCTGTAGTTATAGCTCGATGGTGCGGTAGTACCGGTCCCCTACTATGGGTTGGCGAAAGAGCGAATATCCACATATTTGTTTGAGGCGTTTATTTTGAAACGCTTCAACTATATTGGTTGAGGCATTTTCCTTGAAACACCTTAAATATATTGTCGGTTGTTTAGGCGTTTCAAATGGGTCAAAATGAGTTGTTATGAACATTTGATGTCAAACTAATATAGTTTTTGGCGATTCTTTTGAAACGCCTTAACTATATTAGTTTTGGCGTTTCTTTGGAATCGCCTAAACTATATAGTTTTGGCGATTCATTTAAAACGCCTAAACTAATATAGTTTTGGCGATTCTTTTGAAACGCCTCAACTATATTAGTTTTGGCGTTTCTTCGGGATCGCCTAAACTATATTAGTTTTGGCGCTTCTTTGGGATCGCCTAAACTAATATAGTTTTGGCGGTTCTTTTAAAAAGCCTAAACTATATTAGTTTTGGCCAATCTGTTAATGGATTTGCATATGGTACATAGGTACTCTCCAGGTTATGTCGCCAGCCTATCGTTGTCTATATACCGGATCATGAGGTATTATTCCTTTTTAAAAATATTCGACATGGGAGGGTGGGTTAGATAACGGGTCAAAACTTGCTTGGGTTCAAACGAGTAGATTTTTTAGTACATGTCGCGTTGGGTTGACCTGCAAACAGTCTTTCCCCAGGCTTACTTTTTTGTTATAAGAAACTAATATGTTAACTATGATTACAAAAACTATATTATTTCATTAATGATACAACGTAAAACATGCATTTGTTACGTGTGAAATCTCCTGGTACATGCAGCATACAACAGCTTATAACGGGTCGAGTTTCATTGCCATTGCTGAATATGAAGCTGAATTTGGCAAGGGTTCAAAACAAGGAAAACCTATGTGCCCATGTAAGGTTGTTCAATAAGATTAGATCTACTGTTTAATATTAAGTATGCAGCAATGGTATTTTAAACATTTGTCTAACAGTGAAGTTAACATGTGCACTATTTTGTGATGTGTAGATCTGTCAAGATGTAGTTGCGCGACTTACACATGCAATGAAAAGAAAAGGCATTGATATGCATGTTTCCGCTTTGGTAATTTCATTTGTGTTGAGTTTTTTTTAATCTCATTACAACTATCAATATACAGCTACTTGAACTTTGTGGACAAAAGGTGGATGAGTAATGGGTCAGAATTCAAAAGGTTTGGGGTAGAAATTTGAATCGGGCCAGTTTCAAGTAATGGTTAAAATGGACTTTGCACCAGGCGACCGTCATACCATGAAACCTTCCTGCAATTTGTCATACCAGTTAAGACTTTATTTTTATACAATTGATTTTAGAAACATAATTAGGTATTTATAGAATGAAGGAAACTAATTATATGTTTTTATTGGTTTAATGGCAGGAAAATGGCCCAGCCAATTTATCAATCGCTTTTGCAAACTAAGTAGGATGTTATGTAAACTGTTTAATGTATTATTAGGATGTTATGTTAACTTTTGTTTATTAGGATCTTATGTCAACTTTTGTAATCTAATTAGGATGTTCCTAAGCTGTTTACGATGTTATGTTATGTTTTCTTATACAATACGGCTTTACATTTCGATTTACAAATACTTATTGCAAACGCGCAACGCGCGTTATTGAATAAACCTAGTTTACATGAATTCTAAACATCTCATATCGTAAACAATACCTTATATATATATATATATATATATATATATATATATATATATATATATTGACGTGTGCGTAACTATACATATTTTTCGATGGATTTTAACACACGTTTCTGCTTTAATATTTATAAAAATGGTTTAGACCTTAATATTAAAACACACACAATAGGGCAAGTGTACCCTGTCATATATGTAGTAATGTACAGATAAGAACCAAGTATCGATCCATGGACGCGCGCGGAGCAATAGTACTAAAACTCTATCCCCGATTCACCAGTAGGAAAAGATAAGTTTGAAGTTTTGTTTATAACTACATTAATTCTAACACATGTAAATAACTTAACTACGACTCCAAATAGAAAATATAACTATATAAACTATAATACGCCAATCCTAGCATGTCATCTACATATAATAAGAAATAAAGGCGTGATCAACATTCCCATTTTCCGACAGTTAGTTTCCCTCTCGGGCATCCTAACATGACAACTATACAGAAAGCTAACACGAATACACACGTTAACCACTTCAAGTTGTTCATTAGCGCGCAGCTGATATGATCTCATGTGGATCTTTAAATAAAGGTTAGTATCACCTTTCGGGAGTCCTCAACCGCACTAGTTCGGGAAAGCAATATCGAATTCACAATACGACCACCTAGACTAGCATAAAGTAGATCATTTCACAACCTATTCCATTTTACCAACTTTGAACACGAATCTACTAAGATCGCTATTTTTACCAAAATAACTAAGAAAGATATTTAACCGTGTCAAAGATTGGTAACAACACCATTAAGCTTTTAAAACTCTTTTACGTGCCGGTAAACATTCATAATCGTTATTCAAGCGACTTTAACCAAACCAATACCCGGTTACAGTTTCATGGTGTAAACTTTATCAACAAGTTAACTAGTTTACTACCGGACGATTAAACGGACGGTTTCTTCAACAAGTAATCCGCCTAACACATTCGACAATCATCAAAGTCACTAAAACATAATCACAAATCCAACAACAATGAAACAAGGTTGCACTATGATCATCAAGATCCAAACATGAAAAACGCCAAATTCATACAAAACGCGATTTCATACAAACGATTGTTTTAACTACAAACGATTACTAGATATTATCCGTAGACTATATTACAATACATAAACGACACAAACAAGCCAAAATATTCAGATTTGAACAAACTTAGAGTTTATAGATCAAACCATAAATCTTGAATGTGAAGGATTGGATGATGTTAGACGATTAGGATGAGATCCCGAGCTTGTAAAACGCCTATCCAGCAGCTTGATCAGTCCAGAAAATCGCCCCAAAGTTGTCTCCAAAACCCAATACCACCCAATAATTTCAACAGTGGGCAAAGCTCTGTATTTATGGCTGTTTCGAAGGTGTGCACGGCCTGGTGCACGGCCGTGCGCCTGGCCGTGCACTGCTGCTTTGTTGACTTGACGTGCAAGTGGGCTAGTGGGCAAGTGGCTGGTGTGCTCCTGAAAATATCTTGTGTTGGCACGGGGGTGCCAACATTGTGCACGGCCGTGCACCTGGGTGTGCACTGCCTGTGCACCTGGGTGTGCAGTGCCTGTTCCCGAGCTGCTTTGACCCGCACGGGGGTGCACAGATTTGGCACCCCCGTGCACAACTTCCAGACTTGGGCAATTTTGTAGAAGTTGTCCGTCTTGTCCGTTTTTAGCCCGGTTTCTTCGACTTTGTCTTCGAGGCGCCGTTTAAGACCTGAAATAAATATATAAAGCGATTAAGTACCAATTTCGTGCAATTAGGGTCGAAAACGCGTATTTTGGGAGTTTAATCGGGGATTTAAATATGTATATTTTAACGTATATCAAACCTCCCCACACTTGAACTTTGCTTGTCCTCAAGCAAACAACAAAACATAAAGAAACGAAAAACTCGCCAACAGGCAACAAAGACGAAATATAACCTGTACAAACGATAATAATCAAAGCCCACATAAGATATAAACAGGGGACAAGATACTCAAAAGCAACGACTCGCATCCGATCCACAAAGCGTGCTAACCCGTACACGACTCACAATGTTCACACACACTCAGTTTTATTTATGAAACATACGTGTAATGTGTATGTGTAAATCGCTCCATCGCCAAGACAATGAATCGTGTAATATCATAAGCTTGTCAAAAGATCTAGTCTTCACCAACTAACGTGTGAAAAAGCACAAATCAAGAGGTCTTATGAGGGTTGTAATGTCAGGCAGGGGTAAGGGTGTGGAATGGAAATATAAACAGTGACGAAAAGGTTAAAACTCGGCGGTTAAGTCTAACTAAACTGAAGCAAAAACTACTATACAGGACATACGCGAACATAACCGCATTTTATTCAAATCGAGCTAAACACACAATTTCTAACTTTAAAGCTCTAAAAACCGCTCGATCACTGCTAACTCACCCTATTTTAGGGTGTTCTATTTTTATGGAATTTTCTGGAATTTTTTTTTTCATACAATTAAGATATAACTGATATAGAAACACGAATATAAACAACAAACGGGCTCTAAACATACAAACCCGAACCCGAACTATTTACAACGCAAAAACAAGTCAAACATTAACCTAAACCGAGCTTTAACACAAAAGGTTTAAAAGAAAAAGGCTAAATTTGGGTAAGTGGCGAAATGGTACGGTAAACAAGAAAAAACACGGGATTAGGTTCAACATGGTTAACTAGGGGATAATGTTTGGGTGCGGGAAAACAGATAAAACGAAAAGAAAAAGGCTCAAATCAAAAGGTTATCCTAAATGCCTCAATCATGTTCATACAGTCTCACACGTTTCTGATCTAAACAAGTATGCTAATGACAAGTTCTAAATTACACAAAACATCCGGCTCACTCGAAAGCATGTCAAAGAAATAATATTACACTATAAGGCTCAAATGCTCACGTAACCGGTAGGAAATGGGTGCAAGTGTACGAATCTAACACGCTCGTGTCTCATCTGTTTGTCGCGCCTCGAGTTATCTTTATCAAAATTTAGTTAGGCTTGATGTTTAATAATAGAATATATACATATATGTACTTTTAAAGGTTTTTTTTTTTTTTTTGTTTTTTAGTTATAAATATATATATATATATATACAAGAGGACAAACATCAAGATATAATCCCTCCCCACACTTGAACTTCACATTGTCCCCAATGTGACAATAGAAAGCGTTTATGAATTAGCTATCTATAGTGGGAAAAAGGAGAATAATACTCCCCTGGTGTCGAAGAAACGTCCGGGTAAACGGACGGTATGAGCCCCGATAACGGTGCTCGCCAGGTACCTGCACAATCAACATTTTCGACACAAACAAACTCATCAAACCCATTCATCCACATCCACAAAATTAACTAAATTAAAGTACTGAAAGCGATAAAAATACTGAAAAAGAAATAGTTTAACTAAAAATAAACAAAATTTGTGGGTTTATTAAACTTTATGAAGAAAACCCCCAAATCATGCCCTAAAATAAGAAATAACAACATATCTATGCTAAAAACTCCGAATATAAGTGCAATAATATGAAGAGATTCATACCTTAGTTTGTTAGAAGGAGAGGAGTGAAGATTTTTAGGTGCAAGAGTGCTAGGGTTATGAAGTTAAGGATGTATTTATACCCATGTGAAAAAACTGGGCTTTTTTTTTTGGCCTGCACGGTCAGGTGCACGGCCGTGCTCCTGGCCGTGCACATCCTTTAGCACTCCCTTGTGCACCCCAGTGCACTGGGTTGTGCACGGTCAGCTGCACGGGCGTGCGCTTGACCGTGCCAAACCTGCAGACTTGCAGTTTTGAGGCTGCAAACTGCAGTTTCGCGCGCAGCTGTTCCAACTCGTCCGAAAACATCATTTTAGCTAAATTTAACCTGTTTGGCGACTGTATGCGCTTCATTGCTCCTTCCGGCTTCGATCAAACCTGTATGAACCTGCACAAAACTCGAAATGACATTAAAGCTAAGAAAATTTAAACTAAGTTAAAAATTTAACTAACTAACTAAACAATTACCTACTACCCCAATTTGGCGCGCCCATACGCGCCTCGCTATATTTATTAACGAGTCGCTAGCTAGACTCACTTCCCCACACTTTATCAAGCGTGTGGGGCGTAGAGATCAAGTACCTCTACGGATTGGTCAACCGGTCCATCTATGTAGACTTTCAATCTATGACAGTTGACTTTGAAAGTCAAGCCCTCTGAATTTTCGATCGAGACAGTCCTGTTGACTTTCAAACTAAGTCCAACTTGGACTTTAAACTTCTAGGAATGGCCGTTTTCATAAAAGATTTTCTTTAAGATCGCTTTCGCCCGAATGGAGATTGAGTACGGGCGAGAAGATCGATCGAGCAATGAACAGACATCGGCCATCCCCATACTTAAACTGACGCAATGTACGAAATAATTACAGAAGAAATAATTACAGACTCGATTTAAGAAAAAATGGAAGAGATATACACAAATCAATATACGAAAAACTATACACTATTATGATAATATATAAAATATGAAAATATACAAAATTTTCAGCGAAATCTGAGTCGCTCGCGCATCGCGAAGAAGTATAGACCGCTTCTCGCGTGGCGCAAGTGACTACAATGACTCATGGCGCTCGCGCGTTGCAACAAGATAAAGACCGTCTTTTGCTTGCGCGAAAACAACACTTTTCACCGAAAAATAACATAACTGAAGTTGATGGATAGAAACGATGATGGATGCCAATGAAATGAGTTAAAAACGGATGATAGTGGCTATTCACGTTATGCGAAGGACTCTGGTGATCCTGTTCGCATATCGCGAACAATAAAAGATAAAACCCGGGGTAATTAGGAACTCGCTAAAGCGGAACCATAAGCTCAGCTTCTTTGCAAATCGCAAGGAAGCATTTTTCACAGAAAATTATTTTTATTAAAACCACTTTTATATTAAATAAATTTCCCATTTTTTTTAACCCAAACCTTTTTTTTTTAAAAGCATCCGAATCAACAAATTTAAACGTAACATACCCAGACTTCCATTGTATATTTAAGTAAAATAAAAACTATATATACATAAAAATCAAATAAAAACCAATAGAATCAATAAAATGAACAGAAACAAAAAGACAAAGCTTAAAACTATCCAAAGCATGAAATGAATAATTAGTTCAAATACGAACAAATAAATCTAATCAATCAAATAAAGAACAAATCAAATTCATAGACAAACCAACAAATCCAATAATCAATCAATTAAATCTATCAACATCCTAATGAACGAATAATCAAATCAAACAATCCTATAAGCAGATAAATGAACGAATATATGTGCAAACCTATAAACCAATCTAAAATCAATCCAATATATCAACGGACAGATAAATCAAATAAACAATAAAAGAATCATATATGCAAACAAATGAATGAAATAACGAATCAATCAAAGTATAAACAAGTATTCACAAGCATGTACACTGGTAAAAAGTTGACTCGGTTCGTTCCTAAAGCTCGTCGCGTCCCCGGCAACGGCGCCAAAAACTTGACGTGTGCGTAACTATACATATTTTTCGATGGATTTTAACACACGTTTCTGCTTTAATATTTATAAAAATGGTTTAGACCTTAATATTAAAATACACACAATAGGGCAAGTGTACCCTGTCATATATGTAGTAATGTACAGATAAGAACCAAGTATCGATCCATGGACGCGCGCGGAGCAATAGTACTAAAACTCTATCCCCGATTCACCAGTAGGAAAAGATAAGTTTGAAGTTTTGTTTATAACTACATTAATTCTAACACATGTAAATAACTTAACTACGACTCCAAATAGAAAATATAACTATATAAACTATAATACGCCAATCCTAGCATGTCATCTACATATAATAAGAAATAAAGGCGTGATCAACATTCCCATTTTCCGACAGTTAGTTTCCCTCTCGGGCATCCTAACATGACAACTATACAGAAAGCTAACACGAATACACACGTTAACCACTTCAAGTTGTTCATTAGCGCGCAGCTGATATGATCTCATGTGGATCTTTAAATAAAGGTTAGTATCACCTTTCGGGAGTCCTCAACCGCACTAGTTCGGGAAAGCAATATCGAATTCACAATACGACCACCTAGACTAGCATAAAGTAGATCATTTCACAACCTATTCCATTTTACCAACTTTGAACACGAATCTACTAAGATCGCTATTTTTACCAAAATAACTAACAAAGATATTTAACCGTGTCAAAGATTGGTAACAACACCATTAAGCTTTTAAAACTCTTTTACGTGCCGGTAAACATTCATAATCGTTATTCAAGCGACTTTAACCAAACCAATACCCGGTTACAGTTTCATGGTGTAAACTTTATCAACAAGTTAACTAGTTTACTACCGGACGATTAAACGGACGGTTTCTTCAACAAGTAATCCGCCTAACACATTCGACAATCATCAAAGTCACTAAAACATAATCACAAATCCAACAACAATGAAACAAGGTTGCACTATGATCATCAAGATCCAAACATGAAAAACGCCAAATTCATACAAAACGCGATTTCATACAAACGATTGTTTTAACTACAAACGATTACTAGATATTATCCGTAGACTATATTACAATACATAAACGACACAAACAAGCCAAAATATTCAGATTTGAACAAACTTAGAGTTTATAGATCAAACCATAAATCTTGAATGTGAAGGATTGGATGATGTTAGACGATTAGGATGAGATCCCGAGCTTGTAAAACGCCTATCCAGCAGCTTGATCAGTCCAGAAAATCGCCCCAAAGTTGTCTCCAAAACCCAATACCACCCAATAATTTCAACAGTGGGCAAAGCTCTGTATTTATGGCTGTTTCGAAGGTGTGCACGGCCTGGTGCACGGCCGTGCGCCTGGCCGTGCACTGCTGCTTTGTTGACTTGACGTGCAAGTGGGCTAGTGGGCAAGTGGCTGGTGTGCTCCTGAAAATATCTTGTGTTGGCACGGGGGTGCCAACATTGTGCACGGCCGTGCACCTGGGTGTGCACTGCCTGTGCACCTGGGTGTGCAGTGCCTGTTCCCGAGCTGCTTTGACCCGCACGGGGGTGCACAGATTTGGCACCCCCGTGCACAACTTCCAGACTTGGGCAATTTTGTAGAAGTTGTCCGTCTTGTCCGTTTTTAGCCCGGTTTCTTCGACTTTGTCTTCGAGGCGCCGTTTAAGACCTGAAATAAATATATAAAGCGATTAAGTACCAATTTCGTGCAATTAGGGTCGAAAACGCGTATTTTGGGAGTTTAATCGGGGATTTAAATATGTATATTTTAACGTATATCATATATATATATATATATAGGGTATGGTTTAAATAGGAACCACACCTTAAGTAGGAACTATAGGAACCACTTTATAGCCATTGATCCTAAATGACATGATTGTAGTTAATTAGAAGTTTAATTTATTAACTATTTTAATGTAGGGGTATTATTGTATATTTGTAATTCCCTAACATTGTCCTATTTTTGTTTATATAATAACAAACTTTTATGGTTCAATGTTGTTTTTGTAACAAACTTCCATTACGATTGTTTTTTTTTCCATTTAATTCAGTTTTTGTAATTTGTTTACACACAAGTTTTTTTTTTGTCGTTCAATGTTGTTTTTATAATTAATTATACAGTTTTATTTATTGGTTAACGCCATTCATTATTTTAAAAAATTTGTTTATTTTGGTAACCGCTTTATCTCGCTTAATGGAATGATGATAGAATTTGTGAATTTTATTACAAAAATTTGCAGGTTTCATTGTTTTAATATATTGTTAGGAATGTATATTTGATGTACACATGTGTATATTAGTTTCTTTTTTTTTATTCATCATCATCATTGACACATATATACAATGGTGTATATCAGTTTTGTTTTTTTTCTTCATTCATCATCATCAACACAGATATACATTGGTGTATATCCGTTTATTTCCAGCTTATATGACTATAGTTTGGACACATATATACATTGGTGTATATCTATGTCGAAATGTAAGTTAAATACATCAGTGTACACCAAAAGAGATGTTGAGGTTTCTTCCTTTTTGTATATGAACGAAATATACATTGGTGTATATCTGGGCTGGAACCTGTATGAAACTGAATGCCGTTGTGCATATCATCTAGGTGTATTACACATGATACCTATGTGTATAATGTCATGAAGCAAAAACAAATTGGCTTATGATCGATTCATTCCCAATTTATAAAACAATAATAACTATGACGAATATATGCTTATGGCGTCATTCCCAATTTATATTACAAATAATTGTTTATAGATGATCTTTTAGTGTATTACACATGATACATATGTGTATAATGTCATGAAGCAGAAACAAATTGGCAAAGACAAAATGTATGATGTTTACCATAACTTAATATATATACATATGTGAACAAAAGAAAAACTAGATACATAATGAAAATTCATGAATCAGTTTTGAAGTAATCGTGATGTACATAAATGTATAATATGAAAATGTGGATTCGGTGATGCATAAACAAAAACCTCAAAAAACACATGGTATTTAACATACACAAGGGAAATTAAAAATTACCATGATGCTCTACAATTGTTAGATACAAAGGCTAGTGATGATTATCATTGAATTATTTAAAACATGATCCACATCATTTAGATCATCAATAAAACATGCAGCATGTAATGATAGCAATTACGATTGAAGTGATGATTATCACAGAGAACAACCCAAATAAATTTGTTGATTTCTTTAGGATTTTCCAATTAGATTTTGGAGAAGGGACGATTTTAGATCTTCAATTGCAGATTTGTAGGAAACTAGGTTATCATGATATACGTAACTGATGTGATGCAAGTATTTTGTTTATGTAATTTTACATCTATACCCTTATGATCAAAAGAAGAATGGATGGCTAAGATTGGTTCCTACGATTCTTAACTAGGGTGGTGGTTCCTAATTGATCTCAATCCTAATATATATATATATATATATATATATATATATATATATATATATATATATATATATATGGAGCTTCCAAGTTGAAACGGTAATTCCAACATCAAAATATGTAGTCGTAAAAATGAGTCATAATAACCATTTGATTATTGTCCTTTTTTGTCATTTTACTTGTTTACTTTCTAAAATATATATATTTGCCAAACACTTAAAGAGCTGATTATCTGATTATTGTGATATCAAACAACATAATAAAATCCAAACACTATCTTTTAGCAGCACGTTTTGTTACAGCTAATTATCTAATTCCGATTCTGATTATTCAAAACGCATAATCTATTTTCAAAAATCAATCCCAAACACCTTCTAAATTTGAGACCAAACCCACAAGTAGACAGACATCACACATACGTTTTCGTGTTCTGAAAAAACACAAACACTAGAGGGCATCTCAATCCGTGTGAGGTGTTTGTTTTCTTCATCCAATGGCTGAAGTAGAGTTTCCTTCAATCCGTGTGAGAAAGAGGAGGTAATCGACAGTTTGAGTTCAATATCCTGAAGTAGGGTTTCAATTGGCGCCCAGATCTATAAAATCAAGTCTTCTTCCTCTCATTTAGGCGATTTTTTTCACTTATAAAAATAGCTCAGAAGTTAAAAATTACTCATTTAACTTAAATCATCAAATTAAGTTTAGTTTTGGGAAATATACGGTGTATTCTATTACATGGATACTAAAGATATGGTTACAAGTACAGGTATAGAATAGTACCTTTTAAAGAATCATGTGACTATGACTAATTACTGTAATTAGATATAAAAAAGTAGCTATGATGAACCGAAATATGATGGCAGACTTGTATCACTGTTACTCAGAAATGTTATTTTTATGACTGCCATGTTCCTTTTGAAGTTACTACTTTTGATGTTACTTGTTTGATCCATTAGGGATTGCAGCTACTTGTATGTTCCACAATCATATGACTGCCAAAAATGATAAAATTCGGGAGGAAATTGTTTCAAAACCAAAAGCATCACCTGCTGCCTGTTGGTATACAAGATTTAGATGCTATATTAGTTTTACACCACATAGTTGGCTTCTTTTTTACCGATGCCAAATGATATACCAATAACAACTTCATGACAAACGTTATTAATTTATCTTTAGTTCAAGGCCAGAGTAGTCAGGAGTTGAAGGCCAGAGTAGTCTAGTCTTACTTACAATATTAGAAACAAAATGCTTTCATGTTGTCATTGTAGGGGAGGGAGGAGCTAGCAGTCATAATAAGTTCAAGCACATACTGGTTTTGATATGATACTATTTGCAAGGTATGGATATAAACAACATTTAGATTATTTAGGTATGGATAAGTTCAAGCATATATTGGGCGGGCCTTCATGAGTTAAATCCAAAACCAAAAGGGTAACAAGTTTTTCAAGAATTTTTTTGTGCAACCAGGCATAACTAAGTTTATGTATTAGGGATACCGTGACCATGTTTCTCAAGAATATATGTGTGCGACCAGATGTTTATTGTACCAGCTTGCTAAATTCATTCACAGGTTATGGTCTCACTCGGTGCAACATTGTTAACATTACTTGTTTTGACCCGTTACCCAACTTGTTGTACCCATCCTTTTTGCATCCATCAAATGATCAATAATTTTGGAAATTCTTGCAGTGATAATTGATGGGATGATCCGAGTGTGATTGCGGAGATGTTTTAAAATGGCATGGACAAGCTAATCTCAGCAAATGCAACCTGTTATAGAGATCTGCAAATGTTAGGGGTGGCTGTTGTTTCACAATTATAAGTTGTTAAATTTTCATGATGCAAGTGGTTGTTAGCTATTTTTATTTGAATAATGTGATGGTAATATTCCTGTAAATGCGTAGAGTTTATTAAATTTGTACAAGTCTTGGTGGTAAATTTGTAGTTACTTTTTTTTTTCTTCTAAATGGTATAAGTTGGATACAAATATCTGGGTAGTGCTAATAATTATTGATACATAGCATGTCACTGACGCCTTGTATAAACATAAATAAAATGGTATGGGTTTCAAACAATAGAACAAACCACTCCAAAGAAAAATAGGCGTGTTTAGTTCATGTTAAAAGGTTTTTGGGTTAACAAGTTAAAACTAATAATAGATGATTTTTATTTTGTTGACAGTAAAGTAATATACTCTTAAAATACTTATAAGGTAGGATTTGAACCATTTAGCTTTTTAATAGGGGTTAACTTACAACAATACCATAATTTTACATACGTATTAGACCATACGTACTGGAGCGTGATTGGGAGCGTGAAGACAAAGATAGCGCCCCCAACACCCTTACATGGGGGCGCCATCTCCAAATCCTTCCCCCAGCGTTATGAACATGGCGATGTGCAACCAAACCATTAACCCATCATCGATGGCCATGTGTAACAAACAACAAACAAACGTTTGAAAATGGGGCGCCGTCTTCTAAATCCTTCCACTACACCCCATTTTGAATTCAAGCCCCATTCTGACCCAGCTGCCACATGGACCAATTTGAAGAGGGGGCCTTATGTTTTTCAAGCCCCACTACACATGGTCTTAGAGTTGAATAAATTAAAAATTTTAACACATTTTTATTTAATTTTATCTCATCAAATAACTTATGTTCATTAACTAAAAAAAGTTGAATACAATTGTGATCAACTTTCTCCTTCTCCTTGACATTGATATATTTTTATGAAAACGAAGGTATATTCATATTATAGTACTTGTTAGATAGCATATGTTATAAGAGTGCCACTAAAGCGATGAACTAAATGAATTGCAACCGAACAACACTGGTAGCACTACATGTATTCAATATAAACAACAACAACAACCTTACCCAGTAAATCCCACAATTAGCAAGGCTAAGAGTAGGGTCTGGGGAGGGTGAGATGTCGGCAAACCTTTCCTCTATCCTTGCAGATAGAGAGGCTGCTTCCAGAGAGACCCCCGGCTCGACAACATACAATCTACAAGCAAAGCAAACAACACTTGAAACAAATCAAGGACTATTGAATTTAGAGAAACATTAAATGTGTCACGAAGTAAAAAAGATATATATGCAACAAAAACAACATAAACTCAATATATGGTATTCAATCAATGAACGATACATGATGATATCATTTTGGGCATATAGTGACTTTATTTTTTGGGTTTTATCTTTTGGTTACAATAATGAGTGTCAGCACCATAACGAACCAAACCGATATTTACCTAATTCCGGCCACATAGAATGGGGATCCCACCAAAACATTTTAGTTCTAAGTACCTTTACAGATATTTCAGTTGGAGGTCCGTTGCGTTTACGTTTCTACTTGAATTGTGTTCAAAATCTGTATTACTTATATATATTTTTTAAAATGTGCGCGCAAGAACCGATTCCGGAACTGAAATCGAAACCGAACCGAAACCGGTCTTTGAAACCGAAGGAACTGGGGACGGACCGACCCGAAACCGGTTCCGTCCTGTAGCGGGCCTGTTCGGAACCGGAACCAGTTCCACAAAGAATACCGATTTGTTCACCTCTTGCTATAACCAAATTTTTGGCTGAAAGTTTCTAAAGGTTGTTGGGCCACTTTGTTTCTACAAAGAATTTTAAAGTGGGCTGGTGAAACATAGGTGATCGGCTAAGAAAAAAAAATCCCCATTTCACTTATGTATACATTCAATTTTGGTTTTACTATTAACTGAAACCAAACGAACCAAACAAAAAACCTTCAAACCAAACTAATTAACCGAAAACCGAATAGCTAATAAAATAGACTAATTGATGACTTCGGTTATGATTTTGGTTGAGGATTTTAATTTTTGAACTGACCGAACCACGCACACCCTTGTGAATACACTAAATGGAACTCATTCAAAATGAATTGAATAAGTAGACAACGGTAGTGTAAAAACCGACAATCTTACCAAAATAAACTGAACCAATTAACCAATTGATTAATAAGATTTATTAACCAATGACTTTTGTTTTGGTTGATACTAATAACTGAATTAAACCAAACCATGCACACCCTTAGAAGTGTGTGTTCCCCGCTGCATCGCGCGGGTACCATACTAGTATATATATATATAGGGTAGGGTTCCTGTAGGAAAATGGTTTTGTGTAGGAAATGTAGGAAGTGTTTTGAACCATTAGATTTAAAGATGGATGGTGGAGATTAAAAGATAGGATGGTGTTTAAAATCTAATTAATATATTAAAGAAATTAGGGTAGGATTGTCAATATGTGTTTTAAATGAGGGTATCAAGGTCATTATGTATCAAGTTTTTTAGAAACTATTTAAATGCTTCCTACATTTATGGTACCTCTATCTCTCTCCTAATTATTGTTTTCAATAATATCATTCAAAGTCAAACATTTATCTTCACAAAACAAAAGCAACCATGCACTTTATTTAGAGAAAACCAATTTCTCTCTCCTATTAGTTTTGAAACCATTCCCATAATTCCTTAATTAATGCACACTATTTTCTCTCTCATATCAGTTTTAAAACACTTCTACTTTGTTTAGTTTCAATATAAAACTCTCTTGATGTTATTATAAAACACTCCCAATGATATTATAAAACACTCCTTATTAATGCATACTAGTTTCTCTTTCATTATAAAACACTCCTGACATTATTATAAAACACTCCTGATGTTAACCTTCTGCCATGACTTGAATAATCGAACAAGTGATAGAGATGGGTTATATGTTTGAAGAATCGAACAGTTTTCGGGTATTGATCAAGTTATTTGATATGAATATCTTATGATTCTTATGAAAAATAATGACTAATTAGTTAATTTAGGATAATTAATCTTCATAAATATCTAGATGTTAGTTGCTAATTTAGTGGGTTTGTAATAAATAAAAAATGGACAAAAAGTCTATAATGCCTTTCATCTAAAGATTTAATCAGATTTGATCTAATGGTTGAAAATACTTCCTACACTTCCCACACAAAACAATTTTCCTACCGGATCCTCTACCTATATATATATATATATATAGGGTATGGTTCGATGGAAAACCCTATATTAGGGTGAAAACCGGGGAAACTCTAACTTCCCGAGCTTTTTAGGGTCTGAAAATTTTAGGACATGTAATATACATAATTCTAAGCATTCTGAGCCAAAAAAATCAAAAAAGCGCCGAGCGGTTTTTTTTAAAAAAAAAATTAAAGTTTTCAGGTAACACATGTTACACGAAAATAACACTAACATGTGTTACCCAAAAACGGTTTATATTTTTTTTTTAAAAATAACCGCTCGGCGCTTTTTTGATTTTTTGGCTCAAAATGCTTAGAATTATGTATATTACATGCCCTAAAATTTTCAGACCTTAAAAAGCTCGAGAAGTTAGAGTTTCCCCGGTTTTCACCCTAATATAGGGTTTTCCATTTATCCTTATACTATATATATATATATATATATATATTAATATATAGGGAAAGGATAATGTGGAAACCCTTGTCATATGGTAAACTCTGGAAACTCTGACTTCCCAATTTTTTTTATTTTTGAAAAAAATAGGGCATGTAATATACATGATTTTAAGCATTTTGAGCCAAAAAAATCAAAAAAGCGCCGAGTAGTTTTTTTGTAAAAAAATAAATAAAGTTTTGACTAACACATGTTAAGCGAAACTAACACGTGGTAACCATTTGTTACCCGAAGACGGTTTTTTATTTTTTTTAAAAAAATGGCTCGGCGCTTTTTCCATTTTTTTGGCCCAAAATGCTTAAAATCATGTATATTACATACCCTAAAATTTTCATATAAAAAAAGTCGGGAAGTTAGAGTTTCAAGAGTTTACCATATAACAAGGGTTTCCAATATAACCTTATACTATATGTATATATATATATATATATATATATATATACATATACATACATTGATACGTGTTATGCTTGGGACTTGTTAGGTTTATAATACTTAGTATATATATTATATATACACTTATTAATATATAACTTGATATATATTGGATAGTCCTAAACTCGGGGTTCATTATTGATATTTATTATGTGAGACACGACACATACACTAATCTCATAAGCTGGCCATTATAGCTTGGCCCTTGTAAACTAAATAAGCTGGCCATTACAGCTTGGCAGATCTAATCTAATAAAAGAAGAAAATATTATTATTAACCTGTCAAACCCCGCCAAGGTGGAAACATGGGGATGCGACCTCGAAAGGTTTTCAAGCACAACGTTGAAGAAACACAAAGATTTAATTAAAAGTGATACCATCTAGGGATGGATGATGTCATAAATTACGTGAATTAAAACGACATTGTCTGAAAATAGTAAATTGTCTGAAAATATAAATTGTCTGAAAGTAGTATATTGTCTGAAAACGCATGACTCAACCACTGAAATAACACATGACTGACAAGACCCAATCCATGACGGTACCACTAGGTGCTAGCTCGAACCCCTCTCCCAAGTCCCCGCTTCTCATTATCAATTACCTGAAAAACATTCATAAAATATTTGTCAACAATAGTGTCGGTGAGTTCACATGTTTAAATGTACTAAGTAAAGTGCTCGTGTAATTCATGTATGACCAATCATAGGCTAGCTAAGCGAATGATTACTGTGCAAAACATGAGTCCCATAACCAAACCTCTTGACTGTGTGCCTCGCGCATTGTACACTAAAGACAATGTATGTATAGTAGAATACTAACACTCTTTTGTATGTAACCGTTAGAGCGACTAACCAAGAGTGGGGGTGTCAACCCAATAGATCTATTAAAGTGTTCCATGGCTTTCGATAGCTAATGGTTACAGTAAAACGTAGTACGAGGACTGTTGAGCTCATGAACCAAATGCCTTATGTTCCACATGGTAGTCACGATAGAATTATCACACAAATGAAATTTGTACTAGAATTGTAGCACGTTTGTCCCCCCAAATGTAAAAGTAGTAAAATGGGGCCATGAAACTCACCTGGTGATGGTATGTGTGGTCTGATAAAGCTGGGATGCGTGGTAACTATCATCCTGACAGTGACTGCCCTACGATAGTCAAGAGTACGGTAAATTGTACGTTCTTGTTGTTTATCATACAAGTGTTCACCCGATATTGTGGACCTTGGTACGAGTATATGTGGACCATCTTTTGTGCACGTGATGATCTTTTAGTCGATTTATATGTACTTGTAAAACATACGACTCCGGAGATCCCAGGCGTTTTATTATAAAATGCCATTTAGTGTGAATAGTGCGGGCCCCACATGTTGTCCATGGGCTATAAATGGTTCCCAATTTAACATGTATGGTTGGTTTATGACAAGTCAAGCATCTTAACATATGTTTATGCTTATTAATAGAAATGGCAATTTTTAACATACGTTAACGGTTCTTTAACACATGTTATGTTGAGGTAGCCGAAAATCCTCCCATGACTTTGTCTAAACTCCGATTGTTCAGTGTCTAAAATATGACTTATTTGGTGTTCGACTATGTATAAATGGGTGTCCATAAGTGTGTGTTAGTGTGTTAATGAGAAAACCGAGTATGATCATCAACCATTATGTGGTGTAGTGTCGTGTATACATATATGTTTGTTTATCATGTAATTCGATCTTTGATACCTTTAAGTGAGCCGAAGGTGGGTTAAACACTTGTAACATTGTGTGTATATCTTAGACCAGTTAATGTCCCTCATGGGATGTGTTTATATAGTGTGATAGAAATCAATTAACTATAAGTGAGGTTTTATTTGCAAAACTCATAGGTTTTCTAAGTGATTGGTCGATGGTTGAGTGATCATAGGCCGAGGGGTCGGGTGATCCATTTGGGCCAAAAGAAAAATGAGTTAAGGGTGGGTTTGACTTACCTAGTCTAAGCAATGCCGAATGTTTGCACTTAATCACGATCCTTGAGACTTCCTTGCTTGGTTGAGGTTTGTATAGGATAGAAAGAGGGTTGTGGTTTCGGTGGGAGTGAGCCGAGAGAGAGAGAGAGAGAGAGAGTGTATTGAGGTGTGATTTTGTAAGTACACAGAATGTGACTTATTGCTTTTGGATTGTCATAATAGTGTTTTTGGTAAGTTTTATGTTTGTCGTGGGGTCGAAGGAAGGATTTACATGGTCGAAGGAAGATTATAATGGTCGAAGGAAGCTACATGGTTCATTCTGTTTGGTTCGAGCTATGATGATGGTCGAAGATCACGTTCGACCTTAACGGGGGGTCGAATGTGCAGTAGCATATAAAGGTTAAGTTTTATTTTGCAGTAAGTTTTTGGACATTTTTGTTTAGAGTATTGTGTGTGTTCTCTCTCTGAGTTCTGGAAAGTTCCTAAACTGGTTTATTTCATTGTAAACATAATTGTAAAGGTTTAATCATCAATGTTTATGAATGAAATGTTTATTAAAAGGATTTGATTGTGTTTCTGATTTGATATATATCATTTTGCATACGATCTAGGGTTTCCGCACCTAGATTGTTTCACTTGTATGATCATCTAGTCGTTTTTGTTAAAACCGATCCTCTACAAAGTGGTATGAGAGCTAATCTCGATCATATAATTGCAATTTGATAGATTTCGAACAAATTTTTATCCAAAAACACCTAATTTTTGTTTTGTTTTGTATGAACGTTGAGTTTTAATGGAGATTGATTGATTTGGACTAGATTTCATGGATAAAATCAAAAGTTTCATTCATTAAAGTTGATCTAAATCAAATCCAAAGCAAAACCTGATTAAGATCATCAAAATCCATAAACTTTTGAAAAACTTGGATCAACTTAACTGATTTTTGAAGAATAACCGTTTTTCAAATGGGTCGGGTCAAACCAAAAAGAGTTGGGTCTAACGTGTGAGTTTTTGGGTCGAATCAGAGTTTTTGGGTCGAACCAGAGGGATTTTAGGTCGAACCAAGAGTTTTCAAGTGTGTTGTGTTTTCATTCGACAAGTTGGGTTACATTTGACCATACGGGAGGTTGAAAGTGTATTTTGTCTAGGTCGAAGGAGTCTAGTGTGTTACATTTTCTCTTTCGAGTATGATACAGGGGTCAAACCAAGGTTATTTCCACCTTCGAACCCACGTTTATTGTTTAGAGGTCGAACCTGTTTCTGTTTTTGGAATTTTTTCTAAGTGGTTACATTCCGAGCATCATGGACAACATTTGGGGATTTCCTATGACACCTAGACCTACAACAACACAACAACACGTTCCGATGAATCCATGGGCAGTGGCTTCTCAGAAGATGAACACACAATCATCTCAACCGATCAACTACATTGCCATGACTAGTTCAACACCACCACCTGTTACTCAACCTCCACAACCTCAAGTGAATGACTTTTGGGGAGTTGCAGCAGCAGCGGTGCAATCTCAGACTACTAATGTGATTACTACATTAATCAATGATTTATCATCGGGAAGTGGGAATCGTCCTCCTAAGTTGTTGGACATGACAGATTACAATCTGTGGCAAAAGAAGTTTAAGATTCATATAAAGGGCATGGGATTGGAAGGAAGTGAAGCTTAGTAAATGATAGTAAAGGGATACGTTGCTCCATGTCTTGAGAACACTGATATCCAGATTCCACTTGAAGAGTTGAAAGAAGACGAGAAGAAAAAGTTTGCTGTTGAGAAAAAAGCCTTTTCACAACTATCTCAGGCGTTTACTACAGATTTATTGCATCAATTTGGATCATGTACTACATCAAAGCAACTCTGGGATGTTCTAAAGAACAGGCATGATGGAAATGAGAAGACAAGAAGACTCAGAATGGAAGAGTTAAAGAAAGAGTTTGAAAATTTCAGTTATGTTGGGAATGAAACTCTAAAAGAACTTTTTCCAAGATATTGTCATTTATTAACAGAGTTGTCAAACTATGATATTAAGATTCCAATGTCAGAATTGGTGGACAAGTTTGCTGATTCGTTGCCTCCGTATTGGAGTCAACATGTTGAAGTCTTGAAAGAAAAAGATGCATATCAATGAGTTTATACAAAAGTTGGAGAACAAATAGATGGAGGAGAAGAGAAAAGCTAAACGAGCACAGTTTCCACAGAACCCGAAGCTGTATCATGCTTCATCATCTTCCTCTATGTCTAGTTCATCAATGGGTGGGAATGTTGCACCTCATATAGCTTATGTTTCCAATGTTGTTGAATCACCAAGAAACCTAATCAATTATCTTGCACCAGGACCAACCTACACACCAAATTACACACCAACTTCTTACACAACAAACTCATACATACCAACTCAACCACAGATCTCTGCTGCTTGTTATACATCATCCATGAAGACACCTCAACAACAACAATATCCTTCAATGACAAAAGCATCTTCAAGCCAAAGTCCGATTGTGTTGGAAACTTCCAACATGAATAATGTGACTGTCGAGGTGGCACAACAACACATTGCTTTAGTTTCAGCAATGGTCGTTGTAGATGCACTTTATGCGACTAATGCTTCGGATTGTGACTTTAACATATGTTAGAAGATTATAGAAGGGGCGAAGGTTGTTTATGAAGGTCGAAGGTGTGTTCTGGTGGATGAAGGTACAAGTATGGAGGGCGAAGGTAGGATGCTGACTGAAGAAATATACATTCGTACTTTGTAATGGGGGGAATGTGGACAAAGTCCACATTCGTACTAAGCAAAGGGGCGAATGTGCAGAGGTTATAAATAGATTTTACTTGTTTGATAAGTTAGACAAGTTGGTTATTGTGTGTGTGAAAGTCAGGTTATAGCTCTCTAGATTAAGTGTGTTTGAAAGGCTATAGATTAACTTGTAAAGCGTCTGTATTGATATTTTGAATCAAGTTATCTATAAAATGATGTTTGAAAAGGTAATCCGTGTGTTGTGATTTGCGTATTATCATTTTGTTCAGTTCTATGGTTTCCGCACCTGGAATTGTGACTTGTATGATCAGATTTCCTGTCTATTGCTAAAATTCTTCAATTACAAAGTGGTATCAGAGCCATAGAGATCATACAACAACAAATTGATAGTATCAGAACTGATTTGGACCCTATTTTGATCAAATTTTCTCTGTTTTTCATTGAAAATGGTTTTTGATACAATTTGAAGGTTTTGGATCATTTTTCGTGGATAAAATCAACATTTCCAAGAAGTTGTTCCAAATCAATTCCGAATCATAACCTGATAAAGATTATCAAAATCCATTAACTTTTGAAAATCTCAGATAAAAATAACCGTTTTTCAAAGTGTAACCATTTTTTAAACATGTATGGGTCGAATCTGGAGAGCATGGGGCGAACCTGGACTTTTTAGGGCGAACCTGGTTATTTTCTGGGCGAAAGTAGCATTTTTCAGGGCGAACCTAGGTGTGTTGTGTTGATATTTTCACTTTCGGGTCACAATCTTCACCTTCGGGGCATCGGGGGTGTGAAAGTGGGTTTAAAAGGGACGAAAGTGGAAAGTTTTGGTCGAAAGTGGATAGTGTTTATTGATATTCTACATTCAGGTCTTACATTCTACTTTCGGGTCAGCATTTTGGACGAAAGTGAAGACTGTCAGGGGCGAAAGTAGGAGTGTTTGTGAAATTTTTCTAAGTGTGGTGAATTTTTAAGTTTGTGAACATCATGTGGGGTTTTCCAACTACACCGAGACCGGGAACGACACAACAACAGCAGCAAGTGACTATGGACCCATGGATAGTGGCAGCTCAGAAATCGAACACTCAGTCTTCGCAACCGATTAACTATTTAGCGATGACTAGTTCGATGCCTCAGAGTGTTGCATCTCCGTCACAACAACCTGCAGCAGATTATTGGGGAGTAGCAGCCGTGGTGGTAAATACTCAAACTACTAATGCTATTTCTACACCAATCAATGGTTTATCTTCAGGTAGCGGGAATAGGCCACCCAAGCTAATGGAGATGTAGGAGTACAACCAGTGGCAGAAGAAATTCAAGATTCATCTTGAAGGCATGGGGTTGGAAGGAACGGAGGCTTGGCAGATGATAGCTAAAGGATATGTTGCACCAGTATTAGAGAACACCGGTGAGCAGGTTCCTTTGGAGAGTTTGACTGACGATGAGAAGAAGAAATTCGCGGTGGAAAAGAAGGCATATTCTCAGTTAACTCAGGCGATCACAAACGATTTGCTACATCAGTTTGGGTCGTGCACTACTTCTAAGCAGTTATGGGATGTGCTAAAAAATCGTCATGATGGTAACGAGAAGACGAGAAGGTTGAGAATGGAAGAGCTGAGAAAAGAATTTGAGAACTTCAGCTATGTCGGGAACGAGACCTTGAAAGAGTTGACTCCTAGATATTGTCATTTACTAACTGAATTGTCTAGTTATGATATTCAGATTCCTATGTCAGATCTGGTGGACAAATTTGCTGATGCATTACCACCGTACTGGGATCAACACATCGAGGTACTCAAAGAGAAGGATGCTTACAAGTACTGGACCATCAACGAGTTTATTCAGAAGTTTGGAGAATAAAGAACTCGAGGAGAAGAGGAAAGCAAAGAGATCTCAGATTCCTCAGAACCCAGAGTTGTATCATGCTGGTACTTCAGCAACTGTGGGAAACTCTAGTGTTGGTGGAACAGTGGCACCTCATATAGCTTGTATCTCAAGTGTCATGGAACCACCTAAACAACCGATCAACTACTTAGCACAAACCTTATCTTACTCACAACCATCATATACACCACCACCACAACAATACACAAATTCTTTCATTTCACCATTTTCTCCAATGCAGCAAGCTGCATGTTATTCCACTAACCAACCACAACAACAACCTTACTTGACTCAAATGAATCAGAACAATCAGCAACCGGTAGTATTGGAGACATCCAATATGAATAATGTGACGGTGGAGGTTGCTCAGCAACATATTGCGCTAGTCTCAGCAATGGTTGCCTCGTATAACGGTTTAGTTGCAAGTCAAATTGGGAATAACAACTTGACCAATGAAGACTATGCACAAATCGATAAAGAGGAGATGGAGCTCATAGACATTCAGTGGGCTTTGGCAAGCATTATGAGACGGGCAACCGAATTCTTCGAAAAGACCGGGAGGACTGATTTGGGAACTTCTCCGAACACCACTTATGGCTTTAACAAGGAGAAAGTTACATGCTTTAATTGTGGAGGAAAAGGACACTTCAAAAGAGAATGCACTCAGCCTCCTAAACAAGGTAACAGAAACCCATTCAACTCAAACTACCAAAACCGCCAATCTCAAAACCAAAACCAAGTTTCTTTCCAAAACAACAACTATCAAAACCAAAACAATTACCAAAACCGACAAAACACCTCTAACAACAACCAAAATAGACAACCAAACACAACCAACCAGAATCAAACTCAACCACCAAATAACACAAACAGAACAGTTATACCAATCACTACACCAAATGAACAACCACAAAATAACAATCAAAATCAAGCTTTGGTGATCCAGAATGATGAGAGGTTTGACTGGACTAGCATGCAAATTGGTGTTGAGGAGATAACCACTGGTGGGAATGTGGCATGTGTTGCACAACAGGTTGATATCGAGGAGTCGGTGATAGTTGATCAAGATGTAGAAACTGAGAGTGAGGTTGAGGAATCCGTTGAGGAGATGAATGTGGAGACTAAGACTGTTGAAGTTCAGGCTGAAGAGAGAAATTCAGGAGTTGTGATTGACTCAGTCACAGATGTTCCTGAGGAGAATGAGTCAGTATATTCGGATTCAGACAGTGAATCAGATTCAGAGGACAGTGTGACTTCTTTGGATGATGACATAGATCAATTGCTGGCAGAAGCTGATTTTCTGAAGACGAGGAAGTCGTGCATAGTGGATGACGCCTTCACCAGAATCGATTATTCGTAGTTCTTCACTGGGAAGGAAGCTCATTTTGCTCTAATGGCCATGACAGATCCTCCAAAACAGGTAAGTTCTGAATCTAGCACTGATGTTACAAGTGATAAGTATTGAGGAACTTGTGACAGATTGACAGAGGAAAACAAGCAACTTCGCGTTCAACGTGATAGTGCTGTGATTAACTGTCAATCTGCTCGTAAAGAAGTGATTGCCTTTAACAAAGTACTTGATGGGTACAAAAAGGACACTTCTGATCTAAAGAAAACTCTTTCATTAAAACAATTAGCAATTAACAATTACATTAATGAACTTGAGAATACTAAGTTGGAAATGGCCACCATCAAGTGTTTTGCTGAAAAGGTCAACAAGAAATTAGAAAGTTACAAGCATATTGCTTATGTCGTTGACCACATCATTGATGAACCATCACAAACCACAAGTTATAAGTCTGTGCCATCTCCGGTGCTTTTTGAAAATCACAATTGTCATCAAGTGACACCGGAGAGCTCAGTAAAATCAGACTGTGCATCGGAAAATGAATCCAATACTTCTAGTGTTGGTGATCCTAATTCCGATGAGAGACCGATTTTAGGTTTGAATGATGAGGGAGTTACAGCTAAAAATGATGATTCAGACTCTGAGAGTGACAAATCTAATAATGTGAGTGATATTCCAAAAGAAAATCACATTATTACGAATGAACCAGTGTCACCGTCTCAGCATGTTCATCCGATGACTAACGCACATCGTGATAAAAAGTCTGAAAAGAAAGAGGTTAAAAAGGAATCAAGTGACAAACCAGTCAAGGTATTTTATCGGATGGAAGGATCCGATAAGATTATCTCTGACGAGGAATATCCAATCAAGTTTGCTAACTATTCTAAAATCGAGAAAATTTGGCAAGAAAGCACAATATGGTTTCCGAAACATGAAAGAACAAATGATATTCCACCTGAAATTTTAAAGAAACTGTATTTGGATGTTCCAAAAGAACCAAAGGTTCATGTCACCCAATTCATCAAACCGAAACAAAAATCAAATGGTTTTCATGAGCCAGCTTACTCAAAGGGTCCAGTTCCTGAGAGTTTAAGGCGTAAATGCATTGATGATCAATATCCCATCAGATCATACGCTAAGCCGAATGCTCAAAACGTGTTTGAAGAATACCGTGCATGCTTTAAGTGCGGGGAGAGAGGGCATTTACTTGCTCACTGCCCGTACGTGAGGCACAAAAGGCACGAAGTTGAAGTTAGGCAATCCATGAGGAAACCGGTTTTTAATCATTACTATCCACAAAGATGATTTGTTCCTCAAACAGCACAATTTTATAACCAAAACAACTTTTATCAAAAGAGGAATGATCGTCCATTTCATTATGATCGTCGTAACCGGATAGCCATGGAGAAACCGTGGAGAAAACCAATGGTGAACACAACGGCTGATAGACAAAGGGTTCCACAAAAACCTGCTGTCAAGTCAAATGTTGGACCTAAATCTGTTAAATCAGAGAAGGTAACCAAGAAGGTTTCATTTGTGAACGATGTTAAGAAACCGACTGAGACTCCAAAATCTCAGATTCGTATTTTGAAACATTCGGAACAATCTTGGACACCAAATGGTACTCCGGGAGCCTCTACTTCAAGATCGAATGAAAAAGTTGAACAAGTTTTGAATGATCCTAAAAAGATCGATTCAAAACCAATTGCTGATGTTAATGAATCTTTGAAGGGTGATATTCAAAGACCCAAGACCACACAGGCTTGGGTCCCCCGAAAGAACTGACATGTTTACTTGATGTGTGCAGGGAGCTTCAGCTGGCCCTATTAGCAGTCTTTGGATTGTTGATAGTGGCGCTTCAGGCCACATGACAGGGGATTTAGCTTTGCTGTTTGATGTGAAGAATATAAATGGAGGGTATGTTGCATTTGCTGGAAACAAAGGAGGATATATCACGATGGAAGGAAGCGTGAGTAATGGTATTGTGAGTTTTGAGAGGATATCGTATGTGAAGCAGATCGATTATAATCTGTTGAGTGTCAATCAAATATGTGACAAACAATTTACTGTTTATTTTGATGACAAATCTTGCTATATTCTCAAACCGGGCTTCGAAATTCCAAAAGAGTGGGTTATGTTGAAGGCACCTAGAGTCAACAATCTCTATATTCTTGATATGTCTAAGGCGATGACGTCCCAGGGGCAAGTGACATGTTTCCTATCAAAGGCTACAGATAAGGAATCAATCATGTGGCACAGAAGGATGGGACATATTCATTTGAGAAAGATGAATCACTTAGTGAAAAATGGACTTGTCGACGACGTGAATGTTAAACATTTCCATTTGAATGACAAGTGCGTGAGTTGTAAGAAAGGAAAGCAACACAGACAATCCCACAAAGTGAAGAAAGTAAACTCTGTTGAGATGCCGCTTGAGCGATTGCACATGGATCTATTCGGACCTGTCAAACGCAAAAGTCATCTTGGAGAGCTTTATTGTTTAGTCGTTACTAACGATTATTCAAGATTCTCATGGGTTATGTGTTTGCATCAGAAAAGTGACACCTTTAATAATCTGAAAGTTCTGTTCACTCGATTGGAAAACATCTATAGTCTAAAGATCAAGCGAATTCGGGGTGATAATGGGACGGAGTTCAAAAATACCAAGATGGATGAACTTTGTGAAAGCAATGGAATTCATCATGAATACTCGGCTCCGTATACCCCTCAACAGAATGGTGTTGCTGAACGGAAAAACAAGACTCTCATAGAAGCGGCGAGAACAATGCTAGCAGACTCAAATATTCCAGTAATGTTCTGGAACGAGGCGATTTATGCAGCAAATTATACATTAAATCGGGTTTTAACAGTGAAGAATGTCACACCCTCAAATTTCCACTGCGGGGTTTATACCGCGAGGCGCATGACATACCAGGATCCCATAGCCATAAGTCATATGGACGAACTCTAAATGCCCAAACCATTTAGTTCGTTTTCAAAAATCAAGTTTAGTTAAGTTGCGGAAGCGTAAACCAAATTTAAACCTTTTAGAAACCATGCGCAAAACAACGCGCCCAGATTAAAACCATATGAAAGAAAATGTAAAAGCATAATATGTAATTTAGGTGTATGCCCAAGACCCCAAATGTAGTGAAGTGTGCAGTGCTTTCTAATCCTGGCACCGGAAGCTAACTACCTGCAAAAGCATGTAAATTGTGGGTCAACAAACGATGCTGGTGAGTTCACTAAGTAAAGTAAATGAGTATGTAACTGCGCTGGTTTCCAAAACCATGTAAACAAGTAATTGAGTTGGTTCTAAGAACCGTGTAAACACTAGTTCATCGCTTGTCAAGGGTAGCTAACCCATTCATGATAACTAACACCGATATACCGAACTGCTGATGTACGTGTAGCCACAAATGTGAGCCGCATGCCTTACATCATTGCCTATCAACAATGATAAAATCTGTTAAGTTATAGTTCACTCCCGCACTCCCCGAGCCGGTGTGAGGTTTGTCAGACCTAATAGCGCTATCAACTAATAACCCGCTTGCCATAACCCGGCAACTCATTCGGTATGTGAAGGACTTACAGATGATAGAGTTGGTTTAGTTCATCAAGGACACAGTTTGCGAACTAGCAAAAACCGACCCACACAAGGATCCATAGCATCCCAACCCGGGATGTGTAAGTAGTCCCAAACCGGACTAGAAAGTAGTAGTCCCAACCCGGACTAGAAAAAGTTAATTACGTTGTCTCAACTCGAGACACATGCTTTTGAGAAAAGAGTAGTGAAACTCACCTTAGGTTGCAAGCAAAAATATCCAAACTCCAACGTAATAGAGACTGTAGAGGATGAATTTGACACGAAAACAGGATTATATGATCATACAAGTTACTAAACCAGGTGCGGAAACCCTAGCTTAGAACAAACTGATGTAAACTCAATCAAAACACAATCAAAGTCATTTTAAAGCTTTTCATAGATTAACTCTTTCAAATACTTGGTTACAAATCAGTTACAGTTAATCTAGCACACACTTAAACTCTCTCAGACCTCTCTGGAACACACCTAAAAAACACACACACTAAATGACTCGCTTAAACTTACAAAAACACAAAATCTATATATAGGACCTGCACGTTCGCCCCTTTCATCTGGTCGAACGTGGGTCATTTCCACATTCGCCCACATGGAGTGGTCGAATGTGTCTTCTTGTTAGTCTAGTTCCAGATTCGTCCATCTATCTTCTACCTTCGCCCACTTCTTAATCACCTTCGCCCATTCTGTCTTCCTTCGCCCCTTTAACCATTTCTAACACATGTTAACATATCTAATCACTAGTCGCAAAACGCATCTACAAACTCCCCCTCGACTATTGATTAGATCGTTTTCTGTCTTCATCCATGGCTTTGTTCAGCAACTTGATTCTGAGCTGTTTCTTTTGCTCTGTCGTCATCTCAGGCTCTAATTTTCTCTTTACCGGCTTTGACACATTTGCCATCTTCACCTTCTTGCCAAGTTTTCCTTCCAAATTACTACCAGCATTAATGTCATAAGCAAAGCAAACACCAACAACCTGTGTATATTTCTTTGCTTGATCTGCATCGTTCGGCTCATGATGAATCGGATTATAAAAGAGCATGATGATGTCTTCGAAGGTGCAATTGATCAACCACATAGGATCAAATACATGAACATGCTTGTATTTGTCCTTTCCATCTCTCAACACGATCACCGCTTCTGCCTTCCTCCAATCATAATACCAGAAAATGAAATCAGCACTGAAGTGTTGAGGCATAGGCATCAAAGGTATCTTTCTCATCACTTCAGGTGCCTTATAAATCAAGGTAACCCGTTTCAACTTGGTTCTGGGATCAATATCCCTGTGAACTTTCCTCCGGGGATATTGTGGTTTGAATCTGTTCCATTTTGTTCTACTTTCCCAAACCAATTTGTCTGCACACCAACCGACATGTGAATTATTCACTGAAGCACCCGACATTTGGAATCTGCAAAGATCTCTAACCGCCCAGTACGGTAGAGTCAGCAAGTCAATGAATCTGTAAAAGTACAGGATTCCAGATTCCCACTTAGCAGCTAGACACTTCAGCCTGCCTAAGTATGTCCACCCGAGAGCTCTACCTCTGAACTTCGCATTGTGAAACCTATAAAAGTTTCCTTGAGCTTCAGGCTTCGGTCGGTTTTCATCCATCAGTCTTAACTTCTTCAAATACTCCTTCAATTCATCAGACTTATTTGAAGATTCTGGCAAATCAGCTCCAAGTACTTTCTCTACAAACTCAGCACTCCTCTTCTTTGCCTTTCTTTTAGCAGACGTATTAGGAATCTCAGTAAAATCAGGAAACACCAAGTCTTCATCAGTTTGTCTGAAGTACTGTGGATATTCCTCATGTGTGATATCCTCTATTTCAACTTCTTCAAATTCAGGGGTATCTTTATCATCAGAGTGACTTCCAATATCCTTTTCAGGAATATGTGGAATCGACTCATCAACAATGAACTCTTCAAACGTTTTCCCTACCCTCTGTGCAAGCCCATCTAAAATCTCCTTTGCCACAGATGCAGGTACTTCCCCTTCTTCCAAATCAGGATCGTTATATTCCAATTCATATCGCATGTCATCAGTTTGGAATATTTCTGCAAAACGACCTGTGAACTCAATGGTCCATTCTCTTCTTTCTAACATGTCCTTGTATACTTGTTTAGCATCATCAGACAAGGACCTTACCTTCTCATTCCAAAACACAGTCTCATCATCATCAACATTCTCACTCTTCTTCTTTGAACTTGACTCACCCGTGTCTTTCTTTTTCTTTGAAGGTGGTCTCTTTTCGAATGTAAACTTTGAAGTATCATCTCCTCCATCATTATCATCACTACTACTATCACTCTCATCCTCCTTTTGACTTCCCGAACCTTCAGCATCATCATCATCATCTTTATCATCATCTCCATCATCACTCTTTTCCGATTCTTCATCCTCATCATCCTCATCTTCCTCTTTGTCAGATTCAGATGGTTCAAAGTCAACCTGTTCAACTTCTTTCTCTTTATCCTCCTCACCCTCCTTCAACTTGGGTGCAACATTGTACAGATTGTCTATTAGCTCACTAAGGCGTTTGTTTTCAGCCTTCAATTCTTTATTATCTTCTTTTATAGCCTTGTATCTGTTCTGGTTTCTCAAACATTTCCCTTCAAGCTTCTTATTCTTAGCTTCTAGCTTCTTCACTTTCTCGTCTATCTCATCTTGATTAGACTTAGAAGCTACTACAATCTGAAGCATTTTCTCTTCATTTTGCTTGAACTTGGCAATCTCAGCTTGCTGAGCCACTAACATCTTCATCATGTCGTCCATCCTTTTATTCACCTGCTTCATCACTTCGTCATCCACAGTGACTTTCTTTGACTTGGACTTTGACTTTGATGGCTCAATCTCAGTTTCTTTTCCTTTCTGAGGCTGTGTAAACATGTTAAGAACATTATCCAGTGCTATATTGAATTGATCCACTGGTAATTTTGTTGCCTCCACAGTCTTTTGTTTCTTAGTGGCTGGTGAAGATTGTTTTGATGATGTACCAGCTTCAGGTAATCTCTTTCCTCTCAAAAGTAGGTTCAACTCTTTCTCTCTGAGTTGCTTTGTACTGGTCTTCTTGGCCATGGTTTTGTGTTTGGGCTTGGGCAAGTTAACTACTACGGTTTCACCTTCATTCAACTCGTCCAAATTCACAGTTAACCCTTCATCTTCAGCACCTACAGACTGCTTGCTCTTCTTAGCTTCTTCAATCGATCTGTTAAGTGATTCAGACTCACCAACCAAAGTGGCCTTTTGTTTGGTAGTCCGGACATTTTCAGCATCCGAATCCCACTGTTCTTCAGTCTCAGTCTCCTCTGAATCTACAGATTCTTCATCTACCAAACTAGTACCCTTCTTTGCAGTAGATTTCTTCCTCACAGTTTGTTGTTTTGAACTCCCCTGCTCAGTCTTTCCTTTGCCCTTCCCTTTGGCTCCAGGATTGACTACTTGTCTTTTTCTCTTTGTACTTGCATCAGCATATACCAACGGATCATCATTGTCACTATCACTATCAGGATGCCTCGCTGTATTCTTTCCAGGATCCATGTAATCCTCTCTAGCCAAGGCTCCAAACAATCTCCTGTAAGGTGGTCTTTCATTATCAGGCACACCTTTGTAACCTTTCATTCTAGCCAAGGTTCTAATGTTCATATGATCCATAGCAAGTATCTGTGTTGGATCCTTCTTCAGGTTTGGATATTTGTGATCAAAGATCATCATCAGAAATCTAGGATAAAGCATAAAGTATTTCTTCTTCAAACCTTTCAGCATCTCCAGCATATGATCTAAAATCATCCCAGCAACGTTAAATGGTTTGTTAAGAGTCAACGCAACCATTAACGAGCTCAAACTCTTCCTCATCACGTCATAACCTCCACTAACACATCCAAATACAAGTATGATGACGTGAGCAAAATACTTGAACTGTACACTCAGTTTCCCTTTGTACATAGAACCATCAGTGATCGGTCCTTTGTATTTCATCCTCAGGAAACAAGCTTTCTGCTCAGTCCATGATAATTCCCTTGGATCCTCACTGGTTTCAAACTGGATCTGGAGAGCTTCTCTGATATCAGCTTCAGTGATAAACATCTCCATTCCCTGAATCTTGCTTCTGATAATAGTCTGATTATCAAAGTAATCATACTTGGCGTTGTTGTAAAAGTCCTCAACTATATCTTTGTAGATGATAGTTGGTGTGACCAAAGCATAAACCACTCTGCATCTTTTCAGAAATTTGATGATCTCTGTAAACTCTACATTCTTCTCCACATCTCCCAGATACGCGCAACAGTTGTGAGTCTTCTCAAACGGCCATTTATTACCGCTTGACGATTCACCTTCTTGTACAGGTTCTGGAACAGGATTAGAAACAGCAGTCTCCACAGGAATCTCAATATTCTCTTGTTCTTCAGCCATCTGAAACATAAAATCAAAAACAAACGTTAAAACACGAAATCGTCAAAATTTAAAATTTTAGACTTTTGAAATTCCACATTCGCCCAAATTAGACTGGTCGAATGTAGGTTATTGAGGCCGAAGGTACACAATTCTGGTCGAATGTAAAATGATTTTGACTAAAATTATTCATTCGCCCGTTTTGAGTTTCCTTCGTCCACTCAGTTTCACCTTCGTCCACAACGACCGACCGAAGGTGGAATTGTTCTTGCCCAAAATTTGAAAATTTTCAAATCATGTTATTAACCTTTAATTTTGATTCAGAAATAGTCTAACATGGCCGATTATCACTCGCAAACCATCAATTATTCCTAACATTCATTTTATATCAGTTTTTATAACGAATTAGGGTTTTTCTTCATTCAATCTATCAATCAATACTTAAACTATGTTAAAAACCTAATTCGTTGATACTTCTCCCCCTAAAACTGATAGAAAATGAATATCAATCAACATTTATCATTAACAATCACTAGAACATCGTTAACCCTAAAACCCTAAGTCCGGTTATTAAAACTAACGAATCCAGCTTCAATCCTTGTCCATTACCTGTAAAAGTTATATGGAAATGATCAGAATTAACCAAGGAACAAAACGCACAAGCAGGAGTTTCAAAATCAACAAGGTCTGGTTATGGATGAAATTTTGAAAAATTTAAAGTGACTGGTCGAATGTGCAAGAGGCTTATATATAAGCTCCACCTTCGCCCTATGCTACTGGACGAATGTACAAGTGATTCACCTTCGCCCCAACCAAATGGCACGAAGGTAAAAGAAGTTTACCCGAAGGTGGATTTTAAGGAAAAATCCTCATTCGCCCAGTTACAAACGACCCGATGGTGGAAAAGTTTCCACATTCGTCCCATTTAAGGGCGAATGTAAAATGGAAAACTTGAAAAATTTTGCCAAATTACAAATTCGAGTCCCGTTCAACATTTTTCAATCCGTTAAGCTTCCAAAACACAAATTTTCACTTTTAGAATGATACAAAGCCCAGATGGTGTTGTCAAATCTCAGAAATTGACTATCAAGCATCCCCGGTTATCAAAAATAAAGCAGAAATGCAAAAATTTTGAATTTTTCTGAAATTTTATCAAAACACACCTAAAATCTTTTTGGATTTTGTATCTTTTTGACAATAAAAGTAAATTGCAACAAAATAAAATGCATCAAAGTAAATGAAAGCAGTAAACATTTTGTGAAATCCGGTCAGAGGATCATATCAGTTTTCTGAGAAATCTGATCACAGCGTTGATCTATTTGTTTTAATATTATCATTAGAAACAGTATGTGATACGGCAATTGCTGATATTGTAGTCCACGTAAGCTCACATGCAGACAATTACGCAATGCTTTAAAATGATACGAGTTAAGTGTATTAGACTAACACGATGTGGTACCCACACACACGACATACTCCCGTATCAAGTAATTGCACAAAGCTTCGTCGTAACGCGTGATTATGCCAGAGTTATCCGTAAAAGTTACAAAGTATATAGCACAGAGGTGTACAGGTCAGCAAATGAATGCAGCAGAGTAACATGTGCGTATACACTAGGTTGAGGCTGATATTAATCTCTGATTTGCATCAGATGATCAATACGATGTAATAATGATCTATGATCAATTAAAACATAAAGTTCCTCAATTCGGTAACTTCCGGTTTTGGCAATTAAGCTCTTTTAGCAAATATTCTGATAAAACTAGGTCCGTAAATCAATACGACAAAAGTTTATCAGAATATCCCGGATAACCATAACATAACGACCCGAAACCTCAGATTTTGGCAATCCTATCAAACGAAATTACGGTACTAAGACCATATGCCCATGAGGTGTTCAGCCACGAACGTGTAGTTCGTTATGTTTGTATCACTAATGCACGCAATATTTAGTCTACGAAGCCTATCAGCATATCACACGTAGTCAACACACGCCTCATAAACTATACAATTCTTTAGCCTGTGTCAGATCCCCACTGATGTACTATCATTTCCTCTGTTTTACCAGGAAATCATTTTTGATTTTCTAATTTTTAGGTCTTTTTGAATTTTATAATGTTTTTGGTTTTTCTGATAAAATGGCTCCTCCTAAAATAAAGAACATATTTTTGGGATTTTTGATTTTTTCTGAAAAACAAAAATTTGAAAGAAACAATCCACTCGAAAGCATCAACTTCTTTGAGGATTAAACAATCCCCTCGAAAGCATCAACTTCTTTGAGGATTACGATAGTAAAGAGAAATTCCCAATTAGCAAAGAGAAATTCCCAATTAGCAAAATATAAAAACTAAAAACTAAAAAACGATAAACCGAGGTGCCGATTAGTCCTGTTTTTCCTTTATATTGTTTACTTTTAAAAGATATTCAAAGCGTGAACGGTCAAAAGCTTTAGTAAACAGATCTGCACGTTGGTAGTCAGTATGTATTTTGATCATATCAATCAATTCCTTAGCGTAACAATCTCGGATAAAATGATATTTGATCCAGATGTGTTTCGCTTTAGAATGATTATCCGAATTTTTAGTTAATGCAATTGCGGCTTCGTTGTCACAGTAAATAGGAGTTTTTAGAAACTGCAAACCGTAATCCACCATTTGTTGTTGAATCCAGAGTACTTGCGAACAGCAACTCGAGGCTGCAATGTACTCGGCTTCACAGGTAGATTGTGCTACGGAAGTCTGTTTCTTGCATTGCCAGGTGATTAACCTGCTCCCGAAAAACTGGCAACCAGCTGTAGTAGATTTGCTATCTTTGTCACAGCCGCCCCAATCTGCATCACTAAAAGATATGAAATCAAAATTATCATCATTAGGGTACCAAAGTCCTTTTGAGGGACAACCCTTCAGATATCTAAGGATACGCTTGACCGCCGTCAGATGACTTTGTTTCGGCTTCGATTGATAACGGGCACAGAGACACGTTGCATACATAATATCTGGTCGAGACGCCGTCAAATACATCAGAGATCCGATGATTGCTCTGTATGTAAAAGGATCCGTCAGCTCCCCCTTAGCGTCCACTCCAATCCCGTGATTGGGTTGAATCGGGGTATCCATCGGCTTTGAGTCCTCCATCTGGAACCGGCTCAAGATGTCGGAGACATATTTCGTCTGGTGAATGAAGATCCCGTCGGGTCTTTGGTCCACCTGCAAGCCTAGGAAAAACTGCATCTCCCCCATTGCGCTCATTTCGAACTTTTCCTGCATGACAGTTTCGAACTCCCTGCATAAAAGCTCGTTAGTTGAACCAAATATTATATCATCTACGTATATCTGTACTAGAAGCAAGTCATCTCCCGTCTTTTTCGTAAAGAGGGTGCAATCGACGAGGCCGCGCTTAAATCCTTTGGTGATGAGGTATGTACTTAGCTCCTCGTACCACTGCCTCGGAGCCTGGTGCAAGCCATAAAGAGCTTTGTTCAACACGTAGACCTTATCCCGGTGGATTGGGTCCTCAAAGCCTGGTGGCTGCCCGACATACACCTCTTCCTTGACTTTCCCGTACAGAAATGCGCTTTTCACTTCCATTTGATAAACTTTGAATTTCTTATAAGAAGCAAACGCGAGGAACATCCGAATAGCTTCGATTCGTGCTACCGGTGCATAGATTTCGTTATAATCAATCCCTTCGATTTGATGGAAACCCTGCACGACCAATCTGGCTTTGTTACGAACAATTACCCCACGATCATCCTTCTTACACTTAAACACCCATTTGGTGCCAATCTTCTTCCTATCCGGCGGCAAATCCGTGAGCGTCCAAACTCCCAATTTCTGGAATTGTAATAACTCCTCCTGCATAGCTTCCACCCAGGCATCATCCTTCAAAGCGTCCTTGTAAGTCCTTGGCTCTACCTGCGACACATAACACGCAAACGACCAATCATTTTGACTACCAGATTGTTGAATTTTGGCATATAAAGCTAAAGCACCAAAACTCTCTGGCGAATTAACGCTTTTAAGCTGCCCTCTGGTCAGAACACTACTTCCAGGATCACCGATAACTTGCTCCAGCGGGTGAATACGATGAATCCGAGATTCCGGATAATCAGATACTTGCACTCCCGTCTGAACAGTCAAGTTCTCTACAGCATCCAGATCATGACCCGTATTTGATGATGAAGCCACATCTGAATTTGGAGTTGGGTTCACTGGCGGTGCCTCTGGTTCTTCAGCTTGATCAAGAATAGCTTCTTCAAATTGTTCATCTTCAGATTCTGAAGTGTCTAATGAAGTTGAAGCCTCTTGAAATACTTCTTCTTCTTGTATAGGAGCATTGGTATCATTAGAAGCCGGTAGGGGGTTCACAGTGATCGGACGCACCAATGGTGAAGTTGTTGCATTTTCACACTCGTAAAGTAATCGAATAACAGCTTCTTCAACCAAGCTATCTAGATTGAATGATTCAAAGAAATCTTTGTAATCAAACATCCAATCAGGACCTGTGCCTTGAATATTTTGAGTATATCGTTGAACATCCACGTTAGCCCAGTCTTCCACACGACGAGTTCGCTTGTTGTATACCCGTTTGAGCGGGGTTGCATATCCAACAAAGTAACCCTCCTCGGCTTTAGGACTAAACTTTTCACTTGGATTCAACATAGTACATGGCGCCCCAAAAGGTTCTAGATACTCTAAGTTCGGCTTTCTTCGGTGTAACAGCTCATAAGATGTTTTACCAAACTTCTTCACTGTTAGAACTCGATTTAGTGTGTAATTTGCTGCATAAATCGCCTCATTCCAGAACATTACTGGAAGATTTGAATCAGCAAGCATTGTTCTAGCCGCTTCAATTAGAGTCCTATTCTTTCGTTCAGCAACACCGTTCTGTTGAGGGGTGTACGGAGCCGAATATTCATGATGTATTCCTTTGTTTTCACAAAGTTCATCCATCTTAGCATTTTTGAACTCCGTCCCATTGTCACTCCGAATTCTCTTTATTTTCACATTGTAGAGATTCTCCAATCGAGTGAACAGAACTTTTAGATTGATAAAAGTGTCGCTTTTATTCTGCAAACACATCACCCATGAAAATCTTGAGTAATCGTCAGTGACGACTAAACAATAAAGCTCTCCAAGATGACTTTTGCGCTTGACCGGTCCGAAAAGATCCATGTGCAATCGCTCAAGTGGCATCTCAACAGAGTTAACCTTTTTCACTTTGTGGGACTGTTTGTGCTGCTTCCCCTTTTTACAACTCACACACTTGTCATTTAGATGGAAATGTTTCACGTTTACTCCATCGACAAGTCCATTTCTCACAAGTTGATTCATTTTCTTCAGATGAATGTGCCCCATTCTTCGGTGCCACATTATCGATTCTTTCTCTGTCGCCTTGGACAAAAAGCATGTTATCTGTCCCTGTGATGTCATCGCCTTGGACATATCAAGAATGTATAGATTGTTGACGCGAGGTGCCTTCAACATTATCCACTCTTTAGGAATTGTAAAGCCCGGTTTCAGAATATAGCAGGATTTGTCATCAAAATGCACAGTAAATTTCTTGTCACATATTTGACTGACACTCAACAGATTGTAGTCTATCTGCTTCACATACGAAATCCGCTCGAAACTCACTATCCCATTGCTCACACTTCCTTCCATTGTGATATATCCACCTTTGTTTCCTGCAAACGCTACATACCCTCCATTGATGTTCTTCACGTCGAACAACAACGCAAGATCCCCTGTCATGTGGCCTGAAGCTCCACTATCAACAATCCAAAGACTGCTAATAGGGCCAGCTGAAGCTCCCTGCACACAAAAAGTAAATCAGTTAGTTCTTTCGGGGGACCCAAGCCTGAGTCTTGGGTCTTGGAACATCAGGTTTCAAAGTAACATTTTCACAATCATTTTGAACAACTTTTTGATCAATCTTTGTCTGATTGTTCAAAACAGTTTCCTTTCTCTCATTCACCCTTGAAGTTGAGGCTCCTGGAGTACCATTGGGTGTCCAAGATTGTTCAGACCTTTTCAGGATACGAATCTGAGACTTTGGGTTCTCAGTCGGTTTCTGAACATTGTTAGCAAATGTAACTTTCTTGGTAACCTTATCTGATTTAACAGACTTAGGTCCAACATTTGATTTGACAATTGGTTTTGGTTGAACCTTTTGCCTCTCAAATGTTGTGTTCACCACAGGTTTCCTCCATGAATGTTCCATAGCAATCCGATTCCTTCTATCATAGTGCATTGGACGAGTGTTCCTCATTTGAAAATTGTTTTGATTATAAAACGATTGTGATTGTTGAGAAACAACTCTCCTATGTGGTGGCACATAATGATCAATCGGTTTTCGCATGGAATTCCTCACTTCCACCTCGTGCCTCTTATGCCTTACATATGGACACTGAGCAAGTAAATGCCCTCGTTCCCCACATTTAAAGCACGCACGGTACTCTTCAAAAACATTTGGAGCATTTGGTTGAGCAAATGATCTAACAGGGTATTGATCATTGTACTGTTGCTTCCTTAAACTCTCAGGGAGTGGCCCTTTTGAGTAAGTAGGCTCATTAGAACCATTAGCTCTGTTTTTGGGTCTAACAAACTCTGTGACATGGACCTTTGGTTCTTGAGGAACATCCAAATACAACTTCTTTAATAAAGCTGGTGGAATCTCATTTGTTCTCTCATGTTTTGGGAACCAAATAGTACTTTCTTGCCAAATCTTTTCTATTTTAGCATAATTGGCATTTTTTATTGGAAAGTCCTCGTCAGAAATGATCTTATCGGATCCTTCCATCCGATAGAACACTTTGACAGGTTTGTCACATTGTTCGTTTTTATCATTCTTTTCAAGATCTTTCTTAACCACATTAAGATCTTTCTTCACCACATTCTTTTCAGACTTCTTTTCACAATGAATCTTTTTCATTGGAATCACAATTTGAGATGATGAAACTGGTTCATTTGTAATGATGTGATTTTCTTTTGGAATTTCACATGCATTAACAGTTTGGTTACAACCAGTATCATCACTCTCTGAGTCTGAATCTACACTCTCAGCAGTAACACCCTCATCATTGATTCCCAAAATCGGTCTAACATCGGAATTTGGATCACCAATACTTGAAGTATTAGATTCATTTTCCGATGCTGAATCAGATTTTACCGAATTCTCCGGTGTCACTTGGTGACAATTATGGTTTTCAAAGAGAACCGGAGATGGTACAGACCGATAATTGGTTGTTTTATCATCAATGATATGGTCTACCACATAAGCAATATGCTTATAGCTTTCCAGCTTTTTGTTTACTTTTTCAGCAAAGCATTTGATGGCTGCCATTTCCAACTTGGTGTTTTCAATTTCATTGATATAGTTGTTAATTGCCAATTGTTTTAAAGACAAAGTGTTTTTCAAGTCGGAAATGTCCTTTTTGTAGCCATCTAATACTTTGTTAAAAGCATTCAACTCTTTGCGAGTAGATTGACTGTTCATGATAGCACTATCACGTTGAACACGGAGTTGTTTAATCTCCTCAGTCAATCTATCACATGTACCACAATATTTTTCACTTGTATTATCAGTACTACAAGCAGAACTTACAGGTTTTGGCGGATCAGTCATGGCCATCAATGCGAAATGAGCTTCCTTTCCTGCAAAGAATCTGGAATAATCAATCTTTGTAAAAGCATCATCTGCAATGCACGACTTCCTTGTCATCAGAAAATCTGCTTCTGCAAGCAACTGATCGATATCTTCATCTAGAGAATTAACACTTGCTTCTGTATCCGATTCACTGTCTGAATCAGAATAAACCGATTCACACTCCTCAGGAATGTCAGAAACAGTATCAATCACAACTCCAGAATTTGTCTCTTCAGTTTGAACTTCAACATCAACCTCAGAATTAGCCTTAACAGGTTCAAATTCCCCATCCATCTCAGCCTCAGACTCATCACTTTCAACCTCAGTTCCTTCCTTCTCCTCCATCGTCACTGAATCTTCAATATCAACCTGATATGCAACACAAGCCACATTGCCCCCAGTAGTAATTTCCTCAACACCTATTTGAATACTCGACCAGTCAAACCTCTCATCTTGTTGAGTAACCAAAGCTTGATTGGTATTCTGTTGTTCATTTGGTGTAGTGATTGGTATGACTGTTCGGTTAGTATTGTTTGGTGTTTGGGTTTGTGTCTGGTTTGGTGTGTTTGGTTGTCTATTTTGGTTGTTATTAAAGTTGTTTTGACGATTTTGGTAGTTGTTGTTGTTGTTTTGGGAAGAAATTTGATTTTGGTTTTGTTGTTGACGGTTCTGATAAGTGGCATTGAATGGATTTCTATTGCCTTGTTTTGGTGGCTGGGTGCATTCTCTTTTAAAGTGACCTTTCCCTCCACAGTTAAAACAAGTCACTTTCTCCTTATTGAACCCGTAGGTTGTGTTAGGAGATGTTCCCAAATCAGTTCTTCCTGTCTTTTCTATGAACTCCGTTGCTCTTCTCATTATGCTTGCAAAGGCCCATTGAATATCAATGAGTTCCATCTCTTCCTTGTCAATTTGTGCGTAGTCTTCATTGGTCAAGTTGTTATTACCAATTTGACTAGCAACTAATCCATTGTAGGATGAGACCATTGCAGAGACTAATGCAATGTGTTGCTGAGCAACTTCAACTGTCACATTACCAAGGTTAGATGTCTCCAAAACCACTGTTTGTTGGTTAGGTTGGTTCATTGGTTGTTGTTGAGATTGACTAGCAGTGTAAAAAGCTGCTTGTTGCTTTGGGGAGAATGGTGGAATGTATGAATATTGATATGGAACTTGTGGTTGTGGTTGTGATAAAGATGAAGTTTGTTGATGGTAGTTAATGGTAGGTGATTCCACAACATTGGATATACATGCAACATGTGGTGTAACTAGCCCTCCTGAGCTTGTACTTGCTGGAACTGAAGATCCTCCAAAGTATAAGTTTGGATTTTGAGGAATCTGTGCTCTCCTAGCCTTCCTCTTCTCTTCCAATTCTTTGTTTTCCAGCTTCTCAATGAACTCTTGAAGAGACCAGTATTGATAAGCATCCTTCTCCTTCAGAACATCCACATGCTGATCCCAGTTTGGTGGTAATGCATCTGCAAACTTGTCCACCTGTTTTGCCATAGGAATCTGTATACCATAACTAGACAATTCAGATATCAAATGATTATATCTAGGAGTTAGTTCTTTCAAAGTTTCATTTCCAACATAAGAAAAATTCTCAAACTCCTTTATAAGTTCTTCCGTCCTCAAACTTCTAGTCTTCTCACTTCCATCATGCTTCCTTTTCAGCATATCCCATAATGCCTTAGACGTTGTGCAAGTCCCAAATTGATGCAAAAGATCATTTGTAATTGCCTGTGTCAATTGGGAAAACGCCTTCTTTTCCACAGCAAACTTCTTTTTCTCATCCTCAGCCATGCTCTCCAATGGCACTGGTTCACCTGTGTTCTCTAAAACTGGTGGTGTGTAACCTTTAGCAATCATATTCCATGCTTCAGCACCTTCCACTCCCATGCCTTCCAAATGTATCTTGAACTTTTTCTGCCACTGATTGTATTCTTGAATCTCCATAAGCTTCGGTGGCCGAGTCCCGCTACCTGAAGACAAATCATTAATCAGTGTGGAAATAGCATTTGTAGTTTGAGTGTTTACCACCGCTGCTGCTACTCCCCAATAGTCAGACTGTGGTGCTGGAGGTGCACTTTGAGTCATGTAGTTAACCGGCTGCGAAGTCTGTGTGCTCGTCTTCTGTGCTGCCACTGTCCATGGGTCCATCACCTGCTGTTGTGGTTGTGTAGTTGCTGGTGTAGGAGTAGTCTGAAAACGCCACATGATCACGAACTTCGAGAAATTCAACACTTAGAAAAATTTTCCAAAAACAAGATCTAGGTTCGCCCAAATGTGATTCAGGTTCGTCCCTTTCTGACTCAGGTTCGCCCAGAAATACTTCCCCGAATGTAAAATCTCACCAGAAAGTAAAAACACACTGACACTTTTCACGTTCGCCCAAAAAGTTCCAGGTTCGCCCGTTTGGTTTCCAGGTTCGCCCGCACGATGTCCCGAAGGTGAAAAATGTGACCCGAATGTAAAATTTTCAACTGAAAAATTCTACGTTCGTCCAAAAATCTCTAGGTTCGCCCACAAACTCACTCTCCTTCGACCAAAAACTCACTCCTTCGACCAGAACACTCCAGGTTCGCCCATTTTGACTTTTGAAAAACGGTTACACTTTGAAAAACGGTTATTTTGATCTCTGATTTTCAAAAGTTTGTGAATTTGAATGATCTTGATTAGGTTTTGCTTCGGAGATGATTTGGAACAACTTTAATACTTGGAATTTTGAATTTTATCCACAAAATCAACTCTAATTCTTTCAAAAACACTCAAAAACCATTTTTATATGAAAACAGATGTGAATTGATGAAAATAATGTCCAAATCAGCTCTGAGTTTATCAATTTGTTGTTGTATGATCCTCTACGCTCTGATACCACTTTGTAGAGGAAGAATTTGACACGAAAACAGGATTATATGATCATACAAGTTACTAAACCAGGTGCGGAAACCCTAGCTTAGAACAAACTGATGTAAACTCAATCAAAACACAATCAAAGTCATTTTAAAGCTTTTCATAGATTAACTCTTTCAAATACTTGGTTACAAATCAGTTACAGTTAATCTAGCACACACTTAAACTCTCTCAGACCTCTCTGGAACACACCTCAAAAACACACACACTAAATGACTCGCTTAAACTTACAAAAACACAAAATCTATATATAGGACCTGCACGTTCGCCCCTTTCATCTGGTCGAACGTGGGTCATTTCCACATTCGCCCACATGGAGTGGTCGAATGTGTCTTCTTGTTAGTCTAGTTCCAGATTCGTCCATCTATCTTCTACCTTCGCCCACTTCTTAATCACCTTCGCCCATTCTGTCTTCCTTCGCCCCTTTAACCATTTCTAACACATGTTAACATATCTAATCACTAGTCGCAAAACGCATCTACAGAGACTCGCTACCAACTCCCTATTATATGTGTCACTATGTGAGTACACGTGCATAACCAATATACCACATAGTACGTTTATTCGATACTTTTAAAAGTTCAAAACCGTGTAGTGACACCTAGTGACTCTACATGCACAAGTATGTCCTACGTATCCCGTTGGTGATCATGGTGATTATTATAAGTTTAACACATCAAATACATCTCATGCAAGTTTCCACACAAGTACATGTCAATTACATACCACATACAACTTCAAATAGTCACATAAATACCTCGTACATAATCTGCGTTTTTAGGACAGATTGTGCGCTGTGAAAAACGAGTCATTTAACCCACTTAACGAATGAATTAAAAATCCCAAATTTTTACTGAGTATTCATGGGGATTCAGTTGCAAATCCCTAGTTTTATTTTGTCTTAAAACCAAACACAAAAATTATAAAAATTCGTACAACACAGCTATGTCCAGAAAATTTCCACAACAGGTCAGTTTAGTAGAAAAATTCCCAAAAATTGTGTATTCATCCAAACGGGATGAATCCACTTGGGAAAGCCGAGTTTTTCCAATGTTGACCAACTGTAAAAATTTCATAACTTAATTCTTTGTAAATCTCCAGTTATGACCATTTAAAGTTGACCAAATTTTCAATTACGAAAATCTGATATGACCCCTAATCAATTAAAATTCCAAAAACGACTCAACCGATGTCCAAAACTGATGGTTTTGCCCATTATGAAAAGCTAAGACTATGTACATCACAATCATGCAAAGAAATCATCAAAACTATCAATTTACCAACCCATTACAGCCCCTACAATTCGACACAATGAATCTGTCAGAAAATCAGAATTCTAATAACATGCTTCTCATGAACCCTAATCATTCTTATTAACCCATAATCATACAATAACTCATATTAACATAAACCCTAATCATTCTCATCCATATTATCATGTTTAAACTCATGTATTTACGTACCACATACCCTAGATATGATTTCTATCAACAATAGTCATCAACATACAAAACAATCATCCAAGATATCCTACACATGTTGATTTGCGATCTTAACATGAATATTTCTTAGGGTTTTTATATCTTTTCCAGCCTTAAAACTTATCATAAAACACATAAAATATATACCTTGAATTGCTAAAGTCCTTAAAACTCCAAGATAGCACCCGAATCACTTGAACTTGTAAGGAATTGATGCAAGATTGAAAGTGAAGAAGAGGGCACACCCTCTTGAAAAACCCACGGCGCAAAAGGAAGCTAGGGTTTGTGTTTTCTTTTTTTTTTATAAACATAATACACTAGGGTTAAGATCATGGGCCAAAGTTATGGGTTTATGGGCCTTTTATTGGTAAACGGGCCCGTTAATACGGTTTTAATCCCGAGAACAGTCTCGATAATATTATTCATACTAACTTATGTAAAAACTATTGTTTTTATCATCTCATGACATGTTAATTACATAATGCACATATTTCGTAGAGTTTACGTACTGACTATCTATTAAAACAGTAATCCACATAAACATGTAATTCACATACGCATGTTAATTCACGTTCATGATCACCCAATTGATCATATAATTATGTATGCTTGACAAATCACCAACGTTCGGGATACAGGACTCGTGTGTGTGTGTCAAGACAAAACCTTTCTAGTTATAACGTACGTTAATATTATCTAACATATGTTATTATCCCATAACATATCGAAAGACCTTCTTAACTAACCCTAGTTAGGTGTTTAGTCACGAATGTACATGAAAGTTAACTAGAGTTCAGTAAAAGTAATATCCTGAAAATGCAGGGTGTCACATCATCCCCAAGTTGAAAAGAATTTCGTCCCGAAATTCAGCAAGTAAACAGTGAAGCCAGTGTAAAATTGTATGCTTGGTTACCGGATGTCACATCATCCCCAAGTTGAAAGGAATTTCGCCCCGAAATTCACTTTGAGTGAGTCGCTTCACGTTTAGAGTTTAGTTCATACGCATGTTCAGGTTCAGTAGAAAGATGTGGGTATTTGAGCCGCATTTTATCCATGCGTTCCCACGTGTATTCCGGTCCTAGACGGGAATTTCATCGCGCCCTAACAATAGGTTTGGTGCTCTGTCTGAGTTTCTTGATGCCCCGCTCAAGAATCTCCACTGGTTCTTCCACGAACCGTGGCTGATCGTCCACCTGGATCTCCTCCCGTGGCACTACCAGTATTATATCAGATAAGCATTTCTTCAGATTAGGTACGTGGAATACATTGTGCACCCCACTAAGTTCATCAGGCAGGATTTACCTGTAAGCTACTGGACCAATCCTTTCGACAATCTCGAATGGTCCTACATATCGCGGGTTCAACTTTCCCCATTTTCCAAAGCGTATCACCCCCTTCCAAGGTGACACCTTCAATAGAACCTTGTCCCCAACCTGGAACTCCAAATGTTTCCTACGCTTATCAGCGTAACTTTTCTGTCGATCACGAGCAGCAGCCATCCGATTTCTGATTTGCACTATCTCCTCGGAAGTTTCGTGCACAAGTCCGGGATCTGTTAGCTGGCTATCCCCAACTTCAGTCCAGCAGATGGGAGACCCACACTTGCGTCCATAAAGTGCCTCTAAAGGCGCACACTGTATTGAAGTGGGGTAACTGTTGTTATACGAGAATTCAATCAAAGGCAAGTGCTTATCCCAACTGTTGCCAAAACCCGCCACGCACGCTCGTAGCAGATCTTCCAATGTTTGGATGGTTCGTTCACTTTGTCCATCCGTCTGTGGGTAATAGGCTGTGCTCATATCTAAGCGAGTTCCCAAAGCTTTTTGCAGAGTAGTCCAAAAATGAGAAGTGAATCGCGCATCGCGATCAGATATAATAGAAGTAGGCACCCCCATGCCTAGAGACTACCTCCTTGACGTAAAGATTTGCTGGTTTCACCAGCGAGTCCGTTTCCTTTATTGCCAGAAAGTGTGCCGATTTGGTTAAACGATCCACGATAACCCAAATCATGTTATGGCCCGTTGGCGTTTTAGGAAGCTTTGTGATAAAATCCATAGAAATTCCGTACCATTTCCCACATAGGGATTTCTAGTTGCCGGAGTAGGCCTGAAGGTTTCTGATATTTAATCTTAACCTTCGCACAAGTCAAGCACTTACTAACATAAGTGGCTATTTCAGCTTTCATGTTTGGCCACCAGTAGAGAGTTTAAGGATCTTGGTACCTCTTGTCCGAAACAGGATGTACCGAATATCGAGAGGTGTGAGCTTCATCGAGCACCAGTTGTCTGAGATCCTCAAAACGTGGTGTCGAGACTCGATTCATAAAGTATTGAAGACCATCTGTCTTCCGTTCCAAGTGCTTATCCGCACCATGTAAAGTTTCAAACCCGATGTTTTCTTCTTTCAAAGCCTCGCCCTGGGCTTCACTGTGACACCCGGCAAATTCAAGTTAACAACATCGTCTAAATTAAAGTCTACCTTAGCGAGTCACGCGTATTCTGTACTTAACTGGGTTAGTTGAGTCGGGTTATGGTTCGGGAACTGTTATATGAGTCTAGGGAATCATTAGATGTTGGCCTAGAGGATCGTTAGATGTCAGTCCTTAACCAAGTGTACAAGGGGTGACGATTCGGAGAATCGTCAAAGCATAGGGAACATGCAAGTCTCGAGTCCCGGGAATTGGTGAACGAGTGTGAATGTGTATAATTACAAGTGTTATGTGTTTACAATCATTATGTGACTTGTCGGTATGTGAAAATGTGTTAACATGTGTTAAAACGGGGTTTAACGCGCAAAATACTCGGAACGGGACCCTACAGGCGATTAGGGTGAGCTAATCACCTGCAGGGTGGCGATTAGCTCACCCCAGGTGGCGAGTAGCTGCCTCTGGGTGGCGAGTAGGGGGCTAATCGCCTAAGGGGGGTGGCGATTAGCAGCCCTAATCGCCTGCAACTGAGGCCTAATCGCCTGCAACGTAAGTGACGACTAAAAACGACTATAAATACCATACTTAACCTCCTAAACTTCATTATACAAACCCTAGTCGTCCCATAAACCGCCCCAACACATAAACAACCTCTGGAAGGCGATTTTTGATCAAAACTCAAGGTTTCAAGCTTGAATCATCATACTTTCATAATTCTAAGGTTTGATTTTCATCCATAAACCTTTATAAACGTTTTTAATCAATCCCTAAGGGTCCAGACCTGTTGTTAAACGAAAAAGCTTTCTGAAAATCGTCAATAAGGGTTGTTAATCGGATTATAACTAATATGCATGTATTATGAGTGTGTATGATTAAAAAGCTAGGGTTTTGATGATTCATGATGAAGATTTGCTATGTTATTATGATAGATCAGTATTGATATTGATATTATGATGATAGGAATCTCAGTAATTGGTTATTAGGGTTTGTTATGCATGTTAGTATGATGGTTGCATGTTATGTGTATGGTGTTTGGATTACTTGATTTCATGCAGGACTGATTATACGAGGTTAAACGAAGGATTTTGATGTAAACATGCTTAGGATACTTGTTTGATCGATATTGGAGGTTATTACACGTTCTAGGGTTGATTTGGAGTGTTAAACGCGCGAAAAACCGAAATTGCTGGGTAGCATGCGATTAGCAAGGCTAATCGCCTAAGGGTTAGGCGATTAGCAAGCTAATCGCCTGCTAGGAGAGGCTAATCGCCTGATCATCATGCAATTAGGGGCTAATCGCCTGCTAGGTGGTGTTTTTGCATGCTGCATGACCCTAATCGCCTGATAAGTTCTGAAATGCATGTCACATGACCCTAATTGCATGCAAACTCAAAAATTTGCATGTCACATGACCCTAATCGCCTGCACTGTAGGCGATTAGCATTCATAATTGCCTGTTGACCAACGTAATTGCTAGTTGACTTTTCCTAATCGCCTGTACTGCTGCTGTATGTATATTTTAGCATTCCGAGACCCGTTTTGACACCTAGGAACATGCTAGGAACCCCGTAACATGTCTAATAACTTGGTAACATATACTTGGATGTATTTCGGTGATACGTAAACTATGTGCTATAACTTGTTGTGTGTTAACGTATGTTAAGTGTACTTGCGTGATTGTATGTTTTGGAGCGTAAACATAACACGGGGAGTCTCGGGTCACCAATGGGATGTCGAGTCTTGTACTTTGGGTCGGTTAAACAGTCACGGTGTTTTCAAACGAACTTGGTTATGGTCTGGACATCTAGGGACTAACTAACCTAAGGGTTATTAGTCTAAGTACTTGTAACTATCATATGTTAGGTCGCTGTTTTACGGGACTAGCATAGCTTGTTGAACTATTCTATTATCTGAAGTTAACGCAACCTAAGGTGAGTTTACGGCCCCACTTTACTTGGTTTTCGTTTTCGGGGGAGAAAACATGTGTTAAACAACTATTTGGTAACAACTGTCATACTATGGGTTTTCAAACGGTTTACTATACGATCTTTGGAAGTCCCGGGGGGAAACCATGAATGTGCTGGTTTGCACAACGGGGAAATGTGAATAGCGCTATTGGGAGTGACCAACCCCACCCGTCGGCATGGAGCGCCGGGCGGGTGCATATTGTCTCAAACAGGAACAGGTTTACTATACGGGCACAACATCTGGTTTGCGAGTTAGTAATGGTTTTCCAATCGTAGTAGTAATGGTACATGCGCCTAGCTAGCGTACTTGGTTTACAATTGTTATAGTATGGACAGGTTATACTTGGAACTTGGATTACAAACCTGTAAACTCACCAGCATTTTTGTGCTGACGTAAACTCTTACATGTTTTCTCAGGTCGCTAAGGTAGCAAAGTGGAACTAGGGCGCACGCGTCTGCACGGCGTCTAGTTAGAGTTGCATGGTTTTGAACAGTAAACATTTGGTTTTATTTTGTTTATGTAACGACATTTAGCTTCCGCTGATGTTTGGGATTTTTAAATTATGTTTTTGAAATTCATTTAGTATCGTTTATTGTGATCATTGACTTGGATCCTGGTTTGTCATGCGCCTCGCGGTAAAACTCCGCAAGTGGATTTTGAGGGTGTGACAGATTGGTATCAGAGCCAGGTTATAGTGAACTAGGACTGCATGTAGAGTCTAGTCTATAACTGAGTCGCACACACTAGATGATCACATGGTACTAAACTTTATACTGGGTTACTTATAGACTTGTCGGGGTGTCTCTAAATCATCTTACCCTTCTGTGTTACATCATCCATTCTCTTTTACTGGGTTACTTGCTTACTAGACAGTGAGGTACATTGGGGTTAACCGTATACTCTTGAGATTGGTCCAAGACTCGGACATCTCCCTTCCTACCCCAATAGAAACCCTTGTCATGAACTACCGTAGTATTACGGTGTATAGCTAAGAATCTATGTCCGGTGATTTGAACTTTGAACTAGGAGAACACTGGGAGGACCATGTAGAGCGGTTTATCATTTTGGGTGCACACAAAATCATAAACCGAAATGCATGAAAGCCCTAGTGAGCTCTGGGTTCGAATGGATAGTCCTGGGTTGGATCTAGCTTTGATCTTGTAAACGCTAGTGTTTATCATTGGCTGTGAAACTAAATTTTCTCGTCCTTTTTGCCAGAATCATGTCTGGAGCACGAGGAGGACGTGGAGGTGGTCGCAATGGTGGGCGTGGAAATGGTGGTCGTGGGGGTGTGAACCTCACGCAGGATGACTTGAACAACTTGCTGCAGGCTGCCTTTCAGCTAGGGCAAAATGGCGGTAAGTTGACCTAACCACTTCTATCTCATCGGTGAACTTTGTTTACTTTTCCCGTGGTTTTCTTACGTGTTTCTTTACAGGTGGTCATGTTAATCCACCACCACCACCCATGTGCACCTACAAAATGTTTCGGGACTGCAAGCCCCATGAGTTCGCGGGTACTGAGGGTGCAGTAGGTTTGCTCAGGTGGTTGGAGAAAGTGGAGTCTGTCTTCCTGATGTGTAACTGTCTTCCGGAGGATCGCGTCAAGTATTCTGCTGGGTTACTACAGGATGTTGCGTTGACCTGGTGGAACGATATCACCCAGACTATGGGTATAGGGGAGGCTTATGCTATGCCTTGGGAGAACTTCGTGCAACTGCTAAAGAGGGAGTACTGTCCCAGGGAGGAGATTCAAAAACTGGAACACGAGGTGTGGAACCTCAAAATGTCTGGGTCGGAAATTGAGAAGTATACTGTGAGGCGGAACGAGTTGGCTGTACTTTGTCCTGATCTACATGTGCCGGAATATAGGAGGATTGAGCATTATATCTCGGGTCTTGTGCCAGAAATCGCAGGGTTGGTGGCTGCGGGGAATCTTCCTACCTACGCGGAGGTGGTCCGATCTGCTCATAGGATGACTAACTTGAAGGTGAGTGAGGGTATCTTGCCTGCCAAAGGTTCAACTGCTAAGGCTCCAGAGAGCAACAAACGAAAGTGGGATAATGATGTGAAGAGTTCTACACCAGCACCAGCTCAACAGGGGAAAAGGTTTGATAGTGGGGGTTCGTCTTCATCGGGTTCTAAGCCAAGTGGTGGTTATGTAGGGAAGTTACCGAAATGCAATAAGTGTGGACGCCATCATCATGGGAATTGTGACAACAATCGTTGCCATCGCTGCCAGAAGTTGGGGCATTTTGCCAAAGACTGTAGGGCGACTCTTCCATCGACTCAGGCCCCAACTACTACTCCGACTTTTACTACTCAGGGGACTGCGGGTAAACAGGGATGTTTTCACTGTGGGGAAACGGGGCATTACAAGAAGGAGTGTCCAAAGCTGAAACAGGGAGGGAACGGGAATGGTAATGGGAATGGAAATGGTAACAACGGGGGCGGAAACAGGAACGCACGTGCCTTCGTTATTGGGACTGCAGAGGCAAGACAGGACCCTGACACAGTCACTGGTACGTTTCTTCTCAACGATCGCTCTGTTAGTGTTTTATTTGACTCTGGCGCCGATAAAAGTTTCATATCTGTGGAAGTTAGTCGTTTGCTAGATGTAGTACCTGTTCCTTTAGAGGCTAAATATATTATAGAATTGGCTGACGGTAAGAAGATAGAAGCTACTTGCGTTCTTCGGGAATGTCACATAGAGTTGTCGGGTTTGTCTTTTCCTATCGACCTTATGCCGGTATCTTTGGGTAGTTTTGACGTGGTTATAGGCATGGATTGGTTGTCGCTGTATCGCGCTGAAATCGTTTGTTACGACAAGGTCATCCGGATTCCTCTCCCTGATGGAGAATTTCTTTCTGTGTACGGGGACAAGAGCGGTGCTCCGCTAAGTCTCATCTCTAGCATGAAAGCCCTTAAGTATCTTCGGAAGGGTTATTCGGCTGTTCTAGCACTTTTATCTGTTTCCACTACCAGCGAGAAGAAGATCGACGATATCCCGGTTGTACGCGAGTTTTCTGATGTCTTTCCTGATGATTTATCTGGTCTTCCTCCCCATCGTCAGGTTGAGTTCGGTATTGATCTTGTACCTGGCGCTGCTCCTATTGCTCGGGCCCCCTACCGTCTTGCACCTCCTGAGATGCAAGAATTGTCTAACCAGTTACAGGAACTCTTGGATAAGGGTTTCATCAGACCTAGTTCTTCCCCTTGGGGAGCCCCGATTTTGTTTGTTAAGAAGAAGGATGGCAGTTTTCGACTGTGTGTGGATTATAGAGAATTGAACAAGGTGACCATCAAGAATCGTTATCCTCTTCCTCGTATTGATGACCTATTTGACCAACTCCAGGGTTCTAGCTATTATTCCAAGATTGATCTCAGGTCCGGTTATCACCAGTTGCGCGTAAGGGAAGCTGATGTTGCTAAGACAGCCTTTCGTACACGTTATGGCCATTTCGAGTTCTTGGTCATGCCTTTTGGTCTCACTAACGCACCGGCGGTTTTCATGGATTTGATGAACCGCGTTTGTAAACCGTATCTTGACAAGTTCGTCATCGTGTTTATTGATGACATTCTGATCTATTCCAAGAACGAGACCGAACATGGGGAACATCTACGGTTAGTTTTGGAACTCTTACGACGAGAACAACTGTACGCCAAGTTCTCGAAGTGCGATTTCTGGTTACGCGAAGTCCAATTCCTAGGGCATGTAGTCAATGAACTGGGAATCCATGTCGATCCAGCTAAGATCGAAGCGATCAAGGACTGGGAAGCACCGAAGACGCCAACTGAGGTGCGGCAATTCCTAGGCCTTGCGGGTTATTATCGTCGTTTCATTAAGGGGTTCTCGAAGGTCGCTCAACCCCTCACCACTCTCACTCAGAAGGATAGAAAGTTCGACTGGGGTGAACCACAGGAGTCAGCGTTCCAAAAACTGAAAACTAAGCTTTGTTCTGCTCCTATCTTGTCCTTGCCTGAGGGCACTGAAGATTTCGTTGTTTACTGTGATGCTTCTATTCATGGTCTCGGTTGCGTGTTGATGCAACGCGAGAAGGTGATTGCGTACGCTTCTCGTCAACTCAAAGTGCACGAGAGGAACTACACTACCCATGATTTGGAATTGGGTGCGGTGGTGTTCGCGTTGAAAATTTGGAGGCATTACTTGTACGGTACCAAATGCACCATCTACACCGATCACAAGAGTCTCCAGCACATTTTTGACCAACAGCACCTGAACATACGACAGCGCCGTTGGGTTGAACTCCTGAACGACTATGACTGTGCCATTAAGTACCATCCTGGCAAGGCGAATGTTGTGGCAGACGCCTTGAGCAGGAAAGAATCGACAAACCCTCGTCGCGTTCGGGCGTTGCAACTCACAATCCATTCCTCTCTGCCTGATCAACTCCGTTCGGCTCAGTTAGAAGCCTTGAAGGAGGAAAACCTTAAGGCTGAAACTATGCACGGTGCCGACAAACACCTCGAGCAAAGGCCTGATGGCCTGCGCTACTTCGCAGAACGCGTCTGGGTTCCTTTATTCGGGGGACTTCGGGAGCTGGTTCTTGATGAAGCTCACAAGTCTCGGTATTCCATTCATCCTGGTTCAGACAAGATGTACCAGGATCTAAAAATACTGTACTGGTGGCCAAACATGAGGGCGGATATAGCCTCATACGTGAGTAAGTGCTTGACCTGTGCTAAGGTCAAGGTGGAATACCAGAAACCGTCGGGTCTATTGCAACAACCCGAAATTCCAGAGTGGAAATGGGAACGGATTACAATGGACTTTGTCACACAGCTACCTAAGTCACCGAGCGGGAATGATAAGATATGGGTGATTGTCGACCGTTTGACGAAATCAGCCCACTTCCTTGCCATTAAGGAGACCGACACCATGGATCGGTTGGCTCGTTTATATCTGAAAGAAGTTGTCTCTAAGCATGGGGTACCAGTTTCTATTATTTCGGATCGTGATTCTCATTTTACTTCTCACTTCTGGAAGTCTTTGCACAAGGCTTTGGGTACCCAACTAGACATGAGTACAGCTTACCACCCACAAACTGACGGTCAGAGTGAGCGTACAATTCAAACTCTAGAAGACATGCTGCGGGCATGTGTGATCGATTTTGGCAAAGGTTGGGAAGCTCACTTACCGTTAGTAGAATTCTCTTACAACAACAGTTATCATACGAGCATCAAAGCAGCTCCGTTCGAGGCATTGTACGGACGGAAATGCAGGTCTCCTCTCTGTTGGGCCGAAGTGGGTGAGAGTCAGCTCACTGGGCCAGAACTGGTGTACGAGACTTCTGAGAAGATCGTACAGATTCGTAATCGATTGGCGGCGGCACGGGATCGACAGAAGAGCTATGCTGATCATCGCCGTAAGCCATTGGAGTTTCAAGTTGGTGACAAAGTGCTTCTAAAGGTTGCACCGTGGAAGGGCGTCATACGCTTTGGGAAGCGTGGCAAACTTAACCCGCGGTATGTCGGTCCATTTACGATCCTGGAACGGATCGGACCGGTGGCATATCGACTTGATTTACCGACGGAGCTCGGTAACGTACATAACGTCTTCCACGTATCTAACCTGAAGAAGTGTCTGACTGACGAGTCTCTCATTGTTCCACTAGAAGAGATCAAGGTTGATGATCGTCTTCGGATAGTGGAGGAACCTGTCGAGATCCTTGATTACAAGATTCGCAGTCTGCGTCACAGTAAGATTCGTATTGTTAAGGTTCGATGGAACTCGAACCGGGGACCGGAATACACTTGGGAACGCGAGGATCAGATGAAGTCTAAGTATCCTCATCTTTTTCCTAAAGAGGCATTCGAGTCGAGACACGTTACCACTGCAACGGAATGAATCTCGGGGCGAGATTCCTTTTAACGTGGGGATGATGTGACAACTCGGGTAATTCTCTCTCTTGGTTTCTATTTTTGTCTGTTTCTTTTGTTCATACTCTTGGTACTTACATAATTTTCGGGACGAAAATTCTTTTAACGTGGGGATGATGTGACACCCGGCAAATTCAAGTTAACAACATCGTCTAAATTAAAGTCTACCTTAGCGAGTCACGCGTATTCTGTACTTAACTGGGTTAGTTGAGTCGGGTTATGGTTCGGGAACTGTTATATGAGTCTAGGGAATCATTAGATGTTGGCCTAGAGGATCGTTAGATGTCAGTCCTTAACCAAGTGTACAAGGGGTGACGATTCGGAGAATCGTCAAAGCATAGGGAACATGCAAGTCTCGAGTCCCGGGAATTGGTGAACGAGTGTGAATGTGTATAATTACAAGTGTTATGTGTTTACAATCATTATGTGACTTGTCGGTATGTGAAAATGTGTTAACATGTGTTAAAACGGGGTTTAACGCGCAAAATACTCGGAACGGGACCCTACAGGCGATTAGGGTGAGCTAATCACCTGCAGGGTGGCGATTAGCTCACCCCAGGTGGCGAGTAGCTGCCTCTGGGTGGCGAGTAGGGGGCTAATCGCCTAAGGGGGTGGCGATTAGCAGCCCTAATCGCCTGCAACTGAGGCCTAATCGCCTGCAACGTAAGTGACGACTAAAAACGACTATAAATACCATACTTAACCTCCTAAACTTCATTATACAAACCCTAGTCGTCCCATAAACCGCCCCAACACATAAACAACCTCTGGAAGGCGATTTTTGATCAAAACTCAAGGTTTCAAGCTTGAATCATCATACTTTCATAATTCTAAGGTTTGATTTTCATCCATAAACCTTTATAAACGTTTTTAATCAATCCCTAAGGGTCCAGACCTGTTGTTAAACGAAAAAGCTTTCTGAAAATCGTCAATAAGGGTTGTTAATCGGATTATAACTAATATGCATGTATTATGAGTGTGTATGATTAAAAAGCTAGGGTTTTGATGATTCATGATGAAGATTTGCTATGTTATTATGATAGATCAGTATTGATATTGATATTATGATGATAGGAATCTCAGTAATTGGTTATTAGGGTTTGTTATGCATGTTAGTATGATGGTTGCATGTTATGTGTATGGTGTTTGGATTACTTGATTTCATGCAGGACTGATTATACGAGGTTAAACGAAGGATTTTGATGTAAACATGTTTAGGATACTTGTTTGATCGATATTGGAGGTTATTACACGTTCTAGGGTTGATTTGGAGTGTTAAACGCGCGAAAAACCGAAATTGCTGGGTAGCATGCGATTAGCAAGGCTAATCGCCTAAGGGTTAGGCGATTAGCAAGCTAATCGCCTGCTAGGAGAGGCTAATCGCCTGATCATCATGCAATTAGGGGCTAATCGCCTGCTAGGTGGTGTTTTTGCATGCTGCATGACCCTAATCGCCTGATAAGTTCTGAAATGCATGTCACATGACCCTAATTGCATGCAAACTCAAAAATTTGCATGTCACATGACCCTAATCGCCTGCACTGTAGGCGATTAGCATTCATAATTGCCTGTTGACCAACGTAATTGCTAGTTGACTTTTCCTAATCGCATGTACTGCTGCTGTATGTATATTTTAGCATTCCGAGACCCGTTTTGACACCTAGGAACATGCTAGGAACCCCGTAACATGTCTAATAACTTGGTAACATATACTTGGATGTATTTCGGTGATACGTAAACTATGTGCTATAACTTGTTGTGTGTTAACGTATGTTAAGTGTACTTGCGTGATTGTATGTTTTGGAGCGTAAACATAACACGGGGAGTCTCGGGTCACCAATGGGATGTCGAGTCTTGTACTTTGGGTCGGTTAAACAGTCACGGTGTTTTCAAACGAACTTGGTTATGGTCTGGACATCTAGGGACTAACTAACCTAAGGGTTATTAGTCTAAGTACTTGTAACTATCATATGTTAGGTCGCTGTTTTACGGGACTAGCATAGCTTGTTGAACTATTCTATTATCTGAAGTTAACGCAACCTAAGGTGAGTTTACGGCCCCACTTTACTTGGTTTTCGTTTTCGGGGGAGAAAACATGTGTTAAACAACTATTTGGTAACAACTGTCATACTATGGGTTTTCAAACGGTTTACTATACGATCTTTGGAAGTCCCGGGGGGAAACCATGAATGTGCTGGTTTGCACAACGGGGAAATGTGAATAGCGCTATTGGGAGTGACCAACCCCACCCGTCGGCATGGAGCGCCGGGCGGGTGCATATTGTCTCAAACAGGAACAGGTTTACTATACGGGCACAACATCTGGTTTGCGAGTTAGTAATGGTTTTCCAATCGTAGTAGTAATGGTACATGCGCCTAGCTAGCGTACTTGGTTTACAATTGTTATAGTATGGACAGGTTATACTTGGAACTTGGATTACAAACCTGTAAACTCACCAGCATTTTTGTGCTGACGTAAACTCTTACATGTTTTCTCAGGTCGCTAAGGTAGCAAAGTGGAACTAGGGCGCACGCGTCTGCACGGCGTCTAGTTAGAGTTGCATGGTTTTGAACAGTAAACATTTGGTTTTATTTTGTTTATGTAACGACATTTAGCTTCCGCTGATGTTTGGGATTTTTAAATTATGTTTTTGAAATTCATTTAGTATCGTTTATTGTGATCATTGACTTGGATCCTGGTTTGTCATGCGCCTCGCGGTAAAACTCCGCAAGTGGATTTTGAGGGTGTGACATTCACGTATCTTATCAGGAAGATTAGAATGTACGGTAAGTTGTAAAGCTCGCACTCGTTTGGGTTTCGTTTCCTTACGACTGAGGGCATCAGCTACTAAGTTAGCTTTCCCGGGATGATACTTGATGGCACAGTCATAATCATTCAGAAGCTTGACCCATCGACGTTGTCGCATGTTCAGCTCCTTTTGATCGAATATGAGTTGGAGGCTCTTGTGGTCAGTGAGTATCGTACACTTCGCCCCATAGAGATAATGCCTCCAGATCTTTAGAGCAAAAACCATTGCTCCCAGTTCCAGTCATGGGCGGTGTAATTCTTCTCATGAACCTTTAATTGACGTGAGGCATACACGATCACCTTATCACGCTGCATCAGCACACACCCTAACCCTTGGATAGACGCATCACAGTACACCACGAAGTCCTCTGTACCCTCAGGTAGTGATAGTATAAAGTTTCGACTTTAATAATTGAAAAGCAGATTCTTGGGCATCTCCCCACTTGTAAGTAATACCCTTCTGTGTCAAAGCAGTGAGGGGTTGAGTGATCTTAGAGAATCCCTCAATGAATCAACGATAATATCCCGCAAGACCAAGAAACTGGCGCACCTCTGTGGGAGTTTTGAAGCCTCCCACTTTTAATAGCATCAATCTTGGCGGGATCGACATGTATTCCTGCCTTGTTAACCACATGTCCAAGAAATTGGACTTCTCGAATCCAAAAGTCACATTTAGAAAATTTTGCATACAACTGCTCATTTCTCAAGAGTTCCAAGATCAGCTGCAGGTGTTGCTCGTGCTCTTCCCTGCTCTTGGAATAAATCAGTATGTCATCTATGAACACTATGACGAATTTGTCCAAATAAAGCTTGCACACGCGGTTCATTAGATCCATGAACACCGCTGGTGCATTGGTTAGTCCAAATGGCATCACCAAAAACTCATAATGTCCATAACGAGTTCGAAAGGCTGTCTTCGCCACATCCTTCTCTCGGACTCTCAGTTGATGATATCCTGAGCTCAAGTCAATCTTAGAATAGAAACTCGACCCTTGAAGCTGGTCGAACAAGTCATCAATACGAGGTAAAGGGTAGCGGTTCTCAACCGTTACTTTGTTCAACTTCCGGTACACCTGCGGAAACTCCCACCATTCTTCTTATCAAACAGAACTGGAGCTCTTCATGGCGAAGAACTAGGTCTAATAAAGCCCGTATCCAATAGCTCTTGGAGTTGGGTAGACAGTTCTTGAAATTCGCCTAGTGCTAGGCGGTATGGCGCGCGTGTAACTGGAGCTGCTCCAGGTACAAGGTCAATTTGAAACTCCACTTGACGAACAGGTGGAAGTCCAGGTAGTTCCTCTTGGGAAAATATCTGGGAAATCTCGGACTACTGGGATGTCCTCAATCTTAGTTTCAGTTTTAGTTTCAGTTTCAGCTCGAGTGTCAGATATGTTAGCCAAAATGGCTGGATAGCCCTTACGAATACACTTCTGGGCTTTCAAGAAGAGATGATGCCCACCATGGCACCACCATGATTACCCTGTATAGATAAAAGTTCTCCACCTGGGAGGGGGACCTGAACAATCTTCTCCCGACAGAGAATTTCAGCGGGATGCTTGGACAACCAGTCCATGCCAACCACGAGATCGAAGCTTCCAAGGGTGATAGGTAAAATGTTGATGACAAACGATTGCCCATCCAACTCGAGCTTACAATCACAATGGGTGTGGGTTACCTCAACAGGCTTCCCCTCAGCTAGCTCTATGGTGTACGGGGTATCAAGAAGAGTAGGAACCATCCCTAGTTGTTTGCTAAGTTTCGATGACACAACACTATAGTCCGCACCAGTATCATATAAAATAGAAGCAAGAGTGTTGTACCCGTCACGACATTGTTATTAGTCCTAGCTTCCCCAGAGCCAATCACAATTGCTATTCCACGAGCCCCATTGTTGTTGTTACCGTTGTGGTTATTGTTTGTTGAAGGACTTGTACCTCACACTATCCCAAGTTCTCTTGCTATCACCAAAAGTAGAAGATGAAGCTCTATGCTTCGGAAAAGTACCATGCTCAACAGCCTCATCAATGAGTTTGCGAGCCAGGTGAAAGATTTGTTAGATTCTGGGTAGGTGAGCTGCAGTGGCCAAGCCACAAATCTTTGGGACCCACCCTTTTGGTATGAAATTCGATCCGGTGGTAAAGTAGGTTAAATAGATTTGAGCACAAAGTATCTAACTCCCGTAGCTTGGTAGTGTAGGCGCCGATCTCAGACCCATCCGTCAAATTTCTAGATTTCATCATAGGGTGCAATGTTCTCCATCCAATTATCTATAACTCATCGAGTGTGCATGTATCATACATTACCCCATCCTGCCCGGGGCAAATGCGCATGGAAATGACTTATACTATCGAAGCAATCAGACGGTCTCCTTCAGTCCCGTTAGTGTTATCGAGGTTTACGACCAATAAAAGGCTTGAAAATATGATGGTAGGTTGTTGTTGTGGCATGTGCGTTCAAGGAATAAGAAAGTTCAAATGTGGAAGTCAGGGAAACGATTGATTTAGCAAGATGGATCTTTACTAGCTTTGAAAGATGCGAGGGTTTCAACCACCCTATCGTTGATCATAAGAACTTAGTCTTATCTAAGATAGTAAAGGAAAAAGAAAGAAAAGATAGATAAGAAAAGGTAAGAGCCAATCGTCGCCACGCTCTGTCTTAGATAGTAGATCATTCATCCTCTCTTCCCATGTGCTCGTCCTGCTCAGGTTCCCCTTCCATCCCTTATCCTTCCTCTTTCGCGATGTCAATGTTATATGGTTCTCATCACGTACAGTCTCCTTCTCCGGTCCTATGTAAGTCAGCTCAATGGTCAACAACACCATTCGTTCCTCCAATCGTGACTGTCAGTCACTAGTAGATTTTGTCTTCCTTTGAGATGTTGCACTGCATCGCAGACCTTCGTAACTCCCCAAGAGTGACAAGCCCCAATCTAATGTTTTCCCATGAATCTACCATATACTTATGAGTAACAGGGATATGCAGTCATACGTCCGCCCGTTCATACTAGGTGTAAGGTACTAAAGTAAGAAATAAGTTCTATATGTGTAACCCAGTTCCGTTTGAATTTCAAATGGAAGTAAGAAAGATCAAGTAACAAGGAACAAAAACTAATTGTCTACTTGCTCAGTGAAAAAGGATAAGTCTCGGTATTTGAATTTCTACACAGTTGATTTGGTTTGATGGTATCACGTCATGCGCATCGTGCAGCTTTCCTGTGTACGTGCGCCACAACGCTCGCAAGGGCTTTCTCCCCTGTACAATTGTTGTTTCCTCATCCACGAGGTTTGTTAGGATACTACTCCCAGTAATGCGCCACCTGGTGTAACCCTGGATTCCCACCATTGACGTGTTCAGAATTAGGTCTAGAACTAGAAGATAACATATCTCCCAAAATCATGTGTTGTAGATATATGTAGCTAAAAGCTAGTTGTGCACTTAAGTTGTGAGTGTACTTATGCTATGATGATTATAGACTAGACTCAACATGCAGTCCTAGTTCACTATAACCAATGGCTCTGATACCAATCTGTCACACCCTCAAATTTCCACTGCGGGGTTTATACCGCGAGGCGCATGACATACCAGGATCCCATAGCCATAAGTCATATGGACGAACTCTAAATGCCCAAACCATTTAGTTCGTTTTCAAAAATCAAGTTTAGTTAAGTTGCGGAAGCGTAAACCAAATTTAAACCTTTTAGAAACCATGCGCAAAACAACGCGCCCAGATTAAAACCATATGAAAGAAAATGTAAAAGCATAATATGTAATTTAGGTGTATGCCCAAGACCCCAAATGTAGTGAAGTGTGCAGTGCTTTCTAATCCTGGCACCGGAAGCTAACTACCTGCAAAAGCATGTAAATCGTGGGTCAACAAACGATGCTGGTGAGTTCACTAAGTAAAGTAAATGAGTATGTAACTGCGCTGGTTTCCAAAACCATGTAAACAAGTAATTGAGTTGGTTCCAAGAACCGTGTAAACACTAGTTCATCGCTTGTCAAGGGTAGCTAACCCATTCATGATAACTAACACCGATATACCGAACTGCTGATGTACGGGTAGCCACAAATGTGAGCCGCATGCCTTACATCATTGCCTATCAACAATGATAAAATCTGTTAAGTTATAGTTCACTCCCGCACTCCCCGAGCCGGTGTGAGGTTTGTCAGACCTAATAGCGCTATCAACTAATAACCCGCTTGCCATAACCCGGCAACTCATTCGGTATGTGAAGGACTTACAGATGATAGAGTTGGTTTAGTTCATCAAGGACACAGTTTGCGAACTAGCAAAAACCGACCCACATAAGGATCCATAGCATCCCAACCCGGGATGTGTAAGTAGTCCCAAACCGGACTAGAAAGTAGTAGTCCCAACCCGGACTAGAAAAAGTTAATTACGTTGTCTCAACTCGAGACACATGCTTTTGAGAAAAGAGTAGTGAAACTCACCTTAGGTTGCAAGCAAAAATATCCAAACTCCAACGTAATAGAGACTCGCTACCAACTCCCTATTATATGTGTCACTATGTGAGTACACGTGCATAACCAATATACCACATAGTACGTTTATTCGATACTTTTAAAAGTTCAAAACCGTGTAGTGACACCTAGTGACTCTACATGCACAAGTATGTCCTACGTATCCCGTTGGTGATCATGGTGATTATTATAAGTTTAACACATCAAATACATCTCATGCAAGTTTCCACACAAGTACATGTCAGTTACATACCACATACAACTTCAAATAGTCACATAAATACCTCGTACATAATCTGCGTTTTTAGGACAGATTGTGCGCTGTGAAAAACGAGTCATTTAACCCACTTAACGAATGAATTAAAATCCCAAATTTTTACTGAGTATTCATGGGGATTCATTTGCAAATCCCTAGTTTTATTTTGTCTTAAAACCAAACACAAAAATTATAAAAATTCGTACAACACAGCTATGTCCAGAAAATTTCCACAACAGGTCAGTTTAGTAGAAAAATTCCCAAAAATTGTGTATTCATCCAAACGGGATGAGTCCACTTGGGAAAGCCGAGTTTTTCCAATGTTGACCAACTGTAAAAATTTCATAACTTAATTCTTTGTAAATCTCCAGTTATGACCATTTAAAGTTGACCAAATTTTCAATTCCGAAAATCTGATATGACCCCTAATCAATTAAAATTCCAAAAACAACTCAACCGATGTCCAAAACTGATGGTTTTGCCCATTATGAAAAGCTAAGACTATGTACATCACAATCATGGAAAGAAATCATCAAAACTATCAATTTACCAACCCATTACAGCCCCTACAATTCGACACAATGAATCTGTCAGAAAATCAGAATTCTAATAACATGCTTCTCATGAACCCTAATCATTCTTATTAACCCATAATCATACAATAACTCATATTAACATCAACCCTAATCATTCTCATCCATATTATCATGTTTAAACTCATGTATTTACGTACCACATACCCTAGATATGATTTCTATCAACAATATTCATCAACATACAAAACAAACATCCAAGATATCCTACACATGTTGATTTGCGATTTTAACATGAATATTTCTTAGGGTTTTTATAACTTTTCCAGCGTTAAAACTTATCATAAAACACATAAAATATATACCTTGAATTGCTAAAGTCCTTAAAACTCCAAGATAGCACCCGAATCACTTGAACTTGTAAGGAATTGATGCAAGATTGAAAGTGAAGAAGAGGGCACACCCTCTTGAAAAACCCACGGCGCAAAAGGAAGCTAGGGTTTGTGTTTTCTTTTTTTTTATAAACATAATACACTAGGGTTAAGATCATGGGCCAAAGTTATGGGTTTATGGGCCTTTTCTTGGTAAACGGGCCCGTTAATACGGTTTTAATCCCGAGAACAGTCTCGATAATATTATTCATACTAACTTATGTAAAAACTATTGTTTTTATCATCTCATGACATGTTAATTACATAATGCACATAATTCGTAGAGTTTACGTACTGACTATCTATTAAAACAGTAATCCACATAAACATGTAATTCACATACGCATGTTAATTCACGTTCATGATCACCCAATTGATCATATAATTATGTATGCTTGACAAATCACCAACGTTCGGGATACAGGACTCGTGTGTGTGTGTCAAGACAAAACCTTTCTAGTTATAACGTACATTAATATTATCTAACATATGTTATTATCCCATAACATATCGAAAGACCTTCTTAACTAACCCTAGTTAGGTGTTTAGTCACGAATGTACATGAAAGTTAACTAGAGTTCAGTAAAAGTAATATCCTGAAAATGCAGGGTGTCACAAAGAAGTTTGGCAAAACCTCTTATGAGCTGTTACACCGAAGAAAGCCGAACTTGGAGTATCTAGAACCTTTTGGGGCTCCGTGCACGATGTTGAATCCAAGCGAAAGTTTAGTCCGAAAGCTGAAGAGGGATACTTTGTTGGATATGCAACCCCGCTCAAACGGGTATTCAACAAACGAACTCGACAGGTGGAGGATTGGTCTAATGTGGAAGTTCAACGGTATACTCAGAATGTGCAAGGAAATGGTCCTGATTGGATGTTTGATTACAAAGATTTCTTTGAATCATTCAATCTAGATAGCTTGGTTGAAGAGGCTGTTATTCGATTACTTTACGAGTGTGAAAACGCAGCGACTTCACCATTGGTGCGTCCGATCACCGTAACTCCTCCAACAGCTTCTAATGATACCAATGCGCCTGTACCGGAGGAAGAAGTGTTTCAAGAGGCTTCCACAACTTTAGATACTTTAGAATCGGAAGATGATGGAGATTTCGAAGAAGTTATTCTTGAACATGCAACAGAGGCACCGCCAGTGAACCCAAATCCAGATGTTGCTTCATCGTCTAACACGGGTCATGATCTGGATGTAGTGGAGAACTTAACTACTCAGACGGGAGTTACTGTACCTGAACATCCGGAATCTCGGATTCACCGTATTCATTCGCTGGAGCAAGTTATCGGTGACCCTGGCAGAAGTGTTATGACGAGAGGACAGCTAAGAAGTGTCAATTCACCAGAAAGTTTTGGTGCTTTAGCTTTATATGCAAAAATACAAAAATCTGGTTGTCAGAATGATTGGTCGTTTGCATGTTATGTTTCGCAGGTCGAGCCGCGGACATATAAAGAAGCTCTTTTGGATGACGCCTGGGTTGAAGCGATGCAAGAGGAGTTGTTGCAATTTCAGAAGTTGGGAGTCTGGACACTCACTGATTTACCTCTAGGACGGAAGTAGATTGGTACCAAGTGGGTGTTTAAGTGTAAGAAAGAAGACAGAGGAGTGATCGTACGGAACAAAGCCAGATTGGTAGTTCAAGGTTTCCATCAGATCGAGGGGATTGACTATAATGAAATTTATGCACCTATGGCGCGCATAGAAGCAATCCGAATGTTTTTAGCGTTTGCCTCCTACAAGAAATTTAAGGTGTATCAGATGGACGTCAAAAGTGCTTTTCTGTATGGAGTAGTCAAAGAGGAGGTTTATGTCGGTCAACCACCAGGCTTTGAAGATCCTATCCACCGGGATAAGGTGTACGTCTTGAACAAAGCACTGTACGGGTTGCACCAGGCTCCACGCCAATGGTACGAGGAGCTGAGCACGTACCTCATGTCGAAAGGATTCAAACGCGGATTGGTCGACTGTACCCTGTTCACGAAGAAAACAGGAGATGATTTGCTTCTAGTCCAGATATATGTTGACGATATTATTTTTGGCTCAACTAACGAACTTTTGTGCAGGGAGTTTGAACGTGTTATGCAGGAAAAGTTCGAAATGAGTGCGATGGGGGAGATGCAGTTTTTCCTCGGCTTGCAGGTGGATCAAAGACCAACAGGGATCTTCATTCACCAGACAAAATACATATCTGAAGTATTGAGCCGGTTCCAGATGGAGGATTCCAAGCCGATGGATACCCCGATTCAACCTAATCACAGGATTGGCGTTGACGCTAAGGGGGAGCTGACGGACCCGTTTACATACAGAGCAATCATCGGATCTCTGATGTATCTTACCGCATCTCGGCCAGACATAATGTTCGCCACATTTCTCTGCGCACGTTTCCAGTCGAAGTTGAAACAAAGTCATCTGACAGCGGTCAAGCGTATCCTTAGATATCTGAAGGGTTATCCCTCGAGAGGACTTTGGTACCCTAATGACGATAATTTTGACTTTATCTCATTTAGTGATGCAAATTGGGGCGGCTGTGACAAAGACAGCAAATCCACGACAGCTGGATGCCAGTTTTTAGGGAGCAGGTTAGTCACCTGGCAATGTAAGAAGCAGACTTCGGTCGCATTGTCTACCTGCGAAGCAGAGTACATAGCAGCCTCGAGTTGCTGTTTGCAAGTGCTCTGGATTCAGCAGCAGATGGTGGATTACGGTTTGCAATTTCTTAAAATCCCTATACACTGTGATAATGAAGCCGCGATCGCTTAACTAAAGATACGGGCAATCATTCTAAAGCTAAACATATCCGGATTAAGTATCACTTTATCCGTGATTGTTACGCTAAAGAATTGATAGATATGGTCAAAATTCATACTGACTATCAACGTGCAGATTTGTTTACAAAAGCTTTTGACAGATCCCGATTTGAATATCTTTTAAAAGTAAATAATATAAAAGAAAAACAGGACTGATTATCACCTCGGTTTATCGCTTTTTAGTTTTAAAAGTTCACTTTAAAGTTTTTATAGTTTTTCAGAAAAATTCAAAAACTCAAAAATATGTTTTACATTTTCGGGGAAGTCTTTTATCAGAAAAACCAAAAACATTAAAAAAAATAAATTCAAAAAGCCATAAAAAATAGAAAAACCCAAAATGATTTCCAGGATAAAAAGAGGAAATGATAGTACATCGGTGGGGATCTGACACAGGCTAAAAATATGTAATGTAATATGAGGCGTGTGTTGATTACGTATGATGTGCTGATAGGCTTCGTAGACTAATAACTGCGTGCATTAGTGATACAAACATAACGAACTACTCTTTTGTGGCTGAACACCTCATGGGCATATGGTCTTACACTACAAGAAATTTGGGTATTTACCCACACATAGTATGTGTAGGAAAAACCATATAATGTGTTAGTAGTTACGTTTACCTACACATAAATTAAGTGTCATGATGTGTAGACTCGGCACTGTGGATATAGATCATTACCTACACATTTATTATGTGTAGGTATATAGCAAGCTGTACCTACATATATGTGTGTAGCTAAAACTAATAAATATGTGTTGGTAGAAGTATAAAAATTCTTAGATTGGCATATGACGTGGCATCTGACACGGCAGCTGACGTGGCATTCAACGTGGCAGCTAATTATGTGTAGGTATTAATCTTAACATTTGTAGGTATTAATCTTAACATGTGTAGGAATAATATATATTTAGGTGTTGGTAAAAATATTTAAATGTGTAAATAATAAACACAATTTATTTAAATAATAATTTAAATGTATACAAACAAATACAAATACAATTATAGAAAATTAACATTTTTAATCAAAACATAAGCGTTCAAACAACCAAACAAACAAAGCAAATATTGACCATAAGTTACTAACGGGTTATGTAAAATTCCTAAACAGCACTCATCGATACTTTCATCACCCTCTAGACTATCATCTTGAGATTGTTCAGATGTGCTTGATGAAGTAGACATGATATTATTCTCAATCAGTGCTTGTTCCATAATTGCACATTTACTTGCCACTGTTTGAAATGCATGGACCAGCTCATCATAAGTAAGACGCTTTGCTTTTTTAGTTGTACCCATTATGTTATCGACAATAATTGGATCACGTCCCCACCCATGCATACGAATAGAGCTTTGTCCAAGTAAATTCTCAATAATTGACTTATTGCTCCTTGATTCCACCGTCTGCTGGTTTCTCAACTTCATCATTCCTTCCTTTTAGGGAAAAAAAAAGAAAACAAATACAATAAATCAACTTTCTACCAGATAATAAATACTTAGCGGTAGAAAATAAAAGGTAAACTTACATAAATTGCAGCCACATTTTTAGATATCCAACCTTTTTCCGCATCCCAATGTGTAAGCCGCCAAGTTTCAAGTTGACCGGATAAAGAATCCAAATCCAAGCCACGATCAATGTGATAGCGTATTGTATTCTTCAAACCATTTCTACTATCAAGTTTTCGTTTTGCACATGCCAAACTCTTTTTTTTTTTTTGCAATTTCCTTCAAGGACATACAACAAAATAATACATAACTAGGTGACTTTTGACCTATTCAGTCCACTTGAGCAGTTTCACATTCTCTGTTAGGTTTTTAAACACTACCCACCAGATTCTGTTTCCATACGAACGGGGAAATGACTAGCTCAATATTTGACCCACAATAACCAATCAATCAGAATTAGTCAAACACACTTTTTAGCGTTAAGAGGTTTAAAGAAATATATATGAAAATATAAAAGGCTTAGAGAAACAACCTCATAGTTTAAAGAGCCATTTTCACAAAAAGACGATTCCAGTTCTTCAATGTTACCCGTATCAATCTTATTATCATAATAACGCCCTGTCTGAGACTGTAGTAGTGTTGCCATCCCATATAAGCTTGTAGTTCTTTGGTTTATCCTGCAATATTGTTCAAAAGGAAAATTAAAAAAATATTGTGAAAACAATTTTAAAGATGCATGTCTGTTTTCAAGTGGGTGAGTAGAGCTTTCATCAAAACCATATTAATCATGTGCAAAAACATGATTTACATACATAATGTTAACAGCGAACTCAGGTTATCTGAGAAATTCAAATGCCTTGTGCAACTAGTAAAAATGGGACCGTGTGTGTATATATATTCCCACTAGCACAACGATAAAAAATGGGCCCTTATATCTAATTTATTGATAAAGTATGCCAAAATTAACCGCAATCTAAAATAAAACTAATACATTTAAATACACACACATATATTTATTGAGCGAACCAACTAAAACACGGGAAAAGTCTCGAGATACTAACCTTTTAAGCACATATAAGACTGCATATGGCCTGATTGGGCGGTTTGGCTCCAAGCTACTTACTACTAGAAATGTATGATTTTAACAACCTGATTAGGTGAATGGTCTCAACTTTCTGTTGACAGTAGGATTGAGTTCCCCAACTAAAATAATTTTCCATATGCACCTGGTTGCAAATGATATAGTCACACATTCAATCACCCAAATTATAGCATAATGACAATAAATAAATCAATATAACAAGCAACAATCAGAAAACTAAAAAAAATACTTTTATGTGTTACATAATAGCTAACCTTTACTTGTTTGTTGCAAGAAGTGCCACAAACATACAACCAGACATTTGTATAAAGTATAAAAAAACCTACATTTTTCCTTGTCGTGTCCTCGTGTGTATCAATATATGCACATCCTTCCGTCCTTGAAGCTTCTCATCTTTAACCATGAAAACAAAAAAAAACAAACAGCCCCTAACTTGTTCATAAATAGAAAAATGTGTAAAACGTGATAATGTATCTTAGCTAAACTATGGAAGCAAAATGTTGGATTTAGTATTCTAGCAATTTCAACCCATTTACTTACATACAGTCATATAGATCCATTTGGGTTATGTTTGATCTCTAACTTGGTTTTAAAAAGCGTTAGCCACACAAAAGTGATGAGCCGAAGGGGTCTAAGCGCGAGGAGCGAAGTGCCAAGTGCAAAAGCCGTGAGCTTTTTGTACCGGAGGTGCGCAATAATTATATAATTTTTTTCTATGTCACATAGGTTTTTAGCTTCCTTTACCCAAAACAACTGAGTATGGAACAACCATACCCAAATTGGTCAACAGTAAGTGGATATGAAATCAAATGTTAACAACCAATATAATGCCTTTCAGAATCTACTATATAGAATGGACCCAATATTAACATAAAACTGAAGTTATTTTTTTATATATATAATCTCATCATAAAATACATATTTTGCAAATGATAAATAGCAACAGTTTGCCTTAAGATATAGATACAAACAACTAAGGCCATAAGTCTAAAAAACAGGTGTAAATATATAAAAAATGTGTAAATATATAAATAATGTTCCTGTGATCATTCTAAATGTTTGTAGACATCATCCCTGAGGGTAGATCAAGATGTACCTGAACATGTATTATAGGTTCGACTCAGGAAACTTTAACCAAATGGTTGTTTATCTCAAAATATAGATGGAAATACACTTGATCTGGTAAGTGACAATGATTTAAGCAGCTGGTTCATAGAGATGCACAACACACATCTAAAAATCAACCCAATAAAACTCCATGGTATGAAATATTTTCAATTGAAAACGCACAAAAACTTCTCTTCTAATTAAACAGATATAAACAATCCACTCGGTTAACCAACAACTTATGACATATATGTAAATTTTAAAAGATAGAAGAAATGAGAGTTAGCTATACCTCTAAAGTGTGTTACCGCGAGACAGATCGACTTCACATAGGAAGGAGCTGATGATATTTTCTAAATGCGATGTCGAGTGACGAAGGCAGTTGGCCCTTTTGGAGATGAAACCTATACAAGAATGAGAGGGAAATCAAAAAGTTTTGGGGAAGAGGCGTGTATTTGAGACTCAAAATTTTGAAATGTGGGAGGGAAACTAAAATAAATAAATAACATGTAAAAGGAAAAGTATTGATTATAAGAATAAATAAAAATGTAACTTTAAATGATTGTTTGGATATTTGGGTTACACATATAAAAAATTTTAACACATATTTTTTTTTTTGTTTAGCTATTATAAAAAAAATATGTTATTATAAATAATGAAAATATTTGTTTTTTCATTTTCTCATAAATTTCACTTGTTAACTTTATTATGTATTACCAATTTTAACCAAACTAACCATAATTGACGAGGTTTTACAATGATTAACTTGATCATTTGTTAACCACTATTAAGCAAACTAGACCATGATCATGATACATTCATACCTATGAATGGGTTAGGCGATGACAATAATGTTTTACATATATTCCAATGCATTATATTGGGCCTTAATAGTCATGTAGCTCTTAGGAGCATAATAGACTTTAATGGGCACATTAGACCTAAAATTGTTAGATTGGATTAAAGCGGGCAGTGTTGTAAAAGTCAGATTACTAGGCCTTGTACTCGGACCTCGGAAACACTCCGAGGCGACTTTCTCCTACTCGGCCAAACTAGTCGGCGGCGGCCAACTCGGCCCTGTACTCGGGCTACTCGGCCTTGTACTCGGCCAACTTGGCCCTGTACTCGGCCAACTTGGTCCGAGTACTCCCCGAGTACTCCGAGTACACCCAACTCCCTAGTCAGCCGACTTGAGGCTGCCTAGCAACTTTTGCAATATTGATAGCAGGTAATATTAGATAAAACGGACAATAATAAATCACACGTATCTTGATAGACCAAATTGGGTCTTAATTATCATGATGGGCTTTACTATGCCGTATTATGTCCAAAAAATTTAGATTAGCTTGCATTAGACTGTGGTGTGAGGAATAAATTGTATGTGGATCACTGGACCATATCGGGCCTTAACAGTGATGATGTCTCTTAACGGTTTATTGAGTCATATTGTGTCTTAAATGCCTATATTGGGTTGTGGTGAGTCTTAGTATATCATAATGGGTAATAATAGATCATATGTAGTTTAATAGAGCTCGTTGGGTCTTAATAATTTATATGACACTTAATGGACCATGATTCACTTTTTTTTCCGGCATATTGATTGCTGAAATTTGAAAATAAATTATGCGAAAAAATCAAAACAACAAACAAACCTAAATAATCGAATTGGAAATAAAAAAAATGTAACCACAAGGTGTCGAACACGGGTCACGTAAATTGGGGGTGCGCCCACCAATAAACCGTAATTATTTTGTGTGTTTCGTCAAGTTTTAAAACAACGTTTTTTAAGATTTAAATAAAATGTGGGTAATTTTTCTAAATATGATAAAAGGTTTTTTTTTATTACGTGTGATTTATTGACAATTGCATTGGAGTCAAATGAAACACAATTGGTAAATGTTGCATCTAAAAAGTTACACTAGGCTCATTTTCTAGTAGTGGTCAATTAAAATAAAGTTACTATTTTTTTATATGTAACCAATATCTACATATGTTGTACATTTTAAGCATGTGTAGGTATTTATTTTGCCACGTCATTATAAAAAACTAAAATAAGAATTTATATAATTGATTTATCTACATATTTGTTTAAATATATTATGTGTTGGTAAACATAATCATTTACCTACACATATATTAGTTGTTTATATATTTGTAGATAATTTACCTATACATAACAAAATTTTACCATATGTGTGGGTAGTTTAACATTTAATTGATGTCAATTATGGGGGGAAATTTTCCCACCAACTCCAATGTGTAGATAAAATGTATTACCAACATATATTAAGTGTTAGTTGTTATTTAACATAAATCGTTAACAATTACCCACACATGTACAAAAATGTGTAGATATTTACCCACACATTTACATGTGTAGGTAAGTTATGTGTGGGTAAACACCCCAAATTCTTGTAGTGTTAGTGTAGTCCCAAAATACTAGATCTTAAGTGTGCACAAGATTGTTATCACCTAGAAACACCTATTTGTTAGGTGTTTTAGGTGATTAATCAAGACAAGCAAAGAAACTAGATGAATATTATAAGAACCGACACACAAGAAACATAAACAGATAATTCCATTAAAGATTCAGCAGTGAACAACCATGGAGGTTACAGTAAGTTCGCACCTTTTCTTGTGCTCTCAAAAGATAATAACAAAAACCCTAACCCTAGCTGCAGATATGATGTTCTATATATAGGCAAGCCTGATGGACCTGCGCACTTAAGATAAGTGCGCAGAGCCCGTCTCCTAAGTACGCAGTCTAGGGTTTCAACACTACAACTTTACTATAATTACATACCAGACCCTCCAACTATAACAACCAACTAAACATGCTCAAACCTGGTAACTATGGTCTTATTCTAACCCAACAATACTCCCCCTAGACCACAGCTACCAGCTCTACAAACTCAGTCTATCTCCACATCACTTAACTCCCCCTCTTCTCTTGCTTGGTGTGCCGGGAGTGCTTGAACGATGCTCTCTTCAACAGTTGGTTCTTCAATGCGTGGTTCTTCAGCATGTGATTCTTCAGCATGTGGTTCCTGGATGAATAACTCAAGGAGATCTACAGTTGCTGGATCTGGCTGAGTTTCTGGGGCTAAACTTGAAGAGACTTGTGGGGCTTGAGTAGGCTCAATCTCAGGATCAGCTGTTGCTGCAAAAGTCTGTGTTTGTACCTCTGGAATGACTTCAGCTTCTGATATCTTTGCAGCAACAGCTTTTTCTCTGTCATCTTTAGCTTTATCAGCTGCATTGATCCTAGCCACTAAATCGATCAATTCTTGCTTTCGTTTTAAGGCTCTTTCCACAGCTCTTCTGAACAAAACAGCTTCTTCAAATAGCACGTTACCAGCACCCACATTGATCTGGTTTCCAAAAAGAGTAGTCAAATCAGAGGGATTTAGAGCAAACACATCTACTGGGTCAAGTATTCTCAACGCCTCTGAATCGTCTTTTAGTTTGATGACAGCTTCACCAGTTAAGCTATCATAAAACCACTTCTTGAACTCTGTTAGAATCACAGGAAGCTCTGGACGGATGGGAACCCTAGTGACGACCTGGGGAGGATCTATCACGTAGGTTATCATTCCCCGTCCGGTGGCTGGATCTATTCTTTTCTTGGACATTCTTCTTCTCGGCTTCTGTGGTTTCCAGTTCTTGAAGTCAGACGCACACTCGTCTTCTATAAAGACAGAAACCGAGTCAGCTGTGGTGTCCTGAGAATGGTTGAGGAATGGTGTTCTGCACATCTCCCTAATATCCCATCTTGGAAGAGTCTTCAGATTCGGTCTACCCTTGAAGTACTGAATTACACCTCCTCTTCGTTTCACAAAGAACAATCTTTTAAACCCATCATAACCCCAACAGATGATTCTTTCTTGGTGAGATGCACGAGTGTGGTGGATGTTCTGGTGTAAAGCAGGAATGGTGATTGGTCTTCTTGGAAACCAGCTTGATCTCTCAGGGTCCAATCTGTACTCATCATCCATCTCATAGACTGTGTTTTCTCCCGCACCCATTTCTACAAACGTTTCCGGCATCTCATCCTCACTAATCTCGTCAACATCACTTTCTTCGGCCTTTCTTTCCTTCTCTTTCTCTTCTTCCATGAATTTCCCGAAATCAAATGCTTCATCAAAAGTCATTCTTGGAGCATCTGTACCCTGATTCTTTAAATCTTGAAGCATATCAAACATCTTCATTTGCACCTCTGTCTGAAACTTGATCAGATAACGCTGATCCTTAACTACCTTTTCAAGACTTCTATTTTTGTGCTTCAATTTCTTCAGCTTCTTCCTCAATTCCTGATTGTTGTAGATCTGGTTCTTCAACGTGCAAATTTCCTTTGCTGCATTCTTTCCCACTTCCTTAGACAGTGTCTCATATAATTCTTGATGCACGGGTTTTCGACGCTGTGCACCAGGAACAGATGAGGATGGTACACACTGTTTCTTCACTGGAGGTTTGGGAATATGAGGTTTTTCAGTGGAAGGCCCAGGCCTGGCAGTGGAGGGCCCTGGCCTGTCAGTGGAAGGCCCAGGCTGACCCTCCACACCAAACATGGATTCCAATATCTCTTCATTCTCCAGATCCTCTTCTGTCATAACCCGTGGCCTTTCAGACTCAGGCAACTGTTCTCTCCTTCTTTTTCTCTCTGCCTTTGCTAGTTCAGCATTTTGTCTGGCAGCTTCAGCCATCTCAAGTTCCTCAGGAGTCAGTGATTCTCTCCCTTGCTGCAATAAACCTGTAGGCCTGTTTCTTTTAGTTGGCCTTTGAGGAACAGGATCAGATGCCACCCTCTTTCCAATAGTTCTTTCTCTGGCAACTTCTTCTGCAGTTGACTGAGGTACTGTAGTAGCGGGTTCAGAAGGAGCAGGTTCAGACGATTCGGGTCCGGTTGTAGTTGGTTGTCCAGCTCTAGCAGCAGCTTGTTTTCTTCTATTGATCTCATTGTATAGCTTCATTATAACAGGATAACGTTGAGCAGCATACATACTTTCAAGCAGGGGTTCCCAGTCAGCTGTGTTGCACTCAGTGAAGAATCGTGCACCTTTGGCGAAATTGTATTTATCACCAAGGGGCAGATCCTCATGTTGTGAGTTGATCATCATCTGAACGAATCTGGGATACATCGCCCACTTTTTCTTTCCAGCTTCAGCATTCTTCACCATACAGTCAAACACCAGTCCAGACAGATTGAATGGTTCATTCTTGCAGACTTTAATCATAGCAGTTGCCCAGTCAGGACTGAGTGCATTGTAGCCACCTTTCCTGTGACACAGAGACATAAGAAATACGTGACTAATAAGCTTCCAATCTCTGGTTAGCTGGCTCTTCTTGATATCACCCCTTATGTCAAAATCTCCTTTGTATCCAAAATTCTTGAACTCTTGATGAATTTCAGCTTTTGGTAGAGATCTAACAGTTGCTTGCCGATCTTGAAATCTCAGAACACTTCGTACTGTATCTTCTGTAATGACTACTGCCTTGTTCCTCACTGTAGCTTTAATCCTCTTGACGCGTGCCACGACCTCTACTTTAGCATATCGCCAGAAATCTTCAATGTGCGAGCTGTAGACTTGAACGTTCTGCTCTACAGCATATCCAATTCTGCTTCTTCTGATCCAAGCGACAACGTCTCGAAACTTTGTATCATCAGTCTCAAGATTCATCGGTTGGTTGTGCATTCCTCTTGGATCCCAGTCAAGAGCCATCTGTGTGGGACACATGCACGAAAAGTAAGTTAGAACTTTGGATTTTGAATTGACTAATGACAGACGTCTTCATATGCTTTGACGGACGACGTACGTAGACTAGGTTTAATTTTAAGTTGGTTTCATGTGTGTGATTCATTTTATGGATTAGGTTTATTAGTGTATACTGTATGTCTCGTCTTTCATTTTAATGGTCATTTGAGTTCAGTTAATGGTTTACGGATGAATGAGTCACGGTACGTAGTCCGGTCAAATATCATGAACAGTCAAGTCAAAGGTCATAATTTTGGTCCATCATTAAGTCCACACAGTTCTTAAGTGCGCAGCCCGAGTCAGGTGTGCACCTAAGTGCTCAGCCTTGACTGAGTACTTGTTGCTGGTACGCAGTCAGTTGGCCTTTTTGAACACGAGAATTTCAAGTGCGCAGTCAATTTACTCGGGCATGGTAACGGCTTGGGGTGAATCATCAAGTCTGCGTACTAGTCTAGTACGCAGACACTTAAACTTTCGTTTAAGATTTTAAGTCCACACAAATGGTACGCAGTCATTTAGGGTTTCTGATTCTTGAATCATATGATGCAAGTATGCATTCTATGATACAAGTGCGCAATTTTTCAAGAAATTTAGTGCGCAGTTCATAAAAATCCCCAAATCTTCAACGATTATGCTCAGATCTGGATTCAAGGCCTGTTAACACACGAAGATCTGGTCAGAACAAACGATTTACCTTAGAACAGACTCACAAACAGGCAATAAAGGATATAGAATGGATCAAAAAGGTGTTATGTAGCGGTGGGTGACGGTGGTTTAATGGTGGTTTTGAAGAACACGGCGGCTGAGAGTGAAGATTTGGGTTTGTAAATTTTTTTTTTGGATAAAAAGTTAAATCTAATATTTACTGCAGTATTTATAGGTGAAAGAAATTTGGGCCGCGCACTTAATCTTTAAGTGCGCAGGGCCCAAAAGCCCAATTAAGTATGCAGGCCCAGTAGCTTAAAGATATAAGTTTTTAATCAAAGATCTGAGTTTAGAGATCAACCGTTTCTCACCTATTGCATCAAGATCACACTATTCATACCTGCCAGATCACATTTCAACTTTCCGTTGGATAGCTGCAGCCCAAGAAAAACTGTCGGTATATCTGTCCACTTAAATCCATGCCTCTCGTCTTTCAACATACTTTATGTGATGATCTTTATCATGTTTTGGTAATATTGACGACATGTTAATGGACCCCACTTGTGCCAGGTGTAAGCCTACCAATCCTCAAGGTTTATTGAGATATAATGATGAGAGCTTCAGGTCTATGTTTCCATAAGCAGAGAAGATGATCATTATGTCAATCAGATGATGAGAGCTTCAGGTCTATGTTCCCATAAGCAGAGAAGATGATCATCTGATTGCTTTTTGAGCTATCTATATGTTTGCACGTCACTAACATTGCGTGTCTTTTGTTGCTCATTTTGATTTAATAGCCCCGCTTTGGTAGCTTGCACTCTTAGGTGTCTTTTGGTTGCTTATGCACAAAATTTTCTGTGTCTTTTGATCTCTCAACCTGTGTATGACTGGACTCAGCTTGTGCAAACCTAAGACACAGTGGGAATCCAGCATCTCGTGTAGATCTTTTTAGTTTGTCATCTATAGCAGTTTACTCGATTCCAAGCTGAATCTACCGACATGTCGTTGCTTGAAGCCACAACGTCCTCTGGGTCCTATTCACATGCTGACAAATATGATTAGTTCCTATCATTTCTTGATTGTTTTGAAAAAGTTTTTAAAACTTGCAATTTTAGGGATCTACCGGTTTATTTCTCCCCCAAAAATCTTTATTTTATTTTAAACATAAGATTTTTCTATAGTTTATTTACAAGGTTTTTTTTTTTAAATCATTCAACGTTGATCATCTCTAACCAAGTTACCAACTGACGAAAACGGGTTTTGTCGAAAGCTTTTGTAAAGATATCTGCCTTTTGATCAGCAGTATCTATAGGCAACACCTGTATGTACCCTTTGTCGTGCGCATCGCGAATTGAATGAATCCGAATTTCAATATGTTTAGTTTTCGAATGATCAATTGGATTCTTCACGATGTCACGACAAGCATCATTATCAATGTAGATTGGGGTTCTCATGATATTCAAACCGTAATCCAACAGCTGATTTTGAATCCACAACACTTGACAGCAACAACTGGATGCGGCAGTGTACTCAGCTTGAGCGGTGGATATAGACACAGTGGTCTGCTTCTTGCTCTGCCATGACACGAGCCTGTTTCCCAGAAATTGACAGCCACCAGAGACGGACTTTCGGTCAATCCTGCAACCTGCATGATCACTATCAGAGTATGCAATTAAGTCAAAATTGTCACTCTTAGGATACCATAAACCAAGTTTTGGTGTTCCTTTGAGGTAGCGGAAGATTCTTTTTACTGCAGTTTCATGAGATTGCTTTGGATTTGACTGAAAGCGAGCACAGCATCCAACTGCCCACATGATGTCCGGTCTGCTGGCTGTGAGATACATCAAGGATCCAATCATAGAACGGTAAGTGTGCGGGTTCACAGAAGGGCCTTCAAGATCTGGTACAAGTGTTGTTTGTGCTGCAAAAGGAGTGTTGGACGGTTTGCAATCCGACAGGTTGTACTTTGCCAGAATGTCTCTTGTGTATTTTGCTTGATGGATGAGAATACCGTCTTCTTTCTGTTGGACTTCGAGACCTAAGAAAAATGATAGTTCTCCCATCATGCTCATTTCAAATTGAGACTTCATAATGCTTTCAAATTCCCTGCACAAATTTTCGTCAGTTGAACCAAAGATAATATCATCAACATATATCTGAACAAGGATAGAATGTTTGTTGACTTCTTTGGTGAACAGGGTCATGTCGATCTTCCCTCTCGTGTATCCATTTTGTAACAGATATGAAGACAAGGTCTCATACCAAGCACTAGGAGCTTGATGGAGACCGTAGAGAGCCTTGTCCAACTTGTAGTATCTGTTTGGATGATGAGGGTCTTCGAATCCTGGCGGTTGGCACACATAGACTTCTTCTTTGATCTTCCCATATAGGAAAGCGTTCTTCACGTCCATCCGAAAAACTTTAAAATTTCGATATGAAGCATATGCCAAGAAGATGCGAATGGCTTCAAGTCGAGCGACTGGAGCGAAGACTTCCTCATAATCAATCCCCTCCTGCTGACGGAATCCTTGAACAACCAGACGAGCTTTGTTCTTGATTACCACGCCGCGTTCATCCATTTTGTTGCGAAAAACCCATCTTGTCCCAATAGGATATTTTCCCTCAGGCAGATCTACGAGCTCCCACACTTTGAGTTTTCTGAACTGAAATAGTTCTTCCTGCATGGCCTCTACCCAGCTTGCATCTCTAACTGCATCTTCAATGCTGAAAGGTACTGTTTGAGATAAGAGTGCTGAGAGAGCGGTGTTGAGCTTGTCTGTCTGATTTCTTGTAAGAACACCCTCACTGATTGGTCCAATGACATTTTCAATTGGATGATTCTTAGAAGATTTGAATCCCATGTTGTCTTCGTCTTGCACTTGTGGAGGAAGGTTTGAAAGATGATCTCCAGGTGCAGAAGAGCTGGATGGTTCATTTACAGACTGCTGATTTGATTGTGTTCCTTCAGCATTTGACGTGCTTTCAGGAATATTAGAGGTTTCAGCAGCAGTATCACCATTATTGAGTTGAGGAACAATTGGATCAGCAACAAGAGGAGAAAAACGGGTGGTAAATGGTGCAACTTCGTCATCAGAAGAGTAGAGAATATTTCCAAAGGGAGATGAACTTGTAGCTTGATTTTCAGGAGCTTGATCTGCATGAGCTTGCTGTTCAGGAATGACAAAGTGATTGAACACAACATCCACATCAAAGAACCAGTCAGGACCGGTTCCAACATTGGTAGAGTTGGATTCTTGCCAGTCAACATAAAAGGATTCCAGAACCATCTTGGTACGTTTGTTGTATACTCGATAAGCCTTTTGGCTAGAAGAGTATCCAACGAAGAAACATTCGTCTCCAACAGCATCAAACTTCATGATATTCTCATAGTTGTTCAGAAGAGTGCACGAACACCCAAACGGCCTGAAATAGTCAATGAGAGGTTTTCTTTTGAAAAGCAATTCATAAGCTGTTTTCCCACGAGGCTTGACAATCAAGACCCTGTTAAGAACATAACAGGCGGTATTCACAGCTTCTGCCCAGAAGATGATCGGTAACTTAGAGTCAATGAGCATGGTTCTGGCAGCCTCAATAAGTGTACGATTCTTCCTTTCAGCCACTCCATTTTGCTGAGGAGTCCTAGTAGCACTGTATTGGAGATGAATTCCTTTCCCGCTGCAGAACGTCACAAAACTTTGGTTCTTGAATTCTGTTCCATGATCACTTCTGATTGATTTTACTTTTAATTTGATTATATTCTCGATCAAGGGAACGAACAGCATCAAGGTCTCAGCAGCCTCACTCTTGAATTCCAAGAAGTACACCCATGTGAAGCGAGAGAAGTCATCTGTAATCACCAAACAATAAGACTTTTTACCCAAGCTTTTTACACTGATAGGACCAAAGAGATCCATATGTAATAATTGAAGTGGAGAGTCAATTGAGTTCACTGTTTTGGACTTATGCGATTTCTTATGTTGTTTACCTTTAGCACATGCTAAACATTTTTCAGAAAAAGGAAATTCCTTAGAAGGAAGTCCTCTGACTAGATTTAGTTTAGAAAGTTTGTTTATATTTTGAAAATTAACATGACCCAATCGCCTGTGCCATAACAGTGACTCTGACTAGGATGCCTTTGACAGTAGACAAGTCATTGGTTGTTCAGACTTGGCATCTCTCATGTTTATCACATATGTGTTATTTTGTCTGGGGGCTTTCAACATGATCATGTCAGTGGGTGGTTTAAATCCTGGCTTCAGGAAGATGCATTCCATGTCGTTGAACAACACTGAGATTCCTTTGTCACAGACTTGTGATACACTCAACAGATTGTAGCACAGTTCTGGAACATAGTTGACGTCCTCAAGTGTCAGTGCGTCAGAGACTACATCTCCTATGCCAACGATCTTTCCACCCTTTTCATTCCCAGGGAACGCTACAAACTCTCCATCAATGAACCGATAGTTCTTGAGGAGTTCTTTCAGTCCCGTCATGTGTCTTGAAGCGCCGCTTTCGACATGCCATAGATATCTCATAAGAGCTATCAGCCATTTTTGTAATTTATTCTGCACAGTCAAAAACAAAAGAGAAACAAAGCTAAACTAAAGAAAATCTATGTACAGTGACGACTTGTCCTGAAAATTAAGTGACTTTGGGAATCCAAGTCTGTTTAATCTTTGATCTGTCATGATTTTCTCCCAAATTTGACTCTTGTTTCTTCCAGATTTGTGTATTTTTAACAAAACTTTTTACTGTTTCTTGAAGATTTTTTATTTGATCTGAAAAAGAGTTTTGTGTTTTGACATCTTTCTTAGGCTTTATCTGACAGTTTTTGACCACGTGACCCTCTTTTCCACATCTGAAGCATTTTGAATGCTTAGGCTTGATCTTAGGAGAAGATCTGGATGATGATGGTTGTGATGTTCTTTTCTTGAGCTTGTCTGATCTGTAGCTTTTGTTTGAACTTGATTCTTCTTTGTCGCTGCTTGATTCTTCATTGGTGTCGAGGTTATGTATGCTGGTGTTGCTTTCTTCAGAGCTCGAGGTGCCTGTTTCACTTTGTGATTCTTCAGAACTCGAGGTACCTGTTTCACTTGGTGATTCTTCAGAACCTGATACATCTGTGGATGAGGGGATAAATTCTGGGATTTCCTCAGTGAGAAATTTCCCAAACCTGTTACGCTTAAGTTCTGGCACAAACACAGATGGTTTGAGAACATGATTTTCATCAGAGAATGCAGCATTAAGATCAACACACACAGGCACAACATTTTCAACACAAACATTAGAGCGCTTGATAGGAGGCTTCCTATCATTGGGAGCCACAGTCCCTTTTAAATCAAGTTCAGAAGTACAGTCATCCATCCTAGTTAAACTATTACAATCATCCACCCTAGGCAAACTATTACAGTCATCCGATTTAGTTAAAGTTTTACATTCATCCAAAATAGAATTGTTTTTTGACTTTTCATTGTTCCAGATAAACCAATTCACTGTTGAGTAATTGGCACCTGGATGTCCTAAACCCACTGTCTGCCCACCACAACTTTCATCATCCTCCACCTGAGCCTGTTGGGTCACATCTGCATCGCTTTTACTTATGTTAGCATTTGACTCAGACTCATCACATTTATTTTCAAAAAGATCATTTTTTGGATGAGGTGATGGAATGGGTATGTATTCACTTCGGCTCAAGGGTAAGAATAGTGATCTTTCGATTCCATTCTTATCCTTATACCCAATTCCATCTTTTACGAATGATTGTCTTGCACAATCGACTATATCAGCATGAGCCTGTTTGCTCACATTCCATTTATCAACAACAATTTGAAGACGAGTTGTCTCATTCCTAGATTTCTCTAGTTTTGAGGTTAAATCATTTATCAGAAAATCTTTCTTAAGCACAAATTCTTTTAAAGTTTGCATTTCAGCTAGAGTTGCATTTAACTTTCGCTGATATGCCCACTCATTTTCTTTCATTTCAGAATTGATTTTACGAATATCATCCATTTCTCTTAAAACTCGTCTGTTGTGTGATAAACAGTATGCGACAGCTGTAGCACACCTAGGTGAGCACAGTTTAGATTTAATTTCTAGAGGAATATTTACCATGTCTCTCTCCTCAGCTTTCTTGGAAGAGCTTTTCACCTCTTCAGCGACTTTCTCTGATGGAGTCTTCTCAGCTATCAGTGCCTCCTCCCTTTTCTGATCATTCACCTTCTCATCAATTAACACACTCTTCAGTCCGGCATTCTTCTGCATTTCTCCCTTCAGAACCTCAGCAGATGACCCTTCAACAGAATTCACACCGTTAGAAGATTTGGTGCAAATTGTGGCCATCAGGGCTTTGTTAACTTCAACTTCTGCAGCAGCTGCCTCTTCTCCCCAGTCGAAATCTTCAACAACCAAAGCCTTCTGTGGTTCCTTATCATTTCCTTCATTTCCATCGGTTATGGCCACCAACCTCTTCGCAGGCTTGATTTCAGCTTGGTTCAATGTGGGGCATTCATACTTGAAATGCCCGAGGACCTTGCAGTTGTAACATCTGATCTTTGACTTGTCAAACCCAGCTTTTCCCATTCCCACTCTTCTACCGGTTCTGTCTTGAAAACGTTTAACTCGTAGAGTGATCATTGCCATCTGCCACTTGAGATCCATTTCTTCCATGTCATCTGGGTCAACCTGGTACATATCCTCTGGGGATATCATCTCATTCTTAATCTCTCCTGTCTTCAAAGCTTCAAGACTGCTTATAAAGGTGTTGAAGAGTTCCACATGTTCAGCAGCCAGCTTGGCAGCCTGTGGAGTTAGTGTCTTTGCCTCCTTTTCAGAGTACATTGGAGCTTTGCCAGAACTTGAACTACCAATCCCCGTAGAATCCACATAAGGATGCAACGAACTTGAACTCATATCACCAATTGGGGTCATTAAAGCCAGATTCTTCATAGCACTGCTGGGAGTCACCTTCGGGACAGTCTGATTCATTTCTCTCTTTGTGATATCCATTTCAAACGATTTCAGAGTGTTTATAAGATCAGCCAAAGTAGACTGAGCATCCAAGTAATCCTTTTTGATCAGCATACATTGGACACTCCACTCCTTTGGGAGAGAATCGAGTAGTTTCTTGATGGAATTGCGGTTGTTCACAGGAATACCAGCTTTCTTCATCTTAGTCAACAGATTCATGAACCTGTCAATGTGTGAAGACAGACTCTCACCACGGATACTTCCAAACATGTCGTATTCCTTTTGAATCATGTCCTGTTTGTTTTGTCTCATCTCTGCATTTCCTTCATAATACTCACTCAAGTCAAACCACAGATCATGCGCTGATCCGTACTATTCAAACATATTGTATACATCGTTTGACAGAGCCATGGTGAGAGCACCATAGGCTTTGTGATCTCGCTGCATCAGTTGTTTGTCGAGATCAGTGTATGTAGTGGGATCAGTGTTGAACACTTCTCCTGCATCAGTGGTTCTTGTGGGAATGTGAGGTCCGAGCTGCACTGAGTTCCATTGAGTGTGATCGTTAACGAAATAGAAAGCTTTCATTCTGTTTTTCCATGTACCATAGTCTTCAACACCCATCAACTTAGGAATACGGGTTATTGTGCCGGTTTCTAGTTCAGCTTGGGTTATGGGGTTAACTTGGAATGAGTTGTTACCAGACATGATTTAATATTGATTTTAGATTGATTTTAGAATTTTGATTAATTAGTTCAGCAAGTTACAGTCCAAAGTCCTTGAAATATTTAAAACAGTCCACAAGTTCGCAGCAGTCAAGTACGCAGCAAGCAAGTTCGCAGATCCTTAGACACCTGAATCAGTATGAAACAAAGATGATAAGTTCTTGATCTCCTGTAAGTGCGCAGTCCCTGTAGCACACACTCTGGCTTAAGTTCGCAGTTCAGCCAAGTCAGAGCAGCACAAGTGCTCAGTCTTTGACTGATCAGCCTGCGTACTAGTATAAGTACACAGACACTTAAACTCTCGTTTAAGATTTTAGTTCGCAGAAACCCTAGCCAAGTGCTCAGAAACTGCACCTTTTTCAGCAAGTGCGCACCCTAACTAGAAGTTTCTGATAAGTATGCAGAAACCCTAGTTGTGGTACCAGGAGAGAGAAAGCTGTAAAGCCTTGTGTAAATTTAAGTGCTCACACAGACACAAGTGCACACACTTTTAGACAAGTGCGCAGATGTACCTGTAATAAGTGCACACCTTGAAATGTCAAGTATGCAACTTATGAGCTAAGTACTCAACTCTTGAAACAAGTACTCAGAAGCAAGAAACAAGTACTCAGTTTTATGAGCTAAGTTCGCATAATAAGTACGCAGTTACGGCTGTTAACACTCAAATTATATCAGAAACATATCCAGGAGGTTTTCAATTGATCTGAAGTTCTTGAATGATGTTTCTACTAAAAGTAATACCTTTTAAACACCTTAGAAACACTTGTTCATGAGATTTTTAAGGCAAAACTAGTGAAAATACTCAAAGTGTGATAAACACTAAAATTTTTGAAAAACTTGATAGCAAAAACTAACAAGGAGGGTTTTGATATCTTTAGATAGATACAATCTCGAGCACTTAGGCTCTGATACCAAATTGTAGTCCCAAAATACTAGATCTTAAGTGTGCACAAGATTGTTATCACCTAGAAACACCTATTTGTTAGGTGTTTTAGGTGATTAATCAAGACAAGCAAAGAAACTAGATGAATATTATAAGAACCGACACACAAGAAACATAAACAGATAATTCCATTAAAGATTCAGCAGTGAACAACCATGGAGGTTACAGTAAGTTCGCACCTTTTCTTGTGCTCTCAAAAGATAATAACAAAAACCCTAACCCTAGCTGCAGATATGATGTTCTATATATAGGCAAGCCTGATGGGCCTGCGCACTTAAGATAAGTGCGCAGAGCCCGTCTCCTAAGTACGCAGTCTAGGGTTTCAACACTACAACTTTACTATAATTACATACCAGACCCTCCAACTTTAACAACCAACTAGACATGCTCAAACCTGGTAACTGTGGTCTTATTCTAACCCAACACTTAGTACCGTAATTTCGTTTGATAGAGTTGCCAAAATCTGAGGTTTCGGGTCGTTATGTTATTGTTATCCGGGATATTCTGATTAAACTTTTGTCGTATTAATTTACGGACCTAGTTTAATCAGAATATTTGCTAAAAAGAGCTTAAATGCCAAAACCGAAAGTTACCGAATTGAGGAACTTTATGTTATTACTGATCAAAGATCATAATTACATCGTATCAATTTACTGGTGCAAATCAGTAGTTGATATCAGCCTCAACCTGGTATATATGCACATGTTACTTTGCTGCATTCGTTTGCTGACCTGTACACCTCTGTGCTATATATCTTGTAACTAAACGGATAACTCTGGCATAATCACGCGTTACGAGGAAGCTTTGTGCAATTTCTTGATACGGGAGTATGTCGTGTGTGTGGGAACCACAATGTGTTAGTATAATACACCTAAATCGTATCATTTTAAAGCACTGCATAATAGTCTGCATGTGAGCTTATGTGGACCACAATATCAGCAGTTGCCGGGTCACATACTGTTTCTAATGATAATATAAAACAAAATAGATCAACGCTGTGGTCAGGTTTCTCAAACAACTGATATGATCCTCTTACCGGATATCACAAAATGTTTACTGCTTTATTTACTTTTATGCATTTTAGTTTGATTGTCAAAAAGATACAAAACTCAAAAAGATTTTAGGTGTGTTTTGATATAAATTTCAGAAAAACCAAAAAGTTTTACATTTCTGCGTTATTTTTAGATAACCGACGGTGGTTGATGGTCAATTTCTGAGATTTGATGAAACCATCTGAGCTTTGTATCATTCTAAACTGAATTAATGCATATTTGAGACTTAACGTGTTGAAAAATGTTGAACGGGATTCGATTTCGTCATTTGGTAAAAATTTCAAAAAGTTTCCAACTCACATTCGCCCCTTAAATGGGTCGAATGTGGAAAATTTTATACATTCGAACCTTTGTTTTTGGACGAAGGTGGATCATTAATCAAACATTTTCACCTTCGGGTTCTAGTTTCACTTTCGTGCCATTTATTTGGGGCGAATGTGAACTTTTCCCACATTCGTCCAACAGTGAAGGGCGAAAGTAGCCGTCTATATAAGTCCTAATGCACATTCGAACCTCATTCTGAAATTTTTCAATATTTTTCTAAGTTCCAAGATCTTGTTGCCCTGTTTCCTTTCAGTCAAGAATTTGATTCCTTATCATTTGCTGATCGTTTTGATTGCATATTCACAGGTAATGGACGAGTAATGCAGGCACAATAGGGGTTTTTAAATACGAACCCTAACTGTGATCATATGGACTTGTTTGGACTGTTTCATACAAAGTTTTTGATAAGGATTCAATCCTTGTTAGTTTTAGGGGGAGAGTCACTACAACAAAAATGGCTTTTAAGGACCTTTTGTGTGGGACGCTTGGAAAATGGGGTCCTAAAAAACTATTTAATAGGACGAATGAACTTTTGGGGTCCTTTTATAATATAAGCTACTAAACCAGTGTCCTAAAAAGTTATTTAATAGGATGGATGATTTTTTGGGGTCCTATTATCATATAACTTAATAAGACCCTTAAAATGTAGATCCTAATAAAGTAATTTATAAGACATTTAGTTGTGGGTGTCCTATTGTGTGGTAATGTAATAGGACACTTGATCACTGGGGTCCTATTATAACATAACTTAATACGACACTTTGTAGTTAAGTCATAAATGTTTGATGTTATAGGACCGTTTTTAGTAGAAGTCATATAAGAACATAACTTAATAGGACACTTGACACATGGGTCTTATAACTTTAACCTTTATAGGACGCTTAATCATTGTGATGTTATTATAATACACCATAATAGGACACATGATATTTGAGTCATAAAACATCAGTTTTATATGACGCTTTTTCACTAGAGTTTTATTATAACATAACTTAATAGTATACTTAACATTTGAGTCTTATAACTTTAACCTTTATAGGACGCTTAATCATGATAGCGTTATTATAATACACCGTAACAGGCAGGGGCGGATTTAAGAAAGACGGGACGGGTTCAGACGAACTCATTCGATTTTTAGTAGAAATATAGATGAAAAATGAGTTATGAACCCATAAGAAAAATTGACATGAACCCATAAATATATCTTATGAGTGGCTCAATAGTGGAAATATAGGCGAAGTCCGGGAGGTGTATTTTCTTTGATATTAAAGGTTTGTCCTTCTTTTGGTTCAAGAATAGGTCTAAATTGTTGGATTTGTCTTGGGTAGATTGGATTAAATCACTCATGTATTTTTGTAGTGTTTCAATTTTCGGTTCTCGCTTTGAGGTCCGTTTTAATTGGCGTTAACTTTTAATATCAAAGATAATACACCTCCCGTTTTAATTGGCGTTAACTTTTAATATCAAAGAAAATGTATAGTTATAAAGATTGCTTGTATTTAAAATAAGATAAATAGTTGGATAAAAGGAAAAGATGACACTATATAATATATTGTGTGTCAACTTGTTATGTCATAAATATATTTTCCAAAAAAAATTCTAATCTCCCTCAATCTTATTCCCTCTTCCTCTAAAAATTCGAATCTCCCTCCCATATTTTTCATTCTCTCCATATCCAGAGAACAAGAGAGAGAGAGGGATTTTAGAAAGCTCATTGATGGAGAAGGGAGGCTGGCTCAGTAGTCCTGGAGGCTGGAGACGACGATGCGATTAGTAAGGAGCTAGGGTTCCGACGAGTCTAGTCACGGTGGTGATAAAAAGGCAGTTAGGGTTCCGACGAGTCTAGTCACGGTGGTGATAAAAAGGCAGTTAGGGTTCCGACGAGTCTAGTCATCATCGAAATAATAATCACTTCACTCGCTGAAAAAGAACCCCAACAAACAACACTAATAATCATCATGAGTCGAGGAAACGGTGGAGGATTCGATAGTCACATTACTATATTTTCTCATGAAGGGCGTATCTTTCAACTCGGTATGAATCCCTAAATCCATACTTATTATTATTATTATTATTATTATTATTATTATTAGTGAATTTAAGTTTTAGTTTTTACGAGTTTGTGTATTTTTTGTTGCAGCCCTGTTGTTAGTTTGGCTTATCCTCTGTAAATTCTGTTCTTAATGTGTTTTATAGATTAATTAGTTTAACTTCTTGGTGAGCTTATCTTTGTGTGCCACAGATATGCTTCAATCAGGGCGATAGAGACGAAATCTCTAGTGGATGATCAGCAATGTCTAACATATTGGATTTTGTATTCTATGATTACCCTATTCAAGCTAACGTTTGCTAAGCTTATTGAATGGTAAAGTTGTGTGCTTTATGATGTGATTCATAGTTTGTGATTGCTTGTTTGCGTGTTCTGTAGTATGTTTGTGATACTTGTCAGGATCCCATTCTGGTTGTATGCAAAGCTGATTGTAACCTGCTGGTTGGTGATACTGTACTTCAGTGGTGCTGCATATGTTTATGAGCATTACGTTAGACCGTTTTAAACTGGGAAACAGATGATTAACATTTGGTATGTCCCTAGAAAGAAAGACGTGTTTAGTAACCTGAAGACATCTTAACTGCTGCTGAGAAGTACATTCAGGAGCACGGACCGGATGCGTTTCAAGGAATCATTCATTGCGTATGCACGGACCGTTTTACACTGGGAAACAGATGTTTGTTTTGCTTTCATTGATCTATTTCATAATAGAAAATTTGTTGCGTGTTTTTTAGATCTCTTGATAACTGGTCTTCATGGTTAAAGAGATCATACAAGTGGTCTACAATAGATGACTGTAATCAAGGACGATTGTATTCATCGAATCTGCATATGATTCAGCTTTGCGGATAAGATTCTATCTGTAAGTGTTTATAATTTATTGTCATATCATCTTTTCTTGGTCCTGTATTATGCTAATTAACTCTATTGCACTTGAATTGTGGAATTGATTTTAGGGCTCTAAATCAAAAGGGTTAAACTGTTTGGGTCTTAGCTACAGCTGGATTTTTTGTTGTTCGTTCTTTAAAAAGCTATTTCTCACAACTCTCATTAATTGTGGTTTGGTCTTAACATGTCGTAGTTTATGATTCGGATGAGATTTTTACTTCAGGATGCAATTAAGAAGGGCAACTCAGTTATGGAACTTCAAATTTAGTTCCAATTACACTCCTAGACTGGTGACACTTTTAAAGGATGATTTTTCATAGTGTTTGCAGCGACCTTAGGGTAATCTAATTTTGCACAGGTTCATGTACACGACTCATTCTTAATTAGAACAGTATGCTATGATTAATGTTGCTGATGCAATACCACAAAAAATGTTTTGTAGATATTTAAATATTAACATGTATATTTCTCTTTAAATTATTCCATGTTACCTCTTTTGCTGCAGATTTGATGGCGTTTCTGTCAATTCTCAAGAAGCACTCGATGTTATTCGTGTTTGCATGGTGCCCACACCGATCGTGATCCTTACAAGTGCTGCAGTGTTTTCATCTGCTCATCTCACCTTGGGAGTTTCAAATGCTTGACTGCTGATTTGAGTTAGGGATCCTTATTTGAATAGCAGCCCTGCACCAGCTTTCTTCATTTGAACAAGGTCACATGGAACCAGAACAACAAATGCAGGCTCGCCCCACATCAAATTGCAGCGTAATAGCAACTCTACACCGGCTTTATATAGCTCAGGTTTGTTACTTGCCTTCTCTACTGCAGCTAAGGTAGTTGGTAAATCTCGGGTTACAGTTAGGCCAGTTGAAAAAAATTTGCCCCTAATTTGTAACAACCAACTGTTTGACTTTTATTAGTCAAACTACAGGTTTTGGATAAACTTGAATACATTGGCTGCAATTTGATGACAAAGGGCATTTTAGTCATAGGGCAGGTTGAAGTTTTGATCATTTCTTGGTCAGTTTTGTCTATAAAATAGTGAGTTATGGGTAATTTATTGGTTTACGGATCAAGTAGTAAAAAAAAGCTTGTGGGTTATTACGAGCATTAGGGTAAGACATTAGTCAATTATATAATGTTGGTAGAGATTGAAATTTACTATCTTAAACTGACCAATTTCAATAAATTTTGTGAACCAAATGGGCCTTAGATTATTCTACAAATTCTTATACATCTGATAATTTTGTTATGAAATTTATGAGGTTGAAAAGGAAGCTAACTGGTCAGCGTTTGGAATTATTATGGGTATGGGTTTGAGAATGGGAATTAGTTTCTATACCCATTTCCTATGGCAGGCATGTATAAAAGTACCTAATCCTAAGCATATGATTCCTAATTCTATTATGATATTTTATTTTCCTTAAAATTTGGGATGTTAGAGCATTCACAGTAGAGCCTCCATATTATTTTGAGAGGGGCCTCCATATTATATAGAGTGTGTATAAGTGGTTGTGAGTAGAGGAGATAGAGAATATATAGAGAAGTTACTGTTCATCGGTAAATTTGATATGGAACTGTTCATCCTCCATAATTGTTTAATATTTTTTAAAGTGGTTGTGAGTAGAGGAGAGAGAAAAGGTAATGATAAAAGTATAGAATAAATATTATTAAATAGAAAGAAGTGAGAAAAAGTAGTGTTTTTAGAGTAATTATGGAGAAAATATGGAAAAGCTACTGGGAATGCTCTTACACTTCAAATATAAATCCTTAAAATTTGGGATGTTACAATTAGTTTATTTCTCATTATGATATTTTATTTTCCTATTGAAGATGGTAAGTGAAAAAAACAAGGCGAACCGGGCAAAAAAGAAGATGGTGCAAGTTACGGGTAAAAAAAGTTATGCTCGAGTCCGTGAAGAGCTAAAGGTGATTGTATGAAATAGTGATATTCTTAATGTAGCATGTCAATATCCATTGTTACTACTCATTTTCTTTTATTCAAACAGGCATCTTTGGGACAAGATCCAAGTCGATTGGAAATGTTTCGTGCATGTTTCTCCAAACATGGAACTACAAAAAATGTGGAAGCTGCAAATGCAATTGTAAGTAATATCTTATATATGTGTTCTTGATGTTGTTAAAAATACATATCTTATTTTTCTTACTATATCTAACACTGGCACAGATGCAACAACTTAGTTCTAATCTTCCCGATGGTTTGATCGATAAGCCTGGACCAGATGATGTTTTTTCTAAAGTAATGGGGAAAGATCGAAATGGTGATGCAGTCATGTATGGTCTGGGTGTTCGTGCTTCTGATGTTTGGGGTGTAACATCAAGTCGTTCAACATGTCGTAGAGAAAACATCCAATTGAAGTCTAAATGTGAAGAACTTACTAGTATTGTGGTTCGGCTACAAGCCCAGATATCGGAGATTAAAGGGTGTAGGGATGGTCCTAGTGTTCCACCTCTTACATCACCACATTTCCCCATTGCAACCAATGAACCTCCACGTTTACGGGTATTTTTCTATATAAATCTTTATTATTATTATTTTTTTTTGTGAAATGTTACTTGTACTATTGTGACTAGAGTTTGATATGTTTGTTGAAAACTAAAATCTAGGTCGGAGATGAAGTTGTCCTCAAAAGCATTCTAAACTCTGCCGAGATTGTAGCAAGAGGATGGGTGAAGAGCTTGGACCCAAATGAGCTAGTTGGTGGTATAGAGATTGGACCAGAATGGTGTGAGGTAAACGTTCAAGTAGCAATAAAAATAGATGAAAAGTTGGTGAGACCATATGGGTTATTTTCCACAATTCAAAATTGTATCGGTGCCTCCATTGCATGGCCTTGTCCTTTCATATCGGTGTGTATTTATTAATTTTGTGATATGAATAATTTTAATAACTGGAACTTAATGCCTATACATGGATGGTTTATTTGTAGGTAGTCCGTGAGGATTGAGGACACATGATGACTCAGGGTTCTATGCTGCTTATTTCTTTCATTGCTTTTAGTTTCTTTTTTAAATGTTACAAGACTTTATGTTAGATAATGCTATAACTTATTTATGTTTAGTGTTTTTGTTATGAATACGCTTATTTGAAATATAATAAAGTTTTATTTCTTTCATTAGTTGATGTTATATACAGTATATCATAAAATTGTGTGTGTATATGTTTAAAAAAACGTTGTATCATATGACTTGTTAGGACTTTGAAATTTGGTCCTATTAAAGTGTTCGAATATATTTTTCTTAGGACGCTATATTGTTTGTTCATTGACATATTATGCGACCATAAAATTGGTTTCATAATCTTATTTGAGATATTAGGACCCCTTTTTTTGGTACTAATGCTCCTATAATGTTACATCATAAGGGTCCTATAAATTAATTTTTTAGGACTCTTGTATGTGTATTAAAAGATTAAAACTAGGTAAACACATGTTAAAACCTTTTAAAAGTGTCCTAATATGTTTTATTAGGAGTTTTTTTTGGGACATATTATGCGACCATAAAATTGGTTTCATAATCTCATTTGAGATATTAGGACGCTTTTTAAGTTTCGTGACTTATTACGACCCCCTTACATGAAACGCTTTTACCGTTGGTCCTATTAAATAAAAGGTCCTATAAGATAACATTTTAGGACGCTTTTGTGCGTACTAAAAACCCATTTTTGTTGTAGTGAGTATAGAAAGAATTAGGTTAATTTATTGTTTAAGTCTGTTGATTGATTGTTTAAGGGTTTCGAACCCTAATTCTTTTTGAAAACTAATAAGAATTGATTGAAAAACAAAATTGATGATTGTTTAAGTTTAGTCGGCTGTTTTAGGGTTAGTTTGAATCAAAATCAGAGTCTAAAACACAACAGAATAAAATTATCAAAATTTGGGGTAAAACAGATTCACATTCGACCTGTTAGAACGGGCGAATGTAGATTCAAAGGGACGAAGATGAACAAAAACGGGCGAATGTACATTTTGTTTAAAGAATTTTCACATTCGGGCCTAATTTTCACTTTCGAACCACAAAAACTTACTTTCGTACCTATAAAACGGGCGAAAGTGGAATTTGTTAAAACCTAAAATTTTCTAAGTTTGTCGTTTTTGTGTGTTTTGACGTATTTTTCTAATTTTTGTTTTTCAGATGGCCGAGCAACCAGAAAACGTTGAGATTCCTGTAGAAGATGTTATTGTTCAGGATCCAGTTCCGGAAGCTGAAGAAGAAAATGTTCCAAAAGCATGGTCGTTTGAACCTCCGCACAACTGTTGTGCGTATGTTGGCGAAGTTATGAAGAATACAGAATTTTCAGGAATCGTTGATTTTCTTAAGAGAAGCCGAATCATCCATGCCATTGCTACACCAGCAATTATTTACAAAGACATTGTGGAGGATTTCTGGAAGAATGCAAAATATGACTTCTGGGAGGATAAAACTATTATCAGAAGTGTAATTCAAGGAATGGAGATGTTTATCACTGTGGAAGACATCAGAGAGGCTCTCAAGATTAAGTTTGAAGAGAGTACAGATCCCAGAGTTTTATCATGGATCGAGCAGAGGGTTTGTTTCTTAAGGATGAAATACAAAGGTCCAATCACAGATGGTGCTTTACACAAAGGAAAGCTCAGTGTGCAGTTTAAGTATTTCGCACATGTGATCATTCATGTCTTTGGGTGTGTTAGTGGTGGTTACGACATGATGAGGAAGAGTCTTAGTTCGTTAATGGTTGCGTTGACTCTCAACAAACCATTTAACATTGCTGGAATGATACTAGACCACATGCTAGAGATGTTGAAGAGTCTAAAGTCGAAGAAGTTTTTGTTATACCCTAGATTTCTGATGATGATCTTTGATAACAAGTATCCACATTTGAGGAAGGATCCAACAATGGTGTTAGGTCAAGATCACATGAATATCAGAATGCTTGTGAGGATGAAATGTTATAAGGGTGTGCCTGATAATGAGAAGCCACCGAATAGATGTTTGTTTGGAGCTTTAGTGAATCCGGGTTACACTGACCCAGGATTGAACAAAGCAAGACACGATAAGAGTGATTCTGACAATGTTGATCCTTTAGTGCATGCTGATGCAAGTACTAAAAGGAAAAGACAAGTAAAGAACGCTGGAGCCAAAGGGAAAGGCAAAGCGAAGGCTGATGAGGGTGAATCAAAGAAACAGAAGGCAAGAATGAAAAGAGTTGCACAGAAAGGTACAAGTTTGGTTGATGAAGATTCAGTAGATTCAGAGGAAACTGAAGAAGAAGAGCAGTGGGACTCTGAAGCTGAGTTGGTGAAGAGGTCTACCAAACGCAAGGCCATTGCGGTTGGGGAGTCCGAATCACTTAACAAATCTGTTGAAGAAGCATTGCAGAAAGATCCAATTGATGTTGAAGGTGACTTGGGGCTAGATACTGGAGACTTTGAAGGTTCAACAGTGGTTGTTAACTTGAAGAAGCCCAAGCACAAGTCGATGGCGAAGAAAGTAGGTACGAAAAAGTTGCGAGAGAAAGAGATTGAACTATTGCTGAAAGGTAAGAAAGTGCCTGAAGCTGGTACATCATCGAAGGTATCTTCACCTGTTACTAAGAAACAGAAGAAGGCAAAAGAACCCGAAGTAGTTCCTGACTTAGAAGCTACTTTAGAGAATGTTCTGAATATGTTCAAGCCTGGAAAAGAAAAGACTTCTTTGATTGAATCTTCTAAATCATCCAAAGTTACTGTTTCTGATGATGTGATGAAACAAGTTAACAAGAAAATGGAAGATATGATGAAGATGATTGTTGCTCAACAAGAAGAGATTAATAAGTTCAAGAAAAATGAGGAAAAGATGCTTCAGATTGTGGTTGCTTCCAAAACAAATCAGGATGAGATTGATAGGAAGCTGAAGCAACTTGAAGAAGATAAGAAAGAACTTGATGAAAAGTGTAACAGAAATAGAAGAATGATAAAGCTTGTAAAGGTTGAGAACAAAGAGTTAAAGAAAGAGAACAAACGGATGAGTGATTTACTTGATAAACTTTATGGTGAAGCTCCAAAGTTGAAAGATGGAGAGAAAGATAAAGAGAAAGAGGAAGAACAAGTAGATTATGAAGAATCGGATAAAGAAGATGAAGAAGAGGATGAATCAGAGGAAGGTTCTGACGATGAATCTGATAAGGATGATAAAGATGATGATGCTGAGGGATCGGGTAGTAAGAATGATGATGAAAGTGATAGTAGTGATGATAATGATGGAGATGACTCGAGCAAGTTCACCTTTGAACAAAGGAAGACTAAAAAGGGTGATGCAGGAGAGTCAAGTTTGAAGAAGAAATCAGGAGAGAACGTGGATTCTGATGAGAGTATCTTCTGGAATGAGAAAGTGAGATCTTTGTCGGATAATGCTAAAGATGTGTATCTTGAGATGTTAGAGAAAAGAGAATGGACGATTGAATTTACTGGGAAATTTGCTGAGATCTTTCAAACAGAAGATATGAGGTATGAGCTAGAATACAATGATCCTGATCTAGAAGAGGGAGAAGTGTCTGCTGCTGTGGCTAAGGAGATTCTAGAAGGAATAGCACAGCGAGTGGGGAAGACACTGGAGGAAATCATGGCAGATCAAATGATTCCAAATATTCCTGAAAAGGATATTGGAAATCATTCTGATGATAAACATACACCAGAGATGGAGGAGATTGAAATAGAGGACATTACTCATGAAGAGTACCCTCAATACTTCAGAGACACTGATGAGAATGAAGTATTCCCAGACTTCACCGAATTACGTCAAAGGGAAGCTAAAAAGAAAGCTGAAAAACGAAGTGAAGAGTTTGTTGAGAAGGTGTTTGGTGAGGATAAACAGAAACCGTCTGAACAGAATGATGATCTGAAGACTTTGTTAAGAAAGTTGAAAGAAACTGATGATAAGAGGCCAAAGCCGGAAGCTCAAGGCGGATTCTATAGATATCACAACCAAAAGTTTAAAGGCAGTGCTCTTGGTTGGAAATATCTTGGAAGGCTTATATGCATTGCAGTCAAGTGGGAAACCGGAATTCTGTACTTCTACAGATTCTATGATTTACTAACTCTACCGTACTGGGCGGTTAGAGACATTTGCAGATTTCCAAGGACTGGTGCATCGGTGAATAACACGGCTGTGGGATGGTTTGCTGACAGATTAGTCTGGGAGAGTCGAACGAAATGGAATATGTTTAAGCCACAATACCCGAGGAGGAAAGTTCATAGGGATGTAGATCCTAAGACGGGTAAGAAGCGAGTGACTTTGATATACAAAGCTCCTGAAGTGATGAGAAAGATTCCTTTGATGCCGTTACAACAACACTTCAGTGAAGACTTTATCTTCTGGTATTATGATTGGAGGAATGTAGAAGCTGTGATAGTGTTGAGAGATGGGAAGGATAAGTATAAGAAGATACATGTTTTTGACCCGATGTGGCTCATTAACTGTACGTTCGAAGACATCATCATGCTTTACTACAACCCGATATACAGTGATCCCAATGATGCATCGCAAGCGAAGAAGTATCAACAGGTTGTCGGAGTGTGCTTTGCGTATGATATCAACTCCGGTAGCAACCTGGATATGAAGTTGGGCAAGAATGTGAAGGTGGTTGATGTACCGAAGCGATCGACGAAAAGAAAACTTGAGCCTGAGATGACTAAAGAACAAAAGAAGTTGCTGAGGATCAAGTTAATGAACAAAGAGATGGATGAAGCCAGAAGGCAATCTGAGCAATAGTCGAGGGGGAGTTTGTAGATGCACTTTATGCGACTAATGCTTCGGATTGTGACTTTAACATATGTTAGAAGATTATAGAAGGGGCGAAGGTGGTTTATGAAGGTCGAAGGTGTGTTCTGGTGGACGAAGGTACAAGTATGGAGGGCGAAGGTAGGATGCTGACTGAAGAAATATACATTCGTAGTTTGTAATGGGGCGAATGTGCATAGGTTATAAATAGATTTTACTTGTTTGATAAGTTAGACAAGTTGGTTATTGTGTGTGTGAAAGTCAGGTTATAGCTCTCTAGATTAACTGTGTTTGAAAGGCTATAGATTAACTTGTAAAGCGTTTGTATTGATATTTTGAATCAAGTTATCTATAAAATGATGTTTGAAAAGGTAATCCGTGTGTTGTGATTTGCGTATTATCATTTTGTTCAGTTCTAGGGTTTCCGCACCTGGAATTGTGACTTGTATGATCAGATTTCCTGTCTATTGCTAAAATTCTTCAATTACAGTCGCTTCATATAATGGAGTAGTGGCAAGTCAGATAGGCAACAACAATCTGACTAATGAAGATTATGCCCAGATAGATAAAGAAGAGATGGAACTGATAGATATTCAATGGGCTTTTGCAAGAGTGTTGAGAAGAGCTACCGAGTTTATCGAGAAGACAGGAAGAACTGATCTTGCTACCTCACCAATTACTACCTATGGCTTCAACAAAGCTAAGGTAACTTGTTTCAACTGTGGTACTCGAGGTCATTTCAAGAGAGAGTGTACTCAACTGATGCAGCAAGGAAACAGAAACCTATTTAATTCCAACTATCAGAACCGACAATCACAAAACCAGGTTACCTATCAAAGCCAAAACAACAACAACTATTCACAATAGAACAATTACCAAAACCGACAAAACACCTCTCAAAATACCATATCTAGATAAGCATCTACAACCAACCAAACTCAAACCCAAACTACATCTAACCCAACCAGAACCATTATTCCTATTTCTACACCAAACAGCCAACCTCAAAATGAAAACCAGAATCAGGCCTTGGTGATTCAGAAGGATGAGGGTTATGATTGGACTGCTATGCAATTGGGAGTTAAGGAAATTACAAGTGGGAATGTGGCATGTCTTGCTAATGAGATGGTTTTAGAGGAGCCGGTGATAGATGAAGATGTTTTGGAATCTGAAAAAGTGTCTGAGGTTGTGATTGAGGAGATTGTTGATGAAATTCAAGATTCTGTTGCTGAAGAGGTTAAAGACACAAGTGATGAGAAGGTTTCAGGGACTATTATTGACTCCGTTGCTGATGTCTCTGATGAACCAGGATCTGTTTATTCTGATTCAGAAAGTGAAGCTGATTCAGAGGCGAGTGTTAATTCTTTAGATGATGAAATTGATCAATTGCTAGCCAAAGCAGTCTTCCCGATGACGAAGAAATCGTGCATAGTAGATGATGGCTTCACGAAGATTGATAATTCTATGTTCTTTGCTGGGAAGGAGGCTCACTTTGCACTGATGGCCATGACAGATCCGCCTAAATCGGTAAGTTCTAACTCTACTACTGACATGCGTAGTGATAAATACTGTGGTACTTGTGATAGATTGACTGAGGAGAACAAGCAACTCAATGTTCAACTTGAGAGTGCTAGAATCACCATTCAGTCTAATCGTAAGGATGCACATGATTTTAACAAAACACTTGAAGGGTATAAAAGGACATCTGAGAATTAAAGAAAACTCTTTCTTTAAAACAAACTGCCATTAACAATTACATTAATGAACTTAAGGAAACAAAGTTGGAAATAGCTACCATCAAGTGTTTTGCTGAAAAAGTCAATAAAAAGTTAGAGAGTTATAAACATGTGGCTTATGTTGTGGACCACATCATTGAGGAACCATCACAATCCAATAGTGCAAACTACAAATCTGTTCCTTCTCCAGTGTTATTTGAAAATCACAACTTGAATTCAGTAACACCGAAAAGTTCAGTAAAATCGGATTCTGCATCGGACAATGAATGTAACACTTCTAGTGTTGGAGATCCACATTCCGATGTGAGACCGATACTTGGATTGAATGATGAGGGAGTAGTGGCTGAAACTGATGATTCAGATACTGAAAATGAGGAACCTAAGAAAGGTGGTGATATTCCTTTGGAAAATCACATTATAACAAATGAACCGAGATCACCTTCTCAGGTTCCACATCCTCAGAAAAATGCACATAAAATGAATCAGTTAGTAAAGAAAAATGATAAAAATGATTCAGTTGACAAACATGTGAAGGTTTTCTATCAGATGGAAGGACCCAATAAGATAATCTCTGATGAGGAATATCCAATACAGTTTGCCAATTATTCAAAGATTGAGAAAATTTGGCAGGAAAGTACCATTTGGTTTCCTAAGCATGAAAGGACCAATGATATTCCTCCTGAACTTTTAAAGAAACTGTATTGTGATAATTCTAAGCAACCAAAGGTTCATGTCACCGAATTCATTAAGCCAAAAGAAAAGGTTAACAAATTTATTGAACCGGCTTACTCAAAGGAACCCGCTCCAATGAGTTTAAGACGTAAGTGTGTTGATGATCAATATCCGGTCAATTCATTCGCAAAACCAAATTCAAATAATGTCTTTGAAGAATACAGTGCATGTTTTAAATGTGGGGAGAGAGGGCATTTACTTGCTCACTGCCCATATGTGAGACACAAAAGGCACGAAGTTGAGCAGAGGAAAAATTTTAGGAATTCGGTTAATGATCATAGACAAAATGGTTCACAAAGACAATTTGTTCCTCAGAGGCAACAATTTGTTCCTCAAAGGCAACATTTTAGATCTCAAAGACAACAACAATTTTTCCCACAAAGACAACAATTTTATAATCAAAATCAGTTTTATAACAAAAGGGAAAACAGACTGATTGTCTATGATAACAGAAACCGAATCGCCATGGAGAAGAAACTGAAGAAACCAGTGGTGAACACCACTAATGATAAACAAAAGGTTTTTCCAAAACCGGCTGTGAAATCATCGGTTGGACCTGTGTCTGTTAAATTAGATAAGGTTACCAAGAAAGTTACTTTCTCAAATGATACAAAGAAACCTACTGAGGGTCAAAAATCTCAGATTAGGATTCTTAAACGTTCTGAACAATCTTGGACACCATCAGGTTCTCCAGGTGCTTCTACATCAATTTCTAATGTCAAAACTGAAAGTGTGAAAGGTTTGAATGAGCAGAAAAAGGTTGATTCAAAACCAAGTGTTTGTGAGAATGATTCTTTGAAGTCTAACATTCAAAGACCCAAGACCAAATAGGCTTGGGTCCCTATTAAAATCCAACTTTGTTTGTGATTTGTGCAGGGAGCTCCAGCTGGCCCTATTAGCAGTCTTTGGATTGTCGACAGTGGAGCTTCTGAGCACATGACCGGAGATTTTACGTTACTATTTGACATCAAGAACATTAATGGTGGATATGTGGCGTTTGCGGGAAACAAAGGAGGTTACATAACAATCGAAGGGAGTGTTAGTAACGGAATCGTGAGTTTTGAGAGAATATCTTATGTGAAGCAAATTGATTATAATATGTTGAGTGTCAGTCAGATTTGTGACAAACAGTTTTCTGTTCACTTTGATGATAAACCCGGTTTTGTCATTCCAAACGAGTGGATCGTGTTAAAAGCTCCAAGAGTGAACAATCTGTACACTCTTGATATGATCAAGGTTATGACTACCTAGGGCCAAGTCACGTGTTTTCTATCCAATGCTACAGAAAAAGAATATATTATGTGGCACAGAAGGATGGGACACATTCACCTGAGGAAGATGAATCATTTGGTGAAGAACGGGCTTGTAGAAGGGGTAAATGTGAAGCATTTTCATCTGAACGACAAATGTGTGAGTTGCAAGAATGGTAAACAGCATAAACAGTCCCACAAACCAAAGAAAGTGAACTCTGTAGAATTGCCACTTGAACGTTTGCATATGGATCTTTTCGGACCTGTCAAGCGTAAGAGTCATTATGGAGAGCTTTACTGTCTTGTGGTTACAGACGACTACTCAAGATTCTCGTGGGTGATGTGCATGCAACACAAAAGTGAAACGTTGAATAATCTGAAGGTTCTGTTCACCCGGTTGGAAAACATCGACGGCTTAAAGATCAAATGAATTCATAGTGACAACGGGTCGGAGTTCAAGAATTCTCAGATGAATGCACTCTGTGAAGACAAAGGAATTCATCACGAGTATAGTGCACCATACACTCCTCAGCAGAACGGTGTTGCAGAACGCAAAAACAGGACTCTAATAGAAACGACTAGGATAATGCTTGCAGACTCGAATCTTCCAATGATGTTTTGGAATGAAGCTATTTACGCAGCTTGTTACACTCTGAATCGTGTATTAACAGTGAAGAAGTTTGGCAAGACTTCTTATGAACTGCTTAATAGACGAAAGCCGAACTTAGAGTATCTAGAACCTTTTGGGGTACCTTGTACAATGTTAAATCCTACAGAGAAGTTTGGATCGAAAGCAGAAGAGGGATATTTTGTTGGGTATGCGACACCACTTAAACGCGTATTTAACAAAAGAACTCGATAAGTTGAAGAGTGGGCGAACGTGGAAGTTCAACGTTACACTCAAAATGTTCAAGGAAGTGGCCCTGATTGGATGTTTGACTATCAATAATTCTTTGAGTCATTCAATCTAGATAGCTTGGTTGAAGAGTCTGTATTATGATTATATTACGAGTGTGAGAACGCAGTGACTTCACCGTTGGTGCGACCGTTTACCGTAACATCTCCAGCAACTTCTAATGATACCAATGTTCTTGCTAATGAAGAAGAGATTTTCCAAGAAGCTTCTACTACTCTTGATTCATCAGAATCGGAAGATGACGATAAAGTATTCAATGAAGCTATCTTAAATCATGCTACGGAGGAACCACCAGTGAACCCAAATTCAGATGTTGCATCTTCGTCAAATACGGGTAATGATCTGGATATGGCAGAGAATTTGACTACAAAAACGGGAGTTCAAGTTCCTGATCATCCGGAATCTCGGATTCATCAGATTCATCTGCTTGAGAAACTAATTGGTGATCCCCGCAGCAGTGTCATGACTAGAGGACGACTCCGACGTGCAACTTCACATGATAATATTGGAGCCCTAGCCCTGTATGCTAAATTACAAAAATCTGGTTGTCAAAATGACTGGTCTTTTGAGTGTTATGTTTCGCAGGTTGAGCCGCGGACATACAAGGATGCTTTATTAGACGATTCGTGGGTTAAAGCAATGCAAGAGGAATTATTACAGTTTCAGAAACTGGGAGTCTGGACGCTAACAGATTTACCACCAGGTCGGAAGAAAATTGGCACGAAGTGGATTTTCAAATGCAAAAAGGATGATCGAGGCGTTATTGTCAGAAACAAAGCTTGATTGGTCGTTCAGGGATTTAGTCAAACAGAAGGAATAGATTACAATGAAGTCTATGCACCGGTTGCGCGTATAGAAGCAATTCATATGTTTCTAGCGTATGCTTCCTACAAGAAGTTCAAGGTGTATCAGATGGATGTAAAGAGCGCTTTTCTGTACGGTGTGGTCAAGGAAGAGGTATACGTTGGTCAACCACCAGGCTTTGAAGATCCTATCCACCGGGATAAGGTCTATATACTCAACAAAGCACTTTATGGTTTGCACCAAGCTCCACGACAATGGTATGAGGAGCTAAGTACGTACCTACTTTCAAAGGGATTCAACCGAGGTTTGGTAGACTTTACCCTGTTCACAAAAGGAACAGAGGGTGACTTGCTTCTTGTTCAGATATATGTTGACGACATTATTTTCGGTTATACTAATGTGCTTTTATGCAGAGAATTCGAACGAGTCATGCAGGAAAAGTTCGAGATGAGCGCAATGGGGGAAATGCAGTTTTACCTAGGCTTGCAGGTGGATCAATTGCCAACGGGCATCTTCATTCACCAGACTAAATACGTATCTGAAGTCTTGAGCCGGTTCCAGATGGAAGAATCAAAGCCTATGGATACCCCAATTCAACCTAATCACGGGATTGGAGTTGATTCTAAGGGGGAGCCTATAGATCCCTTCACATATAGAGCCATCGTCGGATCTTTGATGTACCTGACTGCATCTCGTCCAGACATAATGTTTGCAACATGTCTATGTGCTAGATTCCAATCGAAGCCGAAACAGAGTCACCTTACAGCTGTCAAACGAATCCTAAGATATCTGAAGGGTTGTCCCTCGCGTGGACTGTGATACCCTAATGTTGATAATTTTGACTTTCTTGCTTTTAGTGATGCAGATTTTGGCGGTCGTGATAAGGACAACAAATCCACATTGGCTGGATGTCAATTCTTTGGGAGCAGGCTCGTGACCTGGCAATGCAAAAAGCAGACAGCAGTTGCTCTATTTACTTGTAAAGCCGAATACGTGGCAGCCTCAAGTTGCTGTTCACAGGTTTTGTGGATTCAACAGCAGATGCGCGACTACGGTTTGCAATATCTTAAAACCCCAATTCATTGTGACAATGAAGCTTCCATAGCACTTACCGAAGACACGGTCAATCACTCTAAGGCTAAGCACATCCGTATTAAGTATCACTTTATTCGTGATTGCTATGCTAAAGGGCTGATTGATATGGTCAAAATCCACACTGATTATCAGAGAGCTGATCTTTTTACCAAAGCTTTTGACAAATCAGATTTGAATTTTTGCTAAAAGCTAATGGTATTAAAGAAAAACAAGACTAATCGTCACCTCAGTTTATCATTTTTTTACAAAGTTATAGTTTTTACTATTTTTCAGAAAATCAAAAACCCAAAAATATGTTTTTCATTTCAGGGGAGTCTTTATTTTCAGAAAAACCAAAAACATTGAAAAATCCAAAAAGCCATAAAAATCAGAAAAATCCAAAATGAGTTTCCAGGAGTAAAAGAGGAAATGATAGTACATCAGTGGGCATCTGACACATGCTAAAGAATTGAAGTACTATAAAAGGCATGAGTTGATTTTATGTGATGTGCTGGTAGGCTTCGTAGACTTATTACTGCGTGCCTTAGTGATAGAAATATAACGAACTACTTGCTAGTGGCTGAACACCTCATGGGCATATGGTCTTGGTACCGTAATCTGAGGTTTCGGGTCGTTATGTTAATTGTTATCCGGGGCATCTTGATTGATCTTTTGTCGTATTAATTTATGGACCTAGATTCAATCAAGATATTCGCTAAAAGAGCTAATATGCCAAATCCTAAAGTTACCGAATTGAGGAACTTAATGTATAATAATGATCAAAGATCATTTAATGCATCGTATCATATCTATGATGAAAATCACGATTGATATCAGCCTCAACCTGGTATGTATGCACATGTTACTTTGTAGCATTGATTTGCTGACCTGTACACCTCTGTGCTTCGTATCTTGTAATATAACGGATAACATTTGGCATAATCACGCGTTAGGACGAAGCTTTGTGCAAATTCCTTGATACGAGAGTATGTTGTGTGCGTGGGAACCATAAGCCTGTTAGTTATTAATACACCAAGTTGCGTATCATTTTAAAGCACTGCATAACAATCTACATGTGAGCTTGTTTGGATAACAATATTAGCAATTGCCGGATCACACATTGTCTTTACTGATAATAAATAATAAAGATCAACGTAGTGATCAGATTTCTCATAAACTGATATGATCCTTTTACCGGAAATCACAAAATGTTTACTGCTTTATGTTTACATTTTTGCTTTATGTTTACATTTTTGCAGAAAGACAGAGAAAGAAAGCCACAGCTGAGTTGAGGAAAGGAAAAGAGATAGATGGTTCATCCTCGAAGAAGAAGAAAGTGAATAAAACTCTATTGATAGATGAAGATTTTGATTCATTGGGTTTGGATGACACTGATGATGAAAAGACTGAGAGTGAGACTGAAGCAGATCCCAAGGCCACTGGTGATCATGTGAAGAATCCTATAATAGCTGATAAGTTAGTTGCTGCTCAATTACAGAGATCATACGAGCTTGATCCTAATTTTGATCTAGATAAGGAGATTTAGATGTTGTAGATTTTGTTGGTTCTCTTGTTTCACCTGTGTCTACAAAACGTGGAAGAATTAAGACAATGTCAAAGAAAGAGTCTCACTGGACAATGAGGAAGAAAGATATTCAAAGCTTACTGAAAACGACTGTATCATCATCTGCAGCTGCTTCTGCATCAAAGACAACTTAACTTGCAGCTTCAAAAGCTAAAGAAAGTGAAAGTTCAGCTCAAAGGAAAAGAAAGAGAAGCAAAAAGCCTGAACAAGAACAACCAGCAACAAATCAACCACATACAGAGCCATCAATTGTGTCTAGATCATTGAAGGAGATGTTATCTAGATTTGATAACCCATTAACATCGAAAGCACCTGAATCTGTTCCTCAGGGCACTACAACTGTATCTCAAGCAGCTCTCTATCTCATGCAACAACAAATCACATGCCTCATGAAGTCATTTAATGTTTAGAAGATGACGACTTTGAAGAATTAGGAAGAAATCAAAGAACTGAAGAATAATGAAAAAGATATGTTATAGATCATTGCCAAATCGAAAGAGAAACAAGATGGGCTTTAGAATTAAGTTACAGATTTGAAGTTAGAGAATTCAAAGTTGCAGCTTTCAAACACCAACAACGAATGAAGAATCACCGTTGTTGATTAAGAGAACAAGAAACTAAAGAAGATCATCAACAAGCTTTATGAGAAAGTGCCAAAGCTGAAAGGTAAAGATCAAACTGAAGATGAATATGATGAAAATGATGATGATAATGATGATCAAGATGAGGATAAAACAAATGATGATGGTGGTGATAAAGATGGTGAAGGGTCGTTGGATTCGAATAGTGTTGATGATGATATTGAGAACTATTCGTATGAGAAGAGAGCTAAGAAGGAAGAAGATAAATCAGCTGTTTCTTCAGAACAACAGATGTCTGGAACTAAGACTAAAGATGATAAACAACGTTTGAAGAATATGATCAAGAGAGGACTTATTTCAGTCAAGTTTACTTCAAAGTACAGGGACATTTTCGTTAATGATGATATGAGGATGTTTTTGGAGTATCAGGATCCTGAACTTGAATATGGAGAAGTAAATAAAGATATGACACTAGAAATTGTAGAAGGTATTGCACAACAAGCTAGAATGAGTCTTGATGATTTGATTCAACAACAACAAATTTTAGATATTCTAGTTGTTGCTCCACGTAATCATTCAAACGAGAAGAACATGGACTTCGATGAGATAGAGATTGAAGAATATCCAGAGTTCTCTAATGTGAAAGATCAAACAAGCTTTCCATTTATGAATGATGAGGTTCTAAAAGAAGCAAAGACTATGATTGAAAAGTAGGGTAAAGACGTAATCGATGAAATCTTCATGGGGGATGAGAAAGAAGACGTTTACAGAAGGTCTTATGCTTTGAAAGCTTATCTTAGAAGATTACGTGAAGAAGTTGATAACCGTCCACTTCAAGCCATTCAAGGTGAATTCTATATATATATATATATATATATATATATATATATATATGTATATCATAATCAAGTATTCAAGGGTAGAGCGATCAATCGGAAGTTCTTTCCTCAACTCAGATGTGCTGGGATAAAATGGGAAAGAGGAATTCTCTATTTTAGCAGATTTCATGCTATAAAGACTCTTCCATACTGGGCAGTCAGAGATGTATGTAGACACAAGCTGATAAGATGACAAGAGAAAGCCAGACAAAGTGAGACGTATTCAGCCCATAATATCCTCACCGGATTGTTGATAAGAAGATAGATCCGAAGAATAATTTACCATTTGTGACATTGAATAATAAGCCAGCTGATAGCATGAAGAAGATCCCGCCCATGCCGATTGAACACGACATTAGCAAGAATTTTGCTTTTTGGTATTATGATTGGAGAACGAGTGAAGCGATGATTGTGATGGATGATGAAGATAAAACTAAGATGTACAAGAAGATCAGGTTGTTTGATCCAATGTGGTTAGTGAATTGCTCGAGAAACGATATTGATACTTTATACTTCAATCTGATTCATTTTTATGCATTGGATATTGAACAAGCATGGAGATTTCAAGCAGTGGTCAAGATGTGTTTTGCATTCGAGTTTCATTCGGGTTGTGATTATAAAGGGTTGCTGGGGAAAACGCACGATGAAGTTGCAGAAGCAAGTGCAGAAGAAACAATCACAAAAGAGTGATGCAAGGAAGACGAAGATTGCTAAAGGCAAACTGAAGGGTGTTCAATGTGATAACAACTTAAGAACCCGAGTAACAGCGAAGGGGAAGTCTATATATGCATTTTATATGTGTCTTTAGCCTCTAGGTAGGTCGTTATAGTTCGTCGTTTAGTTTGTATTAGAGTTTGTGTTTTGTAAAGGGTCATTCGTATGGATGAGCATGCTAATAGGATTTTGGTTGATAAGAATGAGTCTGGAAAGTTTCCATTCATATGGTGATTAAGCCATTCGCAAACTCTACTATGTGAATGGGCTAGGTCTATATATATGGATGTTTGGCAGAGTAAGTTAGAGTTTGGTCATTTGGTCGGTTGAGTCTAGGCACCAAATTCTCTCTGTTCGAATATCTGAAAGTGTGTGTTTATCAAAGATCGAGTTTGTAATTGATAATTTTGATATTAATGATTATGATAAACATTGGATATGAAATATGTTGTGTGATTATCGAGTTTTATATCATTTTGCTAGAATGAGAGCAAGGATTCCGCGCCTCTTGATTTATATACCATGCAAATTATTGTTGATTGATCATTCCTTGATCCTACAATTCCTCTCTCACAAGAGTGGGATGCTTAGACATTGAACCCATCTGAAATGCAGAATTCCAAGATTGAAAGCTTGCCATTTGTCAAAAGTGGTGTTTAAGATACTTGGTTAAAACGTTTATGATTTGAGCGTAAATAATTCTTTTAACTAATTAGGATCTTTTGAAAATAACTTATTTCTTCAACGTATGATGCCTTCTATTTATAGAGAAGAGTTGACCCAAGTTGATGAATAAACAATTAGTTTATCTTCAACTTGTACCCTACGTAGGATAACAGGGTGAAGAAAATATGCATGAATAATTGGGGTCAAGGTGCATGCATTTTAAATTTCCCACTTGTCAAGATTCCATATTTCTTTCCAAAAAACTGATGTTTTTATCTGGGATTTGTATACTTGATCTGTTTCAAAGTTTGACCTAGAAATCTGCATCTGTCATCCCAGATTTCAGTAGTCTTCTTTCCTAGATTTCATCAGATATGAGCTGTACTTGTCTTCAATTGCCTATTCTTCAAAGAGATCTTGTTCTTGAATCTTTGCTGTTCTTGATCTCTTAAGCTGGAACCTATTTTGTATGTTCTTCTTTGATTTATCTCCAAGTTCCAAACTTCAAATTTCTTCAACACTTAATATATCATATTTAGGTTCTGACACTTACATTTACCAGGGACTATTTTTATTACAGCCAAATGCTGTCACATAAATACTATTCATAAAGGCATTATTTGGGAATAATTCTGAATTTCACTAGGAGTTGCATGTTGTCGATAAGGTATTCTATACTCTTACATAATATGTAACAGTTAGACATCACAGCACCCTCATTGATTCAAACTGTGAAGTGTAAGGCCTTACCCAAAGTAACTATTTGTATGATTGGACCACGATGAATCTTGATCGAGAATGATAATAATTGAACACCATATGAGAATGAATTTAATCCATGTCTCATCGATTTAGTTGATGTCTTTTAAAGAAAAGATTGAACCCCCGACAAACGCCATGTGCAGCTAGATTTTGGCTAATGATTGTTAGGGGAAGCCATGTGCAGCTAGACCACCGCTAACTGTCTTCGTTGAGGATTTTTATTGAAGGACATCCAAGTGGGAGATTGTTGGATTCAATGTACAGTTTCCATAACACAACGTTTCTGACTGAGCTGTGACCTGTAAGAGTTACACATTGGACAACCAACAATAAATCCAATTAATGTAAATAATGTGTCATTTATTTAATTGGTTTCGGGCTTTAAATTGCGTCTTAGACTTCATCTAGGTGTATTGGGTTTCAAGCTGGGTGGGGATTAACATTTGTTTTAGATTGTTATTATGAATTATTTAATTAAAAAGATATCATCTATCTATATAATAATTGAATACACTTGCGTTGAATAGTCTCTTCCTAGAGTGTCCACCTAGGCTCCAACTCAAATATGGAGCTCCATCTAACCTCTAAAGTGTGGACCCACCCATCTTGCAACCCGTATCCTATTTTGACCGGAAATATGTTAAGTTTATCTCCTCAACAACTCGCCGCCCTCAATATGTAACCCTAACCTACTCTTCCATTACAAGTTTTTTAGATCCTTCCCCTTCATCAATAATATCGATGCCAATCTACTCTTCCATGAAAAGTCTTTCAGATACTTCCCCTTCCATTCTGTTTTGAGGTATTCGATCCTAATCTTTATAATAGGGTTCTTCCGTTTCAATTAGGTTTTCATATATATTGTTTTTTTTCAGATCCAACACCGATAAACTCTTTCACATGTGATTTCGCTGAAGGTAATCCAACACCGATAAACTCTTTCTGTGAAAATGGAGAACTGGGGTTTCAAAACTCACCAAATTAATTTTTAGGCTTGGATTATTGTGAATCTTATCCTCGAAATCGAATTAACAACATAGATATGATCTATGACGATTTTTTCTTTGTTTCTACTCGTGATGAAAGCTATTTTGTTAATCCATTTGGATTCAAACTTTTAGATGGCTTCTGTTAAACTTTGATAACTCTTGTCATGGCTTTTATACTTTGATACTTCCTTTGAAGACCCTTATGACATGAGTCAAAGTGTAAACAAGATTTAATACATATTCTGAAAATCCTAAGGTTATATGTTTGACTTTGAACTGATGAGATCTTTTTTTTTTTTTTTTTGAACAGCTCTCGGCCAAGACTATACAAGGCCAAAACTCGGTTGATGCGTGATTCGAACCTGTGCACTCCAAGGTGGGAACCTCCAAAGGAGTAAACCCCCTCCCTCCACCACTAGGTTGTGGCTTTATTGGAGATGAGATCTAATTAAATGAATACTTTGAACTGTACGTACGATTATGTTTTTTTGTTTGAATTCTATTCTTTGTTTTCAATGTCGTTTATTTTTTGGTTTATGTTGAATACTTATGTTTATTTGAAATTTTTTGAATGGTTAATGGTTTTGTATATACATGTTACTTTTCCGATAAACATAACAGACGTTAACTTTTCAGGATGTCTTATCGAAAGGGAAACCAATTCTTTAAAGTTGTCCACGACTCTTTTTCATGTGAATTGGTAAGACGTGTATGTTATTAATTTCCATTGTTTTATTACTTTTTGTTATACCTCAAAACTAAATTTATGTTATGTATTGTAATTGTCATTTGCAGCCTATACCTAGATCTATGAACAAATTCTTTAGGGAAACAACCTATATAACTCAAATGTTATCATTAGGACTTTCGAAGGTCATGTTTGGTCCGTTCGTGTCAAAGTAGTTGATGATCTCTTCTGTTTAACTAATGGATGGTCTCGCGTTGTACGTGATTTATGCTTCGGCATATTCTTTGTTATTTTTGACTATATAGGTCATTCTACATTTATGATAAAGTACTACAATCATTGTCCATCGAAACAATTATCAAACTCATTCTGCAAGATGATTGATCATGAATTAGTTGGTCCTCTGGTATGTGTTATTTTTTATCATATTATAAACTATTCCCATTCGATTGTTAATTTTTTATAGAAAAAAAATACATTAAATGAAATATGATTTAATTGTTTTTCAGGTGTTGCCAATGTCATTTGTCGATAGGCATTATGCCGAAGGTCTACCATCTACTCCTGTTAAGCTATTTGTGTCTGATATACATCAATGGGATGTCTCCATCCAGCAAATTGGTACCAAGTACTGTTTTACTGTTGGCTGGGTGAAATTTCTTGAAGATCTTCGTCTTGAAGTTGGCGATTTTATTTGTTTTGAGATGCATGATATCACATTGCTTACATACAAATTAATATTTTCTGAAGTCTAATTATGTATTTTTTTTGTTTCCGGTGTTTAGACTTGTATTAGCTTAGAAATTATCGGCATGTCTTATCGTAATGGGAACCAGTTCTTCAAAGTTGTAAACGACCCTTCTTCATGTGAATTGGTAAGCCATGTATGTTACTTTGTTCCATTCTACTGGTTAGTTTTATTTAAACTTAAAACTAAATCTGTTGTCCCATTGTTTATAAATATATTGCAGTCTATACCTATGTCTATGAACAAATTTTATCGGGCTAATAACTTAAATATCTCAAATGTTATTATTAAGACTTCCGAAGGTCATATGTGGTATGTTCGTGTGAAATTATTTGATGATGTCTACTATTTTACTGATTGACGGTCTCACCTTGTAAGTGATTTAAGATTTGGCATATTAATTTGTTCCATCTTTGTATCAAATGTTGTTGTTGTTGTTGGTTCATAAGCTTGGCAATGTAGAACTCCTCTCAGCTGTCACTTTCATACGCCGAGATCGGTGAGTTTCATATCATTTGTCTTCATTCTTTTATGTTAGGATCCGAATACTGAATCATGTTCATTACATATGCTGTTTATATGAATAGGAGTGTAACCTTCCATGCTACAGTTTAGTTTCCATTTATATGTAATTCTTAATATTCTTACTCTACATCATATCTTAAAATATGAAGTGTATTATGCACCATTATGGAATGCTACGCACGGAACTCGAGGGAATCCCAAGGTTAGTTTGTAGATTACTTTGATTATATAGCATAATTTTAACTTCTATTTGTTATGTATGTTATGAACAAATTGTTGGCTACATCTATAGAAATGTTTTCACTGTTGACAATTTTGCATCTTCTTGCATTTCTTTTTCTTTAGTTTATACCACTTTCTTTAAATTGCTGACAATTTGGGCACCGAGACTACCTTCGGAGTAGTATTGATAGAGTAGAGGATTGATCCTCTTAGAGGATTGTTTTAAGGTTACTTAATATAATGTAGGTTTTGCTGGATACTGCAAACATTTTTTTTCTTATCAAGGCTGAATTTCATCCTTCATTGATTTTTGTTGTAGATCTTCTCAACTTGCCAACTTGGCTGATCACTTTTAATTGAATGCCCTCCTATGTTCTTACCACTTCTTCAATTGTGTAGTTCTGTGGGTTTGCCTATGTCAACATTCATGTTTAAAATTTCAATAATAGAAATGGTTTCTTCTTTTTGCCAGTCATTTGATTCTTTTTGGAGTATTTAACGTTGAGGATTCACTAGCCCATAGGAGTCGCATAATATTTAGTTGTAGTATCATTTTCCTTACCCAAATCCTTTTTAGTTTTCTATTCAGTGTCGTTAACCATGGCAGCATGCAACTTACAAATGAAGCAATTTTCCATGTCATATAAAAGTTTTTTTATACCGGATTTACGCTTTAATTGTAATGATATTGTATGAGTGAACATACAACTGGTCACTTATGTATATTCATGATAAAGGTTGCCATTTGGACACTTCTCCATCTTCCTATAAAGTATTGATACTAAGCATATAACTTGTGTGAACCTGGGGGTCACTCTATGGATTACTTCCAGCATTTTGAAAAGATCAAGGTACAATGACGCATAATAAAGCTGTTAGTGTTGGTGATGCAGCTTATTCCTTCGAGATACGAATTATAAAGAAATCGGTATCTTTTGGCCGGTCCAGAGGCGAAACTACCATCCTTTTATTGACTGGCAGGTATGTAGGATTCTCATTCAGATGTTGAAGTCATTTTCTTTTGTCATATATATAAACATGTATTCATCCAACAGGGTGATGCAATCCAAAGTTTTGCAAATAGAACCAAACATAAATTCATTACATTTCAATAAAGTTGCAATACTTCATGTTACCAACTATATACGTTTGAAATACATATGATTTACTTCAAAAGCCTAACGCTTGAAAGCACTTAAGTATATGTCTCACTTGCAGGTTACTAATAATTATCTATCTCAACCCCTGACGAGGCTGTGGTACTTAAAAGGTTGCACGGAATGCGGAAATTTAAAGTCGATGGAAACATTGTACATTATTGCTTTACATTTTGTATATTGCAGTTAGTTGTCATTCTATTATGGAAATTGTGTAACTCACATACAGGCCTATGATTTAGTGAAGCATTATTTTTAGCCATTTAGCAAAATTAATTTATATAATTGGCACTTATGAAAAAATAAATTGTAAAGTCGATCCAAATAGAGTTGCGTCAGCTAGCTCGATTTCTAATCGAGCCCATCTTAACTGTAAATTCAAGAGAAGCTATAAATTAGTAAAGAAATTCAAATAGTAGTAAAGATTCTAACATTAAAGTAACTGTATATGTAAAAATCTTGAAAACATAATTTTGTACATTTTTTATAGATGAATTACAATATGAACGGCGATATGTATATTCCGTCTTTTGAACTTTGAATCCGAGTATCCGACATGGTATGATCAAGTGACGGATTTTTTAAAATCTTTATTGTGGATTTCGCTGGGATATAATACAGATAATGATTAAATCATTTACTCAAATTTCGTTTTATGTACATTTTCTTTCACTTGAAATTTATCTATTGTTTCATCGTGAAGTTCACGGGACTCTAACCTAGTTATCTTTTGATAACAATATATCACCACAATAAAATCCTATAACAAACACAACATTATAGCCGCAAAACAAAAACTCTCAATCCGTTATACGTCAGTGTCTCATACGATTAATTATTAACCACGCGGGTATATCTATCTCATTGGTTGATTATTTTTTGTACCATATTTATATGTTTGTAATAAGATTATATTCGGTTTACTCTTGGTGTTAACTAAATTATAATTTTTAAATATTCCGATGTGTTTATTAATTATTGGTCTAATTAATAATAAATATATCAAACTGAATTCGATAAAAAGTAAAGTTGACACCACTTAAATCCATCACCATCATCACTTGTTTTGTTTGTAGTAACTTACCAAGAGTAGTATACTATTTGACTTTGGTGATTAGCAATTCCATTGATTATAAAGTTAACAAGATTCGAGCGTAAAGAGATATTGGTGCTGCCAACAAGTTGCACTGAAGATCAAAGTTAAAGGTAATGCAAGTTTATAGTGATGATCAAACTTGTTGTTGATAGTGTATGTTTTGGTGATTATTATGTACCATTTTTGAAGACAAAATTATTACTTGCTAGTGCTGGAAACTTACCACGCACAATGAATTAGCAGGCCAATGATCATGAACACAAGTTGTTACTGGCTAACTTGTTACCATGAGGAATTGAAAAGGTGTTGTTGAGTAAATTAACATCGATGAAGAGATGTTGTTAGACAATTTATCACTAAAGCATGAATACTATTGTGAGTCACTATTAGCGGGCATTCTCATTATATATATATATATATATACACAATTACCAAGTGATTTATGCATGTTTTTTTGTACCTTATGGTACAACAAATTGATGCATCCTCTTCTACACTCTTCATCCGCATACTGTCCATACTGTCTAGCAGCTTGGAGTCCTCTCACTCTAGCTCTTTTCCAACTCTCTTTGCCTGCCACTTTTTTTTCGGTGACAGCTGTTACTGTGTATATTCTCCCACCTCTTTACATATGTTCCTTTTAGGGTTTTAAAACCCTTTCATTCTATATGCCCCCTTTCTCTTCTATTTGCGGTTGTGTTAGCAGAGGTAATCGTCGCCCATATTCTTCAATCATCTGTGTTCTCCCTCTCTTTTCAGGCGACCATGTGAAGCTTAACGGGGATTTGGGGTTCGAAATCTAGATCGGAAACTAAGAGACTAACGGTGGCGTTGGACGATGTTGGAAAAGAGGAGAAAGGCGATGGACAATGTTGGAACAGAGGAGAAAGAACTAGGGTTTCTCCTGTATGGTCAAAGATGGTGGCGATTCTATATGGAAACAAAGGTCACATTTTCAGGGTAATTATGTCACACCCTCAAAATCCACTTGCGGAGTTTTACCGCGAGGCGCATGACAAACCAGGATCCAAGTCAATGATCACAATAAACAATACTAAATGAATTTCAAAAACATAGTTTAAAAATCCCAAACATCAGCGGAAGCTAAATATCGTTACATAACCAAAGTAAAACCAAATGTTCAATGTTCAAAGACCATGCGACCCTAACTAGACGCCGTGCAGACGCGTGCGCCCTAGTTCCATTGTGCTACCTTAGCGACCTGAGAAAACATGTAAGAGTTTACGTCAGCACAAAAATGCTGGTGAGTTTACAGGTTTGTAATCAAAGTTCCAAGTTCAACCTGTCCATACTATAACAATTGTAAACCAAGTACGCTAGCTAGGCGCATGTTCCATTACTACTACGATTGGAAAACCATTACTAACTCGCAAACCAGTTGTTGTGCCCGAATAGTAAACCTGTTCCTGTTTGAGACAATATGCACCCGCCCGGCCCTCCAAGCCGACGGGTGGGGTTGGTCACTCCCAATAGCGCTATTCACATTTCCCCGTTGTGCAAACCAGCACATTCATGGTTTCCCCCCGGGACTTCCAAAGATCGTATAGTAATCCGTTTGAAAACCCATAGTATGACAGTTGTTACCAAATAGTTGTTTAACACATGTTTTCTCCCCCCAAAAGTGAAAACCAAGTAAAGTGGGGCCGTAAACTCACCTTAGGTTGCGTTACTTCAGATAACAGAATAAGTCAACAAGCTATGCTAGCCCCGTAAAGCGGCGACCTAACATATGACAGTTACAAGTACTTAGACTAATAACCCGTAGGTTAGTTAGTCCCTAGATGTCCAGACCATAACCAAGTTTCTTTGACAACACGTTTACTGTTAACATGACCAAACGTACAAGACTCGACATCCCATTGGTGACCCGAGACTTCCCGTGTTACCCTTGTATTTATAAACACATAATCATGCAGTCACACTTAACATACGTTAAAGTCCAACAAGTTCTAGCACATAGTTCAATTAACACGTTATTGACCCGAACACATGTTACCGAGTTATTAGACATGTTACGGGGTTCCTAGCATGTTCCTAGGTGTCAAAACGGGTCTCGGAATGCTAAAATATACTTACAGCAGCAGTACAGGCGATTAGGAAAAGTCAACTGGCAATTACGTTGGTCAACAGGCAATTAGGAATGCTAATCGCCTATACATTAGGCGATTGGGGTCATGTGGTATGCTAATTTTGGAGTTTGTAGGCGATTAGGGTCATGTGACATGCATTTCAGAACTTATTAGGCGATTAGGGTCATGCAGCATGCAAAAATAGGTCATGTTAGGCGATTAGCATGCTAATCACCTAAGGGTTAGGCGATTAGCCTCTTCTGGTAGGCGATTAGCCTGCTAATCGCCTGTCCCTTAGGCGATTAGCCCTGCTAATCGCTACCTGCATGTCTGTTGCGGTTTTTCACGCGTTTAACACTCCAAATCAAACCTAGAACGTGTGGAAACCTCCAATATCAATCAAACAAGTATCCCAAACATGTTTAACTCAAAATACATCGTTTAACCTTGTTCTAGCAGTCCTGGATGCAACCACGTTTCTAAAACATAACACAAGTATCATGTAATCATCACACTAACATGCGTAAACATATCCCTAATGAACAATCAATCAGATTACCACATCAAACCATCATTATAAATCAGTAACTACCCTAACATCATGTTAATAACCCTTCTTGAATCATAAAAATCCTATCTTTTAATTAAAACCTACACATACAACATGCATAACATCTAGAATCCATACAATAACGATTATTAACGATTTTCAGAAGACACAAGTGTTTATGAACAGGTCTGGACCATTAGGGATTCAATAAAAACATTAGTAAAGATTGCATGGATGAAAACCACACCTTAAGATTGTGATTGATTGATGAAATAGGCTTGAAATCAAGTTGTTTGATCCAAAATCGTGTTCCAGAGGTTGTGTGGGTGTTGGGACGAGTTGTGGGGCGACTAGGGTTGATATTATGAAGTTTAGGAGGTCAAGTATTGTATTTATAGTCGTTTTTAGTCGTAACCCACGTTGCAGGCGATTATGGTTCAGTTGCAGGCGATTAGGGTTGCTAATCGCCACCCCCTTAGGCGATTAGCCCCCTAATCGCCTATAGGAAGCTGCTACTCGCCACCTGGATGAGGCTACTCGCCTCCTAGATGCCTCCCTATAGGCGATTAGCTCACCCTAATCGCCTACAGGGTATGGTTCCAAGTATTTTGCGCGTTAAACCCCGTTTTAACATATGTTAACACATTTTCACATACCGACAAGTCACATAATGATTGTAAACACATAACACATGCAAATAAACACATTCACACTCGTTCACCAATTCCCGGGACTCGAGACTTGCATGTTCCCTATGCTTTGACGATTCTCCGAATCGTCACCCCTTGTACAATTGGTTAATGACTGACATCTAACGATCCTCTAGGCCAACATCTAATGATTCCCTAGACTCACATAACAGTTCCCGAACCATAACCCGACTCAACTAACCCAGTTAAGTACAGAATACGCGTGACTCGCTAAGGTAGATTTTAATCTAGACGACGTTGTTAACCTGAATTTGCCGGGTGTCACATCATCCCCACGTTAAAAGAATTTTCGTCCCGAAAATTATACAAGTACCAAGAGTATGAACAAAAGAAACAGACAAAAGATAGAAACCAAGAGAGAGAATTACCTGAGTTGTCACATCATCCCCACGTTAAAAGGAATCTCGCCCCGAGATTCATTCCGTTGCAGTGGTAACATGTCTCGATTCGAATGCCTCCTTAGGAAAGAGATGAGGATACTTAGACTTCATCTGATCCTCGCGTTCCCAAGTGTATTCCGGTCCCCGGTTCGAGTTCCATCGAACCTTAACAATGCGGATCTTACTGTGACGTAGACTACGAATCTTGTAATCAAGTATCTCGACAGGTTCCTCCACTATCCGAAGACGATCATCAACCTTGATCTCTTCTAGTGGAACAATGAGAGACTCGTCAGTCAGACACTTCTTCAGGTTAGACACGTGGAAGACGTTATGTACGTTACCGAGCTCCGTCGGTAAATCAAGTCGATATGCCACCGGTCCGATCCGTTCCAGGATCGTAAATGGACCGACATACCGCGGGTTAAGTTTGCCACGCTTCCCAAAGCGTATGACGCCCTTCCACGGTGAAACCTTTAGAAGTACTTTGTCACCAACTTGAAACTCCAATGGCTTACGGCGATGATCAGCATAGCTCTTCTGTCGATCCCGTGCCGCTGCCAATCGGTTACGAATCTGTACAATCTTCTCAGAAGTTTCGTACACTAGTTCAGGCCCAGTGAGTTGACTCTCACCCACCTCGGCCCAACAGAGAGGAGACCTGCATTTCCGTCCGTACAATGCCTCGAACGGAGCTGCCTTGATGCTCGTATGATAACTGTTGTTATAAGAAAACTCTACTAACGGTAAATGAACTTCCCAACTCTTGCCAAAATCGATCACACATGCCCGCAGCATGTCTTCTAGAGTTTGAATTGTACGTTCACTCTGACCGTCAGTTTGTAGGTGGTAAGTTGTACTCATATCTAACTGGGTACCCAAAGCCTTATGCAAAGACTTCCAGAAATGAGAAGTAAAATGGGAATCACGATCCGAGATAATAGAAACTGGTACCCCGTGCTTAGAGACAACTTCTTTCAGATAAATACGAGCCAAACGGTCCATGGTGTCGGTCTCCTTAATAGCAAGAAAATGGGCTGATTTCGTCAAACGATCAACAATCACCCATATCTTATCACATCCGCCAGGGGTCTTAGGCAACTTCGTGACAAAATCCATTGTAATCCGTTCCCATTTCCACTCTGGAATTTCAGGTTGTTGCAAGAGACCCGACGGTTTCTGGTATTCCACCTTGACCTTAGCACAGGTCAAGCATTTACTCACGTATGAGGCTATATCCGCCCTCATGTTTGGCCACCAGTACAGTATTTTCAGATCTTGGTACATCTTGTCTGAACCAGGATGAATGGAATACCGAGATTTGTGAGCTTCATCAAGAACCAGCTCCCGAAGTCCCCCGAATAAAGGAACCCAGACGCGTTCTGCGAAGTAGCGCAGGCCATCAGGCCTTTGCTCGAGGTGCTTGTCGGCGCCTTGCATAGTCTCAGCCTTAAGGTTTTCCTCCTTCAAGGCTTCTAACTGGGCAGAACGGAGTTGATCAGGCAGAGAGGAATGGATTGTGAGTTGCAACGCCCGAACGCGACGAGGGTTTGTTGATTCCTTCCTGCTCAAAGCGTCTGCTACAACATTCGCCTTGCCAGGATGGTACTTAATGGCACAGTCATAGTCGTTCAGGAGTTCAAACCAACGGCGCTGCCGTATGTTCAGGTGTTGTTGGTCGAAAATGTGCTGGAGACTCTTGTGATCGGTGTAGATGGTGCATTTGGTACCGTACAAGTAATGCCTCCAAATTTTCAACGCGAACACCACCGCACCCAATTCCAAGTCATGGGTAGTGTAGTTCTTCTCGCTCACCTTGAGTTGACGAGAGGCATACGCAATCACTTTCTCGCGTTGCATCAACACGCAACCGAGACCACGAATAGACGCATCACAGTAAACAACAAAATCATCGGTGCCCTCAGGTAAGGACAGAATAGGGGCAGCACAGAGTTTAGTCTTCAATTCTTGAAATGCTAACTCTTGGGGTTCCCCCCAGTTAAATTTTCTGTCCTTCTGAGTGAGAATGGTGAGGGGTTGAGCAATCTTCGAAAACCCCTGTATAAAACGTCGATAGTAACCCGCAAGGCCTAGGAACTGCCGCACCTCAGTTGGCGTCCTTGGTGCTTCCCAGTCCTTGATCGCTTCGATCTTGGCTGGATCGACATGGATTCCCAGTTCATTAACCACATGCCCTAGGAATTGGACTTCGCGTAACCAAAAATCGCACTTCGAGAACTTGGCGTACAGTTGTTCTCGTCGTAAGAGTTCCGAAACTAACCGTAGATGTTCCTCATGTTCGGTCTCGTTCTTGGAATAGATCAGAATGTCATCAATAAACACGATGACGAATTTGTCAAGATACGGTTTACAAACGCGGTTCATCAAATCCATGAAAACCGCCGGTGCGTTAGTGAGACCAAAAGGCATGACCAAGAACTCGAAATGGCCATAACGTGTACGAAAGGCAGTCTTAGCAACATCAGCTTCCCTTACGCGCAACTGGTGATAACCGGACCTTAGATCAATCTTGGAATAGTAGCTAGAACCCTGGAGTTGGTCAAATAGGTCATCAATACGAGGAAGAGGATAACGATTCTTGATAGTCACCTTGTTCAGTTCTCTATAGTCTACGCACAGTCGAAAACTGCCATCCTTCTTCTTAACAAACAAAATCGGGGCTCCCCAAGGGGAAGAACTAGGTCTGATGAAACCCTTATCCAAGAGTTCCTGTAACTGGTTAGACAATTCTTGCATCTCAGGAGGTGCAAGACGGTAGGGGGCCCGAGCAATAGGAGCAGCGCCAGGTACAAGATCAATACCGAACTCAACCTGTCGATGGGGAGGAAGACCAGATAAATCATCATGAAAGACATCAGAAAACTCACGTACAACCGGGATATCGTCGATCTTCTTCTCGCTGGTAGTGGAAACAGATAAAAGTGCCAGAACAGCCGAATAACCCTTCCGAAGATACTTAAGGGCTTTCATGCTAGAGATGAGACTTAGCGGAGCACCGCTCTTGTCCCCATACACAGAAAGGAATTCTCCATCAGGGAGAGGAATCCGGATGACCTTGTCGTAACAAACGATCTCAGCGCGATACATAGACAACCAATCCATGCCTATAACCACGTCAAAACTACCCAAAGGTACCGGCATGAGATCGATAGGAAAAGATAAACCCGACAACTCTATGCGACACTCCCGAAGAGTGCAAGTAGCTTCTATCTTCTTACCGTCAGCCAATTCTATAATATATTTAGCCTCTAGAGGTACAGGTACTACATCTAGCAAACGACTAACTTCCACAGATATGAAACTCTTATCGGCACCAGAATCAAATAAAACACTAACAGAGCGATCGTTGAGAAGAAACGTACCAGTAACTGTGTAAGGGTCCTGTCTTGCCTCTGCAGTTCCAATAACGAAGGCACGTGCGTTCCTGTTTCCGCCCCCGTTGCTACCATTTCCATTCCCATTACCATTCCCGTTCCCTCCCTGTTTCAGCTTTGGACACTCCTTCTTGTAATGTCCTGTCTCCCCACAGTGAAAACATCCCTGTTTACCCGAAGTCCCCTGAGCAGTAGGAGTCGGAGTAGTAGTTGGGGCCTGGGTCGATGGAAGAGTCACCCTACAGTCTTTGGCAAAATGCCCCAATCTCTGGCAGCGATGGCAACGATTACTGTCACAGCCCCCTTGATGATGGCGTCCACACTTATTGCACTTTGGTAACTTTCCCGCATAACCACCACTTGGCTTAGAACCCGATGAAGACGAACCCCCACTATCAAACCTTTTCCCCTGCTGAGTTGGTGCTGGAGTAGAACTCTTCACCTCATTTTCCCACTTACGCTTGTTGCTCTCAGGAGCCTTAACAGTTGAACCTTTGGCAGGCAAGATACCCTCACTTATCTTCAGGTTGGTCATCCTATGAGCAGATCGGACCACGTCCGAGTATGTACGAAGATTCCCCGCAGCTACCAACCCTGCGATCTCTGGTACAAGACCCGAGATATAATGTTCAATCCTCCTATATTCCGGCACATGTAGATCAGGACAAAGTACGGCCAACTCGTTCCGCCTCACAGTATACTTCTCAATTTCCGATCCAGACATTTTGAGGTTCCACACCTCGTGTTCCAGCTTTTGAATCTCCTCCCTGGGACAGTACTCCCGCTTCAGTAGTTGCACAAAGTTCTACCAAGGCATAGCATAAGCCTCCCCTATACCCATAGTCTGGGTGATATCGTTCCACCAGGTCAACGCAACATCCTGGAATAACGCAGAAGAATACTTGACTCGATCCTCTGGGAGACAGTTACACATCAGAAAAACTGACTCCACCTTTTCCAGCCACCTAAGCAAGCTCACCGCACCCTCAGTGCCCGAAAACTCCTGGGGCTTGCAGTCCCGAAACATTTTGTAGGTGCACATGGGTGGTGGTGGTGGATTAACATGACCACCTGTAAAGAAACACGTAAGAAAACCACGGAAAATGTAAATAAAGTTCACCGATGAGATAGAAGTGGTTAGGTCAACTTACCGCCATTGTGCCCTAGCTGGAAGGCAGCCTGCAGTAAGTTATTCAAGTCCTCCTGCGTGAGGTTCACACCCCCACGACCACCACTACCATCTCTTCCACCGGTACGACCACCTCTGCGTCCGCCACGTACTCCAGACATGATTCTGACAAAAAGAACGAGAGGATTTAGTTCCACAACTAATGACAACCACTGGCGTTCACAAGATCAAAGCTAGATCCAACCCAGGACTATCCATTCAAACCCAGAGCTCACTAGGGCTTTCATGCATTTCGGTTTATGATTTTGTGTGCACCCAAAATGATAAACCGCTCTACATGGTCCTCCAAGTGTTCTCCTAGTTCAAGGTTCAAATCACCGGACATAGACTCTTAGCTATACACCGTAATGCTACGGTAGTTCATGACAAGGGCTTCTATTGGGGTAGGAAAGGGAGATGTCCGAGTCTTGGACCAATCTCAAGAGTATACAGTTAACCCCAATGTACCGCACTGTCTAGTAAGCAAGTAACCCAGTAAGAGAGAATGGATGATGTAACACAGAAGGGTAAGATGGTTTAGAGACACCCCGACAAGTCTATAAGTAACCCAGTATAAAGTTTAGTACCATGTGATCATCTAGTGTGTGCGACTCAGTTATAGACTAGACTCTACATGCAGTCCTAGTTCACTATAACCATTGGCTCTGATACCAATCTGTCACACCCTCAAAATCCACTTGCGGAGTTTTACCGCGAGGCGCATGACAAACCAGGATCCAAGTCAATGATCACAATAAACAATACTAAATGAATTTCAAAAACATAGTTTAAAAATCCCAAACATCAGCGGAAGCTAAATATCGTTACATAACCAAAGTAAAACCAAATGTTCAATGTTCAAAGACCATGCGACCCTAACTAGACGCCGTGCAGACGCGTGCGCCCTAGTTCCATTGTGCTACCTTAGCAACCTGAGAAAACATGTAAGAGTTTACGTCAGCACAAAAATGCTGGTGAGTTTACAGGTTTGTAATCAAAGTTCCAAGTTCAACCTGTCCATACTATAACAATTGTAAACCAAGTACGCTAGCTAGGCGCATGTTCCATTACTACTACGATTGGAAAACCATTACTAACTCGCAAACCAGTTGTTGTGCCCGAATAGTAAACCTGTTCCTGTTTGAGACAATATGCACCCGCCCGGCCCTCCAAGCCGACGGGTGGGGTTGGTCACTCCCAATAGCGCTATTCACATTTCCCCGTTGTGCAAACCAGCACATTCATGGTTTCCCCCCGGGACTTCCAAAGATCGTATAGTAATCCATTTGAAAACCCATAGTATGACAGTTGTTACCAAATAGTTGTTTAACACATGTTTTCTCCCCCAAAAGTGAAAACCAAGTAAAGTGGGGCCGTAAACTCACCTTAGGTTGCGTTACTTCAGATAACAGAATATGTCAACAAGCTATGCTAGCCCCGTAAAGCGGCGACCTAACATATGACAGTTACAAGTACTTAGACTAATAACCCGTAGGTTAGTTAGTCCCTAGATGTCCAGACCATAACCAAGTTTCTTTGACAACACGTTTACTGTTAACATGACCAAACGTACAAGACTCGACATCCCATTGGTGACCCGAGACTTCCCGTGTTACCCTTGTATTTATAAACACATAATCATGCAGTCACACTTAACATACGTTAAAGTCCAACAAGTTCTAGCACATAGTTCAATTAACACGTTATTGACCCGAACACATGTTACCGAGTTATTAGACATGTTACGGGGTTCCTAGCATGTTCCTAGGTGTCAAAACGGGTCTCGGAATGCTAAAATATACTTACAGCAGCAGTACAGGCGATTAGGAAAAGTCAACTGGCAATTACGTTGGTCAACAGGCAATTAGGAATGCTAATCGCCTATACATTAGGCGATTGGGGTCATGTGGTATGCTAATTTTGGAGTTTGTAAGCGATTAGGGTCATGTGACATGCATTTCAGAACTTATTATGCGATTAGGGTCATGCAGCATGCAAAAATAGGTCATGTTAGGCGATTAGCATGCTAATCACCTAAGGGTTAGGCGATTAGCCTCTTCTGGCAGGCGATTAGCGATTAGCCCTGCTAATCGCTACCTGCATGTCTGTTCCGGTTTTTCGCGCGTTTAACACTCCAAATCAAACCTAGAACGTGTGGAAACCTCCAATATCAATCAAACAAGTATCCCAAACATGTTTAACTCAAAATACATCGTTTAACCTTGTTCTAGCAGTCCTGGATGCAACCACGTTTCTAAAACATAACACAAGTATCATGTAATCATCACACTAACATGCGTAAACATATCCCTAATGAACAATCAATCAGATTACCACATCAAACCATCATTATAAATCAGTAACTACCCTAACATCATGTTAATAACCCTTCTTGAATCATAAAAATCCTATCTTTTAATTAAAACCTACACATACAACATGCATAACATCTAGAATCCATACAATAACGATTATTAACGATTTTCAGAAGACACAAGTGTTTATGAACAGGTCTGGACCATTAGGGATTCAATAAAAACATTAGTAAAGATTGCATGGATGAAAACCACACCTTAAGATTGTGATTGATTGATGAAATAGGCTTGAAATCAAGTTGTTTGATCCAAAATCGTGTTCCAGAGGTTGTGTGGGTGTTGGGACGAGTTGTGGGGCGACTAGGGTTGATATTATGAAGTTTAGGAGATCAAGTATTGTATTTATAGTCGTTTTTAGTCGTAACCCACGTTGCAGGCGATTATGGTTCAGTTGCAGGCGATTAGGGTTGCTAATCGCCACCCCCTTAGGCGATTAGCCCCCTAATCGCCTAAAGGAAGCTGCTACTCGCCACCTGGATGAGGCTACTTGCCTCCTAGATGCCTCCCTATAGGCGATTAGCTCACCCTAATCGCCTACAGGGTATGGTTCCAAGTATTTTGCGCGTTAAACCCCGTTTTAACATATGTTAACACATTTTCACATACCGACAAGTCACATAATGATTGTAAACACATAACACTTGCAAATAAACACATTCACACTCGTTCACCAATTCCCGGGACTCGAGACTTGCATGTTCCCTATGCTTTGACGATTCTCCGAATCGTCACCCCTTGTACACTTGGTTAATGACTGACATCTAACGATCCTCTAGGCCAACATCTAATGATTCCCTAGACTCACATAACAGTTCCCGAACCATAACCCGACTCAACTAACCCAGTTAAGTACAGAATACGCGTGACTCGCTAAGGTAGACTTTAATCTAGACAACGTTGTTAACCTGAATTTGCCGGGTGTCACAAATTATCAGAGGTGTTGGGGGTACTAGCGACGGGTAGGGTCTTTCAAACCCTGACCCGATTTCCTGGAAGTTAGGGTTTATGAGTTGGGTTTAATCTGGTTAGATTGCCTTGAATTATTGTTTTGAGTTCCGGTAGTATTGGAAAAACTATTCATATATGGTTGGGATTCACATGAGTGTTTTTCTTGGTTGCACACTAGGTGTTCGATCAATTGCCAAAGTGACCAAATGAGGAGATTGCACAAGTTCCTTGCAGTTTCGCGCATACCATCATAGTACAACTTTGTGGCTTTCAGGTAACTGTTCATCAAATGTTTTTTTCCTTAATCAATTTATTTGTGTGGATATAAACGTAATCAAAATGTGAGATAGTTTATTCAAAGGGGTTTTTATGCATTTGTATTATAACATGTATCTGAGTTTGTTTTGTCATTTTAGATTATGTTTCTGCTTGCAAGTCTACTTAAAATGGCAAAGTAAAATCAAATGTGTTCATGCAATAATTAAGAGGTTTCATGTGTATTTGATCGATTGATGCTGAAATTTATGGTTCTCTGATTCGTTATATGATCATCATATTATGTGTTTGTAATAATCTGCACCAAATTTCAATTATGCATTACTGTTCCTCAAAATATGTTCTTAATGTTGATGAATATGTGGTTGATTGAAAATGGGTAGCTATTATGTGGTTCAGCAAGTACCGAAGGATTATAGTTACCATGTCCTGGGGTTGCCTCAAATGGGAATAAAATCAACATGAAACACCTTTGGTTTAGTTATTCCTGTCTTTGTATCTATTTAAACTTAGAGCTCTAAAGTCTACTCATGATTTTGGAGGTGATTGGTTGACTTGGGTTTGTTCGTGTTTGCAAGTTAAATATATTGGGTTGTTATGGCGATTTACATGTTTGCTATCGTGGATTTCTACGGTGATTTGTAGGTTTTAAATATTCAAAGTATAAGACCAGGGATGCCACATTTTAGAAAAAAAACGGATTGGCGCCTTCAACCCTAAGCGACAGTTGTTATAGCTACCAATCCATGGTGATTTCTTCTGTATTAATGCAAATCCATGGCTTCAATTTTTGGGCTATCATCTCCAATACTTGCCTCTGCTTTCTACTAATTAGTTAGCTGAAGCTGTAGTGAGTTCTAATTATTTGCTTTTCTTTATTCTTATTTTATCATTTGGATCTGATGAATTTCACATTTACTAAAGTTTATATTAAGGAAAAAGTATACTATTGTTTAAGCATAATATTTTTGTGATGAGGGGTTTTGTGGTATAAAGTACCTTATGTTAGTGCATTATGTGCGACTAATGCTTTGGATTGGGATTTCAAAGATGTTTTTGTAGAATCGGGAGGGCGAATGTAGGATTTTATAGGGTCGAATGTAAAGAAGTTGGGGCGAACGTGGAGAAGACTGGACGAATGAAGACTGACTGAAGAACATGTGCTGATTCGAACTGTGTTAAGGGGCGAATGTAGAAAAGTGTGCACATTCGACCTAGCACAAGGGGCGAATGTGCAGCACTATAAAAGCTTGATTTTTATTTTACATTGTAACTTTTGTCATTTTGAGTCTTGTGTTCAGTCTAGGTTTTCTCTCTAGGTTGTGATCAGTGTCTAAAGGTTTTATTAACTTGAAACATCAATTGTAAAGATCTTATCAAAGTTAATTAATGAAAATGGAGATTGAAAAGGTGAATTGGATTGTTTGATTCGTTAACTATCATTTTGTAACTGATCTAGGGTTTCCGCACCTAGATTAGTAGACTTGAATGATCATCTAATCTGTTTTTGACAAAATGATCCTCTACAAAGTGGTATCAGAGCCTTTACAGATCATACAACTACAATTTTGATAGTTTTCGAACTGATTTGGACCCAAATTTGATCAAAATTTTTTTGTTTTGAATGAACAATAGTTTTTGATGAAAATTGAATGATTTGGATTAGATTTCATGGATAAAATCAAGTTTTCCATTCATTAAAGTTGTTCCAAATCAACTCCGAAGCAAACGCTAATAAACATCATCAAAATTCATCAACTTTTGAAAAATTGGGATCAAACTAACTAATTTTCAAAGAATAACCATTATCAAATGGGTCAGGTCGAATCTAGAGAGAAAGGGTCGAAAGTGTGATTTTTGGGTCGAACCTAGCATATTTCTGGTCGAAAGTGGTTTGTTTAGGTTGAATCTAGAAGTTGTTTGTGTTGTGTTTTCACCTTCGATTGAGTTTGTTACCTTCGACCTCACGGGAGGTCGAACCTGGACTTTAGTGGTCGAAAGTGAGTCAGGGTCTTTGTATTTTCTACATTCGAGTCATATTTTTAGTGCGAACCTGGTAGAATTCCACTTTCGTACCCCCACTACTTCAGAAAAGGACGAACGTTGAATCTGTGTGATATTTTTTTAAGTGTTTCGCATTTCCAACATTCAAGACGATATGTGGGGATTGCCGACAACACCTAGGCCTGGTACAACACAATAACAAGAAGTTACCATGGACCCTTGGAGTGTAGCTGCTCAAAAGACGAACTCTCAGCCATCACAGCCGATCAATTATCTAGCTATGAGTAGTTCGGTTTCACAGAATGTTGCTCAACCACCACAACAACCAATGACTGATTATTGGGTGTAGCAGCAGTTGCGGTACACACTCAAACTACAAATGCTATATCTACTCTAATAAATAATTTGTCCTCAGGTAGTGGGAACAGACCACTGAAGCTGATGGAGATGCAAGAGTACAATCAATGGCAGAAAAAGTTCAAGATTTATTTAGAAGGAATGGGACTAGAAGGTACAGAGGCGTGGCAGATGATTGCTAAGGGATATGTTGCACCAGTGTTGGAGAATTGTCACACCCTCAAATTCCACTTGCGGGGTTTTACCGCGAGGCGCGCGTGACAAACCAGGATCCAAGTCAACGATCACAATAAACAATACTATATGAACACATGCAAATTTAAAACATAAGTTTAAATCCATAAAACAGTAGCGGAAGCTTTGTTTACAACTCAAAATCCAAAAGTAGTCCATATAATTCAACGTTCAAAAACCATGAACCCTAAACTAGACGCCGTGCAGACGCGTGCGCCTAAGCCCTGGGATGCTACCTTAGCGACCTGAGAAAAACATGCCAAAAGTTACGTCAGCACAAAATGTCGGTGAGTTCACAGGTTTTGATAAAAGTTACCAGGTTCAAAAAGTGTACCAAGTTCCACCTGTCAATACTATGAAATGCTCAACCAAAGTACGCTAGCTAGGCGTATGTTTTGTTACTACTACGATTGAAAACCATTACTGGACATGTCACAAGTTACCAATGTTACAACCCGAATAATGTTACAACTTACAAGGTTGAGACAACATGCACCCGCCCGGCTCCAAGCCGACGGGTGGGGCAGGTCACGCCCAATAGATCTATCCACATTTCCCCCGTTGTGCTACACCGCACATTCATGGTTTCTCAGGGACTTAATAGTTCGTACAGTAACTCCAAATAACCCATAGTATGACAAAGTTCTCAAAACATAGTTCAACGCATGTTTTCTCCCCCAAAAGTAAAACCAAAGAAAGCGGGGTCGTGAACTCACCTTAGGTTGCGTTCTTCTATTAAAAGAATAAAGCTACATCCTTGATAGTCACAACTACAGGAGATCTATCAAAAAGTTCACATAAGTGTCTCGACTAATCACCATAAGGTTATCTAGTCCCTGATTGTCCAGATCGTGTTCAAGTTACGTTTTATGCACGTGGACTACTAAATCCACACTAGACTGACCCGACATCCCGTTGGCGACCCATTAAAATAACTAATCAAGTATACACAGATTACACACAAGGTTCAAACACAAAACACTTAGATTGCATCAAAAATCCCATTCTTACATTCGTAGGGTCGAACCTGTGTTTAACAGTCGATCTCCGACCTGTTTAAGTCCAGGTTCGACCTCTTTGGGCTACATTCGCCCCTTACAAAGCTTGGTTCGACCCCCAGTGCTGCAGGTTCGACCGCTGTATTCCACTTTTGCCCCCACGTGGGTTCGAATGTGGCCAGGTTCGACCCCTGCAGCCACAAATCCCACAAAACGTGTCAAAACGATCCGAAAACATCACGAAACATCCCCAAACACTGCAGTTAATTATTATTAATATGTTCCCACAAAACCCTACCAATTTTACTCCAAAACAGTCCGTTTCGTAGGTTAACCGAAATGGCAAAGATTATGGAAATGTCACATCATGCATGAAAACTTTACCTAATTAGGAAACTTTCAAATACTCTCATTTTTGGTTGAAAAACCCTCAGTTTTGTTTGTTTAAGTGTTTTCCCTAATCGTTTTATTAATAAACAACATATTTGTCAAGCCCTAGATTCCTTAAAATCCCCAAATCTAGTATAATATCAACAACCATCCATTCACAACCTAAACTATCACAACCCAACATTCATAGCAGCCCTAGATCATGTTTCTACATCCAAACATCAACAAACCAATGAACAATACATTTTAACACATAATACTTCATCAACACATGCTAAATCATAAGAAAACTCACGTTAAACGATTAGGTTTTGTTTAGAATGGTGTTGGTTAGGTTCTTATTCATAAAAACATCCTTGAAACAGATCTGGACATTAAGGACCGATTGAAAACGAATCAAAAAGTATATAAAAAGGTTTTAGATTAAGAACACACCTTGGATTCTTGATTAGATGATGTTTGTGGTTTAGGTTATGCAAAACAAGAGCAAAAACTCCTTCCATAGTGATTAAAACCGGTTGAGAGTGTTTAGAGGCGACTAGGGTTTGTGAAATGGTGAAAAATGACAAAGTGTGGTATTTATACTGTTCCACATTCGCCCCCTATGTGAGGTCGAATGTAGCCACATTCGCCCCTTCACATAGGTCGAATGTACCAGTTCTGTGCTCCCTTCCAGGTTCGACCCCCATCTTGGTCGAACCAAGAACTTGCCCCAGGTTCGACCATCTAATCCCAGGTTCGCCCCTATGTACATGGTCGAACCAGGAACTGTGTCTTTCCAGATTTTTCAGTTTTGTTGTTTTAACGTATTTAAACACATTCTAACATACGATCATACAATCCTAACACATGTTAAGCATCTACCCCATATAATCATGTTCACACTTCCATAGCACATATTCTCATAATGCAACATGTATTAATAATCCACATATAGTCCACTTACCTTAGTTCGTATAATTTCACCAACAACGGGACTCATGTCTAGTGTAACTACCAAATGACTCCCCAATGGTCTTCCCGATCATTGGACCCTGGACAATCCTATCCTGACTCGACCTAACTGACCCGGTCAAGTTTGTTAATAAATGTTTCCTGTAAAGGTAGACTTTTAACTAAACCAATGTTATCAACCTGAGTTTGCCGGGTGTCACATCATCTCCATGTTAAAAGAATTTTCGTCCCGAAAATTATACAAGTTCAAAAGAAAACGATAGAGAGATAGAAACCAAGAGAGAAAATTTACCCGAGTTATCACATCATCCCCACGTTAGAAGAAATCTCGCCCCGAGATTCATTCAGCTGCAGTGGTAACATGTCTCGATTCAAAAGCACGCTTAGGGAAGAGGTGAGGATATCTAGACTTCATCTGATCCTCCCGTTCCCAAGTGTATTCCGGTCCACGGTTCGAGTTCCATCGAACTTTAACAATACGGATTTTACTCCGACGAAGGCTACGAATCTTGTAATCAAGGATCTCAACAGGTTCCTCCACAATGCGAAGACGATCATCAACCTTGATCTCTTCCAGTGGAACAATAAGAGATTCATCAGCCAAGCACTTCTTCAAGTTGGACACATGGAAGACGTTATGCACATTACCGAGCTCCGCCCGTAAATCGAGCCGATACGCCACCGGTCCAATCCGTTCCAGGATTGCAAACGGTCCAACATACCGAGGGTTAAGTTTGCCACGCTTCCCAAAGCGTATGACGCCCTTCCATGGTGAAACCTTCAGAAGTACCCTGTCCCCAACCTGGAACTCTAATGGTTTGCGACGACGATCGGCATAACTCTTCTGTCGATCCCGTGCCGCCGCCAAACGGTTACGAATCTGTACGATCTTTTCCGATGTTTCGTACGCAAGTTCTGGCCTAGTGAGTTGACTCTCACCCACCTCAGCCCAACAAAGAGGAGACCGGCATTTCCGCCCGTACAGAGCCTTGAACGGAGCCGCCTTGATGCTGGAATGGTAACTGTTGTTGTAAGAAAACTCCACTAATGGTAGGTGAGTCTCCCAACTCTTGCCAAAATCAATCACACACGCCCGAAGCATGTCTTCCAAAGTCTGAATCGTTCGCTCACTCTGGCCGTCAGTTTGTGGATGGTAAGCCGTGCTCATATCCAACTAGGTACCCAAAGCTTTATGCAAAGATTTCCAGAAATGCGAAGTGAAGTGAGAATCACGATCAGAAATGATAGAAACAGGCACTCCGTGTCTAGAAACAACTTCCTTAAGGTAGAGATGAGCCAAACGATCCATAGTGTCGGTTTCCTTAATGGCAAGAAGGTGGGCTGATTTCGTCAACCGATCAACAATCACCCATATCTTATCACACCCACTAGGTGACTTAGGTAGTTTCACGACAAAATCCATCGTGATTCGTTCCCACTTCCATTCAGGAATTTCAGGTTGCTGCAGGAGACCAGAAGGCTTCTGATACTCCACCTTGACCTTAGCACAGATCAAGCATTTGCTCACGTAGGAGGCTATATCCGCCTTCATGTTTGGCCACCAGTAGAGTACCTTTAGGTCTTGGTACATCTTGTCCGAGCCAGGGTGAATGGAATACCGGGATTTGTGAGCTTCATCCAAGACAAGCTCCCGAAATCCCCGAACAAAGGAAACCATACGCGTTCTGCGAAGTAATGTAGGCCGTCAGGCCTTCGTTCAAGGTGCTTGTCGGCACCGTGCATGGTCTCAGCTTTAAGGTTTTCCTCCTTCAAAGCTTCTAGCTGCGCAGAACGGATTTGGTCAGGTAGAGAGGAATGGATGGTGAGTTGCAACGCCCGAACGCGACGAGGGTTTGCTGATTCCTTCCTGCTCAAGGCGTCTGCTACCACATTCGCCTTGCCAGGATGGTATTTAATGACGCAGTCATAGTCGTTCAGGAGTTCAACCCAGCGACGCTGCCGCATGTTCAAGTGTTGTTGGTCGAAAATATGCTGGAGACTCTTGTGATCGGTGTAGATGGTGCATTTGGTACCGTACAAGTAATGCCTCCAAATTTTCAACGCGAACACCACTGCACCCAACTCCAAGTCATGGGTGGTATAGTTCCTCTCCTGAACCTTGAGTTGACGAGAAGCGTAGGCAATCAATTTCTCGCGTTGCATCAACACGCAACCGAGACCCTGAATCGAAGCGTCACAGTAAACAACGAAATCCTCAGTGCCCTCAGGTAAAGATAGGATGGGAGCAGAACAAAGTTTGGACTTCAGCTTTTGGAACGCCGATTCTTGCGGCTCACCCCAGTCGAATTTCCTGTCCTTCTGAGTAAGAGAGGTGAGGGGTTGAGCGATCTTCGAAAACCCCTGAATGAAACGACGGTAGTAACCCGCAAGACCTAGGAATTGCCGCACCTCAGATGGCGTCTTTGGTGCTTCCCAGTCTTTGATTGCTTCGATCTTAGCTGGATCGACATGAATTCCTAGTTCAATGACCACATGCCCTAGGAATTGAACTTCGCGTAACCAAAAGTCACACTTCGTGAACTTAGCATAAAGCTGTTCCCGTCGCCAAAGTTCCAAAACCAAACGCAAGTGTTCCTCGTGGTCAGCTTTGTCCTTCAAGTAAACCAGGATGTCATCACTAAACACGATGACGAACTTATCAAGATAAGGTTTGCAAACACGGTTCATCAAATCCATGAAAACCGCCGGTGCGTTAGTGAGACCGAAAGGCATGACCAAGAACTCAAAATGGCCATAACGTGTACGAAAGGCAGTCTTCGCAATGTCAGCTTCCTGTACGCGCAACTGGTGGTAGCCGGACCTTAAGTCAATCTTCGAATAGTAGCTAGAACCCTGGAGCTGGTCAAAGAGATCATCTATACGAGGAAGAGGGTAACGGTTCTTGATGGTCACTTTGTTCAGCCTCTTTAATCCACACACATCCGAAGGCTTCCATCTTTCTTCTTCACGAACAAAATCGGGGCTTCCCAAGGGGAAGAACTCGGTCTGATGAAACCCTTATCCAAGAGTTCCTGCAACTGGCTAGATAACTCCTGCATCTCGGGAGGTGCAAGACGGTAGGGGGCCCGAGCAATAGGAGCAGCGCCCGGTACAAGATCAATACCGAACTTAACCTGACGATGGGGAGGAAGACCAGGCAAATCATCGGGAAAAACATCAGGAAATTCGCAAACCACAGGAATATCCTCGATCTTCTTCTCATCAGTAGAGGGAACAGAAAGAAGTGCCAAAACGGCCTAATAGCCCTTCCGAAGATACTTAAGGGCTTTCATGCTTGAGATGAGACTTAGCGGAGCACCGCTCTTCTCACCATGCACCGAAAGAAATTCTCCATCCGGGAGAGGGATCCGAATAACCTTGTCAAAACAAACGATCTCCGCACAATACAACGATAACCAATACATGCCGACAATGACATCAAAGCTACCCAAGGGTACAGGCATAAGGTCGATGGGGAAAGACAAACCCGACAACTCTAGGTGACACTCCCGAAGGACACAAGTCGCTTCAATCTTTTTACCGTCAGCCAACTCAATCAAATACTTAGCCTCTAAAGGGATGGGTACTAAATCTAGCAATCGGCTAACTTCCAAAGATATGAAACTTCTATCGGCACCGGAATCAAACAAAACAGTAACAGAGCGATTATTGAGAAGGAACGTACCGGTAACTGTGTTGGGATCCTGTTTAGCCTCCACGGCTCCAATGACAAAGGCGCGTGCGTTCCTGCCACCGCCTCCGTTGTTCCCATTACCGTTCCTGTCCTTCACATCTCCGCCCTGTTTCAGTTTCGGGCAATCCTTCTTGAAATGTCCGACCTCACCACAGTTAAAACAACCCTGTTTCCCTGAAGTCCCCTGAGCAGCAGGAGTAGGGACAACAGTACGACCCTGAGAAGACGAAAGATTCACCCTACAATCCTTAGCATGATGCCCCAACTGCTGACAACGGTGACAACGTGCCTTATCACAATTCCCCGGATGATGGAACCCACACTTGTTGCACTTTGGATGTTTTCCAGCATAACCACCCTGCTTCGATCCCGAAGAAGAAGAACCCCCAACATCATACTTCTTACCTTGCTGCGACGGAGCTAGCGCTGAACCCTTCCCAACATTATCCCACTTGCGCTTGTTACTTTCCGGAGCTTTGACAGTCGAACCACGGGCAGGCAGAATACCCTCATTCACCTTCAGATTAGTCATCCTATGAGCCGATCGAACCACATCCGCATAATTAGGAAGATTCCCCGCAGCCACCAAGCCTGCTATCTCTGGTACTAGACCCGAAATGTAGTGCTCGATCCTTCTGTATTCTGGTACGTGCAGATCGGGACACAGCACCGCCAACTCATTACGGCTCACAGTGTACTCCTCAATCTCTGACCCAACCATCTTGAGGTTCCAAACCTCATGTTCCAGCTTCTGGATCTCTTCCCTGGGACAGTACTCCCTCTTCAAGAGTTGAACGAAATTCTCCCACGGCATGGCGTAAGCTTCCCCCAAACCCATGTTCTGAGTAGTAGAGTTCCACCAAGTCAATGCGACATCCTGGAAGAGCGCGGCAGCATACTCAACCTGATCTTCAGGAAGACAGTTACACATCAAAAATACCGACTCCACCTTCTCCAGCCACTTGAGTAAGCCCACTGCCCCCTCAGTGCCAGAGAAATCATGGGGTTTACAATCCCGAAACATCTTGTAAGTGCACATAGCTGGGGGTGGGCTAACAACACCACCGCCATGAGCATTGTGTCCTGCCTGAAAGGCAGCTTCCAGCAAGTTGTTCAGATCTTCCTGCGTTAGGTTCACACCACCACGACCACCACCACCATCACGTCCACCAGTACGGCCACCTCTACGTCCTCCACGAACTCCAAACATGATTCTGGCAACAAGAACGAGGGAATTCAGATTTTCAGCTAGTGGTAACCACTAGTGTTCATAAAATCAAGCTAGGTCCAAATCCAGAATCATCCCTTCAACCCGGAGCTCACTAGGACTTTCATGCATTTCGGTTTATGATTTCGTGTGCACCCGAAATGATAAGCCGCTCTACATGGTCCTCCAAGTGTCCTCCTAGTTTAAAGTTCAAGTCACCGGACACGGACACCTAGCCGTGAACCGTAATGACATAAATGCCACAGTACAGTATGGGCGAGTGTTTTTATTGGAGTACGAAGGGGAGATGTCTGAACCTTGGACAGATCTCAAGAGCACACAAATTACTCCAATATACAACACTACCCTGGAAAGTAACAACCCAACACACAGAAGAGCGGATGATGTAACACAAGGAGTTTGATGATTTAAAGACACCCCGACAAGCCCATATGTAACCCACTATGACGTCTAGTACCATGTGACCGTCTAGTGTGTGCGACTCGGCTATAGACTAGACTCTACATGTAGTCCTAGTTCACTATAACCATTGGCCCTGATACCAATCTGTCACACCCTCAAATTCCACTTGCGGGGTTTTACCGCGAGGTGCACGTGACAAACCAGGATCCAAGTCAACGATCACAATAAACAATACTATATGAACACATGCAAATTTAAAACATAAGTTTAAATCCATAAAACAGTAGCGGAAGCTTTGTTTACAACTCAAAATCCAAAAGTAGTCCATATCATTCAACGTTCGAAAACCATGAACCCTAAACTAGACGCCGTGCAGACGCGTGCGCCTAAGCCCTGGGATGCTACCTTAGCGACCTGAGAAAAATATGCCAAAAGTTATGTCAGCACAAAATGCCGATGAGTTCACAGGTTTTAATAAAAGTTACCAGGTTCCAAAAGTGTACCAAGTTCCACCTGTCAATACTATGAAATGCTCAACCAAAGTACGCTAGCTAGGCGTATGTTTTGTTACTACTACGATTGGAAACCATTACTGGACACGTCACAAGTTACCAATGTTACAGCCCGAATAATGTTACAACTTACAAGGTTGAGACAACATGCACCCGCCCGGCTCCCAGCCGACGGGTGGGGCAGGTCACGCCCAATAGATCTATCCACATTTCCCCCGTTGTGCTACACCGCACATTCATGGTTTCCCCGGGACTTAAAAGTTCATACAGTAACTCCAAATAACCCATAGTATGACAAAGTTCTCAAAACATAGTTCAACGCATGTTTTCTCCCCCAAAAGTAAAACCAAAGAAAGTGGGGCCGTGAACTCACCTTAGGTTGCGTTCTTCTATTAAAAGAATAAAGCTACGTCCTTGATAGTCCCAACTACAGGAGATCTATCAAAAAGTTCACATAAGTGTCTCGACTAATCACCATAAGGTTATCTAGTCCCTGATTATCCAGATCGTGTTCAAGTTATGTTTTAATGCACGTGGACTACTAAATCGACACACTAGACTTACCCAACATCCCTTTGGCGACCCATTAAAATAACTAATCAAGTATACACAGATTACACACAAGGTTCAAACACAAAACACTCAGATTGCATCAAAAATCCCATTCTTACATTCGTAGGGTCGAACCTGTGTTTAACAGTCCATCTCCGACCAGTTTAAGTCCAGGTTCGACATCTTTGGGCTACATTCGCCCCTTACAAATCTTGGTTCGGCCCCCAGTGCTGCAGGTTCGACCCCTGTATTCTACTTTCGCCCCCACGTGGGTTCGAATGTGGCCAGGTTCGACCCCTGCAGCCACAAATCCCACAAAACGTGTCAAAACGATCCGAAAACATCACGAAACATCCCCCAACACTCCAGTTAATTATTATTAATATGTTCCCACAAAACCCTAACAATTTTACTCCAAAAACAGTCCGTTTCGTAGGTTACCCGAAATGGCAAAGATTATGGAAATGTTACATCATGCATGAAAACTTTACCCAATTAGGAAACTTTCAAATACTCTCATTTTTGGTTGAAAAACCCTCTGTTTTGTTTGTTTAAGTGTTTTCCCCAATCGTTTTATTAATAAACAACATATTTGTCAAGCCATAGATTCCTTAAAATCCCCAAATCTAGTATAATATCAACAACCATCCATTCACAACCTAAACTAATCATAACCCAACATTCATAGCAGCCCTAGATCATGTTTATACATCCAAACATCAACAAACCAATGAACAATACATTTTAACACATAATACTTCATCAACACATGCTAAATCATAAGAAAAATCATGTTAAATGATTAGGTTTTGTTTAGAAAGGTGTTGATTAGGTTCTTATTCATAAAAACATCCTTGAAATAGATCTGGACATTAAGGACCGATTGAAAACGAATCAAAAAGTATATAAAAAGGTTTTAGATTAAGAACACACCTTGGATTCTTGATTAGATGATGTTTGTGGTTTAGGTTATGCAAAACAAGAGCAAAAACTCCTTCCTTAGTGATTAAAACCGGCTGAGAGTGTTTAGAGGCGACTAGGGTTTGTGAAATGGTGAAAAATGACAAAGTGTGGTATTTATACTGTTCCACATTCGCCCGCTATGTGAGGTCGAATGTAGCCACATTCGCCCCTTCACATAGGTCGAATGTAACAGTTCTGTGCTCCCTTCCAGGTTCGACCCCCATCTTGGTCGAACCAAGAACTTGCCCCAGGTTTGACCATCTAATCCCAGGTTCGCCCCTATGTACATGTTCGAACCAGGAACTGTGTTTTTCCAGATTTTCCAGTTTTGTTGTTAATGTTAACGTATTTAAACATATTCTAACATACGATCATACAATCCTAACACATGTTAAGCATCTACCCCATATAATCATGTTCACACTTCCATAGCACATATTCTCATAATGCAACACGTATTAATAATCCACATATAGTCCACGTACCTTAGTTCGTATAATTTCACCAACAACAGGACTCAAGTCTAGTGTAACTACCAAATGACTCCCCAATGGTCTTCCCGATCATTGGACCCTGGACAATCCTATCCTGACTCGACCTAACTGACCCGGTCAAGTTTGTTAATAAATGTTCCCTGTAAAGGTAGACTTTTAACTAAACCAATGTTATCAACCTGAGTTTGCCGGGTGTCACATCATCCCCATGTTAAAAGAATTTTCGTCCCGAAAATTGTACAAGTGCAAAAGAAAACGATAGAGAGATAGAAACCAAGAGAGAAAATTTACCCGAGTTGTCACAAGAATACAGGTGAACCGATTCCACTCGAGAGTTTAGCTGAAGATGAAAAGAAGAAGTTTGCGGTGGAGAAAAAGGCGTATTCTCAACTAACCCAAGCTATCACTAATGATCTTCTACATGAGTTTGGATCCTGTACTACTTCCAAACAACTGTGGGATATGTTGAAGAATCGTCACGATGGAAATGAGAAAACTAGAAGGTTGAGGATAGAAAAGTTGAAGAAGGAATTTGAGAACCTCAGTTATGTTGGAAATGAGACTCTGAAGGAGTTGACTCCGAGATATTGTCATTTATTAACTGAATTGTCCAACTATGAGATTCAGATTCCAATGTCAGACTTGGTGGACAAATTTGCTGGTTCCCTACCACCGTATTGGGATCAACATATTGAGGTTTTAAAGGAGAAGGATGCTTATAAATACTGGACCATCAATGAATTGATTCAGAAACTAGAAAACAAAGAGCTAGAAGAGAAGAGGAAAGCAAAGAGATCACAATTTCCTCAAAACCCAGAGTTGTATCATGCTGGTACATCTTCTACTGTAGCTAGCTCAAGTGTTGGTGGTACAGTTGCTCCTCATATTGCTTGTGTTTCAAGTGTTATGGAACCACCTTAAAACCCAATCAATTACCCTGCTCAAACTTCATCCTACACACCACCATCATATACACCACCATCATCATACACAAAATATTTTGTTTTACCTTTTTCACCAATGCAACAAGCAGCTTGTTATACAGCAAGTATGAATCAAGCTCAACAACAATCTTACATTCCTCAGATGAGTCAAAATCAAACCGGTCAAGGTCCAATAGTATTGGAAACATCTAACATGAACAATGTCACAGTAGAGGTTGCTCAGCAACACGTTGCTTTGGTTTTAGCAATGGTTGCTTCTTATAATGGATTAGTGGCTAGTCAGATTGGGAACAACAATCTAACCCAGGAAGACTATGCTCAGATTGATAAAGAAGAGATGGAGCTTATTGATATCCAATGGGCTTTTGTGAGTGTTATGAGACGAGCAACTGAGTTCATTGAGAATACCAAAAGAACTGATCTGACCACATCACCAAACACCACATATGGCTTCAACAAAGCCAAAGTCACTTGTTTCAACTTTGGTGCTAAAGTTCATTTCAAGAGAGAATGCACACAGCCAGCTCAACAAGGTAACCGAAATCCATTTAACTCAAATTACCAAAACCGGCAATCTCAAAACCAAGTCACTTATCAAAGCCAAAACAACAACAACTATCAAAATCAAAACAATTACCAAAACCGACAAAGCACCTCACAGAACAACTCTTCCAGACAAACAACTACACCAAATCAAACTCAAACTCAAACACCTCATAACCCAACCAGAACCATCATTCCTATCTCAACACCAAACAACCAAACACAAACTGAAACACAAAATCAGGCATTGGTGATCCAAAAGGATGAGGGATATGACTGGACGGGGATGCAACTCGGCGTTGAAGATATCACAACATGGAATGTAGCTTGTGTTGCTCAGAAGATTGATTTAGAGGAGTCGGAGATAGTTGGAGAGGTTTTGAAGACTGAGAGTGCTTCTGAAACAGAGATTGAGGAGTTGGTTGAAAAAGTGGATATTTCTGGTGCTGATCCAATTGAAGAACAACATGATGAGGAGACTACGGGAATTGTTATTGATTCAGTCACTGATAATTCTAAAGATCATGATTCGGTGTATTCAGACTCGGAGAGTGAGACCGATTCAGAAGCAAGTGTTAACTCATTAGACAATGAGATTGACCAACTCTTGGCTGAAGCTGATTTTCTTATGACTCGGAAGTCATGTATTGTTGATGATGCCTTCACCAGAATTGACTACTCAAAGTTCTTTGCTGGAAAGGAAGCTCATTTTGCACTCATGGCTATGACTGATCCTCCGAAGCAGGTAAGTTCTGAATCCACAACTGATATGAATAGTGACAAGTATTGTGGTACTTGTGATAGACTGACAGATGAAAACAAGCAACTCAAGGTTCAACTTGAGAGTGCGATAATCAACTGTCAATCGTATCGCAAGGAAGCCAAAGAGTTTAACAAAGTGCTTGATGGTTATAAAAAGGACATTTCTGATCTAAAGAAAACTCTTTCTTTAAAACAACTTGCAATAAACAGTTATATAAAGGTCAACAAAACGCTTGAAAGTTATAAACATATTGCATATGTGGTTGACCATATCATTGAAGAGCCATCACAACCCGATAATGCAAACTACAAGGCTGTTCCATCTCCAGTGTTATTTGAGAATCAAAATTGTCACTCAGTAACACCGGAGAGTTCAGTCAAATCTGACTCTGCATCGGATGATGAATCTAACACTTCTAGTATTGGAGATCCAAATTCCGATGTAAGACCGATTTTGGGGTTGAATGATGAAGGAGTAACAGCTGTGACTGATGATTCTGACACTGAAAATGAGGAATCTGAGAAAGTGAGTGATATTCCTAAAGAAAATCACATTATCACCAATGAACCAGTATCACCTTCTCAGATTTCACATCCGATGGCAAATGCTCATCGTGTCAATCAATCAGTAAAGAAAGAAGCTAAAAATGAATCAGTTGACAAACCCGTCAAAGTATTTTATCGGATGGAAGGATCTGATAAAATTATCTCTGACGAGGAGTATCCGATAAAACTTGCAAATTATTCTAAAATTGAAAAGATCTTGCAAGAAAGTACAATCTGGTTTCCTAAACACGAAAGGACCAATGATGTACCACCAGAAATTTTAAAGAAACTCTATCTGGATACTCCAAAAGAACCTAAGGTTCACGTCACTGAATTCATTAAGCCTAAAGAGAAGGCAAATGGTTTTCTTGAGCCGGCTTACTCAAAGAACACAACTCCTAAGAGTTTAAGACTCAGATGTGTGGATGATCAATATCCGATCAATTCATTTGCTAAGCCATATGATCAGACTGCTTTTGAAGAGTATCGTGCGTGTTTCAAGTGCGGGGAGAGAGGGCATTTATTTGCTCACTTCCTGTACGTAAGACACAAGAGGCACGAAGTGTAGATGAGGCAAAACTATAGAAAGCCGGTTGATAATCATAGTTATCCTCAAAGACGATTTGTCCCTCAACCAGCATCGTTTTATAATCAAAGCAATTTTTATCAAATAAGGGATAATCGTCAATTCAACTATGATCGTCGAAACCGAATTGCTATGGAAAAACCTTGGAAGAAATCTATGGTGAACACAACGGTTGATAAACAAAAGGTTCCTCCAAAACCTGTTGTTAAATCGACAGTTGGACCTATCTCTGTTAAATCAGAGAAGGTAACTAAGAAAGTTTCACTTAAGAACGATACTAAGAAACAGACTGAGACTCCAAAAACTCAGATCAGGATTCTAAAACGTTCGGAACAATCTTGGTCACCTAGAGGTTCTCTGGGTGCTTCAACTTCAAAGACAAGTGAGAAATCTCAAACTGAGAAAGGTTTGAACGATCAGAAAAAGTTCGATTCAAAACCTAACGTTTGTGTGAATGAATCTTTGACAACTAATGTTCAAAGACCCAAGACCAAGCAGGCTTGGGTCCCCCGAAAGAACTAATGATTTTTCTTGATATGTGCAGGGAGCTCTAGCTGGCCCTGTTAGCAGTCTCTGGATTGTTGATAGTGGAGCTTCAGGCCATATGACTGGTGATTTGACACTGCTTTTCGATATAAAGAATATCAATGGAGGCTATGTAGCGTTTGCTGGAAATAAAGGAGGTTACATCACTATGGAGGGAAGTGTGAGTAACGGGATTGTGAGTTTTGAGAGGATTTCCTATGTGAAGCAAATTGATTACAATCTGTTAAGTGTGAGCCAAATCTGCGATAAACAGTTTTCTGTGCACTTTGACGACAAATCTTGCTATATCCTCAAACCAGGCTTTGTTATTCCAAAGGAGTGGATCATGCTGAAGGCACCGAGAGTTAATAACCTTTACATTCTTTATATGTCTAAAGCGATGACAACTCAGGGCCAAGTCACGTGTTTCCTATCAAAGGCTACAGAGAAAGAATCTATAATGTGGCAAAGGAGGATGGGACACACTCACCTCAGAAAAATGAATCATTTGGTGAAGAATGGGCTTGTCAAAGGCGTTAATGTCAAACATTTCCATCTTAATGACAAGTGTGTGAGTTGCAAGAAGGGTAAGCAGCACAAACAGTCCCACAAACCGAAGAAAGTGAACTCTGTTGAAATGCCACTTGAGCGATTGCACATGGACCTATTCGGACCTGTCAAGCATAAGAGTCATGTCAGAGAGCTTTACTGTCTTGTGGTTACCGAAGATTTTTCAAGATTCTCATGGGTGATGTGCTTACAACATAAAAGTGACACGTTTACAAACTTGAACGTTCTGTTCACTCGACTAGAGAATATCTACGGTTTAAAAATTAAGAGAATTCGGAGTGACAATGGAACGGAGTTCAAAAATGTACAGATGGATGCTCTTTGTGAAGATAAAGGAATTCATCATGAATATTCTGCTCCGTATACCCCGCAACAGAACGGTGTCGCTGAAAGGAAAAAACAGGACTCTGATAGAAACGGCAAGAACAATGCTTGCGGATTCCAATCTTCCAGTAATGTTATGGAATGAAGCTATCTACGCAGCTTGTTATACACTGAATCGCGTGTTAACAGTGAAGAAGTTTGGCAAAACTTCTTATAAACTGTTGAACAGACGAAAGCCGAACTTGGAGTATCTAGAACCATTTGGGGCTCTGTGTACGATGTTGAATCCAGGTGAAAAGTTTAGTCTGAAAGCTAAAGAGGGATACTTTGTTGGATATGCAACCCCGCTTAAACGGGTATTCAACAAAAGAACTCATCAGGTGGAGGAGTGGGCAAATGTTGAGGTTCAACGATATACTCAGAATGTACAGGGAAACGGTCTTGACTGGATATTTGATTACAAAGACGTCTTTGAATCATTCAATCTAGATAGCTTGTTGAAGAGGTTGTTCTAAGATTACTTTACGAGTGTGAAAACGCGGCGACTTCACCGTTGGTGCGTCCAATCACCGTAACTCCTCCAACAGCTTCTAATGATACTAATGTTCCTGCAGCTGAAGAAGAAGTTTTCCAGGAAGCTTCAACTACACTTGATACTTCAGAATCGGAAGATGATGAGGAAATCTTTAGTGAAGCTATGCTAGATCATGCAATAGAGGCACCACCAGTGAACCCAAATTCAGATGTTGATTCATCGTCTAATATGGGCAATGATCTGGATTCGGCGCAAAATTTGACTACTCAGACGGGAGTTATAGTACCTAATCATCCGGAATCTCAGATTCATCGTATTCACCCGCTCGAGCATGTTATTAGTGACCCTGGAAGCAGTGTCATGACTAGAGGACAACTTCGTAGTGCAAACTCACCGGAAAATATTGGCGCTTTAGCTTTATATGCAAAAATTCAAAAATGTGGTTGTCAGAATGATTGGTCCTTTGCTTGTTATGTTTCGCAGATTGAGCCGTGGACTTACAAGGAAGCTCTTTTGGATGATGCTTTGGTAGACGCGATGCAAGAAGAGTTGTTGCAATTTCAGAAACTGGGCGTCAGGACACTTACAGATTTACCTCCGGGAAGGAAGAAGATAGGAACTAAATGGGTTTTCAAATGCAAGAAAGATGACAGAGGCGTAATAGTGAGAAACAAAGCTCGGTTGGTAGTTCAAGATTTTTATCAAGTTGAAGGAATTGACTACAATGAGATCTATGCACCTTTGGCACGTATAGAAGCTATCCGTATGTTTCTAGCGTTTGCCTTGTATAAGAAATTCAAGATTATCAAATGGATGTCAAAAGCGCGTTTCTCTACGGTGTGGTCAAGGAAGAGGTCTACGTCGGTCAACCTCCAGGCATTGAAGATCCTATCCACCGGGATAAGTTTTACATTCTCAACAAAGCACTTTACGGGGTGCACCAGGCTCCACGCCAATGGTATGAGGAGCTAAGCACGTACCTGCTATCCAAAGGATTCACACGAGGCTTGGTAGATTGCACACTGTTCACCAAAAGAACAGGGGATGACTTGCTTCTCGTCCAGATATATGTAGATGATATTATTTTTGGCTCTACTAACGAACTTTTATGCATAGATTTTGAAAAAGGTGATGCAGGAAAAGTTCGAGATGAGTGCGATGGGAGAAATACAGTTTTTCCTCGGCTTGCAGGTGGATCAAAGACCAACGGGGATCTTTATTCATCAAACCAAATACGTATCTGAAGTCTTGAGCCGGTTCCGGATGGAAGATTCAAAGCCGATGGATACCCCGATTCAACCTAATCACGGGATTAGAGTTGACACTAAGGGGGAGCTGACAGACCCATTTACATACAGAGCAATCGTCGGATCTCTGATGTATCTCACTGCTTCAAGGCCAGATATAATGTTCACTACATGTCTCTGCGCACGTTTCCAATCGAAGCCGAAACAAAGTCACCTAACAGCAGTCAAGCGTATCCTTGGATATCTAAAGGGTTGTCCGTCGAGAGGAATTTGGTACCCTAATGATGATAATTTTGACTTCATTGCTTTTAGTGATGCAGATTGGGGCGGTTGTGACAAGGACAGCAAATCCACAACGGCTGGATATCAATTCTTGGGGAGCAGGCTTGTGACCTGGCAGTGTAAGAAGCAGACTTCAGTTGCACTATCTACCTGCGAAGCAGAATATGTAGCAGCATCAAGTTGTTGCTCACAGGTTCTGTGGATTCAGCAGCAGATGGTTGATTACTGTTTGCATTTTCTAAAAACCCCTATTCACTGTGACAACGAAGCCGCAATTGCATTAACTAAAGACACGGTCAATCACTCGAAAGCCAAGCACATCCGGATTAAGTATCACTTTATCCGCGATTGCTATGTAAAAGAGTTGATTGACATGGTTGTAGATGCGTTTTGTGACTAGTGATTAGATAGTTAACATGTGTTAATAGGCTGAGAGGGGCGAAGGAAGATTGATATGGGCGAAGGTGAAAAGAAGATGGGCGAAGGTAGAGAGAAGTGGACGAATCTGGAACTGGACTACACAAGGAAGACACATTCGACCACTACAAGTGGGCGAATGTGGAAATCACTCACATTCGACCAGTCAAACTGGGCGAACGTGCAGTGCCTATATATAGATTTTGTGATTTTGTAAGTTTAAGAGAGTCATGAGGTGTGTGTGTTTTCAGGTGTTGTTCCAGAGAGGTTTGAGATAGTTTGTGTGTGTGTTAGATTAACTGTTTGGATATTGTAATGAAGTTTTGAATGAGTTAATCTATGAAAAGTATTGAAAATGACTTTGATTGTGTTTTGATTTGAGTTTACATCAGTTTGTTCAAAGCTAGGGTTTCCGCACCTGGTTTTGTAACTTGTATGATCATATAATCCTGTTTTCGTGTCAAATTACGTCTCTACAAAGTGGTATCAGAGCATAGAGGATCATACAACAACAAATTGATAAACTCAGAGCTGATTTGAACATTATTTTCATCAATTCACATCTGTTTTTGTATAAAAATGGTTTTTGAGTGTTTTTGAAAGAATTAGAGTTGATTTTGTGGTTAAAATTCAAAATTCCAAGTATTAAAGTTGTTACAAATCATCTCCGAAGCAAAACCTGATCAAGATCAATCAAATTCACAAACTTTTGAAAATCAGAGATCAAAATAACCGTTTTTCAAAGTGTAACCGTTTTTCAAAACTGAAAATGGGCGAACCTGGATCTTAGTGGTCGAAGGTGTGAGTTTCTGGTCGAACCTGAGAATTTTCTGGGCGAATCTAGTTAGTTTTGGGCGAACCTGGAAAATTTTTGTTGAGTTTTTCACATTCGGGTCTAATTTTTCACATTCGGCTGATCGGGGGTACGAACCTAGAATCAAAACGGGCGAACCTGGAGTAGTTTTGGGCGAACGTGAAAAGTGTTAGTGTGTTTTTACTTTCTGGTGAGATTTTACATTCGGGTGAGTGTTTCTGGGCGAACCTACAGCAGAAAGGGACGAACCTGAAGTTATTCTGGGCGAACCTAGACTTGTTTTTGGAAAATTTTCTAAGTGTTGATTTTTCTCTAAGTTCGTGATCATGTGGAACTTTCCGACTACTCCGACACCAGCAACTACACAACCACAACAGCAGGTGATGGACCCATGGACGGTAGCAGCACAGAAGACGAGCACACAGTCTTCGCAGTCGGTTAACTACATGACTCAAAGTGCACCTCCAGCACCACAGTCTGACTACTGGGGAGTAGCAGCAGCGGTGGTAAACACTCAAACTACAAATGCTATTTCCACACTGATTAATGATTTGTCTTCAGGTAGCGGGAATCGGCCACCAAAGCTTATGGAGATTCAAGAATACAATCAGTGGCAGAAAAAGTTCAAGATACATTTGGAAGGCATGGGAGTGGAGGGTGCTGAAGCATGGAACATGATTGCTAAAGGTTACACACCACCAGTTTTGGAGAACACAGGTGAACCAGTGCCATTGGAGAGCATGGCTGAGGATGAGAAAAAGAAGTTTGCTGTGGAAAAGAAGGCGTTTTCCCAATTGACACAGGCAATCACAAATGATCTTTTGCATCAGTTTGGGACTTGCACAACATCTAAGGCACTATGGGAAATGCTTAAAAGGAAGCATGATGGGAATGAGAAGACTAGAAGTTTGAGGATGGAAGAACTTAGAAAGGAGTTTGAGAATATTTCTTATATTGGAAATGAAACTTTGAAAGAACTAACTCCTAGATATAATCATTTGTTATCTGAATTGTCTAGCTATGGTATACAGATTCCTATGGCAAAGCAGGTGGACAAGTTTGCAGATGCATTACCACCAAACTGGGATCAGCATGTGGAAGTTCTGAAGGAGAAGGATGCTTATCAATACTGGTCTATTCAAGAGTTCATTGAGAAGCTGGAAAACAAAGAATTGGAAGAGAAGAGGAAAGCTAGAAGAGCACAGATTCCTCAGAATCCCAACTTATACTTTGGAGGATCTCCAGTTCCAGCCAGTACAAGCTCAGGAGGGCTAGTAGCACCACATGTTGCATGTATATCCAATGTTATGGAATCACCTACCATGAACTACCATCAACAAACATCATCCTTTTCACAACCACCACCACAACAATCATATAACAATTCATACATTCCACCATTCTCCCCAATGCAACAAGCAGCTTTCTACACTGCTAGCCAATCTCAACAACAACCAATGAACCAACCTAATCAACAACAACCGGTGGTTTTGGAGACATCTAACCTTGGAAATGTGACAGTTGAAGTTGCTCAGCAACACATTGCATTAGTTTCTGCAATGGTCTCATCCTACAATGGATTAGTTGCTAGTCAAATTGGGAATAACAACTTGACCAATGAAGACTACGCACAGATTGATAAGGAAGAGATGGAACTCATTGATATTCAATGGGCCTTTGCGAGCATTATGAGAAGAGCAACAGAATTTATCGAGAAGACAGGTAGAACGGATTTGGGAACTTCTCCTAACACAACCTACGGGTTCAATAAGGAGAAAGTGACTTGTTTTAACTGTGGAGGGAAAGGTCACTTTAAAAGAGAATGCACCCAGCCACCAAAACAAGGGAATAGGAACCCATTCAATGCCAGCTATCAGAACCGTCAACAACAAAACCAAAACCAAGTTTCTTACCAAAATAACAACCGTCAAAACAACTTTAATAACAACCAAAATAGACAACCAAACACACCAAACCAGACACAAAACCAAACACCAAACAATTCTAACCGAACAGTCATACCAATAACCACACCAAATGAACAACAACAGAATACCAATCAAGCATTGGTGACTCAACAAGATGAGAGGTTTGACTGGTCGAGTATACAGATAGGTGTTGAGGAAATCACTACTGGGGGCAATGTGGCTTGTGTTGCATATCAGGTTGATATTGAAGATTCAGTGATGATGGATGAGAAGGTAGGAACTGAGGTTGAAAGCGACGAGTCTGAGGCTGAGATGGATGTGGAGTCTGAACCTGTTAAGGTTAATGCTGAGGTAAATGTTGAGGTTAAAGCTGAAGAGACAAATTCTGGAGTTGTGATTGATACTGTTTCTGATGTTCCTGAGGAGTGTGAATCGGTTTATTCTGATTCAGACAGTGAATCGGATACAGAAGCAAGTGTTAATTCTCTGGATGAAGACATCGATCAGTTGCTAGCAGAAGCGGATTTTCTGATGACAAGGAAGTCGTGCATTGCAGATGATGCTTTCACAAAGATTGATTATTCCAGATTCTTTGCAGGAAAGGAAGCTCATTTCGCATTGATGGCCATGACTGATCCGCCAAAACCTGTAAGTTCTGAGTGTAGCACTGATGTTACAAGTGATAAATATTGTGGTACATGTGATAGATTGACTGAGGAGAATAAACAACTCCGTGTTCAACGTGATAGTGCTATCATGAACAGTCAATCTACTCGCAAAGAGTTGAATGCTTTTAACAAAGTATTAGATGGCTACAAAAAGGACATTTCCGACTTGAAAAACACTTTGTCTTTAAAACAATTGGCAATTAACAACTATATCAATGAAATTGAAAATACCAAGTTGGAAATGGCCGCCATCAAATGCTTTGCTGAGAAAGTAAACAAAAAGCTGGAAAGCTATAAGCATATTGCTTATGTGGTAGACCACATCATTGATGATAACACTACCAATTACCGGTCTGTACCATCTCCGGTTCTCTTTGAAAATCATAATTGTCACCAAGTGACACAGGAGAGTTCGGTAAAATCTGATTCAGCATCGGAAAATGAATCTAATACCTCGATTATTGGTGATCCAAATTCCGATGTTAGACCGATTTTGGGTATCAATGATGAGGGTGTTACTGCTGAAAGTGTAGATTCAGACACTGAGAGTGATGACACTGGTTGTAACCAAACTGTTAATGCATGTGAAATTCCAAAAGAAAATCACATCATTACAAATGAACCAGTTTCACCATCTCAGATTGTGATTCCAATGAAAAATGTTCATTGTGACAAGAAGTCTGAAAAGAATGTTGTGAAGAAAGATCTAAATGTGGTTAAGAAAGATCTTGAAAAGAATGCTAAGAACGAACAATGTGACAAACCTGTCAAGGTGTTTTATCGGATGGAAGGATCCGATAAAATCATTTCTGACGAGGACTTTCCAATAAAAGATGTTAACTATGCTAAAATTGACAAAATTTGGCAAGAAAGTACCATTTGGTTCCCAAAACATGAGAGAACAAATGAGATTCCACCAGCTTTATTAAAGAAATTATATTTGGATGTTCCTCAAGAACCAAAGGTCCATGTCACAGAGTTTGTTCGACCCAAAAACAGAGCTAATGGTTTTACTGAGCCTACTTACTCAAAAGGGTCACTCCCTGAGAGTTTAAGGAAGCAGCAGTACAATGATCAATACCCTGTTAGATCATTTGCTCAACCAAATGCTCCGAATGTTTTTGAAGAGTACCGTGCGTGCTTTAAGTGTGGGGAACGTGGGCATTTACTTGCTCAGTGTCCATATGTAAGACATAAGAGGCACGAGGTGGAAGTGAGGAATTCCATGAGGAAACCGATTGATCATTATGTGCCACCACATAGGAGAGTTGTTCCTCAGCAACCACAACCGTTTTATAATCAAAACAATTTTCAACAAGTGAGGAACACTCGTCCAATGCACTATGATCGAAGGAATCGGATTGCTATGGAACAATCATGGAGAAAGCCTGTGGTGAACGCAACAGTTGATAGGCAAAAGGTTCCACCAAAACCGATTGTCAAATCAAATGTTGGACCTAAGTCTGTTAAATCAGATAAGGTTACCAAGAAAGTTACATTTGCTAACAATGTTCAGAAACCGACTGAGAACCCAAAGTCTCAGATTCGTATTTTGAAAAGGTCTGAACAATCTTGGACACCCAATGGTACTCCAGGAGCTTCTACTTCAAGGGTTAATGAGAAAAAGGAAATTGGTTTGAACAATCAGAAAAAGATTGATCAAAAAGTTGTTGAAAATGCTTGTGAGAATGTTACTTTGAAACCTGATGTTCAAAGACCCAAGACTCAGGCTTGGGTCCCCCGAAAGAACTAACTGATTTACTTTTTGTGTGCAGGGAGCTTCAGCTGGCCCTATTAGCAGTCTTTGGATTGTTGATAGTGGAGCTTCAGGCCACATGACAGGGGATCTTGCGTTGCTGTTCGACGTGAAGAACATCAATGGAGGGTATGTAGCTTTCGCGGGTAATAAAGATGGATATATCACGATGGAAGGAAGTGTGAGCAATGGGATAGTGAGTTTCGAGCGGATTTCGTATGTGAAGCAGATAGACTATAATCTGTTGAGTGTCAGTCAAATATGTGATAAGCAATTTACTGTGCATTTTGATGACAAATCCTGCTATATTCTGAAACCGGGCTTTACAATTCCTAAAGAGTGGATAATGTTGAAGGCACCTCGCGTCAACAATCTATACATTCTTGATATGTCCAAGGCGATGACATCACAGGGGCAAATAACATGCTTTTTGTCAAAGGCGACAGAAAAAGAATCGATAACGTGGCACCGAAGAATGGGGCACATTCATCTGAGAAAAATGAATCAACTTGTGAGAAATGGACTTGTCGATGGAGTAAACGTGAAACATTTCCATCTGAATGACAAGTGCGTGAGTTGTCCCACAAAGTGAAAAAGGTTAACTCTGTAGAGATGCCACTTGAGCGACTGCACATGGATCTTTTCGGACCGGTCAAGCGCAAAAGTCATCTTGGAGAACTTTATTGTTTAGTCGTCACTGACGATTACTCAAGATTTTCATGGGTGATGTGTTTGCAGAATAAAAGCGACACTTTTATCAACCTGAAAGTTCTGTTCACTCGATTGGAGAATCTCTACAATGTGAAGATAAAGAGAATTCGGAGTGACAATGGGACGGAGTTCAAAAATGCCAAGATGGATGAACTTTGTGAAAACAAAGGGATGCCAAGAATGCCAAGAATCATATGTTGTAGATATATGTAGCTAAAAGCTAGTTGTGCACTTAAGTTGTGAGTGTACTTATGCTATGATGATTATAGACTAGACTCAACATGCAGTCCTAGTTCACTATAACCAATGGCTCTGATACCAATCTGTCACACCCTCAAATTTCCACTGCGGAGTTTATACCGCGAGGCGCATGACATACCAGGATCCATAGCATCCCAACCCGGGATGTGTAAGTAGTCCCAAACCGGACTAGAAAGTAGTAGTCCCAACCCGGACTAGAAAAAGTTAATTACGTTGTCTCAACTCGAGACGCATGCTTTTGAGAAAAGAGTAGTGAAACTCACCTTAGTGTGCAAGCAAAAGAAATCCGAACCGCAAGTAAAGTATGCTACAGACACCCTAATATAAGTGTCACTAAGTGAGTATAGGCGTAATATCATTACACCACATAACTCGTTTGTCCAAGGCGTTTTAAATGTTCAAAAGTGTGTAGGTGACGCCTAGTGATTCTACATGCAATAGTAAACCCTACGGACTCGTTGGTGAATGTATTGGTTACAATTAGTTTTTACATTCCATATGTGTCTCAAACAAGTTACATTCAGTTACACGTCAATTACATACCACTTAAGACCTCAATTAATCACATAAGCACATAATACACAATCTGTGTTTTCAGGACAGATTGTGCGCCATCAAAACCAATTTATTTAAAATAGTAAATCAGTGAGTTAATCTCCCAAATTTTTACTGAATTTTCTTTGGGATTCACTTAACAATCCCTATTTTTGTTTTGTCTTAAATCCAAACACAAAAATAATTAAAATTCGTTTAATACAGCTATGTTCAGAAAACCTTCCTAACAGGTCAGTTTGGTAGAAAAATTCCCAAAAATTGTGTATTCATCCAAACGGGATGAATCCACTTGAAAAACTCAAGTTACTCCAATGTTAACCTTCTGTAAAAATTTCACAACCCAAATCTTTATAAAACTCGAGTTATGATGTTTCAAAATTGACTCAGTTTGTTACCCGAAATTCTGATATGACCTATTTTCAATGAAAATTCCAAAAACGACTCAACCGACGTCCAAATCACTTGATTTTACCCATTATGAAAAGCTAAGACCCGGTGTGATTCAACCATGCAAAGAAAATACCAAAATCATCATGTTAAGGTCGTGTTACAGCTCCTACAAGTTCGTCTAATCATTCTGTCCAGATTTTAGTTACGCCTAAATCATTCTTTAATCGACTACCGTGTGCATAAAAACAATCAACAATCATCAATAATCATTACCAAACATCCCTAATACTTATTTTGGTCAGATTCTATTACTAAACATGTAAAGATTACAACTTTAAAGACCAAAACATCAATAACTTGCGCAACAAGTATCCTATGATGTTACTAATCGTTTATTATCATGTTTAATCCGTTTAACCTTCAAAAACCTCATGTTTTAATGATTATTAAAAAGCTTTCAGACCTGGACAAACTTTGTTACATGATTTTTATAACAAAAACATAAGATAAAAGTGTAAGGAATCAAAGATTATACCCCTAGCTCTTCGATTCGATCAACCGTACGCCTTTGGAGCTTCCCAATTGATGATCTTGAGCCTTAGTAGGTGCTTTAGGGTTAATAGTTCGTGTGGGGCAGTAAGGGGGCTATTAGGGTTGAGTTTAGAGGTTGCATGGGGGTTAAGGATGCTTAAATAGGTGTGTAAGGCGGTTAAGACCCGTCAGGGCCCTTCGCGCGGCCGCTCGGCCGGCTTAGGCCCGCGTGAGTGGCCCGTTTCATCCCCCGACTGTTTCCCTTTGACGTTTTCGTTATTTCGGACCGTAACCAGTGTAACCCCATGCGTTAAGACCCTAATCAACCTAATGATCCACTTTTAGTGATTTTTATTAACGTATTCGGTTTAGGTTCACACAATCACGTATGGTTTTCACATAAGTTCATCAAATATCACAGAGACACATAATTCCAAATTAGTTCATTATTCACCAACGTCCGAGGTTCACTAATCATGTACCCAGTTATTAACTCACAACAATGCACGTGTGTCCTATCTAGCTAACCCTAGTTAAGTATAATGCAAGGAACGTAACTAGAGTTTAGTTAAAGTGAGAACCTGAATTTGCGGGGTATCACATCATCCCCAAGTTGAAAAGAATTTCGTCCCGAAATTCAGCAAGTAAACAGTAAAGCCAGCTAGAAAAGTGTACGCTTGGTTCCCGGATGTCACATCATCCCCAAGTTGAAAGGAATTTCGCCCCGAAATTCACTTTGAGCGAGCTGCTTTATGTTCGGCATTTGATCTATGCACAGGTTCAGGTTCATTAAAGAGGTGTGGGTATTTGAGCCGCATCTGATCTCTGCGCTCCCACGTGTATTATGGTCCTAGACGGGAATTCCACCGTACCTTAACAATAGGTATAGTGCTTTGTCTGAGTTTCTTGACGCCCTGCTCAAGAATCTCCACTGGTTCTTCCACGAACCGTAGCTGATCGTCCACCTGGATCTCCTCCAGTGGCACTACCAGTGTCGTGTCTGATAAGCATTTCTTCAAGTTCGAGACGTGGAATACATTGTGCACTCCACTGAGTTCATCTGGCAGGTTTAGCTGGTAAGCTACCGGACCAATCCTTTTGACAATCTCGAAAGGTCCAACGTATCGTGGGTTCAACTTCCCTCGTTTCCCAAAGCGTATCACTCCTTTCCAAGGGGACACCTTTAACAAAACCTTGTCCCCAACCTGGAACTCCAAAGGTTTTCTACGTTTATCAGCATAACTTTTCTGTCGATCCCGAGCAGCAGCCATCCGGTTTCTAATTTGCACTATCTTCTCAGAAGTTTCGTGCACGAGTTCGGGACCTGTTAGTTGGCTATCCCCAACCTCAGTCCAACAGATGGGAGACCTACACTTGCGCCCGTAAAGTGCCTCAAAAGGCGCACACTGTATCGAAGTGTGGTAGCTGTTGTTATAAGAGAATTCGATCAAAGGCAAGTGCTTATCCCAATTATTGCCAAAGTCCACCACGCACGCTCGTAGCAGACCCTCTAATGTTTGGATGGTACGTTCACTCTGTCCATCCGTTTGCGGGTGATAGGCTGTGCTCATGTCGAGACGAGTTCCTAAAGCATCTTGGAGAGTAATCCAGAAACCAGAAGTGAATCCCCCATCGCGATCAGATATAATAGAAGTAGGCACCCCATGCCTAGAGACTATCTCCTTGATGTAAAGGTTCGCCAGTTTCTCCAATGAGTCTGTTTCCTTTATTGCCAGGAAGTGGGCCGATTTGGTTAATCGATCCACGATGACCCAAATCATGTTATGGCCCGTTGGCGTTCTAGGAAGCTTTGTAATAAAATCCATGGAAATCCCATCCCATTTCCACATTGGAATTTCTGGTTGTTGGAGTAGGCCTGAAGGTTTTTGATATTCAATCTTAACTTTCGCACAAGTCAAGCACTTACTAACATAAGTGGCTATCTCAGCTTTCATGTTTGGCCACCAGTAAAGAGTCTTAAGATCTTGGTACATCTTGTCCGAACCAGGATGCACCAAATAGCGAGAGGTATGTGCTTCATCAAGCACCAGTTGTCTGAGATCCCCCAAATCGTGGTATCCAGACTCGATCCATGAAGTACTGCAGACCATCCGTTTTTAGTTCCAAGTGCTTATCAGCACCATGTAGGGTCTCAAGCCCGATGTTTTCTTCCTTCAAGGCTTCACCCTGGGCTTCACGTATCTTATCAGGAAGATTAGAATGGATGGTGAGTTGTAAGGCTCGCACCCTTCTGGGTTTCGTTTCCTTTCGACTGAGGGCATCAGCTACTACGTTAGCCTTCCCTGGATGATATTTGATGGCACAGTCATAATCATTCAAAAGTTCAACCCAGCGACGTTGTCGTATGTTCGGCACCTTCTGATCAAATATATGCTGAAGGCTCTTGTGATCAGTGAAAATTGTGCACTTCGTTCCATAGAGGTAGTGTCTCCAGATTTTGAGAGCGAAGACCACCGCTCCCAGTTCCAAATCCTGAGTGGGGTAATTCTTCTCATGGACCTTCAATTTCCGCGATGCATATGCGAGTACCTTATCACGTTGCATCAGTACGCACCCTAAGCCTTGGATAGACGCATCACAGTACACTACAAAATCCTCTGTACCCTTAGGCAACGATAGTATCGGTGCACTGCAAAGTTTTGACTTTAGTAGTTGGAAGGCAGATTCTTGTGCATCTCCACACTTATAAGTAATACCTTTCTGTGTTAGGGCGGTGAGAGGTTGAGCGATCTTAGAAAATCCCTCAATAAATCTGCGATAGTATCCCGCGAGACCAAGAAATTGGCGCACTTCAGTAGGGGTCCTAGGAGCCTCCCACTTTTTGATGGCGTCAATCTTGGCTGGGTCAACATGTATTCCTGCCTCGTTGACCACATGCCCAAGAAATTGGACTTCTCGAATCCAAAAATCACATTTAGAAAACTTTGCATACAGCTGCTCATTCCTCAGTAGTTCCAAAATTAACCGCAGGTGTTGCTCGTGCTCTTCCCTGCTCTTGGAATAAATCAGTATGTCATCTATGAACACTATGACGAATTTGTCCAAATAAGGCTTGCACACACGGTTCATTAGATCCATGAACACCGCCGGTGCATTGGTTAGCCCATATGGCATCACCAAAAACTCATAATGTCCATAACGAGTTCGAAAGGCTGTCTTCGCCACATCCTTCTCTCGGACTCTCAGTTGATGGTATCCTGACCTCAAGTCAATCTTAGAATAGAAACTCGACCCTTGAAGCTGGTCGAACAAGTCATCAATACGAGGCAAAGGGTAGCGGTTCTCAACCGTTACTTTGTTCAACTTCCGATACACATGCGGAAACTCCCACCCTTCTTCTTATCAAATAGAACTGGAGCTCCTCATGGCGAAGAACTAGGTCTAATAAAGCCCCTATCCAATAGCTCTTGGAGTTGGGTAGACAGTTCTTGAAGTTCGCCTAGTGCTAGGCGGTATGGTGCGCGTGTAACTGGAGCTACTCCACGTACAAGGTCAATTTGAAACTCCACTTGAAGAACAGGTGGAAGTCTAGGTAGTTCCTCTGGAAAGACATCTGGGAAATCTCGGACTACTGGGACGTCCTCAATCTTAGTTTCAGTTTCAGTTTCAGCTCGAGTGTCAGATATGTTAGCCAAAATGGCTGGATAGCCCTTATGAATACACTTCTGGGCTTTCAAGAAGAGATGATGCCCACCATGGCACCACCATGATTACCCTGTATAGATAAAAGTTCTCCACCTGGAAGGGGATACGAACAATCTTCTCCTGACAGAGAATTTCAGCGTGTTGCTTGGACAACCAGTCCGTGCCAACCACGAGATCAAAGCTTCCAAGGGTGATAGGTAGAATGTTGATGGCAAACGATTGCCCATCCAACTCGAGCTTACTGTCGCGATGAATATGGGTTACCTCAACAGGCTTTCCATCAGCTAACTCTATAGAGTACGAGGTATCGAGAAGAGTGGGAACCATCCCTAATTGTTTGCTAAGTTTCGATGACACAAAACTATAGTCCACACCAGCATAAAATAGAAGCAAGAGTGTCGTTCAAGGAGCACGTACCCATCACGACATTGTTATCATTTCTAGCTTCCCCAGAGCCAATCATGAATGCTCCCCATTGTTGTTGTTGTTACCATTATGGTTATTGTTGTTGAAGGACTTGTACCTCACATTATCCCACGTTCTCTTGCTATCACCAAAAGTAGAAGATGAAGCACCATGCTTCGGAAAAGTACCATGCTCAACAGCTTCATCAATGAGTTTGCGAGCCAGGTGAAAGATTTGCTAGATTCTGGGTAGGTGAGCTGCAGTGGCCAAGCCATGAATATGAGGGACCCACCCTTTTGGTATGAAATTCGTTCCGCTGGTAAAGTTGGTTAATTAGATTTGAGCACAAAGTATCTAACTCTTGTAGCTTGGTAGTGTAGACGTCGATCTCAGACCCATCCGTCAAATTTCTAGATTCCATCACAGGGTGTTATGTTCTCCATCCAAATATCTGTAACTCATCGAGTGTGCATGTAGCATACATTACCCCATCCTGCCTGAGGCAAATGCACATGGAAATGACTTATACAATCGAAGCAATCAGATGGTCTCCTTCAGTTCCGTTAGAGTTATCGAGGTTTACAACCAATAAAAGGCTTGAAAATATGATGGCAGGTTGTTGTTGTGGCATGTGCGTTCAAGGAATAAGAAAGTTCAAATGTGGAAGTCAGGGGAAACGAATGATTTAGCAAGATGGATCTTTACTAGCTTGGAAAGATGCGAGGGCCTCAACCACCCTATCGATGATCATAAGAACTCAGTCTTATCTAAGTTAACAATGGAAAAAGGAAAGAGAAGACAGAAAAAAAAATAGAAGCCAATCGTCGCCACGCTCCGTCTACATAGTAGAGCCTTCATCCTCACTTTCTATGTGCTCATCCTGCTCAGGTTCTCCTTCCATCCCTTCTTCCTCCTCTTTCGCGGTGTCAGTGTTATATGGATCTCATCACATAAAGTCTCCTTCTCCAGTCCTATGTAAACCAGTTTAGTGGTAAGCTGTACCACTCGTTCATCCAATCGTGACAGTCAGTCACTGGTAGGTTTCGTCTTCCTCTGAGATACTGCACTGCATCGCAGGCCTTACATAACTCCCCAAGAGTGTGTGTAACAAGAACCGATCTGATGTGTCCCCATGAATCTACTATATACTTATGAGAAACAGGGATATGCAGTCATACGTCCGCCCGCTCATACTAGGCGTAAGGTACTAAAGTAAGAAATAAGTTCTATATGTGTAACCCAGTCCCGCCTGAGTTCCAAATGAGAGTAAGAAAGGTCGAATAACAAGGAACAGAAACTAATTGTTTCCTTGCTCAGTGAAAAAGGATAAGTCTCAGTATTTGAATTTGATTCAGTTTAATGGTATCACGTCATGCGCATCGTGCAGCTTTCCTGTGTACGTGCGCTACAACGCTCGCAAGGGCTTTCTCCCCCGTACAATTGTTGTTTCCTCATCTACGAGGTTTGTTAGGATACTGCTCCCAGTAATGCGCCACCTGGTGTAACCCTAGGTTCCCACCATTGACATGTTCAGAATTAGGTCTAGAACTAGAAGATAACATATCTCCCGAAATCATATGTTGTAGATATATGTAGCTAAAAGCTAGTTGTGCACTTAAGTTGTGAGTGTACTTATGCTATGATGATTATAGACTAGACTCAACATGCAGTCCTAGTTCACTATAACCAATGGCTCTGATACCAATCTGTCACACCCTCAAATTTCCACTGCGGAGTTTATACCGCGAGGCGCATGACATACCAGGATCCATAGCATCCCAACCCGGGATGTGTAAGTAGTCCCAAACCGGACTAGAAAGTAGTAGTCCCAACCCGGACTAGAAAAAGTTAATTACGTTGTCTCAACTCGAGACGCATGCTTTTGAGAAAAGAGTAGTGAAACTCACCTTAGTGTGCAAGCAAAAGAAATCCGAACCGCAAGTAAAGTATGCTACAGACACCCTAATATAAGTGTCACTAAGTGAGTATAGGCGTAATATCATTACACCACATAACTCGTTTGTCCAAGGCGTTTTAAATGTTCAAAAGTGTGTAGGTGACGCCTAGTGATTCTACATGCAATAGTAAACCCTACGGACTCGTTGGTGAATGTATTGGTTACAATTAGTTTTTACATTCCATATGTGTCTCAAACAAGTTACATTCAGTTACACGTCAATTACATACCACTTAAGACCTCAATTAATCACATAAGCACATAATACACAATCTGTGTTTTCAGGACAGATTGTGCGCCATCAAAACCAATTTATTTAAAATAGTAAATCAGTGAGTTAATCTCCCAAATTTTTACTGAATTTTCTTTGGGATTCACTTAACAATCCCTATTTTTGTTTTGTCTTAAATCCAAACACAAAAATAATTAAAATTCGTTTAATACAGCTATGTTCAGAAAACCTTCCTAACAGGTCAGTTTGGTAGAAAAATTCCCAAAAATTGTGTATTCATCCAAACGGGATGAATCCACTTGAAAAACTCAAGTTACTCCAATGTTAACCTTCTGTAAAAATTTCACAACCCAAATCTTTATAAAACTCGAGTTATGATGTTTCAAAATTGACTCAGTTTGTTACCCGAAATTCTGATATGACCTATTTTCAATGAAAATTCCAAAAACGACTCAACCGACGTCCAAATCACTTGATTTTACCCATTATGAAAAGCTAAGACCCGGTGTGATTCAACCATGCAAAGAAAATACCAAAATCATCATGTTAAGGTCGTGTTACAGCTCCTACAAGTTCGTCTAATCATTCTGTCCAGATTTTAGTTACGCCTAAATCATTCTTTAATCGACTACCGTGTGCATAAAAACAATCAACAATCATCAATAATCATTACCAAACATCCCTAATACTTATTTTGGTCAGATTCTATTACTAAACATGTAAAGATTACAACTTTAAAGACCAAAACATCAATAACTTGCGCAACAAGTATCCTATGATGTTACTAATCGTTTATTATCATGTTTAATCCGTTTAACCTTCAAAAACCTCATGTTTTAATGATTATTAAAAAGCTTTCAGACCTGGACAAACTTTGTTACATGATTTTTATAACAAAAACATAAGATAAAAGTGTAAGGAATCAAAGATTATACCCCTAGCTCTTCGATTCGATCAACCGTACGCCTTTGGAGCTTCCCAATTGATGATCTTGAGCCTTAGTAGGTGCTTTAGGGTTAATAGTTCGTGTGGGGCAGTAAGGGGGCTATTAGGGTTGAGTTTAGAGGTTGCATGGGGGTTAAGGATGCTTAAATAGGTGTGTAAGGTGGTTAAGACCCGTCAGGGCCCTTCGCGCGGCCGCTCGGCCGGCTTAGGCCCGCGTGAGTGGCCCGTTTCATCCCCCGACTGTTTCCCTTTGACGTTTTCGTTATTTCGGACCGTAACCAGTGTAACCCCATGCGTTAAGACCCTAATCAACCTAATGATCCACTTTTAGTGATTTTTATTAACGTATTCGGTTTAGGTTCACACAATCACGTATGGTTTTCACATAAGTTCATCAAATATCACAGAGACACATAATTCCAAATTAGTTCATTATTCACCAACGTCCGAGGTTCACTAATCATGTACCCAGTTAATAACTCACAACAATGCACGTGTGTCCTATCTAGCTAACCCTAGTTAAGTATAATGCAAGGAACGTAACTAGAGTTTAGTTAAAGTGAGAACCTGAATTTGCGGGGTATCACAGGAGTTATTACAATTCCAGAAATTGGGAGTTTGGATGCTCACGGATTTGCCGCCAGATAGGAAGAAGATTGGCACCAAATGGGTGTTTAAGTGTAAGAAGGATGATCGTGGGGTTATCGTTCGTAACAAAGCCAGATTGGTCGTGCAGGGTTTCCATCAAATCGAAGGGATTGATTATAACGAAATCTATGCACCGGTAGCACGAATCGAAGCTATTCGGATGTTCCTCGCGTTTGCTTCTTATAAGAAATTCAAAGTTTATCAAATGGACGTTAAAAGCGCATTTCTGTACGGGAAAGTCAAGGAAGAGGTGTTTGTCGGGCAGCCACCAGGCTTTGAAGACCCAATCCACCGGGATAAGGTCTACGTGCTGAACAAAGCTTTATATGGCTTGCACCAGGCTCCGAGGCAGTGGTACGAGGAGCTGAGTACATACCTCATCACCAAAGGATTTAAGCGCGGCCTCGTCGATTGTACCCTCTTTACGAAGAAGACGGGAGATGACTTGCTTCTAGTGCAGATATATGTTGATGATATAATATTTGGTTCGACTAACGAGCTTTTATGCAGGGAGTTCGAAACTGTCATGCAGGAAAAGTTCGAAATGAGCGCCATGGGGGAGATGCAGTTTTTCCTAGGCTTACAGGTGGACCAAAGACCCGACGGGATCTTCATTCACCAGACGAAATATGTCTCCGACATCTTGAGCCGGTTCCAGATGGAGGACTCAAAGCCGATGGATACCCCGATTCAACCCAATCACGGGATTGGAGTGGACGCTAAGGGGGAGCTGACGGATCCTTTTACATACAGAGCAATCATCGGATCTCTGATGTATTTGACGGCGTCTCGACCAGATATTATGTACGCAACGTGTCTCTGTGCTCGTTATCAATCGAAGCCGAAACAAAGTCATCTGACGGCGGTCAAGCGTATCCTTAGATATCTGAAGGGTTGTCCCTCAAAAGGACTTTGGTACCCTAATGATGATAATTTTGATTTCATATCTTTTAGTGATGCAGATTGGGGCGGCTGTGACAAAGATAGCAAATCTACTACAGCTGGTTGCCAGTTTTTCGGGAGCAGGTTAATCACCTGGCAATGCAAGAAGCAGACTTCCGTAGCACAATCTACCTGTGAAGCCGAGTACATTGCAGCCTCGAGTTGCTGTTCGCAAGTACTCTGGATTCAACAACAAATGGTGGATTACGGTTTGCAGTTTCTTAAAACTCCTATTTACTGTGACAACGAAGCAGCAATTGCATTAACTAAAAATTCGGAAAATCATTCTAAAGCAAAACATATCCGGATCAAATATCATTTTATCCGTGATTGTTACGCTAAGGAATTGATCGATATGATCAAAATTCATACTGACTACCAACGTGCAGATCTGTTTACAAAAGCTTTTGACCGTTCACGCTTTGAATATCTTTTAAAAGTAAACAATATAAAGGAAAAACAGGACTAATCGGCACCTCGGTTTATCGCTTTTTAGTTTTTAGTTTTTATATTTTGCTAATTGGGAATTTCTCTTTGCTAATTGGGAATTTCTCTTTACTATCGTAATCCTCAAAGAAGTTGATGCTTTCGAGGGGATTGTTTAATCCTCAAAGAAGTTGATGCTTTCGAGTGGATTGTTTCTTTCAAATTTTTGTTTTTCAGAAAAATCAAAAATCCCAAAAATATGTTCTTTATTTTAGGGGGAGCCATTTTCTCAGAAAACCCAAAAACATTATAAAATTCAAAAAGCCTAAAAATTATAAAATCAAAAATGATTTCCTGGTAAAACAGAGGAAATGATAGTACATCAGTGGGGATCTGACACAGGCTAAAGAAATGTATAGTATATGAGGCGTATGTTGACCACGTGTGATATGTTGATAGGCTTCGTAGACTAAATATTGCGTGCATTAGTGATACAAACATAACGAACTACGCGTTCGTGGCTGAACACCTCATGGGCATATGGTCTTAGTACCGTAATTTCGTTTGATAGGATTGCCAAAATCTGAGGTTTCGGGTCGTTATGTTATGGTTATCCGGGATATTCTGATAAACTTTTGTCGTATTGATTTACGGACCTAGTTTTATCAGAATATTTGCTAAAAGAGCTTAATTGCCAAAACCGGAAGTTACCGAATTGAGGAACTATATGTTTTAATTGATCATAGATCATTATTACATCGTATTGGTCATCTGATGCAAATCAGTGATTAATATCAGCCTCAACCTAGTGTATACGCACATGTTACTCTGCTGCATTCAATTGCTGACCTGTACACCTCTGTGCTATATACTTTGTAACTTTTACGGATAACTCTGGCATAATCACGCGTTACGACGAAGCTTTGTGCAATTACTTGATACGGGAGTATGTCGTGTGTGTGGGCACCACATCGTGTTAGTCTAATACACTTAACTCGTATCATTTTGAAGCATTGCGTAATTGTCTGCATGTGAGCTTAAGTGGACCACAATATCAGCAATTGCCATGTCACATACTGTTTCTAATGATAATATTAAACAACAAGATCAACGCTGTGATCAGATTTCTCAGAAAACTGATATGATCCTCTGACCGGATTTCACAAAAGGTTTACTGCTTTCATTTACTTTGATGCATTTTATTTTATTGCAATTTACTTTTATTGTCAAAAAGATACAAAATCCAAAAAGATTTTAGGTGTGTTTTGATAAAATTTCAGAAAAATTCAAAATTTTTTGCATTTCTGCTCTATTTTTGATAACCGGGGATGCTTGATAGTCAATTTCTGAGATTTGACAACACCAACTGGGCTTTGTATCATTCTAAAAGTGAAAATTTGTGTTTTGGAAGCTTAACGGATTGAAAAATGTTGAATGGGATTCAAATTCGTGATTTGGCAAAATTTTCAGAATTTTCCATTTTACATTCGCCCCTTAAATGGGTCGAAGGTGGAAAATTTTCTACATTCGGGTTGGTCAAATGGGCGAATGTGGATGTTTATTCACAATCCACTTTCGGGTACACAAAAGTTTTACATTCGTGCCATTAAGTTGGGGCGAATGTGGAATTCTCCCACATTCGTCCACTCCCAACGGGCGAACGTAGAAGGCTATATATATTCCAATCACAGATTCGCCCTTCACTTATAATTTTTCAAAATTTTTCTCCGTACCAGAACCTTGTTGATTTTATTTCTCTTGCTTGTGTGTTTTGTTCCTTGCATTTCACTGATCGTTTCCATACCAATATTACAGGTAATGGCGCTGAAACAAGACCGGAATCATTGCGTTTGTATTCGCGTCTAGGGTTTTAGGGTTTTGAATCTTTTAGTGTTTGTTACTGCTTAATTTTGATGGAAATTCATTCCATATCAGTTTTAGGGGGAGAAGTATCAGAGAATTAGGTTATTAACATCATTTAAGGGGTGTTTGATTGATTGAACATACTAAAACCCTAATTCTTAATGAAAACTGATATAGAATGAAAATCAGGGACAATTGATGGTTTGCGAGTCTTAGTCGGCCATGATAGACCATGAATGAATCAAAATCTAGGCTTAAAAACATGTTTGAAAAATTTTCAAATTTTTGGGGAAATCAGTTTCCACATTCGGTTCCACGAACGGACGAATGTGAAACTGTTTGGGCGAATGTATTACAAAACGGACGAATGTGTTATTTTCTTCAAAATTATTTTACATTCGACCAACAAAATTTACATTCGGTCATAATAAACTACATTCGACCATAACTTTTGGGCGAATGTGGAATTCTTAAAACCTAAAATTTTGAATTTTTGTCGATTTCGTGTTTTGACGTTTGTTTTTGACTTTGTGTTACAGATGGCTGAGGAACAAGAGAATATAGAGATTCCTGTTGAGACTGCTGTTCCTGATCCTGTCCCAGAATCTGTTCAGGAAGGTGAATCATCAAGCGGCAGTAAATGGCCGTTTGAGAAGAATCATAACTGTTGTGCATATCTGGGAGAAGTGGAGAAGAATGTGGAGTTTACAGAGATAATCAAGTTTCTGAAGAGATGCAGAGTTGTTTATGCTTTAGCTACACCAACTATTATCTATAAGGATATAGTTGAGGATTTCTACAACAACGCTAAGTATGATTACTTTGACAATCAGACGATCATAAAGAGCAAGATTCAAGGAATGGAGATGTTTATTACAGAAGCTGACATCAGAGAAGCTCTCCAGATCAAGTTTGAAACCAGTGAAGATCCAAGAGAACTCTCATGGACTGAGCAGAAAGCCTGTTTCCTTAGGATGAAATACAAAGGACCGATCACTGATGGTTCTATGTACAAAGGGAAACTGGGAGTGCAGTTTAAGTATTTTTCTCATGTCATTATACATGTATTTGGATGTGTTAGTGGAGGTTATGATGTTATGAGGAAGAGTTTGAGCTCGTTAATGGTTGCGTTGACTCTCAACAAACCATTTAACGTTGCTGGGATGATATTGGACCATATGTTGGAGATGCTGAAAGGATTGAAGGTTAAGAAGTTCATGCTTTACCCTAGATTCCTGATGATGATTTTTGATCACAAGTATCCAAACCTGAAGAAGGATCCAACACAGATACTTGCTATGGATCATATGAACATTAGAACCTTGGTGAGAATGAAAGGTTATAAAGGTGTGCCTGATAATGAAAGACCACCTTACAGGAGGTTGTTTGGAGCCTTGGCTAGAGAGGATTACAATGATCCTGGAAAGAACACAGCAAGGCATCCTGATAGTGATAGTGACAATGATGATCCCTTAGTATATGCTGATGCTAGTACTAAGAGGAAATGACAAGTAGTCAATCCTGGAGCCAAAGGGAAGGGCAAAGGAAAGACAGATCAAGGAACTTCAAAGCAACAAGTTGTGAGAAAGAAATCTACTGCAAAGAAAGGTACAAGTTGGTGGATGAAGAGTCTGTAGATTCTGAAGAGACAGAGACTGAAGAACAATGGGATTCGGATGCTGAAAATGTCCAGACCACCAAACAAAAGGCCACTTTGGTTGGTGAGTCTGAATCACTAAACAGATCTATTGAAGAAGCTAAGAAGAGCAAAAAGTCTGTTGGTGCTGAAGATGAAGGGTTAACTATAAACTTGGATGAGTTGAACGAAGGTGAAACTGTAGTAGTTAACTTGCCCAAGCCCAAACACAAAACCATGGCCAAGAAAACAAGTTCAAAGCAACTTAGAGAAAAAGAGTTAGCACAACTCTTAAGAGGCAAAAGAGTTCCTGAAGCTGGAACGTCATCAAAACAATCTTCACCAGCCACAAAGAAGCAAAAGACTAAAGAGGCAACACAATTACCAGTGGATCAATTCAATATAGCACTGGATAATGTACTTGATATGTTCACAAAGCCTCAGAAAGGGAAGGAAACTGAAATTGAGCCATCAAAGTCAAAGTCCAAGTCAAAGAAAGTCACTGTGGATGACGAGGTTATGAAACAAGTAAATAAGAAAATGGACGACATGATGAAGATGTTAGTGGCTCAGCAAGCTGAAATTGCCAAGTTCAAGCTGAATGAGGAAAAGATGCTTCAGATTGTAGTAGCTTCTAAATCAAATCAGGATGAGATTGATGAGAAAGTGAAGAAGCTAGAAGCTAAGAACAAAAAGCTTGAGGGTAAGTGTTTGAGAAACAAAAACAGATTCAAGGCGATTAAAGAAGATAACAAAGAGTTGAAGGCTGAGAACAAACGCCTTAGTGAGCTGATTGACAACCTGTATAATGTTGCACCCAAGTTGAAGGAGGGTGAGGAAGACAAAGAAAAGGAAGTAGAACAGGTTGATTTTGAACCATCTGAATCTGATAAAGAGGAGGATGATGATGAGGATGAAGAATCGGAAAAGAGTGATGATGGAGATGATGATAATAATGATGATGATGATGCTGAGGGATCTGGAAGTCAGAAGGAGGATGAGAGTAGTAGTGATGATAATGATGGAGGAGATGATACTTCGAAGTTTACATTCGAAAAGAGACCACCTTCAAAGAAGAAGAAAGACACTGGTGAGTCAAGTTCAAAGAAGAAAGGGGAGAACGTTGATTCGGATGAGACTGTGTTCTGGAATGAGAAGGTGAGGTCCTTGACTGACGATGCTAAACAAGTATATAAGGACATGTTAGAAAGAAGAGAATGGACCATTGAGTTCACAGGTCGTTTTGCTGAAATATTCCAAACTGATGATATGCGATATGAATTGGAATATAACGATCCTGACTTGGAAGAAGGGGAAGTACCTGCATCTGTGGCAAAGGAGATCTTGGATGGGCTTGCACAGAGGGTAGGGAAAACATTTGAAGAATTCATTGTTGATGAGTCGATTCCACATATTCCTGAAAAGGATATTGGAAGTCACTCTGATGATAAAGACACCCCTGAGTTTGAAGAAGTTGAAATAGAAGATATAACGCATGAGGAATACCCACAATACTTCAGACAAACTGATGAAGATTTGGTGTTTCCTGATTTTACTGAGATTCCTAACACGTCTGCAAAGAAAAAGGCAAAGAAAAGAAGTGCTGAGTTTGTAGAAAAGGTATTTGGAACTGATATGCCTGAATCTTCAAATAAGTCTGATGAATTGAAGAATTATTTGAAGAAGTTAAGATTGATGGATGAGAACCGACCGAAGCCTGAAGCTCAAGGAAACTTTTACAGATTTCATAATGCTAAGTTCAGAGGCAGAGCTCTCGGGTGGACATACTTGGGCAGGCTGAAGTGTCTAGCTGCCAAGTGGGAATCAGGGATCTTGTATTTCTACAGATTCATTGACTTGTTGACTCTACCATACTGGGCGGTTAGAGATCTATGCAGATTCCCTATGTCGGGTGCTTCAGTGAATAATACTCATGTCGGTTGGTGCGCAGACAAGTTGGTTTGGGAAAGCAGAACTAGATGGAATAGATTCAAACCACAATATCCCCGGAGGAAAGTTCACAGGGATATTGATCCCAGAACCAAGCTGAAGAGGGTTACCTTGATATATAAGGCACCTGAAGTGATGAGAAAGATACCTTTGATGCCTATGCCGCAACACTTCAGTGCTGACTTCATTTTCTGGTATTATGATTGGAGGAAAGCAGAAGCGGTGATTGTGTTGAGAGATGGAAAGGATAAATACAAGCATGTGCATGTATTTGATCCTATGTGGTTGATAAATTGCACTTTCGAAGACATCATCATGCTCTTTTATAATCCGATTCATCATGAGCCGAACGATGCAGATCAAGCAAAGAAATACACACAAGTTGTTGGTGTTTGCTTTGCATATGATATTAATGCTGGTAGTAGTTTGGAAGGTAAGCTTGGCAAGATGGTGAAGATGGCGAACGTGTCAAAGCCGGTGAAGAGACGATTAGAGCCTGAGATGACGAAAGAACAAAAGAAACAGCTCAGAATCAAGTTGCTAAACAAAGCCATGGACGAAGACAGAAAACGATCTAATCAATAGTCGAGGGGGAGTTTGTAGATGCGTTTTGCGACTAGTGATTAGATAGTTAACATGTGTTAATAGGCTGAGAGGGGCGAAGGAAGATTGATATGGGCGAAGGTGAAAAGAAGATGGGCGAAGGTAGAGAGAAGTGGACGAATCTGGAACTGGACTACACAAGGAAGACACATTCGAGCACTACAAGTGGGCGAATGTGGAAATCACTCACATTCGACCAGTCAAACTGGGCGAACGTGCAGTGCCTATATATAGATTTTGTGATTTTGTAAGTTTAAGAGTGTCATGAGGTGTGTGTGTTTTCAGGTGTTGTTCCAGAGAGGTTTGAGATAGTTTGTGTGTGTGTTAGATTAACTGTTTGGATATTGTAATGAAGTTTTGAATGAGTTAATCTATGAAAAGTATTGAAAATGACTTTGATTGTGTTTTGATTTGAGTTTACATCAGTTTGTTCAAAGCTAGGGTTTCCGCACCTGGTTTTGTAACTTGTATGATCATATAATCCTGTTTTCGTGTCAAATTACGTCTCTACAATGGTCAAAATCCACACTGATTATCAGAGGGCGGATCTCTTTACCAAAGCTTTTGATAAATCCCGATTTGATTATCTTTTAAAAGCTAACGGTATAAAAGAGAAACAAAACTGATCATTACCTCGGTTGATCACTTTTTATTTTCAAATTTTTATGTTTTTACTGTTTTTCAGAAAAATCCAAAAACCCAAAAATATGTTTTACATTTTAAGGGGAGTTGTTATTCAGGAAAACCAAAAACATTGAAAAATCCAAAAAGCCATAAAAATAGAAAAAACCCAAAATGATTTCCAGGAGTAAAAGAGGAAATGATAGTACATTAGTGGGGATCTGACACATGCTAAAGAAATGTAATGCAATATGAGGCATGTGTTGATTTTGTGTGATGTGCTGATAGGCTTCGTAGACCTATTACTGCGTGCCTTAGTGATACAAACATAACGAACTACGCGCTAGTGGCTGAACACCTCATGGGCATATTGGTCTTAGTACCGTGATTTCGTTTGATAGGGTTGCCAAAATCTGAGGTTTCGGGTTGTTATGTTAATTGTTATCCGGGGTATTCTGATTGAGGAACTTTATGTGTATTATTGATCAAAGATCATTAATTGCATCGTATCAATTCACTGATGAAAATTTGTGATTGATATCAGTCTCAACCTGGTATATATGCACATGTTACTTTGCTGCATTAATTTGCTGACCTGTTAACCTCTGTGTTGTATATCTTGTAATATTACAGATAACATTTGGCATAATCACGTGTTACGACGAAGCTTTGTGCAAATTCCTTGATACGGGAGTATGTCGTGTGCGTGGGAACCATAAGCGTGTTAGTATAATACATCTAATAGCGTATCATTTTAAAGCACTGCATAAAAGTTTGCATGTGAGTTTACGTGGACAACAATATCAGCAGTTGCCAGATCACACATTGTCATTAATGATATGTGAAATAATGAATGTTTGAAGCTTAAAATGTGACAAAATGATTGAACGGGATTCGATTTTGAGATTTGGTAAATTTTCAAAAATTCCAATTTTCATTCGCCCCTTCGATGGGTCGAATGTGGAATTTCTGATACATTCGAACCTTTCATTTTGGATGAATGTGAGAGTTCAAGGTTTTAATTGTACATTTGAACCCTTATTCCACATTCGAGCCTTTAAATAGGGTCGAATGTAGAATAAGTTTCTCATTCGCCCAACATCAAGGGTCGAATGTGGCTCATTATATATACCATTTCTTTCATTCGAACCTCACTTCTGAAATTTTTCAAAATTTTTCACCATAACCAGACCTTGTTGCCCTTGCTTTTCTGATCCTTGATTATTGTTTCCTAGTCTATACTGATCATTTTCATACCATATTTGCAGGTATTCATTGATTAATGAATTCAGTATTAGGGTTTTTATGTTCGAAACCCTGTACATGGTTGTTGGACCAATTTGAAGTGTTTTTAATCGAAATTGTTACTTAGGTTTTAGTTTCAGATAGATTTAGGGGGAGAAGAATACAAAATCTAGGTTTATAAGTGTTTAATTGATTGACATTGATAGTTTGAAGTTGGATTAACCTAGATTGTTATTAAAATCTATCTAAAACTAAATAATCATAACAAATGATTGATCAGTAAGTTTAGTCGGTCATGTTAGTGGGTAAATGAATGAAAATTAGATGTTAAAACAAGCTGAATTGCATTTTGATGTTTGGACATATGATCAGGCACATTCGACCATAAAGAAACGGTCAAAAGTAGCTTTTTCCGGTCGAATGAAACTTGATCATAGGGACGAATGTGAGAATTTGGACGAAAGTGGAATTTTGTCTATGAAATTTCACATTCTAACTATTTTTTCTACATTCGTACTTCAAAATTCCTTCATTCGTACCCCCGTAGGGTCTAATGGGGAAATGTTGAAGACTAAATTTCAAATTTTGTCGATTTTGTCCGTTTTTAACAAATTTTCAATGTGTCGTTTTTGCAGATATACAAATGGCTGAACCACAAGCTGAGAATGTTGAAGTTCTAGTGCCAGAAGAGTTGCCATTTGAGAGTGCCCATAATTGTTGTGCATACTTGGGAGAAGTGAAGAAACTCACGGAATTTTCTGGAATCGTTGATTTTCTCAGAAGAAGCCGAGTTGTAGATGCTTTAGCAACTCCTGCTATCATATATAAAGATCACCAAGAGGACTTCTGGAGAAATGCACGTTATGATTTTTAGGAAGATAAGACTGCAATAGTTAGTAACTTTCAGGGGGAGCTTGCGATTGTTACTGAGAGTGACATTAGAGAAGCACTGAAGCTGAAAGATGAACCGACTGTTCCAAGAAGATTGTCTTGAATAGAGCGGAGATTGTGCTTTCTACGGATGAAATACAACGGACCAATAACTGACAGTGCTTTGAACAAAGGGAAGTTGTGTCCGCAATTTAAGTATCTTTCTCATGTGATTATTCATGTGTTTGGTTCAGTGATTGGTGGTTATGACGTAATGAGGAAGAGTCTGAGCTCATTAATGGTTGCTTTAGTGTTGAACAAACCATTTAATGTGTCGGGGATAATACTTGACCATATGCTTGAACCACTGAAGGGATTGTTGACGAAGAAGTTTTTGATGTATCCCATGTTTCTGCAGATGATCTTTGATCATAAATAAACAACATTGAAGAAAGATCCCACAAAGATTCTAGTTCATGATCATATGAACTTGAAAACTTTGATGAGAATGAAGGGTTATAAAGGAGTTCCTGATAATGAGAGACCACCTCACAAGAACTTATTTGGTCATTTGATTAATCCAGGATACAAGGATACGGGTGAGAACAAGGCAAGGAATGCTAACAGTGAGTCTGATACTGATGATCCATTAGTTCATGCAGATCCAACAATGAAGAGAAAACGACAAGTTAAGAATGCTGAAGCCAAAGGGAAGGGCAAAGCAAAGATGGAGGAGGCTGAACAGGCTAAGAAGCAAACTAAAAGAAAAAAAAGTGTTGCACAGAAAGGTACTCAGCTTGTTGATGAAGATTCTGTTGATTATGAAGAAATAGAAGAAGATGAGAGATGGAATTCTACTGATGAGACTGTAAAGACCTCTAAGCCCAAGGCCACTGTGGCTAGAGAGTCTGAAAGTCTAAACAGGACGATTGAAGAACAAGATCCTATTGATTTAGAAGGTGGAGAAGGAGATCTTGGTCTTGGTGCTAAAGATTTTAGTGGTGTTGTTGCAGAAAAACAGAAGAAACCAAAATACAAGACGATGTCTAAGAGGGATGTTAAAGAAAATCCTAAGAAAAGACGAGAGAAGGAAGTTGAAATCTTGTTGAAGGGAAAGAAAGTTCCTGATATTGGCACTTCATTGAAAGTTACTTCTACAGTAACAAAGAAGTCAAAGAAAACTACTACTGAAGCTAAAGTAGTTCCTGATTTGGATACTACTTTGCAGAATGTCCTGAACTTGTTCCAGAAGAAACAGAAAGCTCCTGAAGCTTCATCGTCTGTTCCAAAGGTTTCTGTTTCTGATGATGTGATGGAAGTTGTGAATAAGAGAATGGAAGAAATGATGAAGATTATTACTACATAACAAGCTGAAATTGAGATGTTCAGAAAGAATGAAGAGACAATGTTGCAGATTGTTGTGTAGATGCGTTTTGCGACTAGTGATTGGATATTAACATATGTTAGAGTGCTGATGGGTAGAATGTAAAACAGTTCTGGGCGAAGGTAGGCTAATATGGGCGAAGGAAGAAGAAAGTGGGCGAAGGTAGGTTGGAGCTTGACAGAAGTTGTAGGTTCGTACCCTTAACTGGGCGAATGTGGAAGTCTTCCACATTCGACCAGTGCATATGGGCGAACGTGCAGTCTCTATAAATAGAAATTGTGTTTTTGTAATGTTAAGAGAGTTATTAGTTGTGTGTGTTTTGAGGTCAGGTTCCTGGATAGATTGAGAGTGTTTGTGTGTGTTCTAGATTAACCTAAAACTCATTGTAATCAAGTTTATGCAAAAGTTAATCTATGAAAACCTTTGAAAATGATATTGATTGTGTTTTGATTTGAGTTTTTATCAGTTTGTTCAAAGCTAGGGTTTCCGAACCTGGTTTTGTAACTTGTATGATCACATAATCCTGTTTTAGTCAAAATCTTTCGCTCACAAAGTGGTATCAGAGCTATACAGATCATACAACAACAAATTTGATAAACTCAGAGCTGATTTGGACCTAATTTTGATCAATTCACATCTGTTTTTGAATGAAAATGGTTTTTGAGTGTTTTTGATTGATTTGAAGTTGATTTTGTGGTTAAAATTCAAAATTCCAAGAATTAAAGTTGTTCCAAATCAATTCCGAATCAAAACTTGATTAAGATCATTCAAATCCACAAACTTTTGAAAATCAGAGATCAAAATAACCGTTTTTCAAAGTGTAACCGTTTTTCAAACCTGAAATGGGCGAACCTGGAACCTGAGTGGTCGAATCTGAGAGTTTTTGGGCGAACCTGAGTCATTTCTGGTCGAACCTAGGTATTTTTGGGCGAACCTGGAAAGTTTTGGTTTGAAGTTTTCACTTTCGGGTCACAATTTTCACCTTCGATTGATCGGGCGGGCAAACCTGGAATAAAACCGGTCGAACCTAGGAATTTCTGGGCGAACGTGGATTTGTGTTAGTGTGTTTTTACATTCTGGTGAGATTTTACCTTCGATAGTTACTGTTTGGGCGAACCTGCATCAGAAGGGTCGAAAGTGAAGAATTTTGGGCGAACCTAGGATTAGTTTTTGGAAAATTTTTCTAAGTGTTGAATTTTTCGAAGTTCGTGATCATGTGGAATTTTCCGACTACTCCAGCAACGACACAACCACAACAGCAAGTGATGGAACCATGGACGGTGGCAGCACAAAAGACGAGCACACAGTCTTCGCAACCGATTAACTACATGGCTCAAAGTGCACCTCCAGCACCACAATCTGAGTACTGGGGAGTAGCAGCAGCGGTGGTAAACACTCAAACTACAAATGCTATTTCCACACTGATTAATGATTTGTCTTCAGGTAGCGGGAATCGGCCACCGAAGCTCATGGAGATACAAGAATACAATCAGTGGCAGAAAAAGTTCAAGATACATTTGGAAGGCATGGGAGTGGAGGGTGCAGAGGCATGGAACATGATTGCTAGAGGTTACACAGCACCAGTTTTGGAGAATACAGGTGAACCAGTTCCATTGGAGAGTATGGCTGAGGATGAGAAAAAGAAGTTTGCTGTGGAGAAGAAAGCTTTTTCCCAATTGACACAGGCAATCACAAACGATCTGTTACATCAATTTGGGACTTGCACTACATCTAAGCAACTGTGGGATATGCTTAAAAGGAGGCATGATGGGAATGATAAGACTAGAAATTTAAGGATGGAAGAATTGAGAAAGGAGTTTGAGAAATTTTCTTATATTGGCAATGAAACTTTAAAAGAATTAACTCCTAGATATAGTCATTTACTAAGTGAATTGTCTAGTTATGGTATACAGATTCCTATGACAAAGCAGGTGGATAAATTTGCAGATGCTTTACCACCACACTGGGATCAGCATGTGGAAGTTCTCATGGAGAAGGATGCATACCAATTCTGGTCCATTCAAGAGTTTATAGAGAAGCTGGAAAACAAAGAATTGGAAGAGAAGAGGAAAGCTAGACGATCACAGATTCCTCAGAATCCCAACTTATATTTTGGAGGTACTTCAGTTCCAGCTAGTAACTCAAGCTTAGGAGGGCTAGTGGCACCACATGTTGCATGTATTTCCAATGTTATGGAATCACCAAAACCTACCATCAACTACCATCAACAAACATCTTCTTTCTCACAACCATCAAACCCACCACCACAACAACAATATAACAATTCATACATTCCACCATTTTCCCCAATGCAACAAGCTGCTTTCAATACTGCTAGCCAATCTCAACAACCAATGAACCAAGTTACACAACCGAATCAACAACCGGTGGTTTTGGAGACTTCTAACTTGGGAAATGTCACGGTTGAAGTTGCTCAGCAACACATTGCATTAGTCTCTGCAATGGTTTCATCTTATAATGGCTTGGTTGCTAGTCAAATTGGAAACAACAACCTAACCAATGAAGACTATGCACAGATTGACAAGGAAGAGATGGAACTAATTGATATTCAGTGGGCGTTTGCAAGCATCATGAGAAGAACTACAGAGTTTATTGAGAAAACAGGTAGAACGGATTTGGGAACTTCTCCTAACACAACCTACGGGTTCAACAAGGAGAAAGTTACTTGTTTTAACTGTGGAGGAAAAGGTCACTTTAAAAGAGAATGCACTCAGCCACCAAAACAAGGTAATAGGAACCCATTCAATGCAAGCTATCAGAACCGTCAACAACAAAACCAAGTTTCTTACCAAAACAATAACAACTACCAAAACCGTCAAAACAACTTTAATAATAACCAAAACAGTCATACCAATTACTACACCGAATGAGACACATCAGAACACTAATCAGAATCAAGCATTGGTGACTCAACAAGATGAACGGTTTGATTGGTCGAGTATGCAAATAGGTGTTGAGGAAATTACTACTGGTGGAAATGTGGCTTGTGTTGCTTATCAGGTTGATATTGAAGAGTCAGTGACAGTTGATGAGAAGGTAGAAACTGAGGTTGAAAGTGATGAGTCTGAGGCTGAAATGGATATGGAGACTGAACCTGCTGAGGTTAAAGCTGAAGAAACTAACTCTGGAGTGGTGATTGATACTGTTTCCGATGTTCCTGAGGAGTGTGAATCGGTTTATTCTGATTCAGACAGTGAATCTGAGACGGAAGCAAGTGTTATTTCTCTAGATGATGACATTAATCAGTTGCTAGCAGAAGCGGATTTTCTGATGACGAGGAAGTCGTGCATTGCAGATGATGCTTTCACCAAGATTGACTATTCCAGATTCTTTGCTGGAAAGGAAGCTCATTTCGCTTTGATGGCCATGACTGATCCGCCAAAACCTGTAAGTTCTGAGTGTAGCACTGATAATAAAAGTGATAAATATTGTGGTACATGTGATAGATTGACTGAGGAGAATAAACAACTCCGTGTTCAACGTGATAGTGCTATCATGAACAGTCAATCTACTCGCAAAGAGTTGAATGCTTTTAACAAGGTATTAGATGGCTATAAAAAGGACATTTCTGACTTGAAAAACACTTTGTCTTTAAAACAATTGGCAATTAACAACTACATAAATGAAATTGAAAATACCAAGTTGGAAATGGCCGCCATCAAATGCTTTGCTGAGAAAGTAAACAAAAAGTTGGAAAGCGATAAGCACATTGCTTATGTGGTAGACCACATCATTGATGATCAAACCACTAATTACCGATCTGTGCCATCTCCGGTGCTTTTTGAAAATCATAATTGTCACCAAGTGACACCAGAGAGCTCAGTAAAATCAGACTCATCATCGGAAAATGAATCTAATACCTCGAGTATTGGTGATCCACATTCCGATGTGAGACCGATTTTAGGTTTCAATGATGAGGGTGTTACTGCTGAAAGTGTTGATTCAGACACTGAGAGTGATGATACTGGTTGTAATCAAACTGTTAATGCATGTGAAATTCCAAAAGAAAATCACATCATTACAAATGAACCAGTTTCACCATCTCAGATTGTGATTCCGATGGCAAATGCTCATCGTGAGAAAAAGTCTGAAAAGAATGTGGTAAAGAAAGATCTTGAGAAGAATGTGGTAAAGAAAGATCTTGAAAAGAGTGTTAAGAATGAACAGTGTGACAAACATGTCAAGGTGTTTTATCGGATGGAAGGATCCGATAAAATCATCTCTGACGAGGAATTTCCAATCAAAAATGCTAACTATGCTAAAATCGATAAAATCTGGCAAGAAAGCACCATTTGGTTCCCAAAACATGAGAGAACAAATGAGATCCCACCTGCCATTTTAAAGAAATTGTATTTGGATGTTCCTCAAGAACCAAAGGTCCATGTCACAGAGTTCATTCGACCCAAAAACAGAGCTAATGGTTTTCATGAGCCTACTTACTCAAAAGGGCCACTCCCTGAGAGTTTGAGGAATCAACAGTACAATGATCAATATCCTGTTAGATCATTTGCTCAACCAAATGCTCCAAATGTTTTTGAAGAGTACCGTGCATGCTTTAAATGTGGGGAACGAAGGCATTTACTTGCTCAGTGCCCATATGTAAGACATAAAAGGCACGAGGTTGAAGTGAGGAATTCCATGAGAAAACCGATTGATCATTATGTTCCACCACATAGGCGAGTTGTTCCACAACAACAACAGTTTTACAATCAAAACAATTTTTACCAAATGAGGAACAATCGTCCAATTCAATATGATCGAAGGAATCGGCTTGCTATGGAACAATCATGGAGAAAGCCTGTGGTGAACGCAACATTTGATAGGCAAAAGGTTCCACCGAAACCGATTGTCAAGTCAAGTGTTGGACCTAAGTCTGTTAAATCAGATAAGGTAACCAAGAAAGTTACATTTGTTAACAATGTTCAGAAACCAACTGAGAACCCAAAGTCTCAGATTCGTATTTTGAAAAGGTCTGAACAATCTTGGACACCCAATGGTACTCCAGGAGCCTCTACTTCAAAGGTTGATAAGAAAAAGGAAACTGTTGTGGACAATCAGAAAAAGATTGATCCAAAACAAAAAGTTGTTGAAAATGTGTCTAAGAATGTTTCTGTGAAAACTGATATTCCAAGACCCAAGACTCAGGCTTGGGTCCCCCGAAAGAACTAAATGATTTACTTTTTGTGTGCAGGGAGCTTCAGCTAGCCCTATTAGCAGTCTTTGGATTGTTGATAGTGGAGCTTCAGGCCACATGACAGGGGATCTTGCGTTGTTGTTCGACGTGAAGAACATCAATGGAGGGTATGTCGCTTTCGCGGGTAATAAAGGTGGATATATCACGATGGAGGGAAGCGTGAGTAATGGGATAGTGAGCTTTGAGCGTATATCGTATGTGAAACAGATCGATTATAATCTGTTGAGTGTCAGTCAAATTTGTGATAAACAATTTACTGTGCATTTTGATGACAAATCCTGCTATATTCTGAAACCGGGCTTCAAAATTCCTAAGGAGTGGATAATGTTGAAGGCACCTCGCGTCAACAATCTCTATATTCTTGATATGTCCAAGGCGATGACATCACAGGGGCAAATTACATGTTTTCTATCTAAAGCGACTGAGAAAGAATCGATAATGTGGCACCGAAGAATGGGGCACATTCATCTGAGGAAAATGAATCAACTTGTGAGAAATGGGCTTGTCGATGGAGTAAACGTGAAACATTTCCATCTGAATGACAAGTGTGTGAGTTGTAAGAAGGGGAAGCAACACAAACAGCCCCACAAAGTGAAGAAAGTTAACTCTGTAGAGATGCCACTTGAGCGATACAGGATTATGTGATCATACAAGTTACAAAACCAGGTGCGGAAACCCTAGCTTTGAACAAACTGATAAAAACTCAAATCAAAACACAATCAATATCATTTTCAAAGGTTTTCATAGATTAACTTTTGCATAAACTTGATTACAATGAGTTTTAGGTTAATCTAGAACACACACAAACACTCTCAATCTATCCAGGAACCTGACCTCAAAACACACACAACTAATAACTCTCTTAACATTACAAAAACACAATTTCTATTTATAGAGACTGCACGTTCACCCATATGCACTGGTCGAATGTGGAAGACTTCCACATTCGCCCAGTTAAGGGTACGAACCTACAACTTCTGTCAAGCTCCAATCTACCTTCGCCCACTTTCTTCTTCCTTCGCCCATATTAGCCTACCTTCGCCCAGAACTGTTTTACATTCTACCCATCAGCACTCTAACATATGTTAATATCCAATCACTAGTCGCAAAACACATCTACAAACTCCCCCTCGACTATTGATTGGATTGTCTTCGTGTTTAAGTCTTGGTCGTTTTCTGATTATCTGAACCTTCGACATTCTGTACCGGATCACTAGCTAGGGACATACATGAATAATGCACTAACATGTTGTTGCATCAAAGACTAATCAAGATGAGTTAGAGAAAAAGTTAAAGAAGTTGGAAGAAGAAAAAGATGAAATTGATGCACGTAGTAAAAGAAATAGGATATTAATTGTAGGAATGAGGGATGAAAACAAAAAGTTAATTGAAGATAACAAGAGGATGAACAAATTGTTAGACAAACTGTATAGTGAAGCTCCTCAACTTAAAGAAGGAGAAGAGGAAGAGGAGAAAGAGGAAGAACAAGTAGACTATGAAGATTCACCAGATGAGGATGAGGGAGATGATGATAAATCAGGTGATGGTTCTGATGATGATGATGAAGATGGTAAGTCTGGTGAAAAGAAGAATGATGATGAGGAAAGTAGTAGTGATGACGATGATAATGATGCTAGTAAATTTAGTTTTGAAGAGAGAGAGAGAGTAAGAAGGGAAGTGCAGGTCAATCTAGTTCTAAAAAGAAGTCTGGTGGAAATGTAGATGGTGATGATGATATCTTTTGGACCGAAAAGATTAAATCTTTATCTAATAATGATAGGAACTTGTACAGACAAATGCTGAACAAGAAAGTCTGGACAATTGAGCTTACAGGAAAGTTTCCTGAGATCTTTGAAGTTGATGATATGAGATTCGAATTAGAATATAATGATCCAGATCTTGAAGAGGGAGAAGTGTCAGCTGCTGTGTCGAAAGAGATACTTGAAGGTATTGCGCAGAAAGTGGGTAAGACACTTGAGGAGATTATGAAGGAACAGGTGATTCCTGACATACCTGAAAAGGATGTAGGAAATCATTCTGATGAACAATCTTTTGAGAAGGAAGAGATTGAGATACAAGACATCACACACGAAGAATATCCTGAGTATTTCAGAGATAAGAGTGATGAAGTTTTCCCAGACTTGACAGAAGTGAACTTGAAAGAAGCTGAATATAGAGCAAAGAAGAAAAGTGATGCTTTTGTGAAAAACTTGTTCGGAGAAGGTAATCAGAAACCAACAACTGAGCAGAGGGATAGTTTGAAGACTCTGTTGAAGAATTTGAAAGAAATGGACGATAAAAGACCAAAACCTGAAGCAAAGGGTGGATTCTACAGGTTTCACAACCAATTGTTCAAAGGCAGAGCCCTAGGTTGGAAATACCTTAGACAATTGAGGTGCATTGTAGTGAAATGGGAAAAAGGAATTATGTACTTCTACAGATTCCATGACATTCAGACTCTACCGTACTGGGCGGTGAGAGATATATGCAGATTCACTATGTCTGGTGCTTCAGCAAATAATGATGTGGTTTGTTGGTTTGCTGATAAACTAACTTGGGAGAGCAGGACGAGGTGGAGTATGTTTAAACCACAGTATCCCAAGAGGAAAGTGCATAAAGAGATTGATCCAAAGACAGGTTTAAAGAAAGTGACTTTGAAGTACAAATCTCCGATTGTGATGAAGAAGATTCCGTTAATGCCGATTCAGCAGCATTTCAGCTCTGAATTCGTTATGTGGTACTATGATTGGAGAACGGCAGAAGCAGTGATAGTGTTGAAGGATGGAAAGGATGCGTATAAGAAGATTTATGTTTTTGATCCAATGTGGATCATTAACTGTGCATTTGAAGACATCATCATGCTCTACTACAATCCGATCTATTGTGAACCGAATGATGTAGATCAAGCTAGAAAGTATCAACAGGTTGTGGGAGTTTGTTTTGCTTATGATATCAATTCGGGAAGTAATCTGGAGAAGAAACTCGGTGAGAAAGTGAAGATGAATGAAGTGCCGAAACATTCGACAAAGCGAAAGCTTGAGCCCGAGATGACGAAAGATCAGAAGAAACAACTGAGATTGAAGCTGATTAACAAACAAATGGACGAAGCGTGAAGGCAATCCAAGCAATAGTCGAGGGGGAGTTTGTTAGTGCATTATGTGCGACTAATGTTTTGGATTGCGATTTCAAAGTTGTTTTTGTAGAATCGGGAGGGCGAATGTAGGATTTTATAGGATCGAATGTAAAGAAGTTGGGGCGAACGTGGAGAAGACTGGACGAATGAAGACTGACTGAAGAACATGTGCTGATTCGAACTGTGTTAAGGGGTGAATGTAGAAAAGTGTGCACATTCGACCTAGCACAAGGGGCGAATGTGCAACACCATAAAAGCTTGATTTTTATTTTACATTGTAACTTTTGCCATTTTGAGTCTTGTGTTCAGTTTAGGTTTTCTCTCTAGGTTGTGATCAGTGTCTAAAGGTTTTATTAACTTGAAACATCAATTGTAAAGATCTTATCAAAGTTAATTAATGAAAATGGAGATTGAAAAGGTGAATTTGATTGTTTGATTCGTTAACTATCATTTTGTAACTGATCTAGAGTTTCCGCACCTAGATTAGTAGACTTGTATGATCATCTAATCTGTTTTTGACAAAACGATCCTCTACAACTTACTTTTTGCAGGTACACATACTTCAAAAAAAAATTATGATAGCTAGCATGTTATATTTATGTGTAAATTTTGGTTTTCTTTGCAACATCAAACAATCAGAACATCTTATTTTGGTTGGAAGGAAGCTTGCGAATGGTTCTCGTGGACTTCTTAGTAAGACATCAGATCAAATAGAAACTCAGGTAAGATGGTATTTATATGCTTTCTTAAATGAGTTCATTTTTGGGCTGTGAATTCTGTTCAACTTAATTTTTACACGTATAAATTAGGTTTTTGTGTAAAAATTACTTTCGTTGTATAGAATATCCCACCTTAGGACTTTATGATGTGGTTAGTTGGTTCTATTTACACACAATTTTATATCCCGCCTTAGGATTTTATGTAGGTAGTTGGTTCTATTTAAAAACACAACTTTGTCTATAGATAAGCTAATAACCATCTGCATCATGACAATTATGTTTGTTTGAAAAATTAACAATCTAGAGGCCTCTATTTGGATGATTGTTTATTTTGGGATATGCAAATGTGTGTTGGGGCCAATGAGTGATGGATGAGGCTTTCTAATTACTGTTGTCATATGTCTTTTGTGAATGCTTTTTAGAGCTTCGGGAAACACATGGCAATTCATCTGCATATACACCAATCCAAAGCTTCAATTCTTAGGTTGGATGGTACGGGGTAGTGCCCCATGCCACATTAGTACGATAGTGCCCCTACACCATTGCATGGGTGTTAGAGGGAATGGGAATGGAATCCCCTGTCTATGTGGCACAATGGAGCCCTTAGAGGCTCCATTCCATACCAACCAACCTTAGTATTGACGTTATGTGTTATTAGGTTATGCTTAAATTTTTAGTAAAATATATTGTAGCATTTATAAATTATGACCATTTTGTTCAAGCAATATTTTTTATCTTAATTATGTCAACACGTGCCAGAAGTAGCCCAAACAAGAAAACGGAGATCAAGCAAGGCAAACAAGGTCAAAGGCCACAACAATCTCAGTAGAAGTAGAAGCATCATTAGGTAATCTTAGACGGAATTTTTTTGGTCAACCAAAGATACATGATGGCAAAACTTAGAAATTAACCACTCTTTTGCATTACAAAAAAGGTCTGTATGCCGACATCACTTTTCATCATGGTAGCAACAACTATTATATCAGTTTCGTAATTGTATTTACGCTCTTTTTTAAAGTGACATCTTTTTATTGATCTTCATATGTAAACCGCCGCAACGCGCGGGTACAATTACTAGTACTTCAACAAGTATATATATACAGGCAATCACATAGACAGAACCGGTCCAAGGGATTCAAGTGCCTCGGCCGAGCCGGAAAAAAGGCATTTAAGCCCTAACCATAGCCGGCCCTAGGGATCCAAGTGCATCGGCCAAGCCGAAAAAAAGGCCCTTAAGCCCTATTCATAGAATTTTATGACTTCTCCAAAGAGTTTAATTACCACCTTTTTTCCTATTCATAGAATTTTATGACTTCTCCATTAAAGATTCATTCAAGTTTTCAAGTTTTATTCATACTATTTTGTTTCCTTCTTTCTCTAAAATTGAAGATTTTACGGGTGCCTCACATATAATTCCAAAACTTTGAAGGTGCCCTGTTTAAAAAAAAACTTTAAATTTTCTTTTTTTCTTGAATTCCAAGTACCTGTAGAAGATATGGATCCACACATATAATAAAATTTTGGCCCCTTAAAAATCTGTGCCTCGGCAGGGGGTGCGCTCGCCCACCCCCAAGGCCGGCTCTACACATAGAAATTCATAACGCACAATGAACAATGTTCCATTCGATATTCGTATTTAGTCTGTTCATAACTTGTAAACATGTTAAACAAATATAGCAGTAAAAAAGTTAAATGAGTATGGAACGACTATGGTTGTTAAGAGAACATGAAAACTCCTAATTTAATCATAACTTAAAATTTAAGTAAAAAAATAGAAAATTAGTTCTGAGGTTCTCTTTCACACATCTTCCTCATTTAGGAAAAAATCAATAATAAACAAAAAAACCTAAGCTACTGCATATGTGTAGTGTAAGTTAAAACCCTAAAACCCCCCACCCCTAACTTACACCGACCTAAAAACCTAATGCCACCCCACTACCCTCACCTAAAAACTTAAATCGCTTAATTAAAAACCTAAATACCCATCCACCCCAACCAAAAAACCTAAACTCACCCCACCCACTGTCTACCAAAAAACCTAAGCCCCACCCATCAAAACCAAAAACTAAACACCCTACTCAAAAACCTAAACTCACTCTACCCACCCTCGCCCAACCCCAAAACCTAAACCTTACAAGCTAAACTAAACCCAAATGCTTAGCCAGATATTTACTACACATGTGCATTAGAATTCGCATTTTTTAATTTTTTTTTCTGAATTGGGATGACATGGGAAGGAAAAGCTTCGAACCAGTTTTTTTAATTTTTAACTTAAATTTTGAGGTATGATTTTTTTATTTTTTTAATTTAAATAAGATTTCTCTAATTCTCTATCTAACTATGAGTTTTCTATATATATATATATATATATATATATATATATGAAGTAAGAGGAGAAACCTTAGAATTTGAAGAAACTCTTAAAAACTCATTTAGTGGACAATAATGCTCCACATAACCAATGAAATTAAATTATTTTTTATTAATCAAAGGCTATTTTAGTCATTCAACTATGTCTCTCACACATGTGGCATATATATAAGTCTTCTTCTCTCTCTCTCATTTTTCAAATTTTGATTACTATCCATTCCCTCTCTCCCCCCTCTCTTTATCTCCTAGATGTAGATGTGCATATAAAAACCCCCATTGAACCACCACAGTCAACCACCTAGACACCGTCCATCACCGTTAACCACCATCATCATTATCATCATCTACAACAACCACAATCGTTCCATTCATCGAACCACCACAGTCGTTCCATTCATCGAATCAACACAGGATGGAAACAACCACCAGTGTCATCATCATCGAAGCCTACCACATAACCATTCATCAGCATCGTCATCGTTATCATCCTTATCACCCACAACCGGTTATTTTTTTAGGTTTATTTTTAGGGTTATTTTAGGGTTTAATTTGAAATAATTTGTGGATTTTTGTTAAAACCATTATAGATTGAACAAAACTTTGTTTTTTAGAATGACTATTGAGGGGAAAATGGCTGGAAAACACTGTTTTTAGTTCGCCCCCTGTTTTGGTTCGATCCCTGTTTGAAAATAAAATTAATTTGCTCCAGTAGTTCAATAATTTTGGGTATGTGTTTATGGGGTTTTTTTTGTTGTACTAGAATGCAGAATTTCAGTTAAAAAATAAAATTATTTCTTAAAAGTGACTTTAAAGTTATGTTATTATTTATTTCTGGGATTTTTTTGTGTGTTCATCGTTTTTGTGAGTCGCATAAACAATGGTTTGTAGCATTTTCGATTTTTTGGGTGGTTTCATCTCTGATTGTTGATGGTGTTTCACTACGATGATAGAATTGACTGTGTATGGTTTAGAAAGATTTTTTTTGAAAACGATTCTTTGTATTACCTTTTTTACAGTTCCGTACGTTATAATGGTGGATTTTTGTCTTTCGTTACATGTAACAGGTTTCCATATGTTAGCGTTTCAGGATTAAAAAATTCCCAAAGCTACGGGGCAGCATCTAAATCAGCAATGTATAACCAAAAAAATAAGACACAAAAAAATTTAAATAAAACATAAATATGAGAAGGAAAGTTAAATACCAATGTTAGCGTTTCAGGATTAAATAACACGGCAAAAATGCGATAAACCATGTTTCTAGTATAACCCTGAAACAAAAAAATAAAAATAAACAAAAAAATGGAAAAAAAATTCAAATTAACATGTCGTTGGAATTGGAATATAAATCATATAACATTATCTTAACACACCGTTAACAATATTTAAAATGAAATATACAATTAGGGTTCCTAAAGAAAATGATTAAAATTAACAAAAAAACATATCACCTACATTGAACATAACATAATTAAAGTAACCTAAACAAAAAATCATATACCATAAGCATAGATCATAGATAACTAATACCACATAATTAGATAATATTAAGTAAAATAACATATCCTTCAAACTTCTTATAAAAATTAACAAAAATTTCACAGAAATTACATAAAATAAGCATCTAGTATAGGATTTTTAAATCATAACGTTAAAAAGTAAAAAAAAACACATATTAAGTTAAACAAAAAACAGAATGCGCATCATATTTTCCGAACTAACGAAACACTAATATCGAAACATCATAAAAGTAACCTAAGCAAAACATCATATACAATAATCATAGATCATAGATAACTAATCTAACATATAATAACATAATATTATAGACAATAATATATACTCCAAACATATTATAAAAATTCAGGATTTTTACATATTAAATAAAAAAAACAGAATGCACATTATGTTTTTCGAACTAAAAAAACAATAACGTTAAACCATCATGAAAGTAACCTAAACAAAACATCGTATACAATAACCATAGTTCATAGATAACTAAATCTAACATATTATAACATAATATTAATGACAATAACATATACTCCAAACATATTATAAAAATTTAAAAAAATTTTACAAAAACTGAAATGAAATAAAAATTAAGGATTTTTACATATTAAGTTAAACAAAAACAAAATGCACATCATGTTTTTCGAACTAAAAAAACAATAATATTAAACCATCATCAAAGTAACCTAAGCAAACCATCATATAGAATAATCATAGATAACTAATTTAACATATTAAGTTAAACAAAAACAGAATGCACATCATGTTTTTCGAACTAAAAAAACAATAATATTAAACCATCATGAAAGTAACCTAAGCAAAACATCATATAGAATAATCATAGATCATAGATAACTAATCTAACATATAATAACATAATATTAATGACAATAACAAATCCTTCAAACATATTATAAAAATGTAAAATATAATTTACAAAAACCGAAATGAAATAAAAATTCAAGATTTTTACAGAATAATGTTTAAAATTAAAAAAAATTATATTAAGAAGAAATAAACAGAAAAACACAAAGAGTAATCCAACGAATAAATTTAAACCAAAAGAGAATGCATCTGAAGTTTTTCGAAGTAACAAAACCTCAATAGCAAACCGTAACAACATTATGTTCTTCATCAACCAAAGAATACAGATCCAGTGATGTGACAGAAGAAAACTTCGGCGATTAGTATAACAAATGAAACAAAAAATCAGACATTACAAAAATAACAAAACAAACACATACCTTTTACCAAGAAGACACAACAGGTGGTTGAGAAGAACATAACAACGCTGATGAGAAAACAAAGAGAAGATTCATAACAAAAACATAAATTTGACTTTGAAGAACAAAATAACAAACGAAGATAATTAAACGAAAAAAATACCTTAAACGAAAACAAAACAAACACAGCTTCGGCAGAGATGATGAAGAACACAACAGATCTTGAAAAATCTTGACGAAATCAGATGAACAAAGAAGAGGGAAAGAGAGAGAGAGAGAGTGAGTGAGTGAAAAAAGGGTTTTGAAAGAGTAAAGTGAGTGTGTGTGTTGTTTTGAAAGAGAAACGGGTCGGGTTGATCCGATATCCAAATGAATGAGAATGGAACACGTTAGTAAAATTAACCTGGTGATTACACATCAACTGCACACTTCCCCAAATGGGGTAAGTGAATATGGTGCTGTTGCAAATGTAACCTTACATGTGCAACCAATCAAAACTACGTAGTTTTGGTAAATTTCAATTAAAAATCATTTTCACAAATTAGTTCCCATGATTATCTGAGTATGTATCCAAATGAAAAGCTAGTTTTCGTTTATCAAAATGATAATGGAGATTACTCGACCCAATCCCTATGAGTAGCCATGGCCCAAAGCTTCACTATTCCATGCTTCTTATATTTGTTCTCTTGATTTTTTTTGTTTACAAACGAGCAAAATTTTCAATCATACTTCTTCATATATTGTTTTCGAAACAATCAAAGTTAATATTTTTAATTGAAATTTACCAAAACTACGTAATTTTGATTGGTTGCACTTGTAAGATTACATGTGCAACAACACTATATTCACTTTCCCCATATTATAAAGCAAAAAGAGTATATTATTATTATTATTATTATTATTATTATTATTATTATTAAAATACAGTATTTAAAAACAATTTACTAACCAATTAATCATTTATCATCTCTAAATTACTCTTATCATGTAAATAATAAATCTACACATGTGTAGTTTATATTTTTTTTCCGTATACGTTTTAATTTTAAAAATTAAATTAATTTCTTTTTATTTTCTATTTTAATAATAATAGCAATAAGTCTAAAAAATGAAATTAATTTGAATTGTTTTTATCTGAGTACTTTTTGCGGTTCTCACGGGAAATATAAGTTCTCATTTTAACTCTCGTACGAACACACATATTACAAAAGGGAGTGTACAAATGATGCGAGTGAATTATCTTAATTGACATTGAAATCTCACCAACCTTAATATCATTGCATGCAAATGACCTCTTCTACAAAAGGGAAATATAATTAGTCCACTCCTTTTGAGGCATCGACCATCAAAATATGTGATGCTTCCCTTTTCCTTAAACTAACTTCATTACATAATCCCTATCTATAATCTATAATCTATATCTATAATCTATAATCTATAATACATTATAAAGGAGGAGTGATGGCTAGCATAGTCATTTTCATTTCCGTACAAATTAAGAAGCAACATGTACAACATATTTAAGCAATAAATTTAAGGGTATTATGGGGATAGTTGTGCCAATTAAGACACTTAGAAGGGTAAGGTAGACATTTCACTCATCTCCTCCTTTACAATATCAAAACAAATTTACAATCCTACCCTTGATTTCCCCTTAATTCCATCTTTTACATGCTCTCTTCTTAGACTATATCCCTCTTTCGATTCCTCTTCCGGTTATAAAATCATCACCCACCCAATGAATTGGATTGAATGAAACCATTAACTCCCATTGATTGAAATCGTTTGATTTCTTCAATCAACTCAACTCAACTCAACTGTAGCATTAAATCCATATGTTTCAATTGTAGGTTTCATCACATAGTTATCATCAATCTCTCTTTATCTTCTCATAATTTATCGAAATCTCTTTAATACAAAACCCTTGAGTCTATTCCAATGGAAAACAATGCTCCAAAAAGATCAATGAGAGAACAGTTTGACGGGATGTTTATCGGTCAAACTCTAGAAATCTTTTTGCGTCGTCATGTTCCACGGTGAACGGCGGATCCTTCCACATCAGCCACCATTTAACATCGTTGCGTTCAATTCTTGATTATTCCGATAGGTTCCCGGCGTTGTCTCCGGAGTTTAATCCGTACTATTATCACAACTTTGTGTAGGTAATATTCATCCTGGAGTTTTTTTATTTAATCAAATGTCTGTTTTCTGTTGTTAGTTGATCGATTGATTTTGCTTCGCCAGGTGCGTGTTATCGGAACATATTTATGTTTCTGTATATGAACATATGATGAAATATAGATATTTTTTCATTTCAATTTACAAACTCATGTGTGTAGGTTTATTTGGACGTGATTGTGATCGGATGCAAATTTTGGTTGCACATCAAGCTTACATGGTTTACGTGAAACTTACGCCTATTTTAACGAACATTGTATCAATACTCTGTTTTGATTACTAACTAGCAAGATGTAATCTTGGATTGAAATTTTGTTGAAAGGAAATGTTGCATTTTTATTACTAGGAGTGATTAGCAGTTCAAAGATATGAGGATATATTTATTCTTTGATATTATTTTTGTTGGTTAAATATTTTTTAGGCCCTTAATGTTATTTAGCTAGATCAAAAAGTCAAGCTTGTTCGTGAATTTGATGGGCATGTTTTGAGATGTATTCATGAATAGTGTATAGTAAGTATTCCAATGGAGAACATCAAATTTGTAATTTCTTCCTTTCATGGTCAACTTTCAGCCTTTTCAATGCATCCTTATGGGTGTCGTGTCCTATAGGTGTAAACGCCCTCTTTTTTTATATTATATTACAACCAGATCAAAAAACAAAAGAAAAACTTCAACTAGATCAAAAAACAAAAGAAAAACTTTTTTTCCTTATTTACATTAACAAAGATATGGAAGTAAGTTGTTGTTTGGTGTAATCCTTCCATTGGCTGTTTTAATAGGGTGATTCAACCGTATTGAATTGCATCTCATTCAAAGCTTATTCTATTGCGTACTTGTAACGTTTTATATTTATGGTGGTTATGAAAGTAATTGTGTTTTGTTCCAGGATGGTAAAACACTTTACAATGAATTGGAAGTGGTTGAAGGTATGATGTTGGATAGAGGTTATATATCACTTTACTTTGTCACCAATACAAAGAACCAAAAATGTGTAAGCATTAAAACTTTTTTGAACTCTTTGAAAGTTGAAAGACTTTCAGTATAATCTAATACTGTTATACGCTTTTTCTGACTTTTTTTTTTCATTTCTGCAGGAATTAGATGACCCTTCGATTTTGATCCATGAGAAAAAATCTCTAGCTTAAATGCTATTGTTAAAGTTCTAGAGTTGGATTTGAAGGTAATATTTTTATGTGATAACAGATAATAAATGCTTGTTTGTGATTTTGGACATCTTTTTGACTTTATTATGCATTAAGAATCAAAGATCACTACTGATCGTGGCTGAAGATATTGAAAGTGAGGCATTAGCCACACTCATTCTTTACAAACTTCGTGCTGGTATCAAGGTATAATCTCTTAGTTTGTGATTAAATAGTGTCTACAGCATGAATTTTGTCCCATTTGCTAATTGAATGAGTTGATTTGTATAATTTCTATTTTTCAATGGGTTGAATGAGTAAACAAGAAACTGGCTATAAAATGAAACAACCAACTGGTTGAAAGTGTTACTCATATTGAAAGTGTCCCAAAAGAACATCATCTACTTCTTAAAATCTATCAAGGTTTTTTTTAATTAACAAATTAGATTATTATCGAAGTGCATAATTTTTGCAGTTATATTTAACATGAATTATCGAAGTGCATAATTTTTGCAATCAAATTAGGTTATTTTTTATGATGCATAAAAATAAAAGGTGGGGTAGGTTAGGATCACGTTATTATTTGCGATTGATGCCGCTCTATGTTTGCATATGCGTTGTACCATTTTTGTTTTGCCACGTGATATTTAGATATGTAGTGCTAGAAATATCATGTAGGTCGAGGCCCACTTTTTACAGGAAGCACAAGAAAAGCGCATTTTTTGGGAAGTTTTGAGGCCGAGTCACGCGCCTCGTGTATTTTTGGTGTTTTTATGCATCAAACTGTTGTACAGTAGGTTTTTTTGCTTGTACATGTAGGAAAAATCATATATGAACCTTATTTATAACTATATTTTGGATAAGGGATACTAAAAACCTACGGGATTTAAAAAATTTGTATAATCACCTTGCGCCTCGGGTACAAAAAGGCCATCACTTTTGCGCTTTGCACTTCGGTTTTAGACCTCGTCGCTTTTGTACGCTTGTCGCTTTTTAAATCTTGATGTCAAGTTTTAGTAGGTATCGTGTTATGGTATAGTTCTTATATGATTTACCTACACGTACAAGCAAAAAAACCCATGGTACAACATGTTGCTACATAAAAAGACCATGAGTACATGAGGCGCACGCCTCACACCAAAAAAACTCATTTTAAATTGTATAACTTAAACTGTACAATGTATATCTCTGTGTTCTTTTCTTGCTTTTGCGTTTCCTGTTCATATTCGTGTGTGCTTGATCCTAACAGTTATAGCACCATGGACTGTAAGCTGACTCAACTGTAAGTTTTGTCTGAGATTGGTTGACATATTTTTACAGAATACATTATTTGGACCCTCAAATAAAGAGTACCTTGTTATCATTAGTTTGAGCGAGCTGCAAAATTAATGCTTTTTTTTTTTGTCATTTTTGAGCTCCACTGCTGTTTTCCTAGGAAAGAAATAGGCATTATTGTTATTAAGTTTTTTTTTTGGCATGTTATGGTCCTTCATCATTGATCATACTCCATTAATAATGGTTTCTTGTATTATACCAGTTATTTTAGAGTCCTCTTTTGTTATTCTCTCTCCAGTAAGCCAGGTAGCTGCCTCAAGTCTCAACCCACTTTTTGGTAGGAACACTAAGATATATTATTAGAACATGAATAAAGATACAACATTGGATACACTAAGATATTGGTTAAATAGCGCGATTTAGGAGGTTTTATGCATTTGAATACACTTTGAATGGCGTTCGACAATTCCTTTGACTTAAATCTTTGTAGCTTAACCCACTTGGCGTGTTAGACGTAGAGCATAAGTACATAACCAAAATTGACTTGTTTAGAGAGTTACATGTAAACAGGTAAAAAAAATGTCAAAACTAGGTCCAGTCAACAAGGATTTAGTAAACAATTGTTTCTGATACATGCTAACTTTTTGCTCTTTATTTAGCCTCTATTTTTATAGACGTCATTTTTTTTCAAGCAACTTTATTATATATATATACAATTACTAAGTTTTGATGTGTGAGGTTATTACTGTTTCGGTTAATACAAGTCGGTAAAGCACCGCCTACGTCACTCACGTACAAGCCTTTAAAGCTCATACCCCTCCATATCTACCGATTCTCTCTCTTCCAAAATAGAACCCTGCCACCTGAACAAGTGCTTACTGCTCTCTGTTGTTGCCGCCTTATTTTGTGAAAGCGTTGGCAGCGGCGGTGATAGCGGTGGTATTGAACCGACGGTGGTAGACGTTCGGTGCGGTGCTCAGATCACGTCCGTCGTCGTGTTCGACTACCGGAAAAAAAACCAACGATTATTCTAGCTGGTTCCAATATCCTAAGACGATGGTGGCTCACTAACCCACTAAGGTACCGATCCGATTTCCGATTGTCTTTTATACGATTCGAAAGATTTGTTGGTTGTTGGTGATTTACGGTTGTTTTTTGCTCTTGATTTCTTCATGTCTTTGGTCCCTGAGTTACAGTTTGTATGTTTGGAGTGGTTGATTGTCGTTTGTATTCACAGCACAAGGTACACCTAATTAGGCAAGTATGTAATCCTACCTGTATCTTGCTTCATATTTGCAATTAGATTTATGATGATTTTAATATTGGTGTTATTGTCGCTTCCAAAGGCAGGGTTCTGAGTTGGGGGTTGGATTTGCCTTGGTCGAATGGTCGATGATGGCTATGACATAGTCGCCTGAGACCGTAAGCCGGCTGCCCCTCGGCGTAGCCCCTTCCACATTCGCCTTACGTTATTTGGTTATCTTGGCTTTTGTCGCGACTGATTTTTGGGTTTTTGTTCTCGGTCGGCTATGTGCTTACGTTACGTATGGATTTCCAAATTTCCCCGTGTTTATGGGCTATGATGAGATCATATTTCGCGCAGGCTATGATGACTGCCACTGCATGTGTACGTTGGCTGTGAAGGCGCTCTAGGCGCAACCGGCTGATGTGCCGCGGTGAATCGTTTGTCATATGCTTATGCCTCGACGTCTGAGCCTTTTTTTGGAACGCATAAGGCGCCATTCGCACGATGACTTTATATCTTTGTGTTTGCTTTATGTTTCAAGATGACTGCAACTAATAAAGAATTTGAGTGGCAGAGTTGTAGTTTAAGAGAGCTGACAAGTTTTGGCGTATATTTTTTTGCATATTCTCACTTTGTTTTGCAGTTGTGAATGGTGGTTCAACATGCAGTTTTGTAAGAAAGGTTGACAAAGCCAATTTTCTTTCTCTCTCCGCTACTTTGGCCTACGATCTGGCTACCGCTTCTTCCTAAATCAGACTATGAATCGGACGTGGAGACAAACATAGGTTTGAGCTAGGAGGTAACCACGTGACCGTCCCGAGCAACGTCACTGCCATCACCCCTAACGAATCTGAACTGTGGGGAGGTAGATCGACGCTTGCTCCAATTTCTGTTTCGCTCGCATATTCCCGAGGCTGCTTTGAGGAACGTCTTGATGTCAATCATACTCTGGTAGAGTTTGGGGTTGATGCTGAACGCGGATGCTAACTCCAACCAGGAGGTAATCGTATTTTAGGTTGTAGAAAGTCGATAATAATTTTGTTGAGAATTTTTGTTTGCCTAAATCGTCTCCTATTCTTGGTTTATGAAAGATAAAAACTGGATATGTGATATATGTACTTTACTCTGCTTAGGGTTTTGGAGAAGAACCAGACCTCTATTTTATCAAGCAACCTAATGATGAGATGCAATCCGTATTTCAATGGTAAAGTTTCATTGATTTTTTTAACTTTAAGGTGTAATTTTCATGATTCTTATGTTGGGTTTTGTTAGAATTTTAGTGCGAATGAGATGTACACGTTGACTCTTGGGTTTACTGGGAAAATTTGGGCAACACTAGATTTAATTCCTGATTTTCTTGATAAGATTTGGGTTTCCCACATATACAAATTTCATAACTTGGTTATTTTGAAATTGTTGATGATTTGGTCAACTTGAAATTCTTGATGAATATTTTTTTTTCTTTGCAGGTATCCATTTGTCCACAATTCATGTTCCGGTTAGGGTACGAAATTTGAAACCCTTGATGATTACCTGTTAGTTTTTCTTTACTTGAATTTCTTTTAATAACAATCATATTGTTCTTCTTCATTAGTTCGTCTTATGATTTTCATTTGATTTTATACCAATCGCCCTTTCCCATTTCAGTTTCCGATTTCACATGGTGAGTATCCCTTTCAATTCAATTCAAGGAGAAGATACGGATTCAAGTTAGGTAATCCCCAATTTTAAGGTAATATACATGAAATTAGTCTCTACATCCACCGTCACAAATCGCAAGTGGGGACGGGTTCCGGTGAGTGCAAATTGGGTGGGGGGTGTCAACCGGTGAATGGTTGATTAGCGGGTTCTGGCCCCTGTACCTTAACCTATTAGTCAACTTACCGTGACCATGTTCAGTTGTTTTGGGAAGATTAAGTGTTGATAAAGGTACACAGGTTCTATTAATAATTTTTACTCCGTAATTAATTGGTAACCATTTTTTCTTGAATTTTTCAGCAAACAATGGAGAAGCAACATGGTTGTTAGTATAGGTAAATTGTAACTCTATGCAATAATTCCATGCTATAACCTTATTATTCGTGAGTCTACACTATTCTATTTATTTCGTCTTTGAGATATAACAAGCAATTTTGAATATTTTTTATTTGCCTTTTTTATGATATTGAATTGCCTGAGTCAAAATGAGAAGTTTCTTCACACGAAATTTTTTTCTTTATTGGTTTGACTTATTGGTTTACACTATGTATTTTGGTAAAATTTGGATGCTGAGAATATTATACATACAGGTATATGCATGTTGATATATTAGATTTTAGTCTAGAAAGTAAGATAGGGCAGGGGGTGTTGGTTGGAATCATAGATGTGATGAATGAACAACAGCATCCGTAGCATTATTGTGAAAGTCATGACACCAACAAACAAAGCAAGATTGCCACTTTTATGGTCTTCGATCTCGAATCGGTATGTATTCACTTTCAGATCTAATTGATTTCTCTCTGTTACCTCTTTCTCTGGATTTAGATTTCCACCGGTGTGAAATCATGTTAATATTTCGGTAATTTCTTACTTCTTGCTTCTGATTATTTCTTATACGATTTTCTTTTGGAGTTTTTGTCGCTATGTTGCTGCTACACGAAGTTTTGATGATTCCCTTTGGCTCCGACTAAAACTTGAATGAAGATTTCATGGGTGTGTCAACAGTCAACCTATTTCATAAAAGTAGTAGGTAAATCTTCCTACGTATTTGAATCTTTATCTTTAACGATTTAGATTTATTGATTATATATAAGATGGTTCAGGTATCATAGACGAAGAAGCAACTAAAGAGTTGGCGCCTACTCTTTTCCACGACTCTTTGGACAAGGAGTTACGCGGGTTAATACGCGTCTACAACAAAAAAAAAACATCAAGGGTTAACCATTTAATCAAACTATACATTTGAGTATTTGTAACATTAGGATTCTTTGGTAGCATATATACATATATATGCAATTATGCATTGCTTTTTGTTTCTGATTTGCTCTAGCCTTGATTTTAATTTGTGGTTTATAGCTATGATAAAAATACCTATTTTCCACTTCATTGCCATGGTGCTTTGGGTGCTCGGCCATGCTATTTCTTTGCGTCTATGTCTATAAATGCATGCTTTTAATGCCTATAACATATCTGTGTCTTTTTCTAGGTAAGAGGTGATAGTACTCACTAACGATGATGTCGTTGCATAGTGCGATTGCCTCGGCATGTTTGAAGTCGGGGTTGATTATTGGATGTATCATCTATTAGTGTTTGACTTTGAACTTTGGTTAAGCTTAGGTGGGTAATAGCTTTTACGGTTTGGATAATGAACTAGAGTGTTTGTTGTTGTCTTTTGGAAGTCATTATTTAATGGTATTTCAAGTATCAAATAATGATAATCTGATTATAATGTTTAGGTGTAGTGAAACCGAACGTGATTACTTGATTATTTATAGGCTATTTTACATATGTTTCTGAATAGTTGGGTTGTTCGAAGATTGATTATCACAATTCACAGCCTTAGGCGCCAAAAGTACATTACAATCCTTTCAGATTAAAATGGACGGGTTGGGTAACGACTAAAAAAGGTAATCAAATAGGGTGAGCCCGAGGGTGGCGTTCCTGTCCCTCGCGATGAGCTGACGGGTATGGTACGCTACACGCAACAGCTATATATGACGCAATAACCCCTTCGACCCCGCGCGGCAACGCGCGGCGGGTATAAACCTAGTTTTATTCTATGAACTACTATTTGCATAGTGTATAGTGTTAACTAGTATTTATATATATTAAGTGAAGTAAAACCCAAAATAATATACACAAATAAAAACGCACAATTAATTGAAAAAATGGTTTTTTAGTGGGAGTGTGTCAATCCTAAATTACTACTGTTTACCCAATTTAAAATGTTTAGTATAGGAATATGCCTACTAGCTGCAACTTTTTTATCATTTAAGAATTGCATATCTATATGCAAATGATAGAATTCCATCGAACGGAAGAAAAACAAATTCCTATTTTCCTTTGCACATTTTCACACAAAGTTCTTTCCTTTTACCTTTATCCATGTGCTAGCTTTCTTGATCCACAACATGAGTCGTGTTGATTAACTAACATATTTCTACTTTCCGGTACTTGTGAAGATGTTTGGACAGGAAGCAACAAAGCTTTAGGATTATGGTGAATGCTACCCAGATGGATTCAAAACTGGAACTCCTCTGACTCAAGAATGTAAAGAAGTCAAAATACAATGTTTTCTAATGTGGGTGATCAATGGTCAAGTATCAGAAGGGATACAAGAGTTTCCAGCTCTTGAGAAAGCATCCGGAGTTGAAGCTGGTCAGTTCAGTGGAGAGCTTACAGGGCTTGTTAAACTATCTGCTTGAAACATCTGTTTCACAAACATGCATATGTTGACATAAATTTACCATAGGGCTTGGTTGAGGCGTATTAGATTATTTGCAAAATTATTAAAAAATAAGAATATTAAATAAAAAATTCAGCTTTGTTATGCTCTAACTATGACATGTCTAATGCTTTACATTTTTAATATTAAAAATAACTTACGTGAAACCCGTCACGCAATACGTGCCAAAAAAAAAACATAAGTACCCGTAGCAACGCGCGGGCATTACCACTAGTTTGTAATTATATAAATTGACCCCTAAAGCATGGTAATCCAAAAGAGGAAAGTCACCACAAAAAAAGAACAAACAAAAGAGAAAAGTGAATGACACTCAATTATTTTATACAAGAAAATCAAATATTATATGTCTGCAAATTACACCCAATTCAACAAGGTTAACAAACACAATGATAATACTGAAGCTTTAAGGATACGTAGTTTCCTAGCAACAACATTAACAAACTACCATTTAGCTGTTTGCATTTCTCAACTATAAATATTGGTTAAAAACTTAATATACTAAAGCAAAGAAAAAGATATATTAGTAGATGCAAACCATTAAAGTTGATGATTTTGTATGATGCACACCCTAAATAATTTGGTTTGGAGGATTAGTGGGGATAGAGTTGATGTTCTTAGCTAGGTTGTGTTTATTGTTGTGCATCCAAACTTTGAGGACTCTTCTTTTGATCCCTAGTTCTTGACAGAATTGTTGTACCACAGACTCCTCTTGCTTCTGAATCTTCCACCCAACTTTCTCTGCAAAACTTAGCATCTTATCCTTTTGTTCTTGAGTGAACTTAGTCCTGAACCTCTTCTTCGCCATCTGATGTGCTTGTGGATATGGGTATGGATGTCTGCTCATAAATCCAAGACCATGACCATGACCACCAACATCATCCTGCTCATCAGATTCTGATTGTAAAGACCCAAGCCCCATATTGTAGGACACTATCATTGGAGCAGCTGGTGCTCTTGAAGGAATAAGGACCCCAGCATTATTATTATTATTATTATTATGGTTGTACCCAAAAGGTTCTGTTCCAAGACTACCCCTATGGTGGTGACCTTGAAAGATAATATTATTTCTACCATTTCCAAGCTGCCCAAATCTTGTAAGATGTGAAGGGGCAGAGTGGTAATTGTAGTCACCTTCAACCTCTTTCCTATGGAAGTTTCTATGGCAGTTGCATGCGGAACAAGTGAGAGCTTCAAGAGTACCCTCTTGACCTGAGGGCATAAACTCACCACACCCATCTGTTGCATTCCCTCCAATGGCAGCTGCATGGTTCTTGAGGCACTCTCTATACCTCACCATCATCCTGTTGCTGCTGTTGTTGTAGGCTACTATAACACTCTCTTCCATGGATGAAGTGTGTGGTGGTGGTACTGTTATGCTGGTCCCATTTGTGTATGGTAATAACTGTTGGTGGTGGTGGTGTATAGTCTCTGCTGTTGCTGCTGCTGAAGATGGGACAATGTTATTGTGTTGTGAAGACTCATGATTAATAATGTGCTCATGCTCAAGACCATATGCACTGTTTATAGGGATAGCCATCTCTCCTCCTCCTTCAACTTCCATTTGTACCCTTCAAATTTCCTTTTTAACAAAAATATTTATTGTTATTATTATTATTATTATTATTATTATAATTAAAATAATGGTTATTTTGGAGACCAACAGAGAAATGAAACCCAATCAATATCTACTAAACTATGTGATTAACAGATGTCTACAAGCAACAACCTACAAAATTAGAGAGAATAATAATATTCTTTAGAAGAAAAGGAGACTTGCAAATATATGGTTCACTGAAAACTCCATTAGATTCATACCAAATAAGTTGGAAAGTTTAAAAAGAGGATTAAATAAAAACCTAAAGATTAGTAGAAGCGAACAGTAAAGTGACTAGAACAATATTGATTGAACAAAGGTGGTATAAGACATGATTTAATAATATAACTCCTCCTTTAAGCCATGACTATAGACGTACATGAGTTGAAAACTAAAAATATTTAAGAGAGAATAAAATTTGCAGGATGGTTTGGCTAGTGAAGTACTAAACATGAGCTTTAACATACCAAGAGAAAGAGAGAGACAGAGAGAGAGATAAAGTTGATTGCTTTGCTTGCACTAGCAGGCATCAAGTTTACGCCATATAGGATGTGTTTCATCAAGCATTGTGTCAGAACAGATTGGAGATGATAACATGTGCGAGTAGTGGAATATTATTTTATGTTAAAGTCAGTCAATTTTATAATATACTTTATTCAGAAAAATATCCGAATTCAATTTCATATCAGCTTTCATCACAAGATGATAAGATTACGTATAAAATACAACTCAATATACAAAAATCGAAATACAAATGCTAAACCATAATTTAAATATTCACCGGAAGGGTGGGTGAGGTGGTCCATGATGGTCACTCCGTGATGACCGTGAACATCACAACCACCGCCCGCACCATTTCCGTGAGGCTTCTGTGATGCCCAACTTCTTCGCGACCGCTACCACTATCACGCTAGCCGTTGCATTAACAACGGTCATTTGACCGTTAAAAAACAAAACAGAATGATTTAATATTATAACTCCTCATTTTTACCCAATTTTTTTACACCCAAACTCACGTCTAATTCTTCTCCTATACACTAAAAAATTCACAAAATTCTTCTCATCCTCATTCACATTCACAATTTCTACAATGGTTACTCACACACAAGAAGAGGAACTTGCGCTAGTGATCGTGTACGACAACGTACAAAACGATAGCGCATCAACAAGCAGTGGTTGTGGTTGTGGTTGTGGTCGGATGAACAATCCATCTTGGAATAAAGTTTTAGCCGAGTTTAGTGCACTTGTTGGGAGACATCCAAGCTCAATTTGATGGTTTCACGAAGGGTACGATGCTAAGGGAAAATGAGTTTACGGTGATACAAAAGTGCAAATCTGCGATTCAACAACTTGCAACCGGTGACGTTACTGAAGTATATGATAAATATTAAGCTACGTCCAGTAGAATTTCAAATGAATCTATTCCCAATTTTTGCAATGTTGTTATTAAGTTATACGCTAATGAGTATCTACGAAGAGCGACTAGATACAACTTATCACGTTTGTACGCCGCACATGAAGCTAGATGGCACCTTCCAGTGATGGTCAGTAGCATCGACTGTGCGCACATCGTTTGGAGAAGTTATCTGAAGATTTTGCGAGACTAGTTTATGTGAAATGACCATAAAAATCCAACGATCATGCTCGAAACTGTTGCGTCGAATGATTTATGTTTTGTGCATGCGTACTTTGGTCCTCTCAGTTCAAAGAACGACATTAATGTCCTACATTCAGTCACCGCTATTCGATATCGAGTTACAAGGAACCGCCCTGACGTGTCTATTTAGGGTGAACGGGAGACAATATAGACGCATGTTCTATCTTGTTGATGGCATCTACCTAGTTGGTTTGTTTTTTGTGAAATCTTATTTGTTTCCAACAGGCGAAAAAGAAATATTGTTCAAGAAGATATAGGAATCTGTGAGAAAAGACATTGAACGAGCATTTGGTGGTTTGAAAACTAGATGGAACATAATTGATCGACCGCTACGTTTGACTGATCAAGCGAAAATAAGGAATGTTGTGTACGCGTGTGTCATATTACACAATACCGTCACAAAGGAAGAGAGGCACGCAATATCTCCAGAGTACGTTATGGATCCTCCGATGTAGGTAAACATTAGCTATGATATTATTTTAGAGTTAAGGAAGGAACACACCCACTATCAACGAGCCAAACTTACCAGTTACCTAATTTTATTATTTAATTTTTCTTTTGACTTATATTTTTTGCTTAAGTTTTATTATTTTATTTTATTTGTAATTTATATTAAAAAATATGGTATTTAGTGTATTTAATTACTGTTAGTTTTTTTTTTAAATTAGTGATGGTGTGATGACCAACCATAGTAAAATGTGATTAAATGTGATGGATTGTGGTGAAATGAAGTGGCACATGGAGATTGGTTAGTGATTGTGTGACGACCACCCCACCCACCCTAAGTAAGGGAGAATGAGGTGGTCATCACACCATCACTAAAACCATTGTATCACACCCAATCACGCACCTTGTGCCACCTCAACTTTTAACATTAAATCTCATCCGTAACTAAACGCATTGATTACTTACCACAACATCACTAAATCACAGACAATTCCTCAGGAATTTTGAAACTTGTTTGGGCCCTCGTGGAGGAAATTTTTTTGGGCTTTTATAGGGTCGACAAGAAATGAATATCGCGTGCATTTCGGATTAAAGGCGGAATCAATAACTCGATTAGTTGTTATAGGTGAGTGTTTGTGGATAATAATAATATGAGAGCACATACAGAAAAACACACACAAAGGGTTGCAACTTGTATTAGAATGGCAAAAGATTTTGAATCAAGCTAAGGCATGGGGTACTTACAGTGGGATGTGCCATGCGCCTAAGACATGTACGCGTAGGGCTCCATACGCATGTGCATAGCACATGTATGAACCCAAAGAGGCGTATGGCACCTATAAAATTCCTAAAATACCTTTGTACCCTATACAATCATCATAACGAGCCCTGAACGTGCAAAAACATGATCCAACTACTATATTCAAGCAAGGGACATATCCAAAGGATGTATTTACATCTTTTTTTATAAAAACATTTAGACCTTTTATATAAGTTTATAAAAATATTGCCCATTTTATATAATATATATATATATATATATATATATATATACTAGTAGGAAACCCGCGCGATGCGGCGGTAGCGACATTTTACGAGCACTTTGTTAGTTTATCGATCTTCTAGTAGATTTACGAGCGCTTTGTTGCAAGCAGATGGAATGTGAACAAAATTTATTTAGAAACGTAAACGCAAAGCGGCAAAGGTACCTACAACTAAATTATTAAAAAGGTAACTCAAACTACAATATAATACGGTTTTGATGAATGAAAAATATCAATATGGGAATTCACGAAACGTGTTGTTTTTACCAAAATAGCCAAACACACTACAAGAAAATAAAGCTAATGCAACTTCGATAAAATGTTGCATTAACCATCTGGTTTAACACAACTTTTTATGAAGGGTTGCATTAGACCATCGTCAATGCAATGCATTTAAGATACATTTGTGAAATAGATGATAAGTTAGATAACATAGAAAGAAGAGAGAGGATATAAAAATTCTTGACTAAGTGCATGCATGTATGAAGAGAATAAGGTTTGTGAGTAGTGAGGTAATGTGAAAAAAAAATTTGCAATAATTTTCATTTTGCATTGGTAATGGTTATAGACCATTTGCAACTTTTCCAAAGCCTATCCAAACCATTTTTTAAGTGTTGTATTTACTATTCAAATACAACATTGTAAGTCATGTAACCTTTTAACATTTAATATTGTAATGTAACGTTTTTTTTACTTTAAAATGCAACTTTCATCGTTCAGTTATAAAAATGCAGCATTTTATCTTACCTAAAAGCACAAAAATAACTCTAAAGATGACGGACTGTTAATCACACATTATGTGGTGGCATCGATAGCCAAAAGCCACGTGGTACATGCACCAAACAGTCTTGTCTTGATTGCCAAGTGTTATACGCCTTATGTCCAAAGCTTGATGCAAAACAACTATCGAGCCGGGGGTCTCACCGGAAGCAACCTTTTTATTCCCATGGGATAGAGTTATGTTGTCTACATTTTACCCTCCTCAGACCCTACCTTAACTTTGCTATTAACATGATTAGCTGAGTATGATGATGATGATCCAAAACCAAAAAATGAAAATCAATATAACTAAAAGTCGCTACGAATTTAGAAAACTATAATGGATTCATGACTGTTTAAATTTACATCATTTCATTTACAACTTAAAAAAATTAGCAATCCACACTCTTCTATCTTCTACAATATCTGACAATTTATCTAGATGCTTTTATAAGCATTGTGGGATTTCTAACTTCATACCCAAGTAGTACCTAAAACAACTTATAATTAACTTACTACATACACTTTATGATCTTCAAATTGTTGCTCGTACAAAAATACCCGTTTCAAAATTATTTCGGTTCAACCCGACCCGTTTAGCCTGTACAAAAATACCCGTTTGAACCTACTGTCTAAAAGACAAACCATCAATTTGCCACCTCTAGAACACCTATGCATCACTGGACTATTTACATCATATTCTATAAATTTAATGGGACAAAGCATATAACTCAATTGACCCAATAAAAACGATAACCAGTCTGCCCCATGTCTTGAATAAGAGCAGACTTCATATCAGCAGCCGTAATAACAACAATCTTCTAACCCATTTAACCTGTTAACCACAACCCACTCAATCAATCCATTTTGCTACCTCTAATGTTAGTATTTTAGTTTAAACAAAATGACTTGGAAGTGCAGCCACCATCTCAATTCATTGTTCGTCCATCATATTAGACCTTTTGTTATAACAAGACACCGACAGGGTGTCAAGCTTTTGCATAACAGCCTTTGGTAACACAAGATTAAATTTTTTTTGTTAATATTATTATTTACTTTATAACAATCTTCTCAAGAATAAGAGTAAAAGATGCTAGTATTCTTCATGAATTGGAGTGTAGATGCCTGATCCGATGCACTAAAGTCTTCAGCTACTTTATTCTTCTACTGACATAAAAACCAAAAATAAAAAGTTACACCCGAAACAAGAAACACGGATTGAATGATAGTAAAGGTACCGACAGAGTCGATGACATCCATTCATCTCCTAAGGGCGCATTTAGCATTGGGTATAGTCTAATTAAATGATTAGCCAGGATATGGTAATGGGTCAAACCAATGTGAGCAAAATGAGTGTAGGTCAAAACAAGCCGTTTGATAACCGTGTCAATTTGGTACGGATCAAATTAAATAGCCAACACATATATGATATTATTACATACCATTTGAAATGCTACATTATGCACCAGACTTTGAATTTTATTACATCCAATGGCTGGTTTGGGAACAACAATATATGGAAGTCTCCCAACCCCAATGTAGTATTTACAAAGCTATGAGACAAAAAGTCTGGTGATAGTGATTGTACATAATGCTTTAACTCGAATATTTGCTCAATGGGGGACTGTTTGACTCTAACATTAAAGCACTGATGCAGTGAACAGTGAGCAACGTGCATTTCCAAGTCTGCAATCTTTCACCATTTTAGGAAAGCAATGAGTAGACCACTTTTGCAGTCTGACAGTCTGTAGTCAATTCACCATTTTAGATGTCAAATTTTAAGATAATTTTGATACCATGTCAGGGCTGACCCATTTTGACTTGTTGGGCTAGACCCATTTTGACCCACAGAAACAAAATTTGCCATCTCTAAATTGGGAGATGAGTTTGTTGCTAAGATTTTGTAACAAAATGCAAATGCATTATGCCATTACCATACCAGCTAACTTCCATAAAACATTTTTTATAATCTGTCAAATAGTTAAAACATATTGCTAGCTTAAGCAATAAACCCCGTTTTATGTAGGAGCACAACAAAGCAGCCTTGTGATATACTTTTGGACATGCATATCAACAAGAATGCACTTCTTAGAATGAAAAGAACATGAGTACAGAGTGTACATATGATATCTTTTGATGGTTGAAATTGAAATGTTATGTAACTCTTGTCATTAGATATTTAATGTGTGCTTGCTATTTTAGGTTGAAAAGATGGTCATGTAGGGATTTTGATTAAAAAAAAACAAATCAAGTTACCAGGTAACGGATGTTGATGGCATATTTTAAAATTTAAATTTTGAACCATTAATTAAAACATGTTGACTTTGTTACATCTTCAAGGAGTCAGGTAAGTAAAGTAAAATAAAATTAAAAAATGACTAAGCTAAAGAATAGAGATAAGCAGGACTGTACTTACCTTAATCGCCAGGAAAATTTGAACTTACTCCTCGACCATCTACAAATCACCCATCTTGAACGCCCAAACCAATGTCAGCGGTAGAATCCTCATCTTCAGTTCCACCACTGATAGTGGTGTGTTCGTGCGGAAGTGTAGCCACGCCACCATAGTGCCGCCAAAAACAAAGTTGGCATATGATAACAAAAGTAGTAATATGAATTTGGTCTGCAACCTGACCTGAACAGAAAAATAATTTTGCAAAACACAGTGTTATCTAAATAGCCTAAGAAAATAACGAATAAAAAAAACATTGGGTATTTATGATAAGGTAAAAGCCTAAAAAAACATGAGCTTCAATTGGTGAAAGATTGACCACTTGACCTAATAATTAAAGAAGTTTAGAAGCGGTTTGAATCTTAAGTATCTAGAAACTACATACACCACTTTAAACATCTAGATATTGAATCAACTAAATTAACTTCAAAATTTCAAATTATTCACATAGAACTTAGGAAATAGGAAGCTCGATTCACAATAATAGCTCTAGCAATCCATTCAAAATCTGATTTTGAGTTTTCGCTAGAAATTTTTAAATAGTTTAAAAGCACCAGATCAGTTCCCCAATCCCAAACTAACAAGATTGTAACAAAACTCAACATAACCAAGTGAGAAATACGAGGAAGGACTTACGTAAAGGAGCATGAGTTAACGCTACTCGACATTGAGCCACTGGAAAATGGGGGCGATGAGGATACCTGTGTACATGTTTGGTCAGGGGAACCATATCCGCCACTCTGTATGATTAACAAATATAAAAAAACTTAGATAAAATCACACAAATTATGGATGAATACTTTGAAATACCAGCAATATGAACATTTAATAACTAAGTAACTAACTACTTGGAAAAGATGATGTACAGAACCTCAGGTCTTGCTTCTAATTCGTAACCTTCTGATTGATGACTGTAAAAAGAGAGAGACTATACTTACGATTCGAACAAACAATACTTATGTTGTTATACATCACTCATATTTCCGGCACACGAAAACATAGAGATACTTTCATGTGTATGGTTAAAAAATGTTTTTTAAAGATTACCACATCAGAATCACCCAACTTTGTTTTAGGTTTGCATTATTTCAAACCTTTGAAGCAAAACATGCCGCTTATTGCATCGCTCATGAATATCCAAACACAGCTAGATGACGAGCCATGGCTATGTTCATTGGTGGTTGCCTAGATCTTAGAATTTATGTATTCGGAAGATTATACTCGATTGATAGCACATACAGAAATGACCAGGGGCATTAGTTGATAGCCCATCGATTTCTTCCTGAAAAAATAGCAATGGATCAATTATATTACATTAATATACAAAAGTCTCATCTAATATTGAGCAACCCAATATGGGTCAATCTTGTAATTGTAATACAAATGTCAACAAGATAGATTGAAATGACCATATACAGATGTATATAAAAGTCAAACATGATTACTTACCTTAAGACAATAAAAATCACATAACATGAATTGGAAAAAATATCAGCAGAGGGTATGTTGTGTACCTTAATCGGATAGCCAGAGCTTGCAGCCGAACAAAATACACTGTGGCCAAACTAACTTCTACATTTCTTTTCTCATTGATTCATTCCAAACCTTATTGAACCAAATCTCTGTAACCATTTAGCATCAGAAACATGAAACTTGTAAGTAGTAAGTAATACTCATTCTTTACCAAATCAAGTGAGTTTTTGACACATTTACATAATAAAGTGTTCAAATTAAATCTAAAGACCAAAGGTTATCTAGGCCAGTTGCTTATATGATAAAACAAACGGGTCTGCTAGTTGTGTAACAGGTCAATACCTGTTCTTGTATCGGTTGTTTTGAAATGAGTCACGTTGGGCTCGACGAAAAAAATTTATATCCATAAATTTTCATTTTTTTCCTGTGAATTATTGCCTCAAATATGCCAAGATAGAGAAAAAGAGAGGGTGTCTATTGATTTAGGGCTCATGCGATTAGGGTAAAAAATAATATGGCAAAACTCTAAAGCCAGTCAATACATCTGTGCCTCAATGATTAGTTTTTCAAACCTGAACTCAACTTTTGGAACCTCCAATCCAACTCTTTTCCACCATTAATACAACAATATATCAAAAGAACTGAAATAGATAAACATAAATATAGTAATACCTATCTAATCGCTGTTTTGTGGCAGCAAGGAGGCTTAGATATATGTTGTTCAGACGTAGAAAGAGCTCTTCTGACGAAGAGAGAGCGATTACATCCAAAAAGCCCCGCCTGAAAAGTATCAAACCTTAGTTAGCACTTTAACATGTTCAACGCGGAGATGGAGCATTATAGCCAGGTTGGTCTGCATAACAATAATCATAGTAAAAACATTATGGAAAACACAGATTTATAATTATTACATTAATTTGGAAATGAGTCATCAGGTTCAAAATTCCCAGCATATTGGTCACTATTAGAATATCAAATTATCAATATTACCTTAGCTTACCTTTCAGTAGCCTATTTTGCAGAAGAGCCTATTTTCAAAACCTTGTTTCTCTAATTTCTTGAATAGCTTGAAGTCATCACAGCCTAAACCTCACAATTAAAACTTCCATATCTAGCTTTAAAAATAATATTGTAACAATTAGACATGAAAAAACTCCATATTCGTATATAACATGAACAAATTAACTTGTATTTGTTAAACTAAATATAAATACAAAATAAATCCACTTATTGTCTTGTAGAAGTCCTCTTATTCAGACCTAAAATGACACAAAAACAAAACGGTAAGCCAGATTTGTACCTCAGTGGCTGAGTACAGATGTTGCTGAACCATATTTGTACCATATCGGCTCCCCATTGCAGCAGAACTGTAGATGCGTTTTGCGACTAGTGATTAGATAGTTAACATGTGTTAAATAGGCTGTTTGGGCGAATGTAACAAGATGTGGGCGAAGGTGAAGAAATAGTGGGCGAAGGTAGATTTGAAGTGGACGAATCTGGAACTGCACATTCGACCATTGTAATGGGCGAATGTGGAAATCACTCACATTCGACCAGTCAAAGTGGGCGAATGTGCAGTGCCTATATATAGATTCTGTGATTTTGTAAGTTTAAGGGAGTCATTAGGTGTGTGTGTTTTCAGGTGTTGTTCCAGAGAGGTTTGAGATAGTGTGTGTGTGATCTAGATTAACTGTAATTGAATTGTAATCAAGTTTATGAATGAGTTAATCTATGAAAAGTATTGAAAATGACTTTGATTGTGTTTTGATTTGAGTTTACATCAGTTTGTTCAAAGCTAGGGTTTCCGCACCTGGTTTTGTAACTTGTATGATCATATAATCATGTTTTCGTGTCAAATTACGTCTCTACAAGAACAAACGTCAGTGATTATGGAACTACATCATAGTCGACTTGTTAGTCTTCGTTAAGGTTTTGACTAGCAAAAATGCAAAATAGTGTTCAAAATCAAAATAAAATGTCACTTACCCTTGGAGAAGGCCGAAATCATCGTCGATCTTGTGAAATATTCATTGACCCGGTGAAACCTAGTGAAATTGCCTTGATGTTCTTGAATCTAGAGAGAGAGAGAGAGAGAGAGAAGGAGGCGGATTTGAGATCTGAAGAAGAAAGAAACTCTAATATGTGTATCCTGTGTTTTTTTCTTAGGCTTAGGATCATTGTACATGATGCATCTAAGCTTGCACTTAAGAGTTTTTATGCATTGGATCATTGTACAACATGCTTTCAAGGCTTGTAAAGTGGCAAATGACCATTTATGCCCTTCCTATATGCTTATTAATATAGTATAGATATATATAAAGTAAAGAATTCGGACCTATATGCTAGTCGGGATCCGAGCTGGCGACCACCTGGCCCACCCTCATGGCCAGCCATGCTAAATCACTCCCCACCAATCCAGAAAAAAAAACAACCGATCATAACATTACACCACATCCCCAAACAAACCACCCACCCTACACGCCTTTTTTTTAACGGTAATGATGTACATCACGAATGTGATGATTTTTGTCCATCACAGGGCTGGCGGGGCGGTGTATCACAACCATGTATCACGAACTGCCCCATCCACCCTAATAAAAAAATTTATGTTTAAGAAAAATACGCATTTCACGGTTCAAAAAATCAATATATTATACTAATAAAATAACATATAATGCAATTCCTTAACACATAAAATATTCAAGATATGTAATTAATTAAATGAACATTTCACGGGAATTAAATTTGATTTTTTAATACCACATTTTGTTACTATTTAACATATATTAATTTTACTACTTTTTACCATTCAATAACAACAATTATTTAAAAATATGTAGATATCACTTATAAAATCCATTATTTTCATTTTTAGTTTTTTAGTTAACTTTGAAGTTGGTAAAGTTTTTATGTAAAAAGTATACGTTTTTTTTTTGGAGAGTAGTGTTTCAGCGATAAATCCCGTGCTGCAAAGCGACCACTGCCAGGATCGAATCCCATAGGAACCACACGGGTTTCTCCTTTCAAGCCCAACGGTTATTTTTTCGGTGGAAGGTGGGAATCGAACCTGAGACCAAACCTGAGCAGGAACCCTCTAAGGAGGTAAACATTCCCACCTCAAACCAGATGGGTTGAAGATCATTGGCAAGTATACGTTTATTTAAACTATTAATAATTACTTTTATACTAAATTTATTTGATTGATAATATAATAACTATCTTTAATTGGAAAATAATTATCCATATTTAATTAAAATAGAAATAATGATATCTTTAATTAAAAGATATGTATACCTAATTAAGTAAAAGAAATAGCATCTTTAACTAAAAGATTAGTATCCATATTAAAGTAGAAAAAGAGGCGAGAAAACCAAAAAGTATATCACTCCAATGAATACACATGTCTAAACTTATATTGGTTTATTAGGTATAAAATATCAATAGAATTTTAAAAGTATAATAAAAAAACTCAAATATGCTAATTAAGTGTGCAAACAATGAGAAGAAACAAAATAAAAACATGAGATAACATCTATACTTTTATAATAGGAGAGTCGTGAGTGACATAAGAAAGCCGAGGTGTCAACCATAGAGATAGGCCACGATTCTTTGTATGATGCAAATAAAGATGTCATTATTCTGTTTAAAATATTCAAGAAAATACGTGGGCCACTATCTTTTAGCACTGTTGAGCTCAACAACATCTGTTAGTTAGCCTCGATTAACGAACAGTTGTTCAGACCAATAATTGAGATCTTTACTTAACAAGTAGATATTATGAACATCTGTTAGCAGATCTTAACCCGCCTTAGTTTGAAAGTTTAAGAGAGAAGTTTTAAATTAACATAGGGAATTGTGTCACAACCCAACCAAGGTAGGCCTGGTCGAAATTCCAGATTGGTGCTAAACAACATATAATGTGAGCAAACAGCGAAAACATTATAAATAACTAATCTTTTATAAAAGTAATGTTTACATGTCTACATAACTTCCAATCTCTAATATAAATACTTCGGGTAAGGTCTAAGGTTTTCTTCTGTCTTCTGATTCGTCCGTCGAGGAAACTCCGAGTGGTAGCTGCATCTTCCTCTAAACTCCAGAATAGGTACCTGAACACATGCTTAAAATAGGTTTGGGTCAACAATAATGTTGGTGAGTCCGTGCGTGTGTTTAACTAGTTTGAAAATAAGGTTTATCATCTCAAAAGCAAGTTTAATAAGTTAAAACAGCTCAACACATAGTGATGTACAAGCCACACCTCAATCCTAACAATGGATCCATCTACTCCCATTATGGAGTCCCATGGCAAAATACGTGACACATACCTCAGTGGAGGGTTTACCGGGCTTCCGAGTCCACTGCGTGCGGGGAATTCCCCAAGTAGTACTACCCACATATCAAGTGGCCCAATCTCCCGTTGAGTTAATGAGTGGGATGGTTTGGTAATCGGGAGAACACCTTGTCACAACATCTGGTTCATCACATTCTACTGGTTCTGCACTGGAAGCATGTATTCACCCAAAACAGTTTAAATACAAAAATAGGGGATGGTTCACGAGACTCACCTGGATAGCATTGCGGAAATAAATGATAACGGAGTGCCTGGTATCGCGTCCTGGTATTCTCCTAGTTAGGCCCTATGTCGACACACATTGTTAGTCTTTGTTTCTATTGATTAATGGTTACGCGTGGGAACGAGCTCGAGCGTATGGTTTCTGTTTGTTAATGTTCCATGTATATACATTCGAACTTACTAGATCATGGTTATAGTCTAAGAGTGGTGTCTACTCATCGTATACGTTATGTCTTTGTATTCAAAGTCCTTAACATCAAGTTCGGTTATTAATCCCGGGTTCAAGGTATTGTTATTTAGTATTCGTCTTAATCATGTTTATATGCTATCGTCGTACAGATAAACAGTTGGTTCTAACTATGTCCGGGGTGTCAATGTCTTAGTTGTCCGGGTCTATATATCTAATCCAATGTTTTGGTCATCCACTATAGGTATATGTCCATCTTTAATCTTTGTGTTCTGATTCCTTATCAAATGCCGAAATACTGTCCATTTATTATTATTACTATCCTTTCCGAGTCTTATCATCCTTGTCCGAGGTCCAAATCTATTTCCTAGTCTTATGTTTAAATTGTCAAGTCTAGTCTCCAATCTTCCATTATCAAGTCATAAATGTCAAGGTCCCATTCCTTCAAGCCGAGTACAAGGTGTCGTGGTTCAAACTACTATCCAAGTTTACGCCTCAATGTTTATGTTAATAATCTCCATCGCCCAAGTTACCAAGTGTCCAATGTCTGAGTTATTATGTGTTCTATAAATAAATTAATTTGGTTCACATTAAGCTCGTCAAGTTCCCACCGCGGCGTATATATAAACTAAAGGTTATATAACTATTATAAGTATCAAGTTAGTAGGTCCGATTATACCTCCTACTCAGTTTTGGTTCGTGTTCACCAGAAGGCTCCGATTTGACTTCTGTTCATTGTCCCGTTGACTTTCTTTGACCATCTTCTTGACCCGAACCTCTGACCCGACTCATTTACTAACCCAGTTAACCCAATCAACACCACCCTCAATCACTTCAGTCCACCATCACCTGACCACCATGATTCTGCCCCCGTTGTCACTACCACCTAGTTCCAAACCATAATCGTAACCCTCAAACATCACCATCAAGCATTGCATTCTTCATCTTTCTCCATTATCATTGAACCACCCCTACTGCTGCCGCTAACCACCCTAACCGCAACTCAACGACACCGGCCGCCATCACCGCCTATGCCCCCTTTTCCATTACAGGTTACTGAATAACCTTCAACTTCCGTCTCTATCATCATCAAGCTACGTAGATCTAGTTTAGATAGGGGTTATCTAGATTACCTCATGTGTCGGAGACATGATTGAACCCACCAGAACTCATGAATTGTTACCGTCGGTCAATATCTCCTTCGTTGGAATGGGAAGGAGCGGCGGCCGGAGGCCATAGCTGGTGGCTTTTCCTTCTTTTTTGCTTCTGTCTTTCCTTCTCTGCTTCTCTCTCTCTATCGCCTCTCTCTCCTCTTCTCTTTCTAGTGAATTGTGTTTTTTTTTTGAACGGCCAATAAATTGGAATCACTCACGGAACACTGGAGTATCAACATGCCACCAATGTTGCCACGCGGTCATATTCCACCACCAAGTCACCAATTCAGGAGGAAACTCATAATTATGAGAAAACCCACTTTGTGAGATTCGAACCCAGGACCTTATGGCCCCTAAGTCTTATCTCACCACCAAGATGCCACTAGGCTATAATGCCTTGGGCCAGTGAATTGTGTGGTTTGTGATGGTGAGAGTTATGTGTGTGCGTGAGTTTATAAAGGAGTAAGGGTGGGATGTTGGTTGTGTTGTCTAGATAATAAAAGGCCATGGGGAACATGGCAAAGATGCCATGTGTCCCTATGGTGACTAATCTAATAAATCGCGGTTTGGGTCTGGGTTCGCAACGCGTATTAATCTGGTTTCGTAAGGCGTGTTATATAATAATATCTTACTTACAATGGTTCGGTTTTTAGTTTCAGACATAACCATCCCGCTTAGTATTAGTTTTAATTAAATTAAACGTGAAAAATTTTTGTGGTCCACTCTGGGTTGTTACAAATTGTGATTCATTAATTATGTTGAAGGTATAATCATAACTAATCTTCCTTTATAAGCATAACCACATAACAAATACAGCCATTCTTAAATATCTAAAATCATTGCTTTAAAACCATGTCAATGTCAATGGACAATGTGAACAACAATCTTAGTTATGTTCGTGATCTGAATCCAGCTAAAGATATGTGGTACATGAACGCTCGAATCTTACGAAAATGGAATCAGATTTTTAAGATGGGGATCATATTGATGGATGAGCAGGTAAAGTATATGTGTTTGTTTTTTGTTAGTCTATAACACGTGATCTTTTCCTTATACTTTGTGCTTTGTTTTTTGTTAGTTTATGAAACTACATGATGTTCTGTTTTTGTTCATCTTCAATTTTTTGTTTACTTTAATATGTGAGAGTTGTTGTGTTTGATCTTCAAGTTTTATTATGGTTATTTTCTGGGTGATAAGATTCAATGCTCTATTGAGAGTCACTTGATACAACCTTTTGATAGTGAACTTCAAGAAGATGATGTTGTGGTTCTATCTAAATTCGTGGTCGGTGAAAACAAAGACTCCTAAAAAGTTATAGCCCATGAATAAAAAATAAATTTTTATCGTTGTACTACTGTCAAGCATGTTAATGGTTGGGAAGGTGTTGAGTATGGTTTCAATTTCATTCTTTTTAAAGATATTCTTAACGGAAAAGCTAGGAAACTGTTGTCTGTTGGTTTGTATATTATTCTTTAATTTATAATTTACTTTCTTATTGGTGCTTTGAAGTTAACAAGTTTTTGATAGAGTTGTATTTTTTATTTTTCTAGATGTTGCTGGAAGTGTGATTTGGTGTGGAGGTTTGGATGTGTTTAGACGACCTCCAAAAGAAATCAGACGTATGAATTTTGATATTCAAGACTTGGAGTAAAAATTCGTTTATATTTTTGACACCCTCAATTTCCACTGCGGTGTTTATACTGCGAGGCGTGTGACATACCAGGATCCCATAGCCATAAGTCATATGAACGACTCTAAATGCCCAAACCAGTTAGTTCGTTATTGTAAAAACAAGTTTTATAGATAACCAAACATTCAAATAGTTACGGAAGCAAAATTATAGAAAATGGTTTATTAAATAGTCTGTGCAAAACAACGCGCCCAAAACCATAGTAGGTAATTAAACATTCAAAAATAGTTAAGTGTTCATATCCAATATGTCATCTATGAACACTATGACGAATTTGTCCAAATAAGGCTTACACACGAGGTTCATAAGATCCATGAACACAGTTGGTGCATTGGTTAGCCCAAATGGCATTACCAAAAACTCATAATGTCCTTAACGAGTTCGAAAGGCTGTCTTCGCCACATCCTCCTCTCGGACTCTCAATTGATGATACCCTGACCTCAAGTCAATCTTGGAATAAAAACATTACCCTTGAAGTTGGTCGAACAAGTCATCAATACGAGGCAAAGGGTAGCGGTTTTTAACCGTCGCCTTGTTTAACTCTCGATAGTCAATACACATACGGAAACTCCCGTCCTTCTTAACAAACAGAACTGGGGCTCCCCAAGGTGAAGAACTAGGTCTAATAAAACCCCTATCCAGCAGCTCTTGGAGTTGGGTAGACAGTTCGTGAAGTTCGCCTGGTGCTAGGTGATATGGTGCGCGTGCAACTGGGGCCGCTCCAGGTACAAGGTCTATTTGAAATTCCACTTGACGAACCGGTGGAAGTCCAGGTAGTTCTTCAAGGAATACGTCTGGGAAGTCACGGACTATTGGGATGTCCTCAATCTTGGTTTCAACTTCAGCTTGAGTATCATAAATGTTAGCCAGAATGGCTAGATAGCCCTTTCGAATACACTTTTGGGCTTTCAAGAATGAGATGATGCCCACCATGGCACCACCATGATCACCCCGTATAGTCAGTAATTCTCCGTTAGGGAGAGGGATACGAACAATCTTCTCCTGACAGAGAATTTTGGTGCGTTGTTTGGACAACCAGTCCATGCCAACCACGAGATCAAAGCTTCCTAGGGTGATAGACAGAAGATCGATGGCAAATAATTGCTCATCTAGTTCGAGCTTACAGTCACGATGGATGTGGGTTACCTCAACAGGTTTCCCATCAGCTAATTCTATAGAATGTGGGGTATCAAGAAGGGTAGGAACCATCCCTATATGTTTGCTAAGTTTCAATGACACAAAACTAAAGTCTACACCAGTATCGTATAAAACAGAAGCAAGGTTGTCGTTTAAGGAGCACGTACCCGTCACAATATTGTTGTCATTCCTAGCTTCTCCTGAACCGATCACAAAAGCTCTCCCGTGGGCCCCATTGTTGTGGTTGTTGTTGTTGTTGGTAGCATTATTGTTGTTCCCCATCTTGTTACCACTACCGTTGTTATTGTTACCCCCGTTGTTGTTGTTACCATTCCCGTTCAGCTATGGGCAGTCCTTCTTGAAGTGACCCTCACTCCCACACTGGAAACAGCCTTTACCATTCTTCTATTGCTGACCTTGTTGTGGTGCTGTCTGGTTTCCCGGGATATTGGCTCTACAGTCCTTCTGCACATGACCCATCTTACCACAGCTATCACACTTAATCCTGTTACAGGACCCTGAGTGGTGATAGTTGCATCTATTGCACTTGGGACGATGTCCCTGATAACCACCCTGTGATTGGTTGCGGTTGCTGCCACTGTTGTGACTGTCGTGTTTCTTATTTTGTTGTTGCTGGTGGTTACCATTACTCGAGGGTCTACCAGATGCATTCTCCCACTTCCACTTGTTATCATTGGTTCCAGAAGATGAAGCACCACGAGGAGGTAGCAGTCCCTTTTCCACCTTCTGATCAGTCAGCTGGTGTGACAAGCGAATCACTTGCTGAATGTTATTGAAGTTAGCAGCAGTGACCATTCCCTTAATCTGGGGCACCAATCCCTGGATATACAACTCAATCCGTTTGTAGGGCGGAGTGGAGTAATTAGGGCACATCGTCGCCAGTTCATGCGACCTGGTAGTATAACTCTCAATCTCCGACCCCACCATCTTCAGGTTGAGATACTCTGTCTCCAACTTCTGAATCTCATCTCGATGACAATACTCCTCTTTCATGAGTTCCTTGAAATCCGGCCATGGGATAGCATTTGCCACATCTATTCCTAGCATCTGCACTTGAGCATTCCACCACGATAAGGCCGCATTGTCAAGTGTTGCAGTGGCATATTTAACCCTATCAGCTGGCGGGCAATTACACATAGCAAAGCATGACTCCAGCTTCTCGAACCACCTAAGTAGCCCGACTGCTCCTTCAGATCCTGCAAAATTATGAGCCTTACAATCCATGAATGACTTGTAGGTACAAGCCGGAGGGTGATGAGCAGGTTGGCCAGCTTGAAAAGTTGTTAGGGCGGCAACCACCCTGTCAATGATGAGTGTGTTCAGCTCCTCTTGCGTCATAGCAATTCTACAATTACAGTATACCCATGAGAAAACAATAATATGTCCCACATACCATCGTTCACGCAGTATAAGTAAACTAGAATGTAACATGGATTATGAACGCGAGAATAAGATAAAGTAGTAGATTGATAATAATAATAATAATAATAATAATAATAATAATAATAATCCAAATATAAACCAAGCGGTTCTCGAGTCTTACTAAGACAAAGTAAAAGTCATTATACGACTATATATAAAATACTAGGATAGTAAAAATCAATCGTCCGTGCGATCCATGAGGACACACGAGCCTTCATCCTCACTTTCTCCTTGAATCTCGACCTCGAATGGCTCGACTTCTGCCTCTAGCTCGAGTTCATCTTTGAATGCCGCCTCGAATGCTGCTCCAATAGCATCAAATCCTTCTTCCATAGGCTCCTCTTCGGGTTCCTCCTCAAGATCCTCTTCATCTAGCCCCAAAGCTGCTATAAGTCTATTACGAACAGTATTCAGTTCCTGCCTGGTAGCTGCTAAATCCTGTTTAGTGGCAGTCAACTCTTGCCTAGTCTCAGCAGCTTCCTGCTTAACAACTGCTGGCCTATCTGGCCTTCCATATGCTTAAGTGTCTCATCTGCATTTCTCCTCCAAAACTTAAACTGTTGCACAGCAGTGAAAGCATTGTCCAACTCGGTATGAACATGCCTCCCCATACCTGCAAAAGATCTTTCCCAAGAATCTATAACGGGAGAAACTCTGGCTGGCACTCCATAACCAACAACCCAAGAGTGCAACATGTCAATAAACCAATGCCAACGGTTGGTATCCCAATGTGGATCCTGAAATGAAGTTGGACGTTGATAAGGATCCACTGATGGAGCTTGTTGTCCCTCGATAGCACAATAAGAATAGCTTCTATGAGTAGGGTTAGTCATGGTCTTTCCTGCAATATGTTAGATCAGTACACATATTCCATAAATTAACACGTTGTGCACTTAAAGTAGTGAGTGTAACTAATATAGTACTTATGCTATGATGATTGTAGACTAGAATGCAATCCTAGTTCACTATAACCAATGGCTCTGATACCAATCTGTCACACCCTCAATTTCCATTGCGGTGTTTATACCGCGAGGCGCGTGACATACCAGGATCCCATAGCCATAAGTCATATGAACGACGCTAAATGCCCAAACCATTTAGTTTGTTATTGTAAAAACAAGTTTTATAGATAACCAAACATTCAAATAGTTGCGGAAGCGAAATTATAGAAAATGGTTAATCAAATAGTTTGCGCAAAACAACGTGCCCAAAACCATAGTAGGTAATTAAACATTCGAAAATAGTTAAGTGTTCATATCCAAATGACGTTATATGATGCATGCCCTACTCGTGCTCCGAAACTAGTGGCCTGCAAAAGCATGTTTTCGTGTGTCAACATAAAGTTGGTGAGTTCACAAAGTAAAGTAAAGGCGTGGGTTTCCTAGACCACGTAATAACGAGTAAACAGCTAATTCACATGCCAGGGGTAGCTAACCCACTCATGACAACTAACACCTGATAATACCGAATTGCTAAACAACGAGATCCCACAAAAGTGAGTAAAGTGCCTTGCATCGTTGTCTATCAACAATGATAATAAATGTTAAGTTTTAGTTCACACCCATGCTCCCAACACGATGTGAGGTTTGTGAAACCTAATAGCGCTATCGACTAGTAACCCGCTTGCCCAATCGGCAACTCATTCGGTATTTAGAAGGGACTTCAATGATAGAGTTTGTTTAGTTCATCAAGGGCATAAAGCATGAATTAGTGAAAGAAGATTCACCCCGTGAAGCATAGCACCCCAAACCCGGGATGTGTAAAGTAGTCCCAAACCGGACCCTGAAAAAGTTTAGAAAGTGTCTCATTCTGAGACGCATGCTTTTGAGAAAAGAGTAGTGAAACTCACCTGATAGAGATGCTCGAGGTCTACTGAAACCGAATTACCTAGCTACTATTGTCCGGACAGTACTTGCCCTATGATTTATTAAAAGCATGGTAAATCATAAGTTCTAGTCATTTATCATTCAATTTGTCTACCCGACACTTGGGGACTTGGTTATTGAGTTATGTGAACCTTGGTTTTGTACTTGTGATAAAGTTAGACACCTTAGCATGGGTTTAGGACATTCTTTTACCCTAGTTGATGTGAACACAGGTTCTAGCTTTGATAACACACGTTAGTTGGTGGTAGCCGATCATAAAGCTTCATATAGATCCTTAAGCCGATTGTAATATGAATTAAACTTATATGTTTTAAGCTTAACAAAGTCTCTTGGGGTATCAAGAAGTACTGTTTATGAGTTTTTGTGAGAAAACGGGTTTGATCAACATCACACTAGTCTTAAATCTCGAACTTGAATCAAGAGTGCTTTTATTACAAAAATAGATTTTTACACATGGTGATCTATGTGATCTTAGGATATAAAAGCATGGTTTCAGCATCCCAAAGGTATTACAAGGGCTGTTTGATGTGGTGTTAAGATAATGTGTTCATTAGTGAGTAAGAGTAAACAAAATCTATGACAATGTGTGTGTTCATGTGTTTAAACCAAACTAAAGTCGATCAAGGTGGGGTAGAATGGACTAGATTATAGTTTAGGGGTATGGAGATCTTACCAAGAAGTGATTTGGGGTCGGATAGTCTCCTAGACTCCTCCAAGATCTTGCAAAGCTTCAGCTAGAGGTGATCAAGACCCGAAAGTTTTTAGAGTGAAAGAAAGATGTTGGTGTGCATTTGAGAGTGAAGTAGGGTCCCTTTATATAGGAGTCGGCCAAAGCATGAGAAAAACAAAAGGGGAAAGGGCAAACTCATTGGATGGTGCATTGATCAAGCATGCTAATCATGGGATAGTGAAAGATAGTGAGTTGTGAGAGGTTTGTCTTTGGTCTTGGCCGATTGGGATTGGTGAGGATATAAGGGGAAAGGTTAACTTAGCAAGGTGTGGGTTATAGGCTTGTCTAAGAGCCCATTTAGAGGTAACTTACAAACATTCCTAGGGTGGCTTTCTTGGTGTCATGCGGCCGCAAGTAAAGGACAAGAGGAGTGATTAAATCTAAGTGAAAGTGATGTGTGAGAGAAGCATTATCTTGTCCCTTTCCTTGATGTGTTGGCCGATGGTGTTCTTAAAAGGGAAGGCTCCTCATGCTACATACTTAGTGTAGGCTTCTTGTCTCTAACTATTTTGGTGTAAATCTTAATCACTTGTCTTCTAGTGCATATCATTGTGTTTGATCAATCATTATCACTTTTTGATTAAGGTACATCAGCTAAAACATCTAGGAGAGTTAGGATGGATAGTGATAGCTCAATGACATGTTTTTTCCTCACTTGTGGATGTTGATAGGTCATAGGGTTTTAGTTGTTAATTTGGAACTTCCTTGGTGTGTTGTTGGAAATCTACAGCCGAAGGAGTAGGGGTGAGGAAAACAAGGAGCATTAGTGGGATGTTATAGGTATTAGGCTTCTATTTTGGGGTTGAAATCATGGGAATACTAGATGTGATCTTGGTGTTTCCATGCCATGTTTGTGTTCTTAGGCCTAGTTTAATAAGTAAAACTCATGAGAAGGACTTGTCTTGGAATTCCTTATGATGGCTAATTTTATGTACATGTATATAGGTTTAGATTATCAGTTAATCATGTGTGATTTTGTTCATGTGTAGCAATAGCCGTGAGGTATATACATATATGTGTATATTTCGGTTGTGGTTGTTGTTGGTTTGTGAGTTATCATAGGTCGTGTTAGATTAAGATATAGGAATGTCTCTTGAGTGTTGGATGAGTTCGTGTGATCCCATGATGTATTTTAATGTCTTGATGACGACAATAACATGTATTTTGTGAATCATAAGTTCACTAACTGATAACCCATAGGTACGTATACATCTCGTGTGTGCCCGTGTGACTTATCTAGCTAACCTTAGTTAAGTAGAATGCAAAGGATGTAAGTAGGAGTAACTAGAGTTTAGTTACAGTAAGAACCTGAAATTGCGGGGTATCACAATATTGTTATAGATTTTTGTAAAGGATCGGATTTTATGAAATCAAGAAAATATCACACAAGTATAAGTAATCCAGGTGCGGAAACCCTAGATCACATGCAAAATGATAAAAATCAGAGCAGAACACGTTAAGATACCTTTTCAACATGATTTCCATTAATATAACGATCATAAAACGTTTACAAGTTAAAATATTAATGAAAACCTACAAATCAGAACCTTCTATAACTCACACACATAACACACACGACCAAATGACCAACTGTTGAGTTTGAACTAACTTCAAACTATATATAGACTTCTCCATTCGACCTCTGCACAGGTCGAATGGACTCATTCGACCACTACATGGCTCGAATGAACACCGAATAAACAAAGTAATTAACTTCCAAACTCGTTCGACCTCCATAAAACTCATTCAACCCTTCGACTGGTCGAATGAACATCTAAACCTTCAAAATATTCAACTTTATTCGCCAATCTAGTTTTAATCCAAAGCAATAGCAGCATATATGCATCTACAGTGTTTTTGGGTAAAAATATTGCTTAATATTTTAAGACACCTTGTATAAATGCAAACTTACAGGAAAGAATAATTCATCCTCCTCATGTTCTTCATAATCCTCTTCATCTTCTTCATGTTCATCTTCGTCATCTCGATCTTCATCGGCTTATTCGAATTGTGTTTTGATTTCGATTAATCTATATAGTTAATATTCCAATGTTCTTGAGATGAAGATTTTTAAAGCGGAATAGGGGAAAACGAAGAAAAATAGAGGGACAAAATCGAGATTAATATTCAGGTTATGTTTATTTTTTTGTCCATACAGTAAAAGCCCTATCATTAATCAGGTTCTTGATATTGTTTTCATGGTGATTGGATCGATTCAAGAAACTAGGGCTTAAAAACGAATTGGGGATTTTCAGGTTGTTAAGTTTTAAACATTCTGTTCTGGTTTGAAAAGAATGTACCATGTAGCTTAGTTGGTTCCCTGATTTGTTGTTGTTGGCAGATCTGTGTTTTGTTTGTGTCTTTTATTTTTGTTTGAAATTATTATTGTGTTTGGCGTTTTGAGGGAGAAATGGATTTAGAGGCCGCTGTTGTTGAAAGAAGAAGAAGAAGATGATGATGATATGATGATATGTCGAAGATGATGATAATATGATGAAGATGAAAGAAGATTCTGATAATATTAAAAAAAAGAAATAAAAAATAAAAAAATCCACGTCATCAAAAAAGTTAGCTGCCACATCATCGGTTGGTCTACGTCAGCATGCCACCTCAGCTGCCACATCATTTTTCACTAACCCAGTTAGTTCAGAGTTAATGAAGGTTCATTTTTGACACCCACATGTTCACTTGGGATTATCCTGGTCTAACATTAAAATTCGGGTTATTATTGGCCAATGGTCCAAAGTTTGGATTATTTAAATTCAATAATCAAGGTTAGTTTGCTAAAGATTGAATCCTTAGAGTTAGAAAGGAAAAAAACATTATTTCTTAAAATAAATAACGAAGCTAAAAATACAACACAAAGAAGCATAAACAAAGTTGCTAATTCTAGTTTGAAGAGTGTGCACCGATAATAACGGGAAACATGACTTGCAAATTCAAAGGTTTTAAGAAGAAAACAAAAACAAATCATTATACGTTTCATCAAACTGAATCTTGCACAAGCCAGAAAAAAAGATGTATGGCATAAATTAGAGAATTAACAGAATGATGGAACTGACTTTGCAAAGAATCAATGGAAACCCTAATGAAGATGAACTAACCATAGGAGATTAGATAGATGCTATTTTGAATTGTGATACTAATTTTGAAATTTTGAATTGTTGTGTTAGACTCATAGAAAAATTCTGAAACTGAAGGGATTAGTGTTCTACTATTTTTTTAACGGTAATGTTGCCCCACTATATATTACACCAAATACAAATTTGCCTAGATTTAAACTTAGGACCTCTCCTTTAAGAGACATAATCTCTATTAAGTGGGTTACCCCCACATAGGGGTGTTCACGAGCCGAGCCGATCTGAGCGGAGCTTTGCTCGTGCTTGGCTCGTTTACAAACCGAACCGAGTGGAGCGGCTCATTTACAATCGAGCGTAAAACCGAACGAGCATTCTTCGAGCGCAAATTTTCCGAGCGAGCGCCAAGTGAGAATCGAGCGGAGAGTAATATGTACGATCATAAAATTGCGATGTTTCCTTCGATGTTTTCATTGCTGGGTGACAACTAAGGTCGAAATGTCCGATGATAATACTAATATTGAGTTCCTGGTGTCCATTGATGAGGCTTAGATTGAGGCTGGTGAGATAATGAACATACGTCAGAGAACAGTTGTTACATTGTGACGTAGGTGTGATATCAAGCAACAATTAGCGATGAACAATTAATAACATAAAGAAGTCAAGGCTGTCACATTATTACTTATTGTTTTACTATTAAATCTAGTGTTAAATTTATTTTGATTTAAGTGAGCTAGTTATATTTTGTTTGCATATATTGAGCCAAATCTAATATAATTTTATATAAAAAGCCATAAATTTATCTATAAATTGTGTGTATATCTATTATTAAATAAATGAAAATTTATTCGAGCCGAACCGAGCCGAGCGTACCTTTGCTCGTGCTTGGATCATTTACAAAACGAACCGAGCCGATCGGCTCATATACAACCGAGCGGAAGACTGAGCGAGCATTTTTCGAGCATTTTCCGAACGAGGGACGAGCGAGCCACGAGCGGCGAGTGACTTGAACAGCCCTACCCCCACATTAACGGAATTATGTTATACTTATATGTTGGAGTAAATGGCCAACTTCATCCCTGAAGTTTGGTCAATAATGCTATATCCATCCAAAATAAGAATTTTTGACATTTGGGCCACTGTAGTTACAAACCTAGTGCTAAATCCATCCAATTTAAAAACTCAGTTAAAAAATGTCGTTAACTAAAGGGTAGTATGGTCATTTCCCATCATTTTTTATCATATACTTTAGGAAAAATATAAAAAGGGTTGCCTAGAATCGAACCTAGGATCAAACCCGGTTCAAATCCTTTAGCATACACACATACCATCTGGCCTACACCAGATTTGGTGTTCTATTTCATTTCGAAAAGATTTTATAGAAACATTAACCTCAGTCATCTTCCCCAACCTAAATCCTAAGAACCCTAATTTTCCAATTGGATTAATTACTCTAATTTTCCAATTGGATTAGTTACTCTCAGCCTCGGCCTACATTACACCTGCATACTGTGTAAAAAAATAAAGGTACAATTAACAAAAAAAAAAAAGAACAAACAATCTTCAAAAATCCTTACCATCTTCTTTCCCATCAACAATGGCAACCACCACCACCACCATCATTCTCCTCCTCTGCATCACCACCCTCATCACATCCCCATCTTCGGTCGACTCAGCCCACCACATCAGAGCTCCGGCACAGGCGGCCGACTGCTCAACGGTGATACTAAACATGGCAGACTGCATGTCGTACATTATTGCCGGCAGCACGGTCAAGAAGCCTGAAGGAACCTGCTGTTCAGGTCTAAAAGCTGTGATGAAAGTAGACGCACAGTGTTTGTGTGAAGCGTTTAAAAACAATGCTCAGTTGGGTGTCTCGTTGAATATTACTAAAGCACTTGCGTTGCCTTCTCCTTGCCATATTAATGCCCCTTCTTCGACCCTGTGGAAGTAAGATTATTATTTTTTAGGATTTAGGCTGGGGAAGATGACTCAGGTTAATGTTTATATAAAATCTTTTCGAAATGAAATAAAACACCATATCTAATGCAGGCCAGATGGTTGGTAAAGGATTTGAACTGAGATTGATCCTAGGTTCGAGTATAGGCAACCCTTTTTATATTTTTCTAAAGTATATGATAAAAATGATGGGAAATGACCATACTACCCTTTAGTTAACGACATTTTTTAACAAAGTTTGTAAATTGGACAGATTTAGCACTAGATTTGTAACTATAGTGACACAGGTGTCAAAGATTCTTATTTTGGATGGATCTAGCAATATTGACCAAACCTCGAGGACGAATATGGCCATTTAATCTAATGACATTTTTAGGTAGAATTGAAATGATGAAAAATAAATGATGTTGGATGGATCTAACGATATTTTTTAGGTAGAATTGAAATGATGAAAAATAAACGGATGTCAGAGGGGGAAACGTAATGAGGATTACATGTGTCCAAAAATATGTTAATTTATTTGGTAGTAGAAATAGATTATGAAAATAATGAAATACAAAATAAAGGTATTCAAATATCTATCTATCTATACTTTCAATAATAGGAGAGTCGTGAGTGACGTCAGAAAGCTGACGTGTCAACAGCTTAGGCAGGCTACCAATGCCTGCGTGATGCAAAACCTGACGTCACTAACGCCCTTAAAATATTCACAAATAATATGTGGGCCACATTAAAGCACCGCTGCTGAGTTTAAAAACATCTGTTTCGTACCCACTTGCCTGAACAGCGGTAAGAATCCCACTTGCTTGAACAGAGTTTTGAAGGAGTGTTGGTTTTAAATTTAAGCTCCAAACTGAAATTCAAATTTCAAACTCAACAGCCCATTACAAAACTATATAAAGGCATCATGTCCCTCTTTTTTTCTCAGACAATTATTAAATCTCTCCCATAATTTTTAAACCATAACAGCTGCTTCTCTCACATTCAAGTTCATGTTGAAGGATTCGACTATTAGGTAAACCAATTCTCGCCGATCACATCAATAAGAATAAAATTTATCCGTTTAGTTTTTTCAGTGACCCTCAATCTTTTGTCTCCTTTATCACCAACCATATTATTTATGTTGAAAAAGGTTCCACATTGGTAGATTCTTACAATCAAAGGAAAATATTCGTTATACGATTACCAGCGGATGTAGATCGACAGCTTCAAACTCAAGATGGGTATGTCTTTACCTTTTTACATAGCCATTTATGCGAGCGTTTAATTCGTGTTAATCTTTATGTGTTTAACATGTGTGTTTCATTAATTTGAGTGATGCTTGATTTATTATTTTTGTCAATATTTGACCGTTAACAGGTAGAGGCGTTAGCTTTAAGCACTCGGGACTCTTTCCAGATTGCAATTAAGCTTTTACGCCAATATGCCAGTATCTTTTGAGGAAGTCGACTGCATTTACTCCCGCTTTTGTGGTTTCCACTGTTGTGCTCAATCAGTATGTTTGTTGAAATTGTTAACTTTTTTTCAAGGCTTGTAGTTGAAGTATAACCGTGGATGTTTTTTTCTGTTCTATTGCCAATCAGAGTATGTGAGGAAGCACCTTGAGTATGTTGAATATTCAAGGTTAGTCTTTTGGAGATTGTTTACAGCTAAAGAAACAAATATATGTTCAAGACTGATGGGTGTATAAAGACATGTTATATTCAAAGTTGATTTGAATGTATTACCTGCGTCAGTTTCAAGTTTTCTGAAGATTAGTGGAATGAAAGAATTATTTTCATTTTGTTAGTACTTTTGTGTAATATATGTCTGCGTAAAACATCTTTTGGAGATTCTTTACAGTAAAAGAAAGAAATATGTATTCAAGACTGATCGGTGTATAAAGACATGTTATATTCAAAGGTGATTTGCACGTTTTATAGATGCCGATATTTTTGTAGAATTTTTATTACTACAAAATGTATGTTCATTTTAAGTGTTACATTTAAAATAAAAGACTTCAAATCATTGGTAAGAACAATAGTTTTAATTGTTTAATTAATATTAATATAAAAATAATAATGTGTAAATTTATGTTATGTTTCCATCTAGATCCTTCATACCTATAGTGGCCATTAAATACTTTTAGGGCTGTGCGGACTGTTTGTAATTATTATAGTTATTTCGTTAGATATTAGAAGTTAAGTTTTACGGAGTCTGTTTTAAAATTCTGGTTACATCATCTTTGAGCTCAACATCGGTAATGGATCACAGTTGTTTGAAAACATCTGTTTGAAGTCATCAAATTAGACATACCTTTGAACTTAGAATAGGTTTCAATATGAAGTTTATTACTATGTAATTGAAACTAATGAGAATATTCATATTAATAATTTAAAAAATGACACATTTTGAATAAAAATAATAATGTGTAAATTTATGTTATGTTTCCAATAAAGATCCTTCATCTCTACAGTGACCATTAAAGACTTAGGGCTGTGCGGACTGTTTGTAATTATTATGAATTTGAAAACGTTGATTTAATTTAATTTAAATTTATAGTTATTTGGAAATTATTAACTTTTGTTGAATTTTAATATCTGTTTACAATTCAGTAGTTGTTGATAAACATTATCAAACAGATGGTTATAATAATTTAAGTGAATTATATGTAAATATTTCACATCATTTCTTAAAAAAGTTTGTCATGGAAATATTATCTATTGAAAACTATATTTACATATTTTATTAATGTTGGTTTTTTTGAAGAATTCTAATTTCTATAAAATATATTCTCTTTTTTTAAAGTTATAATAACAATAAAAGGCTTCAAATCATTTGTAAGTACAATATTTTTAATTGTTTAATTAATATAAAAAGAATAATGTGTAAATTTATGTTATGTTTTCATCTAGATCCTTCATCTCCATAGCAGTCATCAAAGACTTTTAGGGTTGTGTCCACTGTTTGTAATTATGAAGTTGAAAAGACTGATTTCGTTACATATTAATTACAAGTTATGTTTTACATACTCTGTTTTCAAAATCTGGTTAAATCATCCTAAAAGTCAGTTGAAAATTGTAATTGATCACAGTTGTTGGAAACTAATGATAATATTCATATTAATAATTTAAAACATAATAGATTGTGAATAATAAAAAATATTATTAGACATTGTTAATAAAAATGGTAATTTTTTTTTGTTTTTTAATAATAGTAAAAATAAGTACATTTAGCATTAATTGCAGCTGTATTTTCTGTCAGGTTTCATCTAGATAGTTCAGGTTTACATTGTCCACTAAAGACTTTTATTACTGTAGCGCCTGTTACTAATTATGAATTTGAAAAGACTGGTTAAAACCGAAATTCATAGTTATTTTGTTTGATATTCATTCCAAAGTCTGTTTTAAAAATCTGGTTGTATTATCCTTCGGTGGATAATTTTTATTGGATTACAGTTGTTTATGAACATCTGTTGACAAGTTATCAAATGCTTTATTATTCTTTTTTTAATGATTAAAGTTTATGTGATTGGTTAAAAAGTCTGTCATGTAATAATAAATGTAGTTATTGATTAATTGTAGTACGTATATATCTATTTTTCCAGTCTATAAAAGGCGAGGAACTCTTCATTTCAGTTTGCAAGATTGTAATACTTGAACTATTGAAAAGCAAACCAACCCTCTATACCTTCAGTATATAATATTATTTCATTTAAATTACGTACCCTTAGTCTTCTCTAAAATTGTGAGTTTGAAAGAAAAATGTATTGCCAAAAACCTGTTGCTAATGAAGTCGGAATTGGTGTTGCTGGAAGATTCTTACAATCAAAGGAAAATATTAGCTGTTTTGTTATAATAAGGAAGTCTGTCTAAAATGTGATGGGTCTCTATATAAATAATATGTCTCTAATTTTTCTGCTACTTAGAGGCATATTATTGTATAAGTTTTTTTTTTTTTTTGCAGCCCGGCTTCTTTTGGTTTTGTTTTGTGGTGTTTCAGCTATATTTTGTATTTTTCTTTTTGTCTTATAGATGAGGTGTGTTAGTTTTTATTAGTTCTGTTTTACTGTGATATCGGAGATTTTTGTTCGAGCACTTCTATTTTGTATCTTTGTAAGCAGTTTTCAGTTTGTTGTGTTTGGCCTGTATTTTGTACGTTTGTTTATTCTCATATTGTAAGTAAAATTATGCAATTTGATTGATGAGTTTTATTGGTATAATTTTTTTTTTCAGTAAGGTAGTTTTGACAAAATACAGTTAGTGTACACAGTTTTTGTATATATATATATATATGGTGTGAATAGAAAATAACTTTTAACACGGTATGGTACATGTATTATACACTTTACGGAGTGACGTCTAAATTGCAAGTGTATACGTTTTACAGTTGGCACATGTAAATATAGTTTTTCATCTACCGCGTTTATAGCATTAAATTTCGTAATTAATATGAAATGATAACTTTTGTTTATTATTTGAACTATGGGCTTATAAATATGTAGATCTTTTACTGAAAATTGTACTATATAGTCATATTGTATATCGAGAATATTTTTTATTACTTTTTCAAGTTATGGCATCATCATCTTCACCAGCAGTACTCGCAGTGGATTTCAAGGTCGATTTAATAAGACAAGTGTAGATGCACGTTTTGCGACTAATGATTGGATTAGGCATTTAACATATGTTAGTTTGATAATCTGAAGGGGCGAATATGATTCAGTATGGGCGAATGTATGTTTGTATGGGCGAAGGAAGATTTACAGTGGGCGAAGGTGGAAGCTGAATGAAGATAGTTTACATTCGTACTAAAGAACTGGGCGAATGTGGACATTGTCCACATTCGCAACATGAAAACGGGCGAATGTACAGCTAGTATATATATGTTTTGATCATTTTGTTGGATAGAATAGTTTTGGAGAGTGTGTCTTTTGTGGTCAGGTTTCTCTCTAGAGTGAAAGTGTTTTATGTTGAATTAGATTAACTTGTAAGGTCATTGTAAACATATTTTGATCAAGTTATCTATAAAAATGGTGATTGAAAAGGTATTATCTGTGTTGTGATTTGCGTATTATCGTTTTGTTCAATTCTAGGGTTTCCGCACCTGGAATTGTGACTTGTATGATCATATTATCCTGTTTTAGCTAAAATTTCTTCATCTACAAAGTGGTATCAGAGCTATACGGATCATACAACAACAAAATTGATAATATCAGAGCTGATTTGGACTTGTTTTTGATCAAAATTCATCTGTTTTTGAATGAACATGGTTTTTGATTGATTTTGAAGGTTTTTGATTTGAATTCGTGGTTAAAATCAAGTTTTCCAAGAATTAAAGTTGTTCCAAATAAATTCCGAATCATAACCTGATTAAGATCATCAATATCCACAAACTTTTGAAAATCTCAGATCAAAATAACCGTTTTTCAAAGTGTAACCGTTTTTCAAAGATGTTTTGGGCGAATCTAGAGAGAATGGGCGAACCTGGACCAGTATAGGGCGAACCTGAGTGTATTTTGGACGAACGTAGCATTATTCAGGTCGAACCTAGGTTGTTGTGTTGAATTTTTTCACATTCGGGTAGAATTTTCCACCTTCGGTTTTACGGGCGGGCGAAGGTGAAAAATAGTGGACGAAAGTAGACTTGTTCGGACGAAAGTGGAAAGGGATTGAGGATATTCTACATTCTGGTCATTATTCTACCTTCGGGAGTTACTGTTTGGACGAAAGTGTAATTCAGGGGACGAAAGTAGGACTTTTTGGGCGAAAGTAGAAGTGTGTTTGGGAAATTTTCTAAGTTTGTTGAATTTCGAAGTTCGTGAACATCATGTGGAATTTTCCAACTACACCGAGACTAGCAACGACACAACAACAACAGCAAGTGACTATGGACCCATGGACAGTGGCAGCCCAGAAATCTAGCACTCAGTCTTCGCATCCGATCAATTACTTAGCGATGACTAGCTCGATGTCTCAGAGTGTTGCACCTTCACCACCACAACCTGTGACAGACTATTGGGGAGTAGCAGCTGCGGTGGTAAATACTCAAACTACCAATGCTATTTCCACACTAATAAATGACTTATCTTCAGGTAGCGGGAATCGGCCACCCAAGCTAATGGAGATGCACGAGTATAACCAGTGGCAGAAGAAATTCAAGATCCATCTGGAAGGCACGGGGTTGGAAGGTACAGAGGCGTGGCAGATGATAGCAAAAGGTTATGTTGCACCAATTCTGGAGAACACCGGTGAACCTGTTCCTTTGGAGAGTTTGTCAGACGATGAGAAGAAGAAATTTGCTGTGGAAAAGAAATCATACTCTCAGTTGACTCAGGCGATCACAAACGATTTGCTACATCAGTTTGGATCGTGCACTACGTCGAAGCAGTTATGGGATGTGCTAAAGAATCGTCATGATGGTAATGAAAAGACGAGAAGGTTGAGGATGGAGGAGTTAAGAAAAGAATTTGAGAACTTTACTTATGTCGGGAATGAGACATTAAAAGAGTTGACTCCTAGATATTGTCATTTACTAACTGAATTGTCTAGTTATGATATACAGATTCCTATGACAGATCTGGTGGACAAGTTTGCAGATGCATTACCACCGTACTGGGATCAACATGTCGAGGTACTCAAAGAGAAGGATGCTTACAAGTATTGGACTATCAAGGAGTTCGTTCAGAAGCTGGAGAATAAAGAACTCGAGGAAAGCCAAAAGATCTCAGATTCCTCAGAACCCAGAGTTATATTATGGTGGTACTTCAGCAACCGTTGGAAACTCGAGTGTTGGTGGAACAGTGGCATCTCACATAGCCTGTATTTCAAGTGTCATGGAACCATCGAAACAACCCATCAACTACCTAGCACAAACCTCATCCTATTCACAACCATCATATACACCACCACCACAACAATACACTAATTCTTACATTTCACCATTCTCTCCGATGCAGCAAGCAGCATTCTATACTGCTAGCCAATCACAACAACCACCTCAACAACCACAATACATGAATCAAGTGAACCCAACAAATCAGCAACCGGTGGTATTGGAGACATCTAATTTGGGTAATGTGACTGTGGAGGTTGCTCAGCAACATATTGCATTAGTCTCTGCAATGGTTTCATCATATAACGGTTTAGTTGCAAGTCAAATTGGGAATAACAACTTGACCAATGAAGACTATGCACAAATCGACAAAGAGGAGATGGAGCTGATTGACATCTAGTGGGCTTTTGCTAGCATTATGAGAAGGGCAACCGAGTTTATTGAAAAGACCGGAAGGACTAATTTGGGAACTTCTCCGAACACGACCTATGGTTTCAACAAGGAGAAAGTTACATGCTTTAACTGTGGAGGAAAAGGTCACTTTAAAAGAGAATGTACTCAGCCACCTAAGCAAGGTAACAGAAACCCTTTCAACTCAAACTACCAGAACCGTGAACAACAAAACCAAAATCAAGTTTCTTTCCAAAATAACAACAACTATCAAAACCAAAACAATTACAAAAACCGACAAAACACCTCAAACAACAACCAAAACAGACAACCAAAGACAACCAACCAGAATCAAAACCACTCACCAAATAACACAAACAGAACAGTTATACCGATCACTACACCAAATGAGCAGCCACAGAATACAAATCAGAATCAAGCTTTGGTGATCCAGCAGGATGAACGATTTGACTGGTCTGGGATGCAAATTGGTGTTGAGGAGATCACTACTGGTGGGAATGTGGCTTGTGTTGCTTGACGGGTTGATATCGAGGAGTCGGTGATAGTTGATAAAACTGAAGAAACTGAGAGTGAAGTTGATGAATCTGTTGAAGAGATGAATGTGGAGACTGAGACTGTTGAAGTTCAGGCTGAGGAAGCAAGTTCAGGAGTGATGATTGACACAGTTTCTGATGTTCCTGAGGAGTGTGAGTCAGTTTATTCAGATTCAGACAATGAATCAGACTCAGAGGCTAGTGTTACATCTTTGGATGACGAGATAGATCAGTTGCTGGAAGAAGCAGATTTTCTGAAGACGATGAAGTCGGGCATAGTAGATGACGCTTTCACCAGAATCGATTATTCAAAGTTTTTCGCTGGGAAGGAAGCTCATTTTGCTTTGATGGCCATGACAGATCCTCCTAAACAGGTAAGTTCTGAATCTAGCACTGATGTTATAAGTGATAAGTACTGTGGAACTTGTGACAGATTGACTGATGAAAACAAAGAACTTCGCGTTCAACGTGATAGTGCTATAATCAACTGTCAATCTGCTCGCAAAGAAGTGATTGCTTTTAACAAAGTACTTGATGGATATAAAAAGGACATTTCCGACCTTAAGAAAACTCTTTCATTAAAACAATTAGCAATCAATAACTATATTAATGAAATTGAAAACACTAAGTTGGAAATGGCCACCATTAAGTGTTTTGCTAAAAAAGTAAATAAGAAATTGGAAAGTTATAAACATATTGCTTATGTTGTTGACCACATCATTGATGATCAAACCACAAATTATTCGTCTGTGCAATCTCCGGTGCTCTTTGAAAATCACAATTGTCATCAAGTGACACCGGAGAGCTAAGTAAAATCAGACTCATCATCGGAAAATGAATCCAATACCTCAAGTGGTGGTGATCCTCATTCCGATGTGAGGCCGATTTTAGGTTTGAATGATGAAGGGGTAACAGATGAAAATGCTGATTCAGACTCTGAGAGTGACACTGAGAGTGACAAAAGTGCTAATGCGTGTGATATTCCAAAAGAAAATCACATCATTACTACTGAACCAGTGTCATCGTCTCAGCATGTGCATCCGATGGCTAACGCACATTGTGAGAAAAAGTCTGAAAAGAAAGAAGTTAAGAAAGAAATGAGTGACAAACCAGTCAAGGTGTTTTATCGGATGGAAGGATCCGATAAGATCATCTCTGACGAGGAATATCCAATTAAGTTTGCTAACTATTCCAAAATTGATAAAATTTGGCAAGAAAGCACTATTTGGTTTCCAAAACATGAAAGAACAAATGAGATTCCACCGGAAATTCTATAGAAATTGTATTTGGATGTTCCGAAAGAACCAAAGGTTCATGTCACCCAGTTCATTAAACCCAAAAACAAAGCAAACGGTTTTCATGAGCCAGCCTACTCAAAGGGTCCACTTCCTGAGAGTGTAAGGCATAGACAGTATAATGATAAATATCCTGTCAGAACATTTGCTCAACCGAATGCTCCAAATGTTTTTGAAGAATATCGTGCTTGCTTTAAATGCCGGGAGAGAGGGCATTTACTTGCTCACTGCCCGTATGTAAGGCACAAGAGGCATGAAGTTGAAGTTAGGCAATCCATGAGGAAACCGGTTGATAATCATTACTATCCACAACAAAGGCGTTTTGTTCCTCAACAACAACAATTTTATAATCAAAACAACTTTTATCAAAAGAGGAATGACCGTCCATTTCAGTATGATCGTCGTAACCGGATTGCTATGGAGAGACCGTGGAGAAAACCAGTGGTGAACACAACAAATGATAGACAAAGGGTTCCACAAAAACCTATTGTCAAGTCAAATGTTGGACCTAAATCTGTTAAATCGACAGATATTAACTTTTATGTTTTATTCAATAGATCTTTAATCCGTCTGTAGATTTATATGTGTTATCTCAACACAGCTTTAATCCGTCTGTAGATTTATATTTTCCTTTATTGTAACAGTTCCAGTTATTAAACCTCTAATCAGTATTATTAACTGGTATCGTGAAAGGGACAGAGGTTACGAAATACAGTTTCTCTTTTTAACAATAAAGAAATAAACAGACGGTACTAAACAGATGTTCTTCGGAGCAGACGAATGGGTTCTTAATGTTGTCTTTTACTAAACAGTCGGTCTCCCGTGTGTATCACACTGGATTTCACCTAGTATATATAATAAACCAAAGCTATTTATCCTACATGGCACTCAAAGAGGACAACCTCTCCTTTGAGTGTGCCATGTGACATGTATTCAAGATATTTAAAAAAAAATATATAGATAGTAAATTTGAAATTATTTATATAAATCTTGTATTTGAATTACAGATATATAAGGAAAATAAAATATGAATTTTATTTTTGCATTATATGTCACACCCTCAAATTTCCACAAGCGGAGTTCTACCGCGAGGCGTGCGACACACCAGGATCCAAGTCAACGGTCACAATAAACGACGTCTAAATGTAAAAACATACGTAGAAATCCATGCATAAAATTTTAAACCAACGTTTGAAAGCGCGGAAGCATTTAAGTTTACAAAAGTCAAATGTAACAGAAACATAAGTTTTAAAAGTTAACACCCCAAAATATGCACAAATGATTCTAGACGTGAGTACGACTCCAGTGCGACTCCGTGCGCCTAGATGACAGCTGCTACCTTAGCGACCTGAGAAAACATGCTAAAAACGTCAGTATAAAATACTGGTGAGTTCACAGGTTTTTAAGTAAAACGTTTTCATGAGTTTGAACTTTGATAAACCTTTACCAATGCGGAAGCTAGGATACACGAACACCTGAGTTCACAATGTATGAATACATGGATACACGACTACACGAATGCACGAATACACGAATACACTATTACATGAATGCACGAATACATGAATACACGGATACACGATTTCACGAATGCACGAATACACGGATAAACTATTACATGAATGCACGAATACACGAATACCCGTTTGCATGAATACACTAAACTACCGTCATCCCCGTTTCCCCGTTATGCGTCACCGAATGTTCACAGTTTAATCCAAAACTTAAAAGAGTTGTTTAATAAGCCGAACACTTTTGTATAAGCAAATCATGTTTGTATGTAAGTTTTTAAGAACACAAGTGTGTAGCATGTTTCTCCCCCGAAAACCAAAACGGATAAAAGTGGGGCCGTGAACTCACCTTAGGTTACGTCTTGTGTTAATGAGTAAACCGTTTATGTGATATGATAGCCCCAACTAGTGGCAAACTATCATAAGATATGTGTCAAGTTAGACTAATAACCCGAAGGCTAACTAGTCCCCGATTGTCCAGACCATGACTAAGTACGTTTTGAAAACACGTTTGACCGTTAATTTGACCACACATACAAGACCCGACGTCCCATTGGTGACCCGACGACTCACGTGTTAGCTAAGAGTGAGAAATCATGCAATCATAAGCAAACATGCACTTAATACGCATAAGAGTTCACCAAAGTAACCATATAGTTCATATATCGCATATACGAGTCCACACGTGTATTACCGGGTTATCGGACATTCCACAGGGTTCCTAGCATGTTCCTAGGTGTCATTTCATGTTCGGGATGTCAAACTATGCTTAAATCAGCTAATCACGTGATTAGACATTAAACATGCAATTAGGAAAGTCAACTAGCAATTAGGATGGTCAAACAGGCAATTAGGAGGCTAATTGCCTAACACAGCAGGCGATTAGGGGCCTACTCGCCCCTGCATCAGGCGATTAGGATTCCTAATCGCCTGCTGCAGTTGTGTAACGGGTTTTCGCGCGTTTAACCCTCCAAATCAGATCCGAAGCATGTGTAAACACCCAATAACAATCATAACACATTAACAAACATATTTAAAGCAAAACCTCTAAGTTATCATCATCATAATAGTCCCGAATGCGATTGTTTTCCCAAAATAGTAAGTTTAGCATGTAAGCATCACATCAACATGCACAAACTTGCCCTAAATAGCAATTATTCAGATTTCACCAGGTAACAACGTTGTCCGATAGCATCCTACTGCTCTAGCATCATCCTAATGCAAACCCTAACATCATACAATCAACAACACACCTCATAACATCCTTAATCATTCAAAACCATCCAAATGGGTCAAAATATCAAATATCAAATATCAACAATACACCACCAAAACCATCCAAACTCCTAGGACATCATCACACTAACTCATAACAGCCATAAACATCTTAATAACACAAGAACAATCATGTTTCAATCCTAAAAATCCTACCTTTAATCACATATAACATGCATAAAGGTTTGGGTTTGTTTAAAAACGGTTTTTAATGGATTTTCAAAGACAAAAACATTTAGAAATCAGGTCTGGACTTTTAGGGAACAAAACATAATCATTTAAAGGTTTGGGGATGAAGAACACACCTTGGATTTAGGAGAAAATGATGGGTAAAGCATGGAAATGGTTGTTTTGATGTAAAAACGAGTTCCAGAGGGTGTTTGTGAGTTGGAATAGGTTATGGGACGGCTAGGGTTGCACAAATGGTGTTTTAGAGGTCAAGGGTGGTATTTATAGGCGTTTCTAGTCGTTTAAAACACGTCAGGCGATTATGCAGCAGGTACACGCGATTAGGGCTCCTAATCGCCTGACACTACAGGCGATTAGGGCCCAATCGCCACCTAAGACATCCTAATCGCCCCTTAAGCCCACCTAATCGCCCTCATGTAGGCGATTAGGGTTCCCTAATCGCCTACAGGGTATGGGTTTGGGTATTTGACGCGTTAAACCCCATTTTAACATATGTTAACACGTTTTCACATACCGACAAGTTACATAATGATTATAAACACATAATTCATGAAAACAAACACGTTCACACTCGTTCACCAATTCCCGGGACTCGAAACCTGCGTGTGTTAAAACCCCAATGATGCACGACTCGACTCGACTGACCCTGTCATGTGTAATGTATGCACGACTCGCTAAGGTAGACTTACTGAGTTTTCAAAAAGTTAATTACCGGAGTTTGCCGGGTGTCACATTATATTTAGTTGTTTTAATTTATAGAAATTATTGAAGTAGTTACGATATAGTTAAATGGTATTTGTAAAGATAGAAACATATCTTTAAAAGTTTAAAATAACTTTAGCAAAGATAATATAAAAAAAAGTTGGTAGATATTTATCTCTTCATTTAAAACCAAAATATATTTAACTTTTTTAAGAGATATCTACTAAAATTAAAATAAAAAATTAGTGTTTTGTTTACTTTACTATTATTATAAATAGGCTTAGCATTAACTTCACAAATAATATCTACTGAATTAAAATAATGAATTATTGTTTTGTTTACTTTACTAATATTGTAGATAGACTTACCATCAACTTCATAAATCACAAAATCGGAAATGTGTAGGCAGTAACCTCGACATTAGCAACAATAGTATTTGTAAATATAGAAACAGATCTTCAAAAGTTTAACCGAATAATTATTAATCGACCCAGAAGGTTTACATCGTCGTGTCAAGTTGTTAGCGAGTTGGTTTGGGGTTAGTATGGATAGTGTTGAGAAGGTCAATGAGATTGGTGATTCGGATAATGTTACTGTTGGGAAGTTTATTACATACCTTTAAACTCTGGTAGGTTATATAAGATTAGTTTAGTTATTGATTAATTACAGAGTTGTTTCTACTGTTACCTTTATGCATTTTTTAACCTTTATGATATGTGTTAATATTAGAGTTACACATTGTTTTAGCTTATGTATTTAATATTGATATTAGAGTTATGTCTTTTTTTAACCTTTATGGTATGTGTTAATATTAGAGTTATACATTGTTTTAGGTTATGTATCAATATTAGTATATTAGAGCTGTACATTTTTTGTTTGTCTTTAAGATGTTACCATTGGAGTTATATTGTTTTAGGTTAGATATCTATATCTATATATATATATATATATATAAAAGAAAGCATATATGCCCCTTGAGAGTGCCACGTGGCTTAATAATTGAGTGTTTTTGGTGTTTTTGAGTATTTTTCTAAATTTATCTCTCTATCTCTTAATTCTCAATTACTAAAATTAAATTGAGTTATTTTAGGAAAAAAGAATTTAAAAACAAATTTAAATTTTTCTCTCTTATCTTCCTCCCATAATTTTTAAACATAAATATCTTTTATATTCGAGATTTTTTAAATAAAAAAATTACACCAAATTAACGAGCGTTTTATTATCTTTCCAACGAGTACCATAGTGCTATATAAAAACGAAAAAAAAAACGACTATTTTTTGTGGGGTTATATTCATACAGAAAAAAACACAAAGTGTTCAGGTTATTCATTAATCATGTTTTTTCTTTTAAACCCGGTTCTTATCTACGATGTTGAAATTCAGCCCAATCGCCATGTTATCATTGGAATTTTACTCTTCTAAAGATCGATAGGTATACTTCATCAAGAGAAGCTAGGAGAAAGATTCGCCCAACACTGCAACACATGGTGTCACCTTATAGCAAGGTTATTTTTTTATTTATTTAATTACAAGAGTAATAATTATTACTATTAATATTAGTATTATTAGAATGGTTATATTTTTCAACCCTCATCATGAATTCTACATCTATATATATAAGTATAAGTCAAATTGTAACATATTTTAATTTACGTGAAGATGATTATATGTTGAAGGTTATCCTTTTAATACTTTATTATGTTTAATATGGTTTATGCTTTTTATTTTTTTAACTTTTTAAATAAATGTTTTTTAACTAAGATTGATTATGTTTAAGTTATTTACTCTTTTCGTGATTTGAGTTTTCTTTTTTTTTTTATCATTTTTTATTAAATCATATTAAATTTTTCAACCTCGGGACCTTCCCGGGGTAATCAGCTAGTTAATATTAAAGTTATACATTGATGTGTCATATTAGATTTTTCAATCTTCGGACGCTCCCGTGGTATAATCTAGTTTAGAAATATAAGACTTATAAATAAGTGTTACAACACCTTAATCGATATATTGTCCTTAATTTACAAATTTTTTTTGTAGAAACCTAAGTGAACTTTTACCTTTTTGTAACCTAGAATGCTCTGTTACTAGTAAAAGAAAATTAACACTTATGAAGTTTGGACCATCAATGTTTTAAATGTTGGATGAATGTTATACTTCAAAATCATTCATCGATAAAGAATCGGATATGATATAGACGTTGCATACACTTTTCTTTTATGTGTTCACCTTCTATGATGTTAAAAAGAACACCGGAAAGAAAAAGCAAACGATGCATCCCGAGAGGAACATTCCCAAACTTTATAAATTTGTCTGGAGTGAACTCAAAAAGATTCAAAGGAACTACACAAATTTAAAAATATATTCTTCACAAGAGAGCAAAGCACCTCAAATATCACCTTTTAGACAATCAGTTTGTAACCACATGATATACCTAGCTAGTTATGTGTCATCTTTCTATGAGACTAAATTTTTTTTCGCTTCTTTTTATTACCTATTTCTAATTTATCTCTAGATTTTAGAATACATCTTGGCTTAAATTATTGTTTAAGAAACTCATTTTACAAGTTGAATACAAGAAAATAATTTATAGTTAGTAATGATACTTGTACACTTTTCAAAAAAAAAGACTAAAACCTAATAACTTATTAGTAGCTTTTATCCCGGGAGTGTCCCGGGGTTGAAAAATATAATCATTCTAATAATACTAATAGTAATAATTATTACTCTTTTAATTAAATAAATAAAAAAATAACCTTGCTATAAGGTGACACCATGTGTTGCAGTGTTGCGCGATTCTTTCCCCTAACTTCTCTTGATAAAGTATACATATCCATCTTTAGAAGAGTAAATTTCAATGATAGCATGACGATTGGGCTAAATTTCAATATTGTATATAAGAACCTGGTTTAAAAGAAAAAAACATGATTAATGAATAACCTGAACACTTTGTGTTTTTTTCCTGTATGAACGAAACCCATAAAAAATAGTCGTTTTTTTCTCCGTTTTTTATATAGCACTATGGTACTCATTGGAAAGATAATAAAACGCTCGTTAATTTGGTGTAATTTTTTTCTTTAAAAAATCTCGTATATAAAAGATATTAACGTTTAAAAATGATGGGAGGAAACATTAGAGAGAAAAATCTAAATTTGTTTTTAAATTCTTAAAGAGATTAGGGTTAGATAAGTGTAGGAGAATGGATGAAAACAAAATAAAAAAATAAATTAAAAACTCTCACCTCAACGTGTCACGTGGCACATTCAAAAGAGGGTTGAGGCCTCTATTGAATGCCACCTCATCAATATTCAATTCTTTTATTATATGTTACTAGGTGAAATCCCGTTTGATACACACGGGAGACCAAGTCCCAAGATTAAGCCCTGTTTAGTAAAAGACAACATTAAGAACCATTCGTCTACTCTGAAGAACAACTGTTTAGTACTGTCTGTTTATTTCTTAAAATTAACCCATGTTTAGTACTGCCTGTTTCCTGTTTAGTACTGCTTGTTTATATCTTAAAAAAACATAAACACAACAACTATTATGTCTGTTTAGTAAAAGCCAAATTAATCAACGATCTATAGTTGAAAAGAAAAACTGTAATTCGTAAGGTCTGCTCTTTCATTATACCACTTAATAATACTGATCAGATGTTTAATAACTGCAACTGTTACAACAATCGAAACATAAAATCAACATACGGATTAAACCTCTGTTCACATGTCACACCCCGACTTTTCCCTCGTCGGTTGTTGTCACACCCTCAAATTCCACATGCGGGGTTTTACCGCGAGGCGCGTGACACGCCAGGATCCAAGTCAACGGTCACAATAAACAACACTATATGATAAAATACGTAAAGTAAAAACATTAAGTTTCATAACATAAACCAACAGCGGAAGATTTTTAAAATCTTGATTACAACTCAAACAACGTGACTGAAGTCTGAAATTACTGAAAACATGAAACTAGAATCCTAGACGCCAAGTGAGACTCCGTGCGCCTAAGTCCGATGCTGCTACCTTAACGACCTGAGAAAAACATGTTAAAGACGTCAACATATAATGCTGGTGAGTTCACAGGTTTTTGTGAAAAGCAACTTAGTTAGTTTCAAAGAATATTCCAAAGTAGACCAAACCATAAGTAAACCGACCAAAAGAACACTACTCAAAGAATGCCAACCAAAATGAATACCTGTCACTACTACGATTGGAAAACCATTACTGGACTCGAATACATGAATACAAGAATACAAGAATATACCTGCCCGAATACAAGAATACAAGAATACTCTAAGAGACAACAAGCACCCGTCCGACCTCCAGTCGACGAGTGGGGCCGATCACGCCCAAATAGATCTATCCATATTTCCCCCGTCGAGCAACCACCGCACATTCATGGTTTTCCCCGGGACTTTAACAAATCGTATAGCAACCCAAAAGAATACCACAATACATAAAGAATTCAAGAATACCAGTAAGTAATACCGTATTGTAACCAACGACTACCTTGTAAGTTTTACCAATATGAATACTTAGTAAATCATAGGTTTTATGAATACCAAAATGTAGTTTGACACATCTTCTATGAAAACGTAAGTTGACACACGTTTAAAGAATACAAGTAGACAACATGTTTTCTCCCCCGAAAGCAAAACCAGTAAGAAGTGGGGCCGTGAACTCACCTTAGATTGCGTTCTTCTTAATAAACCACAGACAATGCAAATGACAGCCCTAGTATCGGCAACCTATCATCGAATGCATATGAGTACCCGAACCATTAACCCGTAGGTCAAATAGTCCCCAAGTGTCCAGACCATGACCAAGTACGTTTTGAAAACACGTTTGACTGTTACTTTGACCACACATACAAGACCCGACGTCCCATTGGTGAACCGCCGACTCACGTGTTAGCTAAGAGTGAGAAATCATGCAATCACAAGCAAACAGGCACTTAATACGCATAACAGTTCACCAGAGTCAACATATAGTTCATATATCGCATATACGAGTCCACACGTGTATTACCAGGTTATCGGACATTCCACAGGGTTCCTAGCATGTTCCTAGGTGTCATTTCATGTTCGGGATGTCAAACTATGCTTAAATCAGCTAATCACGTGATTAGACATTAACCATGCAATTAGGAAAGTCAACTAGCAATTAGGATGGTCAAACAGGCAATTAGGAGGCTAATTGCCTGATACTTCAGGCGATTAGGGGTCTACTCGCCCCCTATCCTTTCCTACTCGCCCCTGCATCAGGCGATTAGGATTCCTAATCGCCTGCTGCAGTTGTGTAACGGGTTTTCGCGCGTTTAACCCTCTAAATCAGATCCGAAACATGTGTAAACACCCAATATCAATCATAACACATTGACAAACATATTTCAAGCAAAACCCCTAAGTTATCATCATTCTAACAGTCCCGAATGCAAGGGTTTTCCCAAAATAGCATATTCATCATGTAAACTTCACATCATCATGTAAAACTTACCCTAAATAGCAAATACTCAGATTTCATCACATAACATCATCTAATCCTTTCCTACTGTTCTAGCATCATCCTAGAGCAAACCCTAATCCTCTAGAATCATCAAAACATATTAAATCACACTAAGTCTCCCAAAATCACCCAAACGGGTCAAAATATCAAATATCATCAAAACACAACTATATGCTCCCAAATTCATAGACAATCATCCTAATGATTCATTTAAGTCAGAAACATATCAAACACATGGAAACAAACACGTTTTAATATCAAACATATCATCTTTGCATGATAACATAACATAGAACAAGCATGAAGGTGTGGGTTTGTTTATAATCTGTTTTTAACAAGTTTTCAAAGACACAAATACTTAGAAACCAGGTCTGGACCTCTAGGGAGTAAAACTTTATCATTAACAAGGTTTAAGAAGATGAACACACCTTAGATTTTAGCAAGGAAAGGTGTAAGATCTTGTAAAGGTGGTTTCTTGATCAAAAACGAGTTACCGAGGTTGGGTATAGTGTGTGATGGCTTTGGGGTGTGCTAGGGTTTCTAAAATGATGTTTTGCAACACAAGGGTGGTATTTATAGGCGTTTCTAGTCGCCAGGGCTGCAACAGGCGAGTAGGAATCTGCAGCACGCCATCAGGGCACCTAATCGCCCCCTGCAGCCTCAAACCGGTTTTTCGCGCGTTAAACACTATTTTAACACATATAAGCACGTATTCACATACCGACAAGTCACATAAAGATTATAAACACATAATACATGAAAACAAACACATTCACACTCGTTCACCAATTCCCGGGACTCGAGACTTGTGTGTGTTAGAACCCCAATGATGCACGACTCGACTCGACTGACCTTGTCATGTGTAATGTATGCACGACTCGCTAAGGTAGACTTACTGAGTTTTCAAAAATAAATACCCGGAGTTTGCCGGGTGTCACAGTTTTGACGTTTGGTGCCTTTGCCAACGCAGCGGAAAGATGCATCTATGACTCTGGTTCCCTGAACGCCAATTCTAACCCTCTAAGATCCCCGCTCCCAACTGTCACCTACACCAACCGTGCCGTTACCAAAGTTTAAACCTGAAAGACATACTTAAAAAGTCAACATAAAGCTGGTGAGTTCATAAGTTTAACAAAAACGTTTCCAAATGTTACCAAAGTGTTCCAGTTCAAACTTGTCAATACTATGTCATGATTAAACCAAAGTACGCTAACTAGGCGTATGTTTTGTTACTACTAAGATTGGGAACCATTACTGACGCGTTTAGCCCATAAGTGTTTGTGTTTAAGTCGCCCGAATAGTATACTGTTACTGGTCGAGACAATATGCACCCGCCCGGTCTCCAACCGACGAGTGGGGCAGGTCACGCCCAATAGATCTATTCACATTTCCCCGTTGTGCTATCCAGCACATTCATGGTTTCCCCCGAGACTTTCAAAGATCGTATAGTAACCCAAAAACAACCCATAGTATGACAGATGTTACCAAAATACGAGTTTAGCGCATGTTTTCTCCCCAAAAACGTAAAACCAGAGAAAGTGGGGCCGTGAAACTCACGCAACCCGTTTCATTTTCCAAAACTTTGTTTCGCTTTAAATTCCTCAATTTTTCATAAAAGAAGCATGTCATCCCCCCGAAAAGATTTACAAAAACAGTAAAGAGTGGGGTTATGAACTCACCTTAATGTCCATGCTAAGCTAGCAAACAAAGCCTGAAACCTCGACCGACTTCCTCGTGCCCTAATTACCAACAAAGGACACCTTAACAATCTATCACACATAAGCCTAACTTATTAACCGTTCAAAAGATAGTCTATCCGACTGTCACACAGAAGCCTAGTGTAAGTTTAGTTATTAAAATCGATTAATAACATTTGTTACTTTTTCCCAAATTTTGTTTGAAAATCATCTTTATTATTACAAATAGCTAGTCTTTGAAAATATTTCGATTTGTATATAATGCACTTGTCCAAAACACTTACGGGAATTCATTTATAGAAATAATAGCAGTTCGCTACGTTTTGATTTTACAAAAATTTGGGCAGAATTTCCTCTGTTTTTGTACAAACCAGACAACACCCGTTGTCTACAATTTTTCCGCAAAATAAACTTTCAAACACAATTCATCAAGTCCTTTTATCCAGAATTCCGATTTACGAGACTCTATACGTTTCAACACCTATATATACTAATTTATATATATATACAGCAATATATATATAAAATATAGTCCAACAATATAGTCCAATGTTATTTAGTCCGATGTTCGATATAAGTTACGTCAAATTAACCGTTTACTAAATCGTTCAATATATCATATAGTTACCGTTTATTATTCGGTCCGTTCGCGAGTCAAAACTATTTCATCTATATCAATATATTTATAAATTTATAATATTCATAAACATAATAATATTTATAAATATATAAATTTATAAATATATGATATCTAATAAAATAAATACGAACGTAAGTTATACCAAATCATCGCGCGTAACCCGGAGCCACCTCGAACTACGTGTAGACCGGAACGTTGACCCGTTGACCAGGTTTGACCGAGCCCGAACACGAACCCAAAACCGAATCTCTCCCGCTCTGACGTGACCCGCAACAGACCCATCTCGACCCGAGCCGAACCATTGACCAACGAATAAACCGAGACCCAAAACCCGAGCACAACCAAACCAAAATCAACCTGACCAGAATCAACCTGACCAGAACCAAACCTGAACCAACAACCCTAAAACTGACCCGAGCATACAAACTCAAACAAAACACAGACCCGATTCCAAATCTGACCCGTGTTGAACCCGACTCGAACCCAGACCCGATCCACCAGAACGAACTCGAACCGACTGCAGCCCGAGAACCAAAACCTTCGAGAGCTAACCCAATAACCCCCAAACCAAACCACCTCGAGCCACAATCGAACCTAACCACCTGCTGCTCCCTTCATGAACCATCCACCATCACGAACCACCACCTCTACTTGACCATCGGACCACCATGGAATCCCGACCAAGACAACCCCCACTGAGAACCCATCGAGCCAGACCCGAACCCGAACCACAATTGTAACCCGAACCAACCATGAAACACCTTGGATACCGCCATCAAAACCCGACTCCATCAACCTCCCACCACACCACCATCGCCTGCAACAACCACAACCACAATCATAACCGGACCACCACCTAACCACGACCAGGCACCACCACCTTCCTCTTCACGAACCATACCCCTAAAACCACCCTTGACCTGTTGCGTTTTATAAATGTTTACGGGGTCACAGCCCTGCGCCGCCACCACCCAAGCTTTGGTGGTGGCCGGCTGCTTCTGAAACAGGGGCGAGAGAGGGAGGCGAGAGAGATTTAGAGAGAGAGAGAGGTTAGAGAGAGAGAGAGGGATCAGATCTTAGAGAGAGAGAGTGAGTGGCTAGGGTTTTGTGTTGGGTGAAAAATGAGAAGAAGAAGAAGAATATGATGCTTTTATACCTAGGGTTTGTTGGTAGGTGACTTGAACCGCGTATCGAACCCGTATAAACGTAAAACGTCTCGGTTTTATTCTAGGCCCGATAATTAATTATAAAAAGTAATTGGTTTTGTTCGTAGTTAAAAATAAAAATAAACCAAGTAAAAATATAAATATTTTCGTCTCCTGGCACGCGCGATCGATGCACGCGTTTACATCACGTTAATTAAATCGGTCGCAGTTCCTATTGTTAAAACGATCTAGTAAAGTTCCAAAACTTTGTATTAACAATAATTATAATAAACAGTCATTTATAATAATAAAAACCTCATCAGTATAGGTCAGAAGTTGCCGGTTGTCACATTCTCCCCATGTTACAGAAATTTTGTCCTCAAAATTTGAGGTAGGATATCTTCGTAGAACCAATGGGAGCACAATAAAAGAGTCAACGGACCCGTCGGTACAAATGGCACGAGATAAAGTTCCCAAATCAATTGAATCCAAAGTGTAGACAATAACTTTGTCAACAAATACCATTGGCGCACCTCAAATGAAGCAACTGGTGCACCAACTTTCCCATTACACGCCGCAAGGTGTGTTTGGATTTAAATCAATAACAAACAGCTTAATGAAAGTGAGGCATGCCAATAAAGATCACACATTATTCCAAGTCGATCGAATATTCACCACAAGGTGCTGTTTTAGTTCCCACCAATTTGTTTCAACCGAAGTGTCGACTTTAAAGAAATTCGTCAACGAAGTATCAAAAGATTCATTGCCCACAATGGCCTGACACATCAAGAATAGAAAACAAGCATTACGAGCAACGTAATGATAAACAAATCACTAATGAGACAATTGTTCGATGTGAAGCCCTACAATGGACCTTCACAAATTTAAAGAATCCAAACATACAATGGTTGACACGTGTACAATACACGTGTCTACGTGTCTAGTTCTGTGAAAAGAATAAGGAATCAACAAAATTTATAATCCTTTACGATAGAGCGTTGAAGACCATAAACACAAAAGAAGAGAGAAGTGAATCTTACTCAAAAGATATAACTAGGTTCTAAAACAGGAACCTTAGAAGCTCAAGAAACAAGATCCTCAAGATCTTAAACTGGTGCAAGAAAAGCAAAGTCACAAATGGCACGAACAGGGGAGAATAGGCAATCATGTTCACAACAACAAAAATGAATAACCCTTATCCATTATTTATATATATACAACAATATAGATACCCTCACGATAGATGTTCTTAGAACTATCAAGTGCCTGTAAATTTGCAATAACGTGACATCTACGTTATCGAAAATTTACCTCACAAGATCATCCTATTAACCTCCATCACGAGTTATATCACAAGCACTCGTTACATTCACATAATAACACGTATAGAACGTACCATAATGTTTGTCGTGTGCGCCACATTTCCAGTGCTCTTCCCGTCTGCATTCCAGCTTTGCAGTATCATCGGCAAAATGAGGTGCCTCATCAAGACGTTTCTGATCCAAGTCGACATTGACGACATAGCATACTCCGAACCCGGGATGCGAGACTGCATATGCTGCAACAATCCCTTTGCCAACTCGTCCAACTAACGTGACACGTGTGAGCGTTCTAGATACGTCCAAGCTTGAGTCGTCAACCATTGGCGAAACATACTTATATATACTTTACGTAAAGGCACCCAATATATAAACAAGTTGTGACACCCGGCAAACTCAGGTTAGTAACATTGACTAAACTAGTAAGTCTATCTTAGCGAGTCATACTTATTACATACTTAACTAGATCAGTCGAGTCGTTACGATGATTCTAGGGAATCATCGGGAGTCGTTACGATGATCCGCGGGATCATCGGGAGTCGGTCCATAACCATGTGTACAAGGAATGGTGATTCGTGGAATCACCGGGTTTAACGCACACACGTAAGTCTCGAGTCCCGGGAATTGGTAAACGGATGTAAACATGTTAGTTACCATGCATTATGTGTTTATAATCATTATGTGACTTGTCGGTCTGTTAATGCGTGTTTATATGTGTTAAAATAGTGTTTAACGCGCCGAAAACCCAATTTGATATGTTGCAGGCGATTAGGAATCAGGGGATTGCCTAATCGCCTGTCTATAGGCGATTGGGAAGACTTAAGGGGCAATTAGGGTGAGTCTATAGGCGATTGGAGCTCCTAATCGCCTATAGACAGGCGATTAGGACTCCTAATCGCCTGTTAGCTGCTCCTAATCGCCTGGACTGCTATGCACGAGTCAAAACTACAACCCTTAACTCCCCAAACACCCTTAATGCAGCCCTAACTGATCCTAAGCCACCCACACACCCTAGAACACCTCTGGAACTTGTTTTGCTACAAAAATCACCATTTCCAAGCTTACACACCTTTCTTTGATAAAATCTAAGGTGTGTTCTTCATCTCTAACCTTTGTAAAGTTATTGTTTTGGTTCCCCAAAAGTCCAGACCTTGTTTTACTAAGTTTGTGTCTTTAAAACCCCTTGAAAAGAGTTCTACAACAAGTCTACACCATAATACTTGCTATATGTAAAGTTTGCATGCATATGTTGATCTTCTTGGTGATTATAACATGAATGTTTCCATGAAATGGTTGTACTTCTGTTATGTAGGGGTTATTAGGATGATTATCTAAGAGTTTGAGCTATTGTTGTTGTGTTTTGATGAAAATGTGTATTTTGACCCATTTGGATGATTCTTGAAGATCTAGGATGATATGGTATGATTTAATGATTGAATGTTGTTAGGATTTACACTAGGGAGGTGTTATAACAAAGAAATGTTGATTTGCAAGCTTGTAAGTGATGAAATCTGATTGTTTCCATTTAAGGAAAGATAAGATTAGTTAATGAAACTTGGTACTTTGCCATTTTTGGAAATAATTGCACAAAGGATGTTAGATCAGTGATAAATTGGGGGTTTTTGCTTGGAATGGGTTGGTAAATGGTTTAGGTTTGATATTGGGTGTTTTTGCATGTTTCGGATCTGATTTGGAGGGTTAAAAGCGCGAAAATCCGTTGCACAGCTGCAACAGGCGATTAAGAATCCTAATCGCCTGATGCAGGGGGCGATTAGGAAAGTTAGGGGGCGATTAGGCCCCTAATCGCCTGAAGTGTCAGGCGATTACAACCCTAGTCGCCTGTTGACCAACCCTAATCACCAGTTGACTTTTCCTAATTGCATGTTAAATTCCTAATCGCGTGTACTGCTGTTGTAAGCGTATTTTGGCATCCCGAAGCATGATTTGACACCTAGGAACATAGCACAAATACTTAACTATTTTCAAGTAACACAACCTAAGGTGAGTGTCACAGCCCCGCTTTTACTGTTTTATTTCCAGGGGGAGAAACATGCTACTTACTTATTTATTAAAGGTCATGTTATACTATGGTTACTTTATGTTACTATACGGCTTTTTCGGAAAGTCCCAGGGGGGAAATCATGAATGTGCGGGAAGCACAACGAGGGAAATGTGGATAGATCTATTGGGCCTCACAAACCCCACCCGACGGCGGGGATGCCGGGCGGGTGCATATTGTCTCTAACTATCGGGTTATCGAGGCATCGGTAACCCAGTCAATCTGGGCTGCTCTCATCATTTGGTTCATGTTCAGTAATGGGTTCCCAACCGTAGTAGTAAAAACACTTAACGTCTAGCTAACGTTCTTATAACCTAGTAGTAACGGATATGACCTTTGGAACTTACAAAACTCATTTATGAAAGAAAACCTGTGAACTCACCAGCATTATATGTTGACATTTTTGGCATGTTTTCTCAGGTCGCTAAGGTAGCAGTTAATGGACTAGGCGCACGGAGTCTCGCACAGCGTCTAGGATTTTGAAACGTATTAAACAATGTTTTGTAAACTTTAATATGTCTTTTGGTTGTAAACAAAAAATGCTTCCGCTGCTGGTTTACGGCTCAAAGCATGATATTTTGGTTTTATATATATATATGGATGCGTGTTTGTTGAATGTTTGTTGTGATCGTTGACTGAGATCCTGGTGTGTCACGCGCTTTGCGGTAAAACCCCGCACATGGAAATTGAGGGTGTGACAGATTGGTATCAGAGCCAACGGTTATAGTAAACTGAGACTGCATGTAGGGTCTAGTCTATAGCCGAGTCGCACACACTAGACGGTCACAAATAGTCGAGTCTTAACATATGGGTAACGTTATAACTTGTCAGGGTGACGGTGTCATCATCTTCTACGCTGCATCATCTGTTTTCTTTTCATCATCCCACTCCTTATTCCATCCTTATCTTGATTCGACGGCGAACGATCTGCCTTTGAACCTTCTTGGCGGCGATGTACATTGGGGCAACTTCGGCATACTCTCGAGATCTGTCCAAGGATTCGGACATCTCCCTTCTATGCCCCAATAGACGCGCTCGTCCTTATGTCTATTGTCTTATACCTGTAATAATACCATGATTGTGTGTTAGTGCTAGGTGACTTGAACTTCAAGCAAAAAGTACACCTGGAGGACCATGTGGAACAGTTTATCATGTCGGGTGCACACAAGATCATAAACTGGAATGCATGGGAATCCTGGTGGACTTTGTGTTTGGACGGATGGACCCGAGCCGGACCCGGTCTTGTTTATTAAATTCTTAATGGGTTATACCACGGGCAAACCTAAGTCTTTTGTTTCTTGTTGTTACAGAAGATGTCGGGAGCTCGTGGGGGACGAAGAGGCGGCCGTGCTGGCGGCGGTGGCCGAGGAAACGTTAACATGACCCAAGAAGAGTTGGACAATCTGCTGCAGCAGCAAACGAACGTAGCTCTTGCTGCATTCCAAGCTGCTCTCGCTGCTATGGGTGGTAAGTTGATCTCCACCTATTCTACCTTGTTTTGGGTACTGTACCTCTTCTTGCCTTACCTGTGTGTCTGTTCCAGGTGGGGGTGTTGTCAATCCCCCTCCAACTCAGTGCTCCTACAAGAAGTTCATGGATTGCAAACCTCACAACTTCGGTGGGACTGAAGGGGCAGTGGGACTGCTCCGTTGGCTGGAGAAGGTTGAGTCTGTGTTCTCGATGTGCAGTTGCTCGGCGGGTGACCGGGTAAAGTATGCTGCTGCGACCTTTGAAGGTCAAGCCTTGTCCAGGTGGAACTCCACCAAACAGACCATGGGCATCGAGGAAGCCCATGCGATGCCTTGGACAGAATTTGTGCAACTCTTGAAAAACGAGTATTGCCCGAGGGATGAGATCCAGAAGCTTGAGCATGAGGTCTGGACTCACAAGATGGTGGGGTCTGAGATTGAAGCGTATACAGCTAGGCACAATGAGTTGGCGGTGTTGTGCCCGGATTTGCACACACCGGAATACCGGAGGATTGAGCACTATATTGCTGGGTTAGTGCCGGAGGTTGCAGGGCTGGTGGCCGCGGGCAGCCTCACTGCTTATTCTGAAGTGGTTTGGTCGGCTCACAGGCTGACCAACATGAAGGTGACTGAAGGAGTCTTGCCTCCCCGAGGCGCTACTGTAAGGGCTCCCAAGAGCAACAAACGAAAGTGGGAAGGCGTGAGTAAGGGCTCGAGCTCAACTCCGCCTCAGCAGGTGAAGAGGTTTGATGTTGGGGGATCGTCGTCTGAGCAAAAACCGGGGGGTTATACTGGGAAACTGCCAAAATGCGACCGGTGTGGTTTCCACCACAATGGTCGCTGTGAGGATAGGAACCGTTGTCACCGATGCCATAAGATTGGGCATCTGGCGAAGGATTGTAAGGGTAACCCTTAGGGTAACCGAAACACACCTGTTACACCTACCCCAGCTCCTCAGACTGCTGCTCCCCAGGGAAACCAGGGAAAACAGGGATGCTATAACTGTGGAGAGCTTGGTCACTACAAGCGGGAATGCCCCAAGATGAAGCAGGGCGAGGAAGGGAAGAATGGGTCGGGTAATGGAAACAACGGGGGCGGAGGCAGGAATGCTCGCGCCTTTGTGATCGGTTCGAGCGGGGCTCGACAGGATCCTGACACTGTTACCGGTACGTTTCTTCTTGATAATCGCTATGCTACAGTTCTATTCGACTCTGGTGCCGATAAGAGTTTTATATCTCTTGGATTTAGTCAATTGCTTGATAGGGTACCTACACCTTTAGAGGCTAAGTACTTGATAGAATTGGCCGATGGTAAGAAAGTCGAAGCGACGCATGTCCTTAGGGGGTGTCACCTTGAGTTGTCGGGTTATTCTTTTCCTATTGATCTTATGCCGGTATCTTTGGGTAGCTTTGATGTCGTTGTGGGTATGGATTGGTTGTCCTTGCATCATGCTGAGATCGTCTGTTTTGATAAAGTCATTCGACTTCCTCTTCCAGATGGAGAATTCCTGTTGGTGCATGGTGAGAAGAGCGGGATCCCTTTGAGTATCATTTCATGCATGAAGGCTTATAAGTATCTTCGTAATGGGTATTCTGCCATTCTGGCGCTTGTTTCGGTTTCGTCCGAGGAAGAGAAGAAGATCGAAGATATCCTTGTTGTTTGCGATTTTCCCGACGTTTTTCCTGAAGAACTACCAGGCCTTCCGCCTTACCGCCAAGTTGAATTCAGTATTGAACTTGCTCCAGGTGCGGCCCCTGTTGCTCGAGCCCCATATCGTCTTGCACCTCCAGAGATGCAGGAATTGTCTAACCAGTTGCAGGAACTGTTGGAGAAAGGCTTCATCCGACCTAGTTCATCCCCGTGGGGAGCCCCTGTTTTGTTTGTCAAGAAGAAGGACGGAAGCCTGCGTATGTGTATCGACTACCGTGAGCTGAACAAGGTTCCTATCAAGAACCGCTACCCTCTTCCTCGCATCGATGATTTATTTGACCAACTTCAGGGTTCTAGTTTCTACTCGAAGATCGACTTGATATCGGGGTACCATCAGTTGAGAGTCCAAGAAGCCGATATTCCGAAGACCGCTTTTCGAACTCGTTATGGCCATTTTGAATTCTTGGTCATGCCTTTTGGCCTCACCAATGCGCCAGCCATTTTTATGGATTTGATGAACCGTGTTTGTAAGCCTTATCTTGACAAGTTCGTGATTGTCTTCATCGACGATATTCTAGTCTATTCCAAGAACGAAGTGGACCACCGGGAACACTTGCGTCTTGTCTTGGAACTCTTGAGGCAAGAGCAGTTGTATGCCAAGTTCTCTAAGTGCAGCTTCTGGTTGCGTGAAGTCCAATTCCTCGGCCATGTGGTTAACACAGAGGGGATACATGTTGATCCAGCTAAGATAGAAGCCATCAAAGACTGGGAAGCACCGAAGACGCCAACTGAGGTGCGGCAATTCCTGGGTCTCGCAGGTTACTACCGTCGTTTTATCGGGGGATTTTCGAAGATCGCACAACCCCTCACCTCGCTTACCCAGAAGGACAAGAAGTTCAACTGGGGTGATTCGCAAGAGTCAGCCATTCAGATGCTAAAGGCCAAACTCTGTTCTGCTCCTATCTTGTCCTTGCCTGAAGGCACGGACGATTTTGAGGTTTATTGTGATGCTTCCATCCAGGGCCTTGGCTGTGTGTTGATGCAGCGCGGGAAGGTCATTGCCTATGCTTCTCGTCAGCTTAAGGTCCATGAGAAGAACTACCCCACCCATGATCTAGAATTGGGTGTAGTGGTCTTTGCCTTGAAGATCTGGAGGCACTACTTGTACGGTACCAAGTGCACCATTTATACCGATCACAAGAGCCTCCAGCATATCTTTGATCAAAAGGTACTGAACATACGGCAGCGTCGCTAGGTCGAGCTTCTTAACGACTACGAGTGTGCCATAAAATACCATCCTAGCAAGGCAAATGTTGTCGCAGACGCCTTGAGCAGGAAGGAATCCGCTAAACCTCGTCGCGTTCGAGCTCTTCAGCTCACTATCCACTCTGGTTTACCTGACCAAATTCGTTCGGCGCAGCAAGAAGCTTTAAAGGAAGAAAACCTTAAGGCTGAAACCATGCATGGTGCTGATAGACACCTTAAGCTCAGGTCCGATGGCCTACATTATTTCGCCGAACGTGTTTGGGTCCCGCTATTCGGGGGCTTGCGGGAGCTCGTCCTTGACGAGGCTCACAAGTCTCGGTACTCTATTCACCCTGGCTCCGATAAGATGTATCAAGACTTAAAGATACTTTATTGGTGGCCGAACATGAAGGCGGATGTGGCTTCCTACGTAAGTAAGTGCTTAACTTGTGCTAAGGTCAAGGTCGAATATCAGAAGCCGTCCGGCATTCTGCAACAACCGGAGATTCCCGAGTGGAAATGGGAACGGATTACAATGGACTTTGTGACCAAACTCCCGAAGTCGCCCAGTGGTTGTGACATGATCTGGGTGATTGTCGACAGGTTGACAAAGTCTGCGCACTTCCTCGCTATCAAGGAAACTGACGGCCTCGAGCGTTTGGCTCGTTTATATCTTAAGGAAGTGGTTTCTCGGCATGGGGTGCCTGTCTGTATTATTTCTGACCGTGACACTCTGTTCGCCTCTAATTTCTGGAGAAAATTGCAAAAGGCTCTGGGTACTCAGCTAGATATGAGCACGGCTTATCATCCGCAAACTGACGGTCAAAGTGAGCGGACGATTCAAACGCTAGAGGACATGCTTCGGGCATGTGTGATTGACTTTGGCAAGGGGTGGGAGAGTCACCTACCACTGGTGGAATTCTCCTACAACATTAGCTACCACTTTAGTATCAAGGCGGCTCCGTTCGAGGCTCTTTACGGACGGAAATGTCGGTCTCCTCTTTGCTGGGCTGAGGTGGGTGAGAGCCAACTCACTGGCCCGGAACTGGTGTACGAGACTTCCGAAAAGATCGTACAGATTCGTAACCGTATGGTAGCAGCTCGGGATCGTCAAAAGAGCTATGCCGATCGTCGTCGCAAGCCTTTAGAATTTGAGGTTGGCGACAGAGTTTTATTGAAGGTATCTCCGTAGAAGGGCGTTATACGTTTTGGGAAGCGTGGCAAACTGAATCCTCGATATGTGGGGCCGTTCGCAATTCTGGAACGGATTGGACCGGTAGCATACAGGCTTGATCTGCCAGCCGAACTCAGTAACGTTCACGATTATAAGATCCGTAGCCTTCGTCGGAGTAAGATCCGCATTGTTAAAGTTCGCTGGAACTCAAACCGTGGACTGGAGTTCACGTGGGAACGGGAGGATCAGATGAAAGCTAAGTATCCTCATTTATTTCCTAAGCGCGCTTTCGAATCAAGACATGTCTCTGCTGAAACTGCATGAATCTCGGGTCGAAATTCCTTTCAACAGGGGGATGATGTGGCAACCGGAAATTTTTTTTTTCTTCTCTTTCGTCTCTTCCTTTTGGCCTTGGGCAATTTTCGGGACGAAAATTCTTTCAACAGGGGGATGATGTGATACCCGGCAAACTCAGGTTAGTAACATTGACTAAACTAGTAAGTCTATAGTCATACTTATTACATACTTAACTAGATCAGTCGAGTCGTTACGATGATTCTAGGGAATCATCGAGAGTCGTTACGATGATCCGCGGGATCATCGGGAGTCGGTCCATAACCATGTGTACAAGGATTGGTGATTCGTGGAATCACCGGGTTTAATGCACACACGTAAGTCTCGAGTCCCGGGAATTGGTGAACGGATGTAAACATGTTAGTTACCATGCATTATGTGTTTATAATCATTATGTCACTTGTCGGTATGTTAATGCGTGTTTATATGTGTTAAAATAGTGTTTAACGCGCCGAAAACCCAGTTTGATATGTTGCAGGCGATTAGGAATCAGGGGATTGCCTAATCGCCTGTCTATAGGCGATTGGGAAGACTTAAGGGGCGATTAGGGTGAGTCTATAGGCGATTGGAGCTCCTAATCGCCTATAGACAGGCGATTAGGACTCCTAATCGCCCGTTAGCTGCTTCTAATCGCCTGGACTGCTATGCACAAGTCAAAACACCTATAAATACAACCCTTAACTCCCCAAACACCCTTAGTGCAACCCTAACTGATCCTAAGCCACCCACACACCCTAGAACACCTCTGGAACTTGTTTTGCTACAAAAATCACCATTTCCAAGCTTACACACCTTTCTTTGATAAAATCTAAGGTGTGTTCTTCATCTCTAACCTTTGTAAAGTTATTGTTTTGGTTCCCCAAAAGTCCAGACCTTGTTTTACTAAGTTTGTGTCTTTAAAACCCCTTGAAAAGAGTTCTAAAACAAGTCTACACCTTAATACTTGCTATATGTAAAGTTTGAATGCATATGTTGATCTTATTGGTGATTATAACATGAATGTTTCCATGAAATGGTTGTACTTCTGTTATGTAGGGGTTATTAGGATGATTATCTAAGAGTTTGAGCTATTGTTGTTGTGTTTTGATGAAAATGTGTATTTTGACCCATTTGGATGATTCTTGAAGATCTAGGATGATATGGTATGATTTAATGATTGAATGTTGTTAGGATTTACACTAGGGAGGTGTTATAACAGAGAAATGTTGATTTGCAAGCTTGTAAGTGATGAAATCTGATTGTTTCCATTTAAGGAAAGATAAGATTAGTTAATGAAACTTGGTAATTTGCCATTTTTGGAAATAATTGCACAAAGGATGTTAGATCAGTGATAAATTGGGGGTTTTTGTTTGGAATGGGTTGGTAAATGGTTTAGGTTTGATATTGGGTTTTTTTGCATGTTTCGGATCTGATTTGGAGGGTTAAAAGCGCGAAAATCCGTTGCACAGCTCCAACAGGCGATTAAGAATCCTAATCGCCTGATGCAGGGGGCGATTAGGAAAGCTAGGGGGAGACTAAGCCTCTAATCGCCTGAAGTGTCAGGCGATTACAACCCTAATCGCTTGTTGACCAACCCTAATCACCAGTTGACTTTTCCTAATTGCATGTTAAATTCCTAATCGTGTGTACTGCTGTTGCAAGCGTATTTTGGCAACCCGAAGCATGATTTGACACCTAGGAACATGATAGGAACCCCGGGACATGCTATATGACTTGGTAACACGTGTTCGGACTCAATTGTACTTTAAATAGGCGTTATGCTAGACTAGGTGAACTCTTGCGCGTGCTAAGTGTTTAACTTCATATGTTGCATTATATCTTGCATTTAGCTAACACATGAAATGTCGGGTCACCAATGGGATGTCGAGTCTTGTCTGGCACGGTCGGTTTATCAGTCAAAAGTATTTTCAAGCGTCTATGGTTATGGTCTGGACATTCGGGGACTAGTTAACCTGCGGGTTATTAGTCCGGATACTTATACATATCTTATGATAGGTCGCCGCTATTTGGGGCTATCATAGCATAAATACTTAACTATTTTCAAGTAACGCAACCTAAGGTGAGTGTCACAGCCCCGCTTTTACTGTTTTATTTCCAGGGGGAGAAACATGCTACTTACTTATTTATTAAAGGTCATGTTATACTATGGTTACTTTATGTTACTATACGGCTTTTTCGGAAAGTCCCAGGGGGAAACCATGAATGTGCGGGAAGCACAACGAGGGAAATGTGGATAGATCTATTGGGCCTAACAAACCCCACCCGACGGCGGGGATGCCGGGCGGGTGCATATTGTCTAACTATCGGGTTATAAAGGCATCGGTAACCCAGTCAATCTGGGCTGCTCTGATCATTTGGTTCATGTTCAGTAATGGGTTCCCAACCGTAGTGGTGAAAACACTTAACGTCTAGCTAACGTTCTTATAACCTAGTAGTAACGGATATGACCTTTGGAACTTACAAAACTCATTTATGAAAGAAAACCTGTGAACTCACCATCATTATATGTTGACATTTTTGGCATGTTTTCTCAGGTCGCTAAGGTAGCAGTTAATGGACTAGGCGCACGGAGTCTCGCACAGCGTCTAGGATTTTGAAACGTATTAAACAATGTTTTGTAAACTTTAATATGTCTTTTGGTTGTAAACAAGAAATGCTTCCGCTGCTGGTTTACGGCTCAATGCATGATATTTTTGTTTTATATATATATATATATATATATATATATATATGGATGCATGTTTGTTGAATGTTTGTTGTGATCGTTGACTGAGATCCTGGTGTGTCACGCGCCTCGCGGTAAAACCCCGCACGTGGAAATTGAGGGTGTTACACAAGTAAATTGTTCCTCATACCAAGAAACAATGACTCAAATAACCCTATGTGAATAAACACTCTGATATCTAAAGCGATGACTCGCCAGTCACTAGTGAGGTATGTGTAAAGGATCGTTTTATGTAAAACAGTTGGAAATGATCATACAAGTCTCTATTCCAGGTGCGGAAACCCTAGAACAGATACAAAGTGATAGTTTACGAATCAAACGCACAGATTAAGCTTTTCAATCACCATTCTCATTAATTACTTGAGGAAATATGATTACAATTAGGTTTACAAGCAAAACAAACTGATTTAGAATAAACACAAACACTAGAGAGCTCTAGCCTGACACACACTACTCAAATGATCAAAGTTACATCATAAAATAAAGTTTTTCCTTATATACTACTGCAGGTTCGTCCATATCGTAAGGTCGAATGTGGACTTTTTCCACATTCTCCCTCCAAGGCAACTCGAACCTGGAAACCTACATCAGTCACTTCTACATTCGACCTAAAACTTCCACATTCGCCCCACACCTTTTCCACCTTCGCCCTTACGTATTTTCACAAAACTTGTTTATGTCGCAATACAAAGCACTAGTCGCACATTATGCATCAACAAACTCCCCCTCGACTATTGCTTGGATTGCCTTCGCGCTTCATCCATACCTTTGTTCATCAGCTTCAGACGAAGTTGTTTACGTTGATCTTTTATCATTTCTGGTTCCAATTTCCTCTTCGTCGAACGCTTCGGCACTTCATTCACCTTTACACGCTCACCAAGTTTCTTCTCAAGATTGCTACCAGAATTTATATCATATGCAAAGCAAACTCCAACCACCTGTTGATATTTCTTTGCTTGATCTGCATCATTGGGGTCACTGTAGATCGGATTGTAGTATAGCATGATGATGTCTTCAAAAGTACAGTTTATGAGCCACATTGGATCAAAAACATGTATCTTCTTGTAAGCATTCTTCCCGTCTCTCAACACGATCACCGCTTCAGCATTTCTCCAATCATAATACCAAACAACAAAGTTTGCACTGAAATGTTGTTGTATTGGCATCAGCGGTATCTTCTTCATGACAACCGGAGATTTGTATATCAAAGTCGCCTTCTTTCTTCCAGTCTTTGGATCAATAGCTTTATGAACTTTCCTTCTCGGGTACTGAGGTTTAAACATGTTCCACCTCGTCCTACTTTCCCAAATTAGCTTATTAGCAAACCATCCCACTACATCATTATTTACTGAAGCACCGGTCATCGGACTGATACCATTTTGTAAAGGATCGTTTTATGTAAAACAGTTGGAAATGATCATACAAGTCTCTATTCCAGGTGCGGAAACCCTAGAACAGATACAAAGTGATAGTTTACGAATCAAACGCACAGATTAAGCTTTTCAATCACCATTCTCATTAATTACTTGATGAAATATGATTACAATTAGGTTTACAAGCAAAACAGACTGATTTAGAATAAACACAAACTCTAGAGAGCTCTAGCCTGACACACACTACTCAAATGATCAAAGTTACATCATAAAATAAAGTTTTTCCTTATATACTACTCCAGGTTCGTCCATATCGTAAGGTCGAATGTGGACTTTTTCCACATTCGCCCTCCAAGGCAACTCGAACCTGGAAACCTTCATCAGTCACTTCTACATTCGACTTAAAATTTCCACATTCGCCCCACTCCTTTTCCACCTTCGCCCTTACGTATTTTCACAAAACTTGTTTATGTCGCAATCCAGAGCACTAGTCGCACATTATGCATCAACAAACTCCCCCTCGACTATTGCTTGGATTGCCTTCGCGCTTCATCCATACCTTTGTTCATCAGCTTCAGACGAAGTTGTTTACGTTGATCTTTTGTCATTTCTGGTTCCAATTTCCTCTTCGTCGAACGCTTCGGCACTTCATTCACCTTTACACGCTCACCAAGTTTCTTCTCAAGATTGCTACCAGAATTTATATCATATGCAAAGCAAACTCCAACCACCTGTTGATATTTCTTTGCTTGATCTGCATCATTAGGGTCACTGTAGATCGGATTGTAGTATAGCATGATGATGTCTTCAAAAGTACAGTTTATGAGCCACATTGGATCAAAAACATGTATCTTCTTGTAAGCATTCTTCCGGTCTCTCAACACGATCACCGCTTCAGCATTTCTCCAATCATAATACCAAACAACAAAGTTTGCACTGAAATGTTGTTGTATTGGCATCAGCGGTATCTTCTTCATGACAACCGGAGATTTGTATATCAAAGTCGCCTTCTTTTTCCAGTCTTTGGATCAATAGCTTTATGAACTTTCCTTCTCGGGTACTGAGGTTTAAACATGTTCCACCTCGTCCTACTTTCCCAAATTAGCTTATCAGCAAACCATCCCACTACATCATTATTTACTGAAGCACTGGTCATCGGAAACCTACACATATCTCTCACCGTCCAGTACGGTAGAGTTTGTAAATCATGGAATCTATAGAAGTATAGAATTCCCTTCTCCTACTTCACAGCTATACATCTCAGATATCTCATATACTTCCAACCCAACGCTCTGCCTTTAAACAATTTGTTGTGGTATCTGTAGAATCCTCCCTGTGCTTCAGGTTTCGGTCTCTTCTCATCTGTTTCTTTCAGTTTCTGCAACAAAGTCTTCAATTCATCATTTTGTTCAGAAGATGGTTTCTGATTACTATCTCCAAACACATTCTTCATAAACTCTTTTCTTTTCTTATTTGCTTTATTTTCAGCTTCTTTTAGATTCACTTCAGTTAGATCTGGGAAAACTTCATTACTTGTATCTCTGAAGTATTCAGGATATTCTTCGTGTGTTATATCCTCAATATCAATCTCTTCTGTTTCAGGAGTCTGCTTGTCATCAGAATGATTGCCAACAACCTTTTCACGAATGTCTGGAATCATCTGCTCAGCCATGATCTCCTCCAGTGTCTTACCAACTTGCTGCGCAATACCTTCAAGTATTTCTTTAGAAACTGCAGCAGACACTTCTCCTTCTTCCAGATCTGGGTCATTGTATTCCAATTCAAACCTCATATCATCAGATTGAAATATTTCAGAAAACTTCCCAGTAAACTCAATAGTCCACACTCTCTTATTCAACATCTCCCTGTAGACATTCTTATCATCATCAGATAACGATCTTATCTTCTCTGTCCAAAATATATCATCATCAGCATCCACGTTTTCTCCAGATTTCTTTTTAGAACTAGACTGACCAGAACTTCCCTTCTTAGTCTGTCTTTCTTCAAATGTAAACTTACTTGCATCATCATTATCATCATCACTACTACTATCCTCCTCATCATCCTTTTTCTCACTAGATTTCCCCTCAGCATCATCATCATCATCATCATCAGATCCATCATCTGATTCATCATCATCTCCTTCATCATCAGACGAATCACCATAGTCTAACTTCTCTTCCTCTTCTTCTTTATCCTCCTCTCCTTCTTTCAACTTAGGAGCTTCATTGTAGAGTTTATCAAGCAGTTTGCTCATTCTCTTATTGTCTTTCTTCAATCTTTTATTATCAATCCTTATTCCTTTAATCATCCTCCTGTTCCCATTACACTTTTCATCAATCTCATTCTTTTCTTCCTCTAGCTGTTTCAATTTCTTTTCCAGTTCATCTTGATTAGCTTTAGAGGCCACAACAATCTGCAACATCTTTTCTTCATTCTTTTTGAATTTTTCTATTTGAGCTTGTTGTGCAGAAATCATTTTCATCATCTCTTTCATTTGTTTGTTCACCACTTCCATGACATTATCAGAAACTGTCACTTTTGGTCTTGAAGATTCAGCCTTAGGAGTTTTCTTTTTCTTCTTGAATAAGTTTAACACATTCTCTAAAGTAGTATCTAAATCAGGAACTACTTCAGGTTCTTTTGAGGTCTTTTTCTGCTTCTTAGTAATTGGTGAGGAAACTTGTGATGACGTGCCTGCATCTGGAACTTTCTTTCCTTTTAGCAACATCTCAATTTCTTTCTCTCTCAACTTCTTAGTGCTCTCTTTCACATCTCTCTTTGCCATCGACTTGTGCTTGGGTTTCTTCAAATTAACAACAGCTGTAGAACCCTCAAAATCTTCAACATCAAGTCCTAGATCACCTTCCAGATCTATTGTCTCCTTCTGTAATGTTCTTCAACAGCCTTATTTAATGATTTAGACTCTCCAGCAACAGTGTCCTTGCGCTTGGAGTTCTTTTTCAACGTTTCTGTATCCGAATCCCAACGTTCTTCCTCTTATGTTTCTTCAGAGTCTACAGAAGATTCCTCATCGACTAACTGAGTACCTTTCTTTGCTATACTCTACTTTCTTTTCTTTTGTTTCTTGGCTGGTTCATCTTCAACAGCCTTTGCCTTGCCCTTCCCTTTGGCTCCGACATCTTTTACTTGTCTCTTTCTCTTTGTTGTAGCATCAGCATGTACAAGCGGATCATCAGGATCAGAATCACTGTTATCATGTCTTGCTTTGTTCTCTCCTGGGTCAGTGTAACCCGGATTTATCAAACACCCAAACAAATTCTTATGTGGAGGCTTCTCATTGTCAAGAATCCCTTTGTATCCCTTCATTCTTATCAATGTTTTCAACTTCATATGATCCTGAACTAAAATCTGTGTAGGATCTTTCTTCAACTCTGGATACTTATGATCAAAAATCATCATCAAAAACCTTGGATATAACATGAACTTCTTTGTCTTCACACCCTTAGGTGGTTCAAGCAAGTGATCCAGAATCATGCCAGCTATATTGAATGGTTTATTCAACGTCAAAGCAACCATCAATGAGCTTAAACTCCTCCTCATAACATCGTATCCTCCACTCACCGTTCCAAACACGTGGATTATTACATGAGCAAAATATTTGAATTGAACGCTCAGTTTCCCTTTGTGTAAAGCACCATCAGTAATAGGTCCATTGTACTTCATTCGTAGGAAACACAATCTCTGCTCCATCCAGGAAAGACATCTGGGATCAGTACATTCTTCATCTTTCAACTTCAAAGCTTCTCTTATATCATCTTCTGTCACCATTGCCAACTTTCCTTGATGTAACAGCCCCAAAATTCGAGTACACTCGGCTAGAGAAACGAGTACGCAATCCATGAAGCAAAACATTATACACGCCTCTTAATATCTATGTTTTGGAAGATATTGCGGACCAACACCAATTACCTTGATGTAAACAGTTAGAAATAAGAGAAATATGAAGCTCATATTGTCAAGCGAGTAGGTGACCCGTAAGACGATTATTAGAAATATGATATATCTAGACGAGCGTTTAATAATAATAATAATAATAATAATAATAATAATAATAAATAATAATAATAATATTTATTATTCTTAAGTTGAAGTCATTCTATTGTGCACGTGTGTGCACAGGGCCGGCCTTGGGGGTGGGCGAGCCGCACCCCCGGCCGAGGCCCGGTTTTTCAAGGGCCAAAATTTTTGTATATACACAGCAACCGAACTTCTTTAGAGTGAGGATGGGACTTGAAACTCCTTAATTTTATCCTTGATGCCCCAGCAAAACAAGATCTCAAATTTTTTCGGTCTGTAAGAAGGTTTGCTGGTTGCAAAGAAGAAGAAGCAGAGAAGAAAAACAAATTAAAAAAAATTTATCTAAATTCTATTGTAAACCACACCTCAAAATAGTAATAATAATAATAATAATAATAATAATAATATTTTTTACTCTGCTTAGTTGCTTTTTTTTTTCATTCTCATTCTCCATGCAGCTAAATAATTAAGCCATAATTAATGATTTAATATTTATGGCTTTATTCTTCATTTTGGAGTTTTAGTTTTGTTTACTATTTTTAATTATTTAATTTAGTTCAGGAAATGTTTCTATTTAATTTAATTTTGTATTTTAACTTTATTAGTTGTTTATTGGTTTATGATTTGTTACTTTACGTAGATTGAGGATTGGTACGTAATAAAAAAAATATTGTAATTTTAATTTTTAGGATTTTTGCTCTCCATTTTAAAATTTTCAATCCCGTCATTGTTTGTGTGTATATATAAATGTTTAAAAATATGAAAATGAAAAACTTATGGCCGAAGTATAAAAATTAAAGACCTTACGACGTATTTGGTTATTTATGATTTATATAAAACCTCATAACTTATATTGGTTGGGTCCAATTTGATACATAGTTAGGTATTACGGTATGTCATTATAATATTATAGTTTTGCTATGTTAATTGCTATAACGTTAATCGTCTTTTAAAAAGTATATTTCTTTTATATAATTCGTAAGAGGCTAAGGGCCTTTTTTTTTGCTCGGCCGAGGCACTTGAATACTCAGAACCGGCTCTGTGTGTGCATATGATGTGAGACATCAAAATGAAGATATAAAAATCTTGTTTTCAAAACTGACTTGCCTAGTCTGTAACACTTAGGACCACGAGATATCTATAAATAAGACTTTAAGTTCACCCATTTTCACATTCCAACCATCTTCACATATAGAGCAAGGTATGTAACCTTCTGATTTCTGTTTATAATTAGGAGTAGAGTAGAGTTTAGGTTATAGCCATGGTAGGTATTGGATTTTCTACTTTAATTTAGGCATGGATTGATTACCTAAGTTTAAATTAGGTAAGGTTATCTAAAGCCGACCATGGTAAAGACTAGTTAGTACCCACTCCTTAATTAACCAGTATATAAGATTGTCTTGGTATGGATTAAGGAAGCAAGTTTGGACTGATTAAAGTAGACATCTATAAAGCAAAGGTGAGTTCCTCTGAACTGTTTTTAAAACGGGATGTGATGTTCTTTTTGAATTGGTAATAGCTGTAGAATCGACTATGTTTAACATCTGTGATATGTGGCAATGCTTGATAGGATGCTTGAGGGCTGCTTGTATGATTCTGCTTTAGCCAGTAGGAATTTGTATACATAGCCTGGTTATGTAAACATACTGTGCTTACACTGTTCCTATCTGTTTGCCATGGATATATTTGCTTGATGCTATAGTCGATGAACCTGTGATTTTGAATACTGTCATGTTCATGAACTCACCAGTTTTATACTGAGTCCCAAATATTTTTCGGGCACGCATCCTAGGTGCCTATTATATGCAGGATTGAGGATAAGAACACTTCCATGGATTGAGGTAATAGATTAGATTGTTGTACAAATTAAGCTTGGCTTTTATTTAAATTAAGAAAAAGACTTCCGCTGTGTAGAACTCTGTGTATTGATAATCCAAAACGTGACACCCCATGGGATCCAGTTTTAGTTGTGGGCCCATAACCCACAGGCATGTAGGCAGGACCCTGGAAGCGGGTGTTACATTTTGGTATTAGAGCCTTAGTTTAAGGGATTTAGGTACTCGTAGTAGTATCTAGACTTAAACTAGAATTAGTAACCCAAGTAGAAACGCCAGTCTTAGTAGCCGGATGCCAGTATAAGATAGAATGTGATAGACACGTCGAACTTGGTATGATAAAGGAACCATATGGTAGCCGGATGCCAGTATGAGATAGAATGTGATAGACACGTCGAACTTGGTATGATAAAGGAACCATATGGTAGTTGCGAGTATCATGGTAGGTATCATAGATTGCTTTCATATCTGGCCAGTATGAAGGTAAATGAATGATACTGCTATGATGTCGCAAACATCATATTGTAATAAAATCAGTGAATAGTAGACAAGAAATTTAGAATGTATATATATATATATATATAAGTATGCCTTGATGACTATCTTACCTAACACCCTAAAATATTTCTAATGGGATAGAATGACTCCTAAGTTGAATACTCTAGATATAGCAGTGAGTAAGGAATGGAAATGAATTCGCTGTCTCCATTAGTCTACGAGAACAAAACAAAACTCAGAAATGAATAAAGGAATATGGGTGCTAGTAACGGGCATTATACAAGAAGGGATTATCGAAGAAACACATAAATCCGTATATGTGATACACCATAAGATATATGAGAATTATTTAAATAAATTTATGGTAGATAAATGGATAGAGGAAAGCTGTTGTCATCTACATTGTTAAATGTATTACTTGTCCTTAAGTTAAGGGAGAAAGCTAGAAACCCTTTGGATCTTGTAGCAGCTTGACTACAATCTGGAACTGAGAAATGATAACTATGGACTAATTAATAAGCCTCCCTGGACAAGTCGTGGGAATGATACTAGAAAACTATTATAGGCAAATTGACTAAATCTGCATATTTTCTATTAATGAAGAAAATCTATAGCTAAGATAGGTTGGCATGATTATAAATTGATGAATGATATCATTATTCGTTATGCCATTAGTAATTGTGTAAGACAAAGATAACTGTTTGCGAAAGTTACAACATTAGTTAGTTTCAGAAGTGATTAATAAGTAAATGTAGGTGGTGTATAGAATACTACGGTAATTTGGTAAAATATATGATATTGTTTGGTGGTATGGTTTTGGAGACTAGTAGTATACTGATTCCATCCTAGGAATTGATTATATTTAATCGATATGGAAAAAAATATATATATACACCTATATAATAATAATTGGACAAGGCAATTAATTGACCAAAGGTATGGACCTATAGATGAATATGAAGGTGTGATGACCTTACGAGAACTCATAATGTTTCTAAGGGGACAAAACGAGGTTTGACTTAAATCGAATAGCCTAGACATGTTAGTTGGATAATCGAATGAGGAATTGAAACAAATTTGATGTCTCCACTTGCCCACAAGGATGAAGCTAAAAAAGACTAGGAACTGATCATGGAACAAATTGCAGTAGAAGTAAGGATGGCATTTGAAGCCAACTTCTCCTTAAGACCGGTTGAGAGACAAGACCCCTTAAGATTTTATGGGAGTCACAAGGAAAAACCATTAGAAAAGATTGATAATGTGTCAGGATTGGACAGTGTATCAACCCAAGCATGTACATGGACTCTTAAGCAATGTCAAACTTAAGTAGTTTAAAAAAAAGATGATAGAATACGCCGCATGCTAGCTTTAAATAGATAAGATGGACTTTCGAACCCATGATCCAAAACTAGTTGTGGTAGTTTTCCGGTAAGGTTAGGTGGAAGCCTTTATTAGAAAAAAAAATATTTAAGAATGGACTATAGTGCCGAAGGTCGTCTTCAATACATGTCATTATTAAGAAAGGAAAAAACCATATATGAGGTGCAAACCTGAAAAGAAGCGGAGAGTGACAAATGTAAAGTTATATATTTAAGGAGATGAAAGAGTAGCAATTAATAATGGCAAGTTTCACTTCAAGTTAATAAGTTTGACACATCGATAGGAACCAGATGTACTCGATAGAATGTTATCCGACTATGTAAGATTATTATGATTATAGAATAAGTGATATACTGGGCAGTCTTGTTTAATTGAGATGAGTAAAGATCATATAAAGTTTCGCATGTCTTATTTACGCTATTGATCAAACAAGTAGATGTGCTTAACTACGTAGGAAAAAGAAATAAGTTGCGATCCTTCAAGGAAACACGGAAATAAGATAAGCGAGAGTGTAATAAAAATATCAAAGGAATTAGATATTAAGAAGAGAAGAGATGAAGAAATTCGAATTTTAGTTATTCACGGTTTGACAGGTTTCGAGGACAAAACCTAACTTAAGGGGGGTATATTGTAACAGCCCCAAAATTCGAGTACACTCGGCTAGAGAAACGAGTACGCAATCCATGAAGCAAAACATTATACACGCATCTTAATATCTATGTTTTGGAAGATATTGCGGACCAACACCAATTACCTTGATGTAAACAGTTCGAAATAAGAGAAATATGAAGCTCATATTGTCAAGCGAGTAGGTGACGCGTAAGACGATTATTAGAAATATAATATATCTAGACGAGAGTTTAATAATAATAATAATAATAAATAATAATAATAATAATAATAATATTTATTATTCCTAAGTTGAAGTCATTCTATTGTGCACGTGTGTGCATATGACGTGAGACATCAAAATGAAGATATAAAAATCTTGTTTTCAAAACCGACTTACCTAGTCTGTAACACTTAGGACCACGAGATATCTATAAATAAGACTTTAAGTTCATCCATTTTCACATTACAACCATCTTCACATATAGAGCAAGGCATGTAACCTTCTGATTTCTATTTATAATTAGGAGTAGAGTAGAGTTTAGGTTATAGCCATGGTAGGTATTGGATGTTCTACTTTAATTTAGGCATGGATTGATTACCTATGTTTAAATTAGGTAAGGTTATCTAAAGCCGACCATGGTAAAGACTAGTTAGTACCCACTCCTTAATTAACCAGTATATAAGATTGTCTTGGTATGGATCAAGGAAGCAAGTTTGGACTGATTAAAGTAGACATCTATAAAGCAAAGGTGAGTTCCTCTGAACTGTTTTTAAAACGGGATGTGATGATCTTTTTGAATTGGTAATAGCTGTAGAATCGACTATGTTTAACATCTGTGATATGTGGCAATGCTTGATAGGATGCTTGAGGGCTGCTTGTATGATTCTGCTTTAGCCAGTAGGACTTTGTATACATAGCCTGGTTATGTGAACATACTATGCTTACTCTGTTCCTATCTGTTTGCCATGAATATATCTGCTTGATGATATAGTCGATGAACCTGTGATTTTGAATACTGTCATGTTCATGAACTCACCAGTTTTATACTGAGTCCCAAATATTTTTCGGGCACACATCCTAGGTGCCTATTATATGCAGGATTGAGGATAAGAATACTGGATGGCATCTGAAACGGCCAACGAGGACTAAGGAAGAGACTGGCATATAGATACAAACTGATGTAATAGATTAGATTGTTGTACAAATTAAGCTTGGCTTTTGATTTAAATTAAGAAAAAGACTTCCGCTGTGTAGAACTCTGTGGATTGATAATCCAAAACGTGACACCCCATGTGATCCGGTATTAGTTGTGGGCCCATAACCCACAGGCACGTAGGCAGGACCCTGGAAGCGGGTGTTACATTTTGGTATCAGAGCCTTAGTTTAAGGGATTTAGGTACTCGTAGTAGTATCTAGACTTAAACTAGAATTAGTAAGCCAGGTAGAAACGCCAGTCTTAGTAGCCGGATCCCAGTATGAGATAGAATGTGATAGACACGTCGAACTTGGTATGATAAAGGAACCATATGGTAGCCGGATGCCAGTATGAGATAGAATGTGATAGACACGTCGAACTTGGTATGATAAAGGAACCATATGGTAGTTGCGAGTTTCATGGTAGGTATCATAGATTGCTTTCATACCTGGCCAATATGAAGGTTAATGAATGATACTGCTATGATGTCGCAAACGTCATATTGTACTAAAATCAGTGAATAGTAGACAAGAAATTTAGAATGTATATATATATAAGTATGCCTTGATGACTATCTTACCTAATGCCCTAAAATATTTCTAATGGGATAGAATGACTGATGTGTCGTAAAACACATCTATTCTCCTATGTATTTTGAGTTATAATTAAGTCTTTTGTATATAGTTTTTAGTAGTTTTAGGCGTGTATTCGTTTGTTTGTCTATTTTTATCATAGTATAGTTTTTATTAGTTTTTAGTACTTATTTATTTATTTTATTATTTTATAGGTGTTCGTGGAGAATGAGCTAAAAAAGAATGGATTTTAATTGAGACACGAACACTTGAGAGCATGTGTTCATGGACGTTAGAGCGTAAACGAGCAAATTTGGTCAGGTCAAGTCAAGAACACCCGAGTATAGAGCACGAAGTAATAATAATAATAATAATAATAATAATAATAATTCAAAGAAAAAAAATAGAAAACGCGACCTTGGGTAACATCCCAAGGCCCAACACACAAATTTGTGAGGGTTTTATTAAATTGTCGTGGAGCAGCAATATTATTCCGGGGAAGCGGCGCACGATTTGGAGAGGATTTTTATAATATTCATTAGACTTCGATCAGCCATTTTTTTTTACTTTTCAATACATCGAAGGAAGTAACAGCCGCAGAGGAAGAGGAGCGACATATTCTTTGATCGATCCTAAGGAGCAGTGGAGGAGAGAAGGTCTTGGGTGGACTAAAGATTAATTATTCGAAGACCCGGTGGTTTGTTTTATCGTTTTTATACTTTTAGAGACATGTTTATTATTGTTTTTCGAGACTCTATGACTATGTTTCTAATTATAACTATGAACTAAACCTTTTATGGTTGCTTAGGTTTATGAACTAGACACGTAATTTGCAGTATTTAATGATTTTTGGTTTTTAATTTGATGCGTAGAATTACATGATTTTAAGTTTATTGTTGGATTTGATATATGTGTGTTGGTGTTGATTTTATTTGAAGTTTGTTTATTGGTTTTGTGCAACTAGGCATGTAGAGATACCCCCTAGGTCTTGAAATCAATCTAGTTCGTCAACTTAGGTTAGCGTGCTAGTATTTGGAGTTGGAGTACGACACAAGTATAACAAACTAATATAATAAATTAACTAAAACGTGCAGTCCATTCTTGAGGGTGAGAAATCTAACTCGAGAGTGCTAGGTAACTAACTAGGCATTGTTCGGTATTGGCAAGCGCTAGGGCGGGAGTCGCTACTCGTCCGTGTTTAGAGTTTTCCTAGGTTTTCTTCAGTAGAGTTTAAGTCTGCTTCATAGTTTGAAGGTTTTAATCCAGGAGAGGTTTTAATCTGATTTCTGTGGGATTTTGGTACGCTAGGGCGATCCAGATCCATCTTAGCATTTCTACACTTGTCCCGCCTTAAGTCTAGTGAGCTATCTGTGACAGGAGGTTTATTAGATAAGAATAGGGTCTCAAGTTAATTACCAGATTCAGGATTTATTGCTAGTGTCTAGGGATTTTACCTAAGTAACCAGCCTTCTTTCTATCTGATTTCTCCAAGCTCCTAGGTTCGTATAAGCAGTTGAGGTTATTTTGTTTATATTTAGTTCCTTCTAAGTTTATAATTATTAGTTTAACCCCCCATTTAAGTATATATTTATTTAGGCTAGTATTCGGTAGAGGTTGTGATCTAGAGTTGCATTCGCGTCTTTGGGTTCGATACTCGGTCTTATCTGTTTACTGCTTTGCGACCGGTACACTTGCCGTGCGTGTGTAGTTTTTAGGTGAGTCGTTTTAATTAAAGCTTGTGTTATCTATACTATATTAATAAGCATATAGGAAGGGCATAAATGGTCATTTGCCATGGTACAAGCCCCAAAAGCGTGTTGTACAATAGTTTAGTGCACTAAAACTCTTAAACTTTTAAGGGCGCAAGTTATGATGCATCATGTACAAGCCTATGATGCAAAATAAGAAAACACGGCATACACAACATTAGGGTTTCATATTCATCACACACATTATTTGCCCCCATTCATCATATACACATTAGGGTCTCTCTGTCTCTCTCTCTCTCCTGCTATTCAACAACATGACCATGATTTCACCACGGTTTTCACCGGAGTGATGAATATTTCAGCAGATCAACGAAGTATATGACATTTGTCAACGGTAAGTCAAATTTTGTATTGATTATGAACATTATTTCATGATTCAAAACCCTAACGAACACTAACAGGTCGTTTTCACCAGATCGATGAATATTTCAGAGGATCTGGCAAGGGTAAGTCACATTGTCTGTTAAATTTGTACAAAAATCAGTTAGATGTGAATGGGTTTTGTATAAATCTCTTAGATAAGTCTAAGATGAGTCACGAATATAACATCTCTTATATAATTTTTGCTTCTCTTTGCAGAATCGGGATATTTTTTTTGCCGTCAAGGAGGTTACTAGGAACATATACCGTATGGATTTCTTCTTTGTCTTTCTAACACAAATTTTAAAACCGTTGATTGAATTGGTTTAGGGTTTTATTTTCATTTGGTTTACAAGTTGATTTTAACTTCATACATGTTATCGAGAAAAAACAAACGATCATTATGTGAAGAAACTCCACTTTTTGCAGCGCCACTAACTCTTTCAACTCTATTCTCAGCCACGAGCCACCAGAAGTTTTCTATCATCTCTGTTGAACACCAAGGATTGGTATACTTATTAAACCCTAGATTTTTCATTTGTGTCAATTTTTATTTTAATCTGTTTATGTGTTGAAATTTGTGCTTAGGTTGTTTGTCTTTTTCATGTTATTTTGATACCAATGCACTGAGTATTGAAATGGTGTGTTTGAAATCACCTAAAATTGTTATTAAGGAGAGGATGCAAGAATGATGAGAAAAAAGGCATATGATGTTTAAACATTTTGATTTATAAAAAGATTGTTTTTTGTTAAAATCATTGTAATGGAATGCTTAAGAAATTATACTACAATTGTACACAAAGTTTTTGATAAAACTAATTAAGAGGATTGCATGCTTAATGCATTTAAAATACACATTATATATCACTCTGTTTTTAACACCTTATATATCTGGTTATTTCTTCTTTGTATCGCACATACTTTTCCTTTACTGCGTGTTCATACATGATTTTTGTGTTACGCTTTGACTTTTGAGGTCAAGATTATAGATTGTCACGTTTTAAAGCTTATAACTTTTGATTTTCCTACGGCCAACACTTTACAGGGATAGTAATTTGTATGTTCAGGACTTTAATGAAGTTCTTTTTTGCTGGTAAACGAAGACCGGACGATCCAGAGACAATAAGAGTACACACTAATATTTTTCATGAAAGCAAGGTTATCATTGCAAAACTACCAGGTAAATTGTCTCCTTTAACCACATTCTATAATAGTGATTATTATATTGAATGTTTCATGTAGACAATAAGAGTTTCATGGTGCTAAAATATGACTTTTTGTTGATGGGAAAAATAAAAGATAATGGCTATACGTCACTCATTTTTTGATTTGCGCTTCAAGTCTTGCATCCAATTTTGAATTATGTTTAATGAAATAAAAAAAATGATAAAAGTTTTCGTCTCAGATTTGTTTATATATTAAATTTCAGATGCAATTCATTTCAGATTTGTTCTTTTGAGTTCTCCCAGTTGGATCAGACGGCATTGCAGATTACAGCTTAGCTATAGCTCTTGATCTAAGCTATCTCAAGCTTTGCTAACTTGCTCCGCTTTTGGCAGTGAAATTTATGGTCTTGAAATGGACAAAAATCAGCTGTGTTTTTGGTTTTAGACAGATTTGCAAGACTAATTTTGGTTGACTTAAACAGGTTTTAGCTTTAGCTGACTGATGGTTTTGCACCATAATTGGTTGTCAGGGCAGGTGAGTTGCTGATGGTGATTTCTTTGTTGGAAAATACGAGTTGTGTCAACCATCATAATGGTTCGGTTCAAGCTTGAATGCATAGACAAAGTGACAATAGCAAATAGAGAGTGAAGAAATCATAATCCAATGAGAAACCGGTACGTTTAGTTCAGTTGTTTCTTTGATTTTGCTTGCAACTGCTTTTGTTTTGCTTTACTTTGGCAATGATTTACTTGTTTGATGTTAACTTAATGGCTGCATGTGTAGAAATTATAAAAAATTTTAACGACATGCATGGATGTTAACCGTCAAACAATTGCAAAGATTGTTGCTTTGGACAGTAATATAGGCATTGAAAAATCTCAAAAAAGGTTATGTAGCTACTAGAATGCCAACTAAAGCAGGGACATTTTCTTCCATCCCATGTTAGGGACATTTTCCTTTCAAAAAGTGACTTTCATCAAGTTTTGACATTTTCCTTTCAACTGAAGCAGGGACATTTTCTTCCATTCCAAAAATAAAAATTATGTTTTGGTTTATGTTAAAGATTTGTTGGGCTGCACTTCAGCGCCTATGGCGCTTTTGACAACATATAAATTATAGATTGAAACTTCCTTTTAAAGTTTAAAATTGCGTGTGTAATTAGATCCATGCACTAATTGGTTATGCCTTTCAGGGCACAAAGCAAAACAAGCGCTGGGGTGCACATCAGCGCCTATGTCGCCCCTGGTCTATGTTGCTATAATAATAAAGTATTAAATTTTTTATTTGTCTAAAACATAATTATAGATTGAAACTTCCTTTTGACCAAGTGTCACCAACCAAGGAAGATGAGAAAGAAGCAGTGGTGGAAGAAGAAGAACACCACAGCCGGCCCGTGCAGACATTGGATATCACATTGCTACTAGTGCCACTATCATGGCCACCACCACGGGAGAAGGCAAAGAGGCACCTGGACCGACACAGGGTGAGGGTTAGGAGTTGCAGAGACAACAAGTCCCCTCATTACATGCCAAGAATCAGGTTTGGTCCAGGTAAATTTAAATATTGGTGGCCCGACCCATTTAAATTCGATAAAATATTTTTCAATTCCACTAATGTAATTTTGCTAAATAATATGGACCGGGTGGAATTAAACGGGTTGGATCGGGTCCAAATAAAAGAGAAGCCCCCTGATGTGGGGAGGCTCAGTAGAGTTTGTAAATTTATATTTATACCTATTTATTTATTTATTTTTTCTAGCTTTTCATTTTTTTTTGTGGTCCGTCATTCGGTAGTGGTTCATAGGTGTTTATCTTTCTATTTTATCTTTGTTTTTTGTATCTTTGAGTCTGTTTGCAGGTTTGCGTGTTTGCTTAGGTAGAGGAAATTTCACCATGAGCGGATCCCATGTATTATCTCTATATATTTTATGAGTGGGAGTTTTGTTAAAGGTTTGGGTAATAAGAGAATTTTTCTTAAAAAAAAAAATTTAATTAACTTTCTCTGAAAAAAGACTTTTCACGTAATGTGAGGAGTCTGGGCTGACCTGTTCGCCTCATGCGACCAGCTATTACCCCGGAAAGTTATATATATATATATATATATATATATATTTTCGCTTGCAACGCGTGTTGTGATCACCAGTGTCCTTCACGTTGAGCGAGAACCAGATTTTTTTTCATTTTTCTACCTATTTGGTTCTACCACCATTCACCGCCATTTTACCAAGCAGGTACGTCTTCTTGTTTGTTGTTATTTTATGAGTCTAAGTTAGTAGTTTGAGTCTTTTTATATTTGTTTAGTTCGGTTTTCTGCTGGGTTTTTGTTTTATCTTGTGCAGGTTTGGATTGTACCGCTCGTACTCAATCTCCATTCGGGCGATTCTGGAGCTGTACATTATATTGAAGCAACCCGAGAGTCTACCATGTGTCAGAGCCGATCGCGAATGAAATGCTATACGATCGAGCTGGATTGGACTAGAGATTTTGGAGCTTTCATGTTAATTAACCAGCTAAGTCCTTCCCAATTTACCTTTATCTTTTTCTTTTAGCATTTTATTTTTGTTTTCAGATTTTGTTTTTAGTTTTTCCTTTGAGTCGTTTTCGATTCCTACATTGAGGACAATGTAGAGTTTAAGTGTGGGGATGGGAAACTGTCGTTTAGCTTATAGGTTGAGTAAAAAAAAACGAAAAAAAATGTCCCTGATTTTGAAGTTTGCATTATAAAATATGGGAAATGATAGATAAAATCAAGTGTCTGGTTTTCAAATATTATATGTATTAAAAGAATAAATAATCGAAAGCGTGTTGACTTGGGATGTGTGGGTAGGCCCAGCCGGTAGAAAAGTTTACTTTAAGCTAACACACCAAAATATATTAGGATACCTTGTGGGTTCTCATCTAGGAAAAAATAGGGAAGCTGAAACCGCCAATAATAGTATAAGGAATACCGTTATAAGTTTAAAACCGTTAGAATTTCTAATCCAAAGTTGAAAAAAAGAGCTGGATATTAAATAAGGGCAAGGCCAATGGTGTCGTTTCTAGGGATAGTGACTCCGGACTCGACTCCCTCTAGGATTGTCTGAAAATAAATATCTAAAAAAAGCTCATAAATTACTTAGAAATCAAAGCGAAAATGCTGAAGCTTAAGGTGCCTGGCCACTGGGATAGCGACTTGGATTGGTCACACCCTCTGAGTTAAGTATGCTGAGATGAAAAAAAAAGAAGAGAAACAAATGATTTTAAATTCTCTCGGTTTTCTACATAAAACGGTTAGGAATAATCAATTGGTTGTTCCTTTTGTTTCATAAGCTTGAGGCGGAATTAGGTGAAACTATGGCTTCTTTAGTGTGAGACCCTAGGTAGACTAAATGAACCTAAAAATTAAACTAACATGATAAGGGGCTTAGAAACTGGTGGTTAGGTTTAAGGGGACAAGTATATCTGCAATCGCAGTTGGCACGTGATTAGATTTTTAAAATTAAAGTAACTTATGTTTTGAGGCCAGATTACCTGATTGTGATTCCATTGCATAATTCCTTTTCAGGGACGAAAAAGAGTCAAGTGTGGGGATGTTTGATGTGTCGTAAAACACATCTATTCTCCTACGTATTTTGAGTTATAATTAAGTTTTTTGTATATAGTTTTTAGTAGTTTTAGGCGTGTATTCGTTTGTTTGTCTATTTTTATCAATGTATAGTTTTTATTAGTTTTTAGTACTTATTTATTTATTTTATTATTTTATAGGTGTTCGTGGAGAATGAGCTAAAAAAGAAAGGATTTTAATTGAGACACGAACACTTGAGAGCATGTGTTCATGGACGTTAGAGCGTAAACGAGCAAATTTGGTCAAGTCAAGAACACCCGAGTCTAGAGCACGAAGTAGTAGTAATAATAATAATAATAATAATAATAATAATAATAATAATAATAATAATAATAATAATAATAATAATAATAATAATAATAATTCAAAAAAAAAATAGAAAACGTGACCTTGGGTCACATCCCAAGGCCCAACACACAAATTTGTGAGGGTTTTATTAAATTGTCGTGGAGCAGCAATATTATTCCGGGGAAGCGGCGCACGATTTGGAGAGGATTTTTATAATATTCACTAGGTTAGAGACCCGTGAACTTCACGGGTGAATTTTTTTTTAAATAAAACATTTTAAAAGACTTAAATAAAATTAAACAACTTTTATAAGGTCAGTGTTCAACTAAAAGTTTAAAACATAACATGAAAGAAAATATAACATGATAAATTAATATTTTGTCCAAGTTTTTAAATAATTATTTGTGAACGTATGAGGTAATATTTTAATTTTTGTTTTTTTTTTTTGCACTCGTGAAATTAGTAAGTTTAAAAAAATGATCGATGCAAATGAATCTCGTAATAAAATAAATTCTTCCACTAAACAAAATAATTGGATAAAGTAAGCACTGCTTTTGTCCCCAAAAAAAAATCTCATGTTTAAGAATGTGGCGCCGTCCGTTATGTTTGTGTTTGTGACGGTGTCATCGTGAGCTTTAATTTCTTTTTTGACATGGTAACATTCTATTCTTAATGTGATGTTTGGTGGGTTGGTATCTAATTTGAATGTGCAGCTACTTCAGTATAGTGCCTAGCATTAGGAAGGTGATTATAATTGTTATTTGCTTCTTAACCCACTCCAGAAGCGGAGAGTGAGACAGGGTTGAGTTCCCGTCCGGCGGGATGAGATGACGGGCATGGTACGTTACGTGCAGCGGCTATGTATGACGCAGTAACCCGTTTGCCGCCGCCGCAGCAACGCACAACGGGTATAAACCTAGTTTATCCAACGTGTTTGAACCCTTAAAAGATAAGATCCAAGTCAATTCGACCCATTCATAAAAACGGGCCAAAATCGTCACCTAATCAAAGTTACCTTATTTCCTCTCGAGATCCGAAATGACAAATAAGTTGTGTCTAACCAACCCTTTGCTTCATCACCCAAGAGTCTGAAAGGCACAGGATACAGGAATTTCCTTTTTATGTATCTTTTTAGATTTAAACTCGGATTCTAACCTTACATTACAAAAAACTTACATCCATTACTATCAAACTGTAGTAGACTACAGTAACAAAACTGATATATTTACATTAAAGGATGCATATTTAGCCTGATATACCTTTTATTTTCAACCATTGACCCGTCCAAAACAAAAGTATCTAAATGAAGTGAGTTGGCTTCCTACTAATCAGAGATGACATAAGAGTTCATACCTAGTTAAAATAAACCAAATACAAATTTATATTTTCAGGCAATATAGTAGAAGAGATGATACTTAGCATGTTGAAGAGACATGAGGAGATTGGGTATTCTTCTTTTTGAATTGAAAACAGCAACGAAACGATGATAATTGTTTCAATGCTGATAGTTGTGAGGTGTCCTTAGCAAAATGCAAACTGAAAAGTGTTAATAAAATATCATGGATAAGGGTATATAATTATAATAAGAGCAACGGCCAGCGGATACTATCACACAGGAAGGAATACAAGAGCAACATAAGAAGCAACTTGCTTACAATACCAAGCCTTTCCTTCTTAGTCTACGCCTTTGGAGGCTGCGCGTAATCAAGTAAATTGGAGTTGTCATGTCTTAGTGAGGATTCTAGTTTTCTTTTCCCCTTCTGCTCTTGTGGCCTCCTAAAATTTTAATCAACCAATATATCAGCTTTAGGAAACTTAGCTTAAACACTTATAAATAAATAACATAAAAACAAATATATATATATATATATATATATATATATTGCTGTCAGTCGAGAACCAGCAATAAGCCCGACCAGGCCAAAAAGAACTGGATCCTGTCCAACAGAATCATCACCCAAAGCAAATATCCCATATTGTTTCTGGTGCGACACGGCAACACCTGCTTCCAAACCTGTTGTCCAGAACCAGAACTCGTCTGTACCCCATATGAAATCATGCCCGATGGACCTGCGGCCAATTCAACAGTAGGCTTACAACGCGTTACTCGTTTTTTGTTAGCTAATTAACCCTACCGTCATATATTGACTACATTAGCAATTGTAAATTCAGGTTTTCTATTTTTTAAATAAAAAATACAAAAACCGTTGATGGGTCAAAATAACCCATTTTGACCCTTACTGAAAAATTACCCATTCCGACCCTAACCCATCTTAATTCGTTATCCAACCTGCCCGTTTTGACCTCAATGATGCTGATAGTTTTTGCTAAAATCTCTACTTGGATAGTAATCATAGTATGAAAGTGTCTTTTTGATGATAAAAATTTGCAGAATAAACCATTACATGTACATTATGAATGATGATAAGTCTGAAGAGATCGAACCTGGATAGTTTGTGCTCAAATGTTAAGCCTATAGATTTCTGCAACTCGCAAGTTTCCAAGTTCACAATCTGTTTGAAAGTAAACTTGAGGTTAAGTGCTATGTTTTTAAAACAAAGTGTATGCACTTTGTAATTAAAAAAGGAAAAAAACCCTAGTTAACATTTAAGTTTTGCCTCAGTGCATCTTGCGCCTAGGTGTGCTTTTAGAACCTAGGTATCAATCAACACAATCAGAGGAAATATACCAGCTAAGTTGTTAATTTCAGAGCAAACAATATATACGAAGAAATCCCCCCAGGAAGCCCATTAAACATCTTCCCATCTACTTATGCACACAATCTCTGCTTATGTGGCAAGCCAGTGCCACCTTGGAAGCAAGGTTAAACCATATGGTGGCTTGGGTGGGGCAGCAATATGCAGACTCATCATACAAGGCCACTGCTCGACAAGAAGAATTATGTTGTATGTTTTACGCGGTGATATAGAATTAATTATCCTGCATGAACCAGCATCAAATCAGTCCGCAAGTTGTTACATTTAACCTAAATCATCCACTAAATCACGATTCAACTATATAAATAATTTTTAATTAATCAACCTGTATTGACTGAAAGTTCCCATTTTGTTCCGTTCACTTGAAAGCATCAACCAATATCTTTCGTGTTGAACCACGCATATTGCAACCTAAAATTCTCCGTAAATCATTTCTTAACAAAACAAATCTTGGCATCAGATAAGAACTAAGTTGATCTGAGTACCGGTGATGGGATTATCCGTATTTGTAGACGGTAGAAATTTAAAAAGATCAAATACGACTTTACATACACATCCAACAATTAACTTTAAAATAAGTTTCATTACCTTTGGTTAATAACATGACTTTAACCAAAGATAATATAAGTAACAAAAAATATAAAACAAAGGAAATCCAAAAAATAAAAGTTCATAGCTACGTTTAAAATAAAATATAACGCTCTAGTTTATTACCTCTGCTTTTGGGACCTTATGAACTAAAAGCTTACGCTGCTTTGCACACCAGTTGAAGACACAAGCATCGCCTACTGAAACATCCTCAGCTTGAATCAAGTAACGGCATCCATCAACAATAAACCTTGCTTAACATAAGGTAGGAATAATATTATTTTACCATACTGTAGAAAAAATATGCAATAATAAAAACAATGAAAAACTACATATTAGAAAAAACGAACAGATGAATTACCTCAAGGGTGATCCTAGGATAATGTATGGAACCATAAAAGAGGATCATTCTATGGCCTTTGACCAAGAGTGTTTTTTTCTTAAGTTGCACGGCATTTTGTCCTCATTCAACAACTAATACACACAAATTAAAATAGGCTATCATTAGTAAAAAGGAATGTTGCAAAGGAACGAAGATGAGATATAGTAACTATAATGTGGCTTGCATTTAAGCTTATAAACCAAAACACATAATAGTATACTGAAAACAACCAATACCCCCCCCCCCCCCTCGTATAACCTTAAGATGTTGAACATACCAAGAATAATGAGATTGCAATAAGCAATCTCAATCTGCGTATGAACGTAAATTGTTCAAACATAAGCTAATATCTAAAAGTTGTACCATTTTCGAACCAGGTTCAATAGTATTCTTTGAAAGCCCTAAATTGATTCAACAAATCTAACTTAAAATGAAGCCTAATGTATATGTTTATTACAAACTATTGATGTTATCGTAAATAACTAATTGTAGTTTGAAGCCCTTTGTCTAGATACTTTGAATCAAACAAACAGAAATTAGATTTGTCAAACACCCAAGCAACTGATCATCTAATCATTGCAATATAAAACAACAGAAGCTCATCTAAATATATTTTCTACATCCCCTTATAGCTGATTATATAGAACAAACCTCCCATTAATGCCTCTTTATATCAATATGTAACTTAAAGAAACTATACAAACATGTTTCCATAACTAACAAATAAAAACATATTCAAATAGAACTACAAAAATCATAAATTTCAAAACTTTATCCAACATATATTTGAGAAATTAATAGTCATCACTTTATGCAAGTGGAAAGTTATTTTAGTCAATTTGCAAAGAAAGCATCCCTTCACCACTCAAGAATGATGTAGCCGTCGTACAATAAGTTTGTAAATAAGGCTATATTAATACAGAGATATCCAAACATGTGTGAGTTAACATTAAACATACACACAAGCATCTTAATAAAAGTGATTCTATAGTGAGCATTTTATCAAATATATGGTGTGCAGGTCTTCACTTTAACTTCAGTTCAATTTAGCATGCTTTCAATAGTCTAAACTCTAAATTGTTGCTTAATGCTTGACATTTTCAAAACATCAACACCCTAAATATATTTCTACGAATTGCAGTTGTGAAAAACTCATTTGATGAGAAAAAGACTTACACATCTATCTAGAATGAACGTATGAACACATTTATGATACTTGTCCCAATCTAATACATATAAATATCCATCAACATATTAGAAGACTTAAACCTCATCTAGAATGAACGTAGGAACAAATCATTTCGAAAAAAAAACATAGGGAGAAAACTCAAATTCAGATTAATATCCCAACAAATATTCTGACCATGCTCAGTTTAAGTAACAACAACCATCAAAATTCCAGACGCATCATAGTCGGAAATAAGTCGGCTCTACGTCTAGTCCGACGACTTCACGAAGAAGAAAGAGGAATATAACATCATCATCTTAGCCGCTTACGATAAAAGCCATTTTTGTTTCGTGCAGTCACACCAAAAAGAAGTTTTATCTATAAATACATATCTTCTCACTAAGCATTTTACTTCTGTCAATTTTTATAAGAAAGAATATTATATGAACCAAAATATCCTATTTGAATGTTTGACCAACAAAAGAAGATACAAGTCAAAATAAATACACCAGTATTAAGCATATATTTAAGCCTGGAAATAATTGGAATAACAGTTAACGAATTTAGGAACTGAAAACCGAAATAACAATCGTAAAGGTTTAGTATTCGGATTAATATCTGCAATATGTAAAATAAAAATAGATAATGAACATACAACAATCACAACTATGAAGATACAAGTGATTTTAAAACATAAAAAATAGGGTTTATAATTTCAATTAATGAAGAACATATATCAGAGATCAGGAAGGAAAAAAACATACAAACAAACACTATAAAGAGTAGAATCGGTGTTTAAGTTCTGAAAATTAAAAGCTATCATACTAAATTGTTCTTCAGATTGATCAATTGTTTCAATCAAAACGACCTAAACCTTGACTCCCCCCAAATCGCTAAAAAGCATATCAGTTCCAACTAAAAAGTTTATTCCCATAAAGATATCACAGAATACATCAAATTGATTTACATGCTACCAGCAACTGGGTCATCTTTACAACATCAACCGATGTCGTCTTATTTTACAATATATCTATTATAAAAATAGAGTACAACCAGCAAGGAGCTGGAGGGAACAACAACAATTACACTATAACCTATATTAAAATTAGTCTGGAGCCCCAATGTTAAATCCTTAATTTAGAACTATTTTTTATTCAAAAGTAAGAATCTCCCTTGATAGTTCCCATGGACGTATAAGCATATCCAGACAACACAATTATTTAGATAGGAGACACACACACACATATATACACACACCTTTTTGGATGTGATTGTAGTTCATAATCACAAGGCAGACTCCCACACAAACTTTTAGGTACTTCAAGAAGATATAATTCCTTTCCAACAGTAACGAAATTGATCTACACAACATCATAAAAACACAAATAGCAAGTTAATTGGATACAAAAGAAATTGTGACAGTGGGGAATGTATAAACATGAAGAAGTGTTTTTCATCTTTAAACAAACATAGAAATGATAATTATGATTAGAATGTATGAATATATGTTCAATATCTAAACACCACATTAGAGCCCAAATCAACTATATAAAACAGAATTCCAAAATCCAAATCTTATCTAAAGATCATCTCCAAAATCTAGACTTTAAACAAATATATAATGGTTCCTAATACTATATTATTGTTCCAAGGGTGTTAATCAGGTACTTTTAAAAAAATTAAAAAACAAAATACAAGTTATTATATAGTAGAAACTTTAGTGCATTCAGTTACAAATGTATCATGGAGTGATTTATCTAATACCTTATGATGTGAACAACCAAACATGTAAACCAAGTTTAAAGGTATCTCCGAATTAAGTAAAGAACTAACTTTCAATGTAAAAGAGATTGAATCTTACTTAATATTGTATTCAGAATCAATTGAATTGCAACACTATGACATCCAAAAGCAGTGGCTATAGCAATGTATTTGGAATGTGAGAACAAAAATTACACCCCAAAACTTCAATATTACCTCAAGGACTTCATCTGCTGTAACACAAAAAAAAAAAAAAACCCGGATATCACTAAAAGATTCACAGAAACTCCAGCACTTATAAAACTATATTAATAAGAAAACCCACAACAAATTAGGTTCGATCATAAGAAACACATATCAAAAGTAAAGGAAATAACATCAAACAAAACCGAAAAAGACAAAACAACATGGGTTTTAAATGAATTTTAAATCATGAAGAAGTAACATGGTGATATAGATAAGAAAACCCCTAAGATTATATGATGAAACCCATATGTATTCATACGTATTGTAGAGCCATTGTTAGGAACCCTAAAAAAACCCTAAGTTTTGAATAACAGAAAACTAACAATAATCTACCTAAGATTATATGACGAAATACTAACCAATGAAATGCGAAGATGAGTTTCATCAGATGGAAGATGAGGAAGAACGGTTTTTATTCTCACTTTTGATCACATGGAAGATTGATCAGATGGAAGATGAGGAAGAACGGTTTTTATTCTTAGCGGCGCATTAGGAAAAAAAAAAGATTAAAGGGGTTTTATATGGCAGGTATAGGATGTTAGATGGGTTAAGTTAGGAGCTCCATATTTGAGTTGGAGTCTAGATGGACACTCTAAAAATGCTCAATTCAACCCAAGTTAACCTCAATTATTATATAGATAGATTAGACTTCGATCAGCCATTTTTTTTTACTTTTCAATACATCGAAGGAAGTAACAGCCGCAGAGGAAGAGGAGCGACATATTCTTTGATCGATCCTAAGGAGCAGTGGAGGAGAGAAGGTCTTGGGTGGACTAAAGATTAATTATTCGAAGACCCGGTGGTTTGTTTTATCGTTTTTATACTTTTAGAGACATGTTTATTATTGTTTTTCGAGACTCTATAACTATGTTTCTAATTATAACTATGAACTAAACCTTTTATGGTTGCTTAGGTTTATGAACTAGACACGTAATTTGCAGTATTTAATGATTTTTGGTTTTTAATTTGATGCGTAGAATTACATGATTTTAAGTTTATTGTTGGATTTGATATATGTGTGTTGGTGTTGATTTTATTTGAAGTTTGTTTATTGGTTTTGTGCAACTAGGCATGTAGAGATACCCCCTAGGTCTTGAAATCAATCTAGTTCGTCAACTTAGGTTAGCGTGCTAGTATTTGGAGTTGGAGTACGACACAAGTATAACAAACTAATATAATAAATTAACTAAAACGTGCAGTCCATTCTTGAGGGTGAGAAATCTAACTCGAGAGTGCAAGGTAACTAACTAGGCATTGTTCGGTAGTTGGCAAGCGCTAGGGCGGGAGTCGCTACTTGTCCGTGTTTAGAGTTTTCCTAGGTTTTCTTCGGTAGAGTTTAAGTCTGCTTCATAGTTTGAAGGTTTTAATCCAGGAGAGGTTTTAATCTGATTTCTGTGGGATTTTGGTACGCTAGGGCGATCCTGATCCATCTTAGCATTTCTACACTTGTCCCGCCTTAAGTCTAGTGAGCTATCTGTGACAGGAGGTTTATTAGATAAGAATAGGGTCTCAAGTTAATTACCAGATTCAGGATTTATTGCTAGTGTCTGAGTTTGATTGTTTTGATAGTTTAGATGAATAATAAAATAAATGAAGTGAAGTATAAATGGAAAGTGCAGCGGAATGATAAACTGTAAATCAAAACAATAGAATAAATGTTTTTAATCGATAGCTTTCATTAATTGAAAGATTACAATTGTGCAAGTACTCCCCCTCAGCCTGATCACTCAGTGAATGTTTGTCTAAGAGAATGATTCGAGTGATGAATAGAACAATACAATCACTGTTCTATTTATAGACAAATCTAAACCTCTGATGATCACAGCTGACGTCACCTAAGACAGCGACCTCTAACAGAATAACAACATAAAACATCTGCTAACTAACAACTACTGTTACATTCAAAACACTGCTAACATAAACTACTGAAAAGGAAAACTCTGATGGTTCCAACAGACCTTTAGTCTTCAGTACTTTGAACAGCAGTTGTTTCTTCATCAGATTTTTAGTCATCAGTTGTTTGTTCAGCAGACCTTTAGCAGCAGCAGTTGTCTTCATCAGTTGTTTAGTGTAGCAGTTGTTAGGGTCAACAGTCTTTTGGGAGAAGTATCTTGAAACTACTGATTATTCAAAGGATCAATTAGATAGAATATTTTGGCTTTCTAATCATCTGTTCTTCTCCAGGTCAGCAGACCCAACAATCTCCCCCTAGAACAGATGATGCCAAAACTAAGCTTTATTCTTGATCTTTATTTCTCATCAGACTTTCTCTGATTTGACCTTTGAGTTGTAACTCAAAACTCAATGAGAAGAGGTCTTCAGCATCTCTCTCTAGCTCAAGATTCAGCAGTGTTTGGAGATCCTCTGCACACAGGCCATGAGCATCATCCATGCTGAGTTTCTGAATCTTTCCATCTGATCTGAGCAAAGTCAATTCATGGGTGTCTTTGTTGGACTTCCATTTTAGAATTTTAGAATCAGTGGATTGGCTGAGATGCATCTTTATTTTGGATGAGTTTGGTGAAGGAGGTCTTCCAATGATTTCTCTGAGTCTTTCAGATGTTGGATCAGAGAAGTAGCGGATTTGGTTGTAGAGTCCCTCTTTCACAAAAGTATCAGCAAACCTTTTCTGATCTTCTTCTGACATCTCCTTCTGCTTTTTGAATTGTCTTCTTGCAGCAATGGATAGATCAGAAGTGTCTAGTAAGCTGTCTAAGGTAAAAGCCTGTTGAGGTCTCTTTAACATAGGCTCATCAGCATAAACAGGTTTTCTTGGCAAGGTAGGGTCTTTCTTCCTGTTTTCTTCTAACTTCTTGTAAGTTTCAACTAATCTCAGCTCAGACCATCTTGCAACTAACTTCATCTCTCCATAGTCAGCAGCCACAATTTCTTGTCTCATTCTCTTGAATTTTAAGGCTCTGGCTGGATCTCTGCCTTTGCTGAAGTCTGGGGCAGAGACCTTTGATGGAGGATTCTTAGCCATTTCTTCAATTCTTATTAATTCTTCTCTGAGTGCATGAGTGGTCCAGCCTGCAAACTGTTTCTTGTTTGCTTTATAAGGCATGGATGCCAAGATTTGTTCAAGAAGAGAATCCCTGACCTCCCTTTCCATGTTACTGCTGAGAGGCATGGAAGACATTGAGTTGCTCAGGGTCTTAGCAAAATCTTCAATCCTTCTCAGTTTGCTAAGCTCTGCTGAATGGATGCCCTGAGCACTCCTGTCATCTTTCCTTTTGCATTTCTCTTTGATAATGGCATCTGCCTGTTTAGCCTTGTATTTCAGATAGGTGTCAATGTTTAAGGGAACAGGAAAATTTGGAAGAGAAGGGAAAGATCTTTATGATGGCTGATCAGTATTATAGAAGGATTGAAGTTCCCCCTTGAGTAGATCAAGTTCAAGAGGATACTTCTCAGCCAATGGTGTGATGGTTGGTGGTGGTCTATGTGATTTGAATTGTGAGCTGTGTGGTGAGAATGATGAATGTGGAATGGCATTTAAGGGTTGTGTGAGTGGAGTATTAGGTGGTGTAGTGTGAATGTTTTCATCTTGTACAACAAAAGTAGATTTTCTCTTTCTGCTGTACAAGATTTTTGGTGATGGTGATGTTGCAGCAGTGGTTGGGTTAACCTCTGTTGGTTCTTTTGTAGAACCAGCAGTTGTTTGGGGTTTTGGTTGTGAAGTGGGTGTAGCAATAGGTTTGGTGATTGGTTTGGTGGTTGGTTTGGTGGTTGTGGTGGTATCAGATGTTTTGGTGGCAGTGGTTGTGGTAGCAGTGGTTTTGGTGGCAGTGGTTTTGATAGCAGTGGTTTCAGCAGCAGTGGTTTCAGTAATTAGTTTAGATGGTGGTTTCCTGGTATGTTTTGCAGAGATTTTCTTTCTTTTGGAGGAACCCACATCTTCAACTTCTTGCTGTTGTTCCCTTTTCAGCTGAGTTAACCTTTCTGCTTTAACCTCCAGAGTGTCAGCCCTCTTAAGCTTGTCTTCAGCAGCCTTATCAGCCTTTTCATTAGCAGAGGTATCAACTTCATTTGCTTTGCTTGTTTTGGCAGTTTCAGTAGCAGTAGAGGTTTGAACACTTGGTTGTTGTTGTTGTGGTGCTGTTTGGGTAGACTCTCGTTTGTCAGCAGACTTTGATTTACCCTTTTGTGAGGGTGGACAACCAAAGGGATCTAACTTTGGCAATCTATCTCTGCCACTCTCCCCCTTTTTGGCATCATCAGCAGTAAATGCATCATCATCATCATCTCTGAGAATTGTGGTAGGGGCAGAGCCAGTAGTCTTCAGCAGGTGGTCCTTGATCACTTTGATGTCAGCTTTGGTGTCATTGAACCTGGCATCCACCATATTTCTGATCATTTGCATGTAAGTCTCTTGAGTCTGATCTGCCAGTTTTCTGTGAGCTATGATGATGGGGGAAACAGATTTCCATAGCTCTTCAGCAATATCAGCTGTGGATGGTTGACTTTTGGTGAGGTTAGCCAAGGATTCCAAAATTGACTTGACATCAGATTTGATGTCAGCAACAGAGGTTTCAATGGATTGGACTCTATCCGTCAATTCTTGGTATTTTAATCCATCACCTAAGTTAATAGGATCATCTGAATTCCTACCAGTGGTAGTTTTAACTGGTTCAGTCCTAGGAGGTGAGTCCAAGGAATGAGAACCAGATGCCCCTTGGTCTTGGTTCTGGGGACTTCCAAATGATTTTGGGGACACAATTGTGGCCTTATCAGTTGTTGCCTTCAAGGAAGTCTTAGCTATGTAACCACTGTCCCGTTGTGAGACAATGGTCTCTACATCAGTAGTGGCTGCTTCTCTTGAAAACTCACCAAGAGTTACATTGAACTCTGGGAGTATAACCTCCTCTTCTGTTTGTTGGTTGGCAGATTGATTTTTCTCAGTCCCAGTCACTTATGGAGGTATACTCTCATTGATGGGTGAAGAAGAGGAAATGGGATTATCCTGAGTTTTATCAATAGCCTCAAACAGAGGTTGCATGGTTTGAGGGACATGTTGTGGTGAAGGTGGAGGAGTAAGAAGAGAATTAGCCCTAGGAGAGGGGCTTGTGAACATATGATCAAGTGACTCATATGCTTCATTATGTGGTTCCCTTTGGCTTACAACATGATCCTTTTGTGAGGATGCATGAGGAGTTTGTTTGGGTTGAGATATTTCCAGCTGTTGTGAGGAAGTAACAACAGTGGTTTCAGGTTGCTTTTGTGTTGCAACAGGGTTTTCTTCTGGTATCTCATCTTCCAGAAGTCCCTTTTTAGGTGTGGAGGTGGTTTTTGTGGATGGACGTTTTCTTTTGGATGTGGCTGGTGTGGGTTTCACAACACTGGATGTAGTGCCATGATCACCAGGAGAAGTGGGCTCAACAACAGAGGTTTGAACAACAGATGTTGTCTTGGACCTCTTTGTTTGTGTTTTGGAAACTTTTGTCACTTTTGACACTTTTTCTTGGGTAGTAGAACCCAGCATTCTTGTGAAAGTTTCATCAGTTAAACTTTTCATTTGGAAAGACTCACCCTTTTGAAAATCATTTTCTGGTAAAACCTTTTGAAGGATTACACTTAGAATTCTTGGGTAAAGTAGAAAAGCATTGTTTGAGCCAGATTTTATGGCTTTCACATTTGAAACTAAGTCCATAAACAGACCCTGGGATAGATTGAAGTCAGAGTCTGACAACATAGCATACCCTAAGTACTGAATCCTTAATGGGATTTCATTAAAGGATGTGGTCTTAGCCGAGGCACAGAGAAGGAGAGTATGAAAGAAAAATTTCATGACTGGTGGGAAAAACTTTTTGAAAAGCGTTGATCCAGTCATTTGAGCATCATACCCTCTTTCCTGAAACTCTGTGTGAAGCTCTGTTTTAGGAAAAGAGTCCTTACCTAACAAGTCATTGAGGGAGAAGGTTGTGGATATTAATTCAGGTGTGATGGAGATGCTTGTGTCTCTAATTTTTGAAATAATGGATGTAGGCTTTTTGTCTTGAAGCAAAACTTCAGCTTTTGACCAGAATTCTTGGAGGGCTTCAAGATGAATTGGAGCATCAGCAGTGAGGATGGTGTTGTATTTGGAATTTAAGATGATGTCGATGGTGGAATGGAATGGAATGTTGTCGTCTGTTTTGACCAGATATGGAAGGTAATTATGTGTGGCTTTAGTTTGGAGCTTGGTTTTAAAAAGCGCGCTCGAGGCGCGCTTAAGCGCAAGGCGCACCTAGGCGCAACCCCGTGCGCCTTATGTAACCCTAGGCGAGCAGTGTGAAAAAAGCGCAAGAAAAGCGCAAAAAGCGCATGAAAAAAGCGCACTAAAAGCGCGCTTTTAGTACACATGCTGTTTTTGTGCTTAAAATTGTTATACATGTAGCTAAAAAGGTTGTACATTCAAGTTAAATCATATATACCTTATTTGTATCTATATTTTGAGTAAATAATGTTAAAAACCTATAAAATATATAAAAAAATTATATAATTGTCTTGCGCCTCGCGTACGAAAAGCCCACCGCTTTTGCGCTATGCGCTTTGCGCCTCGATTTTAGACCTCGTCGCTTTTGTGCGCTTCGTGCTTTTTAAAACCAAGGTTTGGAGATCCATTGTAATGGATTTCGATTGTGAGAGTGAGTGAAATTTGAGTAAGGGTTTGAGGAAGAAGAAGGCGGTTTGAGTATTTTGAATACAATGAGACAGTAAAACTGCTGTTTGTGGTAGAACAGGGTTTTATAGCCTCTGGTGAAACCGCTGATGTGGCCAAACTCTGCTATTGAGAGCAGACGTGGCAAACATCTGATGGTTAAACATCTGGTGGTATACAGCTGTTTGTAAAGTCTGTTGCCAACAGCTGTTGTTTAACCAAAGCACTGATGCTATCAGCACTTAAGAGTTTTTTTTTTAAAGTAGATAATAAGTAATGTATAGATAGATAAATATATATAAATATATATGAAACAACAGTTGTTTTATCTGATCAGATGTTTGAAACAGATTTTTCAACCAACAGTGGATAGAATGAAACAATGGTTGTTTTATCTGATCAGATGTTTGAAACAGATTTTTCAACCAAAAGAGCTATTTTTTAAGGAGAAAATTGATTTTCTGAAAACATTTTAATGTTTTATTGAAAACATTTTTGTTGTTTTAGTCGATATTCAGCATTCCAATTCTAGAGATCAAGTTTGTGAAGGTAGATGTGTCTAAAGCTTTTGTCAACACATCTGCCAACTGATCCTCTGTTGGAACATGGTGCAGAGAAATCAAACCTTTTTCATAGCTATCTCTGACAAAATGATGTCTGATGTCTATGTGCTTTGTGGCTGAATGAGAGACTGGATTTTTGATGATATTTTCAGCAGCTTGACTATCTAACAAAAGTGGGGTCCGAAGTGCAGTTATCCCAAAATCTAGCAGTTGATTTGGAAGCCACATGAGTTGGGCTGTACAGCTTGCAGGAGCAATGTATTCAGCTTCAGCTGTTGAAGTTCAAACAGCTGTTTGCTTTTTGCTTTGCCAAGAGACTAAGGCATTCCCTAGAAACTGGCACCCTCCTGATGTAGACTTTCTTGTGGTGTGGCAGCCAGCAAAATCACTATCTGAATAACCTGAAAGCTCAATGTTTCCATTAACAGGATACCAGATACCAAGTGTGGGAGCACCTTTTAGGTATCTGAATATCCTTTTCACAGCAATAAGGTTTGACTTTCTGGGTGAAGCCTGGGATCTTGCACAAACACAGGTGGCAAACATAATGTCTGGCCTGGATGCTGTTAAGTACAATAAAGACCCAATCATGCATCTGTAGTGTGTTTGATCAACCAGTTCATCCTTGTCATCAACAGTGAGTGGCTTGACTGTACTCATGGGTGTACTACATGGCTTACAATCATTCATCTCAAATTTAGATAACAAGTTTTTCACATATTTATTTTGATGAATGAATATGCCATTTTGCAGCTGCTTCACTTGGAGTCCAAGGAAGCACTGAAGTTCACCCATAGCACTCATTTCAAACGCTGCTGTCATGAGTTCCCTAAACTCTTCACACATTTTGTTACATGTGAATCCAAAAATGATGTCATCCACATATATTTGAACAATCATTAGATCTTTCCCTCTCCATTTTAAAAATAAGGTTTTATCAATTTTACCTCTTGTGAAACCAATGGATAAGAGAAAGGTGGAAAGAGTTTCATACCAGGCTCTAGGTGCATGCTTGAGTCCATACAAGGCTTTATTAAGCTTGTAGACATACTCAGGATGGAATGTGTCTTCGAAACCAGGTGGTTGACATACATAGACCTCCTCCTGAATTTTGCCATATAGGAATGCACATTTGTTGTCCATCTGATACACCTTGATGTTGTGGTTGACAGCAAAGGCTAAGAAAAGTCTGATAGCTTCTAACCTAGCTACAGGAGCAAAGGTTTCATCATAGTCTATCCCTTCTTCTTGTCTGAAGCCTTGAACCACTAGCCTAGCTTTATTTTTGACAACTATACCCCTTTCATCAGTTTTGTTTTTGAAGACCCACTTTGTGCCAATTGGACAAACATCCTTAGGCAGTGGTACAAGTTCCCATACTTGTTGTCTTTTAAACTGAAGGAGTTCTTCTTGCATAGCTTCTACCCAACTGTTGTCTTTTAGTGCCTCTTGGTACTTGACAGGTTGTATGAGGGATAGAAAGCCTGCAAAAAGACAGATATTTGAGGATTGGCTTCTTGTAAGCACACCTTCTCTGATGTTTCCAATGATTTGGTCTGGTGGATGAGCTCTTAGGTAGATTAAATCTCCTTGATATGGTATGATGGCATTTTGAGGTGAAGGACAGAGGTTTGGTGACTCTGTTGTCATAACATCTGTTTACACTTCTGTAGTGTCAACAGATGTTTGAAATGGTGGTGGAGGAATGGGTCCAAGTGGTGTAAAATTGGACTGACTCTTGTCAACAGATGTTTGACTTTTGTCAACATATGATTGAGTAGTGGATATAAAAGGTGAATCAGTGGTTTGAGGGTAGGACTGGCCAACAGTGGCTGACTCAGCTGTGACAGAGTTTTGACAGTTGTTTTGAACTACTGCTTCCTCTGATGCAGAATAGACTTGACAGTGATTTGGAATCACAACATCTGTTCTGTAGTCTTGTTGTGGAGACTGTGAGATACCTGCACTGTTAGTTTTGACAGTAATATCTTCAAATTTGAATTTATCTAAGTCAAACAACTCAGCAGGGTTTGCTGTGATTTTTAAGGATGAAAGTTCATTGAACTTCACATTCAGAGTTTCTTCTATTGTCTTGGTCTGTAAGACCCGCAAAACCGGTGTCAAACAGTTGGGTTAATATTCTTAAGTATACAAAAAACACATGAGTAAATTTACTTTCGAAAGATTATGTTTAAATCAAAGTGTATGCAGCGGAAAATTAATTAAATTAAAATTTACAAAACCCATGAAAAATTATTATTCAAATGTAAATCGAGTTTGAAATTTATCATGAGTAAACATTTTTCTTCCACTAGAAATGCCTTCAATTGCCGGGTAGCTTCTTGCATCGCCAAGCAGTCATCAATCCATCTCTCTTTTAACCTGAAATCAATCTAACGTGTATGCAAAAGTCAGCTACGCTGAGTGAGTTCAAGTTTTATAAATTTATATAAACAAGTAATTTGTTAAAATAAAATGTAACAAAATACCTCAACCTCAGAGTTAACAATAAGCGCAAATCCGCTAATTTGTTTTTCCCAAGCAAAACAAAAATCAAAGTCTATGATAGGCATACTCTGCCTAATTAGCTCAAGACTTCACTTACCAAATATATAATAAGCGCATCTCGCTTTTCAACACAAAGAACAATCCAGTATATTTAAGCAAACTAAAGCTAGAGATTAAAGCAGGCATATCCCACCTCTGTCATAGCTCAGTTTATAAGAATTCATATAATATGAACTATGTAACAATCCTGACTCAAAACCAAGATCAGATATCAGAGCACGCATATCCCACTTCTGTCATAGCCCAGTTCGACATATCAGGTAGCTCTCAACATAGTCTATTATATATAATAACAAGCATAACATAAACTAAGCAACAACCATGACACAAAACCAATACCTTAGATGAAAGCAGGCATATCCCACCTCCATCATAGTCCAGTTTATAAGGTCATGTAGTCGCAAAACACAGTTTATATAAATATATATAATCCATATAACCTGAACAGGTAGCAAGTCAAACAATACTCGATCTAACAAGCAAGGTTTCAAATACGTGGCCGAGACATTAAACGCATTCCGCTTATTAAATAAAAACTTAAGCCACACTTTAATCAAGACAACAGTCTATTCATATATATATATATATATATATATATATATATATATATATATAGGGTAGGGATCCTAAGAGAACCAACCCCTATTTGAGAACTGAGAGAACCATTCTGGGCCACACATTTCATATAAAGGCAAAAAATTTTTTTTTTTTTTTTTTTTTTTTTTTTTTTGTTTTAATCGCACATTTTTATGCAAGGAAAAATTTTTTTTTTATTTTTTTTGAATTTTTTTTTCATTTATACATATGTGTATATAGCAATTATACATATGTATATATAGCATTTTTCAGCTATACATATGTGTATATTTCAGTTATACATATGTGTATATTGCATTATACATATGTGTATAATGCAATTATACACATGTGTATACTGAAAAAAAAAATACAAAAAAAATAAAAAAAAAATTTTTCTTACATATAAAGCAGCGATTTTTGCAAAAAAAAAAAAAAAAAAAAAAAAAAAAAAAAAAAAAAAAATTTTTTTGCCTTAGAGAAATGTGTGGCCCAGAATGGTTCTCTCAGTTCTCAATTTGGGGAAAGGTTCTCATTTGAACCAAATCCTATATATATATATATAATATTAACACCTATAACTCAAACATATAATAACACATTCGGCACATTAGGCGCATTCCGCCTATTCACGTTTCATGCCAAAATATTATATATGAGTAAATATGGATTTATATCGTAAGCAAAAACTATGCCATAAACCAGAGTAGGCCTATCCCACTTCTAATAACACATATAACTCAAACCACAAAATAACACATTAGGCGCATCCCGCCCACTTACGTTTCATGTGCTAAAATAATATGTATGAGTAAATATAGATTTCGTTCGTACACAAAAATATTTATAACGTAATCAAAATATTTTGTGACTTCATAAAAATAATCATACTAGTTTAGCATGCACGTCAGCCCAAAAATATTTAGAAAAATAATAACTAAAAGAGTGGGCGCAAGAATTCACATGTTGCAAAGCTTCCAAATCCGCAAGCTAAGCGTCTCGAACTGCATCGTAAGGTCAAAACCTTTGCGTACGTGTCATCCTTGGCGTGTTTTTCTATTCTGAGCACTTGTAAGAAAAATGCGAATGAAATATTGTTTTGCTCATAACTTGATCATACAAACTCCGTTTTGGACGAACCACATATCCACGTGCTCGTCTCGACATGACCGTCCTCAGAAAATTATTGGCGTTGGCTGCTGGCGCCTTCATTGCTGCCAGAACACAGAACCGCCTGCCAGCTCATTCGGTTTTACGCGTCAACAATAGAGTAGACCAAAACCGACCCAAACGAACTCCGTTTTGGGCAAATAATACGTCCACGCGTTCGTATCGCCGAACCCTTCTAAACCCATCAGTTGCCATCGCCGGAATCTGAAGCTATAGTCGCCAGAAAGAGAAACAGTGGCCGTACGTCACTGTTTACGCGTCTGTCTTCGCTCGGCTCGTAACCCTATCATACGAACTCCGTTTGGGACTAATAATATATCCACGCGACCGCGTCGCCAAGCACTTTCACCCTGCACCATCTTAGTCCCCATATTCAACCTGATCCGCTGACGATGGCCAAAACAGTGGCCGAAAGTCCGACAGTCGGGTCACAGTTGCGAGCGACAAGATGAACATGATGTCCAGCTGATTCACCATGCGCGAAATTCGTGATCCTACCAGGAAGTTAGCAGGATTCGGTTCTACCAACCGGAATTCGCAACGAGGAATAGCCAAGACCAAGGCATAATAATGATACGTGCTATGCGGTGGGTTTGTTAGAGCTCCTTACCCACTGAGATATAACCAAACAACCAAAGAGGAAAATAGCATCCAAGTTCCAACGATAATGAAGATGTTCACCTGGAAAGATCTATGGTGTGGTCGGTTGCTTTATCTACCTGAGAGAAAGAGAAACCAAGACGCCATGCCAAACAACGATAATGAAGATGAACACTTTTGAAAGTTATAACCCATGCTGTACCGAGGCCATTATGGTCATGCTATCACCTGGTTGTATCTTATGATCATTGCAAGGCTTTAGGGTTGCCAGGGAATGAAAATGATGATTTTGGTATATCATGTGTGTGTTTGCGGCAGTAGGGTTCTTGAATTGGTGATGAACATGTGTGAGCAAAGAAGTTGGTAATATGCTAGGTGACGGTACTAGGGTTTTTAAAATGTGGTGATGATCTCAAATTTACAATATAGCCCTCCAATTATTCACCATAATGAGAAGTGTGCCCAAAGCTACACATAGGCCCTCAGGTATACTTCCATGATGTAATAATGTCCAAAGTTTAGTCTCGCATATTTTATTATGAAGCATAAAGTTAACATAATAAACATTCTCAAGTTGCTGAGATACTAAGCTTATTCATGAATAAAATCATATACAAATGGCATGATATCCTAGTCGGAAAATTTCGGGATGTTACATGGTCCTTGTGTTAAACACTTTATAGGCCTTGGCAGTAGAAGAATATCCCAGAAAATATCCACAATCTACTTTGGCTGCCAATTTTGAAATGGAATCTTTAAGATATAAAATGAAACATGGACAGCCAAAGATTTTGAAAAATGAGATTAATGGTTTGATTTTGAACAAAATTTCATAAGCAGTCTTTTGATGTCTTGGGTTGATCAAAACTCTGTTTTGAACATAGCAAGCAGTGTTTACAGCTTCTGCCCAGAAGGACAGTGGCAAACCAGAATATGCTAGCATTGTTCTTGCAGCATCAATAAGAGTTCTGTTCTTTCTCTCAACCACCCCATTTTGCTCTGGTGTTCTTGGGATACTGTACTGCCTTACAATCCCTTTTGACACACAGAAATAATCCAACTCCTTATTTTTGAATTCTGTCCCATTGTCACTTCTAAAGACTTTTACTGGCAAGTCATATTGTTTTTCAACTTTGGTGACAAAGTCCTTCAAGATACCTGCAGTCTCATCCTTAGAATGTAAAAAGTAAGTCCATGTAAACCTAGAAAAATCATCAACTATGACAAGACAAAATCTCTTTCTTCTTAGACTCATGATTTTAACTGGGCCAAACAAGTCCATGTGTAACATTTGTAAACATTGACTGGTTTTGGACATATCAATGGATTTGTAAGAGCTTTTATGCTGTTTTCCTTTTAGGCAGGAAACACAATGCTCATCACATTTGAACTCTTTTGGTGGCAAACCTCTAACAAGGTTTTGTTTGGAGAGAGAGTTGATAGTTTGAAGGTTGGTGTGACCCAGTCTCCTATGCCACAATTCTGTCTCTTTGGTAGAGGCAGCAGAGAACAGACAGACATTTGTCATAGGATTATCCTTCAACATATCAACTACATACACATTGCCACTTCTATGAGCCACAAGTTGTGCTTTACTCTCAGCAATGATGGTGTTAATCTTTTCAACCACTTCTGGTCCAACAATCTTACATGTTTTCTTAGTGATACCCATATCCTTTGTCACTCATTTGTGATACACTAAGTAGATTAAATTTTAGATTGTCAATTAGATTAACATTTTCAAACTTAAGTCTCCCTGCTTGAACTGTTCTAGAACCCAACACTTTACCTTTAGAATCATTACCAAAGGATATATCACCCCCTCCATGTGCAAGAAAGTCCAGAAGAAGGGCTCTACATCCTGTCATGTGCCTGGAGCCTCCACTATCTACATAGCATAAACTATCTAAGCAAGCAGAAGCTCCCTGCACATCAGTAAAGATTTTAGTTTTGGTGAGTGTCCAAAGCCAAATTGGCTTTGAATGGGTTCTCAGATGTTTCAGCCTTAAGTTTAGGAGAATGATCAGTGGTTTGAACTAGCTTTTGAACTAAGTTCAGCAACTGTTGTTGACCATTTGCTAGTGCTTGTATGTCAACACTTGGTCCAGCAGATGTTTGATCATTTCCTGTCAGATGCTGATAACCATGAGGATGTCTGTTCACTTTAGGTTTTGAAGGCCTTTTGGGCTCTTCATAAACATGTGGCAGACGATGACAAGTTGGTTGTCCATATCCTCTTGGAAGTCTGGTAGCTGGTGGAACATCTGTTACCTGAACATCTTTGGGAGCAGAGTTTTTGCTCAAACCTTTGGTAACAGCTGTTTGGACTGGTTCAAAAGTCTGTTTGGGTTTTCTTTTTGAAGTACTCACCACTTGACTTTCAAGAGTATTAGCCTTGTACTCTTTTATTTTTTCATCAAAATTTTTGAGATACAGGCACTCGTTTGTTTTGTGATTCTTTTTCTTACAAATCAAACATTCAATGGTTTTAGAATCACTTAAACTTGTTCCTTTGTTGATATCATATGCTTTTAAAAGAAAACAGTTTTTGGTGACATGATTCTTCTTTTCACAAAAATCACAAACCAAGTTATCTTTGGATTTCCCTTTTCCTTTCTTCTTTTCAACAGATGTTTGATCATCTGTTGGAAGATCTCTCAAGGGAATGACTTTGGCCTGTGGTGCCTTTTTACCATCAGGGGTTTTGAAGGTCATTGGTTGAAAATTGTTAAGGACATCACACTCATCTGACCAGGTTGCTTTGAATTGATATTTTTCAATCTCATCAAATGAGGGTGTACCTTCCAACTTTTCAAGAATGATTTTCTTGCCATTGGGTTCAGTAACCTTGATTTCTTGACCTTTTGAATTGGTTGGGATGACTTCAACCAATTGTGGTTCCTTTTTGTCAGTGGTTTGTGAACTTTGAGCAGTGGTTTCTTGTAAACCAAAGCCAAATTTCACATGACTTTTGGATTGTTGGTTGACAATCATTTCAAAATCTTTTGATGATTCCACCCATTTCTGACATTCAACTTGGGTGGACTCAAGCTCCTTTTTACAACAATGATATTTGGTTATCATAGTTTGAAGCTGGTCTTTGGTTATGCTTGCTTCATGTTTTAAACTGCTGATTTCAAATTCTCTTTCAGTTATTTTTGATTTTAACTCTTTAGTGAGTTTTTCAAACTGAATTTCATCTTCCAAAATTTTCTTTCTAAAGTTTTCATTCACCTCTTTTATCTTAGCAAATGCTATGATACATTTATCTGAGCACAAGTCACTTAAGATTTTAGGAGATACCTTAGCAGCAGCCATCAAGGCACAGTTACACTGGCAATCACAGTCATCAGTACCCCATGGGTCTGAGAGATTCACAACCTCTACTTCAGATTCTTCAGCTGTAACAACTTCATTAACAACATCATTAGTCACATTCTCAGACAAAGACACCACTCCCTCAGAATCAGTCTCTTCAACAATTGTTTCTAGTGCCACAAAGCAGAAATTATTTTCAGAATTGGCAACTAAAGCAATGTTTTCATCTGTTGTCTCATCTGGTAGACTACTCCAATCAACAAAGCCTTGAGTGAAGAAACTCTGTTGACTTTGCTGACTGGTCTCTGCAGGAGCAGAGGATGAAGCAGCAGTCATTGGCACTTGTGCCTGAGTAACAGGTGTTTGGACAAAATGATACTGAGGAACAGTGGTTTGGACATAGTGCACAGGTTCAGTGGTTGGGGTCTGTGCAAAGTGAGCAGTGTTTTGCACATTTGGTCCAGGGGTGTTTTGGAAAGACTGATAAGTGTTAGTCTGAGGTCTTTGGTTTGGATAGGTGATCATAGGTGTACCATTTTGACTCCTACATTCCCTAGCAAAGTGACCCATTCTATGACACTTATAACACTTGATCTTTGATTTATCCAACCCCACTTTTGACCCACCATGTAAACCTGGGTACCTTCTGCCAGTTTTCTTATAGAAGTTATTGGTTCTAATACTGAGCAAGGCCAATCGATGCAAGATGTCCATTTCTTCTAAGTCCACAGGGTCAATGTATTGAAGGTCATTATACACAAAGGATGTGTTATTAGATGCCTGGATATCACCACTTGCTGCAAAAGCATAGCTAGGTGATGAGTAAGAATCAGTGTTAAAACAAGTGGTTATATCAATGTAATGATCATAACCCTGATCCTTACTACTTCCAGGTACCTCATCTTGACCCAAAAGTGCTGTATTACCAAATACATAGTCATCAAACACTTTTCCAGAGTCCTGGAGCTTCTTTTTCTGGTTAAGCTCTCTCTCATAGGTCAAGAGCTTACCATGAAGCTGGGTCAGAGTAAAGTCCTTAAATCCAATAGAGTTTCTCATAACAATTGCTATAGTGTCCCATTTGTCCTGAAGTGATCTAAGAAACCTATGATTCAATGTTGAATTTGGGTAAGTTAGACCCACCAGTTTTAGTTCACTAATTAGACAATTGAACCTCTCAAACTGTTGTGTTAATGACTCTCCCTTCACATGACTAAACGTTTCATATTGCTGATTAAGTATTTCACGGTTGTTTTCAATTACATCCTCAGTCCCACCAAACTGCTCTTTCAGAGCATCCCACAACTCCTTTGCACTATTGCAGTGCAACAGTCCAGCATAGATATCATTTGGTAGAGCCATGGCTACAATACTGAAAGCCTTAGCATCTAACTCAATTTTTTGAAAATCTTGCTCGGAGTAGTTTTCAACACTCTTAGGTACTTGGACCTTGGGATCTTCGGTACTCGGCACCATTGGAACATGTGGTCCAAAGACAACCGACTTCCAACACCCAGTGTTTTGCTGTGCTAGCACATGACTCATCCGACGTTGCCAGATATTGTATTCAGATCTGACAAGCATCGGTGGCTTGTTGCTAGTGCCAGTGTTATGTGGATCTTGATTAATTGAAGTCATTCTCTGATTTTTATGAAAACAAAATCTGTTTACTAACGGTTGAAACGAAAATAAACTATTACTCTGTTTTCAATCCGACAAACAAACAATATCAATAAATTGTGAGCTGATCTGTTTATATTAAATTGATTGATTAGATCGAATTTAATTGACCAAGCTCTGATACCAATTGCTAGTGTCTAGGGATTTTACCTAAGTAACCAGCCTTCTTTCTATCTGATTTCTCCAAGCTCCTAGGTTCGTATAAGCAGTTGAGGTTATTTTGTTTATATTTAGTTCCTTCTAAGTTTATAATTATTAGTTTAACCCCCCATTTAAGTATATATTTATTTAGGCTAGTATTCGGTAGAAGTTGTGATCTAGAGTTGCATTCGCATCTTTGGGTTCGATACTCGGTCTTATCTGTTTACTGCTTTGCGACCGGTACACTTGCCGTGCGTGTGTAGTTTTTAGGCGAGTCGTTTTAATTAAAGCTTGTGTTATTTTTATATATACATTTACACACATCAATGACTCCTAAGTTGAATACTCTAGATATAGCGGTGAGTAAGGAATGGAAATGAATTTGATGTCTCCATTAGTCTACGAGAACAAAACAAAACTCAGAAATGAATAAAGGAATATGGGTGCTAGTAACGGGCATTATACAAGAAGGGATTATCGAAGAAACACATAAATCCGTATATGTGATACACCATAAGATATATGAGAATTATTTAAATAAATTTATGGTAGATAAATAGATAGAGGAAAGCTGTTGTCATCTACATTGTTAAATGTATTACTTGTCATTAAGTTAAGGGAGAAAGCTAGAAACCCTTTGGATCTTGTAGCAGCTTGACTACAATCTGGAACTGAGAAATGATAACTATGGACTAATTAATAAGCCTCCCTGGACAAGTCGTGGGAATGATACTAGAAAACTATTATAGACAAATTGACTAAATCTGCATATTTTCTATTAATGAAGAAAATCTATAACTAAGATAGGTTGCATGATTATAAATTGATGAATGATATCATTATTCTTTATGCTATTAGTAATTGTTTCAGACAAAGATAACTGTTTGCGAAAGTTACAACATTAGTTAGTTTCAGAAGTGACTAATAAGTAAATGTAGGTGGTGTATAGAATACTACGGTGATTTGGTAAAATATATGATATTGTTTGGTGGTATGGTTTTGGAGACTAGTAGTATACTGATTCCATCCTAGGAATTGATTATATTTAATCGATATGGAAAAAAAATATATATACACCTATATAATAATAATTGGACAAGGCAATTAATTGACCAAAGGTATGGACCTATAGATGAATATGAAGGTGTGATGACCTTACGAGAACTCATAATGTTTCTAAGGGGACAAAACGAGGTTTGACTTAAATCGAATAGCCTAGACATGTTAGTTGGATAATCGAATGAGGAATTGAAACAAATTTGATGTCTCCACTTGCCCACAAGGATGAAGCTAAACAAGACTAGGAACTGATCATGGAACAAATTGCAGTAGAAGTAAGGATGGCATTTGAAGCCAACTTCTCCTTAAGACCGGTTGAGAGACAAGAATCCTTAAGATTTTACGGGAGTCACAAGGAGAAACCATTAGAAAAGATTGATAATGTGTCAGGAGTGGACAGTGTATCAACCCATGCATGTACATGGACTCTTAAGCAATGTCAAACTTAAGTAGTTTAAAAGAAAGATGATAGAATATGCCGCATGCTAGCTTTAAATAGATAAGATGGACTTTCGAACCCATGATCCAAAACTAGTTGTGGTAGTTTTCCGGTAAGGTTAGTTGGAAGCCTTTATTAGAAAAAAAAAATATTTAAGAATGGACTATAGTGCCAAAGGTCGTCTTCAATACATGTCATTATTAAGAAAGGAAAAAACCATATATGAGGTGCAAACCTGAAAAGAAGCGGAGAGTGACAAATGTAAAGTTATATATTTAAGGAGATGAAAGAGTAGCAATTAATAATGGTAAGTTTCACTTCAAGTTAGTAAGTTTGACACATCGACAGGAACCAGATGTACTCAATAGAATGTTATCCGACTATGTAAGATTATTATGATTATAGAATAAGTGATATACTGGGCAGTGTTGTTTAACTAAGATGAGTAAAGATCAAATAAAGTTTCGCATGTCTTATTTACGCTATTGATCAAACAAGTAGATGTGCTTAACTACGTAGGAAAAAGAAATAAGTTGCGATCCTTCAAGGAAACACGGAAATAAGATAAGCGAGAGTGTAATAAAAATATCAAAGGAATTAGATATTAAGAAGAGAAGAGATGAAGAAATTCGAATTTTAGTTATTCACGGTTTGACAGGTTTCGAGGACGAAACCTAACTTAAGGGGGGTATATTGTAACAGCCCCAAAATTCGAGTACACTCGGCTAGAGAAACGAGTACGCAATCCATGAAGCAAAACATTATACACGCTTCTTAATATCTATGTTTTGGAAGATATTGCGGACCAACACCAATTACCTTGATGTAAACAGTTAGAAATAAGAGTAATATGAAGCTCATATTGTCAAGAGAGTAGGTGACGCGTAAGACGATTATTAGAAATATGATATATCTAGACGAGCGTTTAATAATAATAATAATAATAATAATAATAATAATAATAATAATAATAATAATAATAATAATAATAATAATAATAATATTTATTATTCCTAAGTTGAAGTCATTCTATTGTGCACGTTTGTGCATATGATGTGAGACGTCAAAATGAAGATATAAAAATCTTGTTTTCAAAACCGACTTACCTAGTCTGTAACACTTAGGACCACGACTATCTATAAATAAGACTTTAAGTTCATCCATTTTCACATTCGAACCATCTTCACATATAGAGCAAGGTATGTAACCTTCTGATTTCTATTTATAATTAGGAGTATAATAGAGTTTAGGTTATAGCCATGGTAGGTATTGGATGTTCTACTTTAATTTAGGCATGGATTGATTACCTATGTTTAAATTAGGTAAGGTTATCTAAAGCCGACCATGGTAAACACTAGTTAGTACCCACTCCTTAATTAACCAGTATATAAGATTGTCTTGGTATGGATCAAGGAAGCAAGTTTGGACTGATTAAAGTAGACATCTATAAAGTAAAGGTGAGTTCCTCTGAACTGTTTTTAAAACGGGATGTGATGTTCTTTTTGAATTGGTAAGAGCTGTAGAATCGACTATGTTTAACATCTGTGATATGTGGCAATGCTTGATAGGATGCTTTAGGGCTGCTTGTATGATTATGCTTTAGCCAGTAGGACTTTGTATACATAGCCTGGTTATGTGAACTTATTGTGCTTACTCTGTTCCTATCTGTTTGCCATGGATATATCTTCTTGATGCCATAGTCGATGAACCTGTGATTTTGAATACTGTCATGTTCATGAACTCACCAGTTTTATACTGAGTCCCAAATATTTTTCGGGCACACATCCTAGGTGCCTATTATATGCAGGATTGAGGATAAGAATACTGGATGGCATCTGAAACGGCCAACGAGGACTAAGGAAGAGACTGGCATATAGATACAAACTGATGTAATAGATTAGATTGTTGTACAAATTAATCTTGGCTTTTGATTTAAATTAAGAAAAAGACTTCCGCTGTGTAGAACTCTGTGTATTGATAATCCAAAACGTGACACCCCATGGGATCCAGTTTTAGTTGTGGGCCCATAACCCACAGGCACGTAGGCAGGACCCTGGAAGCGGGTGTTACACTTGAATATTGCTTACAATGGTTGTCTTATTATCCCAATAGTCATATTGAGCATTTCTCCAGAATTCTTCAACAATATCTTGATAAACCATTGCAAGTGTTGCAATAGCATGAATAATTCTGCTTCTTTTGAGAAAATCCACTATCCCCGAGAATTCTGTGAGCTTCTGTACATCTCCAACATATGCACATCAATTATGAGCGGGTTCAAATGGCCAAGCTTCCAACACATTCTCAACTGGAGCTTGTTGTACTGGTACTTCAACATTCTCAACTTGTTGTTGTACATGATCTTCTTGATTTTCAGCTTGTTGTTCTGCCATTTGAATATCTGTAAACACAAAACAAAGAAAATACGTTAAAAACAATCAAAATCCACAAAATCTGAATTTTTGATTTTTCAAGATTCCACATTCGACCCATCGTAGGTACGAATGTAAAGTTTTTGGGGGTACGAAAGTGATTATCTTGGTTCGAAAGTGAAGTTGTTGGTTCGAATGTAAACCAAAATCCACCTTCGACCTTTCAATCTTACTTTCGTCCATTTAGAAGTTACATTCGACCTTAAATTTCCAGGTTCGACCCTTTCATTCTGGTCGAATATACCTGTTTATAACCAAAATTTCAAAATTTTAATCTATGATGTTTTAAACTTTGTTCTTGATTCATTCATAGCCTAAAACAACCGACTAACTGTTTTCCTCAAACAATTGAATCTATTGATTTGTTTTTATTGATTTTAAAAGTAATCTAGGGTTCGAAACCTTCAAGAATCAAAATCAAACAATTATACTGATATAATCCCTAGATTATTTAACCTTCTCCCCCTAAAATCAATAAAAACTAAAATCTAACCAACTGATTGCATTAAAACACAGTCAAAACAGTCCAATGATAAGGCTAGGGTTTCGAAAGAGAAAACCCAGATTCTGTCACGATTTTTAGTCCATTACCTGTGATTTAATAGTGAAAATTATGAGTAGAAAGCAGGGAATAATAATCGACAATAAGAAAAATCAGGGCAACAAGGGTTTGGGATTTTGAAAAATTTTGAAAAACTGAGATAATGGGAGGTCGAAGGAGCAAATGGTATATATACACAGTCCACTTTCGACCTTTCTATATGGGTGAATGTGAAGTTGTGTCCACATTCGACCCTAGTTAAAGGTTCGAATGTGGAGGCAAGGTTCGAATGTACAAATTTCAAAGGAACACTCACATTCGTCCAGTATTTATGGTTTGAAATTATTACAAATTTCCACCTTCGACCCAACGAAGGGGCGAAAGTAAAATGGAAATTTTGAAAAATTTACCAAATCTCAAAATCGAATCCCGTTCAAACATTTTTCAACATTTTAAGCCTCAAACATGCATTATTTCATTATTAGATGATACAAAACTCAGATTGGCTCATCATATCTCAAAAAATGACCATCAAACACCATGGGTTATCTAAAATAACTCAGAAATGTAAAACTTTTGATTTTTCTGAAATTTATATTAAACCACACCTAAAATCTTTTTGAGTTTTTGTATCTTTTTGTAAAACAAAAATAAAAAGCAGAGAAGTAAACACAAATCAGTAAATGTTTTGTGATTTCCGGTAAAAGGATCATATCAGTTTTTGAGAAATCTGATCACATCGTTGATCTGTTTTATATATTATCATTAGAAACAATGTGTGATCCGGCAGCTGCTAATATTGTTGTCCACATAAACTCACATGCAGATTGTTATGCAGTGCGTTAAAATGATACGATATTAGGTGTATTAGACTAACGTTTATGTTTCCCACACACACGACATACTCCCGTATCAAGAAATTGCACAAAGCTTCCTCGTAACGCGTGATTATGCCAAAGTTATCCGTTTAGTTACAAGATATATAGCACAGAGGTGTACAGGTCAGCAAATAAATGCAGCAAAGTAACATGTGCATATATACCAGGTTGAGGCTGATATCAATCACAGATTTTCATCAGTGAATTGATACGATGCAATTAATGATCTTTGATCAATAATAAACATGAAGTTCCTCAATTCGGTAACTTTTAGGTTTTGGCATTAAAGCTCTTTTAGCAAATATTCTGATTGAATCTAGGTCCGTAAATTAATACGACAAAAGTTCAATCAAAATATCCCGGATAACAATAACATAACGACCGGAAACCTCAGATTTTGGCAACTTTATCAAACGAAATTACGGTACTAAGACCATATGCCCATGAGGTGTTCAGCCACTAACGAGTAGTTCGTTATGATTGTATCACTAATGCACGCAGTAATAAGTGTACGAAGCCTATCATCACATCACACGAAATCAACACACGCCTCATATTGCATTACATTTCGTTAGCATGTGTCAGATCCCCACTGATGTACTATCATTTCCTCTTTTTATCCTGGAAATCATTTTTGGTTTTTCTATTTTTATGGCTTTTTGAATTTTTCAATGTGTTTGGTTTTTCTGAATAAAGACTCCCCCAAAAATGTAAAACATATTTTTGGGTTTTTGAATTTTTCTGAAAACACTGTAAAAACTTAAAAAATTTGAAAACTAAAAGTGATAAACCGAGGTGATGATCAGTCTTGTTTTTCTTTTATACCATTTACTTTTAAAAGATAATCGAATCTGGATTTATCAAAAGCTTTTGTGAAAAGATCCGCTCTCTGATAATCAGTGTGGATTTTGACCATATCGATCAACTCTTTTGCATAGCAATCACGGATAAAGTGATACTTAATCTGGATATGCTTAGCTTTCGAGTGATTGACCAAGTCTTTAGTTAATGCAATTGCGGCTTCATTATCGCAGTGAATAGGGGTTTTTAGAAATTGCAAACCGTAATCGACCATCTCCTGCTGAATCTAGAGAACCTGTGAGCAACAACTCGAGGCTGCTACATACTCAGCTTCGCAAGTAGATAATGCGACCGATGTTTGCTTCTTACACTGCCAGGTCACGAGCCTGCTCCCTAAAAACTTACATCCAGCCGTTGTGGATTTGCTGTCTTTGTCACAGCCGCCCCAAATATCTTAGGATTCGCTTGACCGCCGTCAGATGACTTTGTTTTGGCTTCGATTGGAAACGTGCGTAGAGGCATGTAGCGAACATTATGTCTGGCCTTGATGCAGTGAGATACATCAGAGATCTGATGATTGCTCTGTATGTAAATGGGTCTGTCAGCTCCCCCTTAGCGTCAACACCAATCCCGTGATTAGGTTGTATTGGGGTGTCCATCGGCTTTGAATCTTCCATCTGGAACCGGCTCAAGACTTCAGATACGTATTTGGTTTGATGAATAAAGATCCCCGTTGGTCTTTGATCCACCTGCAAGCCGAGGAAAAACTGCATTTCTCCCATCGCACTCATCTCGAACTTTTCCTGCATTACACGTTCAAATTCTCTGCAAAGAAGTTCGTTAGTAGAGCCCAAAATAATATCATCTACATAAATCTGGACGAGAAGCAAGTCATCCCCTGTTTTCTTCGTAAACAGTGTGCAGTCAACCAAGCCTCGTTTGAATCCTTTGGATAGCAGGTACGTGCTTAGCTCCTCATACCATTGGCGTGGAGCCTGGTGCAACCCGTATAGCACTTTGTTGAGAACATAAACATTATCCCGGTGGATAGGATCTTCAAAGCCTGGAGGTTGACCGACGTAGACCTCTTCCTTGACCACACCATAGAGAAACGCGCTTTTGACATCCATTTGAGACACCTTGAATTTCTTATACGAGGCAAACGCTAGAAACATGCGGATAGCTTCTATACGTGCCACAGGTGCATATATCTTGCTGTAGTCAATTCCTTCAACTTGATGAAATCCTTGAACAACCAATCTGGCTTTGTTTCTCACGATCACGCCTCTGTCATCTTTCTTGCATTTGAATACCCATTTGGTACCAATCTTCTTCCTATCAGGAGGTAAATCCGTAAGTGTCCAGACACCCAACTTCTGGAACTGCAACAACTCTTCTTGCATTGCCTCGACCCAAGCATCATCCAAAAGAGCTTCTTTGTATGTCCGCGGCTCAACCTGCGAAACATAACACGCAAACGACCAATCATTCTGACAACCAGATTTTTGTATTTTTGCATATAAAGCTAAAGAACCAATATTTTCTGGTGAGTTGACACCGCGTAGTTGTCCTCTAGTCATTACACTGCTACCAGGGTCACCAATAACTTGCTCGAGCGGGTGAATACGATGAATCCGAGATTCCGGATGTTCAGGTACTATCACTCCCGTCTGAGTAGTTAAGTTCTCCACTGCATCCAGGTCATTACCCATGTTGGACGATGAAGCAACATCTGAATTTTGGTTCACTGGTGGTGCCTCTGTTGCATGATCAAAAATAGCTTCACCAAAGTCTTCATTATCTTATGATTCTGAAGTATCAAGTGTAGTGGAAGCTACTTGAAACACCTCTTCTTCTGCTACAGGAGCATTGGCATCATTAGAGGCTGCTGGAGGAGTTATAGTGATCGGACGCACCAACGGTGAAGTTTCCGCGTTTTCACACTCGTAAAGTAATCTTATAACAGCCTCTTCAACCAAGCTATCTAGATTGAATGATTCAAAGAAGTCTTTGTAATCAAACATCCAGTCAGGACCATTTCCCTATACGTTTTGAGTATACCGTTGAACCTCAACATTTGCCCAATTCTCCACCTGTCGAGTCCTTTTGTTGAATACCCATTTGAGCGGGGTTGCATATCCAACAAAATATCCCTCTTCAGCTTTTGGACTAAACTTTTCACCAGGATTCAACATTGTACACGGAGCCCCAAATGGTTCTAGACACTCCAAGTTCGGCTTTCGTCGGTTCAACAGCTCATAAGAAGTTTTGCCAAAATTCTTCACTGTTAACACCCGATTCAGTGTATAACAAGTTGCATAGATCGCTTCATTCCAGAACATTACTAGAAGATTGGAATCTGCGAGCATTGTTCTTGCCGTTTCAATGAGAGTCCTGTTTTTCCTTTCACCGACACCATTCTGTTGAGGGGTATACGGAGCAGAATATTCATGATGAATTCCTTTGTCTTCACAAAGAGCATCCATCTGCGCATTTTTGAACTCCGTCCTATTGTCACTCCGAATTCTTTTGATCTTTAGACCCTAGACATTCTCCAGTCGAGTGAACAGAACTTTCAGATTGTTAAACGTGTCACTTTTATGTTGTAAGCACATCACCCATGAGAATCGTGAAAAATCATCTGTAACCACTAAACAGTAAAGCTCTCCGATATGACTTTTACGTTTGACAGGTCCGAATAGATCCATGTGCAATCGCTCAAGTGGCATCTCAACAGAGTTTACTTTCTTCAGTTTATGGGATTGTTTGTGCTGCTTACCCTTCTTGCAACTCAGACACTTGTCGTTCAAATGGAAATGTTTGACATTAACGCCTTCGACAAGCCCGTTCTTCACCAAATGGTTCATTTTTCTAAGATGAATATGTCCCATTCTTCTATGCCACATTATAGATTCTTTCTCTGTAGCCTTCGACAGAAAACACGTCACTTGGCCCTGAGTTGTCATTGCTTTTGACATATCGAGAATGTATAGATTGTTAACTCTCGGTGCCTTTAATATAATCCACTCCTTTGGAATCTTAAAGCTTGGTTTGAGGATATAGCAAGATTTGTCGTCGAAATGCACAGAAATCGTTTGTCACATATCTGACTGACACTCAACAGATTGTAATCAATTTGCTTCACATAGGAAATCCTCTAAAAACTCACTATCCCGTTACTCATACTTCCTTCCATTGTGATGTAACCTCCTTTATTTCCCGCAAAAGCAACATATCCTCCATTAATATTCTTCACGTCAAACAATAGTGCTAGATCACCAGTCATGTGGCCTGAAGCTCCACTGTCAACAATCCAAAGACTGCTAACAGGGCCAGCTGAAGCTCCCTGCACACATCAAGTAAAATCATTAGTTCTTTCGGGGGACCCAAGCCTGTGTGGTCTTGGGTCTTTGAATATCAGCTTTCAAAGAGTCATTCTCATCAACATTTGGTTTTGAATTGATCTTTTTCTGATCGTTCAAAACTTTCTCATCTTGAGATTTTACATTTGGTTTTGAGGTAGAAGCACCCAGAGAACCATTAGGTGTCCAAGATTGTTCCGAACGTTTTAGAATCCGTATCTGAGTTTTTGAATTCTCAGTTGGTTTCTTAGGGTCGTTCTTAAATGAAACTTTCTTGATTACCTTCTAGTTAAATTGACGATTGTCCCTCTTTTGATAAAAATTGTTTTGCTTGTAAAATGTTGTTTGTTGAGGTACAAAACGTCTTTGAGAATAACCATGATTATCAACCGGCTTTCTAACAGATTGCCTCATCTCAACTTCGTGCATCTTGTGTCTTACGTACGGGCAGTGAGCAAGTAAATGCCCTCTTTCCCCGCACTTAAAACATGCACGATATTCTTCAAACACATTCTGAGCATACGGCTTAGCAAATGTTTTGATAGGATATTGATCATTTACGCATCTACGTCTTAAACTCTCAGGAGTTGGGTCCTCGAGTAAGCCGGCTCAAGAAAACCATTTGCCTTTTGCTTAGGCTTGATGAATTCAGTGACATGGACCTTAGGTTCTCTCGGAGTATCCAGATATAGTTTCTTCAAAATTTCTGGTGGTACATCATTGGTCCTTTCGTGTTTAGGAAACCAAATAGTACTTTCTTGCCAGATTTTCTCAATTTTAGAATAATTTGCAAATTTAATTGGATACTCCTCCTCAGAGATAATCTTATCGGATCCTTCCATCCGATAAAATACTTTGACGGGTTTGTCAACTGATTCATTTTTGATCTCTTTCTTCACTGATTGATTGACACGATGTGCGTTAGCCATCGGATGACAAAGCTGAGAAGGTAAAACTGTTTCATTTGTGATAATGTGATTTTCCATAGGAATATCACTCACATTCTCAGTTTTCTCACTTTCTGTGTCAGAATCATCAGTCACAGCAGTTACGCCTTCATCATTCACACCCAAAATCGGTCGTACATCGGAATTTGGATCTCCAACACTAGAAGTGTTAGATTCATCTTCCGATGCAGAGTCAGATTTGACTGAACTCTCCGGTGTTATTGAGTGACAATTATGATTCTCAAATAACACTGGTGATGGAACAGCCTTGTAATTTGCATTACTGTGTTGTGATGGCTTTTCAATAATATGGTCAACCACGTATGCAATGTGCTTATAACTTTCAAGCTTTTTATTGACCTTTTCAGCAAAACACTTGATGGTGGCCATTTCTAACTTGGTTTCTTCAAGTTCATTGATATAACTATTAATTGCAAGTTGTTTTAAAGAAAGTGTTTTCTTTAAGTCAGAAATGTCCTTTTTGTAACCATCAAGTACCTTGTTGAATTCTATAACTTCCTTGCGAGAAGATTGATAGTTGATTATGGCACTCTCAAGTTGAACATTGAGTTGCTTGTTTTCCTCTGTCAATCTATCACAAGTACCACAATACTTATCACTATGCATATCAGTTGTAGATTCAGAACTTACCTGCTTCGGAGGATCTGTCATAGCCATTAGTGCGAAATGAGCTTCCTTCCCAGCAAAGAACTTGGAATAATCAATTCTGGTAAAGGCATCATCCACAATACATGACTTCCTAGTCATCAGAAAATCAGCTTCGGCCAAGAGTTGATCAATTTCATCATCTAATAAATTCACGCTTGCTTCCAAATCTGTTTCACTCTCCGAATCTGAATACACTGATTCATTCTCTTCAGGAACATCTGTGACTGAATCAATAATGATTCCCGAAGTCTTCTCATCATGTTGTACTTCAACTTGATCAGCCACCAAAACATCCATCTCTTCAATCGACTCCTCAATCTCTTCTTCAGAAGTACTTCCAGTTTCTTCAACATTCTCAACTATCTCCGAATCCTCTAAATCAATCTGTTGAGCAACACAAGCTACATTCCCAGCCTTTATCTCTTCAACACCTAGTTGTATATCAATCCAGTCAAATCCCTCATCATTTTGAATCACCAAAGCTTGATTCTGATTATTTGTCTGTGGTTGATCATTTGGTGTTGTGATAGGAATGACAGTTCTGGTTGGGTTATTTGGTGTTTGAGTTTGAGTCTGGTTAGGTGTAGTTGGTTGTCTAGTAGAGTTGTTCTGTCGGTTTTGGTAATTGTTTTGATTTTGATAGTTGTTGTTGTTTTGATTTTGATAAGAAACTTGGTTTTGAGATTGTCGGTTTTGGTAATTTGAGTTGAATGGGTTTCGGTTACCTTGTTTAGCTGGCTGTGTACACTCTCTTTTAAAATGACCCTTACCACCACAGTTGAAACATGTGACTTTTTCTTTGTTGAAGCCAAATGTTGTATTTGGTGTAGTGGCCAAGTCAGTTCTCCCAGTTTTCTCAATGAATTCTGTTGCTCGCCTCATGATACTTGCAAAAGCCCACTGTATATCAATAAGCTCCATTTCCTCTTTGTCAATTTGAGCATAGTCCTCATTGGTTAAATTGTTGTTACCAATTTGACTAGCTACCAGACCATTGTATGAAGCAACCATTGCTGAAACCAAGGCAATGTGTTGTTGAGCAACTTCCACTGTGACATTGTTCATATTGGATGTTTCCAACACTACTGGTCTTTGATTAGATTGTACTTGATTCATCTATGGAATGTATTGTTGTTGTTGAGGTTGTGGTTGGTTTGCAGTATAACACGCTGCTTGTTGCATAGGGGAAAATGGTGAAACGAAAGAATTTGTATATGATTCTGGTGGTGGTGTATATTGTGGTGGTGTATAAGATGAGGTTTGAGGAAGATAATTGATTGGGTTTTTGGGTGGTTCCATCACACTTGAAACACAGGCAATATGAGGAGCAACTGTCCCACCAATACTTGAGTTACCCACAGTAGACGAAGTACCTGCATGATACAACTCTGGGATCTGAGGAATTTGTGATCTTTTGGCTTTCCTCTTCTCCTCAAGCTCTTTATTTTCCAATTTCTGAATAAATTCATTGATGGTCCAGTACTTCTAAGCATCTTTCTCCTTAAGTACCTCAATGTGTTGATCCCAGTATGGTGGTAAAGAATCAGCAAATTTATCCACCAAATCTGACATTGGAATCTGAATTTCATAATTTGATAATTCAGTTAACAGATGACAATATCTGGGAGTCAACTCTTTCAGTGTTTCATTCCCAACATAACTGAAGTATTCAAATTCCTTCTTCAATTCCTCAATCCTTAGCCTCCTCGTCTTCTCATTACCATCATGACGATTCTTCAACATGTTCCACAATTGTTTGGAAGTAGTACAAGATCCAAACTGGTGTAAAAGATCATTGGTAATGGCTTAGGTTTGTTGAGAATACGCCTTCTTCTCCACCGCAAACTTCTTCTTTTCGTCTTCAGACAAACTCTCAAGTGGAATTTGTTCACCGGTATTCTCTAACACTGGTGCAACGTATCCTTTTGCAATCATTTGCCACACCTCAGTTCCTTCAAGTCCCATTCCTTCCAAATGAATCTTGAATTTCTTCTGCCATTGGTTATACTCCTGCATCTACATCAGCTTGGGTAGACTGTTCCCGCTACGTGAAGACAAATCATTGATTAGAGTTGACATAGCATTAGTAGTTTGAGTGTGTACCGCTGCTGCTGCTGCTACACCCCAGTAATCAGCTCCTGGTTGTTGTGAAGATGAAGCAACACTCTGTGGAATCAAACTCGTCATTGCAAGGTAATTTATTGGTTGCGAAGACTGAGTATTCGACTTCTGAGCAGCTACAGTCCAAGGGTCCATGGTAACTTGTTGCTGTTGTGTTGTACCAGGCCTAGGTGTAGTCGGAAATCCCCACATGTTGTTTTTGAAATTGAAAATACGACACACTTGAAAATCTCACAAATCAGTTCTACTTTCGTCCCCTTTTCAATTTACGTGGGGTCGAATGTGGCAAACTCTTCACCTTCGTCCTCCTTCTAAGATACGAATGTAGAATTTAACAGACTGGTTTCACTTTCGTCCCTAACACCTTTCACTTTCGCCCTCCCATGTGGACGAATGTGGAACTTTGACCCGAAAGTGAAAATTCAACAAAACAAATTCCTAGGTTCGACCACGAAAAGTCACTTTCGACCACTAACACTCTTGGTTCGACCTCAGAAACTCACTTTCGACCCTAAGCTCTCTAGGTTCGACCGATCCATTTGAAAAACGGTTACACATTGAAAATCAGTTAATTTGATCTCAATTTTTCAAAAGTTGATGAATTTTGATGATCTTAATCAGGTTTTGCTTCGGAATTAATTTGGAACAACTTTAATAAGTCGAATTCTTGATTTTATCTATGAAATCTAATCCAAATCCTTCAATTTTCATCAAAAACCATTGTTCTTTGAAAACAGCAAAATTTTGATCAAATTTGGGTCCAAATCAGTTCAAAAACTATCAAATTGTAGTTGTATGATCTCTATTGGCTCTGATACCACTTTGTAAAGGATCGTTTTATGTAAAACAGTTGGAAATGATCATACAAGTCTCTATTCCAGGTGCAGAAACCCTAGAACAGATACAAAGTGATAGTTTACGAATCAAACGCACAGATTAAGCTTTTCAATCACCATTCTCATTAATTACTTGATGAAATATGATTACAATTAGGTTTACAAGCAAAGCAGACTGATTTAGAATAAGCACAAACTCTAGAGAGCTCTAGCCTGACACACACTACTCAAATGATCAAAGTTACATCATAAAATAAAGTTTTTCCTTATATAGTACTGCAGGTTCGTCCATATCGTAAGGTCGAATGTGGACTTTTTCCACATTCGCCCTCCAAGGCAACTCGAACCTGGATACCTTCATTAGTCACTTCTATATTCGACCTAAAACTTCCACATTCGCCCCACCCCTTTTCCACCTTCGCCCTTACGTATTTTCACAAAACTTGTTTATGTCGCAATCCAAAGCACTAGTCGCACATTATGCATCAACAGTATGCCTAACCACCACGTGTTATTATCCTTTCTATATACAATTATAGAAAATACTGACTTCCTATTCACATAAGAAAAACAAATGTTCCTTGCGACAAAGAAACGTACGCTGAGCTAGTGTGATACACTAATAGTCATGCAACTGATTTGGCAACGGTTGGAATTTCAGTTCCTAGGCGTTCGTGCTAAATATTGTGTCTTAGAAATTTCGGTCCCTACTTCAAAACAAACTCAGGTTAAAGCCTAGATATCTACCCAGACACCTAATTCGCTAAAACCTATGGCTCTGATACCAAACTGTCACACCCCGACTTTTCCCTCGCCGGTTGTGACGTTTGGTACCTTTGCCAACGCAGCGGAAAGATGCATCTAAGACTCTGGTTCCCTGAACGTCAATTCTAACCCTCTAGGATTCCCGATCCCAACTGTCACCTACTCCAACCGTGCCGTTACCAAAGATTAAACCTGAAAGACATACTTTAAAAGTCAACATAAAGCTGGTGAGTTCATAAGTTTAACAAAAACGTTTCCAAAGGTTACCAAATGTTACCAAAGTGTTCCAGTTCAAACTTGTCAATACTATGTCATGATTAAACCAAAGTACGCTAGCTAGGCGTATGTTTTGTTACTACTACGATTGGGAACCATTACTGACGCGTTTAGCCCATAAGTGTTTGTGTTTAAGCCGCCCGAATAGTATACTATTACCGGTCGAGACAATATGCACCCGCCCGGCCTCCAACGGACGAGTGGGGCAAGTCACGCCCAATAGATCTATTCACATTTCCCCGTTGTGCTACCTAGCACATTCATGGTTTCCCCCGGGACTTTCAAAGATCGTATAGTAACCCAAAAACAACCCATAGTCTGACAGATGTTACCAAAATACGAGTTTAGCGCATGTTTTCTCCCCTAAAAAGTAAAACCAGAGAAAGTGGGGCCGTGAAACTCACACAACCCGTTTCATTTTCCAAAACTTTATTTCGCTTTAAATTCCTCAATTTTTCATAAAAGAAGCATGTCTTCCCCCCGAAAACATTTACAAAAACAGTAAAGAGTGGGGTTATGAACTCACCTTAATGTCCATGCTAAGCTAGCAAACAAAGCCTGAAACCTCGACCGACTTCCTCGTGCCCTAATTACCAACAAAGGACACCTTAACAGTCTATCACACATAAGCCTAGCTTATTAACCGTTCAAAAGATAGTCTATCCGACTGTCTAGACTCGTGTGTACCAACACGAGTCTCAATACGTTGTAACCCGACGAACCGATCATGACTTATCTTAATTCACGTATTACATAGAATCCAAGTTGCACAGTTGTTACTATTTGTATATAAACCATGTTGGACTAGTACCCTGAAATGTATAATTACCCTGAATCCTAGCTCGTCTCGTAATCCGGATAAATGTGTCGGTCTAGTATTGTTACTTTTAGAAAAACACACTTTGAAGAAGTGTAAGTTTAGTTATTAAAATCGATTAATAACATTTGTTACTTTTTCCCAAATTTTTTGAAAATCATCTTTATTATTACAAATAGCTAGTCTTTGAAAATATTTCGATTTGTATATAATGCACTTGTCCAAAGCACTTACGGGAATTCATTTATAGAAATAATAGCAGTTCGCTACGTTTTGATTTAATAAATATTTGGGCAGAGTTTCCTCTGTTTTTGTACAAACCAGACAACACCCGTTGTCTACAATTTTTCCGCAAAATCAACTTTCAAACACAATTCATCAAGTCCTTTTATCCACAATTCCGATTTACGAGACTCTATACGTTTCAACACCTATATATACTAATTTATATATGTACAGCAATATATATATAAAATATAGTCCGACAATATAGTCCAATATTATTTAGTCCGATGATCGATATAAGTTACGTCAAATTAACTGTTTACCAAATCGTTCAATATATCATATAGTTACCGTTTATTATTCGGTCCGTTCACGAGTCAAAACTATTTCATCTATTTCAATATATTTATAAATTTATAATATTAATAAACATAATAATATTTATAAATATATAAATTTATAAATATATGATATCTAATAAAATAAATACGAACGTAAGTTATACCAAATCATGGCGCGTAACCCGGAGCCACCTCGAACTACGTGTAGACCGGAACGTTGACCCGTTGACCAGGTTTGACTGAGCCCGAACACGAACCCAAAACCGAATCTTACCCGCTTTGACGTGACCCGCAACAGACCCATCCCGACCCGAGCCGAACCATTGACCAACGAATAAACCGAGACCCAAAACCCGAGCACAACCAAACCAGAATCAACCTGACCAGAACTAGACCTGAACCAACAACCCCAAAACTGACCGAGCATACAAACTCAAACAAAACACAGACCCGATTCCAAATCTGACTTGTGTTGAACCCGACTCGAACCTAGACCCAATCCACCAGAACGAACTCGAACCGACTGCAGCCCGAGAACCAAAACCTTCGAGAGCTAACCCAATAACCCCCAAACCAAACCACCTCGAGCCACAATCGAACCGAACCACCTGCTGCTCCCTTCGTAAACCATCCACTATCATGAACCACCACCTCTACTTGACCATCGGACCACCATGGAATCCCGACCAAGACAACCCCCACTGAGAACCCATCGAACCAGACCCGAAACCGAACCACAATTGTAACCCGAACCAACCATGAACCACCTTGGATACCGCCATCAAAACCTGACTCCATCAACCTCCCACCACACCACCATCGCCTGCAACAACCACAATCATAACCGGACCACCACCTAACCACGACCAGGCACCACCACCTTCTTCTTCGCGAACCATACTCCTAAAACCACCCTTGACCTGCTGCGTTTTATATATGTTTACGGGGTCACAGCCCTGCGCCACCACCACCCAAGCTTTGGTGGTGGCCGGCTGCTTCTGAAACGGGGGCGAGAGAGGGAGGCGAGAGAGATTGAGAGAGAGAGGTTAGAGAGAGAGGGATCAGATCTTAGAGAGAGAGAGTGAATGGCTACAGTTTTGTGTTGGGTGAAAAATGAGAAGAAGAAGAAGAATATGATGCTTTTATACCTAGGGTTTGTAGGTAGGTGACTTGAACCGCGTATCGAACCCGTATAAATGTAAAACATCTCGGTTTTATTCTAGGCCCGATAATTAATTATAAAAAGTAGTCGGTTTTATTCGTAGTTAAAAATAAAAATAAACCGAGTAAAAATATAAATATTTTCGTCGCCTGGCACGCGCGTTCGATGCAGGCGTTTACATCACGTTAATTAAATCGGTCGCAGTTCCCATTGTTAAAACGATCAGTAAACTTCCGAAACTTTATAATTAACAATAATTATAATAAACAGTCATTTATAATAATAAAAACCTCATCAGTATAGGTCGGAAGTTGCCGGTTGTCACATCACATAATAAAAATAATTATACAGACGAATTAAAGATCTGTTTAACATAATACAAAACTTAATACGATTGAATTTACCATCATAAAACATAAGGAATCATATATATAGAAAACTAAAAAACATAAATAAATACAATCAAACTTTAAACATCAAAATACATAGCTAGTTAAAGGAATTAATAAACTTAAGCTTCAATTCCATTGATGCTTCAAGTTGTGCATGTAGATCTTTCAATTTTGCCAAAAAATCTACGTCTCTACTCCCGGCTTCTGAATGGTACAACAATGCCAAATCACGAACAGCAGTTGAAGGCATAGACTTCAAAATCCTTTGCACATCATCTCGCTCAAACGTGCCCAAATGCAATCTTTCAAAACAAATCTTCAAATCTCTTGTAGTCTTCAAATCTTGATAGTACTGGGCTCTAATTTGACTAACAACAAATTCAATAATTTCATGTTCTTGGTTATTAGTTACCGCAACCATTGATACTATTGATGAAGACTGGAATGTAAATGTTAAGATGGTTTATTATGAAATTCGTGATTTGTTTACTAATTTATACATTTAAAACGCGTGAAAATGAAAAGTCATAGCGTAATATTATAGTTATTATACTTGGGTTAACGTGCTAAACGAAAACTTTTTTTATAACGATTATTATTTAATTTAAAAACGCTTAGAGTATCTAAACAGTGTATACAACTTGGGAAACGAACAGACAAAGTAATAAATTATCAGTTGTACAAATCGAAAAACAACATTAAGAAACCATTGGTTTGCTCCGAAGAACAACTGTTTAGTACCGTCTGTTTTATTTCTTTATAAACATATATTATTATAAACACGAAAAAAAATAAAAAAACGTATCCAGACGAACTGTTATATCTGTTTAGTAAACCACAAATTAATGATCGATCTATTGTTCAAAAGAAAAACTGTATTTCGTAAGGTCTGTTCCTTTTACGATAGCAAGTAATAATACTTATTAGATGTTTAATAACTGGAACTGTTACAACAAAGTCCCAAACATAAATCTACAAACGGATTAAACCTCTGTTGATTAAACACATATAAATCTACAGACGAATTAAAGCTCTGTTGATTAAAACACAAGTTAATACGATTCAATTTAGCATCACAAAACATAAAAAACTATATATAATCATGAAAGACATACAAAACTAAAAACATAAATAAATACAATCAACGTTAAACATCAAAGATACATAATTTAGAAGATTAAAAAAACAAATTTGTGAAACAACAGTTACACAATTTAACCCAATTATTACAAGTTCCATAATTTGAGTTATACATTGAATTTAACATAAATAAATACAAAATGGAAGAGTTATAAAAAAATAAATACAAATATCTCTAAAAAGAGTACTCCAGTCACAACAGAATTACAATATGTAACTTTACAAAGTACATAAAAATCCAAGAAAACATAAAAAACCCTACCAACAACCAAACCCTAAACAATGATCTTCCTTGCAGCATGTCCAAAAAAAATCATCCAATGAAAAGCAGTACACGACAGCAGGTCGTATATAAATATCATCGGATAATGGGAAGGTTCTGTGTCCATAATTGGGTATATGAACCTTAATTGAAATTAATGCACACCAAGTATATGTCAAAATGTCTAAATGAATGAATATAAAAGCATCTTGTTTCAATGTTTTGTGAATTGTATGAAAATGATTGTGTAAATATGGAGTATCCATAAGATATGGCTAAAATGTGTAAGAAAGCTAAGATGCGTTCTAAATTATGAGTTCATCAAATGTAGGTATTAAGACGGAAGGGTCGAGCAAGCAAGGAGCCAATGACACACAAGACAAAGGTAAGTTGGTATGACTTAAACCAACTATTGCTATATGTACGTTATTGTATCTTAGCTAATGGGTCAAAATGGTTGGAAAGATCCTAATGGGTCAAAATGGTTGGAAAGACCTTAATAGGTCAAAATGTTTGGAAAGGCCCTAATAGGTCAAAATGGTTGGAAAGACCCTAATGGGTCAAAATGGTTGGAAAGACCTTAATAGGTCAAAATTTTTGGAAAGACCCTAATGGGTCAAAATGGTTGGAAAGACCTTAATAGGTCAAACTGGTTGGAAAGACCTTAATAGGTCAAAATGGTTGGAAAGACCCTGATGGTTCAAAATGGTTGGAAGGACCTTAATAGGTCAAAATGGTTGAAAAGACCCTAATGGGTCAAAATGGTTGAAAAGACCCTAATGGGTCAAAATGGTTGGAAGGACCTTAATGGGTCAAGAGGTTGGAAAGACCTTAACGGGTCATATGGTAGAAACCATGTAGAATAGGTTGGAAAAACCTTAGCACGTCAAATGATTGGGAAGACCTCAACGGTTCATAGGGTGAAAGTATGTAATAGACTACCTTATGGAGAATGATGAGGAAGGATGGTTTCCTTTTGAGAATGTATGATTAACTAACGTGTTGGTTGTATTGTGTAATAGGTAAATCTCACGCTTAAGGATCAAGTCGCGGCTCGGATTTGGCAATGCACACTTTTGGGTCGGATTAGGTGTCATGGTTAAGTACTTGGGATCTATTTTGTTAATCAAAAGCTACAATTAGAACTGTTTTGTTTATGTCCAGTTAAATATGGGTTAGGTCCCCATGACAGCCTTTCTAAACTATGTTTTTTTGGAACCGTGGACTAGTTGTAAACATTTGACGGTTAGTATGCACTTATATTTATAAACATATGTGTGAATATGTAAAAAAAATGTCCTTACAGATAATCATCCTAACAACTCATTCATATCAGGAAAACATCAAACACATAAGAATCCCCTTGTTTTAATCATCAAAAATTCTTCTTTGCATGAAATCTTCATATAGAACCCTTATAAAGGATTAGACTTGTTTAAAAACTATTTTTCAAAGGTTTTCAAAGACACAAACTTTTAAAATCAGGTTTGGACCTTTAGGGATCAAAACAACGACATGATAACAGCGTAGGATGAATAACACACCTTAGATTTTGTTAGAAATGATGTTTAAAGCCCGTAAATGGTAGATTCAGGTCTAAAACTGGTTCTAGAGGTTAAATATAGTGTGAGAGGGGTTTGGGGCGAGTTAGGGTTGCAAAAATGATGTTTAGCAAGTCAAATATGGTAGTTATAGCTGCTGCTAGTCGCCTGACACTCAGGGGCGACTAACAATGGTAACAGGCGACTAGCATGCTATCAAGCATGCTGATGCACACTACTAGCAAGCTATCTAACATGCTGATGCACACTACTAGCAAGCTATCTAACATGCTGATGCACACTACTAGCAAGCTATCTAACATGTTAATACACACTACTAGCAAGCTATCTAACATGTTAATACACACTACTAACAAGCTATCTAACATGTTGATACATAATTTCACGCATTCACATATCGGTACGTTATACACTGATTATAAACACATATTACTTGATAACTAAGACGTTCACCTTCGTTCACCAATTCCCGACACTCGAGATTCGCGTGTGTGCATTAAATGACTCGAGCCTCGTGTGTGTGCATTAAATGACTCAAGACTCATGTGTGTGCATTAAATCCGATGATCCTTCAAATCACCAACTCTCGTACACATGGTTATGGACCGACTCTCAATGATCCCTTGGATCATCGTAATGGCTCCCAATGATTCCCTGATCCATCATAACGACTCCTGACGACTTCCCTCATCGTCGTAATGACTCAGCTAACCAAGTTAAGTGTGTTAAGTGAATGTTTTCGATAAGGTATAAATATATGTTTGCAAAATTATTATCCTGAGTTTGCCGGGTGTCATAAAACAACCAAAAAAGGTTGAAACAATTTGTAAGTCCCAAATACTAGATCTTGTAAGTGCTAGAGATTGTTATCACTTAGAAACACCTATTGATTAGGTGTTTTAAGTGATGAATCCTTGAAAAACTAAGATACTAGATAATCTTTGTAAAACCGACACACAAGATGAACAAATTCAGACTTCCATTAATGATAAAACATTGATACACCATGGAATGATAATAAGTACGCACCCTAGAACTTCTTGTGCTATCAAAGATGACCAAAAACCCTAACCTAGGAGCTGCATATGGCAATCTATATATAGGACAGCTATATGGGCCTACGCACTTAACTTAAGTGCGTAGGGCCTGATACTAAGTGCGCAACCCACTAGGTTAAGTCTATAAACTATGGGTATTTACATAATCAGCCCCTTGGCTTACAAAACACATAATAACCTATCCAAAAGTCTTTGTTCTAGTAACTGTGGTCTCAACTGAATCCAACACAATTTCACCAACATTACCCAAGTTGGGGTTTCTCCAACACTTTATCCTTTGATTGGGGATAATAACAAGCACGCAAATTTCCACATGTCACACCCTCAAATACTCCCCCTAGACCACATGTCACACCCTCAAATTTCCACTGCGGGGTTTTAGCGCGAGGCGCATGACACACCAGGATCCCATAGCCATAAGTCATATGAACGAACTCTAAATGCCCAAACCATTTAGTTCGTTTTCAAAAATCAAGTTTAGTTAAGCTGCGGAAGCGTAAACCAAATTTAAAACTTTTAGAAACCATGCGCAAAGCAACGCGCCCAAATTAAAACCATATGAAAGGAAACGTAAAAGCACGATATGTAATTTAGGTGTGTGCCCAAGACTCCAAATGCAGTGGACGTGCGGTACTTCCTAATTGTGACACCGGAAGCTAACTACCTGCAAAAGCATGTATATCGTGTGTCAACATAAAGTCGGTGAGTTCACAGTTTAAGTAGTAGGTATAAAGTTACCAAAGTTTTAAACCATCAGTTTTAAGCTTGTCAGGGGTAGCTAACCCACTCAATGTAACTAAACAGTGGTCATTGGGAAACATACAGATGTTATAGTGCCTCAACACTAGTGTCTATCAACACTAGTAAGAAAAGTGGTCAGAAGTTCATGCCCGTGACCCAAGCACCTCAGGCATGAGGTTGCTGCACAACCTAATAGCGCTACTAACTAATACCCCATTCGCCTCCAGCGATTAACCCAATAAAATAGTAAGGACTTTCAAGATAGAGTGTTTAGTTCACAAGGGACAGTTAAAGTACAAAACTGATAAAAGTGTGATTCACATAAGGAATTGAAAACCTGACCCACACAAGGAGTCACAGCATCCCAAAGCCTGGGATGTAAAAGTAGTCCCAACTGGACTAGAAAGAGTTTAATACGTTGTCTCAAACCTGAGATGCATGCTTTTGAGAAAAGAGTAGTGAAACTCACCTTAGGTTGCGTGCTAAAAGTAAACCACAAAGATAGCAAACGTGGAAGGATACTCGCCTACTAATAACCTATCAAACACAAGGTTACAAGTGTTTGAGTGTACTTGACACAACGACCTAAGTGACATCTCATGTAATTGTACTTGACACAAATAAACCGTGCAAAACTCGTCATTCGTTGGTGATTGGTAAATGATGCAACATGTTAAGACATTTAACACAACTAGTTCTCAATACACATTACATACGATCAACCTAGCATGTCACCTACATCATATAAATAACATGTACACATGTTCTCAAATAGGATTTCACAACTTATAACACAATAACTCACTCAAATCATCACATAATCAATATCTCGCAAATCTGCGTTTTCTGGACAGATTTTAGGGTATGAAATCCAATTTTTATAAAATATCAAATCAACTCCTAAAGTCCCCAGACTTTTACAGGGATGTCCCATAAGTTTATATGTGACTCTACTATTTTTATTTCTCTTCAAGAACACATCAATATTTTTATAAAAATTACTTTAGTCCAGCCACCTCAGAAAGAAGTGCTGTTGACAGCAGCTTACATAAAAATTCATTAAAAATCATAGACTCATCCAAACGAGATGAATCCAATTGGAAAAGCTTGTACACTCAGAGACTCAACCTCTATCCAAATTTCATGATCAACGGATTCGTAAAACTCAAGTTATAGCCCTTTAAAGTTGGTCCATTTTTCACATCCGAAAATCTGATTATACCTTTAAACTTATAAAATCATGAATACATATCAAAACAAGTCCAAAACACATGATTTTGGACTTTTTGAAAAGCTAACATCATAAGTTATGTTTTAACATCAGAAAACAATCAGATTAAACATGTTACTAATCGTATAACAGCCATACAAGTCGTTACAAATAATCTGCCAGAAATCAGAATTTTAATAACATGCTTCTTATGAACCCTAATCATTCTTATTAACCCATAATCATACAATAAACTCATATTAACATAAACCCTAATCTTACTCATCCATATTATCATGTTTAAACTCATGTATTTACATATCACATACCCTAGACATGATTTCTATCAACAATATTCATCAACAATCTCAACAAACATCCAAGATATCCAACATATAGTGATTTGCGATTTTAACATGCATATTTCTTAGAGTTTTTACAACTTTTCCAACCTAAAATCTCATCATACAACACGTAAAACACATACCTTGAATGGCTAGAGTCCCTAAAATCTCAAGATAGCACCCGAAATAGCTTGAACTAGTGAAAAATTGATGAAGATTGAGATTGAAAGGTGGGTGTGGGGTGCCTCCTTGTCCACGGCGCAAAGGAGGTGGTTAGGGTTTGTGTTTATTTTTTTTTTGATAAATAATATACTAGGGTTAAGGTCATGGGCCAAGGTTTTGGGCTCTAGGGATTTTTATCGGATAAGTGAGCCCGTTAGCCCTATCTAACTCTCGAGATTAATCCCGACAATAATAATCATACTAACTTGTATAAAACTACTGTTTTATCAATTCATATTATGTTTATCATAAGTACACATATCTCATAAAGTTTACGTACAAGTTAACTAATACGCAGTAGTTCACATAAGCATGCAATTCCCATACACGTGTTACTTCACATTCATCAACACTCAATAGTTCATATATCATCTAACATATGTTATTATCCCATAACATATCGAAAGACCTTCTTAACTAACCCTAGTTAAGTGTTTAGTCACGAATGTACATGCAAGTTAACTATAGTTCGGTAAAAGTAATATCCTGAAAATGCGGGGTGTCACATCATCCCCAAGTTGAAAAGAATTTCGTCCCGAAATTCAGCAAGTAAACAGTGAAGCTGGTGTAAAAATGTATGCTTGGTTACCGGATGTCACATCATCCCCAAGTTGAAAGGAATTTCTCCCCGAAATTCACTTTGAGTGAGTCGCTTCACGTTTAGAGTTTGGTCCATGCGCATGTTCAGGTTCAGTAGAAAGATGTGGGTATTTGAGCCGCATTTAATCCCTGTGTTCCTACGTGTTCCGGTCCTAGACGGGAATTTCTTCGCACCCTAACAATAGGTTTGGTGCTCTGTCTGAGTTTCTTAACGCCCCGCTCAAGAATCTCCACTGGTTCTTCCACGAACCGTATCTGATCGTCCACCTGGATCTACTGCAGTGGCACTACCAGTGTTGTATGAGATAAGCATTTCTTCATATTAGATACGTGGAATACATTGTGCACCCCTATTGAGTTCCTCAGGCAGGTTTAACCTGTAAGCTACTGGACCAATCCTTTCGACAATCTCGAATGGTCCTACATATCGCGGGTTCAATTTTCCCCATTTCCTTAAGCGTATCACCCCCTTCCAAGGTGACACCTTCAGTAGTACTTGTCCCCAATTTGGAACTCCAAAGGTTTCCTACGCTTGTCAGCGTAGCTTTTCTGTCAATCACGAGCAGCAGCTATCCTGTTTCGGATTTGCACTATCTTCCCAGAAGTTTCGTGCACGAGTTCGGGACCTGCCAACTGGCTATCTCCAACTTCAGTCCAGCAGATGAGAGTTCAACACTTGCGCCCTTATAGTGCCTCAAAAAGGCACACACTGGATAGAAGTGTGGTAACTGTTGTTATACGAGAATTTGATCAGAGGCAAGTGCTTATCCATACTGTTGCTAAGGTCTACCACGCACACTCGTAGTAGATCTTCCAATGTTTGGATGGTACGTTCACTTTATCCATCCGTTTGATGGTGATAGGCTGTGCTCATATCCATGCGAGTCCCCAATGCACCTTGGAGAATAGTTCAAAAATGAGAAATAAATCGCGAGTCGCGATCGAATATGTTAGTCAAACGGTCAACAATGACCCAAATCACATCGTTCCCGCTGGATGTCCTAGGAAGCTTGGTAACGAAGCCCATGGTTAGGCCATCCCATTCCCACATGGGAATTTCCGGTTACTGAAGTGGGCCTAAAGGTTTTTGATACACAATCTTAACCTTGGCATACATTAAGCACTTACTAACATAAATGGCTATCTCAGCTTTCATGTTTGGCCACTAGTAAAGAGTTTTGAGATCTTGGTACATCTTATCCAAACCAGGATGTACCGAATAACGAGAGGTGTAAGCTTCGTCAAGCATGAGTTGTCTGAGATCCCCAAAACGTGGAATCCAGACTCGATTCATGAAGTACTAAGGACCATCTGTCCTCAGTTCCAGGTGCTCATCAGCACCATGCAATGTCTCGAGCTTGACATTTTCTTCTTTCAAAGCCTCGACCTTGGCTTCTTGAATCTCATCAGAAGACCAGAATGGATAGTGAGTTGTAAGGATTGCACCCGCTTGGGTTTCGTTTCCTCACGACTGAGGGCATCCGCTACTATAATAGCTTTCCCTGGATGATAGTTGACAGCGTAGTTGTAATCATTCAGGAGCTCAACCCAACGACGCTGTCGCATGTTCAGCCCCTTTTGGTCAGATACATGTTGAAGGCTCTTATGGTTAATAAAGATCGTACACTTCATTCCATATAGATAATGCCTCTAAATTTTTTTTGAGCAAAAATCACTGCTCCTAGTTCCAATTCATGGGTGGTGAAACTTTCTCATGAACCTTCAACTTTCGCTAAGCTTACACGATCACTTTATCACGTTTGCATCAGAACATACCCCAAGCCTTGGATGGAAGTGTCATAGTACACCACAGGATCGTCCGTACCCTCGGGTAAGGATAGAATTGGTGTACTGCAGAATTTTGTCTTTAACGCTGAGACGTAGTTTCTTGGGCATTTCCCACTTGTAAATAATACTCTTCTGTGTCAAAGCAGTGAGGGGTTGAGTGGTCTTAGAGAATCCCTTAACGAATATGTGATAATATCCCGCAAGACCAAGGAATTGGCCTACCTCCATAGGAGTCTTAGGAGCCTCCCTTTGATTGATAGCATCTATCTTAGCGGGATCGACGTGTATACCAGTCTCATTGACAACATGTCCTAAGAATTGGACTTCCCGAATCCAAGAGTCACACTTAAAGAATTTAGCTTACAGTTGCTCCTTTCTCAAAAGTTCCAAGATCAGCTGCAGGTGCTGCTCATGCTTCTCTCTGCTCTTGGAATAGATCAATATGCCGTTAATAAATATTATGACAAATTGTCCAAAAACGGCTTACACACGCGGTTCATAAGATCCATGTACACCGCAAGTGCATTGGTTAGCCCAAATGGCATCACCAGCAACTCATAATATTCAGAGCTAGTTCGAAGGGCTGTCTTGGCTACATCCTCCCCTCGGACTCTCAGCTGATGGCATCCTAACCTCGAGTCAATCTTAGAACAGTAACTCGACCCTTAGAGCTGATCAAGCAAGTCATCAATATGTGGTAATGGGTAACGGTTCTTGACAGTCACCTTGTCCAGCTTCCTATAGTCAATACACATACGGAACTGGGGCTGCCCAAGGTGAAGAATCACCATGGAACTCCACATGTCGAACATGTGAAAATCCAGGTAATTCCTCTGGGAATACGTCTAGAAAATCACGAACTACAGGGATGTCCTCATTCCATGTTTCAACTTCAACTCAGATGTCAGAAATGTTAGCCAGAATGGCTGGATAGTCATTTCGGATACACTTTTGGGCTTTCAAGAATGAGACAACGCCCACTATGGCAGTACCACGATCACCCTAAATAGATAAAAGTTCCCCACTAGGAAGAGGGATACGGAGAATTTTCTCCTAACAGTGAACTTCGACACCTTGATTGGACAACCAATCCATGCCAACTGCGATATCATGGTTTCCCAGTGTGATAAGTATATGGTCGTTGTCAAACAAATGACCATCCAGTTCGAGTTTACGATCGCGATAAGCAAGGGTCACCTCAACAGGCTTACCATCATCTAGCTCTATAGAGTGTGGGGTCATAAGAAAATTAAGGGCTACCCCTAGGAATTTGCTAAGTTTTAAAGAAACAAGGCTCATACTTGTACCGGAGTCGATAAGATCAGCAACAGGATTACCTTTCACAGGAAATGTACTCACAAGCACAAGGTTGTCGTTCTTGGCTTCTCCCGATCCAACTACGCAAGCAATTTCCCCCTATCACCATTTAGGGTTATTGTCATCATTGTTGTTATCGTGGTTGAGCTGGGGATAGTTCTTCTTGAAGTAGGTTTCAATCTCATACTAGGAACACCCTTTCCCAACACCTCGTCGTTATTGATATACTAGTTATTGTTGTTGAAGAACTTATACTCCACACTATCCTACGTTCTCTTGTTATTACCGAAGGTAAAAGATGAAGCACCATGCTTCGGAAAAAAATACCATGCTCATCAACCTCAGCAGGGAGTTCGTGGACTAAGTGAAATGTGAATCCGGTTAGTAACCGAACTCGTGGATCGAATACGCATAAACAACTCGGTTTCAGACGGGAGATTCGAGATGAGACATAAATTAACGATAACAACGTCATCACAGATTCGTATTACTACAGAAACGGTTACAGACACTGTCATCAGTAGGATAAATGTCACAACCCGGCCACAGGGGGCCTGGATGAAATAACAGATTGGTGCAACATTCACGCAAATGCAAGCAACAGCGGAAGCGATGTAAAAATAACTATCTTTATTAATACAATTTATATATTTTACAATTTCATTAACTACATCTAGTCCCTGATCGTATTTCGCGGCTGGTTTCTATGGTTACTTGATCGTCTTCTGGTTCGTCCACTGGTTGTGACTCCAAGTTGCAATCATACATTCTTCATAGCTCCAATGCCGGTACCTGAACACATGCTTAAAATAGTTTTGGGTCAACAATAATGTTGGTGAGTTCGTGTGTTTAGTTACATAGGCGCCCAAAATTAGTTTATCAAAACGGTTTCATTTATCAAACAAGTTTATCATTTTCAAACACATTTATCTAGTTATGGTGTTACAATTCTACAAGCTGGCCACTCAACCCTTGGCACCTAGCCCATGCCTAACCATGTCTAGATGTATCGACAAAGTCTATGCCCGTTACTGTCATAGCTTCCTAACCTATGTCCTGCCCCATAGGTTCCCCAATGGCAAAATATATGCCGCAACGACCCGTCGGTCTCAGTGGGGGTTTCCGGGTCTAGGCCGGACCACTGTGCGTGGGGGATTCCCCAAGTAGTACTACCCATATATTAAGTCGGCTCTATCCTAGAGTTAATGAGTGCCTGGTTCAGTATGCATAACAAGCAAGCAGGTAATCACGCTCTGTAAAACTAACACCATATTAATGTACAAAACAGTTTAGAAGCATGCGTCACCCCAAAACAGTTTAAAAGTAAAAAGAGGGGAGTTCACGAAACTCACCTGGTTGCATAGCTCAATTATAAAAACCGTGTTCAATACCTATATGTTTCACTTAGTGTACCTTGGTTATTAGTCACGCCCGAAACTTTAGGTTCTATGGTCCAAATCTCTTGTCTTATGTACAATTTCAAATATCAACCTTCTAGGGTCCAAATGAATATATGCATTTATTACTACATTGGTTATGTCGATATCCAAATCTCAAGTCCCATCTTAACTTCAAGCCTTACGTCTTAATGCTCGCATCAATAGTTTCAATCGTCCAAATCTATATCTATCCAATATTTTGGGCATACTCTATTTGTTAATTATCAAGTGTCGGTTCCAAGTCTTAGACGTTCAAGTGTCGAATCCGAGTCTTTGTCCTATTGTCTGAAGGTTACAAACTAGCTTTGGTTTAATGTATAAGTTGATATAATATATTATGTGTATTTAGCTTTGTCAAGTTCGTACAATGTTTTAGTTGTCCAAGTCTATGTATCTTTATAGTCCGAATTCCTAACATCACAAGTCAGTAGGTATATTCAAGCTTCCCATGTTGAGTTTTATGTTAAGTATACTACTACCCTTCTTTTATAAATATAAGTTGGTATGTGTCAATTCTATCTAATTCCATGTTCAAGTGGCGAGCGTCAAGTGTCCAAATGCTCAAAGCGTCGAGTCTAAGGCTTCCAATGTTCATGGTTCGCATCTAGTCCATATGTCCGAGTTACTAGTCTAAATGTCCAATTCCAAATATTATCAACTAGTACCCAATCTAGCTCATGGTTTTGGTCCGTATCTATACGAGCTCGTCAAGTCCCACACATTATTCGTATATAATATTAATGTTTATAAATAAATAGGTTTATAGACTCGGTTATACCTTGCTCTCGACTTGTGGTTCGTGTTGACTGGGCTGACCCAGTTGACTACAGTTGACTTGGTTGACTTATGTTGACCAAGAGTTTGACTCGTCGTTTGACCCGTCTCCTTGCCCTAACCCGACCCTCTATGTAGTTCACCATGAGAACCACCAACCTAACACTCTCCTATGAACCATTATCATAGCTTGTTACCAACACCCAAGACCCATTTCGGTAACCCATCGGACCCCTTCACTCGAGCCACCACCGCTGCTGCACAAAACCACCATCTTCTCCCCATACAACCCTGACCAAACCCACGGCTCATCATCATCAACATCCTGTCAAACCCTCACCATTGCACCACCGCCGTCTGTCATCGCCGAGACCACCATCGAAACCACCACTACAACCTCATCCACAACAATAATCACCAAACCCTCAATCATCAACCTTAGATCTGAAATCGAAGAGTAGGGAATAGGTTAAGGTTTTACCTTGGTTTGATGAGGACTGGGTTACAGGGGTGGCGCCGCCGCCGAAGCCACCGCCTGACCACCGTCGTCTCCGTCTTCCTCCTCCGTCTGTCTCTCTCTCTTCTGCTTCTCTCTTTCTTCCTCTTCGGCTCTGCTTTCTCTCTCTAAATCTCTGCGTCTCTCTCTACAATAATATGAATCGGGTGGTGGGTTGTGGGGTTGGGCCGCCGGAGAACCACCGTCAACGGTGGTGTGAGCCTCCGGCTCCTCCTCCTCCTCTCTTAGTTATCTCTCTCTCTCTAGTTCACCCTCTCTCTCTACAAGTGTGTGGGTTGTGTGAGATTGAAAATGTCCAGATAGGTGTGTGTGTGATTTTATAAAACTAATGGATGTATGTGTGTTGTGTTATAAAGGTGCCATGGGGCACATGGTAGTCATGCCATGTGTCCCATGGTGACTAATCATCACCATCGGGTTCGGGTTCGGGTTCGGGTTCGTTTCGTGTATCGGCTCAGTATCGTAACATGTATTATAATAATGTTATTTATATTAAACGGCTCGGTTTTCAGTTTCGCTCATTATCGGCGCAATTAATATTTATTTTAGTTGACTATTTATTATGAATCGGTACTAAAACGCGAAAAATTTTTAGGGGTCTGATCCGGGTTGTTACATTCTCCCCCCCTTAAAAGAATTTCGTCCGCGAAATTATGGTTGTGGTAATATCTCGAAGTCCATTCATTTGCGGGCACTCGCTTGAATGGAAATGCGAACAGCTATGATATGGAAATCATGGAAACAGGATCTGCAAACCTTTCGAGCTCTTGGTCTTTCGAGTAGGTTGAAAAATGATCCTATTCATTTCTTTATCCATTGGTGAAATCCAATTTGCAGAGGGATGAAAGGAATTCGCATTGACGAGTAAGGAAATACCTTCTTTATTCCTGCCAAGTTACTCGCCACTTGGGCTTTCGTAAAGAAGTACTCTTTATAATGAGGATTTTCCTTGTCGTTCACGATACAGGACCGAAAATGGTTTTAGCATTCCCATTGCTGATTCCTAAATGGTATCTTCCGGTTTTGGCCAGAGAGTTTCACTGAAAAAATGGAATGATCGAATCTCATCCTTGCCTTCACACTAATCCCACCGTCTTTATTCGATCAAGATCCATCATCCGTCAAAAACAACGCAAATAGCTATCTTTGACTTGAAAGTCAGACTAGAGTTGGTTCTTGGTTAGACTTCCAGTCTTATTTTTGACGTACCATCGATGCTTATATATAGGGCGTACCGCAGCCAGCCCACTACACCGGTGATACTTCAAGAATGCACTAGAAATCTTTTCCCAAAAACCTTCATGAAAGTTTATACCACAATAGCGTATTTGTAAATTCATGATCACACAATCGCGAATTTACTTCACATTAAGGTGGTAGATATAACTTGTTAATGTGTTGGAAATCGAACTAAAGTTTATTCTTGGTTAGATCTCCAATCTCATTTCTGACGTATCATTGGTGTTTATATATAGGGTGTACCGCAACTAACCCACCACACCTTTGATACCTCAAAACGTAATTAGAAATCCTAACCATAAACATTATTGGAATCGCATGTCACCATAACGTATCTGTAAATTCACGATCGCACAATCGCCAACTCACTTTACATTAGATGATAAACACAATTTCGATACTTGGTTTTGGAAAGAAGCCTAACGTTTCGGTTTGAAATCAAGATAGTTTCGTATAGAATCCAGACAGTTATCTAATTAACCAAGCTTTTCCTAGCGTTCACATACGCTTTAGAAGTTTGTACCATCCAAACGGGACTTAAATGTCTAGGAAACAAGAAACAACCACGGGAGTTTTTGGTACTCAAGTGTTGCAAGAACGGTCTCGATTATAGTTTCTAAGATCTCTTGACGACAAAACAAGGAAATTATAAATTTCTGAACGGAATCGAGTAACTCAATCTACAAGATTCACTGAATCAAGAAAGAATTTCCCAAAAATATCCCAAGAAAACGAGTACAATCGCTTGTTAAATCCAAAACTACCATCCATTGAACGAGAACACCATGGTTAGAAAACTAAAAGCACTAAAGATAAGGCGAACTCTCACTTCGCCGGTCACACAACGATAAGTTTCATACGATTTTTGTGTTTGAGGGTATTAATTTTGACTTTTCGTGCCTATGACTTTTAATAAAATATCCCCGAAATGCCTTTGCGCCTGCGGATTCATGATTATGTTCGCGACCATAATCACTTCCTCGCCTCACTCAAGCATCCAAGTCTATTCCATTAAAGATCATAACACTTAGTCTTATGTTCTCTTTGGCTATTTCACAAGTTCACTCATGTTTTTCAAGTATATCTTTTATCACTTAACGTTTTATCCCATGTGTTCAGTACCCAAGATTAACTCGTCCGGTATCCTCTGATTGCAACTCCGGTTCATCCGTCAAGTTTCGTTTCTCCAAACCGAAATTAATTATGTGGTTTCAAAGTCAGGATCCTAAGGTTCGTGTTTAAAGCCTAATCGGGTCATACACGCCGCGTTGTTTGCTCTGATACCAACTGTCACAACCCGGCCACAGGGGGCCTGGACGAAATAACAGATTGGTACAACATTCACGCAAATGCAAGCAACAGCGGAAGCGATGTAAAAATAACTATCTTTATTAATACAATTTATATATTTTACAATTTCATTAACTACATCTAGTCCCTGATCGTATTTCGCGGCTGGTTTCTATGGTTACTTGATCGTCTTCTGGTTCGTCCACTGGTTGTGACTCCAAGTTGCAATCATACATTCTTCATAGCTCCAATGCCGGTACCTGAACACATGCTTAAAATGGTTTTGGGTCAACAATAATGTTGGTGAGTTCGTGTGTTTAGTTACATAGGCGCCCAAAATTAGTTTATCAAAACGGTTTCATTTATCAAACAAGTTTATCATTTTCAAACACATTTATCTAGTTATGGTGTTACAATTCTACAAGCTGGCCACTCAACCCTTGGCACCTAGCCCATGCCTAACCATGTCTAGATGTATCAACAAAGTCTATGCCCGTTACTGTCATAGCTTCCTAACCTATGTCCTGCCCCATAGGTTCCCCAATGGCAAAATATATGCCGCAACGACCCGTCGGTCTCAGTGGGGGTTTCCGGGTCTAGGCCGGACCACTGTGCGTGGGGGATTCCCCATGTAGTACTACCCATATATTAAGTCGGCTCTATCCTAGAGTTAATGAGTGCCTGGTTCAGTATGCATAGCAAGCAAGCAGGTAATCACGCTCTGTAAAACTAACACCATATTAATGTACAAAACAGTTTAGAAGCATGCGTCACCCCAAAACAGTTTAAAAGTAAAAAGAGGGGAGTTCACGAAACTCACCTGGTTGCATAGCTCAATTATAAAAACCGTGTTCAGTATCGTATACTGACATCCTCCTGGTTGGGCCCTATGTCGACACACATTATTATTATTAGAGTTCAATTTTAGTCGTCATGGTTGCGTGTGGGGACGAGCTCGAGTGTATGATTTGTATTATTACTTTTCCATTCAATACCTATATGTTTCACTTAGTGTACCTTGGTTATTAGTCACGCCCGAAACTTTAGGTTCTATGGTCCAAATCTCTTGTCTTATGTACAATTTCAAATATCAACCTTCTAGGGTCCAAATGAATATATGCATTTATTACTACATTGGTTATGTCGATATCCAAATCTCAAGTCCCATCTTAACTTCAAGCCTTACGTCTTAATGCTCGCATCAATAGTTTCAATCGTCCAAATCTATATCTATCCAATATTTTGGGCATACTCTATTTGTTAATGATCAAGTGTCGGTTCCAAGTCTTAGACGTTCAAGTGTCGAATCCGAGTCTTTGTCCTATTGTCTGGAGGTTACAAACTAGCTTTGGTTTAATGTATAAGTTGATATAATATATTATGTGTATTTAGCTTTGTCAAGTTCGTACAATGTTTTAGTTGTCCAAGTCTATGTATCTTTATAGTCCGAATTCCTAACATCACAAGTCAGTAGGTATATTCAAGCTTCCCATGTTGAGTTTTATGTTAAGTATACTACTACCCTTCTTTTATAAATATAAGTTGGTATGTGTCAATTCTATCTAATTCCATGTTCAAGTGGCGAGCGTCAAGTGTCCAAATGCTCAAAGCGTCGAGTCTAAGGCTTCCAATGTTCATGGTTCGCATCTAGTCCATATGTCCGAGTTACTAGTCTAAATGTCCAATTCCAAATATTATCAACTAGTACCCAATCTAGCTCATGGTTTTGGTCCGTATCTATACGAGCTCGTCAAGTCCCACACATTATTCGTATATAATATTAATGTTTATAAATAAATAGGTTTATAGACTCGGTTATACCTTGCTCTCGACTCGTGGTTCGTGTTGACTGGGCTGACCCAGTTGACTACAGTTGACTTGGTTGACTTATGTTGACCAAGAGTTTGACTCGTCGTTTGACCCGTCTCCTTGCCCTAACCCGACCCTCTATGTAGTTCACCATGAGAACCACCAACCTAACACTCTCCTGTGAACCATTATCATAGCTTGTTACCAACACCCAAGACCCATTTCGGTAACCCATCGGACCCCTTCACTCGAGCCACCACCGCTGCTGCACAAAACCACCATCTTCTCCCCATACAACCCTGACCAAACCCACGGCTCATCATCATCAACATCCTGTCAAACCCTCACCATTGCACCACCGCCGTCTGTCATCGCCGAGACCACCATCGAAACCACCACTACAACCTCATCCACAACAATAATCACCAAACCCTCAATCATCAACCTTAGATCTGAAATCGAAGAGTAGGGAATAGGTTAAGGTTTTACCTTGGTTTGATGAGGACTCGGTTACAGGGGTGGCGCCGCCGCCGAAGCCACCGCCTGACCACCGTCGTCTCCGTCTTCCTCCTCCGTCTGTCTCTCTCTCTTCTGCTTCTCTCTTTCTTCCTCTTCGGCTCTGCTCTCTCTCTCTAAATCTCTGCGTCTCTCACTACAATAATATGAATCGGGTGGTGGGTTGTGGGGTTGGGCCGCCGGAGAACCACCGTCAATGGTGGTGGGAGCCTCCGGCTCCTCCTCCTCTCTCAGTTATCTCTCTCTCTCTAGTTCACCCTCTCTCTCTACAAGTGTGTGTGTTGTGTGAGATTGAAAATGTCCAGATAGGTGTGTGTGTGATTTTATAAAACTAATGGATGTATGTGTGTTGTGTTATAAAGGTGCCATGGGGCACATGGTAGTCATGCCATGTGTCCCATGGTGACTAATCATCACCATCGGGTTCGGGTTCGGGTTCGTTTCGTGTATCGGCTCAGTATCGTAACATGTATTATAATAATGTTATTTATATTAAACGGCTCGGTTTTCAGTTTCGCTCATTATCGGCTCAATTAATATTTATTTTAGTTGACTATTTATTATGAATCGGTACTAAAACGCGAAATTTTTTTAGGGGTCTGACCCGGGTTGTTACAATAAACATCTATCTCGTGGCCGGGGGAGGACGGGCATGACCTCCCCCTTGAGAGCATACTAAGCACAAACTCAAATCACCAAAATGAAAATCAACACATGAGATTGCTATTTATAGTCCAATACACCAGTTCCACCTTCGCCCCTTAGTGATGGTCGAATGTGGAGTATTTCCACATTCGCCCATTTGTAATGGTCGAATGTGGAAAACTTCCACATTCGCCCCTTATATAAAGGTCGAACCTGGAAAGTGTACTGTCCTATATACTTACAAATGCATCAGATCCATAAAATGCCCTTATGGATCACCACAATCTCATGTAACATAATACAAAGACTCAACCCTAGACTATTCGACAGTGACGTCCACAGAAAGTGCATCAACATGAAAGATTTATTCGATTCTGGTTAAATAAGCTGCAATAGCCATGCCACGAATTCATGGGATCCACCCTTGTTGTGTAATGCTCAACTCACCAGTAAGGTAGGTTAGTTAGGTTTAAGCATAGAGTAGCTAACTCATGTGGTTGGTAGGGTATGCGTCAATCTCAGACCCAACCGTCCTTCAGTCCTGTTGAAGTTATTGTGACTTACAACCCATAAAAGACTTGGTAATACGCTAGTTGGTTGTTGTTGTTGTGACATATGCGTTCAAGGATTAAGAAAGTTCAATGGCGGAAGTCAAGGGGAAAAGAATGATTTAACAAAATAGACCTTTACCTGTTTGTAAAGATGAAAGGACATCAACCACTCTACTGTTGATCATAAGAACTCAGTCCTAACTAAGCTCACAAAAGAAAAGAAAAGTATGCACAAACAGGTGTACGATGATCGGTGGTTAGCGGCAATCGTTTAGAAGGAGTTAGAATAGGTCAAGGAGTTGTTACCAGCTCCAAAAGCTGCGAGGGCCTCAACCAGCCTGCCATAAATTTGCGTGACCAGATCCGTCTGAGTCATGTTAATCTTTCCCTGCCAATGCCCCCTTCTAACCATCGTAATTCTAGACTTACATTATACCCATGAGTAAGGAAAGAAAGAAAGAATAAAAATGTTCATCTTGTAATCGTTCTCACGCAGTACATGCAAACTAGAATATAGAATGAATCCCAATCGCAAGATAAAAATGAAAGACCGACACCGATATATTAGAAATAAAATCCAAGATTCACAAAATACCCAGTCGACTACACTGTCTTGAAATCATGAATGAAACGAATCAATAATTAGGTTCAAAACAAGATAAGTATTAATCGTCCTCACGATCCGCAGACATATCTGGTTTCTCATCCTTGCTCTCAGCTTCGATCCTTATCTAAATCGGCTCGTCCGAATTTGCCTCTTCACCTGGTTCAAAGTTTCCCACAAATGTTGCCTCAAGTTCTTCTGCCTCCTGTTCATTCTCCTCTTCCATTTGCTCTTCCTCTCCTTGAGCCAGAACTTCCAATAGTCTATCACGAACGGTGTTTAATTCTCGTCTAGTGGCGGTCAACTCCTCTTTGTGTCAGCCACTTCCTGTCTAGCTACGGCCAACTCAACCATCATCTGACCCATCCTCCTTTCTATATGCCTTAAACGATTATCAGAGGTCTCTTGCCACCAATTGAAACACTAAATATATGAGAAGACGGTATCGAACTCAGTACAAAAATGCCTAACAATTCCTGCAATGGACCTCTCCCATGAGTCCAGAATGGGAGGTACGTCAGGCACTCCACTACTCGTCACCCACGTACGTATCATATGAGGATACTATGTCCATGGGCTAGTCTCCGAACCTAAAGGTCGATGATTTGTCATAGGTTCAGTCCTGTTAGTGCGTTCAGAAATGGGGTTATGAGAAGAAGACGACATAATTCCCAGCTACATGAAGGTTCAGTATACGTACTCAAGGAAAGTAACCAATGTGCACTGAAGTTGTGAGTGTAACTAATGCAATGCTTATGCTATGACAGTTATAGACTAGACTCAACATGCAGTCCTAGTTCACTATAACCTTTGGCTCTGATACCAATCTGTCACACCCTCAAATTTCCACTGCGGGGTTTTACCGCGAGGCGCATGACACACCAGGATCCCATAGCCATAAGTCATATGAACGAACTCTAAATGCACAAACCATTTAGTTCGTTTTCAAAAATCAAGTTTAGTTAAGCTGCGGAAGCGTAAACCAAATTTAAAACTTTTAGAAACCATGCGCAAAACAACGCGCCCAAATTAAAACCATATGAAAGGAAACGTAAAAGCACGATATGTAATTTAGGTGTGTGCCCAAGACCCCAAATGCAGTGGACGTGCGGTACTTCCTAATTGTGACACCGGAAGCTAACTACCTGCAAAAGCATGTATATCGTGTGTCAACATAAAGTCGGTGAGTTCACAGTCTAAGTAGTAGGCATAAAGTTACCAAAGTTTTAAACCATCAGTTTTAAGCTTGTCAGGGGTAGCTAACCCACTCAATGTAACTAAACAGTGGTTATTGGGAAACATACAGATGTTATAGTGCCTCAACACTAGTGTCTATCAACACTAGTAAGAAAAGTGGTCAGAAGTTCATGCCCGTGACCCAAGCACCTCAGGCATGAGGTTGCTGCACAGCCTAATAGCGCTACTAACTAATACCCCGTTCGCCTCCAGCGATTAACCCAATAAAATAGTAAGGACTTTCAAGATAGAGTGTTTAGTTCACAAGGGACAGTTAAAGTACAAATCTGATAAAAGTGTGATTCACATAAGGAATCGAAAACCTGACCCACACAAGGAGTCACAGCATCCCAAAGCCTGGGATGTAAAAGTAGTCCCAACTGAGCTAGAAAGAGTTTAATACGTTGTCTCAAACCTGAGACGCATGCTTTTGAGAAAAGAGTAGTGAAACTCACCTTAGGTTGCGTGCTAAAAGTAAACCACAATGATAGCAAACGTGGAAGGCTACTCGCCTACTAATAACCTATCAAACACAAGGTTACAAGTGTTTGAGTGTACTTGACACAACGACCTAAGTGACATCTCATGTATTTGTACTTGACACAAATAAACCGTGCAAAACTCATCACATAATCAATATCTCCCAAATCTGCGTTTTCTGGACAGATTTTAGGGTATGAAATCCAATTTTTATAAAATATCAAATCAACTCCTAAAGTCCCCAAACTTTTACAGGGATGTCCCATAAGTTCATACGTGACTCTACTATTTTTATTTCTCGTCAAGAACACATCAATATTTTTATAAAAATTACTTTAGGCCAGCCACCTCAGAAAGAAGTGCTGTTGACAGCAGCTTACGTAAAAATTCATTAAAAATCATAGACTCATCCAAACGAGATGAATTCAATTGGAAAAGCTTGTACACTCAGAGAATCAACCTCTATCCAAATTTCATGATCAACGGATTCGTAAAACTCAAGTTATAGCCCTTTAAAGTTGCTCCATTTTTCACATCCGAAAATCTGATTATACCTTTAAACTTATAAAATCATGAATACATATCAAAACAAGTCCAAAACACATGATTTTGGACTTTTTGAAAAGCTAACATCATAAGTTATGTTTTAACATCAGAAAACAATCAGATTAAACATGTTACTAATCGTATAACAGCCATACAAGTCATTACAAATAATCTGCCAGAAATCAGAATTTTAATAACATGCTTCTTATGAACCCTAATCATTCTTATTAACCCATAATCATACAATAAACTCATATTAACATAAACCCTAATCTTACTCATCCATATTATCATGTTTAAACTCATGTATTTACATATCACATACCCTAGACATGATTTCTATCAACAATATTCATCAACAATCTCAACAAACATCCAAGATATCAAACATATAGTGATTTACGATTTTAACATGCATATTTCTTAGAGTTTTTACAACTTTTCCAACCTAAAATCTCATCATACAACACGTAAAACACATACCTTGAATTGCTAGAGTCCCTAAAATCTCAAGATAGCACCCGAAATAGCTTGAACTAGTGAGAAATTGATGAAGATTGAGATTGAAAGGTGGGTGTGGGGGTGCCTCCTTGTCCACGGCGCAAAGGAGGTGGTTAGGGTTTGTGTTTATTTTTTTTTAATAAATAATATACTAGGGTTAAGGTCATGGGCCAAGGTTTTGGGCTCTAGGGATTTTTATCGGATAAGTGAGCCCGTTAGCCCTATCTAACTCTCGAGATTAATCCCGACAATAATAATCATACTAACTTGTATAAAACTACTGTTTTATCAATTCATATTATGTTTATCATAAGTACACATATCTCATAAAGTTTACGTACAAGTTAACTAATACGCAGTAGTTCACATAAGCATGCAATTCCCATACACATGTTACTTCACATTCATCAACACTCAATAGTTCATATAATCATGCATGCCTAACAAATCACCAACGTTCGAGATACAGGATTCGTGTGTGTGTCAAGACAAAACCTTTCTCGTTATAGCGTATGTTAATATCATCTAACATATGTTATTATCCCATAACATATCGAAAGTCCTTCTTAACTAACCCTAGTTAAGTGTTTAGTCATGAATGTACATGCAAGTTAACTAGAGTTCGGTAAAAGTAATATCCTGAAAATGCGGGGTGTCACATCATCCCCAAGTTGAAAAGAATTTCGTCCCGAAATTCAGCAAGTAAACAGTGAAGCTGGTGTAAAAATGTATGCTTGGTTACCGGATGTCACACCACAGCTACCAGATCTTCCTCTAACTTAGTCGATTGACACATCACTTGCCTCCCCCTCTTCACGCTCTTCCTGCACAGGGTGTTCTAGAATGATAGAAGCTGCAGGTTCTTCTTGTACAGGGAGTTCTGGATCGATTATGGCTACAGGCTCTTCCTGTGCAGGAGGCTCTTGAACAATCACCTCCGGGGGGTACGACTGTCTCAGGTTGAGTTTCTTGTACAGCAGCAGCTTTAGCAGCCTTTTCTTTAGCAGCACTTTCCTTCTGTTCTTTGGCTATGTCAGCTGCATTGATTCTGTTCACCAAATCTAGCAATTCTTGTTTCTGTTTAATCGCATGATCAACAGCTCTCTGGAACATCATAGCTTCTTCAAACAGTGCATTCCCTACTCCCACATTGATCCTGTTTGCGAACAGCATAGTCAAGTCTGACAGATTAAGAATGAATACATCCACTGGATCAAAAAGTCTCATAATCTCAGCATTATCCATTGACTTGATCACCGCTTCACCAGTCAGACTGTCATAGAACCATTTCTTGAAATTCTTCAAAATTACTGGAAGCTCTTCACGTATCGGAACCTTGGTTAAAACTTTGGGAGGATCTATCACATAAGTAATCCTACCTTCTCCAGTAGCAGGATCAATTCTTTTCTTGGAAATTCGACGCTTCGGTTTTTGTGGCTTGAAAGCTGTGAAATCTCTAACACATTCTCTTTCTATCATACTTGCAAGACTGGTTCCAATGGAGTTGTGAGTGGGATTGATGAAGTGTGCCCTGTTGAGGTCCCTGATGTCCCAGCGAGGGAGAGATTGCAAGTCATGTTGACTTTTGAAGTGCTGAATGACTCCCCCTCGACGCTTGATCACAAACAATCTCTTTGATTCAACGTACTTCTATGATATAATTTTTTCTTGATGAGGTTCTTTAGTGTGGTGGATATTTTGATGAAAAGCTGGAACAGTAACCCCTTTTCTTGGCAGCCATCTGGGCCTTTCTGGACTGATTTTGTGCCCGTCAGCCGTTTCATACACAGTTGCCTCTTCTTCACCAAAATCTATGAATGTCTCAGGCATCTCATCTTCACTCACTTCGTCCGCATCACATTCTTCAGCAATTATTTCTCTATCTTTTTCTTCTTCTACAAACTTTCCAAAATCAAACAGCTCATCAGATGACATGCTGGGTTCAATATTTTGTTGTTTCTGCAGATCTTGAATCATATCAAAAATCTTCATTTGCACATTGTTTTGGAACTTTATAAGGTATCTTTGATCTTTAACAATCTTTTCAAGGCTCTTATTCTTGTGTTCCAACTTTTTCAGCTCCCTTTTGAGTTCCTAAGTGTTGTGTACCGAGCTTTTCAGGGTGCAGATTTCTTTAGCAGCAGTTTTACCGACCTCTTTCACCAAAGTCTCATACAGTTCCTGATGCACTGGTTTGGGACGTCGTGCAGCAGGAGCTGAAGAGGACGGTTCTGTTGGTTTCTTTGCTGGAGCCTTGGGAATTGGCGCCCTAGCAGTGGATGGCCCCGGTCGATCCTGAACATCGAACATAGACTCAAGGATCTCCTCCTGCTCAACATCTTCCTCCGTCATCACAACTGGAGTCTCAGATGCAGATATACCCTCTCTTCTTTTTCTTTTCTCAGCCGTTTTGTATTCAGCTACCTTCCGTAAATCACGTGCAAGCTCCAGCTGTTCCTTAGTTTATGATTCCCTACCTTCTGTCAACAGACCGGCCCTCTTTTTCTTTGTTACTTGAGAGGGTGCTTCTTCAGTAGCTGCCCTTTTACCTCGGGCCCTTTCTCGTGCTCTTTCTTCAGCAGTTGGTGGAGCAGATGAAGGAGCTGTTTCAGAAGGTCCTGTTTCAGATGCAGCTTTACCTCTAGCTTCTGCCATTTCCCGTTTCTTTTGTTGAATCTTGTTATACAATTATTTGATGTCAGAGTACCGTTGTGCTGGGTACATAGATTCATACATAGGCTCCCAATCTGCAGTGTTGCATTCGGCAAAAAATCATCCAGCTCTTGCAAAATTGTACACTCCATCTTGAGGCAGGTTCTCATGTTGTGCATTTATCATCATTTGCACGAATCTAGGATACATAGCAAACTTTGTGGTATCAGCTTGGGCGTTCTTTACCATGAAATCAAAGATCATCTCGGACAAATTGAACGGTTCATTCTTGCAGACTTTTATCATTGCACTAGACCACTCCGGACTCAGTGCATTGTATCCTCCTTTTCTGTGGCAGAGAGTCATGGTGAATACGTGGCAGATTAGTTTCCAGTCTCGAGTTAGCTCACTTTTCTTGACGTCGCTTCTTTTGTCGAATTCTCCCTTGTACCCAACTTTCTTGAATTCTCTTAGAAGATCAGCTTTGACTAAGTGTTTGACATTTCCAGGTTGATCTCCAAGCCTTAACACACTTATGACTGTATCTTCGTTGATGATCACAGGTTTGTTTCTGACAGTGGCGTTGATTCTTCATACACGATCGACAACTTCATATCTCGCGGATCTCCAGAAATCTTCAATGTGATCTATGTAGACTGGCAGATTATGTTCCACAACATATCCGATTCTGCTTCGACGGATCCGAGCGACAACGTCTCTGAGTTTGTGATCATCAGTGTCGAGATTGATAGCCTGGTTGTGCATACCTCTACTATCCCACGGAATTGCCATCTATTCCTGATCATGTGCACGAAAAGAAAGTTAGAATTTTTGACTCTAAGCAAGTAACCAACGAATGATATCTTAGACTTAGACGGACGACGGACTTAGACCATTTCACTTTATAGATGTCTTGTGATTTAGTTAGATGGATTATCATGGTTTGACTGGCTTGGTTTTAAAAAATGTATGATAAGTGTGCAGGTTACATGTGGTTTAGTGGTCCATAGTCATATGAAGTCCAAGGTTAAGTGCGCAGGTCACAAGCCTAAATACGCAGTCCAGTCCATAGTCTTAGATTATCAAGTACCCAGGTCACATGAGTCAACAAGTCATAAGCTTAAGTGCGCAGATCAGTCAAAATTTGGGTATGGTAACCCTAGTGTCTTGAAAGACCAATCTGCGTGCTTAACAAGCACGTAGACACTTAAACTCTCGTTTAAGATTTTGGTACGCATGTCAAGTGCGCAAAAGACTAGGGTTTCAACAGATGTGGAGTATGAATCAAGTGCGCAGTTTCATGAAGTAAGTGCGCAGGCTTCAAGAAATAAGCACGCTATCTTCAAAACCCCAAACTTTAAAAATCCATATAAATTCTCCTAACAACCTTACGATGCCTGTGATAACAACAAAAAATCAGTGGAGCAATAGTCTACCTTAAACACGAAGAAAATCAACTAAAAATGGAGAAGAAAGAGAGGATTAACAGGAGGTTATAGAAGATTAGTAGATTTTAAGGTGATGATAGATGAGGAGGATGATGATTTGGGGATTACTGGGAGATTAGGGTTTTTTAAAAATAACTGTTGTAAAAAAAAGACTTACTAAGGGTATTTATATCAGTGGTATGGGCCTGCGCACTTAGGACAAGTGCGCAGGGCTCAGTAAGTGCGTAGAGTCGAAAATAAGTAAAAATAGAAGCTAAAGAGTAGGGGTTAACCGTTTCTCACCTTCTGCACACAAGATCATACTAACCATACCTGGCAGATAATATTTCAACTTTCCGTCGGATAGCTACAGCCCAAGAAAAACTGTCGGTATACTTGTCCACTTAAATCCATGCGTCTCGGCTTTAAACATACGTTTGGTGATGAGATTTATCATGTTTTGGTAATATTGACGGAAATTATGTGGACCCCACTTGTGCTAGGTATAAGCCTACCAATCCTCAAGGTTTATTGAGTTATAATGATGAGAGCTTCAGCTCTATGTTTCCATAACCAGAGAAGATGATCATTATGTCAATCAGATGATGAGAGCTTCAGGCCTATGTTTCCATAAGCAGAGAAGATGATCATCTGATCGCTTGTTGAGCTATCTAAGTATGTTTGCACATCACTAACATTGCATGTGTTTTGCTGCTCATTTGATTGATTAGCCCCTCATTGGTAGCTTGCACTCTTAGGTGTCTTTTGATTACATATGCACAAAATTTTCTGTGTCTTTTGATCTCTCAACCTATGTATGACCGGACTCAGCTTGTGCAGACCTATAACACAATGGGAATCTAGCTTTCCGTGTAGACATTTACTGTTAATCACCTAGTAGCAGTTTACTCGATTTGAAGCTGAATCTACCGACACGTCGTTGCTTGAAGCCGCAACATCCTCTCGATCCTATTCACATGCTGACAAAATATGATCAGTTCCTATCATTTCTTGAAATGTTTTGCAGTAGGGATAGACCGGTTTTACTTTCTCCCCCAAAAATCTTGTTTTAACTCAAAACAAGATTTTTCAATATTATATACAAATAGTGTTTTGTTTTTTTGAACAAAATCATTCAAAATTGATCATCTCCAGCCATGTTACCAATTGGCAGAAACGGGTTTTGTCAAAAGCTTTTATAAAGATATCTGCCTTTTGATCAGCAGTATATATTGGCAACACCAGTATATATCCTTTGTCGTGAGCATCGCGAATGGAATGAATCCAAATTTCGATATGTTTAGTTTTAGAATGATCAATTGAATTCTTCACGATGTCACGACAAGCATCATTATCAATATAGATAGGAGTTCTCATGACATTCAAACTATAATCCAACAGCTGATTTTGTATCCATAACACTTGACAGCAACAACTGGATGCAGCTGTGTATTTAGCCTGAGCAGTGGAGATAGACATTGTTGTGTCTGCTTCTTGCTCTGCCAAGAAACGAGCCTATTTCCCAGAAATAGACACCCACCAGAGACAGATTTTCTGTCATTCCTGCAACCTGCATTATCACTATCATAGTACGCAATTAAATCAAAATTATCACTCTTAGGATACCATAAACCAAGTTTTGGTGTTCCTTTGAGGTAGCGGAAGATTCTTTTCACTGCAGTTTCATGAGATTGCTTGGGATTTGATTGAAAATGAGCACAGCATCCAACTGCCCACATAATGTCTGGTCTGCTGGCTGTGAGATACATCAAGGATCCGATCATTGATCGGTACGTGTGGGGATTCACTGACAGTCCTTGAAGATCTGGTACAAGTGTAGTTTGAGCAGCAAAAGGAGTGTTGGACGGCTTGCAGTCTGACAGGTTGTATTTTGCCAAGATGTCTCTTGTATATTTGGCTTGATGAATGAGAATTCCGTCTTCCTTCTGCTGGACCTCCAGACCTAAGAAAAATGACAATCCCCCCATCATGCTCATTTCGAACTAAGACTTCATGATGCTTTCAAATTCCCTGCATAAGTTTTCATCAGTTGAACCAAAGATAATATCATCTACATATATTTGAACCAGAATAGAGTGTCTGTTGACTTCTTTGGTGAACAAGGTCATGTCAATTTTCCCTCTGGTATATCCATTTTGCAACAGATATGAGGACAAGGTCTCATACCAAGCTTGAGGTGCTTGATGAAGATGATAGAGAGCCTTGTCCAGTTTGTAGTATCTGTTGGGATAGTGAGGGTCTTCGAAGCCCGGTGGCTGACGTACATAGACTTCTTCTTTAATTTTCCCATACAAGAAAGCACTCTTCACATCCATCTAAAAGACTTTGAAGTTTCTGTATGACGCGTAAGCTAAGAAGATACGAATGGCTTCAAGTCGGGCAACTGGTGCGAAGACTTCCTCATAATGAATCCCTTCCTATTGACGAAAACCATGAACAAGCAGACGATCTTTGTTCTTAATCACCACACTATGCTCATCAATTTTGTTACGAAAGACCCATCTTGTTCCAATAGGATACTTTCCTTCAGGCAGATCCACTAGCTCCCAAACTGTGAGTTTTCTAAAATGAAAGAGCTCTTCCTGCATGGCTTCTACCCAGCTTGCATCTCTAACTGCATCTTCAATGTTGAATGGTACTGTCTGAGACAAGAATGCTGAGAGAGCAATGTTGAGCTTGTCTGCCTGATTTCTGGTAAGAACACCCTCAGTGATTGGTCCGATGACGTTTTCAATAGGATGATTCTTGGAGGATTTGAATCCCATGTTCTGTTCTTCTTGGACTTGTGGAGGTAGATTTGATAAGTGATCTCCGGGTACTGAGGAGCTGGATGGATCATTTACAGACTGTTGAGCTAAAGATGTTTCTTCTTCAGTTAGAGTACTTTCAGGGAATTGTGTAGTTTCAGCAGTTGTATCACCATCTGTGGGTTGAAGAGGAAAGATTGGATCAGCAACAAGTGGAGAAAGACGGGTGGTGAAAGGTGCAACATCATCTTCAGAAGAGTAGAGAATATCTCCAAAAGGAGAAGGATCAGCTTCTTGATTATCCGGAACTTGATCTTCAGGTATGTTGAAATTATTGAAGACAACGTCCACATCAAAGAACCAGTCAGGACCAGCTCCTGTGTTAGTGGTGTTGGATTTCTGCCAATCTACATAGAAAGATTCAAGTACCATCTGGGTGCGTTTGTTGTATACTCTATAAGCTTTTTGACTTGAAGAGTATCCAACAAAGAAGCATTCATCCCCAACAGCATCGAAATTCATTATATTCTCATAATTGTTCAGAAGAGTACATGAACATCCGAATGGTCGGAAGTAATCGATGAGAGGTTTTCTTTTGAAGAGTAATTCATAAGCTGTTTTCCCTCATGACTTGACGATCAAGACTCTGTTAAGAACGTAACAGGTGGTATTCACATCTTATGCCCAGAAAATGATTGGCAACTTTGAGTCAATGAGCATAGTTCTGGCAGTTTCAATAAGTGTGCGATTGTTCCTTTCAGCCACTCCATTTTGTTGAGGAGTCCTCGTAGCACTATATTGAAGATGAATTCCTTTGCTGCTGCAAAATGTCATGAAGCTTTGATTCTTGAATTTTGTCCCTTGATCACTTCTGATTGACTTGACCTTCAATTTGATTATGTTCTCGATAAGAGGAATAAACAACATCAAGGTCTCAGCATCCTCACTTTTATACTCTAAGAAGTACACCCATGTGAAGCGAGAAAAATCATCTGTAATCACCAAACAGTAAGATTTCTTAGCCAAACTTTTAACACTAATTGGACCAAAGAGATCCATGTGCAATAATTGAAGGGGGGAGTCAATTGAGTTCAATGTTTTGGATTTATGCGATTTCTTGTGTTGTTTTCTTTTGGCACATGCTAAACATTTTTCAGAAAAGGGAAATTCCTTGGAGGGAAGACCTCTAACTAAATTTAGTTTAGAAAGTTTGTTTATCTTTTTAAAATTCACATGTCCCAATCGCCTATGCCATAACAGTGACTCTGACTCAGATGCCTTTGATAGTAAGCAGGTCATTGGGCATTCAGACTTGGCATCTTTCATATTTATCACATAGGTATTGTTCTGCCTAGGAGCTTTTAACATGATCATGTTGGTGGGTGGTTTAAATCCTGGCTTTAGAAACATGCACTCCATGTCGTTGAATAACATCGAGATTCCTTTGTCACAGACTTGTGATACGCTCAAAAGATTGTAGCACAATTCTGGAACATAGTTAACATCTTCTAGAGTCAAGGCATTGGACACCATATCTCCTATTCCAACAATCTTTCCACCCTTTTCATTTCCAGCGAACGCAACAAACTCTCCATCAATGAACTGATAGTTCTTGAGGAGTTCTTTTAGCCCAGTCATATGCCTTGAAGTGCCGCTATCAACATGCCATAGATATCTCATAAGAGCTATCAACCATTTCTTCAGTTTATTCTGAAAGACAAAGAAAAAAGAAAAACAAAAATAAATACAAGAGAATCTATGTACATGCACGACTCAGACAAGTAATTAGTTAACTTTGGGAATCCATGTCTGTTTAGTTTTGATCTATCATGATTTTCACCCAAGATTGACTCTTGTCTTTTCCAAAGTTGGGTGGTTTTAACAAAACTTTTTACTGTTTCTTGAAGATTTTTGATCTGATCAGAAAAAGAGTTTTGAGTTTTGACATCATTTTGTTGTTTAGGTTTTAAATGACATTTTTTGACCACATGTCCTTCTTTTCCACATCTAAAGCATTTTGAGTGTTGAGGCTTGGTCTTTGGAGAAGATCTGGATGAGGATGGTTGTGATGTTCTTTTCTTGATCTTGTTTGAGCAGGAGCTTTTACTTGAACATGATTCATCCTTGTTACCACTTGATTCTTCATTTGTGTTGCAGTCAGGCGTGCTGATGTTGCTTTCTGTATCACTCTATGATTCTTCAGAACTTGAGTGACCTGTTTCACTTTGTGATTCCTCAGAACATGAAATATCTGTAGATGATGGAACAAACTCTGGAAGTGAGAAATTTCCCAAACCTGTTATGTTTTAGTTCTTGTACAAACATAGATGGTTTATATGCATTTTTATCATCAGAGAACGCAGCATTAAGATCAACACACGCTGGCATATCATTGTCAACACAAACATTAGAGCGTTTGATAGGTTTCATCCCATCATCAGGGGCCACAGCGCCCTTTAAGTCTAGTTTAGAAGTTAATTCATTACAGTCATCCGTCCTAGATAAACTATTACAGTTATCCATCCTAGATAAACTATTACAGTCATCCAGCTTAGATAAACTATTACAGTCATCCGAATTCAAAATAGTTTTAGTCTTTTCATTATTCCAGATGAACCAATTCACTTTAGAGTAATTGGCACCCGGGTGACCTAACCCCAACGTCTGTCCACCACAACTCTCATCATCTTGCACCTCAGCCTTTTGGGTTACATCTGCATTGCGTTTACTTATATTAGTATTTAACTCAGATTTGAGACATTCTTTTTCAAAAAGATCATTTTTTGGATGAGGTTTTGGAATGGGTATATATTCACTTCGGCTTAGGAGTAAAAATAGAGATCTTTCAATCCCATTTTTTTCCTTATACCCAATTCCATCATTGACGAATGATTGCCTTGAGCAATCTATAATATCAGCATGAGCCTGTTTGCTTACATTCCATTTGTCCACAATGATCTGAAGATGATTTTTTCATTTCTAGATTTTTCTAACTTTGATGTTAAATCATTTATTAGAAAATCCTTTTTGAGAACGAATTCTTTTAGAGTTTGCATTTCAGCTAGACTTGCATTTAACTTTCGCTGATACGCCAACTCATTTTCTTTCATTTCATTGTTAATTTTTCGGACATCATCCATTTCTCTTAAAACTCTCCTATTGTGTGACAAACAGTAAGCAACAGCTGTAACACACCTTGGTGAGTATAGCTTTGATTTTATTTCAAGAGGAATACTTACCAGATCCCTTTCCTCAGATTTCTTCGGGACATCCTACGGCTTCTCATCTGCTTTGGTAGTGGGAGTCTTCTCAGCTATCAATGCTTCCTCGGCGGTTGCTTCTTTTCCCTTTTCAGCAATCAACACTCCTTTTAGACCATCATTTTCTAGCATTCCACCCTTTGGCATTTCGGCTGACGACCCTTGTAGAGAATTCCCACCATTTGTGGATTTGGTGCAGATCTTAGCCATCAAAGCTTTGTTCACATCTGCTTCAGCCGCTGCTGCCTCCTCTCCCCAATCAAAGTCTTCAACCACCAACGCTTTCTGTGGATTCTTTTCATTTGCCTCATTCCCATCAGTAATTGCCACCATTCTTTTACCTGGTTTAATCTCAGTTTGATTGGGACACTCGTATTTGAACTGCCCAAGAGTCTTACAGTTGTAGCATCGAAGCTTTGACTTGTCAAAACCAGCCTTACCCATTCCAATTCTTCTACTATTCTGTCTTGAAATCTCTTTACCATCAGAGTGATCATAGCCATCTGCCATTTGAGATCAATTTCTTCCATGTCATCTGGATCAACCTGGTACATGTCTTTAGGAGTCATCATCTCATTCTTCAGCTCACCAGTTTTCAGAGCTTCAAAGCTACTCATGAATGTGTTGAAGAGTTCAACATGTTCGGTGGCAAGCTTAGTAGTCTGTGGATTGAGTGTCTTTGTTGTCTTTTCAGAGTACGAGACTATCTTACCTGAGCTTGAACTTCCACCACCATTTGAATCCACATATACAGGTGATAAAATTGAACCCATTCCACCTACTGGATTCATTAATGCCAGATTCTTCATAGCAGTGCTAGGAGCGACTTTCGGAACAGTCTGATTCATCTCTCTTTTGTTGATGTCCATTTCGAATGACTTTAGAGTATTAATGAGATCAGCTAGAGTAGATTGAGCATCCAGATACTCTTTCTTAATCAACATGCACTGTAGACTCCATTCCTTGGGCAGAGAGTCTAGCAATTTCATGATCAGTTTCTGTGGTTAACTGGAGAACCGGCCTTCTTCATCTTAGTAAACAGACTCATGAATCTGTCAATGTGAGATGATAAGCTTTCACCACGAACACTCCCAAACATATCATATTCTTTTTGAATCATATCTTGTTTGTTCTGTCTCATTTCAGCATTTCCTTCATAATACTCACTTAACGCAAACCATAGATCATGAGCAGAGGTGTATTCTTCAAACATGTTGTACACATCATTTGACAAAGCCATGGTGAGAACACCATAGGCGTTGTGATCTCTTTGCAATAGCTGCTTTTCAAGGTCCATACGTAGTTGGATCAATGTTGAACACTTCTCCCGCATCAGTGGTTCTTGTGGGGTTGTGAGGCCCGAGTTAAACTGGGGTTCACTGGGTAAAGTCGTTAACGTAGTAGAAAGCCTTCATTCGGTTCTTCCAGGTTCCATAATCTTGTGTACCTATTAACTTAGGGATTCGAGGTATGGTTCCAGTTTCCAGTTCAGCTTAGGTTATAGGATTCATGGTTAAGTTGTTATTGTTACCAGCCATTGATTAAGGTTGATTTTAAGTTTGATTTTCTGATTTTAAAGTTTAAAGTCCAATAATATGTCCACAGTCCTTAAGTGCGCAGTCCAGAAGCTAAGTATGCAAACTTAAAGGTTTGATGATCTGATGGCACAAGAAACTTCGGGCAGAATAACGACTACAACACACGAATAAGTACACTGTGATAAAGCCACAGAAGGCTAAATCACTGTCTCCCAAAGTTTCCTTTGGTAAGTGTGCAGTAACTCACACAAATCAGTATGCAGCAACCTGAAACAATAGCAATTACACGGTCAATCCCTTGTCTCCTGATAAGTGGGCAGTCTTTGACAAGTACACAGGTAAGTAGGGTTTCCTTCGTAAGTACGCAGGAACCCTAGATAAGTACACAAAGACTACACAGTTTTTAGTAAGTACGCAGAGAACTAGAAATTTTCTGATTAAGTGCGCAGAAACCCTAGTGAAGTGCGCGGAGACAAAGAAATTTTAAGATTCTGAAGACTTGAGTTAAGTACACAGAACAAGAAATAAGTACGCAGCGTAGGAGTTAAGTGCGCACAGCAAGACTTGAGTTAAGTACATAGAACAAGAAATAAGTATGCAGCTTATGAGTTAAGTGCACACAGAAAGACTTGAGTTAAGTACACAGAACAAGAAACAAGTGCGCAACTTATGAATTAAGTGCGCACAACCGTCTGCAAATATGCACAAACTCAGCTGATACGATCCAAGACTGTTTCATTTAATCTGAAATGCTTAGATGATGTTTTTACTCAAAACAAACAACTTTTAACACCTTAGAAACATAACACCAAACGATTTCTGAAGCAACTTGATAAGAAAATAGAGAAAGTTTATAAACTTCAAGAAACTTTTGAAAAAAACACAAAGGTTTATATAAAACTTTTAAGAAAAACTAACAAGATGAGGGTTTTGGTATCTTAAACAGATCCAATCAAGAGCACAAAGGCTCTAATACCAAATTGTAAGTCCCCAATACTAGATCTTGTAAGTGCTAGAGATTGTTATCACTTAGAAACACCTATTGATTAGGTGTTTTAAGTGATGAATTCTTGAAAAACTAAGATACTAGATAATCTTTGTAAAACCGATACACAAGATGAACAAATTCAGACTTCCATTAATGATAAAACATTGATACACCATGGAATGATAATAAGTACGCACCCTAGAACTTCTTGTGCTATCAAAGATGACCAAAAACCCTAACCTAGGAGCTGTATATGGCAATCTATATATAGGACAGCTATATGGGCATGCACACTTAACTTAAATGTGCAGGGCCTGATACTAAGTGCGCAGCCCACTAGGTTAAGTCTATAAACTATGGGTATTTACATAATCAGCCCCTTGGCTTACAAAACACATAATAACCTATCCAAAAGTCTTTGTTCTAGTAACTGTGGTCTCAACTGAATCCAACACAATTTCACCAACATTACCCAAGTTGGGGTTTCTCCAACACTTTATCCTTTGATTGGGGATAATAACAAGCACGCAACAATTTTCATGACCCCTAACATATCGCCTTCAATCTTCCTGTATATCAACCATAATCGTCAAACCATAACTCAGAGGCGCTAGCTTGCAACCAATGTCATTATATCAAGCAGCAGGACCACATCGTTGTGGCAAGAAGCCACACAATCAAGGGAGAATAAAATACAAACAACATCCAAAAATAACCATCATCGACAACAAAGTAAAACATTCCCAAAAAATATCATCGACAATAGACAAAAACATCCCAAAAAAACTAAAATCAACAACAGACCAAAAGACAAAACCAAACATCATGAACAATAGATAAAAACATCCGAAAACCACAACAAAAACAACATATGTAAACATGCAAAAACAACAACCCTACAAAAACAACCAAAACACAAAGCATATAAAAAACCTCACTGACCACCATAGAGGGTCGGCATTAAAATGAAAACAAACATCGTCGAAAAGAAACGAAAACAAACATCATCCACAATAGACAAACATCCCAAAACAAACACCACCAACAACATACCAAAACAGTTACAAAAACCATAAATAACAAAATCAAAAAACCAAAAGAGAAAAAAAAACATCATCAGTAATAAATCAAACATCAGAAAAAACAGCATAAAGAATAACAGAAGAAAACATGCAAAATCAAAAACCATCCGATAAACTGAAAACCCAAAACACCTAAAAAACATGACAGGCACTGTAGACGGCCTAAAGAAAACCGATGATACAACAGAGCCCAAAGAACCGTAAAAGGTTCAATGTAAATGGTAAAACCATGTTAAAGCCAGGAAAGGGTCTCATTCACCAGACCAAAACACTTATGCCGGCAATCGGGCCAAAAAATCCAACCAACACAAAACAAAGAAATCGACCAATGAAGATGGTCATACACATACGGTAAGAAACCGTAAACCAAGGGGGTAAAGGCGGTGCATTTATAGAGAAAGAAACCGGAGAAAAGGTGTAAAGGAGGCGACATGAGAGAGAGATTGGAAAAGGAAAATGAGCTATAAAAACCCATAGGCCATACAACCCACAAAGCACATCATACAACCACCCACAGCGCAGAACACCAAATAAGCAGCGCGTCTAGGCACACAATGCATAAACGCCTTGCTAATTAGTATAGTTTAAACGTAGATGTTAAAAGTACAAATAATAATAAATATAAAAAGAAAAAAAGAAAAAAAAACAAAGTAGATGTAGAACTCCACGAAGTTGTGAACAAACATCTAAACACAAAAGAAACCTATAAAGGATGAGGTACAATATCACTTTACAAAAACCATTTGCAAATTAATCTATATTTATCTATGTATGTCTATATATATATGTATATACACACACATATAGAGAGAGATAAACGAGATGAATATGATTGTAATTTGAATGTATTTAAAATTTTTCGCAAGCAAAGATAATCTTACTAATTTGAATATGAAAAATATAATTTGTATAAACACATTATAGTTTTCACCTATGATCAATTGTACGTCGTATTTTCAATAATAAAAAATAGAGCTAGAGTTAAATTATTAATATTTAATAGAGATGCCAATGTTATAAATGAAACTTATCAATAATAAAACGAATATCCAATGTTAAATTATTATATTTAACAGAGATGACAATGTTATAAATAAAACAAAAAATATTGTATGGAATGATACATTAGCAAATTTATGAATTATTTTTATATTTTCTTAATTCTAATAAAATTAAGGAACAATTATAGATTTCGTCCTTTACGTTGACATCAATTTTCAGTGGATGTCCCATAACTATAAAATTGACGAGATTCATCCTTTATGTTTCAAAACATTACACCATATGTCCGTTGGCACTAACCCAGTTACAAATTTCAGTTATGTCTGGTCATGTGCCTTGCAGATGAGGGTAGGTCGCTAATTTCACTTAAAATATATTTAGATAAATAAAACAAATAGAATTTTTAAAAATTATAAAAACATATATAATAAATAAATACCCCCCTCCAATCACTCTCTCTCTCTCTCTGACACACCCCGCCAAGGCGGAAACACGGGATGCAACTTCGAAAGATTTCCAAGCACAAAGGTCACGCAAGCATCGATTAAATTAAAATAGGGACTTCCATTAGACAACTTAGTTCCACAAACATAAAGTTAATTGTCTTAAATGAAAACCACTGTATGAAAATGTTTATGACTAAAACAACACAACAACGGTTCAAAAGGTAGTATCGCATGATGTTCACACGCGACCCTCCCAAGTTCCATGCTTCATGCTAGTTACCTGAAAAACATGCAGGTAAAAATATAGGTCAACATAAAGTTGGTGAGTTCACGGGTTTTTAATAAAGGGACATGTAATCCAAAACTGACTAAACTACTGCCTAGTTAGGGCAATAATTAATATGTGATCTAACATGAGCCCATAACCAAACCTTGACATGTTGTGCCTCGCCCATTGTACACTAAAGACAATGAATATATGTGAAATACAAGCACTCTTTGCTATATTTCATCCAGTCAGAGCGACTGACCAAGAGTGGGGGTGTCAACCCAATAGATCTATTCTGGTGTTTCATGGCTAAGTCCATAGCTAATGGTTATGGTGTAATGTATGACACGAGGGCTTAGTGGATCCTGAACCTTAATGTCTCATGTTCACATAATAGTCATAGTTGCAACTGAAAACTGTACACATGTTTTTCCCCCAGAAAATGTAAAATAGTGAAAAGGGGTCGTGTAAAGCTCACCTGATGTGGAAATGTCCGGTCTAGGATGCCCTATATTCATTAAAGGCAACTTAAGTCTATGTATTATCCTATTTACCATGCATTTGTTCACCCGACTTGAACAGCTATGGACTACGTGTTTCTTGTACCACGGTCCATATATGTCACACAATGTATGTGTTGAAAAGGTTCGTTTTTGTCCTTATTTATGGCTATGATTGACCTTTTGTGGTAAAACCAATGTCTTGGTTTACCTTATATTATCATCTGGTATGTGTGTTAGTTATTTGTAACTAAAAGTGGGAGATTGGCACATATTTCGGCCATTGTGTATAAAAATACCATACTCATGTATTTTGTCCTTGTTAACACATATACTTTAACATTTAACATATGTATAAAAGAAAGACTAGTGTTAAAGCTGATTAACACATCTTTACGGCTTATTAACACATGTTTACAAAATCTCCTTTATGTGTATATATCAACTATGAGTTCTAAAAATGATTGTTACCACCTTTAAACATGTCTAGACACACATGCATACACTCATGTGTATGTGTGTGAGTATGTGTGTCCATTCATGGGTGTTTATACGTGTAGATATATACCACATGTGTGTATACATATAAGTGTGTTAGTTATGAAGTTTCTATAGGTTTTCGAGGGCCTTGGTCGATTATTTTCATCTTGTTGTGTTCGATTATGTGTGTTCGAGTGTGGGTAGGGGTCAGGTAAATCCAATCATGGATCGAAACATGTATTAAAAGAATCATAGGATAGTTTTGTTAACATACCACAATAATGAGTGTTAGAACAAAGATATGATCGATCTAGAGCCGGTTTCTCCACTCCACATCTTCCAAACTCTAATGAAATGTAGTGTAGGGCTGTGATGGTGTTGTTTGATCGAAATGGGGTTTGGGTGTTGGGGGTTTGGGTTCGGCCGAAGGGTCTCCAAGGGAAAGAAGGGTTCACAAGGTGTTAGTATGATTTGAATGTTTAAGGTGTGATTCCTTTGGCCTCTTGCTTCCTTTATATAGCCAAGAGAGAGAGAGAGAGAGAGAGAGAGGAGGGGGTGGAGTCCTTGGGTGATTGGTCAATAATTATGGTAAGTCAACACCCTAAATCCATGGTGTGGAAAAAGTTAGTATCTATGTTGGTGCAATTGGTTGACTATGAAATCTTGTTGGTTTGTGTAGGGTGTCTTGAGCCAATTTTTCGTGGGAATGGGCAAGGGATTTGTGGCTAGTCAACAAGGCTTGGATGTCATGTGTTTTTATGTTGTTTCCATTATAGTATAAGGGTCTAGATATTTGAAATTGTTGGATAAGAATGGTGAGTAGTGTATGAGTGTATGTATGTGTGCGTGGGTTTGTATGTAGGTGCAGGTGGATTGTTCATCAAATTTCCATCATGTGTGTGTATGTGTGTAACCGTATGTATATATATGCATACATATGATGTGTGTGTGTCTTGTATAAGGTAGATAGTGTCCAAATCAACACACATTCTTTTGTATTGGGAATGTATGGGCCGAAGTGTCTTGAGAAAGAGCAAAGGGTTTCTTTGGCAAGTCAACTTGTGAGATTTTGAGTGTGTAGAATGGCTCATGTCCTATTATTGTAATAATCTTGGATTTGGTGAGATTGTGAGGTGTGTCTGGGTGCTTATGTTTCGACATATGTATGTATGTGTGTATGTATGTATGTATGTATGTATGTATGTATGTATGTATGTATGTATGTATGTATGTATGTATGTATGTATGTATGTATGTATGTATGTATATGGGAAATTGGTTTAACAATGTGATATTATGTATAGGTGCATGTATGGCCGAATGTGTGTGTGTGTGTGTGTGTGATAATGTATTTGCTTGATTCTAATACAAACACAAGTTCAACATTGTGTTTTTGGAACTTGATTAATATAATCGTTCATGCGTGTACATTTATAAACATTCAAGCGTTGATTGTATGAAGTTATGTTATATTAATAGTGGTTAAACCTCACACACATGTATATATGCATGGATAGGGCCGATTTTAGGACTACATGTGGGTTCCTTGTTTGTGTTTTTACTAGTTGGTCTATTAGTTTTCCATGGATATGTGTCGGGACATTTATTGTTCTTGGACATTGTTTGTTTTTGTTCTTGTTTGGACAACAAATTGGAACTTTATGTTCTATTGTATTGATTCTCAAAGATAGGGTTTTGATGGATTTCTCTATAGTCTATCATGAACTATTCGACTAGCTGTGAAATTGTATCAACTAGTGTGCCTACTGCTAGACTGTATGCGTCGGGATTGACTTTAAAGTACTCAGGATATTCATCAGGAGTAATATCCTCTATCTCAATTTCCTCAAACTCTGGAGTCTGTTTATCATCAGATTGTGTACCTGCATCCTTCTCTGGAATATTTAGAATCTCTTTCTCATTCATTACGTCTTCAAGAGACTTTCCGATCGGCTTTGCTAACCCTTCTAAAATCTCTTTAGCCACAGTAGCAGATACTTCACCATCCTCCAAATGAGGATCATTATATTCCAACTCATACTTCATATCATCATATTCAAAGATCTCTCGAAACTTTCCAGTCAGTTCAATAGTCCAAACATTTTGTTTTAGCATCTGACGATGCAAGTTCTTGTCTTCAGCTGACAAAGATCTGATCTTTTCAGTCCAGAAGATACTATCATCATCAACATTCTCTCCAGGTGTTTTCTTTGAACTTGATTCACCTGCATCATCTTTATCAGTTTCTCTTTTCTCATAACTATACTTATCAACATCTTAATCATCATCATCTTCATCAGAACTATCATCATCAGCTTTATCATCTTTCTTGCTTCCAGTTTTATCACCAGCATCATCATCTGAAGAATCATCATCAAACTCATCATCTTCTTCTTCATCATCAAAAATCTCATAGTCAACTTTCTGCTCATCATCCTTTTTATCCTCTATATCCTCTTCTTCCTCTTCTTCCTCTATACCTTTCATTTATGGAGCTTTTGAGTACAGATCATCAAGTAACTTCCTTATGTCTTTATTATATGCCTTGATCTTCTTGTTTTCATGCTGCAAGTACGTGATTCTTCTTGTATTTCTCTTTCCACGAGCTAATAACATCTCATTTTCTTCTTGAAGCTCATTCAACTTAGCTTCCAGCTCGTCTTGATTTGCTTTAGAGGATAAGACAATCTTCAGCATAGTCTGTTCATCCTTTTTCTCTTTTCTATCTCTTCTTGTTGCCTGTTGAAAGCTTTCTTCACACCTGCTATCTGCTTGTTCACTGCTTCCATAACTTCATTAGAAACAGTAATTTTTATATAGAAATGATTAGAAAGAGTCAAGGAACAAGATAATATGATGAGAAATTCAAAAACAACAAGGTCTGGTTATGAGAGAAATATTTGAAAAATTGTAAGGGTTCAAAAGAGGGTACTGTAATATATATAGGCTCCACATTCGACCCTATGATAGGCTCAAATGAGAAAATCCTTTGTACATTCGACCCTAGTTAAAGGCTTGAAGGAACACAAGATGGTTCAAATGAACAATTCACTCAAACACCTTCATTCGACCTCATTAATAGGTTCGAATGAGGACTCAAATTCACCTTCGACCCAACGAAGGGGCGAATGAGAATTTGGAATTCTGAAAATTTTACCAAAGCTCAAAACCCGTTTATCGTTTTCAAACATTTAAACCTTCAAACATTCATCATTTAGCATTTGGATGATACAAAACTCAAATTGGTCTGTCAAACTTCAGAAAATGACCATTAATCACCATCGGTTATCAAAAATAACACAAAAATGTAAAAATTTTAGATTTTCTGAAATTTATGCTAAAACACACCAAAGATCTTTTTGAGTTTTTGTATATTTTGCAGAAAATGAACATAAAATGCAGAAATGTAAACATAAAGCAGTAAACATTTTGTGATTTCCGGTAAGAGGATCATATCAGTTTTTGAGAAACATGATCACACCATTGATCTTTAATATTTATTAACAGTAAAGACAATGTGTGATCCGGCGATTGCTGATATTGTTATCCACATAAGCTCACATGCAGACTGTTATGCAATGCTTTAAAATGATACGCAATTAGGTGTATTAATAACTAACAGGCTTATGGTTCCCACGCACACGACATACTCCCGTATCAAGGAATTTGCACCAAGATTCGTTGTAACGCGTGATTATGCCAAATGTTATCCGTTATATTACAAGATACATAGCACAGAGGTGTACAAGTCAGCAAATTAATGCTACAGAGTAACATGTGCATACGTACCAGGTTGAGGCTGATATCAGTCATGATTTTCATCATAGATATGATACGATGCATTTAAATGATCTTTGATCATTATGATACATTAAGTTCCTCAATTCGGTAACTTTAGGATTTGGCATAGCTCTTTTAGCAAATATCTTGATTGAATCTGGGTCCGTAAACCAATACGACAAAAGATCAATCAAGATACCCCGGATAACAATTAACATAACGACCCCAAACCTCAGATTTTGGCAACCCTATCAAACGAAATTATGGTACCAAGACCATATGCTCATGAGGTGTTCAGCCACTAGCGAGAATGTCACACCCCGCCAAGGCGGAAACACGAGGTGCGACTTCGAAAGATTTCCAAGCACAAAAGGTCACACGAGCATGAATTAAAACAAAGTAGGAACTTCCATTAAACAACCAAATCCATTCAACATAAGTTAATTGTTTAATTCTAAAACCATTATATGAAAATGTCTACAATTATCATGACCACATAATGGTCCAAAAGAAGGTATCCCACAAATGTTCGCACGCGACCCCTGCAAGTTCCATACTCCATGCTAATTTCCTGAAAAACATTCATGTAAAATATATGGGTCAACATAAAGTTAGTGAGTTCACGGGTTTTCCATATGGTGGACATGTAATCCAAAACCGACTAGATCATTGCCTAGCTAGGGCAATAATTGTTATGTGATCTGACATGATCCCATAACCAAACCTTGACATGTTGTGCCTCACCCATTGTACACTAAAGACAATGAAATAATGTGAAATACAAGCACTCTTTTGATATCTGTCATCCGGTCAGAGCGACTGACCAAGAGTGGGGGTGTCAACCCAATAGATCTATCCCGGTGTTTCATGGCTGAGTCAATAGCTAATGGTTATGGTATGATGAATGACATGAGGGCTTAATGGATCCTGAACTGTACTGTCTCATGTTCACATAATAGTCATGTATTGAAACTGAAAACTGTACGCATGTTTTCCCCCAGAAAAATGTAAAAACTGTAAAAAGGGGCAGTGAATACTCACTTGATGTCTGGATGCTAACTGAACTGAATCTGGCACTATGTGTCTGGTCTAAGAGCCCTAAATGCAGTTAAAAGCAACTTAGGTCTATGTTTGGCTCTAACTACCATGCAATTGTTAACTCCACTGTAACACCTATGGACTAGGGGCCTCTGTACCACTATCCACGGGTGTCATGTACTGTATTTGTTAATAATTATTCATTCTGCTACCCTGGTGGCTATGTTTTATTTCTGTTTTTGGCAAAACGTATGTGGTGACTTACTATGTGTTACCGAGTGGTCTTTATGTCATAGTTGTAGAGGATCGTTTTGTCAAAAACAGATTGGTTTGATCATACAAGTCTACTAATCTTGGTGCGGAAACCCTAGATCAGTTACAATATGATAGTTAACGAATCAAACACACAGATTCACCTTTTCAATTTCCATTTTCATTAATTACTTGTCAAAAGATCTTAACAATAACGTTTACAAGTCAAACACAAAGTTTCAGAATAAACACAAACCCTAGAGAGCACCTAGACTGAATACACTCACTCAAAATGACAAAGTTACATCATAAAATAAAGTTTTTTCTTATATATACTACTGCAGGTTCGACCAGTCTTCTAGGTCGAATGTGGAACCTTCTTCAGTCCTTATAAAATAAAGTTTTTCCTTATAAAGTTTTTCCACATTCGCCCTTGTCTTCAGAACGAATCAGGAACCTTCTTCAGTCTAGTCTACATTCGCCCTTCCATATCTACATTCGACCCTGTATAAACCCACGTTTGCCCCTACGTAATCAGCTAAACAACTTTGATTTCGCAATCCAAAGCACTAGTCGCAAATTATGCACTAAGAAACTCCCCCTCGACTATTGCTTGGATTGCCTTCATGCTTCATCCATCTGTTTGTTCATCAGTTTAATCATGAGTTGTTTCTTTTGATCTTTCGTCATCTCAGGCTCAAGCTTTCGCTTCGTCGAACGTTTTGGCACTACATTCATCTTAACTTTCTCACCGAGTTTCTTCTCCAGATTACTACCTGAATTGATGTCGTATGCAAAACAAACTCCAACCACCTGTTGATACTTTCTAGCTTGATCTGCATCCTTCGGTTCACAATAAATCGAGTTGTAGTATAGCATGATGATGTATTCAAAAGCACAATTAATAATCCACATTGGATCAAAAATGTGTATCTTCTTGTAAGCATCCTTCCCATATTTCAACACAATCACTACTTCTGCTGTTCTCCAATCATAATACCACATAACGAATTCAGAGCTAAAATGTTGCTGAATCGGCATCAAAGGTATCTTCTTCATTACAACTGGAGATTTGTACTTTAAAGTCACTTTCTTCAAAACTGTATTCGGATCAATCTCTTTATGCACTTTTCTTCTGGGATGCTGATATACGTTAATTTACACATATAAACGTCCCCGTTTAACTCCCATTTTTAGACGTTTTTGACCTTATACACATGAATTGGTACTTATTTGGGTATCTTTGCGATTTCAGGTCTTACACGATGTCCCGGAAGCATAACAGACGAAAAAACGGAGTTTTCAGCGTGAAAACGGGAACTCAGGCTCTGTGAGCGGTCGCTCACTCCCTGTGAGTGGCCCGCTCGCTCATCCAGATATTTCCAGAAACCTTCCAGAAGCCCTACGTCAGCTCTGCCACTTGCCTGTAAAGTGAGCGGCCCAAAGAAGCAGAAAAAGACTAAAGAGGCTGAAACATTACCAGTTGATCAGTTTAATGTTGCACTGGATAATGTTTTGGATATGTTCAGGAAGCCTCAGAAGGAGAAAGTCAAAGAAGTTGAGCCATCCAAGTCTAAGAAAGTCACTGTTGCTGATGATGTGATGAAGCAAGTGAACAAAAAGATGGATAAGATGATGAAAATGATTGTAGCTCAGCAAGCAGAGATTGCTAAGTTCAAGCAGAATGAGGAGAAAATGCTTCAGATAGTGGTTGCTTCAAAGAATAATCAAGATGAGATTGAGCAGAAAGTAAAGAAACTGGAAGCTGTTAATAAGAAGCTTGAGGGTAAATGTTCCAAGAACAGGAGTATGATTAAGGTGATCAAAGAGGATAACAAAGAACTAAAGGCTGAAAACAAACGCCTTAGTGATTTGTTTGATAGTTTGTATAATGAAGCACCGAAACTGAAAGAAGGTGAAGAGGATAAGGAAAAAGAGGAGGAACAGGTAGACTTTGAGCCTTCTGATTCTGAAAAAGAAAAGGATGATGAGGAAGATGAAGAGTCTGAGGAAAGTGATGATGAGGAGAGTAAGAAAAGCGATAAAGATGATGATGATGATGCTGAGGGATCTGGGAGTCAGAAAGATGATGACAGTAGTGATAGTGATGATGATGAAGGGGGAGATGACACAAGCAAGTTTACTTTTGAGAAGAGAACACCGAAGAAGGATGTTGGAGAATCTAGTTCCAAAAAGAAGAAAGGTGGGAATACAGATTCAGATGAAAGTATCTTTTGGAATGAAAAGGTGAGATCTCTAAATGATGATGCAAAGAAAGTATACAGAGATATGTTGGAGAAAAGAGAATGGACAATAGAGTTCACAGGTCGTTTTGCTGAGATTTTCCAGACTGATGACATGAGATATGAGCTGGAGTATAACGATCCTGATCTAGAAGAAAGTGAAGTACCTGCTACTGTGGCTAAAGAAATTCTTGATGGTCTTGCACAGAGAGTAGGGAAATCATTTGAGGAGTTTGTAATGGATGAGTCGATTCCAAATATTCCTGAAAAGGATATTGGAAATCACTCAGATGATAAGAATACTCCAGAGATGGATGAAGTGGAGATTGAAGATATTACACATGAGGAATATCCACAATACTTCAGACAGAATGATGAAAATGTGGTATTTCCTGACTTCACAGAGATTCCAAACACTTCAGCGAAGAAGAAAGCTAAGAAAAGAAGTGAAGAGTTTGTTGAGAAGGTGTGTAGTCCCAAAATACTAGATCTTAAGTGTGCACAAGATTGTTATCAACTAGAAACACCTATTGGTTAGGTGTTTTAGTTGATTAATCAAGAAAACTAAAGAACTAGATGAAGATTATAGAAACCGACACACAAGAAACATAAAGACACGATTCCATTAAAGATTTCTGCTGTGAACAACCATGGATTACACTAGATAAGTTCGCACTTTCTAGATAAGTTCGCACCTTTAAACTTGTGCTCTCAAAGATACATCAAAAACCCTAACCCTAGCTGCACAAATGAGGTTCTATTTATAGGAAAACCTGAGGACTGCGAACTTAACATTAAGTTCGCAGTCTCCGTGTACTAAGTGCGCAGTCTAGGGTTTTCTTCATAAACTATGCTATAATTACATATCTAACCCTCCAATTCTAACACATAACAAAACATGGTTAAACCTGGTAACTGTGGTCTCATATTAACCCAACAATACTCCCCCTAGACCACAGCTACCAGTACTACACAATCAATCTATCTCGACATCACTCAACTCCCCCTCTTCTCTTGCTTGCTGTGCCGGGAGTGCTTGAACTATGCTTTCTTCAACGATTGGTTCTTCAGTACGAGGTTCCTCAATATGTGTTTCTTCAGTGGGTGGCTCTTGAATGAATAACTCAGCTAGATCTACAGTTGCTTGATCTTGCTGAGTCTCTGGAGTTGTGCTTGGAGAGACTGGTGGAACTTGCGAAGGCTCAGATTCAGGATCAACTGTTGCTGTAGAAGCTTGGGCTTGAACCTCTGGAGTAACTTCAGCTTCTGATATCTTTGCAGCAGCAGCAGCAGCTATCGCTCTGTCATCTTTAGCTTTGTCAGCTGCGTTGATCCTCGCCACCAAATCGATCAGTTCTTGCTTTCGCTTCAACGCTCTTTCCACAGCCCTTCTAAACAAGACAGCTTCCTCAAATAACACATTACCAGCACCAACATTTATCTGATTTGCAAAAAGAGTAGTTAAATCAGATGGATTCAGAGCAAACACGTTTATTGGGTCAACTATTCTCAATGCCTCTGTATCATCTCTCAGTTTGATCACAGCTTCACCGGTTCTGCTGTCATAAAACCACTTCTTGAAATCTGCCAAAAGCACAGGAAGCTCTGGACGGATGGGAACCCTAGTGACGACCTCAGGAGGGTCTATCACGTAGGTTATCATTCCCCGTCCGGTGGCAGGATCAATTCTTTTCTTTGACATCCTTCGCCTCGGCTTCTGTGGCTTCCAGTTCTTGAAGTCACGGGCACACTCATCTTCAATAAACACAGACACCATGTCAGCAGTGGTATCCCCAGAATGGTTTAGAAAAGGTGTTCTGCACATCTCTCGAATGTCCCATCTTGGAAGGGTCTTCAGATTCGGTCGTCCATTGAAATACTGAATCACACCTCCCCTTCGCTTCACAAAGAAAAGACGTTTGAACCCATCATAGCCCCAGCAGACAACTCTTTCTTGATGAGATGCACGAGTGTGGTGAATGGTCTGGTGCAACGCAGGAATGGTGATTGGTCTTCTTGGAAACCAACTTGCTCTCTCAGGATCCAATACGTACCCATCATCCATCTCATACACTGTGTTTTCCCCCGCACCCATTTCTACGAACGTCTCTGGCATCTCGTCTTCACTGATCTCATCCACGTCACTTTCCTCCTCTTTTCTTTCTTTCTTTCTCTTTTTCCTCTTCCATGAATTTTCCAAAATCAAATGCTTCATCAAAGGTCATTCTTGGAGCATCGGTACCCTGAGTCTTTAACTCCTGAAGCATATCAAACATCTTCATTTGAACCTCAGTCTGAAACTTTATCAGATAACGCTGATCTTTAACCACCTTTTCAAGACTCTGGTTTTTGTGCTTCAATTTCTTCAATTTCTTCCTTAACTCTTGATTATTATAGATCTGATTCTTCAACATACAGATTTCCTTAGCAGCATTCTTTCCCACTTCCTTAGATAACGTCTCATACAATTCTTGATGCACCGGTTTTCGACGTGATGCACCAGGAACAGATGATGATGGTACAGACTGTTTCTTTGCTGGAGGCTTGGGAATGGGAGGTATTTCTGAGGAAGTGCCAGGCCTTGCAGTAGAGGGCCCTGGCCTGTCAGTGGAAGGCCCAGGTTGACCCTCCACACCAAACATTTGTTCCAGAATTGCTTCGTTTTCCTCATCTTCTTCTGTCATAACCCGTGGCCTTTCAGACTCGGGCAGCTGTTCTCTCCTCCTTCTTCTCTCTGCCTTTGCAAGTTCAGCACTCTGTCTGGCAGCTTCAGCTATTTCAAGTTCCTCAGGAGTCAATGATTCTCTCCCTTGCTGCAATAAACCAGTAGGCCTGTTTCTTTTAGTCGGCCTCTGAGGAACAGGATCAGATGCTGCCCTTTTACCAACAGTTCTTTCTCGGGCAACTTCTTCAGCAGTGTGCTGAGGCACTGTAGTAGCAGGTTCAGTAGGAGCAGGTTCAGTAGGTTCAGGTTCGGTTGCAGTTGGTTGTTGAGTTCTAGCAGCATATTGTCTTCTTCTCTTCATCTCACTATATAGCTTCATAACAACTGGATAGCGTTGAGCAGCATACATACTTTCCAGCATGGGTTCCCAATCAGGTGTGTTGCACTCAGTGAAGAATCGTGCACCTTTGGCGAAACTGTATTTATCACCAAGGGGCAGATCCTCGTGTTGAGAGTTGATCATCATCTGAGCAAATCGGGGATACATCGTCCACTTTTTCTTTTCAGCTTGAGCATTCTTCACCATACAATCAAACACCAATCCCGACAGATTAAAAGGCTCATTCTTGCAGATTTTAATCATGGCAGTTGCCCAGTCGGGACTGAGTGCATTGTAACCCCCTTTTCGGTGACACAGAGACATCAGAAATACATGACAGATAAGCTTCCAATCTCTGGTTAAATGGCTCTTTTTGATATCACCCCTTGCGTCAAAGTCTCCTTTGTATCCAAAATTCAGGAACTCTTGATGAATCTCAGTCTTCGGTAAAGATCTAACAGTTGCTGGTTGATCCTGAAATCTTAGAACATTTCTCACTGTGTCTTCTGTGATGATTACTGCCTTGTTCCTTACTGTGGCTTTAATCCTCTTGACACGGGCCACTGTCTCTACTCTAGCAGATCGCCAGAAGTCTTCAATGTGAGAGCTGTAGACTTGAACTTGCTGCTCTACCGCATATCCGATCCTGCTTCTCCTGATCCATGCAACAACGTCTCGAAACTTTGAATCATCAGTTTCCAGAATTATCGGCTGGTTGTGCATTCCTCTAGGATCCCATTCAAGAGCCATCTGTGTTGGACACGTGCACGAAAATTAAGTTAGAATTTTGATTTTGAATTGACTAATGACAGACACTTCATTTTCTTTGACGGACGACGTACTTAGACTAGGTTTGGTTTTAAGTTGGTTTTACGTGTGTTATTTATTTTAAGGATTAGATTTTAAAGTGTATATGATATGTTTCGTTTTTCATTTTAATAGTCATTTGAGTCCAGTTTCAGTTTTAAGGATGAATGAGTCAAGGTACGTAGTCCAGTCAAATGTCCTGAAAAGTCAAGTCAATGGTCAAAATTTTGTCCAATGTTAAGTTCACACAATCTAAGTTCGCAGCCCGAGTCAAGACTGATTACTTATGGCTTGGTACGCAGTCATTAACCATGAGGAAATCAAGTACGCAGTCAACAGGTCAAGTCAGTTTTACTCGGGAATTTTAAGTGCGCAGTGACCTGACTCGGGCATGGTAACGGCTTAGGGTGAGATATCAGGTCTGCGTACTAGACTAGTACGCAGACACCTAAACTTTCGTTTAGGATTTTAAGTTCACACCCAAGTACGCATTTATTTAGGGTTTTCTTTCTTGATTCATATGATGCAAGTGCGCAGTCATATGAAACAAGTGCGCAGTTCTTCAAGTTTTTAAGTACGCAGTTCATCAAAACCCCAAACATTCAACTGCTTTCACTGATTTCCCCCTCAGATCCTGTTAAACCACGAAGAAATTATCAGTATCATTGAACTACCTTCAACGAATCACACAAACAGATAATGAAATACAGAAGATGGATCAACAGGTGGTGGTGCTACGTGGAAAGAGTGGTGGTTGACAGTGGTTTGGGAAGAAGAAGACGGCGGTGTGACGGTGGTGAAAACTTTAGGGTTTCAGAATTTTGGTTTTGATAAAAAAAGTTAAAACATGAATTTACTGCGTATTTATAGGAACAGTGGTTGGGCCGCGTACTTGACTTTTAAGTGCGCAGGCCCAAAAGCCCAAGTCAAGTACGCAGGCCCAATCAAGGTTTATAGAAAGCTTGTTAAGTTCGCAGGCCCACTTAAGAGTTTAAAAAGCTGTTAAGTGCGCAGGCCCACAATCAACAAAATAGCCTTTTTAACCAAAGATTTGAGTTTAGAGATCAACCGTTTCTCACCTTTTGCATCAAGATCATACTAGTCATACCTGCCAGACCACATTTCAACTTTCCGTTGGATAGCTGTAGCCCAAGAAAAACTGTCGGTATATTTGTCCACTTAAATCCATGCCTCTCGTCTTTCAACATACTTTATATGATGATCTTTATCATGTTTTGGTAATATTGACGACATGTTAATGGACCCCACTTGTGCCAGGTGTAAGCCTACCAATCCTCAAGGTTTATTGAGATATAATGATGAGAGCTTCAGGTCTATGTTTCCATAAGCAGAGAAGATGATCATTATGTCAATCAGATGATGAGAGCTTCAGGTCTATGTTCCCATAAGCAGAGAAGATGATCATCTGATTGCTTTGTGAGCTATCTATATGTTTGCACGTCACTAACATTGCGTGTCTTTTGTTGCTCATTTTGATTTAATAGCCCCGCTTTGGTAGCTTGCACTCTTAGGTGTCTTTTGATTGCTTATGCACAAAATTTTCTGTGTCTTTTGATCTCTCAACCTGTGTATGACCGGACTCAGCTTGTGCAAACCTGAAACACAGTGGGAATCCAGCACCTCGTGTAGACTTTTTAGTTTGTCATCTTTTAGCAGTTTACTCAATTCCAGGCTGAATCTACCGACATGTCGTTGCTTGAAACCACAACGTCCTCTGGGTCCTATTCACATGCTGACAAATATGATTAGTCTCTTATCATTTCTCGATTGTTTTTGAAAAAGTTTTTAAAACTTGCAAATTTAGGGATCTACCGGTTTATTTCTCCCCCAAAAATCTTTATTTTATTTTAAAACATAAGATTTTTTTTATAATTTATTCACAAAGGTTTTTTTTTTTTTTTTTTTTTTTTTTTTTTTTTTTTTTTAAACTATTCAAAGTTGATCATTTCTAACCAAGTTACCAACTGACGAAAACGGGTTTTGTCGAAAGCTTTGGTAAAGATATCTGCCTTTTGATCAGCAGTATCTATAGGCAACACCTGTATGTACCCTTTGTCGTGCGCATCGCGAATTGAATGAATCCGAATTTCAATATGTTTAGTTTTCGAATGATCAATTGGATTCTTCACGATGTCACGACAGGCATCATTATCGATGTAGATAGGGGTTCTCATGATATTCAAACCGTAATCCAACAGCTGATTTTGGATCCACAACACTTGACAGCAACAACTGGATGCGGCTGTGTACTCAGCTTGAGCGGTAGATATCGACACAGTGGTCTGCTTCTTGCTCTGCCATGACACGAGCCTGTTTCCAAGAAATTGACAGCCACCAGAGACAGACTTTCGGTCAATCCTGCAACCTGCATGATCACTATCAGAGTACGCAATTAGGTCAAAATTGTCACTCTTAGGATACCATAAACCAAGTTTTGGTGTTCCTTTGAGGTAGCGGAAGATTCTTTTGACTGCAGTCTCATGAGATTGCTTTGGATTTGACTGAAAGCGAGCACAGCATCCAACTGCCCACATGATGTCCGGTCTGCTGGCTGTGAGATACATCAAGGAGCCAATCATAGAACGGTAAGTGTGCGGGTTCACAGAAGGTCCTTCAAGATCTGGTACAAGTGTTGTTTGAGCTGCAAAAGAAGTGTTGGATGGTTTGCAATCCGACAGGTTGTACTTCGCCAGAATGTCTCTTGTGTATTTTGCTTGATGGATGAGAATACCGTCTTCCTTTTGTTGGACTTCGAGACCTAAGAAAAATGATAGTTCTCCCATCATGCTCATTTCAAATTGAGACTTCATGATGCTTTCAAATTCCCTGCACAAATTTTCGTCAGTTGAACCAAAGATAATATCATCAACATAAATCTGAACAAGGATAGAATGTTTGTTGACTTCTTTGGTGAACAAGGTCATGTCGATCTTCCCTCTCGTGTATCCATTTTGTAACAGATATGAGGACAAGGTCTCATACCAAGCTCTAGGAGCTTGATGGAGACCATAGAGAGCCTTGTCCAACTTGTAGTATCTGTTTGGATGATGAGGGTCTTCGAATCCGGGCGGTTGGCACACATAGACTTCTTCTTTGATCTTCCCATATAAGAAAGCGCTCTTCACGTCCATCTGAAAGACTTTAAAATTTCGATATGAAGCATATGCCAAGAAGATGCGTATGGCTTCAAGTCGAGCGACTGGAGCGAAGACTTCCTCATAGTCAATCCCCTCCTGCTGACGAAATCCTTGAACAACCAGACGAGCTTTGTTCTTGATTACCACGCCACGTTCATCCATCTTGTTGCGAAAAACCCATCTTGTCCCAATAGGATATTTTCCTTCAGGCAGATCAACGAGCTCCCACACTTTGAGTTTTCTGAACTGAAATAGTTCTTCCTGCATGGCCTCAACCCAGCTTGCATCTCTAACTGCATCTTCAATGCTGAAAGGTGCGGCTTGAGATAAGAATGCTGAGAGAGCGGTGTTGAGCTTGTCTGTCTGATTTCTGGTAAGAACACCCTCACTGATTGGTCCAATGACATTTTCAATTGGATGGTTCTTAGAAGATTTGAATCCCATATTTTCTTCTTCTTGCACTTGTAGAGGAAGGTTCGAAAGATGATCTCCAGGTGTAGAAGAACTGGATGGTTCATTTACAGACTGCTGATTTGATTGTGTTCCTTCAGCATTTGACGTGCTTTCAGGAATGTTAGAAGTTTCAGCAGTAGTATCACCATTATTAAGTTGAGGAACAATAGGATCAGCAACCAGAGGAGAGAAACGGGTGGTAAACGGTGCGACTTCATCATCAGAAGAGTAGAGAATATTTCCAAAGGGAGATGAGCTTGTGGCTTGATTTTCAGGAGCTTGTTCTGCATGAGCTTGCTGTTCAGGAATGACAAAGTGATTGAACACAACATCCACATCAAAGAACCAGTCAGGACCGGTTCCAACATTGGTAGAGTTGGATTCTTGCCAGTCAACATAAAAGGATTCCAGAACCATCTTGGTACGTTTGTTGTATACTCGATAAGCCTTTTGACTAGACGAGTATCCAACAAAGAAACATTCGTCTCCAACAGCATCAAACTTCATGATATTCTCAAAGTTGTTTAGAAGAGTGCAGGAACATCCAAACGGCCTGAAATAATCGATGAGAGGTTTTCTTTTGAAAAGCAATTCATAAGCTGTTTTCCCACGAGGCTTGACAATCAAGACCCTGTTAAGAACATAACAGGCGGTATTCACAGCTTCTGCCCAGAAGATGATCGGTAACTTAGAGTCAATGAGCATGGTTCTGGCAGCTTCAATAAGCGTACGATTCTTCCTTTCAGCCACTCCATTTTGCTGAGGAGTCCTTGTAGCACTATATTGGAGATGAATTCCTTCCCGCTGCAGAACATCACAAAAGTTTGGTTCTTGAATTCTGTTCCATGATCACTTCTGATTGACTTTACTTTTAACTTGATTATATTCTCGATCAAAGGAACGAACAGCATCAAGGTCTCAGCAGCCTCACTCTTGAATTCCAGGAAGTACACCCATGTGAAGCGAGAAAAGTCATCTGTAATCACCAAACAGTAAGACTTTTTACCCAAGCTTTTTATACTGATAGGACCAAAAAGATCCATATGTAATAATTGAAGAGGAGAGTCAATTGAGTTCACTGTTTTGGACTTGTGCGATTTCTTATGTTGTTTACCTTTGGCACATGCTAAACATTTTTCAGAAAAAGGGAATTCCTTAGAAGGAAGACCTCTGACTAGATTAAGTTTAGAAAGTTTGTTTATATTTTTAAAGTTAACATGACCTAATCGCCTGTGCCATAACAGTGACTCTGACTCGGATGCCTTTGACAGTAGACAAGTCATTGGTTGTTCAGACTTTGCATCCCTCATGTTTATCACATAAGTATTGTTTTGTCTGGGGGCTTTTAGCATGATCATGTCAGTGGATGGTTTAAATCCTGGCTTTAGGAAGATGCATTCCATGTCGTTAAACAACACTGAGATTCCTTTGTCACAGACTTGTGATACACTCAATAGATTGTAGCACAGTTCTGGAACGTAGTTGACGTCCTCAAGTGTTAGCGCGTCAGAGACTACATCTCCTATGCCAACGATCTTTCCACCCTTCTCATTCCCAGCGAACGCTACAAATTCTCCATCGATGAACCGATAGTTCTTGAGGAGTTCTTTCAGTCCTGTCATGTGTCTTGAAGCGCCGCTGTCGACATGCCATAAATATCTCATGAGAGCTATCAGCCATTTTTGTAATTTATTCTGCACAAACAAAAACAAAAGAGAAACAAAGCTAAACTAAAGAAAATCTATGTACAGTGGAGATTTTGCCTGAAACTTAAGTAACTTTGGGAATCCAAGTTTGTTTAATTTTTGATCTGTCATGGTTTTCTCCCAAGATTGACTCTTGTTTCTTCCAAATTTGTGTATTTTTAACAAAACTTTTTACGGTTTCTTGAAGATTTCATAATTGATCCGAAAAAGAGTTTTGTGTTTTGACATATTTTTGTGATTTAGGTTTTATGTGACAGTTCTTGACCACGTGACCCTCTTTTCCACATCTGAAGCATTTTGAATGCTTAGGCTTGATCTTAGGAGAAGATCTGGACGATGATGGTTGTGATGTTCTTTTCTTGATCTTGTTTGATCTTGAGCTTTCGGTTGAGCTTGATTCTTCCCTGTTGCTACTTGATTCTTCATTGGTGTCCAGATTATTTAAGCTGGAGCTGCTCTCTGTATCACTCAGTGATTCTTCAGAACTTGAGGTACCTGTTTCACTTTGTGATTCTTCAGAACCTGATACATCTGTGGATGAGGGGATAAATTCTGGGATTTCCTCAGTGAGAAATTTCCCAAACCTGTTACGCTTAAGTTCTGGCACAAACACAGATGGTTTGAGCACATGATTATCATCAGAGAATGCAGCATTAAGATCAACACACACAGGAATAACATTTTCAACACAAGCATTAGATCGTTTGATAGGAGGCTTCCTATCATCGGGAGCCACAGCCCCTTTTAAATCAAGTTTACAGTCATCCAACCTAGTTAAACTATTACAGTCATCCATCCTAGGCAAACTATTACAGTCATCCGATTTAGTTAAAGTTTTACATTCATCCAAAATAGAATTGTTTTTTGAATTTTCATTGTTCCAGATAAACCAATTCACTGTTGAGTAATTGGCACCCGGATGTCCTAAACCCACTGTCTGGCCACCACAACACACATCATCCTCCACCTGAGCCTGTTGGGTCACATCTGCATTGCTTTTACTTATGTTAGTATTTGACTCAGATTCATCACATTTATTTTCAAAAAGGTCATTTTTTGGATGAGGTGATGGAATGGGTATGTATTCACTTTGGCTCAAGGGTAAGAATAGAGATCTTTCGATTCCATTCTTATCCTTATACCCAATTCCATCCTTTACGAATGATTGTCTCCCACACTCGATTATATCAGCTTGAGCCCGTTTGCTCACATTCCATTTATCCACAACAATTTGAAGACGAGTTGTCTCATTTCTAGATTTCTCTAGTTTTGAGGTTAAATCGTTTATCAGAAAATCTTTCTTAAGCACAAATTCTTTTAAAGTTTGCATTTCAGCTAGAGTTGCATTTAACTTTCGCTGATATGCCCACTCATTTTCTTTCATTTCAGAATTGATTTTACGAATGTCATCCATTTCCCTTAAAACTCGTCTGTTGTGTGATAAACAGTATGCGACAGCTGTAACACACCTAGGTGAGCACAGTTTAGATTTAATTTCTAAAGGAATATTTACCATGTCCCTTTCCTCAGCTTTCTTAGAAGAACTTTTCACCTCCTCAGCGACCTTCTCTGATGAAGTCTTCTCAGCTATCAGCGCCTCTTCCCTTTTCTGATCATTCATCTTCTCTTCAATCAACACACTCTTCAGTCCGACATTCTTCTGCATTTCCCCCTTTAGAACCTCAGCAGACGATCCTTCAACAGAGTTTACACCATTTGAAGATTTGGTGCAGATTGTGGCCATCAGGGCTTTGTTAACTTCAACTTCAGCAGCAGCTGCCTCTTCTCCCCAGTCGAAGTCTTCAACAACCAAAGCCTTTTGTGGTTCCTTATCGTTTCCCTCATTACCATCATTTATGGCCACCAACCTCTTTGCAGGCTTGATTTCAGCTTGGTTCAGTGTGGGGCATTCGTACTTGAAATGCCCGAGGACCTTGCAGTTGTAACACCTGATCTTGGACTTATCAAACCCAGCCTTTCCCATACCCACTCTTCTTCCGGTTCTGTCTTGAAAACGCTTCACTCGTAAAGTGATCATTGCCATCTGCCATTTCAAATCCATCTCTTCCATGTCATCTGGGTCAACCTGGTACATATCCTCTGGAGACATCATCTCATTCTTAATTTCTCCTGTCTTCAAAGCTTCAAAACTGCTCATGAAAGAGTTGAAAAGTTCCACATGTTCAGCAGCCAGTTTAGCAGCCTGTGGAGTTAGTGTCTTTGCAGCCTTTTCAGAATACATTGGAGCTTTCCCAGAACTTAAACTACCAATCCCTGCAGAATCCACATACGAATGCAACGAACTTGAACTCATATCACCAATTGGGGCCATTAAAGCCAGATTCTTCATAGCACTGCTGGGAGTCACCTTCGGGACAGTCTGATTCATTTCTCTTTTAGTGATGTCCATCTCAAATGATTTCAGAGTGTTTATGAGATCTGCCAAAGTAGACTGAGCATCCAAGTAGTCCTTTTTGATCAACATACATTGGACACTCCACTCCTTTGGGAGAGAATCGAGCAGCTTCTTGATGGAATTGCGGTTGTTTACAGGAATATCCGCTTTCTTCATCTTGGTCAACAAATTCATGAACCTGTCAATGTGTGAAGACAGACTCTCACCACGGATACTTCCAAACATGTCGTACTCCTTTTGAATCATATCCTGTTTGTTTTGCCTCATCTCTGCATTTCCTTCATAATACTCACTCAGAGCAAACCACAGATCGTGCGCTGATCCGTATTCTTCAAACATATTGTAAACATCGTTTGACAAAGCCATGGTGAGAGCACCGTAGGCTTTGTGATCTCTCTGCAACAGTTGTTTGTCGAGATCAGTGTATGTAGTGGGATCAGTGTTGAACACTTCTCCTGCATCAGTGGTTCTGGTGGGAATGTGAGGTCCGAGTTGGACTGAGTTCCATTGGGTGTGATCGTTAACAAAGTAGAAAGCTTTCATTCTGTTCTTCCATGTGCCATAGTCTTCAGCACCCATCAACTTGGGAATACGTGTTATAGTGCCGGTTTCAAGTTCAGCTTGAGTTATGGGGTTAACTTGGAATGAGTTGTTACCAGACATGATTTAAGATTGATTTTAGGTTGATTTTAGATTGATTTTAGGGTTTTGATTGAATTGATTAGCAAGTTATAGTCCAAAGTCCTTGAAAAATCAAAACAGTCCACAAGTTCGCAGTCTTAAGTACGCAGCCAGAACAAGTTCGCAGTTTGCACAAGTTCGCAGTCTAAGTTCGCAGTTCCTTGAAACCTGAAACAAATAAGAAGCAAAGATGATAAGTCCCTGATTCTCCTGTTAAGTACGCAGTCCCTGTAGCACACACTTTTGGCTTAAGTTCGCAGTTCAGCCAAGTCAGAGCAGCACAAGTACTCAGTCTTGACTGATCAGCCTGCGCACTTGTACAAGTACACAGACACTTAAACTCTCGTTTAAGATTTAAGTTCGCAGTAACCCTAGCCAAGTGCTCAGAAAATGCACCTTTTCAGTAAGTTCGCACACCAACTAGAGATTTCAGATAAGTATGCAGAAACCCTAGTTGTGGTGCCAGGAGAGAGAAAGCTATAAAGCCTTGTGTAAATTTAAGTGCTCACACAGACACAAGTGCACACACTTTTTGGCTTAAGTGCGCAGCTGTGGCTGTTAATAAGTGCACACCTTGAAATATCAAGTATGCAACTTATGAGCTAAGTACTCAACTCTTGAAACAAGTACTCACAAGCAAGAAACAAGTTCACACTTTATGAGTTAAGTTCGCACAATTAAGTACTCAATGCTTGAAACAAGTACTCAACTTTTGAGACAAGTACTCACAGGCAAGAAACAAGTACTCACAATCAAGAAACAAGTTCACAAATTTTGAGCTAAGTTCGCACAATTAAGTGCGCTGACTCGGCTGTTGTGATTTTAAACTTACCAAAAACATGTCCAAGAGTTTTTCAATTGTTTTTGAAGCTCTTGAATGATGTTTCTACTGAAAATAATAACTTTTAAACACCTTAGAAACACTTTTCACGAGATTTTAAGGCAAAACAATGAAAATATTCAAACTTTGATAAACACTAAAATTTTGAAAAACTTGATAGTAAAACTAACAAGGAGGGTTTTGATATCTTTAGATAGATACAATCTCGAGCACAGAGGCTCTGATACCAAATTGTAGTCCCAAAATACTAGATCTTAAGTGTGCACAAGATTGTTATCAACTAGAAACACCTATTGGTTAGGTGTTTTAGTTGATTAATCAAGAAAACTAAAGAACTAGATGAAGATTATAGAAACCGACACACAAGAAACATAAAGACACGATTCCATTAAAGATTTCTGCTGTGAACAACCATGGATTACACTAGATAAGTTCGCACTTTCTAGATAAGTTCGCACCTTTAAACTTGTGCTCTCAAAGATACATCAAAAACCCTAACCCTAGCTTCACAAATGAGGTTCTATTTATAGGAAAACCTGAGGACTGCGAACTTAACATTAAGTTCGCAGTCTCCGTGTACTAAGTGCGCAGTCTAGGGTTTTCTTCATAAACTATGCTATAATTACATATCTAACCCTCCAATTCTAACACATAACAAAACATGGTTAAACCTGGTAACTGTGGTCTCATATTAACCCAACAAGGTGTTTGGAGCTGATAAGCAACAATCTTCAAGTCAAATTGATGAATTGAAGACATATTTGTAGAAGTTGAAAGAGATGGAAGAGAACCGACCAAAGCCTGAAGCTGAAGGAAGTTTCTATAGATTTCATAATGCTAAATTCAAAGGCAGAGCGCTCGGGTGGACTTATTTGAGTAGACTGAAGTGTTTAGCTGCCAAATGGGAATCAGGAATTCTGTACTTCTACAGATTCATTGATTTGCTAACTCTACCGTATTGGGCGGTCAGAGATCTTTGCAGATTCCCAATGTCTGGAGCTTCAGTGAATAATACACATGTCGGTTGGTGTGCTGATAAGCTAGTCTGGGAGAGCAGGACTAAGTGGAACAGATTCAAGCCTCAATATCCAAGAAGAAAAGTTCACAGGGATATTGATTCTAGAACTGGTCTGAAGAGGGTAACTTTGATCTACAAAGCACCTGAAGTGATGAGAAAAATACCTTTGATGCCTATGCCACAACATTTCAGTGCTGACTTTATATTTTGGTACTACGATTGGAGAAAGGCTGAAGCTGTGATTGTTTTGAGAGATGGGAAGGACAAATACAAGCATGTTCATGTATTTGATCCTATGTGGTTGATTAACTGTACTTTCGAAGACATCATCATGCTTTGCTACAATCCGATTCATCATGATCCTAACGATGCTGAACAAGCAAAGAAGTATACTCAAGTTGTGGGAGTTTGTTTTGCGTATGACATAAACTCGGGAAGTAACTTGGATACCAAACTTGGTAAAATGGTGAAGATGGCTAATGTGTCAAAACCAGTGAAAAGAAAGTTGGAGCCTGAAATGACAAAAGAGCAAAAGAAGCAGCTCAGGATTTATTTGTTGAACAAGGCGATGGACGAAGACAGAAAACGATCCAATCAATAGTCGAGGGGGAGTTTGTAGATGCACGAAGTGCGACTAGTGATTGGATCTACAAAGTTAACATATGTTAGAAAGTTCTGATGGGTTGAAAGTGGAAATAGTGGGCGAATGTAGAAGTATTTGGGCGAAGGTGAAGTTATAATGGGCGAAGGTAGAATGAAGCTGATCAGAAGAACACATTCGTACCCTAGTGTGGGATAATATGGAAGAATTCCACATTCGACCATCACAAGTGGGCGAATGTGCAGGTCCTATAAATAGATTTTGTGAGTTTTTGAGTAATAGAGAGTTTTAGTTGAAGTGTGTGTTCAGATCAGGTTCTAGGTGATTTTGTGAAAGTGTCTGGATTGATTAGATTAACTAGGATACTCATTGTAACAAGTTTTTATGAATGTTAATCTATGAAAAAGCTTTGAAAATGATGTTTACTGTGTTTTGATCCGAGTTTTATCAGTTTGTTCATAACTAGGGTTTCCGCACCTGGTTTTGTTACTTGTATGATCATATATTCCTGTTTTAGCTAAAATCTTTCGTTCACAATTAGTATTAGTTAGTAGTTAAAACAATCGTTTGTATGAAATCAAGTTTTGTATGAATTTGGCGTTTTTCATGTTTGAATCTTGATGATCATAGCGCAACCTTGTTTCATTGTTGTTAGATTTGTAGTTGTGTTTGGATGACTTTGATGATTGTCGAATGTGTTAGGCGGATTACTTGTTGAAGAAACCGTCCGTTTAATCGTCCGATAGTAGACTAGTTAACTTGTTAATAAAGTTTACACCATGAAACTGTAACCGAGTATTGGTTTGGTTAAAGTCACTCGGATAATGATTATAGATGTTTACCGGCACGTAAAAGAGTCAAAAAAGCTTAATGGTGTTGTTACCAATCTTTGACACGGTTAATCATCTTTGTTAGTTATTTTGGTGAAAATGGCGATATTAGTAGATTTGTGTTCAAAGTTGGTAAAATGGAATAGGTTGTGAAATGCTCTACTTTATGCTAGTCTAGGTGGTCGTATTGTTTGTTCGATATTGCTTTCCTTAACTAGTGCGGTTGATGACTCCCGAATGGTGATACTAACCTATCTTTAAAGATTCTCATGAGATCATATCAGCTGCGCGCTAATGAACGACTTGAAGTGGTTAACGTGTGTATTCGTGTTAGCTTTCTGTATAGTTGTCATGTTAGGATGCCCGAGAGGGAAACTAACTGTCGGAAAATGGGAATGTTGATCACGCCTTTATTTCTTATTATATGTAGATGACATGCTAGGGTTGGCGTATTATAGTTTATATAGTTATATTTTCTATTTGGAGTCGTAGTTAAGTTATTTACATATGTTAGAATTAATCTAGTTATAAACAAACTCAACTTATCTTTTCCTACTGGTGAATCGGGGATAGAGTTTTAGTACCATTGCTCCGCGCGCGTCCATGGATCGATATCTGGTTCTTATCTGTACATTACTACATATATGACAGGGTACACTTGCCCTATTGTGTGTGTTTTAATATTAAGGTCTAAAGCATTTTTATAAATATTAAAGCAGAAACGTGTGTTAAAATCCATTGAAAAATATGCGTACTAGCGCGCACGTCAAGTTTTTGGCGCCGTTGCCGGGGACGCGACGAGCTTTAGGAACGAACCGAGTCAACTTTTTACCAGTGTACATACTTGTGAATACTTTTTTATACTTCTTTGATTTGTTATTTTGTTCATTTATTTGCATATATGATTCTTTGAATGTTTATTTGATTTATCTGTCTGTTGATATTTTGGATTGATTTTAGATTGGTTCATAGGTTTGCACATATATTCGTTCACATATAGGATTGTTTGATTGATTATTCGTTCATTAGGATGTTGATAGATTTAATTGATTGATTATTGGATTTATTGGTTTATTTATGAATTTGATTTATTCTTTATTTGATTGATTAGATTTATTTGTTCGTATTTGAACTAATTATTAATTTCATGCTTTGAATAGTTTTATGCTTTGTCTGTTTGTTTCTGTTCATTTTGTTGATTCTATTGGTTTTTATTTGATTGTTATGTATATATACTTTTTATTTTACTTAAATATACAATGGAAGTCTGGGTATGCTATGTTTAAATTTGATGGTTCGGATGCTTTTATGAAAGATTTGGGTTAAGAAAAATTGGGAAATTTATTTAATATAGAAGTGGTTTTAATAAAAATAATTTTCTGTGAAAAATGCTTCCTTGCGATTTGCAAAGAAGCTGGGCTTATGGTTCCGCTTTAAGCGAGTTCCTAATTACCCCGGGTTTTATCTTTTATTGTTCGCGATACGCGAACAGGATCACCAGAGTCCTTCGCGTGACGTGAATAACCGTTATCTTCCGTTTTTAACTCAATACATTGGCATCCATCATCGTTTCTATCCATCAACTTCCGTTATATTGATTTTCGGTGAAAAGGGGTTGTTTTCGTGCAAGCAAAAGACGGTCTTTATCTTATTGCAACGCGCGAGCGCCTTAAGTCATTGTAGTCACTTGCGCCACGCGAGAAGCGGTCTATACTTCTTCGCGATGCGCGAGCGATTCAGATTTCGCTGAAAATATTGTATATTTTCATATTTTATATATTATCATAATTTAAGTTTAGTGTATAGTTTTTGGTATATTGATTTGTGTATATCTCTTCCATTTTTCTTGAATCGAGTCTGTAATTATTTCTTCTGTAATTATTTTGTACATTGCGTCAGTTTAAGTATGGGGATGGCCGATGTCTGTTCATTGCTCGATCGATCTTCTCGCCTGTACTCAATCTCCATTCGGGCGAAAGCGATCTTAAAGAAAATCATATATGAAAACAGCCATTCCTAGAAGTTTAAAGTCCAAGTTGGACTTGGTTTGAAAGTCAACAGGACTGTCTCGATCGAAAATTCAGAGGGCTTGACTTTCAAAGTCAACGGTCATAGATTGAAAGTCTACATAGACAGACCGGTTGACCAATCCGTAGAGGTACTTGATCTCTACGCCCCGCGCACCTAAACAAGCGTCGGGAAGTGAGTCTAGCTAGTGACTCGTTAATAAATATCGCACGGCGTGTATGGGCACGCCAAATTGTATAAATCTTCATAGCTTAGAGTAGTTGTAGTTAAATCGCTTAGTTTCTAAATTGTTTGTTTAGTTTATTTTTAGTTATCGCAGGTTTGATTCGCGCCTTGTGATCGTGTGGAATGTCGCTTCAAAACCATGGTATTATGCTAGGAAGCGTCTCAAAACAGGTATGTAGTTGTTTGTGTCGAAACAGAGCGAGTGCAGGCGATTTTGGAGGCGAAACTGCAGCAAAAATCCACATCAGCTGCAGTGAGCGGCCGCTCCAAACGCCCAGGTCTCATGAAAAAAAAAATTGAGCGAGCGGCCGCTCGAGCGGTCTGTTCAAAAAATAATGATGGCAAAGTGGGTATTTCATTTAAAACATACGTACCAACCCTAATAAACTTATACTCGGCCGCTCACACTCATTTTTCTCCCAAAATCCTGCACTTTACTCTCTAAAACTCTCAAGAACACAAAACCAACAAAAACCCTTCAATTCCACTTCAAATCTTCAAAGTCAAGGTATGAATCTCTAGTTTTCTTGTTATTTTTCTTGTTTTAGTGTAATGTAGTGTAGATTTTTGCATTTTTCTCAGGATTTTTAGGGTTCCTTCATAATGTTTAACAAACCCTAGTGTTCTTGGATGGATTGTTTGCTTTGTTAGTGTAGATTAGTGGCTGATCATTGTCCAAATCTTTGAGTTTTTGGGTTTTCTTCATAATGTTTAAACCAAATCCGAAAATTTTTAAAGATTTGTGTGATTTTATAACCTTGTGTTTAGTATAGTTTAGTATAAATGTAGATTAATTTCATAATAGGGTTGTATGCTAGTGTAGATGTTAGTGTAATTTAGGTTTGTTCTTGGAATTTTGGGGATTCTTCATAAATGTTTAAACATCCCTAAATTCCTCATGTTTTAGGTTATAATTTGTTGTTCATGATCTTGATTTCTTGGGGTTTCCTTCATAAATGTTTAACAAACCCCCAAAACTTTAAGATTGTTAGTGTTTTGAATGTAGTTTAGATAGTTTTGTTTGGTTTGTTTGAATAAATGTGATGAATGGATAGCTTTGATGTGTTTATGCTTTTGTCAAGAATGGTGGTAGTGCAGGAACAGACGAGCACCGGTATGGATGCTCAATGCAGTCACCATGCTTTTTGGGATATCACCACCAGGGGAGTATTATTCTCCCTTTTCACACAATAGTTAGCTAATTCATAAATGCTTTCTATTTTTCACATTGGGGACAATGTGACGTTTATGTGTGGGGAGGGATTATATAATGTTCTAGTTTGTCCTCTTGTGTTTTTACTTATATATATCAAAAAAAAAAACTTTATAAGTACATATATGTATATATTTATAATAAACATCAAGCCTAACAAATTTTTGATAAAAATAACTTGAGGCGCGACAAACGGACGTGAAACTAGCATACTAAATCTGTACATTTGCACCCATTTCCTTCCGGTTACGTTAGCATTTGAGCCTATTAGTATAGATTTCATTTCTTTGACATGCTTATCGAGTGAGCCGGATGTTTTGTGTCATTTAGAACTTGTCATTAGCATGCTTGTTTAGACCAGATTCGTGTGAGATTGTATGAAAATGATTGAGGCATTTAGGATACCCTTTTGATTTAGCCTTTTCTTTTCGTTCTATCTGTTTCCCGCACCCAAAAAAATTATCCCCTAGTTAACCATGTTGAGCCTAATCCCGTGTTTTTTCTTATTCACCATACCATTTCACCACTAAACCAAATTTGGCCTTTTTCTTTTAAACCTTTTGTGTTAAAACTCGGTTTAGGTTAATGTTTGACTAGTTTTTACGTTGTAAATAGTTCTTTTTTGGGTTTGTATATTTAGAGCTCGTTTGTTGTTTATTTGTGTTTTAGTTATCAGTTATACTATATAAAAAAAATCCAGAAAATTCCAGAAAAATAGAACGCCCAAAAATAGGGTGAATTAGTAGTGTTCGAGCAGTTTTCGGGGCAATAAAGTTAGAAGTTGTATGTTTAGCTCGATTTAAATAAAAATGGGTTATATTCGCATGTGTCTTGTACAGTTGCAGTTGTTTGTGTCTAGTTAGACTTAACCGCCGAGTTTTAGCCGATTCGTCACTGTATATATATCCATTCCACACCCTTACCTCTGCCTGACATTACACCCCTTATAAGACCTCGTGATTTATACTGTTTCACACGATAGTTGGTGAAGATTAGATCTTTTGACAAGCTTATGACATTGCACAATTCATTATCTTGGCAATGGAGCGATCTACACATACACATTACACGTATGTATCATAAAAAAAAACCGAGTGTGTGTGAACATTGTGAGTCGTGTACGGGTTAGCGTGCTTTGTGGATCGGAAGTGAGTCGTTGCTTTTCAGTTATCTAAACACCTGTTTATATCTACTGTGGGCTTGATTATTATCGTCTGTACAGGTTATATTTTGTCTTTGTTGCCACTTGGCGAGTTTTTCGTTTATTTCAGTTTTGTTGTTTGCTTGAGGACAAGCAAAGTTCAAGTGTGGGGAGGTTTGATATACGTTAATTTACACATATAAACTTCCCCGTTTAACTCCCATTTTCAGACGTTTTTGACCTTATACACATGAATTGGTACTTATTTGGGTATCTTTGCGATTTCAGGTCTTAAACGATGTCCCGGAAGCATAACAGACGAAAAAACGGAGTTTTCAGCGCGAAAACGGGAACTCAGGCTCTGTGAGCGGCCGCTCACTCCCTGTGAGCAGCCCGCTCGCTCATCCAGATATTTCCAGAAGCCCTACGTCAGCTCTGCCACTTGCCTGTAAAGTGAGCGGCCCGCTCACTCCCTCCGAGCAGCCGCTCACAGGACCTGTTCAGCTTTAAATACTCCATTTCAGCCACTGATCGATTATTGGATCTTTGGGGGGCGATTTCTGGCAATTTTCGGGGCTAACGAAGTGCTGCATAGGCGTGGAACAAGCACGGGAATCCATCCGATCCATCCTTCATCATCCAATCCAACTCTTTAGCAATCTTATGGTTTGATCCTTTAAGCTTTCTTAGATACAAATCTGATTTTGTTTGCTATTTTGATGTTATTTTAGTTAATCGTACGCCTACGGGCAAGAACATTAGTATTAGTTAGTAGTTAAAACAATCGTTTGTATGAAATCAAGTATTGTATAAATTTGGCGTTTTTCATGTTTGAATCTTGATGATCATAGCGCAACCTTGTTTCATTGTTGTTAGATTTCTAGTTATGTTTGGATGAATTTGATGATTGTCGAATGTGTTAGGCGGATTACTTGTTGAAGAAACCGTCCGTTTAATCGTCCGATAGTAGACTAGTTAACTTGTTAATAAAGTTTACACCATGAAACTGTAACCGGGTATTGGTTTGGTTAAAGTCACTTGGATAATGATTATAGATGTTTACCAGCACGTAAAAGAGTCTAAAAAGCTTAATGGTTGTATTTGAAGAATTTTAGCTATAGACAGGAAAATATGATCATACAAGTCACAATTCCAGGTGCGGAAACCCTAGAATTGAACAAAATGATAATACGCAAATCACAACACACAAAATACCTTTTCAATCAACATTTTATAGATAACTTATTTCAAAACATTCAATACAAAGCCTTTTCAAGTTAATCTATACACTTTGACACAATCTTAATCTAGAGAGCTACCTGACCTTAACACACACACTATTACCAACTATTCTAACTTACAAATCAAGCAAAAACTATTTATAGACTCTGCACGTTCGCCCCTTTTCATGGTGCGACATTCGCCCTCTGCCTAGGTAGGAACCTACATTATATCTTGTCAGCTTCCACATTCGCCCACTTGATTCTTCCTTCGCCCTTCAATAAGTCACCTTCGCCCTCTAATAATCACCTTCGCCCATGTACAAATCTTCTAACATATGTTAAGTCACAATCCGAAGCATTAGTCGCATAAAATGCATCTACAAACTCCCCCTCGACTATTGCTCGGATTGCCTTCTAGCCTCGTCCATCTCCTTGTTCATTAACTTGATCCTCAGCTGCTTCTTTTGTTCTTTAGTCATCTCAGGCTCAAGTTTTCTTTTTGTCGAACGCTTCGGTACATCAACCACCTTCACCTTCTTGCCCAACTTCATATCCAAGTTGCTACCGGAGTTGATATCATACACAAAGCACACTCCGACAACCTGTTGATACTTCTTCGCTTGCGATGCATCATTGGGATCCCTATATATCGGGTTATAGTAAAGCATGATGATGTCTTCGAACGTACAGTTAATGAGCCACATCGGGTCAAAAACATGTATCTTCTTATACTTATCCTTCCCATCTCTTAACACTATCACAGCTTCTGCATTCCTCCAATCATAATACCAGAAGATAAAGTCTTCACTGACTGCAATGCACTTAAGTCTTCCAAGATACTTCCAACCAAGAGCTTTGCCTTTAAACTTTTGGTTGTGATATCTATAGAATCCACCTTGAGCTTCCGGCTTTGGCCTCTTTTCATCTGTTTCTTTCAACTTTCTTAACAAAGTCTTCAGATTATCATTTTGTTCAGACGGTTTCTGCTTATCTTCACCAAACACCTTCTCAACAAATTCTTCACTTCGTTTCTCAGCTTTCTTTCTAGCTTCCCTTTGACGTAATTCGGTGAAGTATGGGAATACTTCATTCTCATCAGTCTCTCTGAAGTATTGAGGGTACTCTTCATGAGTAATGTCCCCTATCTCAATCTCCTCCATCTCTGGTGTATGTTTATCATCAGAATGATTTCCAATATCCTTTTCAGGAATATTTGGAATCATTTGATCTGCCATGATCTCTTCCAGTGTCTTCCCCACTCGCTGTGCTATACCTCCTAAAATCTCCTTAGCCACAGCAGCAGACACTTCTCCCTCTTCCAGATCAGGATCATTATATTCCAACTCATACCTCATATCCTCAGTCTGAAAGATCTCAGCAAATTTTCCAGTGAATTCAATCGTCTACTCTCTCTTCTCCAACATCTCACGATAAACATCTTTAGCATCATCAGACAAAGATCTCACTTTCTCATTCCAGAATATACTCTCATCTGAATCTACATTCTCTCCTGATTTCTTCTTCGAACTCGACTCTCCTGCATCCCCCTTCTTAGTCTTCCTCTGTTCAAAGGTGAATTTGCTCGACTCATCTCCATCATCATCATCACTACTGTTGGATCAGTGGCCTCTTCTAAGAACACTTATGTGTTACAGATTTATGTAAGAGTTAATGAGCAGCGGAATAATAAGTGTTTAAAGATTAAAAGATCACTTTTAAGAGGAATTATTACTCCCCCTTGACTGAGTAGTAAATGAGAAACAATAAATACAGTTCAAGTATAAAGCAGTAAAGCAATTTATGTTTCTCAGATGTGAAATGGATTATAAGTTCAAAGCCCGAAGGATTTCAATTTATTTCAAAGGAAATTGAAAAATATCACATATCTAAAATAGATGAACAAACACATCTATTTATAAACCAACATACAAAACTGTTGTCTGAAGTAATCTAAGATATTTAACAAAGATATTATGCTAAGTTAAGCCTACAACAGTCTGTACATCGAAACTTGAAATCAAGACTTTAACAAAACAATATAATAATAAACTGCTGATGTCTTCAGTCGGTTAGAAGCTTCTGATGACAAAGTGCTGATGAGTGACAAACTGCTGATGAGTAGTTTGTCTTCAGTAGTTCTTCAGTGTAGTTTCTGGTTAGACTTCAGAACTTCTGATGAGTTACTCTTCAGTACTTTGTGATTTTGTTCTTCAGTACTTCTTGTTTCTTCTTCAGCAGTTGTTTCCATACTTAAGCAGAATATGATTTGGACTAAGGTTATCAAAAGGTGGTTTCTTCAATCCTCTTTGTCCCAACAACTACTATCACTCGCATCATCATCATCATTTTTACTACCCGATCCCACAACATCATCATCTTTATCATCCTTACCAGATTCATCATCAGAACCTTCCTCTGATTCATCCTCTTCATCATCTTCTTTCTCTTCATCTGAGGGCTCAAAGTCTACTTGCTCCTCCTCTTTTTCTTTATCCTCCTCTCCATCCTTCAACTTTGGAGCTTCTCCATAGAGTTTATCAAGTAGATCACTCATCCGTTTGTTTTCTTTCTTCAATTCTTTGTTATCAACCTTTACAATCTTTATCATTCTTCTATTTCTATTGCACTTTTCCTCAAGTTCTTTCTTATCTTCTTCAAGTTGCTTCAGCTTCCTATCAATCTCATCCTGATTTGTTTTGGAAGCAACCACAATCTGAAGCATCTTTTCTTCATTCTTTTTGAACTTATTGATTTCAGCTTGTTGAGCAACAATCATCTTCATCATATCTTCCATTTTCTTGTTAACTTGTTTCATCACATCGTCTGAAAACAGTAACCTTTGACGACTTGGAAGATTCTATCACAGTTGTCTTCTCTTTCTCAGGCTTCTTGAACATGTTGAGAACATTTTCTAAAGTAGTTTCAAAGTCAGAAACTACTTCAGGCTCTTTTGTCTTCTTCTGTTTCTTAGAAGCAGGTGAAGTGACCTTAGATGATGTACCAGCTTCAGGCACTTTCTTACCTTTCAGCAATAGTTCAATCTCTTTCTCTCTTAGTTTCTTCATGCTAACTTTCTTAGCCATCGACTTGTGCTTTGGCTTCTTCAAGTTAACCACCACTGGTGAACCTTCAAAATCTCCAACATCAACACCTAACTCTCCTTCCACATCAATCAGATCTTTCTGTAATGCTTCTTCAACAGATTTGTTGAGTGATTCAGACTCCCCAACCGCAGTGGCCTTGCGTTTGGTAGTCTTAACCAACTCAGCTTCAGAGTCCCATTGCTCTTCCTCCTCAGTTTCCTCTGAATCTACTGAATCTTCATCCACCAAACTAGTACCTTTCTTTGCAGTTGTTTTCTTTCTTGCACCTTGTTTCTTTGACTCACCCTCATCAACCTTTGCTTTTCCCTTCCCTTTGACTCCAGCGTTTTTAACTTGCCTCTTCCTTTTAGTACTTGCATCAGCATGCACTAAAGGATCATCAGTATCAGAATCACTCTTGTCGTGTCTTGCTTTGTTCAATCCTGGGTCAGTGTAACCCGGATTAACTAAAGCGCCAAACAAACGTCTACTTGGTGGCTTCTCATTATCAGGCACACCCTTGTAACCATTCATTCTCACAAGCGTTCTGATATTCATGTGATCTTGACCTAACACCATTGTCGGATCTTTCCTCAAATTTGGATACTTGTTGTCAAAGATCATCATCAGGAATCTTGGGTACAACATAAACTTCTTGGACTTTAGACCTTTTAACATCTCCAGCATATGATCCAATATCATTCCAGCAATGTTAAATGGTTTGTTGAGAGTCAACGCAACCATTAACGAACTTAAGCTCTTCCTCATTACGTCGTAACCACCACTAACACACCCAAAGACACGAATGATCACGTGTGCAAAGTACTTAACTGCACACTGAGCTTTCCTTTGTGAAGTGCACCATCCGTGATTGGACCTTTGTACTTCATTCTTAAGAAACAAACTCTCTGCTCGGTCCATGATAGAACTCTGGGATCTGTACTCTCTTCAAACTTAATCTGGAGAGCCTCTCTGATATCTTCCTCGGTGATAAACATCTCCATTCCTTGAATTACGCTTCTGATAATAGTTTTGTCCTCCCAGAAATCATATTTCGCATTCTTCCAGAAATCCTCCACAATGTCTTTGTAAATAATTGCTGGTGTAGCAATGGCATGAATGATTCGCCTTCTCTTCAGAAAATCCACAATTCCTGTAAACTCTGTGTTCTTTAATACGTCACCGACATAGGCACAGCAATTATGCGGAGCATCAAACGGCCATGCTTGTGGTGCATTCTCAGCTTGAACTTCCTGAACTGGATCCTGAACTATAACATCTTCTACAGGAATCTCAACGTTTTCTGGTTGCTCGGCCATCTGAAAAACAAAAATCAGAAGAATACATCAAAACACACAAAAACGACAAACTTAGAAAATTTTAGGTTTTTAACAAATTCCACTTTCGCCCATTTTTCTTGGTAAGAATGTGGATTTTATGGCTCGAAAATGGAAAACAAGACCCAAATGTGAAAAGTCTTAAGACAAAATGTACATTCGTCCTTTTTAGTTCACCTTCGTCCCTTAGATTCTACATTCGCCCGTTTATATGGGTCGAATGTGAAACTGTTTTACCCCAAAATTTGAAAATTTGCATCAGTTGTGTTTTAACCCCTCATTTTGATTCAGACAACTCCTAACATAGCCGACTAAGCCTAAGTAACCATTAATTGTTGTTTTTATTCACTTCTTATTGGTTTTCACAAAGAATTAGGGTTCGTCACTTTCAAATAATCGATTATCAATCATAAACAATGAAATATCCTAATTCTTCCTATATTCTCCCCCTAAAACTAATAAGGATTGAATCCTCATCAAAAAATTGCATTAAAACAGTCTAAACAAGTCCAGATAAAGCATTCTAGGGTTCAAAAATAAAAACCCCAATTCCAACGTTGATTCTGGTCCATTACCTGTAAAACTATAGGCAAAATGATCAGAAATACGTAGGGAACAATATTTGTGAATCAATAGAAACAGGGCAACAAGATCTTGGAAGTTAGAAAAATTTTGAAAAAAATTCAGAATGGGAGTTCGAATGTGAAATGATATATATATAGATGGCCACCTTCGCCCTTTAGCAATGGACGAATGTGGAATATTTCCACATTCGTCCCAACTTAATGGCACGAACGTGAAAACTAGACCCGAAGGTAAAAAGTTTGAGTTAAAAAGCCACCTTCGTCCATATTAAAAAGGTTCGAAAGTGAAAATTTTCCACTTTCGACCCAATTAAGGGGCGAATGTGAGTTGGAAAATTTTGAAATTTTTACCAAATCACGAAATCGAATCCCGTTCAACATTTTTCAACACGTTAAGTCTCAAACACGCATTATTTCAGTTTAGAATGATACAAAGCTCAGATGGTTTCATCAAATCTCAGAAATTGACCATCAAACACCGTCGGTTATCTAAAAATAAAGCAGAAGTGTAAAACTTTGGTTTTTCTGAAATTTATATCAAAACACACCTAAAATCTTTTTGAGTTTTGTATCTTTTTGACAAACAAACTAAAATGCATAAAAGTAATTAAAGCAGTAAACATTTTGTGATATCCGGTAAGAGGATCATATCAGTTGTTTGAGAAACCTGATCACAGCGTTGATCTAAACTTTATATTATCATTAGAAACAGTATGTGACCCGGCAATTGTTGATATTGTGGTCCACATAAGCTCACATGCAGACTATTATGCAGTGCTTTAAAATGATACGATTTAGGTGTATTATACTAACACGTTGTGGTTCCCACACACACGACATACTCCCGTATCAAGAAATTGCACAAAGCTTCCTCGTAACGCGTGATTATGCCAGAGTTATCCGTTTTGTTACAAGATATATAGCACAGAGGTGTACAGGTCAGCAAACGAATGCAGCAAAGTAACATGTGCATATATACTAGGTTGAGGCTGATATCAACTACTGATTTGCATCAGTAAATTGATACGATGTAATTATGATCTTTGATCAGTAATAACATGAAGTTCCTCAATTCGGTAACTTTCGGTTTTGGCATTTAAGCTCTTTTAGCAAATATTCTGATTAAACTAGGTCCATAAATCAATACGACAAAAGTTTAATCAGAATATCCCGGATAACAATAACATAACGACCCGAAACCTCAGATTTTGGCAACTCTATCAAACGAAATTACGGTACTAAGACCATATACCCATGAGGTGTTCAGCCACGAACGAGTAGTTCGTTATGTTTGTATCAGTAATGCACGAAGTTATTAGTCTACGAAGCCTATCAGCACATCACACGTAATCAACACACGCCTCTTATTACTTTACATATCTTTAGCCTGTGTAAGATCCCCACTGATGTACTATCATTTCCTCTTTTAATCCTGGAAATCATTTTTTGGTTTTCTATTGTTATAACTTTTTGAATTTTTCAATGTTTTTGGTTTTTCTGATAAAAGACTCCCCCTAAAATGTAAAACATATTTTTGGGTTTTTGAATTTTTCAGAAAAACTGTAAAAACTTTAAAAGAAAATTTTAAAAACTAAAAAGCGATAAACCGAGGTGATGATCAGTCCTGTTTTTCTTTTATATTGTTAACTTTTAAAAGATAGTCAAATCGGGATCTGTCAAAAGCTTTTGTAAACAAATCTGCACGTTGATAGTCAGTATGAATTTTAACCATATCTATCAATTCTTTAGCGTAACAATCATGGATAAAGTGATACTTAATCCGGATATGTTTAGCTTTAGAATGATTGCCTGTATCTTTAGTTAATGCGATCGCGGCTTCATTATCACAGTGTATAGGGGTTTTAAGAAACTGCAAACCGTAATCCACCATCTGCTGCTGAATCCAGAGAACTTGAGAACAACAACTAGAGGCTGCTATGTACTCAGCTTCACAGGTAGACAATGCGACCGAGGTCTGCTTCTTACATTGCCAGGTGACTAACCTGCTCCCTAAAAACTGGCATCCAGCTGTCGTGGATTTGCTGTCCTTGTCACAGCCGCCCCAATCTGCATCACTAAATGCGATAAAGAAAAAATTATCGTCATTAGGGTACCAAAGTCCTCTTGAGGGACAACCCTTCAGATATCTAAGGATACGCTTGACCGCTGTCAGATGACTTTATTTTGGCTTCGACTGGAAACGTGCGCAGAGACATGTGGCGAACATTATGTCTGGCCGAGATGCGGTAAGATACATCAGAGATCCGATAATTGCTCTGTATGTAAACGGGTCCTTCAGCTCCCCCTTAGCGTCAACTCCAATCCCGTGATTAGGTTGAATCGGGGTATCCATCGGCTTAGAATCCTCCATCTGGAACCGGCTCAAGACTTCGGATACGTATTTTGTCTGGTGAATGAAGATCCCCGTTGGTCTTTGATCCACCTGCAAGCCGAGGAAAAACTGCATCTCCCCCATCGCACTTATTTCGAACTTTTCCTGCATAACACGTTCAAACTCCCTGCACAAAAGTTCGTTAGTTGAGCCAAAAATAATATCGTCAACATATATCTGGACTAGAAGCAAATCATCTCCTGTTTTCTTCGTGAACAGAGTACAGTCAACCAATCCGCGTTTGAATCCTTTCGACATGAGGTACGTGCTCAGCTCCTCGTACCATTGGCGCGGAGCCTGGTGCAACCCGTACAGTGCTTTGTTCAAGACGTACACCTTATCCCGGTGGATAGGATCTTCAAAGCCCGGTGGTTGACCGACGTAAACCTCCTCTTTGACTACTCCGTACAGAAAAGCACTTTTGACGTCCATTTGATACACCGTAAATTTCTTGTAGGAGGCAAACGCTAGAAACATTCGGATTGCTTCTATGCGCGCCACAGGTGCATAAATTTCATTATAGTCAATCCCCTCGATCTGATGAAAACCTTGTACTACCAATCTGGCTTTGTTCCGTACAATCACTCCTCTATCGTCTTTCTTACACTTAAACACCCACTTGGTACCAATCTTCTTCCGTCCTGGAGGTAAATCAGTGAGCGTCCAGACTCCCAACTTCTGAAATTGCAATAACTCCTCTTGCATCACTTCAACCCAGGCATCGTCCAAAAGAGCTTCTTTATATGTCCGCGGCTCGACCTGCGAAACATAACATGCAAACGACCAATCATTCTGACAACCAGATTTTTGTATTTTTGCATATAAAGCTAAAGCACCAAAACTTTCTGGTGAATTGACACTTCGTAGCTGTCCTCTTGTCATAACACTTCTTCCAGGGTCATCGATAACTTGCTCCAGCGGATGAATACGATGAATCCGAGATTCCGGATGTTCAGGTACAGTAACTCCCGTCTGAATAGTCAAGTTCTCTACTTCATCCAGATCATGACCCGTATTAGACGATGAAGCAACATCTGGATTTGGGTTCACTGGCGGTGCCTCTGTTTCATGTTCAAGAATAACTTCTTCGAAATCTCCATCATCTTCCGATTCTGAAGTATCTAAAGTTGTGGAAGCCTCTTGAAACACTTCTTCCTCCGGTACAGGAACATTGGTATCATTAGAAGCTATTGGAGGAGTTACGGTGACCGGACGCACCAATGGGGAAGTCGCTGCGTTTTCACACTCGTAAAGTAATCGGATAACAGCCTCTTTAACCAAGCTATCTAGATTGAATGATTCAAAGAAATCTTTGTAATCAAACATCCAATCAGGACCATTCCCTTGCACGTTCTGAGTATACCGTTGAACTTCTACGTTAGACCAATCCTCCACCTGTCGAGTTCTTTTGTTGAATACCCGTTTGAGCGGGGTTGCATATCCAACAAAATATCCCTCTTCAGCTTTCGGACTAAACTTCTCGCTTGGATTCAACATCGTGCACGGAGCCCCAAAAGGTTCTAGATACTCCAAGTTTGGCTTTCTTCGGTGTAACAGCTCATAAGAAGTTTTACCAAACTTCTTCACCGTTAAAACCCGATTAAGTGTATAGTTTGCCGCATAAATCGCCTCGTTCCAGAACATTACTGGAAGATTCGAGTCTGCTAGCATTGTTCTCGCAACTTCTATTAGAGTCCTGTTTTTACGTTCAGCAACACCGTTCTGTTGAGGGGTATACGGAGCCGAATATTCATGATGAATTCCTTTGCTTTCACAAAGTTCATCCATCTTGGCATTTTTGAACTCCGTCCCATTATCACTCTGAATTCTCTTGATCTTGAGACTATAAATGTTTTCCAATCGAGTGAACAGAACTTTCAGATTATTAAAGGTGTCACTTTTCTGATGCAAACACATAACCCATGAAAATCTTGAATAATCGTCAGTAACGACTAAACAATAAAGCTCTCCAAGATGACATTTGCGTTTGACAGGTCCGAATAAGTCCATGTGCAATCGCTCAAGCGGCATCTCAACAGAGTTTACTTTCTTCACTTTGTGGGACTGTCTGTGTTGCTTTCCTTTCTTATAGCTCACGCACTTGTCATTCCAATGGAAATGTTTAACATTCACGCCGTCGACAAGTCCATTTTTCACTAAGTGATTCATCTTTCTCAAATGAATATGCCCCATTCTTCTGTGCCACATTATCGATTCCTTCTTAGTAGCTTTTGATAAGAAACATGTCACTTGCCCCTGGGATGTCATTGCCTTGGACATATCAAGAATATAGAGATTGTTGACGCGAGGTGCCTTCAACATAACCCACTCTTTTGGAATTTCGAATCCCGGTTTGAGAATGTAACAAGATTTGTCATCAAAATAAACAGTAAATTGTTTGTCATAGATTTGACTGACACTCAACAGATTATAATCGATCTGCTTCACATACGATATCCTCTCGAAACTCACAATACCATTACTCACGCTTCCTTCCATTGTGATATATCCTCCTTTGTTCCCGGCAAATGCAACATACCCTCCATTTATATTCTTCACATCAAACAACAAAGCTAAATCCCCTGTCATGTGGCCTGAAGCTCCACTATCAACAATCCAAAGATTGCTAATAGGGCCAGCTGAAGCTCCCTACACACATCAAGTAAACATGTCAGCTCTTTCGGGGGACCCAAGCCTGTGTGGTCTTGGGTCTTTGACTATCACTTTTCAAAGTTTCATTTACTTCAACATTTTGTTTTGGATCGATCTTTTTAGGATCATTCAAAACTTTTTCAACTTTTTCATTTGATTTTGAAGTTGAGGCTCCCGGAGTACCATTTGGTGTCCAAGATTGTTCTGAACGTTTCAAAATACGAATCTGATACCACTTTGTAATTGAAGAATTTTAGCTATAGACAGGAAAATATGATCATACAAGTCACAATTCCAGGTGCGGAAACCCTAGAATTGAACAAAATGATAATACGCAAATCACAACACACAAAATACCTTTTCAATCAACATTTTATAGATAACTTATTTCAAAACATTCAATACAAAGCCTTTTCAAGTTAATCTATACACTTTGACACGATCTTAATCTAGAGAGCAACCTGACCTTAACACACACACTATTACCAACTATTCTAACTTACAAATCAAGCAAAAACTATTTATAGACTCTGCACGTTCGCCCCTTTTCATGGTGCGAATGTGGACTTTGTCCACATTCGCCCTCTGCCTAGGTACGAACCTACATTATATCTTGTCAGCTTCCACATTCGCCCACTTGATTCTTCCTTCGCCCTTCAATAAGTCACCTTCGCCCTCTAATAATCACCTTCGCCCATGTACAAATCTTCTAACATATGTTAAGTCACAATCCGAAGCATTAGTCGCATAAAATGCATCTACAATGGTGTTGTTACCAATCTTTGACACGGTTAATGATCTTTGTTAGTTATTTTGGTGAAAATGGCGATCTTAGTAGATTTGTGTTCAAAGTTGGTAAAATGGAATAGGTTGTGAAATGCTCTACTTTATGCTAGTCTAGGTGGTCGTATTGTGTATTCGATATTGCTTTCCTTAACTAGTGCGGTTGAGGACTCCCGAAAGGTGATACTAACCTATCTTTAAAGATTCTCATGAGATCATATCAGCTGTGTGCTAATGAACGACTTGAAGTGGTTAACGTGTGTATTCGTGTTAGCTTTCTGTATAGTTGTCATGTTAGGATGCCCGAGAGGGAAACTAACTGTCGGAAAATGGGAATGTTGATCACGCCTTTATTTCTTATTATATGTAGATGACATGCTAGGGTTGGCGTATTATAGTTTATATAGTTATATTTTCTATTTGGAGTCGTAGTTAAGTTATTTACATATGTTAGAATTAATCTAGTTATAAACAAACTTAACTTATCTTTTCCTACTGGTGAATCGGGGATAGAGTTTTAGTACCATTGCTCCGCGCGCGTCCATGGATCGATATCTGGTTCTTATCTGTACATTACTACATATATGACAGGGTACACTTGCCCTATTGTGTGTGTTTTAATATTAAGGTCTAAACCATTTTTATAAATATTAAAGCAGAAACGTGTGTTAAAATCCATTGAAAAATATGCGTACTAGCGCGCACGTCAGATACTGAGGTTTAAACATACTCCACCTCGTTCTGCTCTCCCAAGATAGTTTATCAGCAAACCAACCAACTGCATCACTATTCGCTGAAGCACCTGTCATAGTAAATCTGCATACGTCTCTCACCACCCAGTACGGTAGAGTCTGAATGCTATGCATCTCAAATACCTCAAATATTTCCAACCTAAGGCTCTGCCTTTGAACAATTGGTTGTGAAACTTATAAAATCCACCATGTGCTTCAGGTTTTGGTCGTTTATCGTCCATTTCCTTCAGATTCTTCAACATAGTCTTCAAACAATCACTTTGTTCAGTTGTTGGTTTCTAATTACTCTCTCGAAATACATTCTTCATGAAAGTATCACTTTTCTTCTTTGCTCTATGCTCTGCTTCATTCATATTCACTTCAATAAAGTCTGGGAAAACATCATTACTTTTATCTCTGAAGTATTCAGGATATTCCTCGTGTGTTATATCCTCCATTTCAATCTCTTCTTTCTCAAAAGATTGTTCATCAGAATGATTTCCTGTATCCTTTTCAGGAATATCAGGTATCACCTGTTCTGTCATAATCTCTTCAAGTGTGTTTCCCACTTGTTGCGCAATACCTTCAAGTATTTCTTTTGATACAGCAGCAGACACTTCTCCTTCTTCAAGATCTGGATCATTGTATTCCAACTCGAATCTCATATCATCAGCTTAAAAAATCTCAGGAAACTTTCCTGTGAGTTCGATTGTCCAGAGTTTCTTGTTCAGCATCTCTCTGTACAAGTTTTTGTCATCATCCAAATATCATCGTCACCATCTACATTCGCACCAGATTTCTTCTTGGAACTAGATTGACTTTCACTACCTTTCTTACTCTCTCTCTCTCTCTTCAAAACTAAACTTACTCGCATCATTATCATCATCATCATCATCACTACTATTATCATCCTCATCATTCTTTTACTCACCAGATTTCCCATCAGCATCATCATCATCAGATCCATCATATGATTCATCATCATCATCTCCTTCATCTGATGAGTCCTCAAAATCTACTTGTTCTTCCTCTTTCTCCTCTTCCTCTACACCATCTTTGAGTTGAGGAGCTGCATGCTCCACTTGGCTCGGGGGGATATAGCTCAGTTGGTAGAGCTCCAGAAAATATCATCGTCACCATCTACATTCGCACCAGATTTCTTCTTGGAACTAGATTGACTTTCACTACCTTTCTTACTCTCTCTCTCTCTTCAAAACTAAACTTACTCGTATCATTATCATCATCATCATCATCACTACTATTATCATCCTCATCATTCTTTTACTCACCAGATTTCCCATCAGCATCATCATCATCAGATCCATCATATGATTCATCATCATCATCTCCTTCATCTGATGAGTCCTCAAAATCTACTTGTTCTTCCTCTTTCTCCTCTTCCTCTACACCATCTTTGAGTTGAGGAGCTTCATTATATAGTTTATCTAACAATTTGCTCATTCTCTCATTTTCTTTCAACATCTTTTTGTTCTCATCTTTCATCCCAGAAATCAATCTCCTGTTTCTTTGGCTACGATTATCAATTTCATCTTTTTCCTCTTCTAATTTCTTTAACTTCTTCTCTAATTCATCTTGATTCTCTTTTGCTGCCACAACAATCTGCAACATTGTTTCTTCATTCTTTTTAAACTTATCAATTTGAGCTTGTTGTGCAGTGATTATCTTCATCATCTCTTCCATCCTTTTAATCACAATCTCCATGACATCATCAGAAACAGTAACTTTAGGAACAGATGATGAAGCTTCAGGAGCTTTCTGTTTCTTCTAGAATAAATTCAAAACACTCTGTAAAGTAGTATCCAAGTTAGGAACTACTTCAGCTTCAGTAGTAGTCTTCTTTTGTTTCTTCGCAACTAGAGAAGTAACTTTCGATGAAGTGCCAACATCTGGGACTTTCTTTCCCTTCTATAACATTTCAACTTACTTCTCTCTCCTTTTCTTAGGGTTTTCTTTCACATCCCTTTTCGACATTGTCTTGTATTTGGGTTTCTTCTGTTTAACAACAACAGGAGAACCACTAAAATCACCAGCATCAAGACCAAGATCCCCTTCTCCACCATCTAAATTAATAAGACCTTGTTCTTCAATCGTCCCCTTTAAGCTCTCAGACTCTCCAGCAACAGTGGCCTTGCGCTTAGAGGTCTTCTTTAAAGTCTCATCAGCAGAATCCCATCTTTCATCTTCTTCTGTCTCTTCAGAATCAACTAACTGAGTACCTTTCTTTGCAACGCTTTTCTTTCTTTTAGTCTGTTTCTTAGCCTTTTCATCCTCATCAACCTTTGCCTTGCCCTTCCCTTTGGCTCCAACATTCTTTACTTGTCTTTTTCTTTTCATTGTCGCATCAGCATGAACTAATGGATCATCAGTATTAGACTCACTGTTAACATGTCTCGCCTTGTTCTCACACGGATCCTTATATCCTGGATTGATCAAATGCCCAAAAAAATTCTTGTGAGGTGGCTTCTCATTATCAGGAACACCTTTGTAACCTTTCATCCTTATCAAAGTCTTCAAATTCATATGATCTTGAACCAGAATCTTTGTGGGATCTTTCTTCAAATTTGGATACTTGATGTCAAAGATCATCTGCAGAAACCTGGGATACATCAGAAACTTCTTCGTCTTCAAACCCTTCAGTGGTTCAAGCATGTGATCTAGAGTCATCCCAGCAACGTTGAATGGTTTATTCAACACTAATGCAACCATCAACGAACTCAAGCTCTTTCTCATCACATCATAACCTCCACTCAAAGATCCAAATACATGAATAATCACATGAGCAAGATACTTGAATTGCAGACACAGTTTCCCTTTGTTTAAAGCACCATCAGTAATTGGTCCTTTGTACTTCATTCTCCGAAAGCATAACCTCTGCTCAATCCATGAAAGACTTCTTGGATAAGTCGGCTCTTCATCTCTAAGCTTTAAAGCTTGTCTGATATCATCTTCTGTAATCATAGCAAACTCCCCCTGAATCTCACTAACAATTGCAGTTTTAGAATCCCAGAAATCATAACGTGCATTCCTCCAGAACTCCTCAATGTGATCCTTATAAACGATAGCAGGTGTTGCAATAGCATCTATAATTCGCCTTCTTTTGAGAAAATCTACAATGCCTGAGGACTCAGTAAGTTTCTGCACCTCTCCTACAAACGCACAACAATTGTGGGCACTCTCAAATGGTAAATCTTCCACAACTTCTTGAACTGGAACCTCTTGCACAGGAACTTCACTATTTTCTGCTTGTGGTTCAGCCATTTGAAGATCTGCAAAAACGACATATTGAAAATTCGTTAAAAGCGAACATAATCAACAAATTTTGAAATTTTGGTTTTCAAAATTCTATATTCGCCCAAACGTGGGTACGAATGTAAGATTTTTGAAGTACGAAAGTGAGAAAATGGTTCGAATGTCGAACATTATAATTAAAACTCTACATTTGACCTTTAAAATCACATTCGTCCCTTGAAAAGCTACATTCGTCCGAATAAAGTCACATTCGACCCTATCCATTTGGTCGAATGTGTCTGTTCAAAGACCAAAAATCAAACATTGCAATCTTGCTTGTTTTAACATCTGTTTTTCATTTGTTTATCTCCTAAACTGACCGACTAACCATTTTAAACAATCAATTGTTACATTTTTTTAGTTTTAGATAGATTTAAATAACATTCTAGGTTAACCAGTTTTGACCTATCAATTTTAATCAATTAACCAATTATAAACCTAGATTGTTTGTTCTTCTCCCCCTAAATCTATCTAAGACTAAAACCTAATCAACAATTTTGATCAAAAACAACTTAAACTTGTCCTACAGTCATGGTCTAGGGTTTGTTCAAAGAACACCCTAATCTGTCTTTGTTTGTGATCAATTACCTGCAATTTTGGTATCAAAATGATGAGAAATCAACAAGGAATAAGAATCAGGAGTGAAAAACACAAGGGCAACAAGGTCCTAGGATTTTGAAAAATTTTGGAATGAAGGAATCGAATGAGAAACAGGTTTATATAGATGGCTACATTCGTCCGTTCTTGTTGGGCAAATGTAAAACTCATTCTACATTTGTCCCTATTAAAAGACCCGAATGTAGAATAAGGGTTCGAAAGTGCAAAGTATCACTAGAACCCTCACATTCGACCAATTTTGAAGGTTCGAAAGTAACAAAATTTCCACATTCGACCCAACTAAGGGGCGAATGAAAATTGGAAATTTTGAAAATTTGCCAGATCTCAAAATCAAACCCCGTTCAATCATTTTTAAACATTTTAAGCCTCAAACATTCATTATTTCACATTTAAATGTTACAAAACTCAAATTGGTTCATGAAGTTTCTGAAAATAATTATCAAACACCATCGGTTATCAAAAATAACTCAGAAATGTAAAAATTTTGGTTTTTCTGAAATTTATGTTAAAACACACCTAAAATCTTTTTGAGTTTTTGTATCTTTTGCAAAAACAAATGTAAAATGCAGAAATGTAAACTCAAAGCAGTAAATGTTTTATGATTTCCGGTAAAAGGATCATATCAGTTATTTGAGACATCTGATCACACCGTTGATCTATAGTATATATTATCATTAGAAACAATGTGTGATCCGGCAACTGCAGATATTGTTGTCCACATAAACACACATGCAGACCGTTATGCAATGCTTTAAAATGACACGCTATTAGATGTATTATACTAACACGTTTATGGTTCCCACGCACACGACATACTCCCGATTAAGGTATTTGCAAAAAGCTTCATCGTAACGCGTGATTATGCCAATGTTATCCGCTTAGTTACAAGATATATAGCACAGAGGTGTACAACTAAGCAAATTAATGCATCAAAGTAACATGTGCATATATACCAGGTTGAGGCTGATATCAATCACAGATTTTCATCAGTGAATTGATACGATGCAACTAATGATCTTTGATCAATAATAAACATGAAGTTCCTCAATTCGGTAACTTTTAGGTTTTGGCATTAAAGCTCTTTTAGCAAATATTCTGATTGAATCTACGTCCGTAAATGAATACGACAAAAGATCAACCAGAATACCACGGATAACAATTAACATAACCACCCGAAACCTCAGATTTTAGCAACCCTATCAAATGAAATTACGGTACTAAGACCATATGCCCATGAGGTGTTCAGCCACTAACGAGTAGTTTGTTATGTTTGTATCACTAATGCACACAATAATAGGTCTACGAAGCCTATCAGCACATCACAGGAAATCAACACACGCCTCATATTACATTACATTTATTTAGCATGTGTCAGATCCCCACTGATGTACTATCATTTCCTCTTTTTACTCCTAGAAATCATTTTGGGTTTTTCTATTTTTATGGCTTTTTGGATTTTTCAATGTTTTTGGTTTTCTGAATAACGACTCCCCCTAAAATGTAAAGCATATTTTTGGGTTTTTGAATTTTTCTGAAAAGCAATAAAAACATAAAAATTTGAAAACATAAAGTGATAAACCAAGGTGATGATCAGTCTTGTTTCTCTTTAATACCGTTAGCTTTTAAAAGATAATCAAATCTGGATTTATCAAAAGCTTTTGTAAAAAGATCCGCCCTCTGATAATCAGTGTGGATTTTGACCATATCGATCAACTCTTTTGCATAACAATCACGGATAAAGTGATGCAATTGCGGACTCGTTGTCACAGTGAATAGGGGTTTTTAGAAATTGCAAACCGTAATCAACCATCTGCTGCTGAATCCACAAAACCTGTGAGCAACAACTTGATGCTGCTACATATTCTGCTTCGCAGGTAGATAGGGCAACTGAAGTCTGCTTCTTACACTACCAGGTCACGAACCTGCTCCCCAAGAATTGACATCCAGCCGTTGTGGATTTGTTGTCCTTTTCGCAACCGCCCCAATCTGCATCACTAAAAGCAATGAAGTCAAAATTATCATCATTAGGGTACCAAAGTCCTCTCGACGGACAACCCTTCAGATATCTTAGGATTCGCTTGACTGCCGTTAGGTGACTTTGTTTCGGCTTCGATTAGAAACGTGCGCAGAGACATGTAGAGAACATTATATCTAACCCTTATTCAGTGAGATACATCAGAGATCCGACGATTGCTCTGTATGTAAATGGGTCTGTTAGCTCCCCCTTTGCGTCAACTCCAATCCCGTGATTAGGTTGTATTGGGGTATCCATCGGCTTCAAATCTTCCATCTGGAACCGGCTCAAGACTTCAGATACGTACTTAGTTTGATGAATAAAGATCCCCGTTGGTCTTTGATCCACCTGCGATCCGAGGAAAAACTGCATTTCTCCCATCGCACTCATCTCGATCTTTTCCTGCATTACTTTTTCAAAATCTCTGCATAAAAGTTCGTTAGTAGAGCCAAAAATAATATCATCTACATAAATCTGGACGAGAATCAAGTCATCCCCTGTTCTTTTGGTGAACAGTGTGCAATCTACCAAGCCGCGTGTGAATCCTTTGGATAGCAGGAACGTGCTTAGCTCCTCATACCATTGACGTGGAGCCTGGTGCAACCCGTAAAGAGCTTTGTTGAGAATGTAAACCTTATCCCGGTGGATAGGATCTTCAAAGCCTGGAGGTTGACCGACGTATACCTCTTCCTTGAGCACACCGTAGAGAAACGCGCTTTTGACATCCATTTGGTACACCTTGAATTTCTTATATGAGGCACACGCTAGAAACATGCGGATAGCTTCTATACGTGCCACAGGTGCATAGATCTCATTGTAGTCAATTCCTTCAACTTGATGAAAACCTTGAACTACCAACCGAGCTTTGTTTCTCACGATCACGCCTCTGTCATCTTTCTTGCATTTGAATACCCATTTAGTTCCAATCTTTTTCCTTCCCGGAGGTAAATCTGTAAGTGTCCAGACGCCCAGTTTCTGGAACTGCAACAACTCTTCCTGCATTGCCTCTACCCAAGCATCATCCAAAAGAGCTTCCTTGTACGTCCGCGGCTCAACCTGCGAAACATAACAAGCAAAAGACCAATCATTCTGACAACCAGATTTTTGAATTTTTGCATATAAAGCTAAAGGCGTCAAGATTTTCCGGTGAATTTGTATTACGAAGTTGTCCTCTAGTCATGACATTGCTTCCAGGGTCACCAATAACTTGCTTGAGCGGGTGAATACGATGAATCCGAGATTCCGGATGATCAGGTACTATAACTCCCGTCTGAGTAGTCAAATTTTCCATTGAATCCAGATCATTACCCGTGTTAGACGATGAAGCAACATCTGGATTTGGGTTCACTGGTGGTGCCTCTGTCGCATGATCTAGAATAGCTTCGCAAAAATCTTCATCATCTTCCGATTTCGAAGTATCAAGTGTAGTTGAAGCTTCTTAGAACACTTCTTCTTCTGCAGCATGAACATTTGTATCATTAGAAGCTGCTGGAGGAGTTACAGTGATCGGACACACCAACGGTGAAGTAGCCGCGTTTTCACACTCGTAAAGTAATCTTAGAACAGTCTCTTCAACCAAGCTATCTAGATTGAATGATTCAAAGAAGTCTTTGTAATCAAACATCCAGTCAGGACCGTTTCCCTGTACATTTTGAGTATATCGTTGAACCTCAACATTTGCCCAATCCTTCACCTGTCGAGTTCTTTTGTTGAATACCCGTTTGAGCGGGGTTGCATATCCAACAAAGTATCCCTCTTCAGCTTGCGGACTAAACTTTTCTCCTGGATTCAACATCGTACACGGAGCCCCAAATGGTTCTAGATACTCCAAGTTCGGCTTTCGTCTGTTCAACAGCTCATAAGAAGTTTTGCCAAACTTCTTCACTGTTAAAACACGATTCAGTGTATAACAAGCCGCGCAGATAGCTTCATTCCAGAACATTACTGGAAGGTTAGAATCCGCAAGCATTGTTCTTGCCGTTTCAATTAGAGTCCTGTTTTTCCTTTCAGCGATACCGTTCTGTTGTGGGGTATACGGAGCATAATATTCTTGATGAATTCGTTTATCTTCACAAAGAGCATCCATCTGTGCATTTTTGAACTCCGTCCCATTATCACTCCGAATTCTTTTAATCTTCAACCCGTAGACATTCTCCATTCGAGTGAACAAAACGTTCAAATTGGTAAACGTGTCACTTTTATGTTGTAAGCACATCACCCACGAGAATCTTGAAAAGTCGTCAGTAACCACAAGACAGTAAACCTCTTCGACATGACTCTTACGTTTGACAAGTCCAAATAAGTCCATGTGCAGACGCTCAAGTGGCATTTCAACAGAGTTTACTTTCTTCGGTTTGTGGGACTGTTTGTGCTGCTTACCCTTCTTGCAACTCACACACTTGTCATTTAGATGAAAATGTTTGACATTAACGCCTTCGACAAGCCCATTCTTCACCAAGTGATTCATTTTTCTGAGATGAATGTGCCCCATCCTCTTGTGCCACATTATAGATTCTTTCTCTGTAGCTTTTGATAGGAAACACGTGACTTGGCCCTGAGTTGTCATTGCTTTCGACATATCAAGAATATAACGATTATTAACTCTTGGTGCCTTCAGCATGATCCACTCCTTTGGAATAACAAAGCCTGGTTTGAGGATGTAACACCCCGCCCCTCTCACCACCAATATTGTCCGCTTTGCCCATCCAGAGCTCACGGATTTGTTTTTGGGTGCCCCGGTGGAAACTTCCCAGGAGGTCACCCATCCTGAAACTGCTCCCACCTGAGCACGCTTAACTGTGGAGTTCTCCTCTCATCCACTAACATTAAGCCCAAAACGCGTTGGTGATTTAAGAGGCAAGACATTACTTATGAACCAAGGATCTCTCCTGGCCACGGCCGATGTGGGATTTTCCTAGGGTGTCACATTCACCCCCCGTTAGAGTCTCATCGTCCCTGATGAGGTATGCACCCACCATCCCGAACGGCACAGGAGTGGCTCTGATACCATCTGTAACACCCCGCCCCTCTCACCACCAATATTGTCCGCTTTGCCCATCCAGAGCTCACGGATTTGTTTTTGGGTGCCCCGGTGCAAACTTCCCAGGAGGTCACCCATCCTGAAACTGCTCCCACCTGAGCACGCTTAACTGTGGAGTTCTCCTCTCATCCACTAACATTAAGCCCAAAACGCGTTGGTGATTTAAGAGGCAAGACATTACTTATGAACCAAGGATCTCTCCTGGCCACGGCCGATGTGGGATTTTCCTAGGGTGTCACAGAGGATATAGCAAGATTTATCGTCGAAATGCACAGAAAACTGTTTGTCGTAGATTTGACTCACACTTAACAGATTGTAATCAATTTGCTTCACATAGGAAATCCTCTCAAAACTCACAATCCCATTACTCACATTTCCTTCCATAGTGATGTAACCTCCTTTATTTCCAGCAAACGCTACATAGCCTCCACTAATATTCTTTAAATCAAACAGCAACGCTAAATCACCTGTCATGTGGCCTGAGGCTCCACTGTCAACAATCCAGAGACTGCTAACAGGGCCAGCTGAAGCTCGCTACACATATCAAGAAAAATCATTAGTTCTTTCGGGGGACCCAAGCCTGCTTGGTCTTGGGTCTTTGAACATTAGTTGTCAATGATTCATTAACATAAACATCAGATTTTGAATCGATCTTTTTCTGATCGTTCACACCTTAGGTGACCAAGATTGTTTCGAACGTTTTAGAATCCTGATCTGAGATTTTGGAGTCTCAGTCGGTTTCTTAGTATCGTTCTTAAAAGAGACTTTCTTAGTTACCTTCTCTGATTTAACAGAGACAGGTCCAACTGTTGACTTAACAGCAGGTTTAGGAGGAACCCTTTGTTTATCAACCGTTGTGTTCACCATAGGTTTCTTCAAGGGTTTCTCCATAGCAATTCGGTTTCGACGATCATAGTTGAATTGACGAGTTTCCCTCCTTTGATAATAATTGCTTTGATTGTAAAATGGTGCTTGTTGAGGGACAAATCATCTTTCAGGATAACTATGATTATCGACCGTCTTTCTAAAAGACTGCCTCATCACAACTTCGTGCCTCTTATGTCTCACGTACGGACAGTGAGCAAGTAAATGCCCCCTCTCCCCGCACTTGAAACATGCACGGTATTCCTCAAAAACATTTTGAGCATGTGGCTTAGCAAATGACTTGATCGGATATTGATCATCCACACATCGGCGTCTTAAACTGTCAGGAGCTGGGTCCTTCGAGTAAGCCAGCACAAGAAAACCATTTGCCTTCTCTTTAGGCTTGATGAATTCAGTGACATGAACCTTAGGTGATTTTGGAGTATCCAGATAGAGTTTCTTTAAAATTTCTGGTGGTACATCATTGGTCCTTTCGTGTTTAGGAAACCAGATTGTACTTTCTAGCCAGATCTTTTCAATTTTAGAGTAATTGGCAAATTTTATCGGATACTCCTCGTCAGAGATAATTTTATCAGAACCCTCCATCCGATAAAATACTTTGACGGGTTTGTCAACTGATTCATTTTTAATTTCTTTCTTTACTGATTGATTGACACGATGAGCATTTGCCATCGGATGTGAAATCTGAGAAGGTGATATTGGTTCATTGGTGATAATGTGATTTTCCTTAGGAATATCACTCACTTTCTCAGATTCCTCATTTTCAGTGTCAGAATCATCAGTTACAGCAGTTACGCCTTCATCATTCATCTCCAAAATAGGTCGTACATCGGAATTTGGATCTCCAACACTTGAAGTGTTAGATTCATCTTCCGATCCCAAATCAGATTCGACTGAACTCTCCAGTGTTATTGAGTGACAATTGTGATTCTCAAATAACACTAGGGATGGAACGCCTTGTAATTTGCATTACCGGTTTGTGATGGCTTTTCAATAATATGGTCAACCACATTTGCAATGTGTTTATAGCTTTCAAGCTTTTTGTTGACCTTTTCTGCAAAGCATTTGATGGTGGCCATTTCTAACTTTGTTTCTTCAAGTTCGTTTATATAACTGTTTATTGCCAGTTGTTTTAAAGAAAGAGTTTTCTTTGAGTCAGAAATGTCCTTTTTATAACCATCAAGTACTTGGTTAAACTCTTTGGCTTCCTTACGATACGATTGACAATTGATTATCGCACTCTCAAGTTGAACCTTGAGTTGGTTGTTCTCATATGTCAATCTATCACAAGTACCACAATATTTGTCACTTTTCATATCAATTGTGGATTCAGAACTTACCTGCTTCGGAGGATCAGTCATAGCCATGAGAGCGAAATGAGCTTCCTTTCCAGCAAAGAACTTTGAGTAGTCAATTTTGGTGAAGGCATCGTCCACAATACATGACTTCTGAGTCATAAGAAAATCAGCTTCGGCCAAGAGTTGATCGATCTCATCATTTAATGAATTAACACTTAATTCCGAATCTGTTTCACTCTCCGAGTCAACCCAGTTCCAGTGTGATTGAACAGTCAACCCAGTTCCAGTGTGATTGAAGGAACTTGTTCAAAAAAAGTTGTTATTTACAAGCATATCAAGACTGAGATTTCAATGTTCCGAAAGTAATGAGGGATCCCAGTAGGAGTCATGTGGCACGTAGATTCAACGAAAGTTTCAATATTACAGTCCTGAAGAATTTCAAGAGCTATTGGTGGTTATTGTTGGCCCCATCGAAAACTTCAATTTCGGAAGCATTTCAAGTCCACAATTGTACCGGTAGTTCCCGCTGAAAACTTTTGATTGCTTGATCCACTCGTCTATGGCTAGTATTCTGTCGAACAGATGAAGTTACTCAAGAACATTCAAAGAGAAGAATGTGTTAATGCAATCACAGTCAGCACAGATGAAGAATTTCATAGAAGATACAGTGTCCGAGTGGATTGTTTTGCACATAGTCACATTTGAGATGTTTAATTGGGTACTGACAGTTAAATTTCTCCAGTTGGTGTGAAGGGTGATGCAAAGGTTAAGTGCAGATATGAGATATGAATTAGTGGTAGTACCTACGTGTTACGTTGAATATCTGATCGGTCAATATGGAATCCTTCTAGCAGGGGTCTTATCAGGCTAGTTGGATTGCGCGTGATGTACTTGGTCAAGATGACATTCCTGGCAACTGATGCTACGAGACTGCAGTGCATTACATTGTCGACTTCACATTGGCGTAACTAGGTGATCTGGTTGTAATTCAGCGGCAGGCTGAATTCGCAAAAGATATACGTGGTCTAGCTGACTTCCTGCGTATTGATGCTGAGGATCCATAGTGCATTACTTGGTCGGTTCACGAAGGATATTGTATTTCTAACTCGATGCAATAGTGCATGTATTGAGGGGGAGACCTATGATTTTGACTGTTGATGTGCAAGAGATTTGTGGATTCGCTAGCAACGTCCAAGGGGGAGATTGTTGATGCACTATTATTTGGACGTCACTGTCGAATAGACTAGGGTTGAGTCTTGTATTGTATTACATGAGATTGTGGTGATCCATAAGGGCATTATATGGATCTGGTGCATTTGTAAATATAGACCAAAACATAAAGTCCTGGTTCGTACCTTACAAGGGGCGAACCTGCAGAATCTGCAGGTTCGACCTCCTTCAAGGGGCGAATGTGGGTTTATGTGTTGGACTATAAATAGCAACCTCATGTGTTGGTTTTCATTTTAAGATTTGAGTTTGTGCTTTGAATGCTCTCAAGGGGGAGGTCATGCCCGACCTCCCCCGGCCCTGAGATAGATGTTTATCCTACTGATGACAGTGTCTGTAACCGTTTCTGATGCAATACGAATCTGTGATGACTTTGTTATTGTATGTTACTGTCTCGTCTCGAATCTTCCGTCTGAAACCGAGTTGTTTTCGCTTAATCGATCCGTGAATTCGGTTTTTTAAGCGGATTCTCAACTGCTTAGGATGGCACATGGACATATCTTATGACAGTTTTGTGTAAAAATGACACATCCAAGTGTCTTGTCTTTGCTTATTCATGCATAACTTTATGTTTTTGAGAAAATGCACATGTTAAGCTAGTTAACACATGTTTTATTATTCTAAAGAAATGTTCATAATTCAAACCATGTTGTATATTGTCTATCTTAGGTAAAATAGGTTGTTCTTGGGCCGGGTCTTGGACTCTCACACACGCACGCACATATATATGTATTTGTGTGTGTGTGTTTACAATGTCCATATCCATGTGTTCCAATGTATAGTCATCAATGTGAACATGTATGTATACATAACTAGATCATTGAACCTTTATTATCAAAACATGAGTTGTAAAGTTAGTTAGTTTCAAGAATAAATGTGTTGTGAAGGTGTGCGATTATATGTAAGCTTCGGGTGACCTATGTGCACAACTAAATTCTCATGTAACAAGACTATAGTTCGGGTACCATACCTCACGTATGTAGCCGAGTAAAACAAGAAAATAGTAAGCTAACTTCCTTCCTCAAGGTTCTTAGATGTGAGATAATAACTTGGGACTCCTAATTGGTAGTGTAGCTTGCTCGAACAAAGCCCTTTGTGGGTCTTTGGGCTTCGGCCGATTAGGTGCAAAGGAAATGGGAAGAGAGTTTGTTGGATCAGTGGCTTATGTTATGAACACTTATGTGTATCAGATTTATGTAAGAGTTAATAAGCAGCGGAATAACAAGTGTTCAAAGGTTTAAAAGATCACTTTTAAGAGGAGTTATTACTCCCCCTTGACTGAATAGTAAATGAGAAACAATAAAGCAGTTCAAGTATAAAGCAGTAAATGCAGTTTATGTTTCTCAGATGTGAAATGGAATATTAGTTCAAAGCCCGAAGGATTTCAATTTAGATCAAAGGAATTACACAAAATCACATGTCTAAAATAGATGAACAAACTCATCTATTTATAGACCAATGTACTAAACCATTGTCTGAAGTAATCAAAGATATTTAACAAAGATATTATCCTAAGATAAGCTTACAACAGCCTGTACATTGAAACTTGAAATCTGGACTTTAACAAAACAATATAATAATAAAACTGCTGATCTTCAGTCGGTTAGAAGCTTCTGAACACAAAGTGCTGATGAGTGACAAACTGCTGATGAGTAGTTTGTCTTCAGTAGTTCTTCAGTGAAATGTCTGGTTAGACATCAGAACTTCTGATGAGTTACTCTTCAGTACTTTGTATATTTGTTCTTCAGTACTTCTTCTTTGTTCTTCAGCAGTTCTTCCTATACTTAAGTAGAATATGAATTTGGACTAAGGTTATCAAAAGGTGGTTTCTTTAATCCTCTTTGTCCCAACAATCTCCCCCTGGATTGATGAAGCCAAAACCTTATCCAATCTTTATTACTGATCTTTTCTCTCTTCTAGTATCCTCCAGATTTCTGCTGTCATCCGGGTAGTAAGGGTACATCTTTGTTGCTCAGTGAGAGGTCCAAGTTCAGGTGTAAGATGCTGAATTGTAAGAAGGTCTTTGGAAGATAAAACACTCAACTCCTTTGAGTTTTTGTAGACCTTACTTGAACGATCTCTCCTGGTCACAAGTACTGAGTTGGAATCAGTAAAGGACCACTTAATGATGTTTACCTTTGACCTATCAAAGTCAGAGGCATAGGAAACCAAGCCTGTTTCCTTAGGTTGACCTGAGGATGATTGAGGGATGTCTTCAATTTCAGTGACTCTCAGGTGAGATTCTTGACTACCTTGAAGTTCAGCACCACATTAAATAGGCATGTTGGGCAAGTGATGCTCTGTTACAACCCTTGTGTGTGTCTTCTCTTGAATTGTGTTAAGAGGGGTTTCTCTTCTACATCAAAATCACCATGCACTAACTGATTTCCTTCCAAGAGTACCATCTTGAAATCAGTCCTCACAATGGGTTCACCCTCTGCTTTTCTTTTTGTGGCAGGCTTCCTCAGTGCACCAGAAGATCTCCTTATGATAGAAGTTGGTTGGACTTCTGGAGTTTCAAATCTCTCTGGCTCTGCAGCTTTGCTGGCCTTGTACTTCTTGTAAGTCTCATATAAAGTCTGTTCTTTCCATTTGGAGACTGAGGCCTTTGAACCATAGCCATTTGCCACTAACTCTTCTATAATCTCAGCACTTTTGGCTTTCCTCTCATTCTCTGTTGCTAGTCTATCAGACAGCATTTGTGCTCTTCTTGTCAGTTCTTGTGTTGAGAGTCTTTTGAGAGCCACTTGTTTGGATTTGGAGTTCTTTGTAATAAAAGTGATCAGCTGTGCTCTTTTGTCTTCTTCTGTAACAGCTTCAAGTGCTCTCTCTTCAGCCTCAAGCTCATCAAGCTTTTCTTGATACTTGATTAATTTCTCCTGAAAGTTCAGATCATCTCTAGTCTCTAGGATGTTCCATACTTTGTCTTCTTTTGCCTTCTTTGCAGCCTCTTTCAAACTCTTCTCCAATAGTTCTTTAGATATGGAAATGGGAGTAGGGTTTAAAACAGTTGTGAAAGTTGTTGTTGGCAAAGGAATGGAAGCAGGTTCTCTATCAGGTGCCTTAGAAACTTCTGATGTTGGTTTTGGAGGTGAAACTGCTGATGAAATAACTTGACTCACAACTACTGAAGGATTGTCTTCAGCAGTTTGAATAATGGGATCAGCAGTTTCCTCTGATGCCTTAGATAATGAGAACTCTTTTGCTACTTCTTTTCCTGGTCTTTGTGTTGGCTTTTCAGCTTCAGGATCAGGATTTTGTCTTGTTGTAGCAACTTCAGTTTCTGGTTCTTTAGTCTTCTCCCCCTTTCTGGCTTCATCCACTTCTGGAAGCCTCAATGAGTGAGAAGTTGCAGCAGACAACCTTGCTAGTTGATCTTGAGTTTGATCCATCTTCTTGTTCAACTCAGCAAGTCTTGATTTTATCAACCCAAACTGGTTGTTAGCCTTTAACTCCCAAGCAGTTGTGAATGGTTTGAGTTGATCAATGATAATTTGTTTCATTGTCTGGAACAGGGGACCATCTGGGCTGCATAGTTGGTTCAGGTCTATGCCAGTGAGCCCATGGAATTGGGTAGGTTGTTTTTGTGAAGGGGGGCTTTTTGGGTGATCCTCAGATTTCTCTGAAGATGCCACTTGTGGGGATTTTTGGGCTAAGTGGTCTTTAACCTGATCTTTGGTGACCAGCTTCTTGAGCTTGGATACCTTAGATGCAGGACCTTCAATCTCAACCGTCAATTCTGTTTGTGGAATGTTTGATTCATCATCCAAGCTAATGGAATCATCTGAATCCCTGATAGTGTCCTCAGAGAGGGCAGGATCAGTTATATCATGAGCTAGTCCCAAACTAGTAGTCTCATGAACCTCTTTGTCTTGGAACTGAGGTTTTCCTACTTCAGGCACTAGGCCTTCATCAGTAGTTGCCAAATTTGAGGTCTTAGCAATGTTACTACTGTCCTCAGGTTCACCACTGGGTGATAAGTGAGTAGTAGCAGCCTCAAAAGTACCAAGAGTTTCTAAGTTTGGGCTTATAAACTCTGGTCCATCCTCATCTCCCTGGTTTGGGCTAATAAGGTCCACATCCATGTCAATAGGAGAAGGCATCTCCCCAATTTGATGTGTTGCTGGGGGAGTGACATGTGTTGGATGGGATCCTTTTAGTCCCGAGAGAAGTTGGGCTATTTCTATGGTTGTGTGGGAAGGTTCAGGTTCAGTAGTTGTAATGGGTAGGTGTTCAGTAGTTTGGATGGGTTCAGGTTCTGTTTCAGCAGTTTCAAAGGTTGGGTCAACAGTTACAGGTTTCTTAAATCTTTTTCTTTGGAAAATCACTGTAACTGGTTTTCTTTTAGGAGGTGGAGAAGGAGTGTGCTGAGAGGATGTTTCAGCCACATCCTTATCAAGTGCAGATTGCACATCAGCAGTTTCAGGTTTCTCCACTTCCTGAACTGTCTTTTTCAATGGTTTGGTTGGTTTTTGTTTTTGTTGTTTTGGCTTTTTGGTTTTCTTTTTGGGTTTGGAAGATGTGGGTTCCTTGGGGATGGGTTGTTCTTCCCCTTGGTCATCTTCTAGCACAAGTGTTGGTTTGTTGTGCCTAGTGAATACCTGTGAGGTCAGTGGGGTTAAAGTTGTTGTTTTACCCACAAGTACTCCCTCTCCAAGTTCTTTTATTATGCATTGCATAACAAATCTTGGGTACAACAAAAATTTCTTTTTATCATTTTCATGGTGTAAAACCAATTCATTGAAAAACAATTTTGATGCCTTAAAAGGTGTTTCATTTATGATTGAATGAAAGATTGGTTGAAAAGTAGAAGGCATCTGATCAATAGACCCTGTTTTTGGACTTAGACACATTATAATATAATGAAATAACAGTTTATATTTTGGGTCAAAATATTTCTTATAAACTGTTGCTTGTGCCAAAGTACCTTGATAACCACATTCTGTCATGGTTAGATGGATATCTGAGTTTGGAATATGCTCAGGAGCATTTGAGTCCTTCAAACCAAGCCTGATGCTTAATGTTTCCGGTGATATGGCCATCAGTTTCCCTTTTATAGAAGATTTGAGGGAGATCACTTGATTATTAACTGTCACCGTCTCTGTGTTTGCCCAGAACTCATTTAGAGTTTCTTCATGAATGGGTGGATCGATGGTGAAAGCTTCATAATACTAGGATTTCATGATGAGATCAAGGATTTCATCATACTGGGACCAGGCTTCATCTTTCACAAAGTAGCCTCGTTGATTATGTCCCTGTTTTAACACGAGAGCCATTGCTTGTTTGATCGAACAGTATTTTTAGGTTAGAGAAGGGGTTTTGGTTTTGATTTGAGAGAGAGAGAGGGAATTTTGCTTTTTGAATGGATAAGTGTTTGAAAAAGGTATTTATCAGAAGTTTTTAACCGACTAGGTCAAACTTCTGATGAGTGAAAAGTCTGTTTTACCCTTTTTAATGAAACTGCTGATGAAGAAGGTTTCTTCATCAGTGGTTTTGGTCATCTTTCAGCAGTTTCAACTGCTGATGCAAATGACTTTTAAAACACTTAAATAACTTCTGATTTTTATCAGTAGTTATATCCTTTTTGAAAATATCCCATTTTTGATGTTCATCAGTAGTTTTCAAAAATTGTTCATCAGTACTTTCTCTTTCTCAAATTTTAGTCTTCAGAGGTTTGTGACAGATAAGTAAGTAAGTGAAAATAAAATATGCGCAGAACTAAAAAGTGAAACACTTACAGACTTTCTTCTAAGTTTAACATCGCAAGCATGGATACTAACCTCTTCAAAGTTGTTGAATCAAGGGGTTTGGTGAAAACGTCAGCTATTTGATTAGCTGTTGTGACATGCTTCACCTCAATCTTGCCTTTTTCATAGCAATCTCTTATGAAATGATACCTGATTTCAATATGTTTAGTTTTTGAAAACTGAACAGGATTTTGAATGATGCTAATGGCAGATTTGCTGTCTACTAAAAGTGGAGTCTTGGTCTCTTTGATTCCATAATCAAGAAGTTGATATTGGAGCCATTGTATCTGTGAAGTACAGCTTGCAGCAGCAATGTATTCAGCTTCAGCTGTTGAAGTTGCCACAGTTGTTTGTTTCTTTGATTGCCAGGACACCAGACAGTTTCCTAAAAATTAACAACCACCAGATGTTGATTTTCTTGACATCTTGCACCCTGCATAGTCACTATCTGAAAAAGCAGTTAACTTGGTATTGCTTGAAGCAGGATACCAAATCCCTAAAGTAGGAGTTCCTTTCAGATATCTGAAGATTCTTTTGACTGCAATTAGGTGTGATTCTCTTGGTGCAGATTGGTATCTAGCACAGACACAAGTTGAAAACATGATATCTGGTCTAGAAGCAGTTAAATACAAAAGAGAACCTATCATACATCTATACATGGTTTGATCAATATGTTTCCCTTGATCATCTGGTTCAACTTGTGTGATTGGTGTCATGGGAGTGGAACATGTTTTACAGTCTTGTAAAGAAAATTTGTTCAATAATTCTTTAACATATTTTGATTGATGTATAAATGTCCCATTTGATTGTTGCTTGATTTGCAGTCCCAAAAAGTACTGCAATTCTCCCATTGTACTCATTTCAAATTTTGATTGCATGAGTTTTGTGAATCTGGTTACGGACCGAACTCGTGGATCGAATACGCATAAACAACTCGGTTTCAGACGGGATGTTCGAGACGAGATAGAAACATACGATAACAAAGTCATCACAGATTCGTATTACTACAGAAACGGTTACAGACACTGTCATCAGTAGGATAAACATCTATCTCGGGGCCGGGGGAGGTCGGGCATGACCTCCCCCTTGAGAGCATTCAAAGTACAAACTGAAATCACCAAATGAACAATAACACATGAGATTGCTATTTATAGTCCAATACACCAGTTCCACATTCGCCCCTTTATGATGGTCGAATGTGGAGTATTTCCACATTCGCCCATTTGTAATGGTCGAATGTGGAAAACTTCCACATTCGCCCAGTGTATATAGGTCGAACTTGGCTCAGTGTGTCCTATATTTTACAAATGCGTCAGATCCATAAAATGCCCTTATGGATCACCACAATCTCATGTAACACTATACTAAGACTCAACCCTAGTCTATTCGACAGTGACGTCCACAGAAAGTGCATCAACAAGTTTCTTAAAATCTTCACACAGTTTTGAGTTTGTTGAACCAAATATGATATCATCAACATAAATTTGAACAAGTAAGACATGATTTCCAACATGTTTTATGAACAAAGTTTTATCAATGGATCCCCTAGAGAAGTGATCAGAAAGTAAAAATTTTGAAAGTGTTTCATACCAGGCTCTTGGAGCCTGTTTTAGCCCATAAAGAGCTTTGTCAAGTCTGTAAACCCAATCAGGATGAGAAGGATCCTCAAACCCTGGAGGTTGACAGACATACACTTCTTCTTTTATTTTTCCATACAAAAATGCACTCTTGACATCCATTTGATAAACTTTAATGTTGTTGGAAATTGCATAAGCTAAAAATAACCTGATAGCTTCAAGTCTTGCAACTGGTGCAAAGGTTTCATCATAATCAATTCCTTCCTCTTGGGAATAACCTTGTACCACCAGTCTTGCTTTGTTCTTGATGATCATACCAGCCTCATCTGATTTGTTTCTGAAGACCCATCTTGTTCCAATTGGTTGCTTGTCTTGAGGTAAGGGACAGATTTCCCAAACCTGTTGTTTCTTGAATTGAAGCAATTCTTCTTGCATTGCTTGCACCCAATTGTTGTCTTTGAGGGCTTCTTGATACTTCTTTGGTTCCAACTGAGAGATGAATGCTGAGAAGAAGCAAAAGTTGGAAAGCTGGTTTCTTGTGAGTACCCCTGATGCAATATCACCCATGATTTGATCCAATGGATGATCTTTGTGTTCAATCAGTTGTTGTAAACCTGTACTGGATGATGGCTCTACATGTTCTTCAAATAAACCACTGAGATTGATAATATCTGGTTCAGCTGTTATTTGAACTTCAGGAGTTTTAGGTTCAGCTGAATCAGTAGTTTCAAAATGTTCATCAGTAGTTCCTGAAGTTGAAGCTATTGAAACTTCTGAAGGTTTAATAGTTGATCTTCTGACTGTGTTTGGAGTCCATGGTGCAGGACTATCATCTTCAAATCCTTGAAAACCATTTTGAGGAGGTTTGGATGATTCAACAGTCTTTTCAGGTCCGAAATGAAAGTTGTCAAGATCAAATAATTCAGCAGGATTTGCTGGAATAAGAGTGTGTTTTGATTCATTGAACTTGACATTCAGTGTTTCTTCTACTATCTTGGTTCTTGAATTGAAAACTTTGTAAGCTTTTCTCAAAGGAGAGTAACCAAGAAAATAACCTGTATCAACTTTTGCAGCAAATTTTGAGATAGAGTCTTTGATGTTGAGGATAAAACATTGACACCCAAAAGCCCTGAAGAAGGAGATAAGGGGCTTTATGCCATGAAGAATTTCATAGGCAGTCTTGGTATGTCTCTTGTTGATAAGAACTCTATTCTGAACATAACATGCAGTGTTGACTGCTTCAGCCCAAAAATACAAAGGTAGGCCTGAATCAGCTAACATTGTTCTGGCTGCTTCTATTAAGGTTCTGTTCTTCCTTTTTACCACACCATTTTGTTTAGGAGTTCTGGGAATGCTGAACTGTCTAACAATCCCTTTAGACAGACAGAATTCATCCAGAGTTTTGTTCCTGAACTCTGTCCCATTGTCACTCCTGAGGACTTTGACAGATAGAGAATATTGCTTCTCAACTTGTAGAATGAAGAACTTGATGATTTCAGCTGCCTCATCCTTGGAATATAAGAAGAAGACCCATGTGAATCTTGAGTAGTCATCAATGATGACCAAGCAGTACTTCTTCTTACCAAGGCTCATTATCTTGACTGGTCCAAATAAGTCCATATGGAGAAGTTGAAGACATGCAGTTGTCTTAGATTCTTCAATAGACTTATAGGAGGACTTATGCTGTTTACCTTTAAGACAGGAAACACAGTGTTCTTTGCACTGATATTCCTTCAAAGGTAGACCCCTGACCAAGCCCATTTTTGTGACTTTATTGATGGTTTTAAAGTTCACATGGCCAAGTCTCCTGTGCCAGAGATCCTTTTCTAAAGTTGATGCCTTTGAGAAGAAACAGGCAGTCTTGTTCAATACTTTGTCTTTTTCAATGTCCACTGCATAGACATCGCCACACCTTTTGGCAATCAGCAAAGTATGATCTTCAATAATCTTCTCTATCAACTTCTGGCCTTCTGGTGATATGATCTTGCATGCTGTCTTGGTGAAAAAGGAAGAATATCCTTTGTCACACATTTGTGAGACACTCAGCAAGTTGTACTCAAGGTTTTCAACCAGATTGACCTTGTCAAACTGCATTTTGCCTGAGGATACATTGCCATATCCTATCACATATCCCTTGGCATTGTTCCCAAAGGACACAGATCCTTCTCTTTGACTGATAAAATTGTTTATCAGGTATCTGCATCCAGTCATGTGCATTGAGCCTCCACTATCTACATACCATATGCTATTCAAACCTCTGGAGACCCTCTGCACAAGATAGCAAATTAGTTAGTTTTGGCAACCCAAGCCAGTTTGGCTTTGGGTTTGCTCTTGAGAACAGGTGCAGCTTGTTGTGGACCAATTTTAGAAATCCATGTCTTTTTGGCAATGGATTTGTCATTAAGAACAATGGTGGGTTCTTTTTGGTTTCCACCATCAACTTTGGTCATCAGAAGTTTAACCAGGTTTATCAAATCTTTAACTTCAGCAGTTTGTGAAACTACTGATGAGTTAGGTGAAACTTCTGAAGATGAACTTTGAGAAGATGACTTTTGTTGAGATAAAAGCCTCTTCTTAGAAAGGGTTTTGTTTGATTGTTGTTTGTTGGGAAAGAAAGTATTTTCAAAATTTTGTTTCATCTGTTTTCCCACAATCAGTTGTTGTCTTTGTTTATTTAACTGATTTACCTTTCTATATCTGCAAAGTTCAGTTATGTGGTTAAACAGACCACATATTTCACATGCTTTTGCCTTCTCTTTCTTTTTAGATAAATCAAGAGAGCTAGAAGGCAATTTACTGACAATCTCAGCATTTTGAAATAGGTCATTAGCAGTTTTCAGGGTCTCAACTCCTGATGTAGTTGAAACTGCTGATGGCTTATTGTCAGTAGCTTTAACTTCTGCAGTACTTTCCTTTTTGAGAAAGTTCTGATGGTAGGATGTGCATTCCTCCATATCAGAAGTTTGAATCAATTTCATCCCATCATTATCAGTTTTGTGGGTGAAATCTGTTGGTGATTCAGTGTGGGTAGACCCAATGCCAAACTTAACATTAGCTGCAGTTTGTTTGTTAAGCAGCATTTGGTACCCTTTACAAGACTCAACCCATTTTTCACAATCAACCTTGGTGTCAGCAAGCTCTTGTCTGACTTTTCCTAGGTTGTCTATCATTGTTTTAATCTGTGCTTGGGTTTCAATGGATTTATCATTCAGTTTAGAAATTTCTTTGTTTTTCAAAACAATTTTTCTTTCTAAATCACACTTCATCTGTGTGTATTTTCTCTCCATATCAGTGGATTTGCCTTGTAAATGCACATTTGTTTCTCTAATTAAAGCAAAAGATTCTTTGCAAGATTTAGTGCAAAGTTTTAACAGAGATTGTTGTGATACCTGTGTGAGAGCAGAATTTGAAGAGTATCCTTCAAAAGCCATTAAGGCAAAGTTCTTTCTGCCATTATCAGGTTCTCCCCAGTTGACATCATAGACCTTATTGTCTGCATCCTGACTGCATTCTGATGTGTCATAAGGAAGACTGCTCCAGTCAACATACCCTGATGTAAATAAGCTTTGTTGCTGGGGGGTTGTTGAGTTTGTGCAGGTTGTTGAGCAGTTGGAAAAGGAGGCATTAGCTGCTGTTGTTGCTGAGCAGGCATCTGAACATATTGTACTTGTGGCACATATTGAACTTGTGGAGCTTGTGCCTGTACAAAATGAGCACTCCCTTGAGTTCCATTATTCCTATTATATGAGGGGTTAAATTGATTTCCAGACATGGGTTGGTTGTAGCTAGAGCTTCTACACTCTCTAGCAAAGTGTCCCAACTTTTGACACTTATGACATCTAAGTTTAGATTTGTCAAAACCAACTTTCGTTTAGTTGTTAAGTCCTGGAAATTTCCTTCCTGACCTTTTATAAAATTTGTTAGTTTTTAAGCTTAACAAGGCCAGTTGGTGCAATATCTCCATTTCTTCTAAGTCATCACTGCTAAAATATTTTAAATCATCCATGATGAAACACATGTTGTCAGCAGTTTGACTCAGTTCTTCATTGTCATATGCTGGGAAAGATCCATCTGATGAGATCCCAGCTGTTATGTCAATGTGGTCAAAAGAACAAAAATTATTAGAACAGGATGGTGAGTCATGTCCTAATAAGGTTGTGCTACCAGGAGTATAGTCATCAGCAGTTTTACCAGATTCTTGCAACTTTTTCTTTTGATTGATTTCTCTTTCAAAAGTTAGTAATTTACCATGTAACCTAGTTAGGTTCAAGGTGTGAAAATCTGAACTTGTTCTGAGGACTATAGAGTAAGTTTCCCATTTTGAAGGTAAAGACCTTAAAAATCTATGCAACATAGACTCATTTGAATAGGTCTGATTATTAATTTTTAACTCAGAGATGAGTGAAGAAAATCTTTCAAACTGTTGTGTTAAAGTTTCACCCTCTATGTGAGTAAAAGTTTCATATTGTTGAGCCAATATTTCTCTAATGTTGGCTATCACCTCAGCAGTTCCTGCAAACTGCTCTTTTAGGCAATCCCACAGCTCTTTAGCACTTTCACAGTGTAAAAGGCCAGCATATATTTCGTTTGGGAGAGCCATAGCCAACATGGAGAAAGCTTTTGCATCAAGCTCAAACTTTTGGAAATCTTCCTCTGTGTAGTCTTTTGGATCTTTTGGTCTTTCAGTCTTTCCCTCTGGATCAGTTATTACTGGTTTGTGAGGTCCAAAAACTACAGACCTCCAACATCCAGTATTAGTTTGGGAAATAGTGTGTGCCAACCTTTTAGACCATATGTTATATTCATTTCTGACTAACATAGGAGGTTTGTTGGCAGATCCAGTATTGTAGGGGTCCATTTTTCAGAAGTTTGGATTTGTCAATACTTCTTTAAAGTGATGGATGAAAAAGTGAGCCTTTTATCCTTTATTGAATATCAATAAGAGCCTGTGTCTGAATCTCAATTTGTTAGATTGATTTTGATCAGATTAACCAGATGCTCTGATACCAATTGTTGGATCAGTGGCTTATGTTATGAACACTTATGTGTATCAGATTTATGTAAGTGTTAATAAGCAGCGGAATAACAAGTGTTCAAAGGTTTAAAAGATCACTTTTAAGAGGAGTTATTACTCCCCCTTGACTGAATAGTAAATGAGAAACAATAAAGCAGTTCAAGTATAAAGCAGTAAATGCAGTTTATGTTTCTCAGATGTGAAATGGAATATTAGTTCAAAGCCCGAAGGATTTCAATTTAGATCAAAGGAACAAAATCACATGTCTAAAATAGATGAACAAACTCATCTATTTATAGACCAATGTACTAAACCATTGTCTGAAGTAATCTAAGATATTTAACAAAGATAGTATCCTAAGATAAGCTTACAACAGCCTGTACATTGAAACTTGAAATCTGGACTTTAACAAAACAATATAATAATAAAACTGCTGATCTTCAGTCGGTTAGAAGCTTCTGAACACAAAGTGCTGATGAGTGACAAACTGCTGATGAGTAGTTTGTCTTCAGTAGTTCTTCAGTGAAATGTCTGGTTAGACTTCAGAACTTCTGATGAGTTACTCTTCAGTACTTTGTATATTTGTTCTTCAGTACTTCTTCTTTGTTCTTCAGCAGTTCTTCCTATACTTAAGCAGAATATGAATTTGGACTAAGGTTATCAAAAGGTGGTTTCTTCAATCCTCTTTGTCCCAACAGAGTTCAAGTGTTAGTGAGTTGAGAGGACTTGTGGTGTGTCCCTCATGTCTCTCTTGGTCCCTATTTATAGCCAAATGGGTGAGGGGATGAGCTAGTCTCATTGGTTCACAAACTAGGTAAGTCAACCTCTTGTTTTCTTAGTGTATATTCTCTAGGAGTCTTGTAAGGGTAAGGGTTTGACTTATGGTTTTGTTTGGTGGTACGGGGTGGGTTCGGCCGAAAAGAAGCATGGGGAAGGGGCATTGAAATTTTGGTAAGTTGGACAAGGTGATCATGTTCAAGTGTTTTATGTTCTTGCTATCTTGGTGTAAGGTGTTGACTTTGGCTCAATAGTGGTTATCTTGGGAACATGCTAGCCGATTTCATTCAAGCATTGGGTGACATTTTTGGATGGTCAACACTACATGGGAATTATGAAGCTGAATAGTGCTTGCCTTGTTGGTGATAAACATGGATGGGTGTGTAACTAATAGGCTTGTGTTTGAAGAGGAATAGACATGTGTGTATATATATGCGAGTATGTATATGTGTGTATAGATAGTGTGTCACTTCTCCACCCTATGTGTATGTGTGTATGGTGCCATGTGTGTGTATGCATAGAGGTGTGAGTGTGTCTTACGTAGTGTCCAAAACAATGCATACTTTCTTTCCTTGGGAAATAGTGAACCGAAAATTCTATTGGGAAAGAACAAGCCATTTTTGTCAAGTCAACATGTGTAAGTGTTGTTCACTAAGGTGGACTAGATCCTCTAAAGGCAATAGTCTTGGATTTGATAGGATCTTGTTGTGCATGCATGTATGTATAGCCGTAGGCTTGTATGTATGTTAATGTATTTGTTTGATCCTCATGTTCATGTAAGTCTAGATGGATCAAGTTTAAGGTTACAAATGGACATTTGCTTGTACACGTACTAGTTTACTACATGTATGTTAGTAACCTCTTTTGTTAATGATCATTGTTTGATTTTGTCCTTGTCAGGTAACTAGTTGGGAATTCTTGTTCAATTGCATGGATTTCCTATAGTCTAGTAAGGCATATTTAACTAACTGAGGCCTTCTACTAACTACTGTGTCTACTGTTAGACTGCATGTCTCGGGATTGTCTCGTTGGAACCCTGTATGATCCAATTTTGACAGAATAGATGGCATGAAATACTATGCACAATGTATTCACGTGTAGTTAGATGTACGGATATGACCTGTGATTTCGACGGGTGTCACATTCTCCCCCTGTTAGAGGAATTTCGTCCGCGAAATTTTCGGTGTTGGTCATCTGAACTAGTGATCTCCTGGAAGAGATGTGGGTACTTGCGTTTCATCTGGTCTTCGCGTTCCCACGTTTACTCTGGTCCGCGTTTGGAATTCCAGTGTACTTTGACCAACTTGACTTGACTGCGACAAAGTTTCTAAACCTTCGAGTCGATTATCTCAAGTGGTTCCTCTATGAAATGAAGTTGTTTGTCGATGTGGATTTCCTCTGGAGGGATAACAAATGACTCATCAGCAATACACTTCTTGAGGTTCGAGTTATGAAACGTGTCGTGAACGCCACTGAGTTCTTGTGGTAACTTGAGTTTGTATGCAACTAGTCCAATTCGTGCAAGGATCTCGAAAGGACCTATGTATCTAGGATTGAGCTTCCCACGTTTTCTGAAGCTGGGAACTCCTTTCCATGGAGATACTTTGAGCAAACCTCTGTCACCCACCTGAAACTCTAAAGGCTTGCGCCTCTGATCTGCGTAACTCTTCTGTCAGTCTCTGGCGGCTCTCAATCTGTCCCTGATCTGGAAGACCTTGTCGGTTGTCTCTTGAATGAGTTCAGGACTTGTCAGGTGCTTGTCTCCTACCTTAGCCCAGCACACGGGCGATCGACACTTGCGTCCATACAACGCCTCGAAAGGAGCAGCTTTGATACTAGTATGGTAACTGTTATTGTAGGAAAATTCGACCAACGGTAGGTGTGTATCCCAATTTTCCCCAAAATCAATTACACACGCTCTAAGCATGTCCTCTAGTGTCTGGATGATTCTCTCGCTTTGCCCATCGGTCTGTAGATGGTAAGCGATGCTCAAGTGTAACCTGGAACCAAGAGCATCCTACAACGTCTGCCAAAACCTTGAAGTGAAACGGCTGTCTCGATCAGAGATTATGGAAGTAGGCACGCCATGTCTTGACACAATCTAATTGATATATAGCCTGGATGATTTCTCTGTTTTGTCTGTTTCCTTGATCGGTAGGAAATGCGCAGACTTTGTTAAACGGTCGACAATTACCCAGATCGTATCATGTCCACGAGATGTCTTTGGCAAGTTGGTGATGAAATCCATAGAGATTTGATCCCACTTCCAAACAGAAATCTCTGGCTGGTGAAGCATTCTTGACGGCTTCTGGTACTCTCCCTTGATGTTTGAACACATTAAGCAACGTCTAACGTAGGTCGCAATACAATCCTTGATGTTAGGCCCCCAATAGAATTTCTTGAGGTCCTTATACATCTTATCTGCACCGAGGTGTACTGAGTACCTGGACTTATGCGCTTCATCTAGAACTAGATCACGCAATCCTCCATACAATGGAACCCATATTCTGTCCGAGAAATATTTTGTTCCATCAGGTTTTGTCTCTGACAGATGAACCTGATTGTATAGAGCCTCTTGTCCAATGTTACTATCCTTAAGAGCTTCTTGCTGAGCTTGACGAATACGAGTAGTGAGATCGTTATGAATGGTCATGCCTATCGCACGAACACTCAACGTCTTGGCACGTTCCTTTCGGCTTAGCGCGTCTGCCACGACATTTGCCTTCCCTGGATGGTACATAATCTCACAATCGTAATCATTGAGTACCTCAACCCATCGTCTCTCACGCATGTTCGAATCCTTCTGGTCAAAGATATGTTGTAAGCTCTTATGGCCAGTAAAGACCATGCACTTAGTCCCATAGAGGTAATGTCTCCAAATCTTGAGCGCGAACATTACTGCACCCAACTCTAGATCGTGGGTTGTGTAGTTTCATTAATGCACTTTGAGTTGGCAAGAGGCATAGGCCATAACCTTGTTCCTCTGCATTAAGACAGAACCGAGACCTTGGTGAGATGCATCGCAGTAAACTATGAAGTCCTATGTTCCCTCTGGCAGTGAGAGAATCGGTGCACTGCACAACTTGAGGTTCAAGAGCTGGAAAGCGGATTCTTGTGGATCTCCCGATTCGAATTTTTTGTCTTTTTGGGTCAAGACTGTCAGGGACTGGGCTATCTTTGAAAAATTCTTGATAAATCGCCGATAGTGGCCAGCGAACCCTAGAAATTGTCGAACTTCTGTTGGGGTAGTGGGTCTAGGCCAGTCTTTGATCGACTCTACTTTGGCTGGATCAACATGTATACCCTTCTCGTTCACTACGTGACCAAGGAAATGAACTTCGCGAAACCAAAACTCGCATTTGGACAGCTTGGCATACAGCATTTCCTGCTTGAGTAGATTCAGAATCACTCTCAAGTGTTGCTCATGTTCTTCTTGAGTTCGTGAGTAAATCAGAATGTCGTCAATGAATACGATCACGAACTTGTCGAGGTAAGGCTTGCACACCCTGTTCATTAGATACATGAACACTGCTGGTGCGTTGGTCAAACCGAATGGCATAACTAGAAACTCGAAATGGCCATACCGCGTCCTAAAAGCAGTCTTTGGTATGTCCTCTTCGTGAATTCGTAACTGGTGATAGCCTGATCCCAGATCAATCTTCAAGTACAAACTAGAGCCTTGCAGCTGATCAAACATATCATCTATGTGGGGAAAAGGGTAACGATTCTTCACCGTAAGCTTGTTCAACTCTCTGTAGTCGATGCACATGCGAAACGATCCATCCTTTTTCTTGAAAAAAAGAACAGGAGCTCCCCATGGTGACGAACTCATTTGAATGAATCCTTTGTCGAGAAAGTCTTGCAGTTGATCAGACAACTCATGCATCTTAGACGGAGCTAAACGGTAAGGCGAACATGCTACGGGAGCAGCTCCGGGAATGAGATCAATGCGGAATTCGACTTGCCTCGGGGGCGGCAATCCTGGCAGATCTTCAAGAAAGACTTATGGGAAATCTCTCACGACAGGGATGTCTTCAATCTTGCTCCCCTTTGGCGTTTCCTCATGCACAAGTGCTAAGAAAGCAGAATGACCTTTTCGTAAGCACTTTTGTGCCTTCATGCTAGACACCAATCGCAATGGGGTTTTCCTGCGCTCCCCCTGTATGGATAAGACCTCTCCATTGGGCAACGGGATTCGAACCACCTTTGCGAAACAAATGACTTCTGCATGGTTCTTCGAAAACCAGTCCATGCCAATGACGATGTCAAAACTTCCCAATTCGATCGGCAGAAGATCGATACTAAACTCATGATCTCCTAACTTTAACGCACAATTCCTAACTACTTCCTCAGGCCTAATTGTCTTACCATTGGCCAACTCGATAGAGAAATATTCATGCAACTTATGTGACTCTAATCCGAGGGTCCGTTTAAAGACAGTTGACACGAAACTTAGATCGGCTCTGGTATCAAATAATACAGAAGCAGTATGGTTGTTTACGAGGAACGTACCCGTGACTACGTTAGGACCCTCGCGTGCGTCATCAATTTCGATGAAAAATGCCCTGCCACGAGCTTGGCCTTTCAACTTAGGGCAGTCCTTCTTGAAATGGTTAGTAGATCCACACTCAAAGCATCCTGGCTTGCTGTCAGTGTTCGCAACTGCCTTGGCACGGCACTGCACTGTGGGATGTCCCATCCGCTTGCAGTTCTCGCACTTGATGCTATCGCACGTCCCCACATGGTGATACTTGCACTTGTTGCAGAGTGGGTGGAGCCCGTTGTACAGCTTGCGAGTCTCAGTAGTGGTGGCAACAAATGCTTTGAGGGTTTCGGGCTTCTTGCTTGGATTACCCTCTACACTTCTTCCCTTCTTGAAGTGAGACCACTTACGCTTGTTTCCAGAGCCTTCACCCTTGTTGGATTCCTTTTGGGTCTAGGATCCCATGTGTACCGCATCGTCGGTAAGACTGTGAGCAAGGGTGGCTGCATGCTGGATGGAAGCTGGAGCAGCGGTGGTAACCATGCTTCGGATCTTAGGAGAAAATCCCCAGATGTACCTCTCTATCCGCTTGTACTCAGGGGTAACCATGTGTGGAACTAGACGAGAAAGCTCATGGAATCGGGTGGTATAGGCAGAGATATCCGCACCACTCATGGTCAAATTCCAGAACTCGGTCTCCAACATCTGCAGTTCGCTTCATGGGCAATACTTGTCCATCAACATCTATTAGTACATGATGTCCCTAGGCTAGTATATAGGATGTTTGGACGTATTCCGGGGTGTTTGGAGACATTTATACGCGTTTTTGGGTGTGATTGATGCCGAAGGCGATTACAGAGTGGTGATAGGCGATTAGGCCCTATCCACCACAACTGTTCATCGCGATTAGGAGCCTGTTATAGGCGATTAGGCCCTAATCGCCTATAGCTATATGTGGTATAGCCTCCTAATCGCCTTCAGGGGTCTGTACGTATCCGGGAGGTATAAATAGGCCCAATCACAACCCTAATCACAAGTTCTTGCCACACACACTCTCCAAACACCCTCCCCTGGTCTGAGATTGCATGGTTTGATCATTGTAACACTCGCGCTCTGTTTTAATGATATAAACGTTAATCTTTTGACCCGTTTGTGTGTGATAATTACTCGTTTATCTTAGTTTCAAGTTTTTTTCTGTTGTTAGAACATATTCAAGGGACTCCGCACCTTGAATATAACCCTCGTGATTGTCGGTTGACACGTTCGTCGATCCTACAAGTGGTATCAGAGCCGAGGCTCTTATCACGAGCGTTTTAATAACAAAAACGAGTGAAAACAAGTGGGTTTTAGTGAAAAAGTTGAGTTTTTTATCCAAATACCTGTTTAAACTTTGAAACTTTGAGTTTTTGTTAAAAACCCATGTTTTTCAAAATCTTAGTGTGTGTTTACGGTTAAAAACATGTATTTTTTATTAGGTTTTGTTCTAAAACTGTTTTGGTAACTTGTCTAATCATTTGGGATCAAAACACATTGTTTTGGATAAGATTTTGAGGCAAAATTGGTGATTTTTGAGCAAAAGTGCAGCTGCAGGTCAGATCAGGCGATTACGCAGACCTAATCACTTAGACCTTCATAAGATTGGCCTAATCGCCTTCCTTTAAGCGATTAGGACTTCAATCGCCTTCAGCACCACGATTACAACATCTAATCGCTTTCATTTTTTGTTCCTATACACGATTAGGGACCTAATCGCCTTCACCTTTCTGAGGCATAGTCCCTAATTGCCTGTTGATCCCCAATCGCCCATAAACTCGTAATCGCTCAACTGTTCACTAGCAATTACGCGTAATCACGTATACTATAGGCGATTACAACCCCTATTCACGTATAACATAAGCAATTACATCCCTAATCGCCTATAAGGTTCTGAAACTGAAAATTTGACTAAGTATCGGACTTTAATCGAACTTAAACACATGGCGAACCCGTGGGGACATCTGAATCAACCAAGGCCACAGTATAATCAACAAATGAACAATCAAATAAACGTACCCACGAACCGTTGGCAGTTCTTAGCAGAACGCATTGCGCAACGGATGCAGTGATCGCAAATGCAAGCGAATGTTGCCGGAATCAATCCGTGGGCGCTAGCGGCTCAACAACAGGCGATGAATGCGAATCTGTGGGCATTCGCGGATGCTGCGAATTCACAGACAAATCATCTGTCTTCCGTTCTCATGAGTGACTTAGAGACGGGTAGTTCGAATAGGGCACTGAAACTGCAATACATGTCCGACTACCATGGATGGAAGGGCAGATTTCAGACGCATGTTGAGGGTATCGACGGTCTTGTATGGTCAGCAATTGAAAATGGGTACACGAGGCCGATGGTTGAGAATTCGAATACTCCGATCTCTCTGGAAGATATGAATGAAGATCAGAGGAAGAAATACAATTATGAAAAGAAGGCGATGGCAGCGTTAAAGCAGGCACTTCCCAAAGATATACTTCATCAATTCGCACAGTGCACTACTTCGCAAATGCTTTGGTTGGCGCTTGTTGAACGGAATGAGGGTAATCTGAAGACGCGAAAGGTTAAGATGGATCAGCTGAAGAAGGAATTGGAGAACTTCAATGCAATTGGGAATGAATCGCTGAGAGACCTGACTGCAAGATACTACCATCAGATGTCTGAGATGTATCAGTACGGGGTCGTGTACACATCTGCAGAACTTGTGGAAAGATTAGCAGAGGCGCTCCCTTCACACTGGCATCAATGGCTGGACATCCAAAAATCCAACAATGTTTATCAGACACTCTCCATTAATGAGTTCGTGGCAGAGCTGGAGAACAAGGAAATAGAAGAGATCAGAAGAGCAAACAAGGCGCTCATTCCTTAGAATCCCAGCATCTACTACGGGAATCCTACTCACGACATTAGTGTGGGTGGATCCAAACCACAGACTGCTTTCGTGGTTAATCCCGATCCAGTCTTTGCGTTTGACAACTATGGTCCCCCATCTGATGTTCCTCCTCCAGTCTTTCCTTGGGGTCAAGGAAACCAGTATCCTTTGAATTATAATACTAACCAATTTGGTGTTAATCCGTTTTCTCATCTTGCAGCACCAGCTCAGGCAACTTCAAACTTTGGTGGACCTTCTTCGTCAGGGTTTGGTGGTGCCCCATCTACAAGCTATGGTGGATATGGAGGTGCCTCGACGTCAAGTCAAGGTGGCTATTGGACCAATCCAGTCACAGAGCAGCTGAACACTGCGGGTTTTGAGAAGGTGACTGTAGAGTTAGCCTAAGAACACATGGCTCTACTGTCAACCTTGGTCAATTCCTATAGTGGACTAGTTGCCGGACAGATCGGGAATCCTTATCTCACGCAAGAAGATTATTCACAGATCGATAAAGACGATATGGATCTGATAGACATCCAGTGGCACTTCGCGAGTGTTGTAAGAAGGGCAAAGGATTACATGGATAGAACTGGAAGGAGAGATGTGTTGATCAACAACAACACTAAGTTCGGGTTTGATAAGACTAAGGTCACGTGCTACAACTGTGGCAACAAAGGACACTTTGAAAGAGAATGTGACCGGCCCAAGCAACAGGGGAATCAGAATCCCTTCAACAACAATAGAGGCAATCAGAATCAGAGGCAACAAGCTCAGACACAACCTAACCAAAATACCGAACGAGCTCTTGTCCCAATAAACAACCAGAACCAGAGGCCTCCTACAAACAATAATCAAGCCCTGGTAATCCAAGAAGATGAAGGTTTCAACTGGAATCATCTAATCACTGGCGAACAGGCTCCGCAGGGTGGTGCAACGTGTTTTGCCCAACTAATGTCTGATGCACGAGATGAAGTTGAAGAATGTCCGAGTCAGTCTGAAGCTGTTATTCCTGAAGTTGAAGCTTCTGACTGTGACTCTAATTGTGATTCTGATGTAGGGGTGGATTTGGAAGACTTGTTAGCTGAAGCAAATGCCTTGATCAACAAAATGTCGTTTCTTGTTGATGCTGACTGTACAAATAACAACCTTGCCGAATTCTTCGGAACTGTGAAGACAGCTGCTCATTATGCTTTGATGACTTTTACAGAATCTTTTGACAAGGTAAGTTCTTCTTCCAATTCTAAGCCTGAATGTGTAGAATGTGGCAAGCTTAAGTACAGAATTAAAGTCTTAACAGACGAAAATCTGAAGTTTAAAGCTGACTGAAGTCAACGCCGACAGAGCAATGATGTTTTGAGAGCTAATGAAAGGGCGCTCAAAATCACCATTGATACTCTGAAGAAAGACACTACTGCGTGTGATCAGCTTAAATTCAGAATCAAAGAATTAACTGAAGAGAATCTGAATTTAAAAGCTGATGTAGGTCCTTTACAAAGGTCAAATGATTCCTTAAGACAAAAGGAGAAAAGTTTTCTAAGTACAGTTGAAAACTACAAAAGGGATGTTTCTGAATTGTCTAAAACTCTAGCAAACAAGCAAATCGCCATAAGTAATTACATAAATGAGTTAGAAGACACTAAGAAACATTTGGCCATTGTAAATTGTGACTATGAGAAGATCAAGAAGAAGCTTGGGAGTTACCTGAACTGCAAGTATGTTCTTGATCATATCATTGAACACTCAGAGAAAGAAAGCAATTCCACCTGTCCCAAATATTCTCAGTGTCCACCTTCGGTGAGATTCGAAAATCATCACTATGATATTCTACCGAAGGAGGAGTTTGTGGACTTGGCAGCAGAAGCAGCTAAAACTGCAGAGGCGGCCAAAGTGACAGAAGCAACTAAACCTGCTGAAGTTACTAAGGCTGCTCCACCTGCGCCTAAAGTGATAGAAGCAGCTAAACCTGCTGAAGTCACTAAGGCTGCTCCATCTGCTGGTGAGTTTGCTGATGATGTTAGTGTCTGGGAGACAGATTTCTCGGATGATGAGCTTGATGAACCAGAGAGGTATGCACCGGTTAAGAATTAGGATATTCTTATCCAAAATCACATCCTGTGTAATCCTGAACCGAAAGTGCAAACTTCTGATGGTAAAACGATCAAAGTGTTCTATAAACTAAAAGGATCTGATAAAATCTATGCTGATGAGGATTTTCCTTATAAGCATCTGGCACCTGGTCTTGTTGGTAAAATATGGCAAGAATCCACCATCACTATTGAAAAAGAAAAATGGGGACAAGGGAAACAGGGTCAGGGTAATCAGTCCAAGAAAAACAAGAATAAGAATCAAAAGAAGAACACTTTGAACCCTCACAACCAAGCTCAGGTCGATAACTATTCTGAAACTGACTGGCAAAAGGAATGTTTCAAGGATTTAAAACATAAGAACTCATTTGCTACGGAATCTAAGAAAAAGGGTAAGGATGCAAATGCTCCACCATTTGAGGAGTATAGATCCTGTCACAAATGCGGGGAGCGTGGGCATTTAGTTGTGCGTGCCCTGAATTGAGACGCAAAAGGATCGAAGTGGATGATGCTCCAAGTTCTAGCAATACTAAACGACCTATTTCCCCTAAACTTTCTGAAAAACAATAGGGAAAGCAGGTAGTTTATGAAAATCGCAACAAGATTGCTATGAACCAAAAGCCAATTGATGGCAAGGGTCCACAGTCGAGGGGGAGCCCAGTTCCCACAAAGGTTCAAGCAGCGCCTAAACCACAAGCAAAGGCTGCAGCTAAACCTCAGAGTAACCCTAAAACTGCTCCACGTGCAGTTAAGTCTGAAGTCGATCCAAAATTTGTCCCACCAAAGGAATCTGAGGCTAGACCTTCTAGCCCCAAGGCAAAGAAGAAGCCCAAGCGAAAGAGACCGGAACAGGTTTGGAGACCCAAGTCACCAACAAAAATTGGAGAATCATCTGCTAGTGCTAACACTTCCGGACCATCGGGAACAACATCAACTCCTAAAGGAAAGTGGGTTGATTTTCCGACTTTAGATGAAGATGGAAGACCCAAGACCGTAAAGGATTGGGTCCCCCTTAACCACTAAACTTTGAATGTTGTGCAGGGAGTTCCACAGGGCCTTATCAGCAGCCTCTGGATTGTTGATAGTGGAGCTTCTGGGCACATGACAGGCGACTTATCCCTGCTATTTGACATCAAGAATATCAACGGGGGATATGTTGCTTTTGCTGGTAATAAAGGGGGATACATCACAAAAGAAGGCAGTATGGGAAATGGAATCGTAAGCTTTGAGAAGATAAGCTTCGTGAAACAGATAGACCACAATTTGCTGAGTGTCTCACAGATCTGTGACAAGAAATACACAGTGTTCTTTGATGACAATGCTTGCTGTATTCTAAAGCCTAGCTTTAGGATTCCGAAACAATGGATAATGATCTCAGCTCCAAGACTCAACAACTTTTATGTTTTAGATATGAGTCAAGCCATAACAGCTAAGGGGGAGGTCACTTGTTTTTTTTCTAAAGCTACAGAGAAGGAGTCTATTATGTGGCACAGGCGAATGGTGCACATACACTTGAGGAAGATGAATCATCTGGTTCAGAATCAACTTGTGGAAGGTGTCTCTGTCAAGAATTTCCATCTGAATGACGTCTGTGTTTCATGTAAGAAAGGGAAGCAGAAAAAGAAATCTCACAACCTAAGAAGGTCAACTCAGTCAGTATGCCTCTCGAGCGGTTGCAAATGGATCTGTTCGGCCCAATCAATCGCAAAAGCAAGAATGGGGATTTATACTGTCTGGTTGTCACAGATGATTATTAAAGATTCTCTTGGGTTGTATGCATGCAGCATAAAAGTGAGACATTTGAGTTTTTGAAAGATTTGTTCACCAAACTAGAAAATATCCAGATACCAGTCACGGCCGAAACAGTCCCACCTGGTTGCTGTGAAGAGGATCTTACGTTATCTAAAGGGTTGTCCGACCAAAGGTCTATGGTACCCTAATGACGATAAGTTTAACCTCATCGCCTTTAGTGATGCAGACTATGGCGGATACAAACAAGACTTGAAATCCACATCGGCTGGATGCCAGTTTTTGGGACCAAGATTAGTCTCGTGGCAGTGCAAGAAGCAAGCCTCAGTCGCCTTATCCACCTGCGAGTCGGAATACGTAGCTGCTTCTAGCTGCTGCTCCCAGGTTCTTTGGATACAGCAACAAATGAGAGACTACGGTTTGAAATTTCTTAATACTCCCATTCACTGTGATAATGAGTCCGCTATAGCTCTCGCTAAAGATTCCGTTAAACATTCCAAGGCGAAGCATATCTTGGTTAAGTATCATTTCATACGCGATTGCTATGAAAAGAAACCTACAGATATGGTTAAAATCCACACGGATTACCAACGTGCCGATTTATTCACCAAAGCTTTTGACGGACCTCGTTTTGAGTATCTGTTAATCTTAAACGGTATTAAAGAAAAGCACGATTAGATCCTCATCGGTAATCGTTTTTGTAAATATTTTTCTTCAAAAAATCAGAAAAATCCAAAAATATTGTCTTTTCGCAAATTTTTAGATTTTTAGGGGGAGAAAATTCAGAAAAATACAAAAACATCAGAAAATGCAAAAATAAAAAAATATGAGAAAATATGAGAAAATCCAAAAATCAAAAAAAAATTGAAAAATGCAAAAATGAGTTTCTTTGGTGAAAATAGGGAAGATGATATTAACCCATCAGTCGGACTGTCTGGACCTTTATCATCTTAAAAACATTGGATCTGATAAGTAGCCTCTACAATGATGTGTTGGTAGGCTCGAAATCATTTCCAAGCTCGGCACGGTGATATAAACCTAAATCAACTGAGAAATGTGTGGATAAACATCGCGTTGGCATATGGTCTAAAGCCTAAATCTCGTTGATAGAATGCCAAAATCCAAGGTTTCTGTTCTTTAAGAGGTTGGTACATCCGGGGTGAACTGGACGTCTCTCAGAATAAAATGGGGTGGCATAAGTGACGTATGTTGGGTTTGCAGCCTACAACTGAGACACCTCTTTGTCATTCCCAAAGAAAAAGAAAACAAAAAAAGGAGAATGAATTCTTATAAGGAGACGTCTGGGAATCCTTTAAGAGCAAAAAGATCATGAATGCCAAAACCCTATTCTCAAAGAGAATCGCTCTAAGGTATCAAATCATATACCTAAAGCATCGTACCGTGAAAAATCAAAAATACGGTATTTAACTTGAACCCTGGTCTGGACCTCACTGGTCTCTCTGCTGCAGCGTTCTTGCAGACCTGATGACCACTGAGTCCATTCCTTGTAAATACGGATGACAACAGCTTATTCACCGGTTACGAGGAAGCTTTGTGCATGCCTTGACGCGGGAATATGTCGCGTGTGCGGGGAACACCTTTAATCAGTCTTAATATTACCTTAACGTATCTAAAGTGCCTAGCGATAAAACATGATTTTGAGTTTAGGTGGACAACTATACTGACAGTTGTTGTAGGATGCTTTTCAGTAATTTAATCTAAAACTGAACATATAAGGCTTCTAGTATGGTCCGTACACTGATATGATTCTCTAACTGATGAAACTCGCAAAAATATGATAGTGTACAGTTAGTTGATTTCATGTTTTCGTTTATTTTCTGCTTGGTTTCATTAGTTTTATCATTCTTGATTACCGATGTTGGAATCCTAATCCATTGTAATCTTACTTCTTCAAGAATAAAACGCCGAAAATCAACTAATTGAAAATTGTGTTTTTGCTGGGTCAAAACCGTACTTTCTCTTAAGTACAGGAGTGGAAAATGAAATATTTTCAAGTATCTGAGTCATCAACTGAGTCGTGTGTTAAAACAGGGTGAAAAACGCATGTTTTGAACCTTAACGGGTCAAAAATGTGAGTTTTTGTGTTGCAGGGGCAATTTGGTAATTTGTGAAAAAGGTTTAAGCATTTAGAGTTCTAATCGCCTATAGGTGTAAGCGATTACCCCTAATCGTGTGTCAACAAAGGCGATTACAACCCTAATCGCTTGGTCTTATGTCCTAATCGTGCTCAATTATAAGCGATTAGCCCATAGGACATTAGGTAAGCCAAATGTGTACTCGTGTCTCCATATAAGCGATTAGTCGTAATCGCTTGAAGGCTTTGAACGATTAGGCCCTACTCGCACCACTGTAGCAAGCGATTAGAGTCTATTCGTGTGGATGGGTAAGCGATTACGTGCAGAGTATAAAAGGAACACTTAAAGTTTTTCTCCTCATTATTTTCAAATCCAAACACTGTGTTCTTCTTTTCCCTCTAACCCGATAACACCAAGAATTGTTGCCCGTTTTCTTTTGATCTTAGAATCTGACTCTACACTATCATGGTAATGTATCCTCAGATTTGCAGACCATAACATCATGTTTAAAGGGTTAAATCGACTCGTTTTTTAACCAAAACCCTAAGTCTCTCTCATATGATTATTGGGCTTCCAGACATGTTTGTTGATGTCGTTTCTTGATGAGGGTTTGTTAATCTGGGTTGGGTGAATCTTTGGGTATCAAAATTTTGATTTAAAACAACCTGAATCAAAAAGCCCCAAATTCGTGACCCTTAAGAACCCTAGTTTTTAAACCGTTTAATTAGCCTTCGATTTGATACTGAAAAAGAAATGTTATTGAGGGCTGTTGTTAATCGGTTCATAAACATTCCAATGTGACAAGAATCAGACCCATTGTGACCCATTTCAAGGATTTTGACAAATTGGTTAACCTGGTTATTATTCACGTGATTAGAGCTTCTAATCGTGTGAACAGTAACACGATTAGGCTGTTTGTCCCTTCTAATCGCGTATAAGATCAGGCGTTTAGCCCTAATTGTGTACAGGTATAAGCGATTACAGTCTGTAATCGCCAATAGAGTTCTGTTGACCAATTTTTGTCACACTTGTGTCCGATTTTGTCCGTTTTATGCGTTTTTGACTTGTTTCTGATAATTTTGTCGTGTTTTGTGCTATAGAAACATGCAGTACGGAACATCTCCTCGCCACAACTGTTGTGCCTTTCTCGGGCCCATTAAGAAGGCAAATTACAAGAAGTTCGAAGGCGTTATAGAGTTTCTAAAGCGCTCCAAGATAAATTTCGCCATATCTGAAGGGCATGCTGCATACAAGAACATCCTACTAGAATTCTACCAGAACGCGAAGGCTGATGTCAAGTCTAATCCTATTGTTATCACAAGCACGGTGCAACGGAAAGACGTGATGATCACTGAAGAGATGGTTCGGGAGATTCTCAAGTTCAGGGACAACAAGGATGATCCGATTGTGTTTGATTCGATTTTGATACGTGGCGGCTTTCTTAGAATGAAGTATGCAGGCGATGTGAGAGCACAGAAGATGTTGCAGAAGGGGAATCTACCGCCAGAGTTGAAGTATCTCACTCATGTAGTCTTAAAGTGCATCGGTCCTCGTAAGAGATCATTCGATGCTATCCGAGACACCTTGGCTTCAGCGATAGTGGATTTAACCCTGAACAACCCCTTCAACTTCTCCGGTATGATTATGCATCATCTAAAGGAAGTACTCTTACAGAAGATGACAAAGACACCGTTTATCGTCTATCCTCGCTTCCTGCAAATGATCATTGACAGTCAGGTTCCGCATTTGGCAAAAGATCTTGATCAGCTTATCAAGATCAACGACATAGACGAGGCAGAATTGAATAGAATGTCATCATACAAGAACAGGCCAAAGTCTGAATATCCTCCAAGTCGACGTTTGTATGGTCTTTTGGCGAAAGAGGATTATGTGTCACCACCAGGCAACAGGTGGAGACACGACGACAATGAATCTGAAGATGACATCCTTATCCACAGACAAGTATTCAAAGATGATGATGTTATTGGAAGACCGAGAGTAGAGTTGGGAGACAATATTCCGGGCAATACTGTTGATGCAGAACTTACACACGATGATGATATGTTTGATCCGGGGTCTCTTGATACTAGTGAACCATCCAGTGCAGCCAAAGGAAAGACACATATTGAAGAAGAAGGCCCTGTTAACATTACTGATGAAGATGATAATGACTCAGAAGATACTGATGATGACTCTCCTGATACGTTTGCTGAGAAACAAGAGAGGATAAACAGAAAGTTAGTTGAGGAGAAAGCTCACGCAACTGAGGCGAGAGCTCTTGCTGATGATCCCACGTTTACTGTGGGACAGGGCGATATAGTTGCTGAAATAGATGCAGAGCTCAACACTCCTCCTCAAAAGAGACAGAAGACAAAAGCAACGAAAGAAGGTCGGGGAAGGAAGAGAATGTCACAGAAACAACCTCCTGCTGAAAAGACTTCTAAGAGATCTATGTCTAGACGTGCTACTCTCAGGCTTTCAGTAACTTTTGGAACCCTTCCTCCCCGGCATTCGCAACAGTAACAACAACAGCAACAACAGCAACAACGACAACAGCAGCAGCAGCAACCTTTTCAGTTCCCACATCCGTTAGTGCAGCTATGCCTGCAAGAATCACCATGTCAATGCCTACTTCGGTAATCTTCACTGAGCAAGTCTCAGTTACCGTAGCAGCGACAAGCTCTCAGATTATTTCAAATCCAATCGGTGACAGGATTCGAATGCTAAGACAAGAAGCTAGACCGTCGGCATCTAAGTCTACTGATCAGACTACGTCTTCCTCAGCATCTGCATCAAACGAACAACTTCAACGCCAAGTCAGCGAACTAACTGCTATAGTTGCTGCACAAGCGCGTGAGATGGCTGAGTTAAGAAGCAAGAATGCTACGATTGAAGAAAATGAGACGGCGATGCTAGAGCTGATCGGTGAAACTATTCAGTCTAACAAAGAGCTACAAGCGACTGTCAATGCGCTTACACTGTCAAATCAGCAGATCATTGAATCAAATAGGCAGCTCATGGAATCACACCAGCAGCTGATACAGTCAAACAAAAGCACTTTGGAGAGACTTACAGGTGTTGAATCCAAGTACAGCCAACTTCAGCTCGCTAATGTCAACAATTAGCGAAGACTCACCACGTACAAGAAGCAGAACACAAAACTGAGGACTAGGGTGAACGAGTTAGCTGGAACTCAACCTAGACTCACTGGTGGTGCAAGTTCAGAAGCTGGGGCTAGTGCTAGTGCTGGTGATGATGATGATGATGATGAAGAAAGTGACAAAGAAGAAGATGATGACGAGGACGATAGTGATGATGAATCGGATGATGATGATGATGATGATGATACTGGTAAAGGTGGTGATGGTGGTGATCCTGGAGCCACAGGTGGTGGCGGATCATCAGCTGGATCTGGGTCTAGACGTACCAAGAAGAATCATGACAGACAAGGCAATGATCCCGAAGCAGGTTCTTCTGCTTAGGGGGAGCCAGGGCCTGTGAAAACCAAGATTCAGCAACTGCGGGACTCAATGAAGAAAGCCCTAGTTCCAGTCGAGTTTGTAGAGCCTCTGAACTGCTATTTCGCGTATGATGATGAAGGCAACCTACTTCCTCCTCCTGCTATGCTAGAGTATGATTTAGAAGAAGGCGAGATACCTCCTGAGATGACATCAGACGACATGGAAAAGGTATACGGCTTCGCACGCGGAGAATCTTCCGGTGCAAGTCAAAGTCCTCCACCAAAGATGCATGCAGAAAACAATGAGGTTAATCTAGAAGAAGGAACCGGTGTGCCAACTCCAGAGTATGTTGTAGACGATTCGGGCACTGGGATTCCTAGTATTACTGAGGAGATGATACATGAGGCTGAAGAAAGGCTAAAGACTGATTCTATTCCTATTCCTGGTGAAGTTAAAGAGAGACAGGACAAGATCACGAAGAAATATCCCAAATGGTTCAAACCTGAAGAGAAGAAGAAAAATGCTGAGCGGGCATCTGTCTTCAAGAAGCGTCTATCGAAGATGTCAGGTAATGTGATCAGCTGGGCTTACATCAGTCATACCAAGATGCTCGGTGTTAAATGGCAGGAAGGTCTATTGTACTTTGAGCCTTTTCAGAAAGTTCTTAGTCTGCCTGTTAGGATCTGAGTTTAATTGTTTTGATTTGTTTATATAAAATATGTAATGAATGAAGTGAGTATAAATGGAAAGTGCAGCGGAATGATAAACTATAAATCAAAACAAGAGAATAATTGTTTTTAATCGAAAGCTTTCATTGATTGAAAGATTACGATATTACAAGTACTCCCCCTCAGCCTGATCACTCTGTGATTGTTTGTCTGAGAGAATGTTTCGAGTGATGAATAGAACAACACCATCACTATTCTATTTATAGACAAATCTAAACCACTGATGATCTCAGCTGACGTCACCTAAGACAGCGACCTCTAACAGAATAACAACATAAAACATCTGTTAACTATAAACTACTGTTACATTGTAAGACACTGTAAGGTAAACTGCTGGTGAGGAAAACTCTGATGGTCCTGTATCATCTGTTGGATCCAAAGTGCTGTTGGCTCCAACAGACCTTTAGTCTTCAGTACTTTAATCAGCAGTTGTTCTTCATCAGACCTTTAGTCAGCAGTTGTTCTCTAGCAGTTGTTTATCCAGCAGTCCTTTGCAGCAGCAGTTGTTTCCAATAGTTGTTCAGTGTAGCAGATGTTAGGATCAACAGTCTTTTGGGAGAAGTATCTTGTAAATACTGTTTATTCATAGGATCAACTGAGTAGTATATTTTGGCTTTCCAATCATCTGTTCTTCTCCAGGTCAACAGACCCAACAATCTCCCCCTAGAACAGATGATGCCAAAACTAGGCTTTATTCTTGATCTTTATTCCTCATCAGACTTTCTCTAATTTGACCTTTGAATTGTAACTCAAAGCTCAATGAGAAGAGGTCTTCAGCATCTCTTTCAAGCTCAAGATTCAGCAATGTTTGGAGATCTTCTGCACACAGGCCATGTGCATCATCCATGCTAAGTTTTTGAACCTTTCCATCTGATTTGAGCAGAGTCAATTCATGGGTGTCTTTGTTGACCTTCCATTTTAGAATTTTTGAATCAGAGGATTTGCTGAGATGCACCTTTATTCTGGATGAGTTTGGTGATTGAGGTCTCCCAATGATTTCTCTGAGTTTTTCAGAGGTGGGATCAGAGAAGTAGTGCACTTGATTAAAGATGCCCTCCTTTATAAAAGTATCAGCAAACTTCTTCTGATCTTCTTCAGACATTTCTTTCTTCTTCTTGAATTGTCTTCTTGCAGCAGCAGATAGATCAGAAGTATCAAGTAAGCTGTCTAATGTAAAGGCCTGTTGAGGTTTCTTCATCAAAGGATCATCAGCATAGACAGGTTTTCTGGGCAAGGTAGGGTCTTTCTTCCTGTTTTCTTCTAATCTTTTGTAAGTTTCAACCAGCCTCAGCTCTGACCATCTTGCAACAGACTTCATCTCCCAATAGTCTGCAGCCACAATTTCTTGTCTCATTCTTTTGAATTTTAAGGCTCTGGCTGGATCTCTGCCTTTACTGTAATCTAGGGCAGAGACCTTTGTTGGGGGATTCTTAGCCATGTCTTCAATTCTTATTAATTTTTCTCTAAGAGCATGAGTGGTCCAGCCTGCAAACTGTTTCTTGTTTGCTTTGTATGGCATGGTTGACAAGATTTGTTCAAGAAGAGATTCCCTAACCTCCCTTTCCAAGTCACTGCTGAGAGGCATGGTAGACATTGAGTTACTCAGGGTCTTAGCAAAATCTTCAATCCTTCTCAATTTGCTAAGCTCTGCTGAATGGATGCCCTGAGCACTCCTGTCATCTTTCCCTTTGCATTTCTCTTTAATGATGGCATCTGCCTGTTCAGCCTTGTATTTCATATATGTATCCATGTTTAGGGGAACAGGAAAATTTGGAAGAGATGGGAAAGATCTTTCAGATGGCTGTTCAGTATTGTAGAAGGATTGCATTTCCCCTTGAGTAGATCAAGTTCAAGAGGATACTTCACAGCCAATGGTGTAATGGTTGGTGGTGTTCTATGAGATGTGAATTGTGAAGTGTGTGGTGAGAATGATGAAAGTGGAATGGCAGTTAAGGGTGTAGATTGTGTGATTGAAGTGGTAGGTGGTGATGTGTGAATGTTTTCATCCTGTACAACAAAGGTAGATTTTCTCTTCCTGCTGTACAAGACTTTTGGTGATGGTGATGTTGTAGCAGTGGTTGTGTTAACATCTGTTGGCACTTTTGTAGAACCAGCAGGTGTTTGGGATTTTGGTGGTGGAGTGGTTGTAGGTTCAGATGTTGTGGTGGTAACAGTGGTTTTGGTAGCAGCAATGGTTTCAGCAGCAAGTTTGGATGGTGGTTTTTTAACATGTTTAGCAGATATTTTCTTCCTTTTAGAAGAACCCACATCTTCAACTTCTTGCTGTTGATCCTTTTTCAGTTGAACCAAACGTTCTGCTTTAACTTCCAAGGTGTCAGCCCTCTTTTGCTTATCCTCGGCAGCCTTTTCAGCTTCTTCATTTGCAGAGGTATCAACTTCCTTTGCTTTGCTGGTTTTGGCAGTTTCAGTAGCAGCAGAGGTTTGAACATCTGGTTGTTGTTGTTGTTGTGGTGCTGTGTGAGTAGACCCTGGTTTGTTGGCAGACTTTGATTTTCCCTTTTGTGAGGGTGGACAACCAAATGGATTTAGCTTTGGCAATCTATCTCTGCCACTCTCCCCCTTTTTGGCATCATCAGTAGTGAATTCATCATCATCTTTATCTCTGAGAATTGTGGTAGGGGCAGAGCCAGTAGTCTTTAGCAGATGATCTTTGATTACTTTGATGTCTGCATTTGTGTCATTGAACCTGGCATCCACCATGTTCCTGATCACTTGCATGTAGGTTTCTTGAGTCTGATCAGCTAATTTTTTGTGAGCTATGATGATGGGAGAAACAGATTTCCATACTCATTAGCAAGATTAGTTGTGGATGGTTGACTCTGGGTAAGAGTAGCCAATGATCCTAATATTGTGTTGATATCTGATTTGATATCAGCAACAAAGTTTTCAATGGACTGTACTCTGGCCGTCAATTCTTGGTATTTTAAACCATCACCTAAGTTAATAGGATCATCTGGATTCCTACCAGTGGTAGTTGTACCTGGTTCAGACCTAGGAGGTGAGTCTAAAGGATTAGAACCAAATGCCCCTTTTTCTTGGTTCTGGGGACTTCCAACTGATTTTGGGGACATAATAGTGGCCTCATCAGTTGTTGCCTTCAAGGAAGTCTTAGTTATGTAACCACTGTCCTGTTGTGAGACAATGGTCTCTACATCAGTAGTGGCTGCTTCACTTGAAAACTCACCTAGAGTTGCATTGAACTCTGGGAGTGTAGCCTCCTCTACTGTTTGTGTGTTGGTTGATTAATTTTCCTCAGTCCCAGTCACTTGTGGAGGTATACTCTCATTAATGGGTGAAGGAGAGGAACTGGGATTTTCCTGAGTTTTATCAATAGCCTCAAACAGAGGTTGCATAGTTTGAGGGACATGTATTGGTGAAGGTGGAGGAGTGAAAAGAGAATTATCCCTGGGAGAGGGGCTTGTGAACATATGGCCAAGTGACTCATATGTATCATGATGTGTTTACCTTTGGCTTACAACATGATCCTTTTGTGAGGATTCATGAGGAGTTTGTTCAGGTTGAGATATATCCAACTGTTGTGAGGAAGTAACAACAGTGGTTTCTTGTTGCTTTTGTGTTGTAACAAGGTTTTCCTCTGGTATCTCATCTTCCAGAAGCCCCCTTTTGGGTGTAGTGGTGGTTTTTGTGGATGGACGTTTTCTTTTGGAGGTGGCTGGTGTGGGTTTCACAACACTGGATGTAGTGCCATGATCACCAGGAGCAGTGGGCTCAACAACAGAGGTTTGAACAACAGTTGTTTCCTTGGACCTCTTTGTTTGTGTTTTTGACACTTTTGACACTTTTTCTTGGGTAGTAGAACCCAGCATTCTTGTGAAAGTTTCATCAGTTAGACTCTTCATTTGAAAAGACTCACCCTTTTTAAAATCTTTTTCTGGTAAAACCTTTTGAAGGATTACACTTAAAATTCTTGGGTAAATCAGAAAAGCATTATTAGACCCAGACTTTATGGCTTTCACATTTGAAACTAAGTCCATAAACAGTCCCTGGGATAAATTGAAGTCAGAATCTGACAACATAGCATAGCCCAAGTACTGAATCCTCAATGGGATTTCATTAAAGGAAGTGGTCTTAGCAGAGACACGTAGAAGGAGGGTATGAAAGAAAAATTTCATGACTGGTGGGAAAAACTTTTTGAAAAGAGTTGACCCAGTCATCTGTGCATCATAACCTCTTTCCTGAAACTCTGTGTGAAGCTCTGTCTTAGGGAAAGAGTCGTTACCTGACAGATCATTGAGTGAGAAGGTTGTGGATATCAATTCAGGTGTAATGGTAATGCTAGTTTCTCCAATTTTTGAGATAATGGATGTAGGCTTTTTGTCTTGAAGAAGAACCTCAGCTTTCAACCAAAATTCTTGGAGAGTTTCAAGATAAATAGGAGCATCAGCGGTGAGGATTGGTAGGTATTTGGAGTTTAAAATGATGTCGATGGTGGAATGGAATGGACCGTTATCATCTGTTTTCACCAGATATGGAAGATAATTGTGTGTGGCTTTGGTTTGAAGATCCATTTTAATGGATTTCGAGTGTGAGAGTGAGTGGAATTGGAGTAAGGGTTTGAGGAAGAAGAAGGCGGTTTGAGTATTTTGAATACAATGAGACAATGTAACAACTGTTGTGGTAAAACAGGGTTTTTATAGCCTCTAGTGAAACCGCTGATGTGGCCAAAACTCTGCTTTTGGGAGCAGACGTGGCAAACATCTGATGGCCAAACATCTGGTGGTTTACAGCTGTTGCCAAAAGTCTAATGCAAACAATTGTTTTTTTAATCATATAGATATATGTATATATATATATTATCAGTGGTTATTTTATCTGATCGGATGTTTGAAACAGATTTTTCAACCAACAGTGGACAGAGTGAATGAAACAGTGGTTGTTTTATCTGATCAGATGTTTGAAACAGATTTTTCAACCAACAGTGGTTGTTTTATCTTTAACAGATTTTTCAACCAAAATGCTATTTTTAAGGATGAATTTTTTATTTTCTAAAACATTTTAATGTTTTATTTAAAACATTTTTGTTGTTTAGTCCATGTTTAGCATACCAATTCTAGAAATCAGATTTGTGAAGGTAGATGTGTCTAAAGCTTTTGTCAGCACATCTGCCAACTGATCCTCTGTTGAAACATGGTGTACAGAAATCAAACCTTTTTCATAGCTATCTCTAACAAAATGATGTCTGATGTCTATGTGCTTTGTGGTTGAGTGAGAGACTGGGTTCTTGATGATATTTTCAGTAGCTTGACTGTCCAACATGAGTGGAGTCTTTAGTGCAGTTATCCCAAAATTCAGCAATTGATTTTGAAGCCACATGAGTTGGGTTGTGCAGCTTGCAGCAGCAATGTATTCAGCCTCAGCTGTTGAAGTTGAAACAGCTACTTGCTTTTTGCTTTGCCAAGAAACTAAGGCATTTCCTAGATACTGGCACCCTCCTGATGTAGACTTCCTTGTGGTGTGGCAGCCAGCAAAGTCACTATCTGAATAACCTGAAAGCTCAATGTTTACATTAGCAGGATACCAGATACCAAGTGTGGGAGCACCTTTTAGGTATCTGAATATCCTTTTCACAACAATAAGGTTTGACTTTCTGGGTGAAGCCTGGGATCTTCCACAAACACAAGTGGCAAACATAATGTCTGGCCTAGATGCAGTTAAGTACAATAAAGACCCAATCATGCATCTGTAGTGTGTCTGGTCAACCAGTTCATCCTTGTCATCAATAGTGAGTAGCTTGACTGTACTCATGGGTGTACTACATGGCTTGCAGTCATTCATCTCAAATCTAGTTAACAAATTTTTTACATATTTGTTTTGATGAATGAATGTGCCATTTTGCAGCTGCTTCACTTGGAGACCAAGGAAGCACTGAAGTTCACCCATAGCACTCATTTCAAACTCTGCTGTCATGAGTTCCCTAAACTCTTCACACATTTTATTACATAGGGATCCAAAAATGATGTCATCCACATATATTTGAACAATCATTAAATCTTTCCCTCTCCATTTTAAAAATAAGGTTTTATCAATTTTACCTCTTGTGAAGCCAATGGATAAGAGAAAGGTGGAAAGAGTTTCATACCAGGCCCTAGGTGCTTGCTTGAGTCCATACAAGGCTTTGTTAAGCTTGTAGACATGATCAGGATGGAATGTGTCTTCAAAACCAGGTGGTTGACATACATAGACCTCCTCCTGAATTTTGCCATATAGGAATGCACATTTGATGTCCATCTGATACACCTTGATGTTGTGGTTGACAGCAAAGGCTAAGAAAAGTTTGATAGCTTTTAACCTAGCTGCAGGAGCAAAGGTTTCATCATAATCTATCCCCTCTTCTTGTCTGAAGCCTTGAACCACTAGCCTGGCTTTATTCTTGACAACTATACCCCTTTCATCAGTTTTGTTTTTGAAGACCCACTTTGTGCCAATTGGACAAACATCCTTAGGCAGTGGTACAAGTATCCATACTTGTTGTCTTTTAAACTGAAGGAGCTCTTCTTGCATAGCTTCTACCCAACTGTTGTCTTTTAGTGCCTCTTGGTACTTGACAGGTTGTGTGAGAGATAAAAAGCCTGCAAAAAGACAGATATTTGAGGATTGGCTTCTTGTGAGCACACCCTCTCTGATGTTGCCAATGATTTGATCTGGTGGATGAGCTCTTAGGTAGATTAGATCTCCCTGATATGGTATGATGGCATTTTGAGGTGAAGGACATAGGTTTGGTGACTCTATTGGTGTAACATCTGTTTGCACTTCTGTAGTGCCAACAGATGTTTGAAATGGAGGTGGGGGAATAGGTCCAAGTGGTGTAAAATTGGACTGACTTTTGTCAACAGAGGTTTGACTTTTGTCAACAGATGATTGAGCAGTGGATGTAATATGTGAAGCAGTGGTTTGAGGGTAAGATTGGCCAACAGTGGCTGACTCTGCTGTGACAGAGTTTTGGCAGGTGATTTGAATAGCTGCTTCCTCTGATGCAGAATAGACTTGATAGTGATTTGGAATCACAACATCTGTTCTGCAGTCTTGTTGTGGAGATTGTGAAATACCTGCACTGTTAGTTTTGATAGTAATATCTTCAAATTTGAATTTATCTAAATCAAACAACTCAGCAGGATTTGCTGGGATTTTTAAGGAAGAAAGTTCATTGAACTTTACATTCAGAGTTTCTTCTATTGTCTTGGTCCTTGTGTTAAACACTTTATAGGCCTTAGCAGTAGAAGAATATCCCAGAAAATATCCACAATCTACTTTGGCTGCAAATTTTGAAATGGAATCTTTAAGATTTAAAATGAATCATGGGCAGCCAAAGATTTTGAAAAATGAGATTAATGGTTTGATTTTGAACAAAATTTCATAAGCAGTCTTTTGATGTCTTGGGTTGATCAAAACTCTGTTTTGAACATAGCAAGCAGTGTTTACAGCTTCTGCCCAGAAGGACAATGGCAAACCAGAATCTGCTAGCATGGTTCTTGCAGCTTCAATAAGAGTTCTATTTTTCTTCTCAACCACCCCATTTTGCTCTGGTGTTCTTGGGATGTTGTACTGCCTCACAATCCCTTTTGACACACAGAAATCATCCAACTCTTTATTTTTAAACTCTGTTCCATTGTCACTTCTAAAGACTTTTACTGGCAAGTCATATTGTTTTTCAACTTTGGTGACAATGTCCTTCAAGATACCTACAGTCTCATCCTTAGAATGTAAAAAGTAAGTCCATGTAAACCTAGAAAAATCATCAACTATGACAAGACAAAATCTCTTTCTTCTTAGACTCATGATTTTAACTCGGCCAAACAAGTCCATGTGCAACAGTTGTAGACATTGACTTGTTTTGGACTCATCAATTGATTTGTAAGAGCTTTTATGTTGTTTTCCTTTTAAGCAGGAAACACAATGCTCATCACCTTTGAATTCTTTTGGTGGCAAACCTCTGACAAGGCTTTTTTAGAGAGAGAGTTGATAGTTTGAAGGTTGGTGTGACCCAATCTCCTATGCCACAATTCTGTCTCTTTGGTAGAAGCAGCAGAAAACAGACAGACATTTGCCATAGGATTATCCTTCAACATATCAACTACATACACATTGCCACTTCTGTGAGCAACAAGTTGTGCTTTACTCTCAGCAATGATGGTGTTAATCTTTTCAACCACTTCTGGTCCAACAATCTTACATGTCTTCTTAGTGAAGAATGACCCATATCCTTTGTCACTCATTTGTGATACACTAAGTAGATTAAACTTTAGATTGTCAATTAGATTAACATTTTCAAACTTAAGTCTCCCTGCTTGAACAGTTCCAGAACCCAACATTTTACCTTTTGAATCATTACCAAAGGATATATCACCCCCTCCATGAGCAAGAAAGTCCAGAAGAAGGGCTCTACATCCAGTCATGTGCCTGGAGCCTCCACTATCTACATACCATAAACTATCTAAACAAGCAGAAGCTCCCTGCACATCAGTAAAGAATTAGTTTTGGTGAGTGTCCAAAGCCAAATTGGCTTTGGATGGGTTCTCAGACTTTTCAGCCTCAAGTTTAGGAAAATGATCAGTGGTTTGAACTAGCTTTTGAACTAAGTTCAACAGCTGTTGTTGACCATTTGCCAGTGCTTGTATGTCAACACTTGGTCCAACAGATGTTTGATCATTTCCTGTCAGATGTTGATAACCATGAGGATGTCCATATCCTCTTGGTTAAGCTCTCTCTCATAAGTCAAGAGCTTACCATGAAGCTGGGTCAGAGTCAAGTCCTTAAAACCAATTGAGTTTCTCATAACAATTGCAATAGTGTCCCATTTGTCCTGAAGTGATCTAAGAAACCTATGATTCAAAGTTGAATTTGGGTAAGTTAGACCCACCAGTTTTAGTTCACTTATTAAGCAATTGAACCTCTCAAATTGTTGTGTTAATGACTATCCCTTCACATGACTAAATATTTCATATTGTTGATTAAGTATTTCACGGTTGTTTTCAGTTACATCCTCAGTCCCACCAAATTGTTCTTTCAAAGCATCCCACAACTCCTTTGCACTGTTACAGTGTAACAGCCTAGCATAGATATCATTTGGTAGAGCCATGGCTACGATACTGAAAGCCTTAGCATCTAACTCAATTTTTTGAAAATCTTGCTCGGAGTAGTTTTCGACACTTTTAGGTACTTGGACCTTGGGATCTTCAGTACTCGGCACCATTGGAACATGTGGTCCAAAGACAACCGACTTCCAACACCCAGTGTTTTGTTGAGCTAGCACATGACTCATCCGACGTTGCCAGATATTGTATTCAGATCTGACAAGCATCGGTGGCTTGCTGCTAGTACCAGTGTTATGTGGATCTTGATTAATTGAAGCCATTCTCTGATTTTTACGAAAACAAAGTCTGTTTACAAACGGTTGAATCGAAAATAAACTATTACTCTATTTTCAATCCGACAAACAAACGATATCAATAATTGTGAGCTGATCTGTTTATATTAAATTGATTGGTTAGATCGAATTTAATTGACCAAGCTCTGATACCAATTGTTAGGATCTGAGTTTGATTGTTTTGATTTGTTTATATAAAAGATGTAATGAATGAAGTGAGTATATATGGAAAGTGCAGCGGAATGATAAACTATAAATCAAAACACGAGAATAATTGTTTTTAATCGAAAGGTTTCATTGATTGAAAGATTACAATATTACAAGTACTCCCTCTCAGCCTTATCACTCTGTGATTGTTTGTCTGAGAGAATGTTTCTAGTGATGAATAGAACAGTATAATCACTGTTCTATTTATAGACAAATCTAAACCATTGATGATCTCAGCTGACGTCACCTAAGACAGCGACCTCTAACAGAATAACAACATAAAACATCTGTTAACTATAAACTACTGTTACATTGTAAGACACTATAAGGTAAACTGCTGTTGAGGAAAACTTTAATGGTCTTGTATCATCTGTTGGATCCAAAGTGTTGTTGGCTCCAACAGACCTTTAGTCTTCAGTACTTTAATCAGCAGTTGTTCTTCATCAGAACTTTAGTCAGCAGTTGTTCTCTAGCAGTTGTTTATCCAGCAGTCCTTTGCAGTAGCAATTGCTTCCAACAGTTGTTCAGTGTAGCAGATGTTAGGATCAACAGTCTTTTGGGAGAAGTATCTTGTAGATACTATTTATTCATAGGATCAACTGAGTAGTATATCTTGGCTTTCCAATCATCTGTTCTTCTCCAGGTCAGCAGACCCAACACTGCCTTTTTGGTATATTCGTGATCTGGTTCGACTCGATTATCCTCTGTACAAGGAGAAAGCCTCTACTCTTCAAGGTTTCTACACCAAGTTGAAAAGAGAAAGTGAGAAGGGATGGGATGAACTTAAGCCTCAGTATCCAAAGTCCTTCAAGACAGACAAGATTCATCCGACCACCAAGAGTCCGATTTGGGAACATAAGATCAAGCCACCAAAGTGTGTATCGAAGATTCCAATCGTCCCAGTTGAACAAGACTTCTCCTCAAAGCTCTACTATTGGCACTATGATGCAGCTACTACTGAGGCAGTGATCATTTTGAGTAGCTCTCCTAAACCTTGCAGAAAGATCAGAATTTGGGACCCGATGTGGCTTATCAATTATTCGGAGAAAAATGTGGACACGCTGTACCTGTATCCAATCCAGCACTTACCAGATGAAGCAGATCAAGTAATAAAGTTTCAGAGAGTGATTCGCTTCTGTTATGCCAACAAATTTCATGATGGATGCGACTGGTCAAGACTTACGAGGATCAGGACAATGTCAAGCTAAAGTGAAGACTGAAGATGTTGTTTGTTATGTTGTGTCTGTTTTCTGTTTTTCGAGTCTGTAAAGTTGTTTTACGATGTTATAAACGTTGTCTTTTGCAATCTCTATACGTATACTAGCCTGGTCCAAGGGGGAGTCTATTAGTACATGATGTCCCTAGGCTAGTATATAGGATGTTTGGACGTATTTCGGGGTGTTTGGAGACGTTTATACGCGTTTTTTGGTGTGATTGATGCCGATGGCGATTACAGAGTGGTGATAGGCGATTAGGCCCTATCCACCACAACTGTTCATGCGATTAGGAGCCTGTTATAGGCGATTAGGCCCTAATCGCCTATACCTATATGTCGTATAGCCTCCTAATCGCCTTCAGAGGTCTGTACATATCCGGGAGGTATAAATAGGCCCAATCACAACCCTAATCACAAGTTCTAGCCACACACACTCTCCAAACACCCTCCCCTTGTCTGAGATTGCTTGGTTTGATCATTGTAACACTCGCGCTCTGTTTTAATGATATAAACGTTAATCTTTTGACCAGTTTGTGTGTGATAATTACTCGTTTATCTTAGTTTCAAGTTTGTTTCTGTTGTTAGAACATATTCAAGGGATTCCGCACCTTGAATATAACCCTCGTGATTGTCGGTTGACACGTTCGTCGATCCTACAATATCGACTTCAGCTCAGTCCATGAGAGGTTGTAGGCAGCTTTGCGACCCAAGTTCTACACTTGTAGGTTCCACCATGTCAGCGCCTCGTCTTGGAGGGTACAGGTGACGTACTTGATCTTCTGGTCCACAGAGCAGCCACTAATGTCGAGTACGGACTCCGTTTTCTCAATCCATCAGACAATACCAATTGCTCCTTCTGACCCACGAAAATTTCAAGGCTTGCATGCCATGAAAGTCTTGTAAGAACACCCACGTATGGGATTCTCTGCTTATGCAGCGTCAGAAAGGATTGGCATAGAGAAACGATCGAGAAAAGGGGAAAGAACAGATGAAAGCTTTACCATTCTCAGGGTCCTGGGTTCTGCGTCGGCCTGCAGCACCCGAACCGCCACTGGAATCGGCGCGGTTCGCCTCATGTTGCACAATAGCCTCTGCGATTACCCTGGTTAAATCCGCTGAGGTGGTCAGAAAAGCTTCTTCCTCGGAAGACGAACGAGTAGTCCTCTTAGGAGGCATGTTTCTTCTAATTCATATGATTAAAGGAAATGAGACACATATTACTGCATAATATTGTCACATATGTACCAAGCAACAAACTAACCAATCACCACAAGCAATAATCACAAAGATACGACACAACACAACAACCGAGCAGGAACCAAAATACCAAATTCTAATTAATAATCAACCGTAGCAATTTAGTTTCATACACGACCAAGTAACAATACAAGAGTACCAAAATAAGTCAACTACTACTACCAAGTCAACTACAACACATAAGGTCCTAAGGAGACGGGGTGGGAAAGCAGTGGACAAAGCTGCAACGACGGCTGTCATCCTGGCCTCGCGGTCATCAACTCTCGCCTCTAACTAGGCAACACGCTCCTCGGCCGCAGCGCGTCCCTGATCCGCCTCATGTACGCGAGTACCCAACTCTCCCTTGCAGCACCCCAATCTCAGTGTCGTGACGTCCAACCACATCCCGCACAGAGTAGAGGGCGTGATGCACAGGAGCTGGCTCAAAGCCGGTAGGTAACGGAGTGTCGGAGGAAGACTGAGATGGACCACCAGTCTCAAAAGTAAAGGGAGTCTGGTCATCGGTGTCCTCATCGGAATAGGCCAAAAATCCATCCATGGTCGGCAGTTAAGTCCTTTTCCGAGCCTGAGATCGTCGGAGGAGTTTCCTTCTGGGTGGCTCAGGGTCCTCTGGAGCTGGAGGCTGGGGATCGACGGATGCCGGAGGCTCAGGGTCAACAGGGGCAGGAGCCTCGGCTGGAGTGATAGGAGCCGGTGGAGGGAGTACCCGTTTCCTAGGGGTATACATCAAACAAGTCCCGCCTGGACGTAGACGATAGGGTTGAAAAGACGGCTCTCGGGGCTCTGGCGGTGGTAAGGGTGCATCCTCATCCAATGCCTTGCTAGCAGACACATCCTCCTCGTCGTCGGAAATGGCGTGATCGACCTGCATATGGTCGTCCTCGGTGTCGGAGTCGCTAGAATCGGGCTCGTAGCCCTGCTGAAGGTCGTCGGCTGGAGGGCTGCCTGGTACAATCTCCTCCTCAGAATCTGAGAGAATGATGGGAGCGTCTTGGTGTGCCATGATCCTGGAAATCAATGAACACACGTGCGTGTCAGTATAGTGTGGTGTACTTAGTGTAACTACTAACGTGCAAAGTACATAAATGGCATGGCAAAGTGCATAACTGGTATGGAAAGCACATAACTAGCATAGCAAACCACATAATTGGCATATCAAAGCACATAACTGGCATATCAAAGCACATAACTGGCATAGCAAAGCGCATAACTAGCATGGCAATGTACATAACTGGCATGGAACTTGCGTAGCGCGTAGGGATAGACGTTGTGTTTCTTTCTTTGGAAAGTATTTCGAAATCAAAAAAAAAATTGTTTAGATTATAGTTTTACTCGAAAGAATCTTAGTTCGCTATAACCTCGTGCTCTAATACCAATCTGTCACACACCCTGCCAAGGCGGAAACACGAGGTCCGACTTCGAAAGATTTCCAAGCACAAAAGGTCACACGAGCATGAATTAAAACAAAGTAGGAACTTCCATTAAAACACCAAATCCGTTCAACATAAGTTAATTGTTTAATTCTAAAACCATTGTATGAAAATGTCTACAATTATTATGACCACACAACGGTCCAAAAGAAGTTATCCCACAAATGCTCGCACTCGACCCCTGCAAGTTCCATACTCCATGCTAATTTCATAAAAACATGCATGTAAAATATATGTGTCAACATAAAGTTGGTGAGTTCACGGGTTTTCCATATGGTGGACATGTAATCCAAAACCGACTAGATCATTGCCTAGCTAGGGCAATAATCATTATGTGATCTGACATGAGCCCATAACCAAAGCTTGGCATGTTGTGCCTCGCCCATTGTACACTAAAGACAATGAAATAATGTGAAATACAAGCACTCTTTTGATATCTGTCATCCGCTCAGAGTGACTGACCAAGAGTGGGGGTGTCAACCTAATAGATCTATCCCGGTGTTTCATGACTATGTCCAAAGCTAATGGTTATGGTATGATGAATGACACGAGGGCTTAATGGATCCTGAACTGTACTGTCTCATGTTCACATAATAGTCATGTATTGTAACTGAAAACTGTACGCATGTTTTTCCCTCGGAAAAATGTAAAAACCTGTAAAAAGGGGCCGTGAATACTCACTTGATGTCTGGATGCTAACTGAACTGAATCTGGCACTGTGTGTCTAGTCTAAGAGCCCTAAATGCAGTTAAAAGCAACTTAGGTCTATGTTTGGCTCTAACTACCATGCAACTGTTCACCCGACTATAATACCTATGGACTAGGGGCCTCTGTATCCACGGGTGTCATGTACTGTATTTGTTAATAATTATTCGTTCTGTTACCCTGGTGGCTATGTTTTATTCCTGTTTTTGGCAAAACATATGTGGTGACTTACTAAGTGTTACCGAGTGGTCTTTATGTCACAGTTTTGTAGGTTTAGGATGGCACATAGACATATCTGATGACAGTTTTCTGTAAAAATGACACGTCCCAGTTTCTTGTCTTTGCTTATTCATGCATAACTTTATGTTTTTGAGAAAATGCACATGTTAAGCTAGTTAACACATGTTTTATTATTCTAAACACATGTTCATAATTCAAACCATGTTGTATATTGTCTATCTTAGGTAAAATAGGTTGTTCTTGGGCCGGGTCTTGGCCTCTCCATGGGTCACATAATGATTATTGCCCTAGCTAGGCAATGATCTAGTCGGTTTTGGATTACATGTCCACCATTTGGAAAACCTGTGAACTCACTAACTTTATGTTGACCCATATATTTTACATGCATGTTTTTCAGGAAATTAGCATGGAGTATAGAACTTGCAGGGGTCGCGTGTGACATTTGTGGGATACCTTCTTTTGGACCGTTGTGTGGTCATAATAATTGTAGACATTTTCATACAATGGTTTTAGAATTAAACAATTAACTTATGTTGAACGGATTTGGTTGTTTAATGGAAGTTCCTACTTTGTTTTAATTCATGCTCGTGTGACCTTTTGTGCTTGGAAATCTTTCGAAGTCGCACCTCGCGTTTCCGCGTTGGCGGGGTGTGACAAATGCCCTCTCTCCCCGCATTTGAAACATGCACAGTATTCTTCAAACACATTTTTAGCATTAGGCTTAGCGAATTAATTGACCGGGTATTGATCATCAACACACTTTCGCCTTAAACTCATTGGAGCGGGTTCCTTTGAGTAAGCCGGTTCAATAAATCCGTTGACCTTTTCTTTCGGTTTAATGAATTCAGTGACATGAACTTTTGGTTCTTTTGAATTATCACAATAAAGTTTCTTTAAAAGTTCAGGAGGAATATCATTGGTCCTTTCATGCTTAGAAAACCAGATGGTACTTTCCTACCAAATTTTCTCAATTTTGGAATAATTTGCAAACTGTATTGGATATTCCTCATCAGAGATTATCTTATCGGATCCTTCCATCTGATAGAAAACCTTGACTGGTTTGTCATCTAATTCATTTTTATCATTCTTCTTTACTGATTGATTCATTCTATGTGCATTTGCCTGAGGATGTGAAACCTAAGAAGGTGACCTTGGTTCATTTGTTATAATGTGATTTTCCAAAGGAATATCACCACCTTTCTTAGGTTTTTCATCTTCAGTATCTGAATAATCAATTACTACGACCACTCACTCATCATTCAATCCGAGTATCGGTCTCACATCGGAATGAGGATCTCCAACACTAGAAGTGTTAGATTCATTGTCCGATGATGAATCCGATTTTACTGAACTCTCCGGTGTTACTGAATTCAAGTTGTGATTTTCAAATAACACTGGAGAAGGAACAGGTTTATAGTTTGCACTGTTGGATTGTGATGGTTCCTCAATTATGTGGTCCACAACATAAGCTACATGTTTATAGCTTTCTAACTTTTTATTGACCTTTTCAACAAAACACTTGATAGTAGCCATTTCCAATTTTATTTCTTCAAGCTCATTAATGTAATTGTTAATGGCAGTTTGTTTTAAAGAAAGGGTTTTCTTTAATTCTGAAATGTCCTTTTTATACCCTTCAAGTGTTTTGTTGAATTCATGTGTATCCTTATGATAAGATTGAATGTTGATTCTAGCACTCTCAAGTTGAACCTTGAGTTGCTTGTTCTCCTCAGTCCATCTATCACATGTACCACAGTATTTATCACTACGCATGTCAGTAGTAGAGTCAGAACTTACTGATTTAGGCGGATCTATCATAGCCATCAATGCAATGTGAGCCTCCTTCCAAGTAAAAAACTTAGAATAATCAATCTTTGTGATGGCATCATCCACAATGCATGATTTCTTCATCATCAGGAAGTCTGCTTCGGCTAGCAACTGATCAATTTCATCATCTAAAGAATTAATGCTTGCTTCTGAGTCAGCTTCACTTTCCGAGTCAGAATAAACAGATTCAGGTTCATCAGAAACATCAGCAACTGAGTCAATGATAGTTCCCGAAACCTTCTCAGCACTTGTGTCTTCAACTTTCTCAGTAACAGAAATTTGAACTTCATCAACCGTGTCCTCAATCACAACCTCGGACACTTTCTCAGATTCCAAAACATCTTCAGCTATCACCTACTCCTCTAAATCCATCTCCTTAGCAAAACATGCTACATTCCCACTAGTAATCTCCTCAACTCCCAATTGCATTGCAGTCCAATCATAACCCTCATCCTTCTGAATCACCAATGCTTGATTCTGATTCTCATTTTGAGGTTGGCTATTTGGTGTAGAAATAGGAATAATGGTTCTGGTTGGGTTAGATGGAGTTTGAGTTTGAGTTTGATTGAGTGTAGATGTTTGTCTAGATGAGGTATTTTGAGAGGTGTTTTGTCGGTTTTGGAAATTGTTGTCACACCCTCAAATTTCCACTGCGGGATTTATACCGCGAGGCGCATGACATACCAGGATCCCATAGCCATAAGTCACATGAACGACTCTAAATGCCCAAACCATTTAGTTCGTTTTCAAAAATCAAGTTTAGTTAAGCTGCGAAAGCGTAAACCAAATTTAAACCTTTTAAAACCATGCGCAAAACAACGCGCCCAAATTAAAACCATATGAAAGAAAACGTAAAAGCATGATATGTAATTTAGGTGTATACCCAAGACCCCAAATGCAGTGAAACGTGCAGTGCTTCCTAATCGTGACACCAGATGCTAACTACCTGCAAAAGCATGTACATAGTGGGTCAACAAACAATGTTGGTGAGTTCACAAAGTAAAGTAAACGAGTAAGTAAACGCGTAGGTCTTCCTAAAACCACGTAACAACGAGTAAATGCGTAGGTCTCCAAGACCAAGTAACAACAAGTAACAGTGTCGGCCTCCCAGACCACATAACAACAAGTAACACCTAATTCACATGCCAGGGGTAGCTAACCCACTCATGACAACTAACACCGGTGATACCGAACTGCTAAACAACGAGATCCCACAATAGTGAGCAAAGTGTCTTGCAACATTGTCCATCAACAATGATAATAAAAGTTAACTTATAGTTCACACCCATGCTCCCAGCACGATGTGAGGTTTGTGAAACCTAATAGCACTATCAACTAATAACCCGCTTGCCCACCTGGCAATTCATTCGATATGTAGAAGGACTTCAACAATAGGGTTGGTTTAGTTCATCAAGGACATAAAGCATGAATTAGTAAAAGTAGATTCACCTCGTGAACCTAGCCCCCCAAAACCCGGGATGTGTAAAATTAGTCCTAGACCGGACTATGAAAAAGTTAAGTAAGTTGTCTCAAACCCAAGACGCATGCTTTTGAGAAAAGAGTAGTGAAACTCACCTTAGGTTGCAAGCAAATAATCCAAACTTCACAAATAAGGACGTGCTCCCGACTCCCTATTACATGTGTCACTAAGTGATTATATGTGTATAATCAATACACCATATAACCCATTTGTCCTAGACGTTTTAAAATACGAAACCGTGTAAGTGATACCTAGTGTTTCTATATGCACAAGTAGACCCTCCGAACCCGTTGGTGAACACAATGTTTATCATCAGTTATGCAATTCATATACACATCATATAAGTGCTCATACAAGTTCATGTCAATTACAAGTCATACAAGACTCTAAATAGCCACATAAGTGTATATGACATAATCTGCGTTTTTAGGACAACTTATACGCTGTGAAAACCAATTTATTTAAAATACTTATCCAATGAATTACACTCCCACAATTTTATGGAATATTCCAGGGAGTCTACCGAACAAGTCTATATTTTTAGTTCATGTCAAAACCAAACAAAAAAATTATGAAAAATCATACAACATAGCTATGTCTAGTAAATACTCACAACAGATCAGATTAGTAGAAAAATTCTCTAAACTTATGTATTCATCCAAACAAGATGAATCCACTTGGAAAAGTCAAGTTTTATCGATGTTAACCTACTGTAAAAATTTCATAATCTAACTCTTCATAAAACTCAAGTTATGGTCGTTTAAAGTTGACCCAAATTACTAATCCGAAAATCAGGTTTAACCTTTATTTGTAATAAATTCCAAAAACATAGCAAACGACATCCAAATCGCACAAACTTACCCACTATGAAAAGCCAAGATTATGAGTAACATGCTCAAACCAAGAAACAACCAAAACAAGTAGTTTAAGATCACGTTATAGAGACTACAAATCGAAACATGCAATCTGTCCGTTTTTTATTCATGTTAAGACCTTATTATTAACGCATCCTATAACCATAATATTGCCTAAATATTATTATAAACACGTAATAAATCATGATCATATAAGATAACAATCCCCACATGTATGTTTTTATCACAAATATTATTATCTATAAACCCTACATGTTTATAAATCAAAACCATGCATTAACATGTAACACGCCACATAATAATCATAAAGCTTAATGTTTAACATGTTAATCTTTTATAAAACTTATGTTTTGATCATTATAGACCCACATCAGATCCGGATAAACAAGTTTGTGGTGTTTTAAAATACGATTAGAAGGATTAACACATAAAATAAAGATTAATATACCTCAAGGTTTTCGTTAATGATCCTATACCTTCTCAAGCTCCAAAATTAATGGTTTCTTGATTATGGCAGAGTTTAGGGATTATATTTTCGTAACTAGGGTTGTAGGGTCGTTTTTAGGGTTGCTTAATTATGAAAAATTAGTTAAAAACGTTTTTATGGTAATCTCCCAGCAAACTGGGCCTTAAGGGTGTTTGGGCCGAAATTGGCCTAGTCCAAAGCATGCAACTATGCGCTGTTTGTCTGCTGCTTCCGAGTTCCGTCCCTTTTCCTTTTAGTTCTTTGCTGCAATCCTAATTTGTTGGACTTGGTCCTTCGTGGGCCAAGTCATTTAGTGTTTGTTTTTTAGTAAATTAAATATTATTAATATATAATAATATATCTATAAAATATTTAACCCAAATATTTTTTTAACTAGTTTACAACACCCGGCCCAACTAGAGTCAGTTACAGACACGGTCTCGCATAGCGCGTAACAATTTCATTCCACTTAGTTCTAAATAAATTCGCTGAATGATTTTATATTGAGATAATAATAAATCTATAAAATATTTAACCCAAATATTTTATAACTTACCTATGATGCTCAGTTCGTCAAGTGTCGGTTACGAGCTCGATACCGTGTTTTCGCATAATAACATATAACGTCACATAAAGTTCACAAATAAATTCACATTAGCACATAATTGCAAATAATATCAAACGAGTTACTCTACAATTATTTGTTTTATTGTTTCACCAGCGTTCAGGGTTGAAGACTCGTGTATTCAGTTGTTCACCTATAACCGTGTATCGTTTGACTCACTTAACTAACCCTAGTCAAGTGCAATGCATGAATTATCGTGTAAGTCAACTAGAGTTTGGTTGAACTATTAACCCGAAACTGCAGGGTGTCACAATTGTTTTGTTGTGGATAGTTGTTGTTTTGGCTTTGATAGGTAACCTGGTTTTGTGATTGACAATTCTGATAGTTGGAATTAAATGGATTTTTGTTACCTTGGTGCATCGCTTGAGTACACTCTCTTTTGAAATGACCTCGAGTACCACAATTGAAACATGTTACCTTAGCTTTGTTGAAGCCATAGGTTTGGTGAGGTAGCAAGATCAGTTCTGCCGGTCTTCTCAATAAATTCAGTTGTTGTTGCCTATCTGGGCATAATCTTCATTAGTCAGATTGTTGTTGCCTATCTGACTTGCCACAAGTCCATTATATGAAGCGACCATTGCTTAGACCAAAGCAATGTGTTGTTGTGCCACTTCGACAGTCACATTGTTCATGTTGGAAGTTTCCAACACGATCAGACTTTGGCTTGATGAAGCTTGTGTCATTAGTGGAACATATTGTTGTTGAGGTGTGTTCATAGATGATGTGTAACAAGCAGCAGACATTTGTGGTTGAGTTGGTATGAAAGAATTTGTTGGATAAGAAGTTGGTGTGTAAGTTGGTGTGTAGGTTGGTCCTGGTGCAAGATAGTTGATTGGGTTTCTCAGTGGTTCAACAACATTTGAAACACAAGCTATATGCGGTGCAACAGTACCACCCACTGATGAACTAGACATAGAGGCAGATGATGAAGCATGATATAGCTCCGGGTTCTATGGAAACTGTGCTCGTTTAGCTTTTCTCTTCTCCTCTATCTCTTTGTTTTCCAACTTTTGAATAAGCTCATTAATGGTCCAATACTGATAAGCATCATTTTCTTTTAAGACTTCAACATGTTGACTCCAATACGGAGGCAATGAATCAGCAAACTTGTTAACCAATTCTGACATTGGAATCTTGATATCATAGTTTGATAACTCGGTTAACAAATGACAATATCTTGGAAAGAGTTCTTTTAGAGTTTCATTCCCAACATAACTGAAGTTTTCAAACTCTTTCTTCAACTCCTCCATTCTGAGTCTTTTGGTCTTCTCGTTTCCATCATGCCTGTTTTTCAGAATATCCCAGAGTTGCTTTGATATTGTACACGATCCAAATTGATGTAGTAGATCTGTAGTCAACACCTAAGATAGTTGTGAAAAGGCTTTCATCTCCACTGCAAACTTTTTATTTTCGTCTTCTTTCAGTTCTTCAATTGGAATCTGGATATCGGTGTTCTCAAGACATGGAGGAACGTATCCCTTTACTATCATTTGCCACGCTTCACTTCCTTCCAATCCCATGCCCTCTAGATGAATCTTGAACTTCTTCTGCCACTATTTGTAATCTGACATTTCCATCAACTTCGGAGGACGATTCCCACTTCCCGATGATAGATCATTTATTAATGTGGTAATCGCATTAGTAGTCTGAGAATGCACCGTTGCTGCTGCAACGCCCCAATAGTCATTCACTTGTTGTTGTGGAGGTTGAGTAACAGGTGGTGGTGTTGAATTAGACATGACAAGGTAGTTGATCGGTTGAGATGACTGAGTGTTTGTCTTCTGAGAAGCCACTGCCTATGGGTTCATCGGAACGTGTTGTTGTGTTGTTGTAGGTCTAGGTGTCATAGGAAATCCCCAACTGTTGTCCATGATGTTTGAAATGTAAACACTTAGAAAATTTTCCAAAAAAAAACTAGGTTCGACCTCTAAAAAGAAAACGTGGGTTCGAATGTAGAATAATCCTTGGTTCGACCCCTTGATCAGACTCGAATGTAGAAAAGTAACACACTAGACTCCTACAACCTTGACAAAACCCACTTTCGACCTCCCGTTGTAGAGGATCGTTTTGTCAAAAACAGATAGGTTTGATCATACAAGTCTACTAATCTAGGTGCGGAAACCCTAGATCAGTTACAATATGATAGTTAACGAATCAAACACACAGATTTACCTTTTCAATGTTCATTTTCATTAATTACTTGTTAAAAGATGATTACAATAAGGTTTACAAGTCAATCAAACACTTTCCAGATAAACACAAACACTAGAGAGCACCAAGACCAAACACACACTCTAAAATGGCAAAAGTTACTTCATAAAATAAAGTTTCTCCTTGTATAGGTCTGCAGGTTCGACCATTTCGTTAGGTCGAATGTGGAAGTTTTCCACATTCGCCCTTCACATTGGTACGAATCAGTCTTTAATCTTCCTTTGCCCACAAATCTCTACGTTCGTCCCTACAGAATTCCACGTTCGACCCTTCGTAAACATCTAAACAACTTTGATTTCGCAATCCAAAGCACTAGTCGCACATTATGCACCAACAAACTCCCCCTCGACTATTGCTTGGATTGCCTACGTTCTTCGTCCATCTGCTTATTCATCAGCTTCAATCTAAGTTGTTTCTTTTGATCTTTAGTCATTTCGGGCTCAAGCTTTCGCTTCGTCGAACGTTTCGGCACTTCATTCATCTTGACTTTTTCACCGAGTTTCTTCTCCAGATTACTACCAGAATTGATGTCATATGCAAAACAAACTCCAACCACCTGTTGATACTTTCTTGCTTGATCTGCATCCTTCGGTTCACAATAAATCGGGTTGTAGTAGAGCATCATGATGTCTTCAAAAGCACAATTAATAATCCACAACGGATCAAAAATGTGTATTTTCTTGTAAGCATCCTTCCCATCTTTCAACACAATCACCGCTTCTGATGTTCTCCAATCATAATACCACATTACGAATTCAGAGCTGAAGTGGCATCAAATGTATCTTCTTCATTACAACTGGAGGTTTATACTTTAGAGTCACTTTCTTCAAACCTGTATTCAAATCAATCTCTTTATGCACTTTTCTTCTGGGATACTGAGGTTTAAACATGTTCTACCTCGTTCTACTCTCCCAAGATAGTTTATCAGCAAACCAACCAACTGCATCATTATTTGCTGAAGCACCCATCATAGTAAATCTGCATATATCTCTCACCGCCCAGTACGGTAGAGTCTGTATGTCATGGAATCTGTAAAAGTACAGAATTCCTTTCTCCCATTTCACAGCAATGCACTTCAAATACCTCAGATATTTCCAATCTACGGCTCTGCCTTTGAAAAGTTGATTGTGAAACTTATAAAATCCACCCTGTGCTTCAGGTTTTGGTTGTTTCTCATCCATTTCTTTCAAATTCTTCAACAGAATCTTCAAATCATCACTCTGTTCAGTCGTTGGTTTCTGATTGCTTTCTCCAAACACATTCTGTACAAAAGCATCACTCTTCTTCTTTGCTCTGTACTCTGCTTCTTTCAGGTTTACTTCAGTAAAATCTGGAAAAAACTTCATCACTTTTATCTCTGAAGTATTCAGGATATTCCTCGTTTGTTATATCCTCAATCTCAATCTCTTCCTTCTCATAATGATTCCCTGCATCCTTTTCAGGAATATCATGTATCACCTGTTCTGCCATAATTTCCTCAAGTGTCTTACCCACCTGCTACGCAATACCTTCAAGTATTTCTTTAGAAACAGCAGCTGACACTTCTCCCTCTTCAAGATCTGGATCGTTATATTCAAGCTCAAATCTCATATCATCAGCTTGAAAAATTTCAGGAAACTTTCCTGTGAGCTCAATCGTCCAGTCTCTTTTATTCAACATCTCTCTGTAAACATTGTTGTCATTATCAGATAAAGATCGAATTTTTTCTGTCCAGAATATATCATCGTCACCATCTACGTTCCCTCCAGATTTCTTCTTGGAACTAGATTGACCTTCACTACCTTTCTTCGTCTGTCTGTCTTCAAAAGTAAATTTACTTGCATCATTATCATCATCATCACTACTATCATCTTAATCATCATTTTTCTCACCCGATTTCCCATCAGCATCATCATCATCATCAGATCCATCATCTGATTCATTATCATCTCCTTCATCTGATGAGTCCTCAAAATCTAATTGTTCTTCTTCTTTCTCCTCTAACAAGTTACTCATCCTCTCATTATCTTTAATCAACTTCTTATTCTCATTCCTCATTCCAGTAATCAATCTCTTGTTTCTCTTGCTTCGAGTATCAATCTCATCGTTTTCTTCTTCTAACCTTTTCAACTTCTTTTCCAACTCATCTTGGTTTTCTTTTGCTGCCACAACAATCTTTAACATCGTTTCTTCATTCTTTTTGAATTTATCAATCTGTGCTTGTTGTGCAGTGATTATCTTCATCATTTCTTCCATCCTTTTATTCACAACCTCCATGACATCATCAGAAACAGTCATCTTAGGATTGGAAGATTCAGCTTCAAGAGTTTTCTGCTTTTTCTGGAATAAGTTCAGTACATTCTACAAAGTAGTATCCAGATTAGGAACTACTTTAGATTCAGTAGTAGTCTTCTTTTGTTTCTTTGAAACCGTAGAAGTAACTTTCGACGAAGTACCAGCATCAGGGACTTTCTTTCCCTTTAACAACATCTCTACTTCATTCTCTCTAATTTTCTTAGGATTTTCTTTCACATCCCTTTTTGACATAGTCTTGTATTTGGGTTTCTTCTGTTCAACAACAACAGGAGAACCACTAAAATCTCCAGCACCAAGACCAAGATCCCCTTCTCCACCTTCTAAGTTAATTGGACCTTGATTGTTTTGTTTAAACTTTCAGACTCTCCAGCTACAGTGGCCTTGCGCTTAGAGGTCTTCTTTAAAGTCTCAGCATCAGAATCCCATCTCTCATCTTCTTCTGTCTCTTCAGAATCAACAAAAGATTCTTCATCAACAAGTTGAGTACCTTTCTTCGCAACGCTTTTCTTTCTCTTAGTTTGTTTCTTAGCTTGTTCAGTTTCATCAATCTTTGCCTTGCCCTTCCCTTTGGCTCCAGCATTCTTTACTTGTCTCTTTCTTTTCATCTTTGGATCTGCATGAACTAATGGATCATCTCTGTCAGACTCACTGTTTGCATGCCTTGCCTTGTTCTCACCCGGATCCGTGTATCCTGGATTAATCAAATACCCAAACAAATTCTTGTGAGGTGGCTTCTCATTATCAGGAACATTTGTAGATGCCGTTTTGCGACTAATGATTAGATACTAACATGTGTTAAAGGGGCGAAGGAAGGAAAGATGGGCGAAGGTAGTTACAAAGTGGGCGAAGCTGGATCATGGACTGAAGGAAGAACACATTCGACCAGTCATACTGGGCGAATGTGGAAAACTGCTACATTCGACCACTCACTTTGGGCGAATGTGCAGACACTATATATAGAAATTGGGTTTTTGTAATGTAGAACGAGTCATTAAGAGTGTGTGTTTTTGGTGTGTATTCCAGAGTGTGTTGAGAGTGTTTAGAAGAGGTCTAGATTAACTGTTATCAAGTTGTAACCAAGTTTATTGAAAAGTTAATCTATGAAAAGCTTTTAAAATGACCTTGATTGTGTTTTGATTGAGTTTATATCAGTTTGTTCTAAGCTAGGGTTTCCGCACCTGGTTTAGCAACTTGTATGATCATATAATCCTGTATTGTTGTCAATTTCATCCTCTACAAAGTGGTATCAGAGCGTAGAGGATCATACAACAACAAATTGATAAACTCAGAGCTGATTTGGACATAATTTTCATCAATTCACATCTGTTTTCATATAAAAATGGTTTTTGAGTGTTTTTGAAAGAATTAGAGGTGTTTTTGTGGTTAAAATTCAAAATTCCAAGTATTAAAGTTGTTCCAAATCATCTCCGAAGCATAACCTGATCAAGATCAATCAAATCCACAAACTTTTGAAAATCAGAGATCAAAATAACCGTTTTTCAAAGTGTAACCGTTTTTCAAAAGTTTAAAATGGGCGAATCTGGTGTGAGTGGGCGAACGTGAGTGTTTTTGGTCGAAGGTGAGTAGTTTTTCGGGCGAACCTAGAGTTTTTCGAGCGAACGTAGAGTTCTTCACTAGAATATTTTACATTCGGGTCATATTTTCTACATCCGGGAAGTCGGGCGGACGAACGTAAAACCAAAACGGTCGAACCTAGGTAATTCTGGACGAAGGTAGAAAGTGTTTGTGAGTTTTTACATTCTGCTGAAAATTCACATTCGGGTGAGAGATTTTTGGGCGAATCTGATACAAAAGGGACGAACCTGAAACTCTTTTGGGCGAACCTAGGATAGTTTTTGAAAATTTTTCTAAGTGTTGAATTTTCTCGAAGTTCGTGATAATGTGGCGTTATCAGACTACTCCTACACCAGCAACTACACAACCACAACAGCAGGTGATGGACCCATGGACAGTGGCAGCACAGAAGACGAGCACACAGTCTTCGCAGCCGGTTAACTACATGACTCAGAGTGCACCTACAGTACCACAGTCTGACTACTGGGGAGTAGCAGCAGCGGTGGTAAACACTCAAACTACTAATGCTATTTCCACACTGATTAATGATTTGTCTTCAGGTAGCGGGACTCGGCCACCGAAGCTTATGGAGATTCAAGAATACAATCAGTGGCAGAAAAAGTTCAAAATACATTTGGAAGGCATGGGAGTGGAAGGTGCTGAAGCATGGAACATGATAGCTAAAGGTTACACACCACCAGTTCTGGAGAACACGGGTGAACCAGTGCCATTGGAGAGCATGGCTGAGGATGAGAAAAAGAAGTTTGCTGTGGAAAAGAAGGCGTTCTCCCAACTGACACAAGCCATTACAAATGATCTTTTGCATCAGTTTGGGACGTGCACAACTTCTAAGGCACTGTGGGATATGCTTAAAAGGAAGCATGATGGAAATGAGAAGACTCGAAGTTTGAGAATGGAAGAACTTGTTAAGGAGTTTGAGAATTTTTCTTATGTTGGAAATGAAACTTTGAAAGAACTAACTCCTAGATATAATCATTTAATATCTGAATTGTCTAGCTATGGTGTACAGATTCCTATGGCAAAACAGGTGGACAAGTTTGCTGAAGCTTTACCACCAAATTGGGATCAGCATGTGGATGTTCTGAAAGAGAAGGATGCTTTTCAATACTGGTCTCTTCAGGAGTTCGTTGAGAAGCTGGAAAACAAAGAATTGGAAGAGAAGAGGAAGGCTAGGAGAGCACAGATTCCTCAGAATCCAAATTTGTATTTTGGAGGATCTTCAGTTCCAGTGACTACAAGCTCAGGAGGGCTAGTTACACCACATGTTGCTTGTATATCCAATGCTGTAGAATCACCCATCATTAACTACCATCAACAAACTTCATCTTTATCACAACCACAACCACAAGTTCCATATCAATATTCATACATTCCACCATTCTCCCCAAAACAACAAGCAGCTTTTTACACTGCTGGTCAAACTCAACCACAACCAATGAACCAACCTAATCAACCAACTGTGGTTTTGGAGACTTCCAATCTTGGAAATGTGACAGTTGAAGTTGCTCAGCAACACATTGCATTAGTCTCTGCAATGGTTTCTTCCTATAATGGATTAGTTGCTAGTCAAATTGGTAATAACAACTTGACCAATGAAGACTATGCACAGATTGATAAGGAGGAAATGGAACTCATTGATATTCAATGGGCATTTGCGAGTATAATGCGAAGAGCGACTGAGTTTATTGAGAAAACAGGTAGAACAGATTTGGGAACTTCTCCTAATACAACCTACGGGTTTAATAAGGAGAAAGTAACTTGTTTTAATTGTGGGGGTAAAGGTCACTTTAAACGTGAATGCACACAGCCACCAAAACAAGGCAATAGAAACCCTTTCAATGCCAGTTATCAGAACCGTCAACAACAAAACCAAAACCAAGTTTCTCACCAAAACAACAACCATCAAAACAACTTTAATAACAACCAAAATAGACAACCAACCACACCAAACCAGACACAAAACCAAACACCAAACAATACTAATCGAACAGTCATACCAATCACTACACCAGTTGAACAACAGAATACCAATCAAGCATTGGTTACCCAACAAGATGAGAGGTTTGACTGGTCAAGCATTCAGATAGGTGTTGAGGAAATCACCACTGGGGGAAATGTGGCTTGTGTTGCATATCAGGTTGATGTTGAAGATTCTGTGAAGATGGAGGAGAAGGTAGAAACTGAAGTTGATAGTGATGAGTCTGAGGTTGAGATGGATGGTGATTTTGAACCTGTTAAGGTTAATTCTGAGGTTAATGTTGAGGTTGAAATTGAAGAGACTAATTCGGGAGTTGTGATTGATACTGTTTCTGACATTCCTGAGGAGTGTGAATCGGTTTATTCTGATTCAGACAGTGACTCGGATACGGAAGCTAGTGTTAATTCTCTTGATGAAGATATTGATCAGTTGCTTGCAGAAGCAGATTTTCTGATGACTAGGAAGTCGTGCATTGCAGATGATGCTTTCACAAAGATTGACTATTCCAGATTCTTTGCAGGAAAGGAAGCTCATTTCGCATTGATGGCCATGACTGATCCGCCAAAACCTGTAAGTTCTGCATGTAGTACTGATAATACTAATGAAAAGTATTGTGGTGGATGTGATAGATTGACTGAGGAGGTTAAACAACTCCGTGTTCAACGTGATAGTGCTATCATGAACAGTCAATCTACTCGCAAAGAGTTGAATGCTTTTAACAAAGTATTAGATGGCTACAAAAAGGACATTTCCGACTTGAAAAACACGTTGTCTTTAAAACAATTGGCAATTAACAACTATATCAATGAAATTGAAAATACCAAGTTGGAAATGGCTGCCATCAAATGCTTTGCTGAAAAAGTAAACAAAAAGTTGGAAAGCTACAAGAATGTTGCTTATGTGGTAGACCACATCATTGATGACAAAACCACCAATTATCGGGCTGTACCATCTCCGGTTCTTTTTGAAAACCATAATTGTCACTCAGTGACACCGGAGAGTTCGGTAAAATCTGATTCAGCATCGGAAAATGAATCTAACACTTCAAGTGTTGGTGATCCAAATTCCGATGTTAGACCGATTTTGGGAATCAATGATGAGGGTGTTACTGCTGAAAGTGTTGACTCAGACTCAGAGAGTGATGATACTGGTTGTAACCAAACTGTTAATGCATGTGAAATTCCAAAAGAAAATCACATCATTACAAATGAACCAGTTTCATCATCTCAAATTGTTCCAATGAGAAATGTTCATCAGGTGAATAAGTCTGAGAAGAATGTTGTGAAGAAAGATCTTAATGTAGTTAAGAAAGATCTTGAAAAGAATGAGAAAAACGAACAATGTGACAAACCTGTCAAGGTGTTCTATCGGATGGAAGGATCCGATAAGATCATCTCTGACGAGGACTTTCCTATAAAAAATGCCAACTATGCTAAAATTGAAAAGATTTGGCAAGAAAGTACTATTTGGTTCCCAAAACATGAGAGAACAAATGAAATTCCACCAGCTTTGTTAAAGAAGTTGTATTTGGATGTTCCTCAAGAACCAAAGGTACATGTCACAGAGTTTGTTAAACCCAAAAACAGAGCTAATGGTTTCAATGAGCCGACTTACTCAAAAGGGCCACTCCCTGAGAGTTTAAGAAAGCAACAGTATAATGATCAATACCCTGTTAGATCATTTGCTCAACCAAATGCTCCAAATGTTTTTGAAGAGTACCGTGCGTGCTTTAAATGTGGGGAACGTGGGCATTTGCTTGCTCAGTGTCCATATGTTAGGCACAAGAGGCACGAGGTGGAGGTGAGGAATTCCATGAGAAAACCGATTGATCATTATGTGCCACCACATAGGAGAGTTGTTCCTCAACAACCACCACAGTTTTATAATCAAAACAATTTTCAAATGAGGAACAATCGTCCAATGCACTATGATAGAAGGAATCGGATTGCAATGGAAAACTCGTGGAGGAAGCCTGTGGTGAACTCAACAGTTGATAGGCAAAAGGTTTCACCAAAACCGATTGTCAAATCAAATGTTGGACCTAAGTCTGTTAAATCAGATAAGGTTACCAAGAAAGTTACTTTTGCTAACAATGTTCAGAAACCGACTGAGAACCCAAAATCTCAGATTCGTATCCTGAAAAGGACTGAACAATCTTGGACAACCAATGGTACTCCAGGAGCCTCATCTTCAAAGGTTAATGAGAAAAAGGAAACAATTTTGAGCAATCAGAAAAAGATTGATCAAAATGTTGTTAAAAATGTTTGTGAAAATGTTATTGTGAAACCTGATGTTGAAAGACCCAAGACTCAGGCTTGGGTCCCCCGAAAGCACTAAATGATTTACTTTTTGTGTGCAGGGAGCTTCAGCTGGCCCTATTAGCAGTCTTTGGATTGTTGATAGTGGAGCTTCAGGCCACATGACAGGGGATCTTGCGTTGTTGTTCGACGTGAAGAACATCAATGGCGGGTATGTAGCGTTTGCAGGAAACAAAGGTGGATATATTACGATGGAAGGGAGTGTGAGCAATGGGATCGTGAGTTTCGAGCGGATTTCGTATGTGAAGCAGATAGATTACAATCTGTTGAGTGTCAGTCAAATTTGTGACAAGAAATTTACTGTGCATTTTGATGACAAATCCTGCTATATTCTGAAACCGGGCTTTACAATTCCTAAAGAGTGGATAATGTTGAAGGCACCTCGCGTCAACAATCTATACATTCTTGATATGTCCAAGGCGATGACATCACAGGGGCAAATAACATGCTTTTTGTCCAAGGCGACTGAGAAAGAATCGATAATGTGGCACCGAAGAATGGGGCACATTCATCTGAAGAAAATGAATCAACTTGTGAGGAATGGACTTGTCGATGGAGTAAACGTGAAACATTTCCATCTAAATGACAAGTGTGTGAGTTGTAAAAAGGGGAAGCAGCACAAACAGTCCCACAAAGTGAAAAAGGTCAACTCTGTTGAGATGCCACTAGAGCGATTGCACATGGATCTTTTCGGACCGGTCAAGCGCCATAGTCATCTTGGAGAGCTTTATTGTTTAGTCGTCACTGACGATTACTCAAGATTTTCATGGGTGATGTGTTTGCAGAATAAAAGCGACACTTTTATGAATCTAAAAGTTCTGTTCACTCGATTGGAGAATCTCTACAATGTGAAGATAAAGAGAATTCGGAGTGACAATGGGACGGAGTTCAAAAATGCCAAGATGGATGAACTTTGTGAAAACAAAGGGATACATCATGAATATTCGGCTCCGTACACCCCTCAACAGAACGGTGTTGCTGAACGAAAGAATAGGACTCTAATTGAAGCGGCTAGAACAATGCTCGCTGATTCAAATCTTCCAGTAATGTTTTGGAACGAGGCGATTTATGCAGCAAATTACACATTAAATCGGGTTCTAACAGTGAAGAAGTTTGGTAAAACGTCTTATGAGCTGTTACACCGAAGAAAGCCGAACTTAGAGTATCTAGAACCTTTTGGGGCGCCTTGCACCATGTTGAATCCAAGCGAAAAGTTTAGTCCTAAAGCCGAGGAGGGTTACTTTGTTGGATATGCAACCCCACTCAAACGGGTATACAACAAGCGAACTCGTCGTGTGGAAGACTGGGCTAACGTGGAAGTTCAACGATATACTCAAAATATTCAAGGCACGGGTCCTGATTGGATGTTTGATTACAAAGATTTCTTTGAATCATTCAATCTAGATAGCTTGGTTGAAGAAGCTGTTATTCGATTACTTTACGAGTGTGAAAATGCAACAACTTCACCGTTGGTGCGTCCGATCACCGTGAACCCCCTACCAGCTTCTAATGATACCAATGCTCCTATACAAGAAGAAGAAATATTTCAAGAGGCTTCAACTTCATTAGACACTTCAGAATCTGAAGATGAACAATTTGAAGAAGCTATTCTTGATCAAGCTGAAGAACAGGAGGCACCACCAGTGAACCCAACTCCAACTACTGATGTGGCTTCATCATCAAATACGGGTCATGATCTGGATGCTGTAGAGAACTTGACTGTTCAGACTGGAGTGCAAGTACCTGATTATCCGGAATCTCGGATTCATCGTATTCACCCGCTGGAGCAAGTTATCGGTGATCCTGGAAGTAGTGTTATGACTAGAGGGCAGCTTAAAAGCGTTAATACGCCAGAGAGTTTTGGTGCTTTAGCTTTATATGCCAAAATTCAACAATCTGGTAGTCAAAATGATTGGTCGTTTGCGTGTTATGTGTCGCAGGTAGAGCCAAGGACATACAAGGACGCTTTGAAGGATGATGCCTGGGTGGAGGCTATGCAGGAGGAGTTATTACAATTCCAGAAATTGGGAGTTTGGACGCTCACGGATTTGCCGCCGGATAGAAAGAAGATTGGCACCAAATGGGTGTTTAAGTGTAAGAAGGATGATCGTGGGGTAATTGTTCGGAACATACCACTTTGTAGAGGATGAAATTGACAACAATACAGGATTATATGATCATACAAGTTGCTAAACCAGGTGCGGAAACCCTAGCTTAGAACAAACTGATATAAACTCAATCAAAACACAATCAAGGTCATTTTAAAAGCTTTTCATAGATTAACTTTTCAATAAACTTGGTTACAACTTGATAACAGTTAATCTAGACCTCTTCTAAACACTCTCAACACACTCTGGAATACACACCAAAAACACACACTCTTAATGACTCGTTATACATTACAAAAACCCAATTTCTATATATAGTGTCTGCACATTCGCCCAAAGTGAGTGGTCGAATGTAGCAGTTTTCCACATTCGCCCAGTATGACTGGTCGAATGTGTTCTTCCTTCAGTCCATGATCCAGCTTCGCCCACTTTGTAACTACCTTCGCCCATCTTTCCTTCCTTCGCCCCTTTAACACATGTTAGTATCTAATCATTAGTCGCAAAACGGCATCTACAAACTCCCCCTCGACTATTGATTAGATCTTTTCCTATCTTCATCCATGGCTTTGTTCAGCAGCTTGATTCTAAGAATACTCTTCTGTTCTTTCGTCATTTCCGGCTCTAACTTTCTCTTTACCGGCTTTGACACATTCGCCATCTTAACCTTCTTGCCAAGCTTCCCTTCCAGATTACTTCCAGCATTGATATCATAAGCAAAGCAAACACCCACAACTTGTGTGTATTTTCTTGCTTGATCTGCATCGTTTGGCTCATGATGAATCGGATTATAGAATAACATGATGATGTCTTCGAAGGTGCAATTGATTAACCACATAGGATCAAATACATGAACATGCTTGTATTTGTCCTTTCCGTCTCTCAACACTATCACAGCTTCTGCCTTCCTCCAATCATAGTACCAGAATATGAAATCAGCACTGAAATGTTGAGGCATAGGCATTAAAGGTATCTTCCTCATAACTTCAGGTGCCTTATAAATCAAGGTAACCCTTTTCAACTTGGTTCTGGGATCAGTATCCCTGTGAACTTTCCTCCGGGGATATTGTGGTTTAAATCTGTTCCACTTCGTTCTACTTTCCCAAACCAGCTTGTCTGCACACCAACCGACGTGTGAATTATTCACTGACGCACCAGACATTTGGAATCTACATAGATCTCTAACCGCCCAGTACGGTAGAGTCAGCAAATCAATGAATCTGTAAAAGTACAGAATTCCAGATTCCCACTTAGCAGCTAAACACTTCAGCCTGCCTAAGTATGTCCACCCAAGAGCTCTGCCTCTGAACTTTGCATTATGAAACCTATAGAAGTTTCCTTGAGCTTCAGGCTTTGGTCGGTTCTCATCCATTAACCTTAATTTCTTCAAATACTCTTTCAACTCATCAGACTTCTTTGAAGATTCTGGCAAATCAGCTCCAAGCACTTTCTCAACAAACTCAGCACTTCTCTTCCTTGCCTTTCTTTTAGCAGACGTATTATGCCTTTCAGTAAAATCAGGAAACACCACATCTTCATCAGTTTGTCTGAAGTACTGTGGATATTCCTCATGTGTAATATCCTCTATCTCAACTTCTTCAAATTCAGGGGTCTCTTTGTCATCTGAGTGACTTCCAACATCCTTTTCAGGAATGTGTGGAATCGACTCATCAACGATGAACTCTTCAAACGTTTTCCCTACCCTCTGTGCAAGTCCATCCAATATCTCCTTTGCCACAGATGCAGGTACTTCCCCTTCTTCAAGATCAGGATCGTTATATTCCAATTCATATCGCATGTCATCTGTTTGGAATATTTCTGCAAAACGACCTGTGAACTCAATGGTCCACTCTCTCTTCTCTAACATGTCCTTATAAACTTGTTTTGCATCATCAGATAACGACCTCACCTTTTCATTCCAAAACACAGTTTCATCATCTACATTCTCTCCCTTCTTCTTCGAACTAGACTCACCTGTGTCTTTCTTCTTCTTAGAAGGTGGTCTCTTCTCAAATGTGAACTTAGCAGTATCATCTCCTCCATCATTGTCATCACTGCTACTACTATCATCATCCTTTTGACTTCCTGAACCTTCAGCATCATCATCATCATCATTGTTATTATCTTCATCATCACTTTTCTCCGATTCTTCATTCTCATCATCCTCATCCTCCTCTTTATCAGATTCAGATGGTTCAAAATCTACTTGTTCAACCTCTTTCTCAGTATCTTCTTCACCCTCCTTCAGCTTGGGTGCTATGTTGTACAAATCATCAATCAGATCACTAAGGCGTTTGTTTTCAGCCCTTAGCTCTTTGTTATCTTCTTTAATTGCCTTGTATCTATTCTTGTTTCTCAGAACCTTTCCTTCAAGCTTCTTATTCTTTGCTTCAAGCTTCTTTACCTTCTCATCTATTTCATCTTGATTAGATTTAGAAGCTACAACAATCTGAAGCATTTTCTCTTCATTCTGCTTAAACCTGGCAATCTCAGCTTGTTGAGCCACTAGCATCTTCATCATATCGTCCATTTTCTTATTCACCTGCTTCATCACATCATCATCCACAGTGACTTTCTTCGATTTGGACTTTGATTTAGATGGCTCAACATCAACTTCTTTTCCCTTCTGAGGCTTAGTAAACATATCAAGAACATTATCCAGTGCAATGTTGAACTTATCCACTGGTAATGTTGTTGCCTCCACAGTCTTTTGTTTCTTAGCTGCTGGTGAAGATTGTTTTGATGATGTACCAGCATCAGGTAATCTCTTACCTTTCAACAATAAGTTCAGTTCTTTCTCTCTCAGCTGCTTTGTACTGGTCTTCTTGGCCATGGTTTTGTGTTTGGGCTTGGGCAAATTAACAACAACTGTGTCACCCTCATTCAACTCATCCAAGTTAATGGTCAACCCTTCATCTTCAGCACCAACAGATTGCTTGCCCTTCTTGGCTTCCTCAATCGATCTGTTCAGTGATTCAGACTCTCCAACCAAAGTGGCCTTTTGTTTGGTAGTCTGGACATCTTCAGCATCCGAATCCCATTGTTCTTCAGTTTCTGTCTCCTCAGAATCAACAGACTCTTCATCTACCAAACTTGTACCCTTCTTAGCAGTTGTTTTCTTCCTAACAACTTGTTGTTTTGAACTACCCTGATCAGTCTTTCCCTTGCCCTTCCCTTTGGCTCCGGGATTGACAACTTGCCTTTTCCTCTTTGTGCTTGCATCAGCATAAACTAGTGGATCATCATTGTCACTATCACTGTTAGGATGTCTTGCTAGATTCTTTCCAGGATCATTGTAATCCTCTCTAGCTAAGGCTCCAAACAACCTCCTGTAAGGTGGTCTTTCATTATCAGGCACACCTTTGTAACCTTTCATTCTTGCCAAAGTTCTGATGTTCATATGATCCATATTAAGTATCTGTGTTGGATCCTTCTTCAAGTGTGGATATTTGTGATCAAAAATCATCATAAGGAATCTTGGATAAAGCATGAAGTATTTCTTCTTCAATCCCTTCAACATCTCCAACATGTGGTCTAAAATCATCCCAGCAACGTTGAATGGCTTATTGAGAGTCAATGCAACCATTAACGAGCTTAAACTCTTCCTCATTACGTCATATCCCCCACTAACACATCCAAATACTATTAAAATGACGTGAGCAAAATACTTGAACTGCACGCTCAGCTTGCTTTTATACATAGAACCATCAGTAATCGGTCCTTTGTATTTCATTCTCAGAAAGCAAGCTTTCTGCTCAGTCCAGGACAATTCTCTAGGATCTTCACTAGTTTCAAACTGAATCTGGAGAGCTTCCCTGATATCAGCTTCAGTGATAAACATCTCCATTCCCTGAATCTTGCTTTTGATGATAGTCTGATTATCAAAGTAATCATACTTGGCATTGTTGTAGAAGTCCTCAACTATATCCTTGTAGATGATAGTTGGTGTGGCCAAAGCATAAACCACTCTGCATCTCTTTAAAAACTTTATAATCTCAGTAAATTCCACATTCTTCTCCACGTCACCAAGATACGCACAGCAATTATGAGTCTTCTCAAACGGCCATTTAGAACCGCTTGATGATTCTCCTTCTTGCACCGTCTGTTGAACTGGATCAGTCACTGTAGTCTCCACTGGAATCTCAACATTAGCTTGTTCTTCAGCCATCTGAAATGGAAAATCAAAATAAAACGTCAAAACACAAAATCGACAAAACTTGAAAATTTTTGACTTTTGGAATTCCACATTCGCCCATAACCAACTGGTCGAATGTAGATTCTTTTTGGCCGAAGGTGTAATTATTTGGTCGAATGTAAATTGATTTGATTAATAAAATTCATTCGCCCATTTTAATGTTTCCTTCGTCCAGTTTACTTCACCTTCGTCCGGTCGATGGCCCGAAGGAGGAAACTGTTCTTGACCAAAAATTTGAAATTTTACCAATCATGTTTTTAACCCCTAATTTTGATTAAAATCCATCCTAAAGTGGCCGACTAAGCTTTGTGTACCATCAATTTTTCTTAACATTCATATTACATCAGTTTTCAACAAGAATTAGGGTTTTTCTTCATTTGAACAATCAATCAGTAATTAAACCCTATTTTTATCCCAATTCGTAATACATTCTCCCCCTAAAACTGATGTGGGATGAATGTCTAACAACAACAAGCACGAAAAATCACTGAAAATCCCAAACCCTTAAACCCTAGGTCGGTTTAGAAAATCATCGATTCCGGCTTCAATCTGTATCCATTACCTGTAATACTTATGTAGAAATGATCAGCAAACACTAAGGAATAAAAAGCACAAGCACAGGAATCAAAATCAACAAGGTCTTGTTATGAAGAAATTTTGAAAAATTTTGAATGAGGCTGGTCGAACCTGGTTTGACATATAAATAAGGTCCACGTTCGTCCGTTCTGTGTGGTCGAATGTACAAGCATTTCACCTTCGCCCCAAACCAATGGCACGAAGGTAAAACAATTTGACCCGAAAGTGAAATGTGGTGTAAAATCCACATTCGCCCAGAACACGAACGCCCGAAGGTGAAAAATTTCCACATTCGTCCACAATTAAGGGCGAATGTAATAATGGAAATTCTGAAAAATTTTGCCAAATTACAAATTCGAATCCCGTTCAACATTTTTCAATCCGTTAAGCTTCCGAAACACAAATTTTCACTTTGAGAATGATACAAAGCCCAATTGGTGGTGTCAAATCTCAGAAATTGACTATCAAGCATCCCCGGTTATCAAAAATAAAGCAGAAATGCAAAAATTTTGGATTTTTCTGAAATTTTATCAAAACACACCTAAAATCTTTTTGGATTTTGTATCTTTTTGACATTAAAAGTAAATTGCAACAAAATAAAATGCATCAAAGTAAATGAAAGCAGTAAACATTTTGTGAAATCCGGTCAGAGGATCATATCAGTTTTCTGAGAAATCTGATCACAGCGTTGATCTTTTTGTTTAATATTATCATTAGAAACAGTATGTGATACGGCAATTGCTGATATTGTGGTCCACGTAAGCTCACATGCAGACAATTACGCAATGCTTTAAAATGATACGAGTTAAGTGTATTAGACTAACACGATGTGGTGCCCACACACACGACATACTCCCGTATCAAGTAATTGCACAAAGCTTCGTCGTAACGCGTGATTATGCCAGAGTTATCCGTAAAAGTTACAAAGTATATAGCACAGAGGTGTACAGGTCAGCAAATGAATGCAGCAGAGTAACATGTGCGTATACACTAGGTTGAGGCTGATATTAATCACTGATTTGCATCAGATGATCAATACGATGTAATAATGATCTATGATCAATTAAAACATAAAGTTCCTCAATTCGGTAACTTCCGGTTTTGGCAATTAAGCTCTTTTTAGCAAATATTCTGATAAAACTAGGTCCGTAAATCAATACGACAGAAGTGTATCAGAATATCCCGGATAACCATAACATAACGACCCGAAACCTCAGATTTTGGCAATCCTATCAAACGAAATTACGGTACTAAGACCATATGCCCATGAGGTGTTCAGCCACGAACGCGTAGTTCGTTATGTTTGTATCACTAATGCACGCAATATTTAGTCTACGAAGCCTATCAGCATATCACACGTAGTCAACACACGCCTCATAAACTATACAATTCTTTAGCCTGTATCAGATTCCCACTGATGTACTATCATTTCCTCTGTTTTACCAGGAAATCATTTTGGATTTTCTAATTTTTTTTTACGTCTTTTTGAATTTTATATTGTTTTTGGTTTTTCTGAAAAATGGCTCCCCCTAAAATAAAGAACATATTTTTGGTATTTTTGATTTTTCTGAAAAATAAAATTTGAAAGAAACAATCCACTCGAAAGCATCCACTTCTTTGAGGATTAAACAACCCCCTCGAAAGCATCAACTTCTTTGAGGATTATGATAGTAAAGAGAAATTCCCAATTAGCAAAGAGAAATTCCCAATTAGCAAAAAATAAAAAACTAAAAACTAAAAAAAACGATAAACCGAGGTGCCGATTAGTCCTGTTTTTCCTTTATATTGTTTACTTTTAAAAGATATTCAAAGCGTGAACGATCAAAGGCTTTAGTAAACAGATCTGCACGTTGGTAGTCAGTATGTATTTTGACCATATCAATCAATTCCTTAGCGTAACAATCACGGATAAAATGATATTTGATCCGGATGTGTTTCGCTTTAGAATGATTATCAGAATTTTTAGTTAATGCAATTGCGGCTTCGTTGTCACAGTAAATAGGAGTTTTTAGAAACTGCAAACCGTAATCCACCATTTGTTGTTGAATCCAGAGTACTTGCGAACAGCAACTCGAGGCTGCAATGTACTCGGCTTCACAGGTAGATTGTGCTACGGAAGTCTGTTTCTTGCATTGCCAGGTGATTAACCTGCTCCCGAAAAACTGGCAACCAGCTGTAGTAGATTTGCTATCTTTGTCACAGCCGCCCCAATCTGCATCACTAAAAGATATGAAATCAAAATTATCATCATTAGGGATTGATTATAATGAGATCTATAATGAGATCTATGCACCGGTAGCACGAATCGAAGCTATACGGATGTTCCTCGCGTTTGCTTCTTATAAGAAATTCAAAGTTTACCAGATGGACGTGAAAAGCGCATTTCTGTACGGTAAAGTCAAGGAAGAGGTGTATGTAGGGCAGCCACCAGGCTTTGAGGACCCAATCCATCGGGATAAGGTCTACGTGTTGAACAAAGCTCTTTATGGCTTGCACCAGGCTCCGAGGCAATGGTACGAGGAGCTGAGTACATACCTCATCAACAAAGGATTTAAGCGCGGCCTCGTCGATTGCACCCTCTTTACGAAAAAGACGGGCGATGACTTGCTTCTAGTACAGATATACGTTGATGATATAATATTTGGTTCAACTAACGAGCTTTTATGCAGGGAGTTCGAAACTGTCATGCAGGAAAAGTTCGAAATGAGCGCAATGGGGGAGATGCAGTTTTTCCTAGGCTTGCAGGTGGACCAAAGACTCGACGGGATCTTCATTCACCAGACGAAATATGTCTCCGACATCTTGAGCCGGTTCCAGATGGAGGACTCAAAGCCGATGGATACCCCGATTCAACCCAATCACGGGATTGGAGTGGACGCTAAGGGGGAGCTGACGGATCCTTTTACATACAGAGCAATCATCGGATCTCTGATGTATTTGACGGCGTCTCGACCAGATATTATGTACGCAACGTGTCTCTGTGCCCGTTATCAATCGAAGCCGAAACAAAGTCATCTGACGGCGGTCAAGCGTATCCTTAGATATCTGAAGGGTTGTCCCTCAAAAGGACTTTGGTACCCTAATGATGATAATTTTGATTTCATATCTTTTAGTGATGCAGATTGGGGCGGCTGTGACAAAGATAGCAAATCTACTACAGCTGGTTGCCAGTTTTTCGGGAGCAGGTTAATCACCTGGCAATGCAAGAAACAGACTTCCGTAGCACAATCTACCTGTGAAGCCGAGTACATTGCAGCCTCGAGTTGCTGTTCGCAAGTACTCTGGATTCAACAACAAATGGTGGATTACGGTTTGCAGTTTCTAAAAACTCCTATTTACTGTGACAACGAAGCCGCAATTGCATTAACTAAAAATTCTGATAATCATTCTAAAGCGAAACACATCCGGATCAAATATCATTTTATCCGTGATTGTTACGCTAAGGAATTGATTGATATGGTCAAAATACATACTGACTACCAACGTGCAGATCTGTTTACTAAAGCCTTTGATAAGTTACCGAATTGAGGAACTTTATGTTTTAATTGATCATAGATCATTATTACATCGTATTGATCATCTGATGCAAATCAGTGATTAATATCAGCCTCAACCTAGTGTATACGCACATGTTACTCTGCTGCATTCATTTGCTGACCTGTACACCTCTGTGCTATATACTTTGTAACTTTTACGGATAACTCTGGCATAATCACGCGTTACGACGAAGCTTTGTGCAATTACTTGATACGGGAGTATGTCGTGTGTGTGGGCACCACATCGTGTTAGTCTAATACACTTAACTCGTATCATTTTAAAGCATTGCGTAATTGTCTGCATGTGAGCTTACGTGGACCACAATATCAGCAATTGCCGTATCACATACTGTTTCTAATGATAATATTAAACAAAAAGATCAACGCTGTGATCAGATTTCTCAGAAAACTGATATGATCCTCTGACTGGATTTCACAAAATGTTTACTGCTTTCATTTACTTTGATGCATTTTATTTTGTTGCAATTTACTTTTAATGTCAAAAAGATACAAAATCCAAAAAGATTTTAGGTGTGTTTTGATAAAATTTCAGAAAAATCCAAAATTTTTGCATTTCTGCTTTATTTTTGATAACCGGGGATGCTTGATAGTCAATTTCTGAGATTTGACACCACCAATTGGGCTTTGTATCATTCTCAAAGTGAAAATTTGTGTTTCGGAAGCTTAACGGATTGAAAAATGTTGAACGGGATTCGAATTTGTAATTTGGCAAAATTTTTCAGAATTTCCATTATTACATTCGCCCTTAATTGTGGACGAATGTGGAAATTTTTCACCTTCGGGCGTTCGTGTTCTGGGCGAATGTGGATTTTACACCACATTTCACTTTCGGGTCAAATTGTTTTACCTTCGTGCCATTGGTTTGGGGCGAAGGTGAAATGCTTGTACATTCGACCACACAGAACGGACGAACGTGGACCTTATTTATATGTCAAACCAGGTTCGACCAGCCTCATTCAAAATTTTTCAAAATTTCTTCATAACAAGACCTTGTTGATTTTGATTCCTGTGCTTGTGCTTTTTATTCCTTAGTGTTTGCTGATCATTTCTACATAAGTATTACAGGTAATGGATACAGATTGAAGCCGGAATCGATGATTTTCTAAACCGACCTAGGGTTTAAGGGTTTGGGATTTTCAGTGATTTTTAGTGCTTGTTGTTGTTAGACATTCATCCCACATCAGTTTTAGGGGGAGAATGTATTACGAATTGGGATAAAAATAGGGTTTAATTACTGATTGATTGTTCAAATGAAGAAAAACCCTAATTCTTGTTGAAAACTGATGTAATATGAATGTTAAGAAAAATTGATGGTACACAAAGCTTAGTCGGCCACTTTAGGATGGATTTTAATCAAAATTAGGGGTTAAAAACATGATTGGTAAAATTTCAAATTTTTGGTCAAGAACAGTTTCCTCCTTCGGGCCATCGACCGGACGAAGGTGAAGTAAACTGGACGAAGGAAACATTAAAATGGGCGAATGAATTTTATTAATCAAATCAATTTACATTCGACCAAATAATTACACCTTCGGCCAAAAAGAATCTACATTCGACCAGTTGGTTATGGGCGAATGTGGAATTCCAAAAGTCAAAAATTTTCAAGTTTTGTCGATTTTGTGTTTTGACGTTTTATTTTGATTTTCCATTTCAGATGGCTGAAGAACAAGCTAATGTTGAGATTCCAGTGGAGACTACAGTGACTGATCCAGTTCAACAGACGGTGCAAGAAGGAGAATCATCAAGCGGTTCTAAATGGCCGTTTGAGAAGACTCATAATTGCTGTGCGTATCTTGGTGACGTGGAGAAGAATGTGGAATTTACTGAGATTATAAAGTTTTTAAAGAGATGCAGAGTGGTTTATGCTTTGGCCACACCAACTATCATCTACAAGGATATAGTTGAGGACTTCTACAACAATGCCAAGTATGATTACTTTGATAATCAGACTATCATCAAAAGCAAGATTCAGGGAATGGAGATGTTTATCACTGAAGCTGATATCAGGGAAGCTCTCCAGATTCAGTTTGAAACTAGTGAAGATCCTAGAGAATTGTCCTGGACTGAGCAGAAAGCTTGCTTTCTGAGAATGAAATACAAAGGACCGATTACTGATGGTTCTATGTATAAAAGCAAGCTGAGCGTGCAGTTCAAGTATTTTGCTCACGTCATTTTAATAGTATTTGGATGTGTTAGTGGGGGATATGACGTAATGAGGAAGAGTTTAAGCTCGTTAATGGTTGCATTGACTCTCAATAAGCCATTCAACGTTGCTGGGATGATTTTAGACCACATGTTGGAGATGTTGAAGGGATTGAAGAAGAAATACTTCATGCTTTATCCAAGATTCCTTATGATGATTTTTGATCACAAATATCCACACTTGAAGAAGGATCCAACACAGATACTTAATATGGATCATATGAACATCAGAACTTTGGCAAGAATGAAAGGTTACAAAGGTGTGCCTGATAATGAAAGACCACCTTACAGGAGGTTGTTTGGAGCCTTAGCTAGAGAGGATTACAATGATCCTGGAAAGAATCTAGCAAGACATCCTAACAGTGATAGTGACAATGATGATCCACTAGTTTATGCTGATGCAAGCACAAAGAGGAAAAGGCAAGTTGTCAATCCCGGAGCCAAAGGGAAGGGCAAGGGAAAGACAGATCAGGGTAGTTCAAAACAACAAGTTGTTAGGAAGAAAACAACTGCTAAGAAGGGTACAAGTTTGGTAGATGAAGAGTCTGTTGATTCTGAGGAGACAGAAACTGAAGAACAATGGGATTCAGATGCTGAAGATGTCCAGACTACCAAACAAAAGGCCACTTTGGTTGGAGAGTCTGAATCACTGAACAGATCGATTGAGGAAGCCAAGAAGGGCAAGCAATCTGTTGGTGCTGAAGATGAAGGGTTGACCATTAACTTGGATGAGTTGAATGAGGGTGACACAGTTGTTGTTAATTTGCCCAAGCCCAAACACAAAACCATGGCCAAGAAGACCAGTACAAAGCAGCTGAGAGAGAAAGAACTGAACTTATTGTTGAAAGGTAAGAGATTACCTGATGCTGGTACATCATCAAAACAATCTTCACCAGCAGCTAAGAAACAAAAGACTGTGGAGGCAACAACATTACCAGTGGATAAGTTCAACATTGCACTGGATAATGTTCTTGATATGTTTACTAAGCCTCAGAAGGGAAAAGAAGTTGATGTTGAGCCATCTAAATCAAAGTCCAAATCGAAGAAAGTCACTGTGGATGATGATGTGATGAAGCAGGTGAATAAGAAAATGGACGATATGATGAAGATGCTAGTGGCTCAACAAGCTGAGATTGCCAGGTTTAAGCAGAATGAAGAGAAAATGCTTCAGATTGTTGTAGCTTCTAAATCTAATCAAGATGAAATAGATGAGAAGGTAAAGAAGCTTGAAGCAAAGAATAAGAAGCTTGAAGGAAAGGTTCTGAGAAACAAGAATAGATACAAGGCAATTAAAGAAGATAACAAAGAGCTAAGGGCTGAAAACAAACGCCTTAGTGATCTGATTGATGATTTGTACAACATAGCACCCAAGCTGAAGGAGGGTGAAGAAGATACTGAGAAAGAGGTTGAACAAGTAGATTTTGAACCATCTGAATCTGATAAAGAGGAGGATGAGGATGATGAGAATGAAGAATCGGAGAAAAGTGATGATGAAGATAATAACAATGATGATGATGATGATGCTGAAGGTTCAGGAAGTCAAAAGGATGATGATAGTAGTAGCAGTGATGAAAATGATGGAGGAGATGATACTGCGAAGTTCACATTTGAGAAGAGACCACCTTCTAAGAAGAAGAAAGACACAGGTGAGTCTAGTTCGAAGAAGAAGGGAGAGAATGTAGATGATGAAACTGTGTTTTGGAATGAAAAGGTGAGGTCGTTATCTGATGATGCAAAACAAGTTTATAAGGACATGTTAGAGAAGAGAGAGTGGACCATTGAGTTCACAGGTCGTTTTGCAGAAATATTCCAAACAGATGACATGCGATATGAATTGGAATATAACGATCCTGATCTTGAAGAAGGGGAAGTACCTGCATCTGTGGCAAAGGAGATATTGGATGGACTTGCACAGAGGGTAGGGAAAACGTTTGAAGAGTTCATCGTTGATGAGTCGATTCCACACATTCCTGAAAAGGATGTTGGAAGTCACTCAGATGACAAAGAGACCCCTGAATTTGAAGAAGTTGAGATAGAGGATATTACACATGAGGAATATCCACAGTACTTCAGACAAACTGATGAAGATGTGGTGTTTCCTGATTTTACTGAAAGGCATAATACGTCTGCTAAAAGAAAGGCAAGGAAGAGAAGTGCTGAGTTTGTTGAGAAAGTGCTTGGAGCTGATTTGCCAGAATCTTCAAAGAAGTCTGATGAGTTGAAAGAGTATTTGAAGAAATTAAGGTTAATGGATGAGAACCGACCAAAGCCTGAAGCTCAAGGAAACTTCTATAGGTTTCATAATGCAAAGTTCAGAGGCAGAGCTCTTGGGTGGACATACTTAGGCAGGCTGAAGTGTTTAGCTGCTAAGTGGGAATCTGGAATTCTGTACTTTTACAGATTCATTGATTTGCTGACTCTACCGTACTGGGCGGTTAGAGATCTATGTAGATTCCAAATGTCTGGTGCGTCAGTGAATAATTCACACGTCGGTTGGTGTGCAGACAAGCTGGTTTGGGAAAGTAGAACGAAGTGGAACAGATTTAAACCACAATATCCCCGGAGGAAAGTTCACAGGGATACTGATCCCAGAACCAAGTTGAAAAGGGTTACCTTGATTTATAAGGCACCTGAAGTTATGAGGAAGATACCTTTAATGCCTATGCCTCAACATTTCAGTGCTGATTTCATATTCTGGTACTATGATTGGAGGAAGGCAGAAGCTGTGATAGTGTTGAGAGACGGAAAGGACAAATACAAGCATGTTCATGTATTTGATCCTATGTGGTTAATCAATTGCACCTTCGAAGACATCATCATGTTATTCTATAATCCGATTCATCATGAGCCAAACGATGCAGATCAAGCAAGAAAATACACACAAGTTGTGGGTGTTTGCTTTGCTTATGATATCAATGCTGGAAGTAATCTGGAAGGGAAGCTTGGCAAGAAGGTTAAGATGGCGAATGTGTCAAAGCCGGTAAAGAGAAAGTTAGAGCCGGAAATGACGAAAGAACAGAAGAGTATTCTTAGAATCAAGCTGCTGAACAAAGCCATGGGTGAAGATAGGAAAAGATCTAATCAATAGTCGAGGGGGAGTTTGTAGATGCCGTTTTGCGACTAATGATTAGATACTAACATGTGTTAAAGGGGCGAAGGAAGGAAAGATGGGCGAAGGTAGTTACAAAGTGGGCGAAGCTGGATCATGGACTGAAGGAAGAACACATTCGACCAGTCATACTGGGCGAATGTGGAAAACTGCTACATTCGACCACTCACTTTGGGCGAATGTGCAGACACTATATATAGAAATTGGGTTTTTGTAATGTAGAACGAGTCATTAAGAGTGTGTGTTTTTGGTGTGTATTCCAGAGTGTGTTGAGAGTGTTTAGAAGAGGTCTAGATTAACTGTTATCAAGTTGTAACCAAGTTTATTGAAAAGTTAATCTATGAAAAGCTTTTAAAATGACCTTGATTGTGTTTTGATTGAGTTTATATCAGTTTGTTCTAAGCTAGGGTTTCCGCACCTGGTTTAGCAACTTGTATGATCATATAATCCTGTATTGTTGTCAATTTCATCCTCTACAACATTCTTGTAACCTTTCATCCTTATCAAAGTCTTCAAGTTCATGTGATCTTGAACAAGAATCTTGGTAGGGTCTTTCCTCAAAGTTGGATACTTGAGATCAAATATCATCTGCAGAAACCTGGGATATAACAAAAACTTCTTCGTCTTCAATCCCTTGAGAGGTTCAAGCATATGATCAAGAATCATCCCCGCCACATTGAATGGTTTATTCAATGTTAAAGCAACCATTAGAGAACTTAAACTCTTCCTCATTACGTCATAGCCTCCACTCATAGTACCAAACACATGAATAATGATCTGTGCAAAATACTTGAACTAAGGACACAACTTTCCTTTGTTCAATGCACCATCCATTATCGGACCGTTATACTTCTTTCTGAGAAAGCATAACCTCTGCTCTATCCAGGAAAGACTCCTCGGATCAGTCAGTTCTTCATCTCTTAACTTTAAAGCTTGTCTGATATCATCTTCAGTAACCATAGCAAGATTCCCCTGAATCTCACTAACAATTGCTGTCTTAGAATCCTAAAAGTCATAACGTGCGTTCCTCCAGAACTCTTCAATGATATCCTTATAAATGATTGCAGGTGTTGCAATAGCATCTATAATCCGGCTTCTTCTGAGGAAATCTACAATCCCTGAGAATTCTGTAAGTTTTTGCACTTCACCAACAAACGCACAGCAGTAGTGAGCACTCTCAAATGGGAAATCTTCCAGAACTTCTTGAACTGGAACCTCTTGTACTGGAATATCAACATTCTCAGCTTGTTGTTCAGCCATTTGAATATCTTCAAAAACGACACATTGAAAATTCGTTAAAAATGAACAAAATCGACAAAATTTGAATTTTGGTTTTCAACATTCTACATTCGCCCAAACATGGGTACAAATGTGAAGATTTTGAGGTTCGAATGTGAAAACATTGGTTCGAATGTGAAAGTTCATGATAAAAATCCACGTTCGTCCAAAATACCCACTTTCGTCCCTTCGAAAAAGTTTCATTTGACCAAAAATCCACATTCGACCGTTTCATTCTGGTCGAATGTACTAGTTCTATAACCAAAATTTCAAATATGCAATCTGACTTGTTTAAACATCAAATTTTCATTCGATTACATCCTAAACCAACCGACTGAGCTTTCCTATCATTCAATTGTTTTAATTGTTTAGTTTTTGATGATTTTAAACATATTCTAGGGTTTAATCAGTTTTAAAGATCAAAAGCTATCAATTAATATGTTATAACCCTAGATTAGGTTATATTCTCCCCCTAAAATCATCAACAACCAAAACCTATACAACAATTAGTACTAAAACAGTCTTAAAATTGTCCAAAAATTCAGTTCTAGGGTTTCGAACTTAAAACCCCAAATCAGTCTTGTTTTCATGGCCATTACCTGCAATATTTGAATCAAATTGATGAGAATTAATCAGAGAACAATAATCAGGCTCTGATACCACTTTGTAGAGGATCTTTTTGTCAAAAACAGATAGATTTGATCATACAAGTCTACTAATCTAGGTGCGGAAACCCTAGATCACTTACAATATGATAGTTAACGAATCAAACACACAGATTTACCCTTTTCAATGTTCATTTTCATTAATTACTTGTTAAAAGATGATTACAATAAGGTTTACAAGTCAATCAAACACTTTCCAGATAAACACAAACACTAGAGAGCACCTAGACCAAACACACACTCTAAAATGGCAAAAGTTACTTCATAAAATAAAGTTTCTCCTTATATAGGTCTGCAGGTTCGACCATTTCGTTAGGTCGAATGTGCAAGTTTTCCACATTCGCCCTTCACATTGGTACGAATCAGTCTTTAATCTTCCTTCGCCCACAAATCTCTACATTCGTCCCTACAGAATTCCACGTTCGCCCCTTCGTAAACATCTAAACAACTTTGATTTCGCAATCCAAAGCACTAGTCGCACATTATGCACCAACACCCGTCTGGTCAAATGTAACAAAGATGGTCGAATGAACAAACAACACACTTGAAAAGTTTTGGTTCGACCTAAAAACACTCAGATTCGACCTGAAAACACTGGTTCGACCCTCAAAACTTACACGTTAGACCCAATTCTCTCTGGTTCGACCCGACCCATTTGAAAAACGGTTATTCTTCAAAAATCAGTTAATTTGATCCAAGTTTTTTAAAAGTTTATGGATTTTGATGATCTTTATCAGGTTTTGCTTTGGATTTGATGGAGATCAAATTTAATGAATGAAAATTTTAATTTTATCCGTGAATTCTAGTCCAAATCAATCAATCTCCATTAAAACTCAAAGTTCATGCAAAACAGAAAAATTTTAGGTGTTTTTGGATCAAAATTTGTTCGAAATCTATCAATTTGCAGTTGTATGATCCAGATAAGCTCTGATACCACTTTGTAAAGGACCGGTTTTGACAAAAACAACTAGTTGATCATACAAGTAGAACAATCTAGGTGCGGAAACCCTAGATCGCATGCAAAATGATATAGATCAAATCAGACACAATCAAATACCTTTTCAATCATCATTTCATTAATAAACATTGTTGATTTATCTTTAAAATTAGGTTTACAAGGAAATAAACAAGTTAAGAACCTTCCAGAAACACAGAGAGAATAACCACTAAACACACTAGACCAAATGACCAAAACTTATCAACAAAATAAAACTTTAAGCTTATATACTACTGCACATTCGACCCATTGACATGGTCGAATGTGAGCTTCGACCTTCATCTACGCTCGAACCAACATATCTTCTTCATAAGTCTTCCTTCGACCAAACTATTCTTCGTTCGACCTCTAAGAAACCTTCCTTCGACCCACCGTTTTACATAAAACATACCAAAATCACTTAGAATCACAATCCAAAGCAATTAGTCACAATCCGTGCACTAACAGTTAAATCAATATGTTGCGAGAGAAGGGGTTAAGATTTGGGAATTAATCAATGGAATAAGATCAAGAGTAAATTTATAGTCTGAAATTAATCATTAGATTAATTGACTACGAGAATCCTGCTTGATACCAGTTGTGTGATGAAGAACAAGCTAAAACTAAAGTTAACACCCTAGATTAATTGCTAAATGTAAATTAGATTGCAGCAGAATAGTTAGTTAATCAGTTTATCTTGTATCTTTGTTTCATTGCAAAACATCACATGTTAATGGGAGCTCATGCATATGTTAGAAGTAGACCTGGCAATTTCAACCCATTTGGTTGAGTTTGGGTTTAAAATTTGACTTTGTGGGTTGAAATGGGTTTAGTATAATTTTCAAGGGGGTTAGGATGGGTAATTTAAATTGTAGAATATAAGTAAGTGGGTCAGGATGGGTAAATTAAAAAAACAAATTGGTCAGGATGGGTATTTTTAGATAACCATATACAAATCTGAATTAAAACTCACCCAACACCAAAAGCGTTAATGCCTCATAGAAATAAATGTCATTAAAAACAAAAAATTATATCTTTTGCATTTGTTGATAACCCCGGTCGGTTCGAAACCGTTCAGGTCGTTAACGGACGACCAGGTCGAAACAACATGGGTCGTTAACGAGACCGATCTCATCGAAATGGTTCGAGTCGTTAGCGGGCTTGAACGAGTCGAAACAGTCTGAGTTGTTCACCGGCCAATTCGGGTCGAAATGGTCAGGTCGTTGGCGGGCCCGGTCGGGTCGAAACGGTCCGAGTTGTTACCGGGTCCGGTCCGGTCGAAACAGTCCGGGTCACTACAGGACGGGTCAGGTTGAAACGGTCTGGGTCGCTACCGGGCCCGTTCGGGTCGAAACGGTCCGGGTCGCTACCGGGCCCGTTCGGATCGAAACGGTCCGGGTCACTACCGGATGGGTCAGGTTGAAACGGTCTGGGTCGTTATCGGTCCCGGTCGGGTAGAAACGGTCCGGGTCGCCACAGGGCCCGGTCCGTTCGAAACAGTCCGGTTCACTACGGGACGAGTCAGGTTGAAACAGTCTGGGTCGTTACCAGGCCCGGTCGGATAGAAACGGTCTGGGTCGCTACCGGGCCCGACTGGGTTGAAACAGTCCGGGTCGCTACGGGACGGGTCAGGTTGAAATGGTTTGGGTCTTTACCGGGCCCGGTCAGGTCGAAACGGTCCGGGTCGCTACCGGGCCCGGTCCAGTCGAAATGGTCCGGGTCACTACGAGACGAGTCAGGTTAAAACGGTATGTGTCGTTACCGGGCCCGATCGGGTCAAAACAGTCAGGTCGCTACCGGGCCCGGCTGGAACGAAACTGTCCGGGTCGGTACAGGACGGGTCAGGCTGAAATGGTTTCGGTCGTTACCGGGCCCGGTCGGGTCGAAAAGGTCCGGGTCGCTACCGGGCCCGTTCGGGTCGAAACGGTCTGGGTCACTACGGGACGGTCAAGTTGAAACGGTCTGGGTCGTTACCGGGCCCGGTCGGGTAGAAACGGTCCGGGTCGCCATAGGGCCTGGTCCGGTCGAAACAGTCCGGTTCACTACGGGACGAGTCAGGTTGAAACAGTCTGGGACGTTACCGGGCCCGGTCGGGTAGAAACGGTCCGAGTTGATACCGGGCCCGGCTGGGTCAAAATGGTCCGGGTCGCTAACGGGCACGGTCGTTGACGAGCCAGATCGGGTCCAAACGGTCTGGATCGCAAACGGGCCTTGCCGGGTCGAAGCGATTCCGGTCACTAACGTGCCTGACCGGGTCGAAACGGTCCTGGTCGCTAACGGATACGGTCAGGTCGAAACGGTTCGGGTCGCTAACGGGTCCGGTCGGGTCGAAATAGTCCGGGTCGTTAACGGCCACGGTCCAGATCGATAACGGGTCAGTCGAGTCGAAACAGTCCGGGTTGTTAACCGGCCCGGTTCGAAATGAAATGTTTCGGATCCCTTAAGATTTTATTTTTAAATTTATTTTTGTGTTTTATTTTAATTTTTTTTTACTTTTTAAATTTTTAATTTTTTATTGTTATTTTAATCTATTTTGATGTGAGCTTATCCTAATCCAAACCATCCAGACCCAAACCCATCCTGACCCAACCCATCCTAACCTATTTTTTTAATTTACCCATCTTGACCCACACCCATCCTAACCCAAACCCATCCTAACCCAACACCCAAACCAACCCAACCCACCCATTTTGCCACCCCTAGTTAGAAGTATAGAATTGTTGTTTTGACAATGACGTATAATACCTCTCAAAATATTATCTTACTTTTATAGTTCAATGTTAAGTTAACTTGTGTCAACTTGCCATCAGTGGCAAGTTCCACTTACCTTTATCGGTAAGAACCTGCCAGCAGTTGGAAGTTCCATTTGTCTTCGTTGGTGGTAGCTTGCCATTAGTGTTAGATTTCATTTATCCCCATCAGCGGTAACTTGCCGTCAGTGGCACGTTCCATTTTTCTTCATCAACGGTAAGTTACTAATCAATGGTAACTTATCCAATACCAACAATTGTCATCACTACAGCTTTTATAAGCTCGTATTATCCTTCAATGGCAACAGTGCATTAGTACCAAATCTTCATCGCTGATAACTCTGTATCAGCAACAAATTTCCACGAGTCACAAGTCTTCATTAGTTGTAAAATGGCTCAATACTAACTCCCCCTTACATTTTTACTTTGGTTTTGCAATGAGTTTGGCTGTGTCCCCCCCGATTGACAAGCTAGTGTCCGTGAAAAGTTTTTAGAATGTTTCAGTATTATAACTCATATGATAACCCAGTTTTAATGTTTGTATATAACGCTCATAAAGTTTTCTATTACATGTAAACATACACTTGGAAGTTGTGGAAAACACAAAATAGTTGTAGCCAATAACAACAAGGAGATGAATGACTTATTTTGCGACACCAATGTCGCAAAAAAAAAACAATATGAAATAAGATTTTGGAGTTATTTGACAAGTTGCTTAAATTTCAGAATACCATCCAAAGCTCGGTCAAAATCACCATCTTCCAGGGCTAAAGTAAATCGGCAATATCCTGGAATCCCAGTCCAAGAAGGTCCATTGATGCATAAACCTGTGGCTCTCAGCACTGCTTCTCGGATGTTGGTGTCATTCAGTTTGGCTTCCCATGTTGAACCATCTTTTTCCAGCTTTATGCTTTTGCCAAGATAAGTAGAAGGTTTTGCAATCACGGAAACACCTCCACAAGCATCAATTACCTCCCATCCACAATTCTCTAGTGTCTGTAAGTACAAGCAAAACATAAAGCGGAGATCAGTAAAAGTTTTACAACACACTGTAGACCGTTTATTGAAAAATTGGTAACAAGCTAAAACGGGTCAATTTGGATATGGGTTAGGCTGGATAGAACCCTAACAAAATTTTTCAAAAGATTTACATTTTCTTTAAGCAACTAATGTATCTTTTTTTTTTAATATGGTAATTCATTGACAAAATAACTTCCAATAATTCCAGAGGTTTTATGCATTGAAAATATACTTTGGGCGACTTCAAGCATTGTATTATGCTGAGTTTTTAGTATTTTACACTCTTGACCCATTAGATACAACAAATGACCCGAGTCAACCAGGTCATAAGTAATTGGGTAAGCACCCTTCCTCGTACTGGTTGGAGTTCATAATAGATAAACATCAAGATATGCATATGATGTGTAACGGTTATTTTGCTAGATCAAATGCATACCTGTTTCAGACGGTTAAATCTAGTAGCCAGCAATATTCCCTGTTGTTGAGCAACACCTGTTAAATCTCCAAGTTCAAGCAATTTCTTTGCAGTATACCTAATAGTACTGTGAGGTTTGTTCAACCCCAAGAAACTATGAAATGAATCAGCCAAAAATCGCTGCTTCAGAACTAGAAACCCGTACGCAAGCCCACCTGTAGGTATCTTAAAAAACAACCCTCCAAGCAAACATACATTGAAAGACGGTTTTCCAGTTAATCCTGCTAAACAAGCATCCAAATTCCATCCGTCCCAACCCTTGGAGTTAAATTCGACACCCGAGAATGAAGTATCGATAATAACCCTTGCCCCGTATTTAGCACAGACTGTCAATAAGCTTTTCATCTCCTCATTGCTGTAAAGCAAACCTGTTGGGTTTATTGTCGGCCCCGAAATGTACACCCATGGTTTATTAGCAGTCTCCAATACTAAACTCAGTTGCTTCTCGGTTAGCTTAAAACCTAATTCAGCCTGTGTAGGTATAGACACGATGTTAGCGTTTAAAAACTTGGCAGCTGATAGATAACAACCATTTGATCCAGCTGGGATGCATAGGCTTCCCCCTTCTTCGATGCAGCAGAGGACGAGTTTATTGAAAAGAGCAAGGGGGAAGTCTGCATATATGAATTCTGCGGTGTGCTCAGCTGTGAAGTTGTAAGCATTTTTAATGAATTGCCTAAGGTTGGGTGTAACATCACACTCTGATTCGGTTACATTCTGCCTCGCAAAACTTTCAAAGATGGCAGCCTTAACTGGGGTTGGTGTAGGCAGAAATATTTGATCTACATCCATGTGGAGTAAAGAGGAATTTTCTGTTTCTCTAACTGACAATTCTGATTGGTTCAGAACTGAGATCGCGGAACTTGAAAAGCCTATCATGTCACTAGATTTCACATCCTCAGCTTCTCTCTGGATAACAAATAAAAGAAGAATAAAAAGATTAAACTATTAAACCGCGCTTCCAATCACTAAATATAAGGCAGATATTATCTAGACGATATTGACAATATGGTAAGAGGTCAACAGTGGCTAGGGTGGGTTAAAACAGGTCATTCTTTAGTGCACAGGGCAGCCGAGTTGAGTTGATCCGCAAACACTTATTTCTCCATCTTTATATATCCTTATAAGGAAATAATGTGTTAATTTCGATTGTGGACAATATTACTGTAACAAAAACCATATAAAAAATGGTGTGACACCAAGTTGGCTAATTTTCGAATAATTTTATACCCTTTCCCCTTTCAGGCAACTAATTGAGTTATCACAATTAAATTAAACAAGCCCAAACTGCCACCTGCAGTTCCGTTAAAGGTGGCACCCAATGACTCAATTACCTAAAGCTTACGACTAGACAAAGGGGCTGCTTGCACAAACCTAAATTTTAGACTACATGTTTAATGTATTTGTGGGATAAATGTTATCAGAATGATCACCTTGCTTTTCCTTGAACGAATTAATAGATAAAAAGAATTCAGATTTTTTAAGAACACATGTTTCCTTAGAAAATATGTGTGCAAACATGTTCTCACTTTTGCAAACCCTTAGTCAGCACTATGTTCCTTTCCTTGCCAGCAAAGGAAAAAAAGATGGTTCTGCAGATTCTATTATATATAATGGTTCAAGTACACGAAATAAAACCTCTGAAGGTGGACGTCTATCAGGAAGCTGAAAGGACAGAAGCTCGTGGAAAAGACAACCATAGTAATATTGACTGATCAGGGCAGTATTGGCTTGTAAGAGCTCCACACTCCTTGATAAAGCATCAAATGTAGTTTGTTCCTCTGATATCACAAAGGCTACTTCAAGATCGGTATACACCTGTGCGACATCATGATTAGATAACACAATGATGATAAAGTATATGAATAGGCGAGTTGTGCAGCGAGTTCAGATTGAAAAGATGATGCGCCATGGGTGATGCGCACTCATCATGTATGTGAGGCGTTTGTTGTTAAAATTGATTAAAACAAAAAAATACAAAAAAAGCTCTAGTACCACAGAAGTTTCATGTATAACCAAAATAAGTCTTTAGAGAACCAACAATGTACATATTGTTGGAGTTACACATCTAGTCATCAAAATTCCAGACATGAGGTGGAAGTATTTTAATATTGTGGGTGCCATCCGTAAGTGAATTCGGTTTTTTGGTCCAGAAATTCGGACACGTAGTCTATGCAAAAGGTACACAAGTAATCTATGCATGAACTCACTTAAAAACTTCATCAGCTCATTGTACAAGCTTGTTAAGCACAAACAATATTCTCACAAGACTCACCAAAATCTTTGAATAATGATGATTTAGGAACTTCTTGAAGAGACACCTTTCAGATAAAACACAACCCAAATCGACCCATTTATAAACAAATGGGTCAACACTACCTACCACCTATAGTAGTCAATGTCCTTTTGCTGATGAAAGTAAGAGCATACCTGATTTTTTAACAGGCCACATATTATGGCTGCATGAGAAGGCAGTGGAGTTCTAGCAAGATATTTCAAGACTCCAATTGAACTGGGGAGGCTAGAAAGCTCAAACTGGTCAGATATGTCTACAAAAAGACGACACCCAATTTCCCTTGTAACACGTAACAGATGTTCAAAAGCTGAACTGGTAACGGCCTCAAATGGATCAATCCCTGTGACCACCACTTGTGGCCTTAACTTTTTTATTAGCTCAATCATCAAGTCTGACTGGCGCGGTGCTTCAATAACAGTGATTCCATCTGTTGCAGTTTTGTTGTCCTTTATATGCTAAAAGGAATGAAAATGTAACAATTAGATCTTCAAATAAACTATAAAATATGTTATGAAATCTACAACATGTGTTAGGCTGTGGGGAGATATGGTGATGAGGATACCACCAGAGATGAACAATCTTTAACGAAGAAATGTAGATTTTTGTTAACACTAACATTAATATTAAGCATCAACCATGAAACACTATTGTAAGAATCACTATACGCTAGACGGTCGGTGAGGTACCGACTGGCCATTAATAGGGATTAGCAGAGATTAATCGGATGGAATTTTATAAGTAATTTTCAGTTTTATATACACACATTTTATATGTAGTTTTTTTAGGTAGGCATGTTTTAACCCCTTCCTTGACTCATATCTTTAAGTATATAGGATTAATCACCAGAATTTACAGGTTTTGGTCTGAATCGGATTGAAATTTACAGATTTTGGCCGGGATTTGGGTGGAATCACTAGACAGCCACTGACTAGCGATTAATCGATGTTTACTCGGTGATCCTTCGACTAGCAATTAACCGGTGATTAATCGGAGGCTAGGCGGGATTTTTACAACCATGCCATGAAAATACAATATAAATTCACTTATTTTGCAAGGACTTAATTAGAAGGTTCACTGTACCAGCTCCTCTTTGTAAATCTTCATTTTATAAGTTTTACCTAACTTGTAGATTCTTGTATTATCTTTTCTTGGTTAAAATGACTTGAGCCAAAAGTACATAATAAAAAGGTTTATAAATATTTTTAAGGTTAAGGAAGTTTGTCAAATGTAAAGAGTGATTGTTGTTGGATATGTGCAGATAATGCTCAGATTTTTTCATTTAAAATTCCAATGTTTTGGAGAGCAGTAAGACATAATATAAACAAATAAACAGTTTAAAAAGCAAATATTTTACTACGGTTTAAATTTCAAGTAAAACAAGTTCATAAATACACCATACCTCAATTTCTAATGATGTTAACCATTGTCTGGGTAGATGCCGGGTAAGATGTTCATCGACAATGGCAAGACGTGGAGTGAACAACTGGAGAGCATTCTCAATCGCAGTAGCCCTTGAAGGAAAAATAGCAACATTCTTGCAGAATAATAAAAATAAGTATGTCAGAAATGCTACTAATATATACCAGTGACTGTAACTTGTAAGAAAAATCAATGTATATGTAAGAAGGCTGCTACTATTTATTAAGTGATTTGGTAAATATTACTTGGTATATCAGCTCAGATTTATGCTACAAGCCTTTAGCATAATTAGAAGTACCATGTGATAGTTGGTATATAGAAACATATATACGACAAGTATTCTTACATCAGCACTGAGCGGCACATGATGATATGTTCTCATGAAACCTGCAATAAGATCACGGAATCTTTTACTTCCAATTGGAGGCTCATACGGAAAGCGAGAGCGGTCATTCAAAACGCCAGCAAGATATGCTAGAAACGGGATCTTCTCATCCGCAACAGAATCATCTTCGAAAGATAAATCCAACGAATTGCTGATGTCATGAAACCCGTTTTTTAGAAACTCAAAAATTTTCTTAACCTGTCAAAAATATTTACTTTCATCAGAACACTTATCATGTTACTTTTGTTGTTTGTTAAAATTCTACAACTTGTGAAAAGTGAAGCTAAAAACCGAGATATGAAAGGTTGCTATCACCGTTCTCACAAAAGCAATTATTTTTATCTAAACGATGCTGTCACACACATAATACATACATACACACACATATATATGTGTGTGTGTGTGTGATTGTGTGTGTTGGTGCTACCTAGAGGTGAAAAATGGGTTGGTTAACAGCTCGTCTTTTATACCGGTTGGTTTGACCATAAATACATTTTGCCAAATGGTTTTAATATTTGTTTTATAGACAATTTAATTTAGGTGACTTCCGTACGTTCTTTTTTGCTACTTGATTTATATTACCCTGACATATAACATATCCCAAATTGGCCCAACATTAGTAATGAGCCAACAATGCCACCTCAGCAACAGGTGTGTGCCTTAATAGAAAGGACCTGATTAGGATGCCGAAGTTGACAGCTATAGACAGATAAAGCATGAGAAATCCGTCCACCAGCCTTTCCAAAGGCCCATGCTGTTCTAGCACAAATGGGCTGGTCTCCAACAAGACCCATGAAGAATTCAAAACGGTGTGGATTATTCTTCTCAATTTCAACTAAAGCTGAAATGTCAGTGTCAGAAGCCTGAAGAATTTTGGTCTGCCAAAGCTTGTTAACACGGAGCCCACGGCGTTCAAATAAACGTTTACAAACACCCTGCCCTGGACGGCCTCCCATATTGAAGATCATGATTCCCATTGGCTTAATAACATCAATTCCTTCTTCAACTGCCCTAGCAATTAGACCTAAACCAAACTGATCCTCAACAAATCCCTGTGCACAGAATGTTGAAATTTATGTTCAGTCTTCAAACATTGGATTGAGAACTGATAATGTGTCTAATCTAATATAAATAGGTACGAACTGTATTGAAGAACTTATTCTCCAGGGCTAAGCATCTTATACAATCTTCTTGGTGAGAAGTAAATGCGAGTGTAAAACATGAAATCAGTAATTACATATTTTATTAGCTAAATTTGCCGGTAACTACTCCACAATGTGACTATTTAATCTCCAAAGTACATACAAAGGACTTATATGTTGAAAAAGTTAGTAAAGTTGGGCTAGGAGTTGTAGAAAGGCTATACACAGGCATAACCTTTGCTGCTAAGATGCTTTAACGAATGTCATTAGAATTAAAAATAACATCTACATTTGAAATAAAGATCTACACTGAGATTGGTAAGAACATGGTCAAAGTTAAATCCCAAATTGGTATGATTTATAGGAAGATTGAGTTTTCTTTAGGCGGCCACATTTTTACAACTTCATGAGGTGGTATACTTGTTCTAGTCTGAATAAGGATTACATTCCTCTTGATTCTAGAACTTGTTTAATCACATGCGTCAAAAGTATCTTAAGTTTAGTATTAACAGGCTACATTAAAACTAGGAAAATTGCATGGATTCCCTTTAAAACATGGCAGTATTACTTCAACTCATCAACTGGTCCACAGCATATGAGTTTAATAAAAGGGCCTCCTGAATGTCATAATATGGTAACTGAATTCTAACTAGTTTGGCTAAAGTGAACTTCATTTCTTCAAGAAATACTGTTAAGACAACAGAGAAACAAAAATGAAATAAAAAAATAGGTAGATAAAATGTTTCCCAGTTACCTGTAGTGCACAGTAGTTACTTAGTGAATGTAAAAACTCCTCACTAGCATTTTCTGTGATAATCTTCGACATTGCATCTGGATTTGGGTTAAGAATCTAGAGCAAAAATGTAGAGTCAAAATTAAGACCATATGGGAAAAGTGAGCAAAACAACTCCTACCAGCAGCAGCAATAAATCAGTATATCAATAGGCAAACATGAGAACATAAGATAATCACAACCAGAGGTCGCAATATGGATGGGTAAGGCATGTTAGGTAACGGGTCAAAACCGTAACTTTTTAGTGCGGCTCGACACCAGTCAGGTCAGGTTGGGCATGGGCTGTGCTCAAGCATGAGGCAAATAAAGCCCATTTCAAGAGAACCCAAATTAATGTAAAACAATATAATTAATTATAAAGAGTAAACTATTTTTAAAATATATAAATACCATAAATCATAACTATTTAATGATTCAGCCATTTTTATTCTTCATTTTCTTAACATATTCTCAAAAGCTTTTATAGTAGATCTTGTTTTTACATAGCAAACTATTCCATAAAACAAAATTAACTTGATCATTTATAAATACAAACATCATTTCTTGTTCTTTTTTTTCCTGTTTTTTGAACAACAATCATTTACACCCAACCTTGCACTTGCGAGGATTTGAACTCGCACCACTTTTGTGGGGAGTAAACCCCATACCACTAGAACATTAGGTCATGGTTTTCTATTTAATACAAAAATTCAACCACTTCGAGCCGGGGGTCTCACTGGAAGCAGTCTCTCTATTCCCACGGGTTAGAGGTAAGGCTGTCTACATCTTACCCTCCTCAGACCCTACCTTAGCTTTTGCTATTGGTGGGATTAACTGAGTATGGTGATGACAAAATTTCAACCACTTGCTGAAAAAATGTAAAGAATGCTATTTTAACCATGACTTTTTTGAAAAAAAAAAAATACTCCCTCCATCCCATTTTAAATGTCCATTTTTCTACTTTTTGTTGTCCCAAAATAAATGTCCATTTCTAAGCAATTTCCAGTTTTGCCCATAAAAGACAAAAGACAATCAAAGATTTGAAATAATAACTTGAGAATATTATTGTCATTTTACAACTCAGAGAATATACAATCAAAGATTTCTTAATCTGTGTGTTTGTGGGTCCATGACATCTAAAATAGGACGGACGTAGTAGTAGTTTATATAGAAAAATGGTTATATTTATTCATAATTAAATATTAAATGATTTATAATAAATCATACATTGAAATTTTCATATAGCTTAGTACATTTGATAAAATTAACTATTCCCTTTGCTATTTGTATGGAGAAAAGGTTATTCACACATAAAGTTATTAGTGCAATTAATATCAGAATTTTTTTAATAAATGACTTAGGAAATTTTATACATTATAAATACACTTTGGTCGACTTTCGACCCGTTTGACTAGTTTCCTTTTAAGTTAATTATTTTCATATTACATGGTCAACCAATTGGAGAAAACCATAACCAAATCAAATCATTTATAGGTATATAGGAAGAAATTTCCTTCTCAAATGAAGACATAGAGGATGATTGATAATAATACCTGTGGTATGCATCCGACAATCCGTTCAAGCTCTATGTGGTTATCTCTGCAGTAAGATAGTAGATCAGATTCATAAAACTCGACTCTGTCAAGCAAAGTTTTGTTCTCGTGGTCATAAACAGGTAGTCCATTCTCATCGAAGGCATTTAAGTACAAGTTTATCCATGAAATCTTTACTGCTCTTGGATTTATGTCAAGGCCATAAACCTGCGAGATATTTCATTAAGTAACAAAATCAGGGCATTTGGTTTGGTCACTCCAAAGAGATTGATGGATAGACAAGAATAAGCATGACCTTGAATGGCAACCACTTGTCAGCAATGGCTATGGATATCCATCCGTTTCCACAACCAAGCTCAGCAACCGTCTTATCCTTGAAGATAGAGTCTGGATGTCTATTTAAGCCCTCAAAGAAAGTGAAGGACCAGTCCTCCGGCATAAAAATGCTTGGTATCACCATCATTGTTAATTTTTTTCTATTCTGGAAACCTGTATTAACAAAAGATTATTACGTCCTATTCAAAGGTCACTCAGAGATTGTAAATCTTTGACTTAGTATGCCATAATGCAAGGTTAGTCATCTATGAGCTGCTCTCATTACAACCATACAGACAATAACTAAACGAAGCAAAGCAAAATGTGTTTACACATCACGTTGCATTTCTAGACATATTATGCAACAAACTACCATACTGTACAATCCTAATAAGCCTGCCTGCCTGCCTGCAAGGCACGCCTAACATTTTTTTTTTTTTTTTTTTGATAAGGTTTGTTATCAAATTTAGTATAGAATCATATATGTAAATTTTCCCCATCATCCTTGATCTATTTGCTGGATTTGGCACTTGTTTAAAGCCAGCCAGAGTGGAAAATCTGTTTATGAATGACCGACCTATATCAGTTGTTTTAACTGTACAAGTCCGGACAAATTTCATTTCATTTCGCTTTTTTTTTTTCCCCAGAAAAAGAAAATTACATTAAGATAACGGGCAGGCGGGCAACAAGCTGCGCCGCTAACCCTTTCTGAATAGCAAATCCTAATCTACTAAACACGTAACCTTACCCACCTGAAGCCGAGACACTACTATGAATAACCCGCTGTACCCTGGTCAGGAAACGGGTGGCCTCTGGTGCCATCATCCTTGATTTTGATTTTGAATTTATTTATTTATTTATTTCACTCTGAGGATACGATAATATTCAACCAAACCAAACCAAACCAAACCAAAGATATTATAATCTCAAATTAACTAACATTACGACAATTGAAAACGATATAGATAGATAGGGAGGGACCTTGGTCAGGGTGGAGGTATATATCTTGGATTTGAAAATGATAGGTTTCAAGGCAATATTGATCTTCTTCCACCTTTCTCTGCAGATGCGCCAGGAACACTCTCGCCTCGGTCCGACTCTCCGGATTCTCCAGGCGCTCCAAAACCGATCTTAATGCACTGTACGCGGAGTCCCCTGACTCTGAACACTTCTTCAAGAACTCCTCTATCGATCCATTAACTGCACCCATTGATCCACGCTCACTGTCAATGATCGATGATGAATTAATGAATGGATGGAGGATATTATGTTCGCGGGATATTATTTATCAAAGGTCATCGTTGTGACTTCTTATTATACAACACTTCATTTACGCTTTTCATCCTTTGTGTTTTACACATCTCACTTTTAATCCTCTCTCTTTAAAGCTCTTCGCTTTTTATTTTATTTTAATATTTAATATATATATAGTATAGAATAATTCTCGGCCGTTGAAAAATATTCCCTTTTATTTACTATTTATTTAATAACATAGCACAATAATTGTGGGTTCTGTCTTTTCTTTTGTTTAATTAGGTTTATTATTCTCTTGGTTTGTTTTTTAAAGGCTTTGTCTATTTGGACACCCTTAAAATCTATTTGAACACTATAAGTATGCCTCGTATTGGTCTATATGAGGCATACTTAGGTTAAAAAGCAGCACACAAACTTCAAGAGAATTTCAGACCTGAAGCTTCGTGGCAATATGCCTCATATTGGTCAATATGAGGTATATCATAGTTAAGTATGCCTCATATAGATCAATATGAGGCATATTAGGGTTTTTTTATTATTTTTTTGTATTTTGTACTTTGATTGTTTTTAAATAACTAAAAATACTAAATTAACTTTAAAAAATCCAAAATTTGACAAAAAGTTAGTTATATTCATTTCAATATTATTTTAACAAAATTATAACTTTTTGTTACCAGAATTATTTTTTAAAAAATATTTCTTTTGTTTGGTTTTGAAGATGTCTTTTTTTGTTTTGGTGAGTTTGAATAAGTTATAAGTTTAGTTTAGATTTTTGTTTTAAATCGATTGATCGTTGTATTTCAATAAATTCGAAAATAGGTTTTTTTTAACAAATCGATTGATCAATGTATTTTAGTAGGGTTTTTTTACCATTTGTACATAAAGTTTATAAAAAAAAAATTTAAAGTAAAATATTTAAAAACCTTATATGGCAGTATAGATCTTGAATCGTATTATATGGTGTATTATCGTATAGTATACTATACTATTATAGACTATACGATAATGTTTGAAAAATAATAAAATATTTATAAAACTTTGTTAACAAAAAAAATATATTGTATAAAAGGTACAAAGTTTGCAAAAAAAAAAGGGGGGGGGGGGTCAATATGGCTCATTTTTAAAAACAATAAAAAGGGAAAAAAAAACTTTGATATGCCTCGTATTGGTCAATATGAGGCATATCAAAGCTACCACGTATTGGGTCTGATACTAGGCTCAGAAGAAGTGATATGAGGACTAATATGCCTCATATAGACCTATATGAGGCAGACTGATATGGGTTTTTTTTTACAATATATACCACACACCCTCATATCACCTTCCAACCCTAGTATTGCCACCAATACGTGTATTAATATATGGGTCGTATTGCCCAACATGACCCATATCAAGTCACTCCATATCACTTTTCAAGCCTAGTATTGGTACCGATATTAGTATTGATATGCCACGTATTGCCCAATAGTAGGCATATTAACGTTTTTTTAATTTTTTTAAAATACAATATTATTGTTTAAAAAAAAACTAAAATAACTTTTAAAAATCCAAAAAAAATAAAAAAAAAATAAGTTTTATTGATTTGAACACTATTTTATAAAATTAGATGTTTTTGTTACAAATACGAGGCATCTTCAAAACCAACCAAAACAAAACCAAACAAAAAAAAATAATTTTTATAAAATAATGTTGGTAACAAAAAGTTGTATTTTTTTTTAAAATAATATTGGACTGAATGTAACTAATTTTTTTGTTAATTTTTGGATTTTTAAAAGTTAATTTAGTTTTTAGTTATTTAAAAACAATAAAAATGAAAATATAAAAAAAAAATAAAAAAAGGCCCTAATATGGGTCGTATTGCCCAATATGACCCAGATCTGGGCACCCCATATCACCTTCCAAGCCTAGTATTGGTACCAATACTAGGCTTGATATGCCACGTATTGCCCAATACTAGGCATATCAAGGCTGATTTTATTTTTTTTAATACAATATTATTGTTTAAAAATACTAAAATAACTTTTAAAAATCCCAAAAAAATAAAAAAAAATGTATTGTTTTGAACACTATTTTAAAAAAACTAGATGTTTTTGTTACAAAGACGAGGCATATTCGGTTTTTTCAATTGTTTGGTTTGATTTTATTGATTTTGAAGATGTTCGTTTTCTTTTCTTTTGTTTCGAATGTATTAAATACTACGATCAATCGACTTAACAAAAACACTTTCTCAAACAAATCTTATAACTTCTTCAAACTTTGTATTGTTTATATAACTTCTTCAAACTCACCAAAACAAAACAAACATCTTCAATACCAACCAAAACAAAACCAAACAAAAGAAATATTTTTTATAAAATAATACCGGTAACAAAAAGTTGTACTTTTGTTAAAAAATAATATTGGATTGAATATAACTAACTTTTCGTCAATTTTTGGATTTTTTTAAGTTAATTTAGTATTTTTAGTTATTTAAAAACAATAAAAATGAAAATATATAAAAAATAAAAATAGACCATAATGTGCCTTATATTGATCTATATGAGGCATATTACTTTATTGTTTTCTGTGTTGGTCAACATCAGTTAGGTAAAAGACAAAAAATATACTTCAATATGCCTCATATAGGTTATACGAGGAGTATCAACTTTATTGTTTTCTGTGTTAGTCAACATCAGATAGCTAAAAAACAAAAATTGTACTTCAATATACATCATATAGTTCTATACGAGGCATACTTAGGCTATCCAAATAACTTTTTAGGGTGTCCAAATAGTATCACCCTTTTTTAATAACAAACCGAACATATAATTTGGGATCAAAGTGCTTTTGGATTATTCTTAAAACCACGTCGGAGGACTTTAGTGTCATTGATTATACTTTTAGGAAGTTGCTATGGGTTTTCTACATGTTCAATTTGTTGTTTAGTTTGTCATATCTATAATCTATATCTATAATCTATAACTATATATAAAAGAATTGAAGTTAGATGATGTGGCATTCAATGGTGGCCTAAATCCACCCCCTCCCTTTTGAATGTGTCACATCGCATCATGTGAAGCTCTCTTTTAAATTTATTTATTTTGTTTTTTAAATAAATTCTATATCTATATTATCTTAAAATTTCAAATATGTTAATATCTTTTCCTTATTTTCCTCTCACATTTTTTAAATGTTAGTGAACTATTAATTATTTTTAAAATTTCAAAGATGTTAATTAATATTTTTGTCTTTATTTTTTCCTTATTTTCCGCTCACAATTTTTAAACGTTAGTAACTTTTATGTATGACATTTTTTTGAAAAAAAAATTACACCAAATTAACAATCGCTTTATTATCTTTCCAACGAGCACCATAGTGCTATACAAAAAACGGAAAAAAAATGTTTTTTTAGTGAGTTATTGTTCATGCAGGAAAAAAACACAATGTGTTTAGCTAATTTATTAATCATATATAGGCAAGTCACTAATCGTGTTATGATAGTATATATGTTTTTGAACCTACTATTACATATAAGAACCCGCTAACTACATATATATTCACAGATTTTATCAGTTTGTTTATATTTTGATTGGTGTTGCTAGGAATATTAATTACAAAGGTTAAGCCGGTTAAATTTAACCTATGATTCTTAGACACCTGTTAAATCTCTATCCTGATAAGTGATAATTAATCAACCTACCATGCATGCCTTTTAAATCAATTATCATCATGACATATCATTTGATACCAATTTGGTTGTTTTTTTTTTCCATGTTCACATCAAAGCTTTAGAACGTCTTGAGGAAGTGGCAAAGATGTACAAAAACTCCACTCGAGCAAGATGTGCACACGTAAAACTAGAAGTAGGTTTTATGAGTTATTGGGTGCTGATCTTTTAAAAAATTCTTGAAAAAATGACATATTCCTTTTTATAGTACACACATTTTGTCCCTTTATATTAGATTTGTCTATCCCGGGAAGCACCCGGGGGATAACCTAGTATCTATACTTTCAATAATAGGAGAGTTGTGAGTGATGTCAAAAAGCTGACGTGTCAACACCTTAGATAGGCCACCAATGCCTGCGTGATGCAAAACCTGACGTCACTAAGCATCAAATTAAATAATTAAATAATGCCACTTGGCTTAGCGGTGGTAAGAATCCCACTTGCCTCATCAGCTGTTGTTAATAAATTAATTAAAATATTGCCACTTGCTTCAACAGACTTTTGAAAGACTGTTGCTTTTAGATTTGAGCTCCAAACTGAAATTCAAATTTCAAATTCGACACCCCATTACACAACTATATAAATCCATCATGTCCCTCTCTTTCTCTTAGATAATTTTTAAATATCTCCAATAATTTTGAAAGCGTAACAACTGCTTCTTTCACATTAAACTTCCTGTTTGAAGGATTCGAGTATCAGGTTAACCTAATTCTAACCAATCATATCAATAACAATAAAATTATTCCCTGTTGGTTTTCTCTAACCCTCAATGTTTTGTTTGCTTAATCAGCAGCTAGAGTATTTACGTTGAAAAAGGTTTCCTGTTTGGAAGATTCTCACAATGAAACTCAAGAAGGGTATGTCTTTACTTTTTTAAAGGCATGTATGGGGGTGTTTAATGCGTGTTCATTTTTTTCTATTAATCATTACTTTCAGTCATTCTTGATTTAGTATTTTTTCTGAATGTTTGGCCGTTAACAGATAGAGGGATCAACTTAATCACTCGAGACTCTTTCCAGATGGCATTAGGCAAGACCTTGATTGCAATTATGCTTTTACGCCACTATGCTTATCTGTTGAAGAAGCCGACTGTGTGTACTTTCGCTTTTGTTGTTCCCGCTGTTGTGCTTGTCAACAGGTATGTTTGTTGAAATTCTTATTTGTTTACTTTGTTTTTCAAGGCTTGTGGTTTAAGTATAACCGTGACTTTTTTTTCTGTTCTATTAGCAAGCAGAGTATGTGAGGAAGCACCTTGAGTATGTTGAATATTCAAGGTTAATCTTTTGCAGATTCTTTCCAGTCAAAGAAACAAATATGTGTTGAAGACTGATGGGTGTATAAAGACATGTTATATTGAAAGTTGATTTGAATGTATTAGCTACGTCAGTTTTAAGTTTTCTGAAGATTAGTTAAATATTTATTTTCGTTGTTTTAGTAGTTTTTTGTAAGGTGTGTCTATGTTCAAAACATGTTTGTAAATATTCTGTAGTATAATTTGAAGTTGTATTTGAAGATAGTTGTTTTGTGAAGGCCTATCCAATTTTTTTGAAGTTTGTATTACAGTGGTTTCATCACATCTATTGCTAACTTAATAGATGTTTCTTTTACAATTAATGTTATAATTTATAAGTCCAAGAAATGTCTACACTCTGTTAGTCAAGAGATGTTTCTAAATATATTATATTGTATATAAACATGAAATTTACGTGGGATATTCCAAATTCTAAGTTATATTCTTTTTTGAATAACAATTTTTTCATTACATCTGAAGTTGTATTGGATGACAAGCGTATTCAGAACATGTGTTGACATCTCAACAGATGTTGTAAAACAGATTTTCCCATTAAGTAGACAAATAAGCCTTAACTTTTGATAAAGAAATAATATTAATAAATCTTTCAAAAGCATAGTTAACAAATAAGCCCGAAGTTTTGAATTTTTAAGAGGGAAAGTTTTAAATTATTATAGGGAAGCGTGTTTACGAATTTAAACATTAGAGGGGTTGAGTTCATAGATAAATAATAATAATAATAATAATTATTATTTAAAAACCAGATATTATCAATAAGTCATAACTTTTGAATTTTTAAGAGGGGAAGTTTGAAATTATTATAGGGAAGCGTGTTTACGAATTTGAACATTAGGGGGTTGAGTTCAAAAATAAATAATAATAACTATTTAAAAATCATTTTTGATCAATAAGTCCTAACTTTTGAATTTTTAAGAGGGAAAGTTTGAAATTATTATAGGGAAGCGTGTGTACGAATTTGAACATCAACCGGGTTGAGTTCATAAATAACAATAATAATAATAATTATTATTATTCAAAAAGGCTTTTTTTATCAATAAGTCCTAACTTTTGAATTTTTTAGACGGAAAGTTTTGAATTATCATAGGCAAACGTGTTTACGAATTTAACATTAAGCGGAATGAATTGCAAATTGCAAATAATAAGAGTTTTGAGACCAAATATTTTTAGTGTTATTATTGTTAATTAAGTAATTCATTAACAGGGTTGAAGTGTTATTCGATGACAGCTGTATTGAATACATCTGTTTACATGTAAATCAGATGCTGTAAAACAGATCTTTGTTTTCATAATATAAATAAGCTCTAACTTTTGAGTTTTTTAGAGGGAAAGTTTTAAATTATCTTAGGGAAGTGGGTTTACGAATTGACGATTAGCCAAGTTTAGTTGCAAATAATAAGAGTTTTGAGAGTAAATATTTTCAAAACTTATAATTAATTAATTCATTTATATAACATATAACATTGTGTCATTATATATTCTTGGTTGTATTGATCAATAATATTCAAATCGTGAAACAATTTTATAAAATCGTATTCAAAATCAGTATATTATTTTCTAAAGATTTTGTATGTAGCATCATTTCGTTTTGATAAAGAAATAATATTATAAATGTTTGAAAACCATATTTAACAAATAAGCCCTAAGTTTTGAATTTTTAAGAGGGAAAATTTTAAATTATTATAGGGAAGTGTGTTTACGAATTTGAACATTAGGGGGGTTGAGTTCATAAATAAATAATAATAAAAGTTATTTAAAAACCATTTTTAATCCATAAGTCCTAACTTTTGAATTTTTAAGAGGGAAAGTTTTAAATTATTATAAGGAATCGTGTTTACGAATTTGAACATTAGGGGGGTTGAGTTCATAATTAAATAATAATAATAATTATTTAAAAATAATTTTTGATCAATAAGTCCTAACTTTTGAATTTTTAAGAGGGAAAATTTTAAATTATTATATGGAAGCGTGTGTACGAATTTGAACATCAACCGGGTTGAATTCATAAATAATAATAATTATTATTATTTAAAAAGCATTTTTTATCAATAAGTCCTAACTTTTGAATTTTTTAGAAGGAAAGTTTTGAATTATCATAGGTAAGCGTGTTTACAAATTTCAACATTAAGCGGGTTGAATTGCAAATTGAAAATTGCAAATATTAAGAGTTTTGAGATGAAATATTTTTATTGTTATTGTTGTTAATCAAGTAATTCATTAATAGGATTGAAGTTTTATTCAATAACAGCTGTATTGAATACATCTGTTTACATGTAAATCAGATGTTGTAAAACAGATCTTTGGATTCATAATACCAATAAGCCCTAACTTTTGAGTTTTTTAGAAGGAAAGTTTTAAAATATCTTAAGGAAGTGAGTTTTCGAATTTGAAGATTATCCGGATTTAGTTCCAAATAATACGAGTTTTGAGAGTAAATATTTTCAAAACTTATTATTAATTAATTCATTTTTATAACATATAACATTGTGTCATTATATATTCTTGGTTGTATTGATCAATAATATTCAAAATGTGAAACAATTTTATAAGAATCATATTCAAAATCAGTATATTTTTTTCTAAAGATTTTGTATGTAGCATCATTTCATTTTGATAAAGAAGTAATATTAAAAAATTGTTTGAAAACCATCTTTAACGAATAAGTCATAAGCTTTGAATTTTTAAAAGGGAAAGTTTTAGATTATTATATGGAAGCGTGTGTACGAATTTTAACATTAGGGGGTTGAGTTGATAAATAAATAATAATAATAATAATAATTATTTAAAAAGCATTTTTGATCAATAAGTCTAAGCTTTGAATTTTTATGAGGGAAAGTTTTAAATTATTATAAGGAAACGTCTTTACGAATTTGAACATTAGGGGGGGGGGGTTGAGTTAATAAATAAATAATAATAATAATTAGGTAGGAATGTAGCTTGTGTTGCTCAGAAGATTGATTTAGGTGTTGAAGAGGTTACAGCTGGGAATGTAGCTTGTGTTGCTCAGAAGATTGATTTAGAGGAGTCAGAGATAGTTGAAGGAGTTTTGGAGAATGAGAGTGCTTCTGAAGAAGAGATTGAGGAGTCGGTTGAAGAAGTGGATATTTCTGTGGCTGATCCAATTGAAGAACAACATGATGAGAAGACTTCGGGAATTGTTATTGATTTAGTTACCGATATTCCTGAAGAGAATGACTCAGTGTATTCAGACTCGGAGAGTGAGACAGACTCGGAAGCAAGTGTTAACTCATTAGACAATGAGATTGATCAACTCTTGGCCGAAGCTGATTTTCTTATGACTCAGAAGTCATGTATTGTGGATGATGCCTTCACCAGAATTGACTACTCAAAGTTCTTTGCTGGAAAGGAAGCTCATTTCGCTCTCATGGCTATGACTGATCCTCCGAAACAGGTAAGTTCTGAATCCACAACTGATATGAATAGTGAGAAGTACTGTGGTACTTGTGATAGACTGACAGATGAAAACAAGCAACTCAAGGTTCAACTTGAGAGTGCGATCATTAACTGTCAATCTTATCGCAAGGAAGCTAAAGAGTTTAACAAGGTGCTTGATGGTTATAAAAAGCACATTTCCGACTTAAAGAAAACACTTTCGTTAAAACAACTTGCAATTAACAGTTATATAAATGAACTTGAAGAAACAAAGTTAGAAATGGCCACCATCAAGTGCTTTGCATAAATGGTCAACAAAAAGCTTGAAAGTTATAAACACATTGCATATGTGGTTGACCATATCATTGAAGAGCCATCACAACCCGGTAATGCAAATTACAAGGCTGTTCCATCTCCAGTGTTATTTGAGAATCACAATTGCTACGCAGTAACACCGAAGAGTTCAGTCAAATCTGACTCTGCATCGGAAGATGAATCTAACACTTCTAGTGTTGGAGACCCAAATTCCGATGTACGACCAATTTTGGGGTTGAATGATGAAGGCGTAACTGCTGTGACTGATGATTCTGACACAGAGAGTGAGAAAACTGAGAAAGTGAGTGATATTCCTAAGGAAAATCACATTATCACAAATGAACCAGTATCACCTTCTCAGATTTCTCATCCGATGGCAAATGCACATCGTGTGAATCAATCAGTAAAGAAAGAAGTGAAAAATGAATCAGTTGACAAACCCGTCAAGGTATTTTATCAGATGGATGGAAGGATCCGATAAGATTATCTCTGACGAGGAGTATCCAATAAAATTTGCAAATTATTCTAAAAGTGAGAAAATCTGGCAAGAAAGTACAATCTGGTTTCCTAAACACGAAAGGACCAATGATGTACCACCAGAAATTTTAAAGAAACTCTATCTGGATATTCCAAGAGAACCTAAGGTTCACGTCACCGAATTCAGCAGGCCTAAAGAAAAGGCAAATGGTTTTCTCGAGCCGGCTTACTCAAAGGACCCAGCTCCTGAGAGTTTAAGACGCCGATGTGTGGATGATCAATATCCGATCAATTCGTTTGCTAAGCCACATGCTCAGAATGTTTTTGAGGAATACCGTGCGTGTTTCAAGTGCGGGGAGAGAGGGCATTTACTTGCTCACTGCCCGTACGTGAGGCATAAGAGGCATGAAGTTGAGATGAGGCAATCCTTTAGAAAGTCGGTTGATAATCATAGTTATCCTCAAAGACGATTTGTCCCTCAACCAGCACCGTTTTAAAATCAAAGAAATTATTATCAAAGGAGGGATAATCGTCAATTCAACTATGATCGTCGAAACTGGATCGCTATGGAAAAACCTTTGAAGAAATCTATGGTGAACACAACGGTTGATAAACAAAAGGTTCCACCAAAACCTGCTGTTAAGTCGACTGTTGGACCTGTCTCTGTTAAATCAGAGAAGGTAACTAAGAAAGTTTCATTCAAGAACGATACTAAGAAACCGGCTGAGACTCCAAAATCTCAAATCAAGATTCTAAAACGTTCGGAACAATCTTGGTCACCTAAGGGTTCTCCGGGTTCTTCTACCTCAAAGTCAAATGAAAAACCTCAAAGTGAGAAAGGTTTGAACGATCAGAAAAAGGTCGATTCAAAGCCTAATGTTTCTGTGAATGATTCTTTGAAAGCTGATGTTCAAAGACCCAAGACCAAGCAAGCTTGGGTCCCCCGAAAGAACTAATGTTTTTCTTGATGTGTGCAGGGATCTTCAGCTGGTCCTGTTAAGAGTCTCTGGATTGTTGACAGTGGAGCTTCAGGTCACATGACTGGTGATTTAGCGTTGCTGTTTGATGTGAAGAATATCAGTGGAGGATATGTAGCGTTTGCTGGAAATAAAGAAGGTTACATCACTATGGAGGGAAGTGTGAGTAACGGGATAGTGAGTTTTGAGAGGATTTCCTATGTGAAGCAAATTGATTACAATCTGTTAAGTGTTAGTCAAATCTGCGACAAACAGTTTTCTGTGCATTTCGACGACAAATCTTGCTATATCCTCAAATAGGCTTTGTTATTCCAAAGGAGTGGATCATGTTAAAGGAACCGAGAGTTAATAATCTTTACATTCTTGATATGTCGAAAGCGATGACAACTCAGGGCTGTAATTGAAAGAATTTATCTAAAACAGGAAAATATGATCATACAAGTAACAAAACCAGGTGCGGAAACCCTAGTTATGAACAAACTGATAAAACTCGGATCAAAACACAGAAAACATCATTTCAAAGGCTTTTTCATAGATTAACATTCATAAAAACGTATTACAATCAATCACCTAGTCAATCTATTGAACACACATACTATCACAAATTAACCTTGAACCTGACCACAATACACACTCGAACTAAAACTCTCTCTAACTCGAAAACACACAAAAACTATATATAGAGTCTGCACATTCGCCCAGTTGTATGGTGTGAATGTGGAACTTTTCCACATTCGCCCATTTCTAAGGTACGAATGTGGAGTCTTTCCACATTCGCCCAGTTTGTCTTCTGTGTAATTTCCACATTCGCCCAGAACTTCCACATTCGCCCAGAACAAGCCACATTCGCCCCTTTTGTCTGGTCGAATGTATCTTCATGTTTAAGTCTTGGTCGTTTTCTGATTATCTGAACCTTCGACATTCTGTACCGGATCACTAGCTAGGGACATACATGAATAATGCACTAACAATCTCCCCCTTGGACCTAGCTAGTGATGTACCAAAGCAGAAAGTTATCAATTCTTCAAGTCTTGATTGAAAACTTTCCATCTTCATGCACGTTTGTGTCGAAGTTCCTGTCTATCTCTCTAGTAAGCTTTGAAATCTCAGACAGACTCAAGAAATCTTGGCTTTATCATTTGCTAATCCAGAGATGAAGATAGACAATAATCTTGAATTCTTTCAATCTTCAGTCATTTCTTTAACCTTTTACTAGCTTCTGTTGTTCTGGTAATCTTGATGTTCAGGTTTGGGTCTTGTTTAGTTACACACTTTGTCGATGAGTCTTGAGTAGTGCACCTGTTGTATTTGATTCTGCAGAAAAATTTACTAAAAACTGCACAAACTACAACCGGCGTTAGACACGACAAAAATCTCGGAAGTACTCTTCACATTCCTTTTGACCCTCAATAGTTCTCCCCCTGAACTATAAAACATTTTCAATGTGTACCAGAAACTTGAACATTTGCAATCTTTTTCAACTTTTAAGTATCTGAGCCTTCACATTCAGTATCCCAACATCGGTTATCAAAAATAAAATTTGAAACAAAACCTTTTGATTTTTCAAAGTTTATGCTAAAACACACCAAAAATCTTTTTGAATTTTCAAATGTAATTGCATAAAAGTAAATTCAACATATTTTTGTGAATTTTCTGGTAAGAGGATCATATCAGTATTGAAACAGTCAGTCATAACTCTTTTTGAACAATTTTCTGTTTTTGACATTGAGCATCCTACAACCATTACCAGTATGTTTGTCCACTTAAACTCAAAATCATCATTCATTGCTCAGCACTTTAGATACATTATGGTAATATTAGATACTGAGTAATCTATGGTCCCCGCATTCGCGACACATTCCCGTATCAAGAATTGAGCAAAGCTTCATCGTAACGCGTGATTATATTGAAGTTATCCGTTAATTACAAGGTATGAGGCACAGTGGTGACAGGTCAGCAAATTAATGCTTCAAAGCGACTTGTGCACTCTACCAGGGTGAGGACTAATATCATACATGACTTTCATCATTGTATTGATACGATGCATTAGATAATCTTTGATTATCATCACACATGTTAAGTTTCTCATTCGGTAACTTATGGTTTTGGCTTTATTAGCTCTTTTAATAAGATACCCTGACTGAATCTAGGTCTGTAAATCAATACAGCAAAAGATCAGTTAGGCCATCCCTAGATAACTTTCAATATAACGACCCGAAACCTCTGATATTGGCAATCTATCAAACGAAATTTCGGTACTAAGACCATATGCCAACGATACGTTGATCCATATGATTATCAGTTATTGATTTTAAGTTTATATCACTATGCTGAACTTTAAACTTTGATTTCAAGCCTACCAATATATAATTGTAGTGGCTACTCAATGTTTATCAATTCATTTTGTTTTTAGAGTAGTCTGACAGTCCACTGATGTACTATCATCTCCTCTTTTTCTCCAGGAAAACTCATTTCTGATTTTCTATTTTTTTTATTTTGATTTTTCTGAAATTTTCTCCCCCTAAAAATCTAAAAGTAAGCATATTTTTGGATTTTTAAACTTTTTGAGGAAAAACAAAATAAAATGATATCCGATGCGGTTTACTCATTGAGTTTCAAAAACCATTTTCCACTCAGATTGCTTGACTCACTTTTATCTTTCAATTAGTAAAAACCATTAACCAAGATAAAAGAGTTTAGAATAAACCATTTTGTCGTATCTGTTATTGAAATCCAACACCTGAGAGCAATTGCATGAGATTGCAACTTTTTCCGGCTTCACAGGTTGGAAACAGACTACAAACACTTTCCTCTCTGTTGAAATCATGTATTCATTCTTCAATATCCCTTCATTGACCTTCACCTCTCCAATAAATAGCTTGTATACAGATGCTCCACTATCAACTATCAAAGAATAGCTAATAGGTCTGTCTAGAACAATCTGCACACTTATTAAACAATTAGCATGTGAGAGGTACCCATCCCTTCACAATGATGGGTCGTCCAAGGTCATCAATCCTCGGAACATCAATCCATTCTCCTTTTGAAAAATCAATTGGTTTTTCAATGGATTGATTTGAAGTAGAAATTGCTATTGATTTTGAAAGTGATTTGGGTTTCCAAACACGTTCAGAGTTTATTTTAGATTTTGTTGAAATTGTTTTGATTTTTGACTCTACAGATTTCTTATTTGAAACCTGCTTCTGAACTTTGTTTGGAATCTTCTCAGACTTAACTAATGAAGACCCAGGTTTAGAGTTATTCTTAGGCTTAGCCTTCGAACTCCCCCTTACCTTAGCAACCCTATCACAATCTCCATTTTTATTCAAAGCAATTTTGTTGCGATTGTCATACACAACAAACTGTTTCCCCTTTTGTTTATTGGTTTGGTTTGGGACTACAGGCCTTTTGACATTGCCTGAATTTTTAGCAAATTTCACTTCGGTCCTTCTCTGTTTAACATACGGACAGGCAACAACTAAATGCCCACACTCTCCGCAGTTATAACAAGACCTATACTCTTCAAAATCACATGCATACCCTTCATCCCAATACCAATAGGGACAATGAGCAGTAATATGACCAACTTCACCACATTCAAAACAGTTTCTCCATTCAACATAACCATGAGAATACTGTGGTGAGTTGTTTCCCCAATAACCATCAAATCGAGAGTTATATGAATAATCATAATAGTCATATGATCTAGATGAAAAATTTCTTGAATTCTTTTGATGAGAATTTTTCATCTGATCATTTCCTTTCGATTTGTTTGGTTTTGGTCCCTTTACTTTAGGACCTTTCTTATTTTCAGCATTTTGCTTTTCAATATTTTTCTTTTGATCCTCTTTATTCTCATGTTGGTTAGGACTGAGTTCAAAATGAAGATGATCAAATTGATTTCTAAACTGATTTAACAAATCGATATTATCAACAAAAATACATTTAAGTAGAGATTGTTCGATATTCTCAATTAGAAAATCTTTGTTGAAAATCAATTTGTCATGTCCTTCCAACATGTAGGATCCTTCAACTCCTTCAGGAAACCTGAATATGGGTTTTTCTTCAGATTCAAATTCTGAAGTTGTTACCACATTTTCAGTTTTCTTTTCAAACATTTGTTTCACTTCACAATCAGGATTAACAACACACGGTGTTGTGATTTCCAACTCTGATGTGAGATTATTCTTTGAAAAACTTTTATTTATTTCTAACATTTCTTTCTTTAAAGATTCAATTTTATTTAACAAATCTTTTTCATTCTTTTCAAAAACTTTATTTTGGTTTTTACAATTTTCTAGTTCATTTGCTAGGTTCTGTTTGTCTTTAATAAGTGTCATCAATTCACGTTTCAACTTGACACATTCAGAACAACTAGCACACTCAACACTAGATCTTACCTCAGCTTCTGATTCATTACCATTATCAGATTTTGCATCACCATTTGAGATATCACTCTGTTCTGATTCACTCTGTTCTGAACTCGTATCAGAACTCAAATCACTCTTTGACAATTCACTGGAATCATCATGTCTCAATTGTTTGACTAAACATACAAAATTCCTATGAACACCTTCTCTGCTAACACATTTGTCAACATGTACCATTTCATCATTTGGTTTCGGTGTCATTGGAAATCCCCAACTGTTGTCAACTTGAGAATTTTGTCTTTGTAATTGCTGTCGTTCAGCTTCTATTATAGCTCTTATCTCCTCATCCGTTCTTGATATGGTCAAGTAATTCATCATTTTTCCAACAAAAATATCTCAAAAATTTTCTGAAATCAGGCTTAAATTCTACGTTCGCCCCTGTCAAGTCTACGTTCGCCCAAAAGTCCTACCTTCGCCCACTTTTGTTCACCCGAATGTAGAATAGTGACCAGAATGTAGAATATCCAAAACCCTTTTCCACTTTCGTCCACTTTGGTTCAGGTTCGACCAATCCTATTCCACTTTCGCCCGCGCGATCCTTCGAAGGTGGAAAACTATACCCGAAAGTGAAAAATTCAAACTCCAAAATTCCAGGTTCGACCAAATCTACCCCACTTTCGACCAGAAATCACTCACTCTCGCCCACTCTAGGTCAGGTTCGCCCACTCTACTGCACATTCGACCATTTTGCTTTTGAAAAACGGTTACACTTTGAAAAACGGTTATTTTGATCTCTGATTTTCAAAAGTTTATGGATTTGGATGATCTTTATCAGGTTTTGATTCGGAATTGATTTGGAACAACTTTAATTCTTGGAAAACTTGATTTTAACACCAAATTCAACTCTAAATCAATCAAAAACACTCAAAAACCATTTTCAATCAAAAACAGATGTATTTTGATCAAAATCATGTCCAAATCAGCTCTGAGTTTATCAAATTTGTTGTTGTATGATCCGTATAGCTCTGATACAACTTTGTAATTGAAAGAATTTATCTAAAACAGGAAAATATGATCATACAAGTAACAAAACCAGGTGCGGAAACCCTAGTTATTAACAAACTGATAAAACTCGGATCAAAACACAGAAAACATCATTTCAAAGGCTTTTTCATAGATTAACATTCATAAAAACGTATTACAATCAATCACCTAGTCAATCTATTGAACACACATACTATCACAAATTAACCTTGAACCTGACCACAATACACACTCGAACTAAAACTCTCTCTAACTCGAAAACACACAAAAACTATATATAGAGTCTGCACATTCGCCCAGTTGTCTGGTGCGAATGTGGAACTTTTCCACATTCGCCCATTTCTAAGGTACGAATGTGGAGTCTTTCCACATTCGCCCAGTTTGTCTTCTGTGTAATTTCCACATTCGTCCAGAACTTCCACATTCGCCCAGAACAAGCCACATTCGCCCCTTTTGTCTGGTCGAATGTATCTTCATGTTTAAGTCTTGGTCGTTTTCTGATTATCTGAACCTTCGACATTCTGTACCGGATCACTAGCTAGGGACATACATGAATAATGCACTAACAATCTCCCCCTTGGACCTAGCTAGTGATGTACCAAAGCAGAAAGTTATCAATTCTTCAAGTCTTGATTGAAAACTTTCCATCTTCATGCACGTTTGTGTCGAAGTTCCTGTCTATCTCTCCAGTAAGCTTTGAAATCTCAGACAGACTCAAGAAATCTTGGCTTTATCATTTGCTAATCCAGAGATGAAGATAGACAATAATCTTGAATTCTTTCAATCTTCAGTCATTTCTTTAACCTTTTACTAGCTTCTGTTGTTCTGGTAATCTTGATGTTCAGGTTTGGGTCTTGTTTAGTTACACACTTTGTCGATGAGTCTTGAGTAGTGCACCTGTTGTATTTGATTCTGCAGAAAAATTTACTAAAAACTGCACAAACTACAACCGGCGTTAGACACGACAAAAATCTCGGAAGTACTCTTCACATTCCTTTTGACCCTCAATAGTTCTCCCCCTGAACTATAAAACATTTTCAATGTGTACCAGAAACTTGAACATTTGCAATCTTTTTCAACTTTTAAGTATCTGAGCCTTCACATTCAGTATCCCAACATCGGTTATCAAAAATAAAATTTGAAACAAAACCTTTTGATTTTTCAAAGTTTATGCTAAAACACACCAAAAATCTTTTTGAATTTTCAAATGTAATTGCATAAAAGTAAATTCAACATATTTTTGTGAATTTTCTGGTAAGAGGATCATATCAGTATTGAAACAGTCAGTCATAACTCTTTTTGATCAATTTTCTGTTTTTGACATTGAGCATCCTACAACCATTACCAGTATGTTTGTCCACTTAAACTCAAAATCATCATTCATTGCTCAGCACTTTAGATACATTATGGTAATATTAGATACTGAGTAATCTATGGTTCCCGCATTCGCGACACATTCCCGTATCAAGAATTGCGCAAAGCTTCATCGTAACGCGTGATTAAAAGAATTCAGAGTCACAATGGGACGGAGTTCAAAAATGCACAGATTGATGCTCTTTGTGAAGATAAAGGAATTCATCATGAATATTCTGCTCCGTATACCCCACAACAGAACGAGGTCGCTGAAAGGAAAAACAGGACTCTAATAGAAACGACAAGAACAATGCTCGCGGATTCCAACCTTCCAGTAATGTTCTGGAATGAAGCTATCTACGCGGCTTGTTATACACTGAATCGTGTTTTAATAGTGAAGAAGTTTGACAAAACTTCTTATGAACTCTTGAACAGACGAAAGCCGAACTTGGAGTATCTAGAACCATTTGGGGCTCCGTGTACGATGTTGAATCCAGGTAAAAAGTTTAGTCCGAAAGCTGACGACGGATACTTTGTTGGATATGCAACCTCGCTCAAACGGGTATTCAACAAAAGAACTCGAAAGGTGGAGGATTGGGCAAATGTTGAGGTTCAACGATATACTCAGAATGTACAGGGGAATGGTCCTGACTGGATGTTTGATTACAAAGACTTCTTTGAATCATTCAATCTAGATAGCTTGGTTGAAGAGGCTGTTCTAAGATTACTTTACGAGTGTGAAAACGCGGTGACTTCACCGTTGGTGCATCCGATCACCGTAACTCCTCCGGCAGCTTCTAATGATACCAATGTTCCTGCAGCAGAAGAAGAAGTGCTCCAAGAAGCTTCAACTACACTTGATACTTCTGAATCAGAAGATGATGAAGACTTTAGTGAAGCTATTCTAGATCATGCAACAGAGGCACCACCAATGAACCCAAATCCAGATGTTGCTTCATCGTCTAACACGGGTAATGATCTGGATTCAGTGGAAAATTTGACTACTCAGACGGGAATTACAGTACCTGATCCTCCGGAATCTCGGATTCATCGTATCCACCCGCTCGAGCAAGTTATTGGTGACCCTGGAAGCAGTGTCATGACTAGAGGACAACTTCGGAGTGCAAACTCACCGGAAAATCTTGTCGCTTTAGCTTTATATGCAAAATTCAAAAATCTGGTTGTCAGAATGAATGGTCTTTTGCTTGTTATGTTTCGTAGGTTGAGTCGCGAACGTACAAGGAAGCTCTTTTGGATGATGCTTGGGTAGAGGCGATGCAAGAAGAGTTGTTGCAGTTCCAGAAACTGGGCGTCTGGACACTTACAGATTTACCTCCGGGAAGGAAAAAGATTGGAACCAAATGGGTTTTCAAATGTAAGAAAGATGACAGAGGCGTGATCGTGAGAAACAATGCTCGATTGGTAGTCCAAGGTTTTCTCCCCCGAAAACGAAAACGGTAAAGAGTGGGGCCGTGAAACTCACCTTAGGTTGCGTCTTCTGTTTTAAATGAGATCCGACACGTGTGTGATAGCCCCAACTAGTGGCGACCTATCAATGAGTTTACATAAGTGTGATGACTACTAGCCCGAAGGCTAACTAGTCCCCGATTGTCCAGATCTTGACTACGTGTGTTTAAAAGTGTGTTTGAACGTTAACCAGACATCCCAGACAGTCCCGACATCCTGTTGGTGACCCAACACATCAATTAATCAAGTACATAGTGTTAACATACAAGTTTCAAGCATACAACACTTAGTTTGCATCAAAAATCGCATATACGAAGTCGTTAGGTCGAACAGGAAGATTTCCGGGTTTGGTTCGACCCCAAGGCCTTCTGGTTCGACAAGGTCCCTTAGTTCGACCCCCATGATGTTCATTCAACCTATTCACAAGTTCATTCGACCTAACACATGTTTATTTGACTCTAACAGATGTTTATTCGACCTTAACGTATGTTAATTCGACCCCAACACGTGTTAATTTGACCCCAGACACCCAGATTCGATCCCAGGCACCCAGATTCGATCCCAGGCACCCAAATTCGACCCTGTAGTGCTACATTCGACCCCTAGGGGCTACATTCGGCCCCAAGGAGCCACGTTCGACCCCCAGAAGCCACGTTCGACCCCTAGAAGCTACGTTCGACCCCTAGAAGCCACGTTCGACCCCTAGAAGCCACGTTCGACCCCCCCAGAAGCCACGTTCGACCATTGCAGCCTTAAACATCGTAAAACGCACCAAATCGCATCAAAACTATCCGAAAACATCACGAAACATCACGAAATGCTGCAGTCAAGTATATATAACATATTCCTACAAAACCCTACCAATTTTACTCCAAAAACAGTCCGTTTTACAGGTTACCCAAAATGGCAAAAATCATGGAAACGTCACATCACGCATGAAAACTTTACCTAATTAGGAAACTTTCTGAAATCATTCAATAATCAACTCCACATGTTCAGATTATCATGTGTAACAAAACCCCTAATCATTTCATTCATATTATCATCTTGAATCAAACCCTAAATCTATCAAAAATCCCCAAAATGAGTAACATATCAACATCTAGCAAACAATAACCTAAAATAACCAAATCTCATCATCAATAACAGCTCTAAAACATTTCTATAACATCTACACAGCATCAAATCACTAAGCAACACATAGTACAACATAAAACATCATCAATACCTCATAAAAACACCATTAACACATGTTAACTTGTATGAACCTTATGTTTTATGATTAGGTTTTGTTTAGAAAGATGTTAGAAAGGTTTTTAATTGTGAAAACCATCTTAAAACAAATATGGACTATTGGGTTTCATAAAAACGAATTAAAATGCTTTTAAAAAGGGTTTAGGAAGAAGAACACACCTTAGATCTTTGTTTAGGAGATGTTTGTAGGTTAGGTTATGAAAAACAAGATCAAAAACTCCTTCCCCAGTGATTAATATTGATAGAGAGTGTTTAGAGGCGTTTAGGGTTTGTGAAATGATGAAAAATGACAAAGTTTGATATTTATACCGAGGCCAGGTTCAACCCCAGGCATGGGTCGAATGTGACCTGGTATGGTCGAATGAAGCTTTTAAGCTTCACATTGCCTGGTTCGACCCCCCTTAAGGTCGAACCAAGGCTGGTCTCTTCCAGATTTTCCAGTGTTGTCCTTTTAACGCATTTTAACACATCCTAACACATGAACATGCAATTCTAGCTCATGTTAATCATATAGAATCATGTATAATCATATGAACATCGATAAAGCACATATTTACATATCATGTCACATATTTAGATCATTTCGTATTTGTTACTCAATCTAATTTATGTAATTCACCAACAACGGGACTCGTAATGTGTGTGTGTGTGTGTGATAACCTCATTGATCCTCTGAATCATTGATCCCTTGACGACACGTAACGTGACTTGACTCAACGGACTCTGTCAAGTATGTTTAATAATGTTTCTCGCTCATACGTTTTATAAAATGTTAACTTAAGTGTGCCAGGTGTCACAATTGATATGATTTTTTGTGTTTATTTATATTTTCTTTTAGCTTAATGTTGTTATCTTACATTCATGTTATATACTTATATATAATTTGAAAAAGTTGTTGTGTTTGATGTTTAGCTTTTATTTATGATTATTCCAGGGTGATAAGATTCAGGCGTCTATTAAAGGTCATTTGGTGCAACAATTTGACACTAATGTTCATGAAGATGATGTTGGTGTTCTCTCCAAATTTGGTATTGGTGAAAACAAGGACGCATACACTGTTGTTGCGCATGTTTTTAAAATAGTTTTTTAGCGTTGTACTACTATGAAGCATAGTGTCCGATGGGGAGGTGTTGAGTATGGGTTCAGGTTCATTCCATTTAAAGATATTCTGAGTGGAGAAGCAAATAAACTTTTGACTGTTGGTCAGTCTATTCTGATATTTTATGTTACTAAGGTTTTTTATGGTTTAATTTGTAAAAATTTTTGATATAGTTTTATTTTGTATTTTTGCTGTAGATGTTGCTGGTAGTCTTACTTGGCATGGTGATTTGGATGTGTTTGGAAAAGGTTCAAAATTAACCCAAAGGATGAACTTTAATCTTCAAGATTTGGAGTAAGTTTTGACTTGTATTTTTTTATAAATTTTCTTTGTTGTAATGTTTTCAAAACTTAATACATATAATCATTTGTGTAATAAATGGTAAGGATTAATGATGTGGTGTAGTAAATGTGATAAAGAATATTCTCTTAAGTTAAAGGACTTGTATGTTATTTAGTGATGTAATAAATGTTGTATATGTAATGTTGACTTTCACTTTTTTTTATATGTATTTATAATGTTAAAATTATTGTTTGCATGTAGAGGTACCATTTTAAGATGTACAATGTGGAATGATTATGCAGTACTGTTTAAGAAGCTCATTTCTAATAATCCTGCTAATGAGCATGTGATGGTTGTTATACAGCATGCTAAAGTTAAGGACTGGAAAGGTAAGTTTGTGTTAGTTTTGAGGATTTTTAAATAATTGTTAAAGTGAAACAAAATCACTAAGTATATGTACATTGTGATATATAGAACAAATTACTGTACAAAGCGACAAGTATGGAACTCGAGTGTTTCTGAATGTAGAAATTGATGAAGTTAACCAATTAAGGAGGAGGTACAATTTTTAAAACAATTTTATACAGAAAATGTATAATTTTTTTTTTTGCCATTCTTTTGAGTCTCCTAGGTCATTTTTTATGTTAATTCTTTTTGCCATTTTATAGTCTTCTTAAGAAGCAAGTTCAAGAATCTGGTTCTACATATCAAGCACTACGTTCGTCTGACTCTGTTCACTCATTGCATCAAGAATTCGTTGTTTCAACTCCGAAGAAAGATATTGACGAACTTAGCGACATACAAACGGTTTCAATATTTTTTTAATAGATTACATATTTGTTTATTACATTTAATTTGTTTTTTATATATGATTCAAAATAATTATCAATATATTGTTGCATTGCAGGCAATGTGTTGTGTTGTGGTTGCAAGTATAAAACTTGTGCAACAAGGGTATGGTTGGTTTTATGTTGCTTGCAACAAATGTTTCAGAAAGGTGCTAACTAAACCAGAGTACTTACAAACTTTTCTAAAAGTTTTTAAGAAAACTATCGAGTTGCCTCTTACAACCTTGGTTTGTCCTAAATGCGAGTGTGAATGTAAATCCATTATAACAAAGTAAGATAAAATGTTTATTTACAATTTTTTCATGTTTTATAAGATTCAGTTAACTTATTGAAATTTATTTATCTCAGGTTTAAGGTTCAAGTCTGGGTTCAGGATCAGAGTGGTAGTGTGTCGTTTATGATGTTTGATAGAGATGTGTCCAGTATTGTTGGTTCATCTGCAAGTGAAATAATGGAAAGACAAATGAAGCTTGATGATACTGAAGGCTTTCCCTAAGAATTATTTATGCTGCTAGATAAGGTTTTGGCTTTCAAGATTGAAGTTTCTTAATACAATTTTAAAAATGACTACCCCGTCTACACTGTTCACAAGATATGTGATGATCCTGCAATAATTGCTGAGTTGGTTATGGGCAGTGATTATGAAAATGATAATTCTGGAGAGGTATTTAATTACTTTTGGGTTGCTTTGTTAAATTTTGTAAAAAATAATTTGAAGTTGAGTGTTACTTTTTTTTTGGTTTGGTTTGATCACTTCTTAGGTTAGTCAGGAAGATGATCAGTACAAGTGTGCTAAACTTGATGAATTTTCTAATGATGCTTTCCAAATGTTATCAAAAGTGAGTATTTATTTTTTCATGTTTTTACGGTATCCAAAAACTTTGTTTTCTTCATTTTAATAGTTCATAGTTTTTATTTTTTATTTTTTTGTAGGATGTTTTTTCTATTATTACGGAGCTTCCGTCGATGAAGGTTTAAAGGATTCTGGTACAAGGTCCAATGGAAAAAGGAGTATCGAAGACGCCGATATTTTAAATGTTGATGAACTATCCTTTACTGCCAAAAGAAGCCGAAGCAGAGTTTGTAGGATGAAAAATTATGTGATTATGGAGTAAAGATTATATGAAAATTTAGTAGAAAGTTTAATTTTTGGGAATGTTTAAAGTTGAACCATCTGTATTCGGTTTTAGCAGAAAATATTAATATTTTGTATGATGGCAATTAATTTCAAGTAATCACTTTTGTACTTGAAGTTTATTACTATGAATATTATCATTAGTTTCCTGTTAATACCTTTAGTCTATTGTTTTTAAATACTTAATTGAAGTAAATATTGGGCATTTAATTAGTTTTAAATACTTAACATTCATATTTTTATGAAGCACATACATATGTTTCCAACTCTGAAAGTAATCTCAAGATAGAACTCTTAGCAAATCATTTGTTTATTGAAAAGGTTGAAACTAAATGTTTTTATCATAATAATTTGTTATTCAAATCTCTGCTGTTTCATTTAATATGAAAACGTTTTAATCAAAGTTTTTAACTTTGTTATATTTTCAGAAATATAACATCTGTTCTGTTAAAAAACATTATACTACAAAAAAATAAAGATTGAATGAAATCTGTTATTTAATCCTAAACAAACATTTATTGTCAAATCTCAATTGTAAATTAATCTTGAGTCTTCACTTTTTTGACTTGATTGATTGTTTTTCTGGTAAGATTGGTTGAAGAGGAACCATGTTTCTTTTGAGTGTTCTGCTTAGGAGCTTGCTGTTCATCAGGATAAATTGGCTTTCTTGGCAGACTTGGATTCTTTTGTCTGTTTATCTCCAGTAGTTTGTAGGTTTCAACCAAAACTAATTCAGAGCATCTGGCAACATATCTCATTTCACCATATTTTGCTGCAACTAACTCTTGTCTCATTCTCTTGAATTTTAAATCTTTTTTAGCTTCACTTTCTTTGTCCTTCTTCGAGTTAGCTGGAGTTTTTTTCTAATTCATATGATCTTTAAGCAAACCTTCAATTTTGTATATTTCAGCCCTGAGTTCTTCAGAAGTCCATCCAGCAAATTGTCTTTCAGTGACGTAAAATTTGAGATTTAAAAGATGATCAATGAATTCTTTTCTTACATTTCTCTCCACTTCAGAAGTTGTATTTCTTTCATGCATTTTCTAGCTCAGTTCCAATGCAAAGTCTTCTATTTTACTAATCTTATGAAGCAGTTCTTGCTGGATTCCATGAGCCGTAATGTTATCTTTGTCTTTGCATTAGGTTTTGATACTCATTTCAGTCTGTTGCCGTTCGATCTCCAAATACTCCTCAATATTCATAGGTTTCTCGAAACCTTCAATAGATGTGAAAGTTAATGATGAAGGATCGTCTGTTAAATAGAAAGATTCTATCTCATGTTTGATTATTAATATTTCAAGAGGATATTTAGCTTGCAATGGTTGAAAGAACCAGCAGATGTTATTTGGATTGGTGATTGATGTTGCAATGTTGTGGGTTGTGTAAAAGAATTTGTAGTGGTGGTGACTGATGTTGTTGAATATTGAATGTGTAGTTTACAAACTTCTGCAGTTTGTATTCTGACAGCCGTGTCATTAATACTTGATGTTTTCATGCCTGTTAGCTCCTGTTGGCAAGTTTTTGGGAATTCTCTAAATTCAGTTGTACTTGTAACATTTGTTCGGATATTTTCTGTCCCAACAGAAACAGCAGCAAATTGTTTTGCTTCCTCATCAACGGTGTTTGAAACTGTAGTAGAAACTGGTTTATCAGATGTTTGCATATCAGTTGTTTGATCTTTCCCCCCTTTTTGTTTTCATCAACATCAACGTCTGTTTCAAAAACAATACTTGGAGCAGATCCAGTTTTCCTTAGCAGATGATCTTTAAATGCTTTCATATCAGTTTTAGTAACTCTGTATAAAGCATCCACTTTTATGCTTAAGGACTCCATCTCAGACTTGTGTTTGATCTCTGCTAATTGTTGTTGACCCTGGATTATTGAGTCAGCAGATTTCCAGAGTTCATTGGTAGCTTCTGTGATTTTCTCTATGAACATTTCTTTCATTTCATCAAATTTTGTAAATAAGGCTTTAAGTTTAGTTACCCTTTCCGCCAAATTCTGATTTTTGGAAGCCTTCGTTAAACTAACAGGATGTTGTGCATTCCCAACAGTTGTTGTATTAGTTTCAATGTTTTCAACAATTGGAAGCTTTTGTGAGTTGTTATCAGTTTCAATTGTAGCAGAAGTTACAGTTGTGTTATCAATTTCAATTGTAACTTCAATTTTTTTTTTCCTGCAAGGATGCTTGATTTGTCTTATCAGTTTCTATCTCAGAAACAGTTGTTTCAGTTGTTGTAGTTACAACTTCATTTGAAGTACCAACAGGATTCTCTTGCAAGTCCGAGAGAGTGGTCTTCTCTGGTTGTGGGCTAGATGATTGATTGATTGATTTCTTTCATCAGCACTTTCTTCTTGCTGTGTATTCTCAGTGATGGGTGATTGAGAGTGACTGTTTCCAGTTTCAGATTTATCAATTGCCTCAAACAATGGATTAAAGGTAGGTGGAATTTTTGTTGCTGCATGTGAGGGCGACGGTGGTGGAGTTAAAAGACATCCAGCTCTAGGAGAAGGACTTTTAAACAAATGTACAACTGAATCATCTAGGTCATTTTGTATGTGTTCTTCATTTACATGATGATCAGGTTGAGATGATAGATTGACAATAACTGTTATTAGTGTTATTTCCATTGCTTCAGTGGAAGCATCAACAGTTGTTTGTTGTTCTTCTGTGGTTGTAGTAGTTTCCTTTGGCTTCTGAAAACTCTAGAGATACAGTGTTTCTCTTCTTTTTGATTTTCTTTTTTATTGGTGGTTTCTTTGTTGAAATCACTGGGATGATTTCCATACAACTGTTTGTGGTTTCATTTCCAGCAGGATCAGTTGAGTCCACAGCAGATGTTACAACAACAGATGTTGAAGTATCACTGTTTGTTTGTTTTTAGAACTTTTACCTCTAATGAGCTTTTCTGTACTTTTAACATCCAACATTCTTGTAAAATTTTCATTCGATAAACTATTAATTGTAATAGCTACCCCTTTTTTAAAATCATTATCAGGCAATATGTAACATCCCGAAGTTCGCCACATATTTATTAAGATGAAAACGACTAACCATATACTTTTATCGAGTAGGTTCGTCTATGGGTTTTGACGCGTAAGGTTTTACGTGTATGTAACGCCCCAAAACCCGAACTTTAATTTAGTAGCATGTTTTAATGTGTTATGGCATGGGGTGAAATAACTAGGTACCTATCCTAGATAAATACACAAGTTATGTAGAAATTCAATAAAGATTGAGTCAATGTTGGAAGGGTATCAAACTAGAGGGACTAGATTTGGACATGGGGCAAACTAATGGGCTATAGATAGGGGAAGGTAAGATGTCAACATACACACCCTTGTGTATGTCGATCATCAAGAACACCCAAGACCCAACCCTTGCTCCTTCATCTCTAGCTCCAAATCAAGAGAAAGTAGAAGCCAAGATGATGCATGAAGCCAATTATGGGTCATCTAAGGTTTTATACACACTAAGGTACCTTTAATTTGGCTTATTATGAGGTTATGTTTGTTTTAGAATATGGTGAAAATCTAGGGTTTATGTGAAAACATGAATCAAGGATGGATGAAGGTGTCTAGAGGTTGATAGACACTAAAGGAGCCATGATTTGTGATACTACATAAAGCTATGCTTAATTTATGTGGTAATTAGGTTGTTTTACACCTATGTTGGAAGTGGGTATTGGTCTTGGGGTAATCCAAGACCATTCTTAGTTAATTATTGAATGTATTGAAAAGGAATGTGATGATTTGCTATGTTGATAACTATTGATATGAATGGTATGTAAGGTAGGGAAGAAATATGATGAATTGTGTTATGAGCTATGGAAGTATGCATGAAATACTTGTACAATGTGTTTTAAATGTTGTACGCACACCATGTGTTTGATGAAATGCCTAAATAGGTAAAATGTGTGAATTTGTATGCAAGACTCGACAAGTATGAAAGTAATGTGATAGTTGGTGCAATTGATAGTAGGTTGACATGTGGATTTCGTCTTAGAGAGAAATCATGTGTGAACTAGTTGATTGTATGTTTTGGTAGGAAGTATGCATTAGTAGTATGTACACTCTAATGCTTAAATACTATGATTGGAATGATGAATAATCTTGCATGATGATGAGATAGGAATGTGATGTTTATGGTGTGTTTTATGTGATCTAGTCATCAATGTGAACATATGTTCTAAGTAGGAAATTTGTATAGTTGGAAGTTGACTTTCTGAAAAGTCAACAATGGATGACTAACATGGTTATGTTTGCTAATATGATTGTGGGATTGAGGAAATCATGTGATATATGTTAGATTATCTAGGTGACATACTTGATGATATGTTGGATTGCTTGATTGATAAACAAGGTGGTAGTTAATCATGTGATTTGCATATTAGTAGTTGACCAATGAAAGTCATGGGAACAAGTGAGTGTAAGACGATTGATAGTATGCGTAGTTGTGTATACTAACGGAATGGTGGGAATGATAACATGAATGCGTAGGCAACATGGGCTCAAGCACAAGTGGCTAATGGGTCAAGTGGAGGCAAGTAGCAAGCATCAACTTGGAGGACATAAGGTAAGTGGTTCTTATTCCACTTAGGATAATGAATCTTAACATTTATATGTGTTTGTAAGTAGTATGAGGACCGTGAGATGATGGAACGTAAATAAGGAGGTTAAGGTTTGAATTGGAGTTTATATTGGAATAAACGTGGCCTCGAATGGATCGGCGTGGATGGGTCAAGAAGGGGTGGAAAAAGAAACAAAGTGAGGAAATGTGCAGGGTCCACCGTAAGGGTACGGTGGCACCGTTCCCTTACGGTAGCCCCTGCACCAATTTTCCACCGTATGGCAGAGGTTTCCTACCGTAGGGGTTTGAGGGCCACCGTAAGGGTACGGTGGCCCCTGGGAAGAAACGTTAATTTTTGTTATTTGTTGATGTTTTGCTTATGTGCGCGACCCGTAATTTCGTTTAACGCACCAATTAACATTGTTGGACCTTATGTAAGGCTATGTAAGGGTGTAGCATGTAATGGTAATGTCGGTTTGCGATTAGGATCATAGTACGGAATGATACAAGTGCGTGTAATTATTTGATGCATTATTCGACGGTATCAAATACGATAAGTAGATTACCATGATTATGTAGATTGAAGATGTGATGTACATGTGGGTTCTCATGCTCGGGTTAGAGGGAGAGAGTTGCTTGTATGTATGGTGGTATTATAGGTGGATATTGTATGCTTGTATGTATTGTAGAACTATACGAAGGAATTGTATACTTGTATGTATGGTGGTATTATAGGTGGATATTGTATGTTTGTATGTATTGTAGAACTATACGAAGGAATTGTATACTTGTATGTATGGTGGTATTATAGGTGTATATTGTATGTTTGTATGTATTGTAGAACTATACGAAGGAATTGTATACTTGTATGTATGATGGTATTATAGGTGGAATTTGTATGCTTGTATGTATTGTAGAACTATACGAAGGAATTGTATACTTGTATGTATGATGGTATTATAGGTGGAATTTGTATGCTTGTATGTATTGTAGAACTATACGAAGGAATTGTATACTTGTATGTATGATGGTATTATAGGTGGAATTTGTATGCTTGTATGTACTGTAGAATTATGCGAATGATTTGTATGCTTGTATGTGTGGTGGTATTATACGAGGGAATTGCATGCTCGTATGTATTGTGAAATCTTACAAAGGAAGTGTATGCTTGTATGTACTGAGAGGGTATATGGGGGAAATTGTATGTTTGGACATATTGTGGGGTTATTAACCTTTGTTTGAGAATGATGGAAATGTAGGTATATAAGTATGATTTGCAGGAGAGGTGGAGGTCCGGGTCGGGGTAACCCCCCCGAACTTGGAGGAAGGATCTTAGACAGGATCACAGAGTATTGTGGGATGCTACTTCCGCATCATAAGTAGATTTTATAAAGTTACCTATTGAACTAACGGATTGGTTATGTGGTGATTGCAGGATGACTGGTTTACCTAGTAGAGCAAGGGATGGAGATCGAGCGAGGAGGCGGATTGTACGTGGTCACGGTCGTCTGATCTAGTAGAGAGGAGTCACGTTGATTGTATTACTAAATATTATAAGATGTAACACCAAAAATACTTAGAACATTCGGTTTCTAAACATTTAAGTTGTTTTTAAAGAAATGAATTTCTCGGTTGGTATTTTCCGCTGCGAGTTATCTGTAAAACAGATTTAGGGTGTTACAGTGTAGGACTTATAAGACCCCGTGATTTATTTTAGATGATACCTCATACGAATCGTGCTAAAATAGGAACGCGGGGGAACCAATTGTTATTATTTTAAGTTAGTTTTAATGACTTTGGGAATAAGCTACAAAATAGTGAATGTTGAGGGGTATAAAGTGTAAATTAGTTATTATATTCATGATAAAAACCCTAGGAGTATCCACTCTTTCAAGAATCCCGAGTGGTGCGGCAGTAGCAGGAAAACCGGCAGACTGTTCCGGCCACCGGCGGCCACTCCGGCAGCTTCCGACAACAGAATCTATACGGGGGAAAAGTTCGTTGTCCCGCGGTCGCGTGGATATATAATATGAGGAAAACGGAGTTTGAATGATAGGGTTACGGGCTGCATCAAGACAGATGCGCAGAAACTGTGATTCCGGCCACTGTTTCGCTTTCCGGCAACTGTAGTGGCATAATCCGGTGACGACAACTGGTGTCTTTGAAAGGGTTCGGCGATACGAACGTGTGGACATATTATTGGCCTAATACGGAGTTCGTTTGGGTCGGTTTTAGTCTACTCGAAAGTTGGCGCGCAAAACAGAACGAACTGGAGGACTGTTCTGCGTTCTGGAAGCAGCGAAGGCGTCGGCAGCCAACGCCAATAATTTTCTGAGTACGGTCATGTCGAGAGGAGCGCGTTGATATGTGGTTCGCCCAAAACGGAGTTCGTATGACCAAGTTTTGGTTCGCAATTTGTTCTGAGGTGAAATTCTTGGTGGGTCATGCAATTGAGGTTATAATATTCCTTGCTAATTATAATGGGGTTTCATAAGTATGCATATATTATCTTGGTTTCACTACTTGGTGTTGGTGGATAATATTAGAGACCCAGTTAGGGTCTTGGTGAACACGAGTTCGGGTGATGATGATGAACCATGGGATTTATGCTTTGGTCCTCGTCAGATGGCACATCTCTAGGGTCCTCCAACTCGTTGCGTGGCGAGCAATAAATATGATTTCGCGGAAGTGCAGTTCGTGACGGTTAGCATGTTGACATGGAAGCTTTGCAATCAGTGAGTTCTTGAGCCCACTCTTTTAATTAATATTTTATTACGTATTTTAGGCTGACGTGCATGCTAAACTAGAAAGATTATTTTTATGAAGTCACAAAATATTTTTATGAAGTTATAAATATTTATGTGTACGAACGAAACCCATATTAACTCATACATATTATTTTGACATGAAACGTAAGTGGGCTGAATGGGCCTAATGTGTTATTATATGATTTGAGTTATATGTATTAATAGAAGTGGGATAGGCCTGCTCTGATTTATGGTATTAGTTTTGTATGATGATTGTTGCATAGTTTATGTTGTATGTGATATTATCACCTGAACTATGACAAGAAGTGGGCTATGTCTGCTCTGATCTATAGTTTTGGTTTGAGTCTAGCAAGCGAAATGCGCTTAGATAGACTTGATTGTCTTTGTGTTTATAGGCGGTATTCGCTTATTATATATTACATGTTTAGGTTATTTGTGTTATTTTATATATAAAAAGACTGTGTGATTGATACCTGATATTATAAACTGAGCTATGACAGGAAGTGGGATATGCCTGCTCTGATTTATAGTTATGGTTTGTGTCATGGTTGTTACATAGTTTATTTGTTTTATGTGTTATTAGAGGTGGGATATGCCTACTCTGATATTATAACCTGAGTTATGACAGGAAGTGGGATATGCCTGCTCTGATTTATAGTTATGGTTTGTGTCGAATAGGCGGAATGCACTTATTGTATTTGGTACTTAAAGTTTTGAGATAAATAGGAGGATTGTGCCTATCCTAAACTTAAAAAAAAATTAATTGCTTGGGGAAGAACAAGTTAGCGGATTGCGCTTATTGTTAACTTTGCGGTTGAGGTATTTTGTTAATACTTATTTTGACAAATTACTTGTCTACATAAATTTATAAAAACTTGAACTCACTCAGCGTAGCAGACTTTTGCATACACGTTAGATTGATTTCAGATTAATAGTGAGATGGGTGGATGACTGCTTGGCGATGCAAGAAGCTACCTGATAATTGAAGGCATTTCTAGTGGAAGTCAACTTTTCTTTACACATGATAAATTTTAAATTTGAGTTACAATTGAATAAATATTTTCATGTGCTGTGCAAATTTTATTTCAAATGATTTTCCGCTGTGTATTCATTGATTCAAATATACTCTTTCAAAAGAAAATTTTACTCATATTTTTGCATATTTAAGAATATTAACCCAACTGTTTGACACCGGTTTTGCGGGGTTTACAAGTTGGTATTAGAGCAATAGTTTAAGAGATCTGTTCATACTCAATGCTTCGACTTAAACTGAGAATGGAACCGAAACTAGAAATGCCACTACGGGTAGCTCCACGCCAAGAGGTAATCCTTTAATTTTGAACTATGCCTATATTGTTTCCTTCTAAATGCTTAATGGCATGAGGTGATATGTAGGAGGTTAATTCCTTTACATTTGGAGGTAGTATTTGAAGTTTAGGGAGTAAATGCACAATATGTTAGGTGGGGTTGTTGCCTCAATGCATCATATTGTCTATATTCTTTTATGTATGTGTGGATGTTATTCTTTGAATTTCTATGTTCAATACGTGGAAGGTAGAACCCTAGTGTGACGTGTTGGGAAACATTTAGAACATTGTAGTGGCATAGACAACCGATCGCACTTGATCAACGTTGTTGGTGGTCTATTGTTACTTTCCTGTTCTAAGTTGTAGCCTAAAATGATCATATGAATGTTCTATCTTTGGGAAAGCTCCTAATTAATCGTAGGACTTGGGTCAACTTAAAAAAGCCTTACTTTAGAGATATCTAAACCCACTATTTAGTAACTTTTTGGAATCCCTATTAGCCAAGAAGTACATTACGCCACAGGATTCGAGGACGAATCCTCTTTTAAGGAGGGGAGACTTGTAACATCCCGAAATTCGCCACATATTTATTAAGATGAAAATGACTAACCATATACTTTTATCGAGTAGGTTCGTCTATGGGTTTTGACGCGTAAGGTTTTACGTGTAGGACTTATAAGACCCCGTGATTTATTTTAGATGATACCTCATACGAATTGCGCTAAAATAGGAACGTGGGGGAACCGATTGTTATTATTTTAAGTTAGTTTTAATGACTTTGGGAATAAGCTACAAAATAGTGAATGTTGAGGGGTATAAAGTGTAAATTAGTTATTATATTCATGATAAAAACCCTAGGAGTATCCACTCTTTCAAGAATCCCGGGTGGTGCGGCAGTAGCAGGAAAACCGGCAGACTGTTCCGGCCACCGGCGGCCACTCCGGCAGATTCCGGCGACAGAATCTGTACGGGGGAAAAGTTCGTTGTCCCGCGGTCGCATGGATATATTATATGAAGAAAACGGAGTTTGGATGATAGGGTTACGGGCTGCATGAAGACAGATGCGCAGAAACTGTTATTCCGGCCACGGTTTCGCTTTCTGGCAACAGTAGCGGCATACTCCGGTGACGAAAACTGGTGTCTTTGAAAGGGTTCGGCGATACGAACGCGTGGACATATTATTGGCCTAAAACGGAGTTCGTTTGGGTCGGTTTTAGTCTACCCGAATGTTGGCGCGCAAAACAGAACGAACTGGAGGACTGTTCTACGTCTTGGAAGCAGCGAGTGCGTCGGCAGCCAACGCCAATAATTTTCTGAGTACGGTCATGTCGAGACGAGCGCGTGGATATGTGGTTCGCCCAAAACGGTGTTCGTATGACCAAGTTTTGGTTCGCAATTTGTTTTGAGGTGAAATTCTTGGTGGGTCATGCAATTGAGGTTATAATATTCCTTGCTAATTATAATGGGGTTTCATAAGTATGCATATATTATCTTGGTTTCACTACTTGGTGTTGATGGATAATATTAGAGACCCGGTTAGGGTCTTGGTGAACACGAGTTCGGGTGATGATGATGAACCATGGGATTTATGCTTTGGTCCTCGTCAGATGGCACATCTCTAGGGTCCTCCAACTCGTTGCGTGGCGAGCAATAAATATGATTTCGCGGAAGTGCAGTTCGTGACGGTTAGCATGTTGACATGGAAGCTTTGCAACCAGTGAGTTCTTGAGCCCACTCTTTTAATTAATATTGTATTAAATATTTTGGGATGACGTGCATGCTAAACTAGAAAGATTATTTTTATGAAGTCACAAAATATTTTTATGAAGTTATAAATATTTATGTGTACGAACGAAACCCATATTAACTCATACATATTATTTTGACATGAAACGTAAGTGGGCGGAATGCGCCTAATGTGTTATTATATGATTTGAGTTATATGTGTTATTAGAAGTGGGATAGGTGTAACATCCCACATCGGTTGAAAGGAGAACAAACACTTCCTTATAAGGGGTGGGGGAACCTTCTCTACCAGACGCGTTTTGGCCAGTCCTTCGGGGGTGAGACCAATGCAAAACCGTGAGTCTGGCACCAGTCTGACACGGCTGGGCGGGCAAAGCGGACAATATCGTGGTATCGGTTAGCTTGGGCTGTTACAGTTGGTATCAGAGCCGAGGCCCGGATCGGTGTGCCAGTCGTGCCCGCGAGGACGCTGGGCTCCCTAAGGGGGTGGATTGTAACATCCCACATCGGTTGAGAAGGAGAACAAACACTTCCTTATAAGGGGTGGGGGAACCTTCTCTACCAGACGCGTTTTGGCCAGTCCTTCGGGGGTGAGACCAATGCAAAACCGTGAGTCTGGCACCAGTCTGACACGGCTGGGCGGGCAAAGCGGACAATATCGTGGTATGGGTTAGCTTGGGCTGTTACAGTTGATGTGACACCCGGCAAACTCCGGTTAGTAACTTTTGAAAATCCGGTAAGTCTACCTTAGCGAGTCGCGCATACATCACACATAACAGGGTCAGTTGAGTCGAGTCGCATTAAATAATTGTCCAGGGATCAATGATTCGGAGGATCATTGGGGTTAACACGCACACATGAGGTATGAGTCCGGTTGTTGGAGATTTGTAGAATCGCCGGGTCCTATGCACACACACAGGTCGAGTCCCGGGAATTGGTGAACGAATGTGAACGTGTTTGTTTTCATGAATTATGTGTTTATAATCATTATGTGATTTGTCGGTATGTCAATGCGTGTTTATATGTGTTAAGATGGTGATTACGCGTAATTGCATGACATTATAGGTGATTACGCGTAATTGCATGACATTAAAGGTGATTACGCGTAATTGCATGACATTATAGGTGATTACGCGTAATTGCATGCTGATAGGAGGTGATTACGCGTAATTGCATGCTGATAGGGGGTGATTGGCCTAATCACCAATAGGGTAGGCGATTAGGAGGATTGGGAAGGCGATTAGAGCCCTAATCGCCTATAGGGAAGGCGATTAGAGCCCTAATTGCCAATAGCTATAGGCGACTAGGAGCCCTAATCGCCTATACTGCTGCGTAATCGCCTGACGTGTTTTAAACGACTAGAAACGCCTATAAATACCACCCTTGACTTGTAAAACATCATTTGTGCAACCCTAGCCGTCCCATAACCTCCCCCAACTCACAAACACCCTCTGGAAGACGTTTTTGCATCAAAACCCACATTTCCAAGCCTTACACCTCATTTTCTTACAAATAGAAGATGTGTTCATCATCCCCAAACCTTTGTATGTTATTGTTTTGCTCCCTAAAAGTCCAGACCTGATTTCTAATCTATTGTGTCTTTGAAAACCTATTAAAAACAGTTTCTAAACAAACCCAAACCTCTATGCATGTTATATGTGTTATATTCATATAAAGGTAGGATTTTTATTATTGAAATATGAGTGTTCTTGTGTTATTGATATGTTTCTAGCTTATATGAGTTATTATGATGTTAACCTAGGAGTTTGGATGGTTATAGTTGTGTATTGTTAATAATAGATGTTTAGACCCGTTTGAAGGATTATGTGGAATCTATGATATTATGATGTGTTTTGTTGATTGTTTAAGATTAGGGTTTGCTTTAGGATGATGCTAGAACAGTAGGATATTATCGAACAACGTCGTTATGAGATAATATCTGGATGTTTGCCATTTAGGGCAAACTTTGCATGTTGATGTGTTGTTTACATGTTAAATATGCTATTTTGGGAAAACGCTTGCATTCGGGACTGTTAGAATGATGACAATTTAGGGGTTTTGCTTGGAATAGGTTTATTAATGTTTTGGGTTTGATATTTGGTGTTTCCACACGTTTTGGATCTGATTTGGAGGGTTAAACACGCGAAAAATCGGAACAGAACTGCAAGGGGCGATTAGGAATCCTAATCTCCTATAAGATAGGCAATTGGGAGCCTAATCGCCTATAAAGGTAGGCAATTGGGAGCCTAATCGCCTATAGGGTAGGCGATTGGGGGCCTAATCGCCTATACTGAAGGTGATTACGATCCTAATCACTAGTTAAATCCTGAAATGCATGTGGTATAGGCCAAATCGCCTATAAGGTACTAGAATAGGCCTAATCGCCTATAGCTATAGGCGATTAGAGCCTAAATGCCTATACTATAGGCGATTACCCTTCCTAATTGCTAGTTGACTTTTCCTAATTGCTAGTTGACTTTTCCTAATCGCATGTACTGCTGCTGTAAGTGTATTTTGACATTCCGAGACCCGATTTGACACCTAGGAACATGCTAGGAACCCCGTGACATACCTAGTAAATTGGTAACACGTGCTCGGACTTATTTATGCGTTATTAGAACTATATGCTAGATTTGGTGAACTCTTACACGTGTTAAGTGTTGTTTGCATATATGGTATGATACCCTGTATAAGATGAACACGTGGGATGTCGGGTCACCATTGGGATGTCGAGTCTTGTCTCACGTAGTCTAGTTGTCAGTCAAACGCATTTTCAAACATATAATGGTCATGGACTGGACATTTAGGGACTAATGAACCCAACGGGTTATTAGTCTAACTTTACACACATCTTATGATAGGTCGCCACTAGTTGGGGCTATCATACACATATCGGTTTACTTGTTAACTGAAGACGCAACCAAAGGTGAGTTCACGGCCCCACACTTTACTGTTTTTTGTTTTCGGGGGAGAAACATGCTTAAACTCTTTTATCACACATTTTCATGTTATACTATGGCTAACATCTTATTACTATACGGTTCATCAAAGTCCCTTAGAAACCACTAATGCGGGAATGTAGCGGGGAGGTATGGATAGCGCTATTGGGAACTGACAAACCCCACTCGACGGCTGGAGGCCGGGCGGGTGCATATTGTCTCTAAACACACAAGGCCTACCGGTGATGACGGTAGTCCGTAAATAAGGGTTACACATTAAAACACAGTCAGCAATGGTTTCACCCGTGGTAGTAATATTACATAACGCCTAGCTAGCGTTCACACAAGCATAGTAGTAACGATAACGGTTTTCAAGGATTGGACTAAACTTTTGAATAAAACCTGTGAACTCACCAGCATTATATGTTGACCTTTTTAGCATGTTTTCTCAAGTCGCTAAGGTAGCAGCTGTCAGCTAGGCTCACGGAGTCGCACTAGAGTCATACTCGCGTCTAGGTTCATAATGCATGTTTTGGGATGATAAACTTTTGAACTTATGTTTCTATTTCCTTTTGACTTTTGTAAAACTTAAATGCTTCCGCACTTCTAAATGATGGTTTTAAATTTATGCATGGTTTTTCTACGTATGTTTTTACATATAGTTGTCATTTATTATGACCGTTGACTTGGATCCTGGTATGTCACATGCCTCGTGGTAGAACTCCGCAAGTGGGAAATTTGAGGGTGTGACAGATTGGTATCAGAGCCAATGGTTATAGTGAACTAGGACTGCATGTAGAGTCTAGACTATAGCCGAGTCTCACACACACTAGACGGTCGCATACATTTGAGTCGTGTCTTTTGGTAAACATACTAACCTTGTCGGGGTGTCGGTATCCTTATCACGCAGTATCGTATTATCTATCTCATTCCTGATCATTCCTAGTTTTATTTCATCCTCTCCTTCGGGTTTGAAGTCGAAGGAACTTGTTTGTTGATCTTTTGAGTTGGTTGTTTCTTTCTAAGATGTGGGTATCGGGTGACTTGAGGTTCGAGCTCGGGGCACGCCTAGAGGACCATGTAGAGCAATTTATCATTTCGGGTGCACACGAAATCATAAGCTGAAATGCATGGAAGACTTGGTGGATCTCGTGTTGGGATTAATGGTCACATTTGGACCCAATCCTTGACTCTTTCTTATCCTCTTGGTTTAGCGTTGATGATGGGTCTGAGAGTTTTGTTCTTGTTTCGGCAGAAGATGTCTGGAAGTCGTGGTGAACACAGTGGAAGTGACTGCCGCAACAAGTGACTGCCGCTCTTACTGCTTATCAGGCCGCTCAGCAAGGCGTCAGTGGAAATGTCGTTTATCCTCCACTGCCACCTCCTCTGGGCCAGCAGGTGTGTACTTTTAAGGTGTTCATGGAGTGTGCGCCCCACATCTTTGGAGGTATGAAAACAACAAAAGGAAACGGGAGAGTGTCAAGAAGGATGTGGCCACAGCCGAAGTGCATCAGCAGAAAGTGAAGCTTGAAGCTTCAGGGTCATCGTCTGGTCAGAAGCAAGGAGGATATACTGGAAAGCTCCCGGAGTGCATCAGGTGTGGATACCATTATGTGGGGAGTTGCGATACGTTTCGTTGTAACCGATGTCATCGTATTGGTCATCTGGCTAGGGAATGTAGGTCCAACCCTCAGCTGAAGCACTATAAGAACAATGAGAGTGGGTATACTAGGAAACTACCGGAGTGCAGTCGCTGTGGGTTCCATCACTATGTAGTTGTGAAGGATTCCGTTGCAATCGTTGTAAGCGAATAGGTCATGTTGCTAAGGACTGCAGGGTCAACTCCCGATCGTAACTTTGTTTCACAAAACTTTCAATCCCAAAACTAAAGACCAAAAAATGGAATTATCCATATGGTGGTGTGAGAAAAAGAAGTTCTTGCTGATGTTTACTGACAGCAAGAAAAAAGTTACTATTCCCCGGAAGGAATAATTGCTGATTGTAGTAAACAAATTTCAAACAAAAATGTTGACAATTGGTACCCATGCGAGTTGGGAAAATGAAAATTCACAAAGGCTAATAAGAAAACTTAAGAGGATGTTCAAAAATTGTGAACTTCATGATGTGATTTCTTGGGAGTTTGTATCAGATAATTTTGAACTGAAGATTAAGTTTGATGATGGGCACACTGGATACTTCACACCTCAAAACATCTGTTTCTCAGATGATGTGGATTCTCTAGAAAAATTATCTGAAAAACCACTGTTTAACCCAACTGCAGCAGAGTTTGGTATCAATCTCGAGAAGATGGTGAAGGCTCAAGTAGATCTGTGGGAAGGAAGAGACGCTCAAGCAAATGTAGATGAAGAACCACATGATGCAGACTCATCTGAAGATGATGACGACATGGAGATAGCGGACATGACGGTTGAAACAGAAGATGAGACAGACTTTACAGTTTAGTCTTTTTAATGGGTCATGGTTAGTGAATTAAAATTTTAAGTTTATGTTGGTTTCTGTGTTTTTTGTTTATCTCTTGACATTAATTAACAATGGTTGTAATTTAATACTGTGCTTTAATGGACAAGTTTTGGTTAATGATTGTCACAATTTGTTTGTTGATCTGTATTTTTTATTATGACAATTTGTTTGTTGATCTATATTTTTCTAAAAATAAAAGTATGAAATGTGAAAAAACATACATCTACTGAATTCATAAACTGAATTCAAAAACAAATGTCAAAAGGACTGCATTGTTTTTGAATCTGTTAATATCTTCAAAGTTTTTTTCTCATCAAACACTTTGAAATTTACAGACTGTTTTAAACATGCTCTGTTGCTATAGATTCTGATAAATATATTCTATAACAGATGTTCGGTAACAAATATTACAACAGCTGAAAATGAAACCAAGTTAGCAAAAACAGATATTATATTCTGTATTACAACTGTTCACAACAGATATTAGATTCTTTATTACTTTGAAACCACTGCTATTATGCAATTTTGTTGCTATAATAGCTTTTAATAACAGATAATACAGCAGACTAAAAAAAGACAGAACGTCAAACAATACTATAACAGTTGATAAAAAATATTCTAAAAAGTCTTTCACGATTTCTTCAAACAATACTATAACTTGAATCTTACATACCTGAAAATAAAAATAAAAAAAACATAAGTATCAAACATATAAAATGTAATAAATTTATTAAAACTCGAAAACATTTTAAATTTATTAAAATAATAAAGAGAATAATAGACAACCAAAATCTTTGAAGAAAACCACAATACTTTCTTGATACAAAACTGAATGATATCAACCTGAAAATAACAATAAATAAAACATGAAGATCAAACACAAAAGATGTAAATTATTCAAATAAAGATAATAATAGACAACCAAAAGCTTTAAAGAAAAGCACAACAATCTCTTGATACAAAACCGAATCATAGAAACCTGAAAGTAACCATAAACAAAAACATCAAGATCAAACAAAAATATGTATAATTAATAAAATTAAATATTAAATAAATAAAAACTCAGAAAGCAAAAAATTTGAAGAAAGTAATAAAAAACAAACATATTTGAAGAAAAGCACAAAACTTCCTTCATAGAACCTTGAATCATATGACCCTGAAAATAACAATAAATAAAACATGAAGATCAAACACAAAACATAAACAAACAGATTTTAAGAAAAGCACAAAAATTTATACATAGAAAGTTGAATCTTATGAACATGAAAATAACCATAAAAAAATTAGTATCAAAGACGGGACATGTAATTTTATTAAAAGAAAGTGAATAATAGAAAACCAAAAGTTTTGAAGAAAATCACAACACTCTCTTGATACAAAACCGAATCATAGAACCCTGAAAGTAACCACAAACAAAAACATCAAGATCAAACACAAAGATGTATAATTAATAAAATTAAATATTAAATAAAAAAACTCAGAAAGCAAAAAATTTGAAGAAAGTAATAAAAAAACAAACATATTTGAAGAAAAGCACAAAACTTTCTTCATAGAACCTTGAATCATATGAACCTGAAAATAACAATAAATAAAACATGAAGATCAAACACAAAACATAAACAAACAGATTTTGAAGAAAAGCACAAAAGTTTCTTGATAGAAACTTGAATGTTATGAAACTGAAAATAACCATAAACAAAAAATTAGTATGAAAGACAGAACATGTAAATTTATTAGAAGAAAGTGAATAATAGAAAACTAAAAGATTTGAAGAAAAGCACACCACTTTGTTGAGACAAAGCAGAATCATATGAAGCTGAAAGTAACCATAAACAAAAACAACATGATCAAACACAAAAGATGTATAATTAACAAAATTGAAAATTAAATAAATAATAATACTCAAAGCTTAAAATTCGAAGAGGGTAATAAAAAACAAACAGATTTGAAGAAAAGCTCAAAACTTTGTTGATAGAAACTTGAATCGCATGAACCTGAAAATAACCATAAACAAAAAATAAGTTTCAATCTCAGAATATGTAAATTATTAATTTAATTAATTCAATTTGAAGACAATTGCGTTTTGATATATATTAACAAAGAATTTGGGAGAGAGCGAAGCTTTTTACCTGATCTGATGATTATTGCTTTCTCTCTCTGTTAATAAAGATGAGAGTAATTGAGCAAGGGCAGACTAATTAAAAGTTGTATGTTTTCCTTCTCTATAAACATCTGTCGATTTTCAATCGTTATACTCAACGGCTGTTGTTGAGTGGTCATCTGTATACAGCAGATGCTAAGCTTTTCTTACTGCTGGCCCACATTTTGCAAGTGGCATTATTTAATTGCTATAAATGAGTGGCTCACGATTTTTGTTGAATATTTTAATCAGGTTTGATGACATTTGGTGACATCATTACTTGCATCACCCAAGCATTTCTATGCTTGCCACATCAGCTTTTGAAGCTCTAAATGGCTGCCAATTCAGCTTTCTTACATCACTCACGAATCTCCTATTATTGAAAGTATAGATGTTTCCCCCACAATTTTAAAGCGTTAATAACTTTTATATATGATATATTTTTTTAAAAAATTATATCAAATTAACGAACATTTTATTATTTTTCCAACGAGTATCATACTGCTATACAAAAAACGAAAAAATGTCTTTTTTGTGTTTTTGTTCATGCAGAAAAAAAACACAATGTGTTCTGGTAATTCATTAATCATGTCTAGGAAAGTCACTAAATCATGTTCAAAATAGGTTAAAATCACTCATTTATAAAAAAAAGTCACACCTTCAAGACTACCATCTCAATCACGCCATGCAATGGTTGTTTCTAGCTCTACGACTCATCCAAACATACATCTTTTTTTAATATACATTTTCATTCTTATTCACATGATTAAAGTTGTTGATTTATCATATTATAGTACATTAATTTCTATGTTACATCATTACACATATTATCATTTCATATTAAATTTATCTATCCCGGAAAGCTTCCGGGATATAATCTAGTATATGTATATATTCCAAAGGGCTAAATCCTACATCACTCATATAGCCATTCTCCCCATTAAGAGTGCCATTTGACATGCCATGTCATTAGGTTCTTTAAAAAAACAATTATAACCCTACCACATCTTTTCCTTGCCTCCATTCTCCTGCCATCTACGATTATCACCACCGAAACCCTTCATCTCCATTCTCTCCTCGAAAACAACTTTAGGGTTCTTCTCAATCGCTCTATGCCACCGGTCTTTCTTTCTATATTATTCGCTTCACTTTCCTATTCATCCGATAACATCCACGGCATAAATTCTGGTCCAGACCAATTAACGCCGCCATTAGGTTTTTGAAGATTTGAATTTACATATTGGAGATTTCTTGGTTTTTGAAAAAGAGGGTTGATTTCGTTAGCACAATGGTGCGTTGAGTTGGAATGTTTGCATGTGTATCTGACGGATATTATGAATGAAGCGTTGGGGAGTGTAGGAACTCATTTGTAGAAGCTTTATGATTTCAGGATGATTTTGTTAGATAAAGAAGAAAAAATTACGAAATTGCCATTGAATAACGTTGTTCGGGCTTTGCTTAGTGGGTGCAGGGGCGGAACTAGGCTATGAGTGCCGGGTTCCCGGGAACCCACTCGGTTTGTAATTTTTAGTGTTAATTTATATAGGAAAAAAAAGGAACCCATAAGAAAATTCTAAAAGGAACCCATAACTAAAAGATGTAGGTGCCTTGGTGGTGAAGACCCGCCAGTATGTTGACAAGGTTCCAGGTTCGAAACCTGTTTCACGCGTTTAGTTTTTAGGTTTCTTTTTTTATGTTCAAAACTAGGTTCCAGCCCTACCAAACTAAAACACACCCTTTCCCTACCAAACTAAAACACACAGACAATCAAAGGCCCAAAGCAAAACCCTCCCCCCTGACCTCTGCTCGAGCCTCAACCTCCTCCGCCGCCCCTCCGCTGCCGCTGCCATCCAAATCCTCCTCCTTGCTCGGCTGTAAGTTTATTTATGTATTTAATTAGCCATCAATTGTTTAGCCAGCCCCCCAAAACACAAACACATTTCTTCCATATTCATTTTGGTTTTCAATTTCTTTGGTCATTCATATTCAATATTAATCACTTTGTAGAATAATAAATCGTATACATTTGTATCAATTTATGTAAACGTATTTTCCATATTTGCTCCACATTAAACCCTACATCATTCCACATATTTGATCCAACGGTTGCAGATTGTGTTCAGGCAAACTTAGGTGTGCAATCTCAGATCATTCCACATATTTGGTATTAATTTTTGGGGAATATATCATATATGATATGGTATATTATCATCAAAGTTGTTAGATTGTTGTGTTTTCATATGGATCTGGTAATGTTATTGTTATCAGGTTTATTTACTTTCTTTTTTTATTTTAGTTGATTAATTTGTAGTTTAGTTGACAACAAAAGTTTTTTTTTTATTATTATCTAGATTACTAATGTGGTAGCTAAGAGAGTGTTAAAATTATGTAATTAGGTTTGATTATTTCCTGAGTTTTTGTTTTATGTCCTTGAATCAGTTTTGGAATGAGGCAGGTGGTGACAGACTTTTAAAGGATAAATGAGAGGTGCTTGCTCACAAAAATTCAAATATTAGTAATTGGATTTTGATATCAGTTTAAGTAGTGATGCAAGTTTCATGTTTTGCTGAAAACCTTTGTGGACATGAAAATTTTGATTGCTTTTTCGTTCTTGACGATTATGGATACTATTACGTGATTATAATCATGCGAATTTACAGGCGCTTAAGGCTAAGGAAGTGGAGAGGAAGGCGACGCAGGTTGATGATGAAGGTAGGAAGGTATTGGAGGACCGATGAGATGTCGAGGCAAACACGCGTCCCATAATCGATGAGATATTTACTTAGGTACTAAATTATGTCATTTCGTATGTCTTAATGCCTTTACTTATAAATTTCATGTTTATGTTTACTTATAAATTTCATGTTTATATTTATGTATTTGTTTTATATTTTGTCAGTTGATGTTATTGGGCTTTTGAGAATGAAAGCTTTACAAGAAGTTGTCCCCAATGCTAGTTTATACTTATATAGGAACGTTGAAAGTTTCATTTCTTGAATGTGGTGAGGTATGTGATCAATCACATGACATTTTGTTCATATGCAGATTTGGAGAAGTGATTGAGGTTCTATTACAACAAGTATTTCGTATCAAATGCAAGATCAAATTGAAGTCGACCTGCGCTAGAATGAGTTGGTCTCTTTCTCTGGTAAACGACATAGTTGGGCAGCCAATTAAAGGTATGTAAATGCATACAACCTCCTAAATTCTTATTGGATTATTGTATTAGTTATAGGTAGGTTATTATTGTATTAGGTATTTTAGGGATGTTAAATTTTGACTTGTTGAAACCTAAACCGACTCGAACCCCTAAACCGACCCGAACCGTCAAACTGACCCGAACCCATGTACCAACCCGAATTTTTTTATGTTCCGCCATATGAAATTAGAGCATCTAAAAAAGGAACCCAGTGAAAAAAATTCCTGGTTCCGCCACTGAGCGGGTGTGACAAACTAAAACGGTTAGGTGTTTATCTTCAGCCTGGTGGTCTGACTGACGTTGGGTTGGGATATATTGGGAAGTATGCAACAAATGTGAGGTACATGCTTCTTGGCTTATCTTCATTTGTTTTAGAACAATAAGGTCGTGGGTGTTAAAATCATGATCCTGAAAGCGGTTGGATTGGTCTTGCTTAAAAGAAAGACATGTTTGATCATTTTCAGTTTGATCACTAAAGTGAAGATCTGATTGACAATTTTCAAGATTCAAAAGATATCAACAAAATTGATGGTGATTATGTTGTGCATTACAGGTCAGGTCTTAAAAGGCCCTTGGTGATTATGGCAAATTTGTAGGCATCAAAAAAGATCATGGAGTATAATTCAACCATGTTCCCTGTAAGATTATATTGTTTGTGGATTTTGTTTCTTTTTCTTTTCATAAAGTTCTAAACTTTTAGATTCTCTATTTTTATTTTCTTTTTCTGTTATCTCATTGTGATTAAGATGTGGTCAAATAGAGTCAATGTTGGTACACAGTTTGCAGGAAAAGTTGGCGAATTGCAATGCCTTTTTTACATAGCAACTGTAACATGAAACCAATGAATCCAAGTTTTTTAGTCGGTTTCAAGTAATTTATATTAAACCCTAACCGCCAGTCACCACTTGATCACTGGATTTCGGTTGATTAGTCAATTTCATGTTCTGCTCTTTATTTGGCAGTCGGGTCACCAAGATGATAAATCGAATTCACGTGTGTAGAGTAATTGGTCTGTATTTCTTTTGTTTGGTGGGTTAGGGATTGAAAGATTTAGGATTTAAAGTATCTTGCAAAGATTTTGTAAAGTTGATGTGTTGTTGAATTGTTCAGCAAAACAGAGGAAATACAAAGGATATCCCTGGTGATACATTTATATAATTTAAAACTGTGTATAACGATATAATTTGGCTTGATTTAGACATCTATCTATACATATAATATTTTGGAGCAATTTTTGACACATGTCATTCATTTACCCTCCTAGCAATTATCTCTCCTCCATTGGTGATGCCACATGGCACATTGAGAGAATTAATAAATTTTTTTTTTAAATCAAAAATCCCGAAATTATATAAACCCTCAAAAAACACACGGACATAACATCACACCACAATCAACATCGCCTCCTCCAAAACCTAAACCCTAATCTTGGCGATTCAAACATATCGATCATCTCCAATCCAAGGTAACCTCCATTCGATTCTTCTTTTGAATAGATCGATGTTCTTCTATCTTTGATTATTATCGCAGATCATCGATGAACTTATTTTCTATATTTTTTTTTGATTTCGATTACTGTTAATGTGTTTGTTGTAATGATTGTTCTTGGTTTTTTGTTTATTATTCTTCAGTCATTCAGGCATGTTAATATCTTTGATTTTGTGTTGATTTTTTTAGGGTTTATGTCCGACCTTTCGATTTATGGGATTTTACACTTCAAGCGTTAAGACAAAATTTTGATTGATTATTATTTATTAAGACTGATTACGGTTCCACTGATGATTATTATGGAAAATATGTTTTAGGTTTCTATTTAGATTGAATGTTTTAGGTTTATGATTCGATTGATGTTTTATAGAAAGCTTAGAATGGATTATTATGATTTAGTTTTTGATTAGTGGTTTATGTTTTAGGTATCGATTTAGGGTTTAAGAAATACTTTAATAGTTTGTTACTATTTAAGCGTTCAACTGAGAATGATTTTGCATTTATGATTTAGGTTTGTATTAAGGTTGAATGTTTTAGGTTTATGATTACGTTTCAATTGATGTTTTAAGTATAGCTAAGAAAGGATTCTTATGATTTAGTTTTTGATCGATTATTTATGTTTTAGGTCTCAAATTAGGGTTTAAGAAATACTTTAATGGTTTGTTACTATTTAAGCATTCAACTGAGAATGATTTTGCATTTATGTTTTAGGTTTGTATTAAGGTTGAATGTTTTAGGTTTATGATTACGTTTCAATTGATGTTTTAAGGATAGCTAAGAAAGGATTCTTATGATTTAGTTTTTGATCGATTCTTTATGTTTTAGGTCTCGACTTATGGTTTAACAAATACTTGAATGGTTTGTTACTATTTAAGCCTTCAACTGAGAATGATTTTGCATTTATATTTTAGGATTCTATTAAGGTTGAATGTTTTAGGTTTATGATTACGTTTCAATTGGTGTTTTAGAGACATCTAAGAATGGATTGTTATGATTTATTTTTTGATTAGTCGTTTATGTTTGAGGTATCGATTTACATTTTTTAGGTTTCAACTGATTTTATGAAGTTTCTTTCATTGTTCATTAACCTCTGTTTAATATTTATTAACAATGATTCCTGCTTTATGTTTTATGTTTGTAATTAGTAAAATTGTTACCTCTGAAAACTTATAATCAATTGGTTTTTAATGTTTCCATTTACTGATTTATGTTTCATACTAACTCACTTTTTTCTAATACAGATTGCTAACTGGTTGTGTGATAATGACTTACGGTTTTTGGGTACGGTCAGAAGCCAATGATCGTCTTTGCTTGGTAAGCAATCTTACAATCTTTCTTATGCAACAATATTTGATTCATTACATTCATTAACAAAGATTTTTAATGTTTATTCATAAATATAAAATTATTGCAGTGTGTTAGATGTTAGTCAATGTTCATAAAGCAGGCCACAGAGGTCAATGTGTGGTTTACTTTTTCCATAATTATATACCATATATTGTAATAATATCAAATTCTTTCTTATATGTAGGCTTTACCTCAGGAGTACACAGAATGGGTTGAAAAGTATAAGTATCCAACAGGTGATTGTATGATTCATACACTGGATGAAAAAAGATTTCGCGTTAAGGTCATGCAGATAGCTGGGAAGTGGTTTATTTGTGACGGATGGAAGCACCTGATGACTACATTAAATTACCCATCTGTTTGCAACTTTGTTTTTGAATACGAATCGGCGATCAACTGTTTCAATATGATTACGTTTCATCAAGATGCTATAGCTGCACCTGGTAGATTTTTCTACTGCAAGCTTGATGACCCTCAAACTGATGAAGAACGTCTGGTATGTGTTATGTACTCTCATTTAACTACATTATATAACACACTGATCATATAGTAATATGTATTAATGTTTCATTCCATTTGTTGCAACTTATCAGCATATCAGTTGCTTTGTTATGCATGGATTATACAACAGGACCCTTCCGTTGGAACCAATCATAGTCAGCTCATTTCCAGCTCATGTTTTCAAATCCAAATTCCTCATTTAATTTGATATTTATTAAAAGAAAAAGGTCCCTAAAACTGTATTGATTATATAGGTTATAATAGTTTATCATTCATATTGTATGTGAATTATTAATTGAAATAGAGACTTTATTTCCATTTGATTGGTTAATCTCTTTTTGAATGATTAAAAATAATATTAAACGGTGTTTGCTTCAGGTCATGTTTTCCAAATCCAGCTAGAAAACGATGGTGCTGCTACTTACATAACTCAAGGATGGCCTTATATGAGGGAGACTTTTGAGATAACCAAAGATCATCTGATTGTGTTTGAGATTTACAATGAGGTTTGTTTCTCAATTTGTAAATGTTTGTTGTATTATTTTGGCTAATCTACATCACAATTAACTCTATACATTATTTTTCATTAGTGTATAAACTTTTGATTTTTTACTTTGTTAAACAAACAGAAAACATATGAGTTGACATTTTTTAAGAAAGGCAAGCTTACTCTTCCTCCCCATTTGTGGGAGGACGATGACAATTCTGAGGATGATGAACACAATGATAATGATATCATTGTTGTTTCTGATGATGATGGCGAAGAGGTGAATGAAGGAGATGCTATGGATCATGAGGATGATCAATCTGCTGCTAGCGAGGATGTAGGTTATTGTGAGGATTTGGGTGTTCCGGTTGTTTTCACCGTTGACAATCATTTTGTAAGTTTCATATATTATACAAACCGTATATTATAATCATATTTATGCATATGTTAGTTTGTTATTAAATTTGCAAATTATTTGTTATTTTTTAGCGTATGCAGGCGGATTGGGCAAGAGAAAATGGTATGAACAGGCAGAGGGGTTTGACGATTAAAGATGGTGAAGGTTACACTTGGGGAGTTTCTGTTGGTGTAGAAAGTTCGAGGTCAAGTAAGCGTTACTACATCAAAGGTATGTCAACCTTTGTTGCTGATAAGGATCTGCAGGCAGGTGATCAAATGCATTTCCTTTTTTTCCAGAATCGAGGTCTGTTAAAGCTCTCTAAAGTAGTTAGGCTTGCTGGTAATTAGTTCTGTTAGTTTTGGCAGTTTTTTGGTGAACATAACATTTTTGGTCGGTAACTTTTTGCACCTTAGTGGTGGTAGTTTTTTGAATATGGCGAACGTTTAGTGGTCACATACATTTGCACGTTTTACTGGTTTAGTCAACGGTGTGTTTTTTGGGTTGTTTTGTGTTTCAAACAGTACTATTATGCTATGGTTTGTTGAAACAGTTGATATGATACTTAATATGATGTTCCTGGCAGTAGTCTAATATACTAAATTTCAATGCAAATTAGTGGTAACTATGTTATCCATGTTTCAAGTTATAGTAATATAGTATAGTTACAATCACTTTTTATGATGTATGGTTAGTAGTCGTATATTTTATTTTTTTTGGGTTGTATAGCAAGTAAGTTAGCAGTGCTTGAAATATGTTAGTAAACAGTGCTTTGAATGTTAATAATAATGTTTTACATTTTCATATAGAAAACAATGAAGTTTTAAAACATTGGTTGGTAAACTATTTTTAAAAAAAAGTTGTTATAAACATTAATGTTGGGTCTGCTGACCTGGAGAAGAACAGATGATTAAAAGCCAAAATATACTAAGTGTTTGATCATGAATAAAGAACAGTTGTTACAATAAAGCTTCCTCCAAAGATCTGTTGATTCCTAAACTGCTGCTGCTCAACAACTGTTAGAAGATAACTGCTGCTGATGAAAAGTCTGATGGACAAAGTCTGAAGGATAAAAGTCTGATGAAGAACAACTGCTGAACAAAGATCTGAAGAGCAAAGGTCTGTTGAACCAACAGCACTTTGGTTCAACAGATGATAAGAAGACATCAGAGTTTTAGATTAACAGAGTTTTGTATTGTCAGTTGTTTCAATGTAACAGTAGTTTATAGCTTAACAGTTGTTAGAATTTGTTAGACAGTTAGCGGTCGCTTTCTAGGTGACGTCAGCAACTGATCATCAGAGGTTTGAGCTTGTCTATAAATAGAACAGTACTTGTACTGTTCTATTCATCACTCGTCATTCTGTTTTAAGACAAACATTCTCTGAGTGATCAGGCTGAGGGGGAGTTAATTGTACAATTGTAATCTTTCCTTTAATGAAAGCATTCGATTAAAAACAATTATTCTCTATGTTTTGATTTATTGTTATTCCGCTGCACTTTCCATTTATACTTCATTCATCTTTCATACTTAATCAAAACAATCCAATACTCAGATCCTAACAATTGGTATCAGAGCGTGGTCAATTAAATCTGATCTAATCAATCAATTTAATACACAGATCAGCTCATAATTATTGATATCGTTTGTTTGTCGGGTTAAAACAGAGTAATAGTTTATTTTCATTTCAACAGTTAGTAAACAGACTTTGTTTTCGAAAAACCAAGAGAATGACTTCACTCAATCAAGATCCACACAACACTGGCACACACAACAAGCCTCCGATGCTTGTCAGGTCAGAATACAACATCTGGCAGCGTCGGGTGGCTCATGTGTTAGCACAACAGAACACAGGGTGCTGGAAATCGGTAGTATTTGGACCACATGTTCCAATGGTACCGAGTGCCGAGGATCCAAAGATCCAAGTACCAAAGAGTGTTGAGAACTACTCAGAGCAAGATTTTCAAAAAATCGAGCTAGATGCCAAGGCTTTCAGCATAGTAGCCATGGCACTGCCGAATGATATCTATGCCGGTCTCTTGCACTGCAATAGTGCTAAAGAACTGTGGGATGCTCTCAAAGAGCAATTCGGGGGAACTGATGATGTGATTGAAAACAACCGTGAAATACTTAACCAACAATATGAAACGTTTAGTCACATAAAAGGGGAGTCATTAACACAGCAGTTTGAAAGGTTTAACTGTCTAATTAGTGAACTTAAACTGGTTGGTCTAACTTTTCCTAATTCAACACTGAATCATAGGTTTCTTAGATCACTTCAGGACAAATGGGACACTATAGCCATAGTTATGAGAAACTCTATCGGATTCAAAGACCTAACCCAGACCCAGCTTCATGGTAAGCTCCTGACTTATGAAAGGGAGCTTAACAAGAAAAAGAAGCTCCAGGACTCTGGCAAAGTGTCAGATGACTATGTATTTGGGAATACTGCACTGTTGGGTCAGGATGATGGTTCTGGAAGTAGTAAGGATCAGAGTTATGATCATTACATTGACATAACCACTGGTTTCAATAATGATTCTTACTCATCACCAAACAACTGTGCTTTCACAGCCAGTGGTGATATCCATGCTTCTGATAATTCATCTTTTGTGTACAATGACTTGCAATATATTGACCCTTTGGACCTAGAAGAAATGGACATCTTACATCAGGTTGCCCTGCTCAGTATTAGAACCAATAACTTCTATAAGAAAACTGGCAGGAGGTACCCAGGTTTACATGGTGGGTCAAAGGTTGGGTTGGATAAATCAAAGATAAAGTGTTACAAGTGTCATAGAATGGGTCATTTTGCTAGGGAGTGTAGGAGTCAGAATGGAGTTCCTATGATTACCTATCCAAATCAAAGACCACAGACCAACACTTATCAAACCATCCCTAATGTACCTAATGTGCAAAACACTGCTCACTTTGCACAGACCCAAACCACTGTTCCTGTGCATTATGTCCAAACCACTGTTCCTCAGTATCACTATGTCCAAACACCTGTTACTCAGGCACCAATGCCAATGACTGTTACTCCACCCTCTGCTCCTGCAGAGACCAGTCAACCAGGTCAACAGAGTTTCTTTACTCAGGGCTTTGTTGATTGGAGCAGTCTACCAGATGAGATAACAGATGACAACATTGCTCTAGTTGCCAATTCTGAAAAGGATTTTTGCTTTATGGCACTAGAAACAATTGTTGAAGAGACTGATTCTGAGGATGTGGTATCTATGTCTGAAAATGTGACTGATAGTGTTGTTGGTGAAGTTGTTTCAGCTGAAGAATCTGAAGTGGAGGTTGTGAATCTCTCAGACCCCTAGGGTAGTGATGATTGTGACTGCCAGTGTAACTGTGCCTTGATGGCTGCTGCTAAGGTATCTCCTCAAATCTTAAATGACTTGTGCTCAAACAAATGTATTGTGGCATTTGCTAAGATAAAAGAGGTGAATGAAAACTTTAGAAAGAAAATTTTGGATTCTGAAATTCAGTTTGAAAAACTTACAAAAGAGTTAAAATCAAAAATATCTGAAAAAGAGTCTGAAATCAGCAGTTTAAAACATGAAGCAAGCATAACCAAAGACCAGCTTCAGACTATGATAACAAAATATCATAGTTGTAAGAAGGAGCTTGAGTCCACCCAAGTTGAATGTAAGAAATGGGTGGAATCATCTAAGGGTTTTGAGATGATTGTCAACCAACAATCTAAAAGTCATGTGAAATTTGGATTTGGTTTTAAAACCACTGACCAAAGTTCACAAACCACTGACAAAAAGGAACCCCAGTTGGTTGAGGTCATCCCTACAAACTCAAAAGGTCAAGAAATCAAGGTTACTGAACCCAATGGCAAGAAAATCATTCTTGAAAAGTTGGAAGGTACACCCTCATTTGATGAATTTGAGAAATATCAATTCAAACCTACTTGGTCAGATGAGTGTGAAGTCCTTGAAAATTTCAAACCAATGACCTTCAAAACCCCTGATGGTAAAATGGCACCACAGGCCAAAGTAATTCCTCTAGTAAATCTTCCAACAGATGATGAAACATCTGTTGAAAAGAAGAAAGAAAAAGGGAAAGCCAAGAACAATTTGTTTTGTGATTTTTGTGAAAAGAAGAACCATGTCACCAAAAACTGTTTTCTTCTAAAAGCATATGACATCAACAAAACAACAAGTTTAAATGATTCTAAAACTAAGGAATGTTCAATTTGCAAGAAAAAGAATCACGAAACAAAAGAGTGCCTATATCTCAAAAATTTTGATGAAAAGATAAAAGAGTATAAGGCTAAAACTCTGGAAAGTCAAGTGGTAAGTACTTCAAAAGGAAAACCCAAACAGACTTTTGAATCAGTCCAAACATCTGTTACCAAAAGTCTGAACAAAAACTCTGCTCCCAGAGAAGTTCATGTAACAGATGCTCCACCTGTTAACAGATTACCAAGAGGATATGGACAACCCACTTGTCACCGTCTGCCACATGTTTATGAAGAGCCCAAAAGGCCTTCAAAACCAAAAGTGAACAAACACCCTCATGGTTTTCAACAACTGATAGGAAATGATCAAACATCTGCTGGACCAAGTGTTGACATACAAGCACTGGCAAATGGTCAACTGCAGCTGTTGAAACTAGTTCAAAAGGTAGTCCAAACCACTGATCATTCTCCTCAACTTAAGGCTGAGACAGCTAAGGACCCATCCAAAGCCAATTTGGCTTTGGACACTCACCAAAACTAAAATCCTTACTGATGTGCAGGGAGCTTCTGCTTGTTTAGACAGTTTATGGTATGTAGATAGTGGAGGCTCCAGGCACATGACAGGATGTAGAGCCCTTCTTCTGGACTTTCTTGCACATGGAGGGGGTGATATATCCTTTGGTAATGATTCTAAAGGTAAAGTGTTGGGTTCTGGTACTGTCAAAGCAGGGAGGCTTAAGTTTGAAAATGTTAATCTGATAGACAATCTAAAATTTAATCTACTTAGTGTATCTCAAATGAGTGACAAAGGCTTTGGGTCATTCTTCACTAAGCAAACTTGTAAGATTGTTGGCCCAGAGGCTGTAGAAAAGATTAACACCATCATTGCTGAGAGCAAAGCACAACTTGTTGCTCACAGAAGTGGCAATGTGTATGTAGTTGATATGTTAAAGGATAACCCTATGGCAAATGTCTGTCTGTTCTCAGCTGCCTCTACCAAAGAGACAGAATTGTGGCATAGGAGACTTGGTCACACCAACCTTCAAACTATCAACTCACTCTCCAAACAAAACCTTGTCAGAGGTTTGCCATCAAAAGAATTCAAATGTGATGAGCATTGTGTTTCCTGTCTAAAAGGTAAACAACATAAAAGCTCTTACAAATCCATTGATGAGTCCAAAGCTAGTCAGTGTTTACAAATGTTGCACATGGACTTGTTTGGCCCTGTAAAAATCATGAGTCTAAGAAGAAAAAGATTTTGTCTTGTCATAGTTGATGATTTTTCTAGGTTTACATGGACTTACTTTTTACACTCTAAGGATGAGACTGCAGGTATTTTGAAGGACTTTGTCACCAAAGTTGAAAAACAATATGACTTGCAAGTAAAAGTCTTTAGAAGTGACAATGGAACAGAGTTTAAAAATAAGGAGTTGGATGATTTCTGTGTGTCAAAAGGGATTGTAAGGCAGTACAGTATCCCAAGAACACCAGAGCAGAATGGGGTGGTTGAAAGGAAGAACAGGACTCTCATTGAGGCTGCAAGAACAATGCTAGCAGATTTTGGTTTACCTCTGTCCTTTTGGGCAGAAGCTGTAAACACTGCTTGCTATGTTCAAAACAGAGTTTTAATCAACCCTAGACATCAAAAGACTGCTTATGAAATTCTGTTTAAAATCAAACCACTGATATCATTTTTCAAAGTCTTTGGCTGCCCATGTTTCATTTTAAATCTTAAAGATTCCATTTCAAAATTTGCAGCCAAAGTGGATTGTGGATATTTTCTGGGGTATTCTTCTACTGCCAAGGCCTATAAAGTGTTTAACACAAGGACTAAGACAATAGAAGAAACTCTGAATGTGAAGTTCAATGAACTCTCATCTTTGAAAATCCCAGCAAACCCTGCTGAGTTGTTTGATTTAGATAAATTCAAATTTGAAGATATTACTGTCAAAACTAACCCTGCAGGTACTCCACAATCTTCACAACAAGACTACAGAATAGATGTTGTGGTTCCAGATCACTACAAAGTCTATCCTGCATCAGAGGAAGCAGTGGTTCAAAACAACTGTCAAAACTCTGTCATAGCTGAGTCAGCCACTGTTGGCCAGTCCTATCTTCAAACCACTGATTCACCCAGCCAATCCACTGCTCAATCATCTGTTGACAAAAGTCAATCATCTGTTGACAAAAGTCAGTCCAACCTTACACCACTTGGACCCATTCCTCCACCTCCATTCCAAACATCTGTTGACTCTTCAAAAGTGCCAACAGATGTTATGTCAACAGAGTCTCCAAACCTCTGTCCTTCACCACAAAATGCCATCATACCATATCAGGGAGATCTAATCTACCTCAGAGCTCATCCACCAGATCAAATCATTGGCAACATCAGAGAAGGTGTGCTCACAAGAAGCCAATCTTCAAACATCTGTCTTTTTGCAGGCTTTCTATCCCTTACACAACCTGTCAAGTACCAAGAGGCACTGAAAGACAACAGTTGGGTAGAAGCCATGCAAGAAGAACTCCTTCAGTTCAAAAGACAACAAGTATGGGAACTTGTACCACTGCCTAAGGATGTCTGTCCAATTGGCACAAAGTGGGTCTTCAAAAACAAAACTGATGAAAGGGGTATAGTTGTCAAGAACAAGGCCAGGTTAGTGGTTCAAGGCTTCAGACAAGAAGAAGGAATTGACTATGATGAAACCTTTGCCCCTGTAGCAAGGTTAGAAGCTATCAGACTTTTCCTAGCCTTTGCTGTCAACCACAACATCAAGGTGTATCAGATGGACATCAAGTGTGCCTTCCTATATGGCAAAATTCAGGAGGAGGTCTATGTATGTCAACCACCTGGTTTTGAAGACACATTCCATCCTGATCATGTCTACAAGCTTAACAAAGCATTGTATGGACTGAAACAAGCACCAAGAGCCTGGTATGAAACTCTCTCTACTTTTCTCTTATCCATTGGTTTCACAAGAGGTAAAATTGATAAAACCTTGTTTTTAAAATGGAAAGGAAAAGATTTAATGATTGTTCAAATATATGTGGATGACATCATTTTTGGATCCACATGTAATAAAATGTGTGAGGAGTTTAGGGAACTCATGACAGCAGAGTTTGAAATGAGTGCTATGGGTGAACTTCAGTGCTTTCTTGGTCTTCAAGTAAAGCAACTGCAAAATGGCACTTTCATTCATCAAAACAAGTATGTGAAAAACTTGTTAACAAAATTTGAGATGAATGATTGTAAGACATGTAGTACACCTATGAGCACTGTCAAGCCACTCACTATTGATGAAAAGGATGAACTGGTTGATCAGACACACTATAGATGCATGATTGGGTCTTTATTGTACTTAACAGCATCCAGGCCAGACATCATGTTTGCAACCTGTGTGTGTGCTAGATCTCAGGCTTCTCCTAGAAAGTCTAACCTTATTGCTGTGAAGAGGATATTCAGATACCTAAAAGGTGCTCCCACACTTGGTATCTGGTATCCTGCTAATGGAAACATTGAGCTTTCAGGTTATTCAGATAGTGACTTTGCTGGCTGCCATACCACAAGGAAGTCCACCTCTGGAGGGTGCCAGTTTCTAGGGAATGCCTTAGTCTCTTGGCAAAGCAAAAAGCAAGCAGCTGTTTCAACATCCACTGCTGAGGCTGAATACATTGCTGCTGCAAGCTGTACAGCCCAACTCATGTGGCTTCAAAATCAACTACTGGATTTTGGGATAACTGCACTAAGGACTCCACTCATGTTGGATAGCCAAGCTGCTGAAAATATCATCAAGAATCCAGTCTCTCATTCCACCACCAAGCACATAGATATCAGACGTCATTTTGTCAGAGATAGCTATGAGAAAGGTTTGATTTCTCTGCACCATGTTCCAACAGAGGATCAGTTGGCAGATGTGTTGACAAAAGCTTTAGACACATCTACCTTCACAAATCTGATCTCTCGAATTGGAATGTTAAACATGGATTAAAACAACAAAAATGTTTTCAATAAAAACATTAAAATGTTTTCAGAAAAATCAAATTTTACTAAAATGTCACCTTGGTTGAAAAATCTGTTTTAAACCACTGATCAGATAAAACAACCACTGTTTCATTCAAACCACTGATAGTTGAAAAATCTGTTTCAAACATCTGATTAGATAAAACAACCACTGTTGGTTGAAAAATCTGTTTCAAACATTTGATCAGATAAAACAACTGTTTTCATCAGTCTTTTGGTTAAACAACAGAGGTTGGCAACAGATGTTTAACAAAACAGCTGTATGCCACCAGATGTTTCAACCATCAGATGTTTGCCACGTCTGCTCTCAAAAGCAGAGTTTTGCCACATCAGCGGTTTCACTAGAGCCTATAAAACCCTGTTCTTTCCCCCAACAGCAGTTTTACTGTCTCATTGTATTCAAAATACTGAAAACCGCCGTCGTCTTCCTCATAACCCTCAATCAAAAGTTCATCACTTTCACAATCAAAATCCATTAAAATGGATCTCCAAACAAAAGCCACTCATAATTTCCTTCCCTATTTGGTAAAAACCGAAGATAACACTCCATTCCATTCCACCATCGACATCATCAATAACTCAAAATATAAAAATGTTCTTATTGCTGATGCTCCCATATACCTGGAAACACTCCAAGAATTCTGGGCGAATGCTGAGGTCTTGTATCAAGACAAAAAGCCAACTTCCATAATTTCCAAAATTGGAGCAACCAGTATCGCCATCACCCCTGAAATCATATCCACTACCTTCTCACTAAACGACTTGTCAGGTATGGAAACTTTTCCAAAAACAGAGCTTCACACTGAGTTTCAAGAGAGAGGGTATGATGCACAAATGACTGGTTCCACATTATATAAAAAGTTTTTTCCACCAGTCATGAAATTTTTCTTCCATACCCTCCTCCTCTGTGCCTCTGCCAAGACTACATCCTTCAATGAAATCCCATTGAGGATACAATACTTGGGATATGCAATGTTGTCAGATTCTGACTTCAATCTGTCTCAGGGATTGTTTTTAGACTTGGTATCAAATGTGAAAGCCATAAAATCTGGCTCAAACAATGCTTTTCTACTCTACCCTAGAATTCTAAGTGTAATTCTACAAAAGATTTTACCTGAAAAGGATTTTCAAAAGGGAGAGTCTTTCAAAATGAAAAGTTTAACTGATGAAACTTTTACTAGAATGCTGGGTTCTTCAACCCAATAAAAGGTATCAAAAGTACAAAAGGTTTCAAAAACACAACCAAAGAGGACAAAGACAACAACTGTTGTTGAAACCTCTGTTGGTGAGCCCACTGCTCCTGGTGATCATGGCACTTCATCCAGTGCTGTGAAACCCACACCAGCCACCAAAAGAAAACGTCCATCCTCAAAAACCACCTCTAAACCCAAAAAGGGACTTCTGGAAGATGAGATACCAGAAGCTAACCCTGTTGCATCACCAAAGCAACATGAAACCACTGTTGTTACTTCCTCACAACAGTTGGAGATATCTCAACCCCAGCAAACTCCTCAAGCATCCTCACAAAAGGATCTTGTTGTAAGCCAAAGGGAACCTCATACTGAGGCATATGAGTCACTTGACCATATGTTTTCAAGTCCATCTCCCAGGGCTAATCAGCTTCTTACTCCACCTACATCACCACCACATGTCCCACAAACAATGCAACCCCTGTTTAAAGCTATTGACAAAACTCAGGACAACCCCAGTTCCTCTCCTTCACCTATCACTGAGAGTACACCACCACCAGTGACTGGGGCTGAGGAAAGTCATTTAGCTATCCCACAAACAGGAGAGGAGGTTATACTCCCAGAAGTCAATGTTACTTCTGATGAGGTTTCAAGAGAAGCAGCTACTACTGCTGTTGAGACCATTGTCTCACAGCAGGACAGTGGTTCCATTGATAAGACTTCCTTGAAGGCAACAACTGATAAGGCCACAATTGTGTCCCCAAAATCAGTTGGAAGTCCCCAGTACCAAGAAAAAGGGGCAGCAGGTTCTCATTCTATGGACTCACCTCCTAGAACTGAACCAGTTAAAACTACCTCTGGTAGGGATTCAGATGATCCTATTAACTTAGGTGATGAGTCAAAACTTCAAGAATTGACGGTTAAGGTTTAAAACCTTGAATCCTCTGTTGCTGACATCAAATCTGATGTCAAGTCAATATTGGAAACATTGAACAACTTTACCAAAAGTCAACCCTCAACCTCTGATATTGCCAGTGAGCTATGGAAATCAGTTTCACCCATCATCATAGCTCACAGAAAACTGGCAGATCAGACCCAAGAAACCTACATGACCTTGATCAGAAACATGGTGGATGCCAGATTCAATGACACCAAGGCTGACATCAAGGTGATCAAGGAACATCTGCTGAAGACTGCTGGATCTGCCCCTACCACCATTCTCAGAGATGAAACTTACAATGAGTTTACGGCTGATGATGCCAAAAAGGGGGAGAGTGGCAGAGATAGGCTGCCAAAGCTAGATCCATTTGGTGCACCACCCTCACAAAAAGGTAAGCCAGCTGCTGACAAACCAGGGTCACCAAAATCAGCACCACAATCACAACAACCAAATGTTTAGATCCCTGTCACTGAACCAGCTCAAGCATCAAAGGCAAAAGAAGTTGACACTTCAGCTAATGAAAAAGCTGAGAAAGCTGCTCAGGATAAGATGAAAAGGGCTGACACTTTGGAAGTAAAGGCAGAGATGTTGGTGCAGCTGAAAAAGGAACAACAGCAAGAAGTGGAAGATGTAAATACTTCTAAGAGAAAGAAAATGCCAGCCAAACACACTAGAAAACCACCTTCCAAACTATCTGCTGAAACCTCTGCTGCTCAAACACCTGTTATCACAACAACTGCTCTTAAAACCATTGCCACCACAACCTCTGCTACCCAAACCACTGAAACCAAAACAACTGCTGCTAAAACATCTATTCAACCCAAACCAGTAACCAAACCAATCACCACACCATCAACAACTAAACCAGCCACAACTCAAACAACTCCCAAACCTACCACAACACAACCAAAAACCCAAACAACTGCTGGTTCCACAAAAGGACCAACAGATGTTTCCCAAACAACTGCTTCATCCTCGCCTTCAATCTTGTATAGCAGGAAAAGGAAATCCACCTTTGTTATACAAGATGAAAACATCCACAACACACCACCTAACACCCCAATCTCACAATCCACACCAGTCAATGCCATTCCACTTTCATCTTTCTCACCTCACACCTCTCAATTCAGATCCCATAGACCACCACTCACCATCACCCCATTGGCTGAGAAGTATCCCCTTGAATTGGATCTAATCAAGGGGGAACTTCAATCATTCTACAATACTGATCAGCCATCAGAAAGATCCTTCCCATCTCTCAAAGGCTTCCCTGTTCCACTCAACATTGACACTTATCTTAAATACAAGGGTGAACAGGCTGATGCCATCATCAAAGAGAAATGCAAAGGGAAGGATGACAGGACTGCTCAGGGCATCCATTCAGCAGAGCTTAGCAAACTCCGAAGGATTGAAGACTATGCTAAGACCCTGAGTAATTCCATGTCTACCATGCCTCTCAGCAGACACTTGGAAATGGAAGTAAGGGATTCACTGCTAGAACAGATCTTGGCAACCAAGCCTTACAAAGAAACAAAGAACCAATTCACAGGCTGGACCACACATGCTCTCAGGGAAGAACTGATTAGAATTGAGAGCATGGCCAAGAATCCTCCTACTAAGGCCTCTGCCCCTGATTTCAGTAAAGGGAGAGATCAAGCTATAGCCTTGAAGTTCAAGAGAATGAGACAAGAGCTTGTAGCAGCCAAGTATGGAGAGATGAGATCTGTTGCTAGATGGTCTGAGGTCAGGTTAATTGAAACATACAAGAAACTTGAACAAGAAAGAAAGACCAATCCCAAACTACCAAGAAAACCAGTGTATGATGATGCTCCCAAGAAACCCTCACAGGCCTTTACACTAGACAGTTTACTTGAAACCTCTGATCTTTCTATTGCTGCTCAAAGACAATACAAGAAGCAGAAGGAAATGTCTGAAGAGGATACAAGAAAGTTCACTCAAACCTATGTAAAAGAGGGTCTCTTGAACCAAATCAGATTCTTCTCTGACCCTGTCACAGAGAAGTTCAGAGAACTCATTGGCAGGCCTCCATCTCCTAACTCATCAAAAATAAAGATGCATCCCAGTCACTCCTCTGACTCTAAAATTCTAAAATGGAAGTCTGACAAAGAGACCCATGAATTGACACTGATCAGGTCAGATGGTAGTATTCAGAAGTTAAGTATGGATGATGCACCTGGCCTAAGTGCTGAAGATCTCCAGACACTTCTGAATTTGACACTGGATAGAGATGCTGAAGACCTCTTCTCTCTAAGCTTTGAATTACAACTAAAAGGGCAAATTAGAGAAAGTCTGATGAGGAATAAAGATCAAGAATAAAGCAGAGTTTTGGCATCATCTGTTCTAGGGGGAGATTGTTGGGTCTGCTGACCTGGAGAAGAACAGATGATTAAAAGCCAAAATATACTAAGTGTTTGATCATGAATAAAGAACAGTTGTTACAATAAAGCTTCCTCCAAAGATCTGTTGATTCCTAAACTGCTGCTGCTCAACAACTGTTAGAAGATAACTGCTGCTGATGAAAAGTCTGATGGACAAAGTCTGAAGGATAAAATTCTGATGAAGAACAACTGCTGAACAAAGATCTGAAGAGCAAAGGTCTGTTGAACCAACAGCACTTTGGTTCAACAGATGATAAGAAGACATCAGAGTTTTAGATTAACATAGTTTTGTATTGTCAGTTGTTTCAATGTAATAGTAGTTTATAGCTTAACAGTTGTTAGAGTTTGTTAGACAGTTAGGGGTCGCTTTCTAGGTGACGTCAGCAACTGATCATCAGAGGTTTGAGCTTGTCTATAAATAGAACAGTACTTGTACTGTTCTATTCATCACTCGTCATTCTCTTTTAAGACAAACATTCTCTGAGTGATCAGGCTGAGGGGGAGTTAATTGTACAATTGTAATCTTTCCTTTAATGAAAGCATTCGATTAAAAACAATTATTCTCTATGTTTTGATTTATTGTTATTCCGCTGCACTTTCCATTTATACTTCATTCATCTTTCATACTTAATCAAAACAATCCAATACTCAGATCCTAACACTTATTTTTTTACTTATTTATAAACAGGTTCAACAGAACGTACTCCTTTGTCTAATATTACAAACGGTATCATATTTCTATGTTGCTTACATTTCTGTTTATAATGTTATAACACTCTATATCTAAAAGTTTATTTACTATCTAAACATTACAATTTTATTTGTATTCATAGTGTCAGTGCATGATATTAATAGACCAAATTCTGTCGAGGCTAGAAGTTTTAGAAAAGCACAACTTGATGCTAAAAGACGTAAAGTTAATTCTGTTATAGGATTGCGGAACCAATCCATTGTTACATCTGGTACCTCTTTCTTTGAATCCATTACTTATATAAAGTTGTTACTCTTATTAATGTTAAAGTTTAATTTAAAGTATTATATTTAGGTTCAGGTATTAGCTTTGATAGACGCTCAAATGCAACATCTTCTGTTCAGACAACAAACATGAATACATCAAGTCATAATTCCATGTTACCAGAATCTTCAAGTTTAAGTAACGTACAAAATTGCAGCAATGGATTAAGAAGTAATCGACGTTGCATCTCACCTGTTCGCATGGTTAGTTTGTCAGACGAAGAAGATATGAATCCTCAACCCATGGCAAATTATCAATATAAGGGTGTCTCTAAAGGTAAATGTTATTTTTAATAAACCAATTACGATTTTATTATTGTTTTATTTAACTTAATATGAATTGAATTTATTGTATTCACAAGATTATTTGGATCACGGTGATCAAACGGTTGTATGTGAGATGTTTAACGCCAAACTGTGGAAATCGGAAGCTGCCAGATCACTACAAGTTAGTGGTAGAACATGTTACTTTCTATGTTGTGGTTATGGAAAGGTGCAACTTCCAGATTTCAAAGAAAGCAGTGTCGATTATCAGAATCTTTTTAAGAACATAGACTTCCGAAGCAAGTATTTCTTAAAGCACATTCGAAGATTCAATTCTATGTTCTGTTTTACTTCACTGGGAGGCAAGGTCGACTCAAATATTAATAAAGGCAAGGCTCCGTTTATATACAGGATTAGTGGTGAAAATTATCATGCCTTGGGTGGTCTTCTTCCTAATGATGGGACAAAACCAAAATTTTCTCAGTTGTATATCTATGACACTGAAAACGAAGTCTCTAACAGGAGTAAAATTTTCAGGTAATATTTTACAGTTTATTAAAATTAATTTTTACTTATAGTTTGTTTTTTTCATATAAAACAACTGTTCATTTTTTGAAATTTTAATCTATTTATTACAGTAAGGAAAAAGGGGAGTCTAAAAAAATTGATGAACAACTTGATGTTCAAATCATTCAGTACCTCAAGTCGATGTTAGACTCTAAAAATCAGCTTGTGAAAAGCTATAGGAGTGTACGCGATCGATTTCATGAAAATCCTGAAGTTAGCCTTAAGTTACGTCTTATTGGGAGGCGAACTAAAGATGGTCGACTATATAACTTACCAACTTCAAATGAAATCGCTGCACTTATACTTACAGACAATGATGATGAGCTTGACAATCGAGATATTGTTGTGGAATCAAGAAAAGAAGGTCTTATGCGGATAAGTGAACTTCATCCAAAATATTTAGCTCTTCAGTATCCATTGCTTATTCCATTTGGAGAAGATTGTTATAGGGTTGATATACCGCATCGTGAAGAAAGGAAGTCTAAAAAGAAAGTAGACTCAAAGTGTTCAATGAGAGAGTATTTTGCCTATCATATTCAGGACAGAGTCGGTATGTTCTCATTGATTTTGAATGCAAGGCGCCTTCTTCAACAGTTTTTGGTTGACGTTTATACTATGATCGAGAGTGAGCGGTTGTTTTATGTACGTTATCAGCAACAAAAACTTAGGTGTGACTCTTATTCCAGTCTTCAAAACTTGCATCAAAATGGACCTACAGATTTGGCAACAATAGGTACACCTATAATATTACCATCTTCTTTTACTGGTGGTGCACGTTACATGAGGGAAAATTATCTTGATGCAATGGCCATTTGTAAAAAGCATGGATACCCTGATTTTTTCATCACAATCACATGTAATCCGAAATGGCCTGAAGTTAGACGGTTTTTGAAGGATAAGAAGACAAATCCTGAAGACAGACAAGACATTTTAGCCAGATTATTCAAACTGAAGCTAGACTCACTGATGAAAGATTTACGTGATAAAGCAATATTGGGGAAGACTTCGGCAGGTAACATACATTAATAACTTTGAATAATTCTTTATTACCGTAACAAACTAATAAAGTTAGTAAATATATTTTTTTTTATTTTCAAGAAACTTTTTTATTTACAAAATTTATATTTTAATTTTAGTACCATTTATTTTTACAGCTGTTTATACTATCGAGTTCCAAAAGCGTGGTCTTCCTCACGCTCATATCTGTCTGTTTCTTAAAGATGAAAGCAAGCTTCCCACGATTGATCATGTTGATCGTTTCGTTTCTGCTGAAATCCCAGATAAGAATTTAGATCCTGAGTTGTTTAGTCTTGTGAGTGACTTTATGATTCATGGACCATGTGGACGTGAATATCCCAACTGCCCGTGCATGATTGATGGTAAGTGCTCCAAAAAATTTCCAAAGAAGTTTTCTCCGGCATCAATGATAGATTCAAAAGGATATCCGGTTTATAAAAGAAGAGACTCAGGAGTATTTGTTGAAAAAGGAGGTGCTCAGTTAGATAACAAAAATGTGGTTCCTTATAACCCAACACTTTTGAAGCGTTATCAAGCTCATATTAATGTTGAATGGTGCAACCAAGCTGCTTCAATTAAGTATCTATTCAAATACATTAACAAGGGACCGGACAGGGCTAAAATTGCTTTTGTAGAAGATGATGGAGAAGGTCAAGAAGTACAGCAAAGAGATGAAATCAAAAAACATTATGATTGCAGGTTCCTTTCAGCATGTGAAGCTTCATGGAGGATACTTAAACACGACGTGCATTACAGATACCCTCAAGTGATTAGGCTTCCTTTTCATCTACCTGGTGAGCAAACTGTTGTATACGGTCCACAAGAGCAACTTCAAAACGTACTCAACAAGCCATCAGTGTCTTCTACAATGTTTCTCCAATGGATGCAACTAAACCAGAATGAACCTGTGGCACGTGAACTGAGCTACATCGAAATCCCAAGTAAATTTGTTTGGAAACCTGATGAAAAAAATGGGATTTTCGAAAAACAGGTAAGGCAATTGGTCGTGTTCATATGGTTAATCCATCAATGGGTGAGGCTTATTTCTTGAGAATTCTTCTTAATAAGGTCAAAGGTCCCAAATCTTTTGCTGAGATAAGAACGGTGAATGGAAAAGTTTTACCAACATATCGAGATGCATGTTACGCTCTTGGCCTGTTGGAAGATGACAAGGAATATAAATGAAAGTTTAATCCTACAAGGAATATCGAGAAGCTATTGAGGAAGCTCATTATACCGGTTCAGGATACTTTCTTCGTAATTTGTTCGCGATGATGTTGTTGTCTAACAGCTTATCTAGGCCTGACCATGTTTGGGAGAACACATGGAAGTACTTGTCAGACGGTATTATGCGTAGACACGAAGACGTATTCCAAATTGAAGGTAAAAAAATTTATAACTCAACATTTTATTTATTTTACGTTATTATTTATTCTTTAATTAATAATTACAATCTTTATCGTTATCAGGTTTGTCTCTTCCTGATGATCAAATCAAGAACCTTACGTTGCTTGAAATTGAGAAGCAGTTAATTCGGAATAACTCCAGCCTACGTAGGTTTCCTTCTATGCCTTTTCCTAATAATGATTCAATTGCATCTGCAAATAACCGTTTGATACTTGATGAACTCAATTATCAAGTAACTACGCTGGCTGAGGAATTTCATAGCAACGCACCTTCTTTAACAGATGAGCAGCGTTTAATTTTTGATGAAATAATTGATGCGGTTGATTTTAACAAAGGTGGGCTTTTTTTTGTTTATGGGTTTGGAGGCACTGGTAAAACCTTTTTATGGAAAATGTTGTCTGCTGCCATTAGATCTAAAGGCCAAATTGTTTTGAACGTTGCATCTAGCGGTATTGCTTCTTTATTGTTATCTGGTGGAAGGACGGCTCATTCTAGGTTTCGTATACCTTTGAATGTTACGGAAGAATCCGTGTGTTCTATGAAGGCGAATAGCGATGAGGCAGATTTATTGAAGCAGACTAAGTTAATTATTTGGGATGAAGCTCCAATGATTCACAAACATGCTTTTGAAACTCTTGATCGCACAATGAAAGACATCTTGAAATCAAAGGATTCTGTTAATTCTGAGCTGCCTTTCGGAGGTAAGGTTATGGTTTTGGGTGGTGATTTTAGACAGATCCTTCCTGTTGTTCCCAATGGTAGTAAAAGAGATATTATAAGTGCCTCAATAACTTCCTCTAAGATTTGGAATACTTGCATAGTCCGTACGTTAACTAAAAACATGAGGTTAACATTGGGTAACAACACATCTGAATCAGAAGAAATAAAGGAATTTGCAAACTGGCTTCTACAGTTAGGTGAGGGTAAAGTTGGTGCTTCAGTTGATGAAAATGAGGCAGATGTCGACATTCCAGATAATCTTCTTATAAAGCATTCATCAGATCCGATTTGTAGCTTAATTGACTTCGTCTACCCTTCACTTCTTGAGCTTTACAAAGATAAAGATTACTTTGGTGAACGAGCAATACTTGCACCAACAAACGAAGTGGTACATGAAATTAATGACAGGTTGCTTTCATTGTTTCCTGGAGATGAAGTCGAGTATTTGAGCTCTGATAGTATATGCCAGATTGAGAATGGTAATAACCGTTCACATGAAGATTTATATTCTCCTGATGTCCTTAATGGTTTAAAAATTTCTGGATTGCCTAATCATCGATTAGCACTAAAGATCGGTGTTTCCGTTATGTTGTTGAGAAACATTGATCAACAAAATGGCCTGTGCAACGGCACCAGATTACGTATCACCAGACTTGCGAAGCGTGTTATTGAAGCCGAAATCATATCAGGTGGTAACATTGGTACCAAAACTCTTATTCCTAGAATAAATATGATACCATCTGATAACAAGATTCCAGTCAAGTTCCAAAGGCGCCAATTCCCAATAAGCGTATGTTTCGCCATGACCATCAACAAAAGCCAAGGACAGTCTCTATCGAAGGTTGAGTTGTATTTAAGAGACCCTGTATTCTCACATGGCCATCTTTATGTCGCATTGTCAAGAGTTAAAAGCAGGGCAGGAGTGAAGTTACTTATACTTGATGCTGATGGCCAATTGAAGACTAAAACAAAAAATGTGGTGTATAAAGAAATATTTAGTGATATTTGAATAGAATGTGTATTGGTTTCTTTTAAATCTTAATAAAATATTTCTGCTACGTTGGTGAGCCGCGTGTAACGCGGGCAAAGATCTAGTGAAGTAATAAAATTGATTGTTTGTGGTTTGTGTTACTGTGATGACATTGAGCAATACTTTATGTTACGTATTGATGATATGTAAAGAAATTAGTCATTATGAAATTACTAGCTTTTATCCCGGGAGTGTCCCGGGTTAGAAATATCTAATATGACATAATAAAATATATTATTATTATTATTTATTTTGAACAAATCTCTGCATAAGTTATCATATTCAAATATAAAAAAAAAACGAATCTTTGCGCCGGGGTATAAATCTAGTGCCATTACAAAATGTTATATAATGTCAAATGAATTCGGAAGTTTGTAATCGATCATTCTAAAAAGAACTAACATGAAATAAGAAAAAAAAGTTAATTATTGAAATATCGAACGCATTAGTCTAAGAGTTATGTGATGCGTTAAAAAATTCATGGGTATATGATCGGGTATTTGGGTATGTGGTTTCGGGTAATCGGGTCGGGTATCACCTAATCCCAGACCCGACCCAAACCCACAATTTTTTTTTTAATAATCCCAAACCCGACACAATACCTGTGGGGTTACAAAAAATAGTCATTTTTTTTCTCCGGTTTTTATATAGCACTATGGTACTCGTTGGAAAGATAATAAAAAGCTCGTTAATTTGGTGTAATTTTTTTTCTTTAAAAAATCTCGTATATAAAAGATATTAAAGTTTAAAAGTTATGGGAGAAAACATGAGAGAGAAAATAATAAAGGTTTAATATTTAATAGATTAAGTTAATGTATATTTTTTAGTTATTTTTAATTGGTCTATAGGTGCCACCTCACATTCTATGTGGCACCTCTCAAATGAGAGATTGCATCATAACATGACATGTAGGATATCTAGCTTTGCAATATATATATACTAGATTATATCCCGGGAACGTCCCGGGGTTGAGAAATTTAATATGACATATTAATTTTATATATGAAATAGAATGATTCGCTTTACAGTTACATGCAAGAAAGCTTCGGGTACTACCTAACCTAAAACAATTAAAAATGTATCTCCAATGTTAATAACCTTAAACAATGTATAACTCTAATATTAATATCTAACCTAAAACAATGTATAACTCCAATGCTAACGCATGTTGAAAATATAATTCATATTTATTGATTTAAACATAATTAGTGACTTGCCTATACATGATTAATGATTTACCCGAACACTTTGTGTTTTTTTTCCTGTATGAACAAAACCCACAAAAAATAGTCGTTTTTTTTTCTCCGTTTTTATATAGCACAATGGTACTTGTTGAAAAGATAATAAAACACTCGTTAATTTGGTGTAATTTTTTTCTTTAAAAATTCTCGTATATAAAAGATATTAACGTTTAAAAATTATGTGAGGAAACATAAGAGAGAAAAGCTAATTTTATTTTCCTAAAATATCTCAATGCCACATGGGATTACACATGGCACATTCAAGGAGGAGAATACCTCTTTGAATGCCATGTCATTAAAATGGCTTTGGTTTATTATATGTATAGATATAGATTGATACGGGTATAAAAAATAAAATATGAATTTCATATTTTCATTATATTTAGTTATGTGTAATTTATAGAAATTATTGAAATTAATGTTATAATATAATGTACATAAGAAAATTATTTTCAAAAACATAGGATTATAATAACGTTATATGTAATTGCATATTTTCAAATTTTAAAGTTTCATTATGTCACACCCTGCCAAGGCGGAAATACGGGAATGCGACATCGAAAGGTTTTCAAACACAAGGTTCAAGCAACACACAGATTTATTAAAATAGTACCATCATAGGATTGATATTGTCATAAATTATTTAAACCACCATAACATTGTCTGGATTATAAGATAGTGTCTGCAATTCATGAAATTGAAACTAAAATATTACGTGACTGACAAAACCCATTCCATAGAGGTACCACCCAGTGCATGCTCGAACCTCTCTCTCAAATCTCCGTTGCTCGTCATTACTTACCAGAAAAACATGCATAAGGGTTTGTCAACAATAATGTCGGTGAGATCACAGGTTTGAATGTACTAAGTAAAATGCTTGTGTAATTCGTGTATGACCAATCATAGGCTAGCTAAGCAAATAATCACTGTGCAAACCATGAGTCACGTAACCAAACCTCTTGACTGTTGTGCCTCGTGCATTGTACACCAAAGACAATGTATGTATAGTAGAATACTAACACTCTTTTGTATGTGACCGGTTAGAGTGACTAACCAAGAGCGGGGGTGTCAACCCAATAGATCTATTAAAGTGTTCCATGGCTTTTGATAGCTAATGGTTACAGTAAGCGTTGTATGAGCACTAATGAGCTTATGAATCAAGTGTCTCATGTTCCACATGGCAGTCATGATAGAATTAACACACAATTGTAAATTGTACTTGAGTTGTAGCATGTTTATCCCCCAAAAACGTAAAAGCAGTAAAATGGGGTCGTGAAACTCACCTGATAGAGATATATGTGTTCTAGTGAAGCTGAAATATGATGCAACTATCATCCATACAGAGATTGCCTTATGATTATTAGGGACATAGTAAGTTGTACATTCGTTTATTATGCAAATCGGGCACCCGTTATTGTGAACCATAGCTTTAATAGGTGTGGTTCATGTTTATTAATATATTATCATGTGGAGTGGACCCATAGGGGCCCCATGTAGGGTCATGGGCCACATATTGTCCCTAATCTATCACGTGTGGTTGATTTATCACAAAACGAGTACTTTAACATATGTTTAGCCATTTAATATGCCAAAACTAGTGTTAACATGTGTTTTTGTTCAACTAACATGTGTTAATCGGTGGTAGCCGATTATATCACACATTGTGGCATTGTGATCGATCAATTAGAGGACTAAAATTGGTTGATAATAACTCGACAAGGTACCTTCGACTTATTTCAAGGTGTTAGTGTGTGATTGTGTTGGAAGCCGATTATACACCTTGTTTAGGAACCTTTATCTTGAAACATAAACTAAACAAGTTTTAGTTATAAAACCGATTCATAGTTGGTTAGTTATGTGAGGTTTTTGATCCGAAAGATTTATTGATGCATAGCCGATTGTTTAGTGTTCCCTTGACATGGTGATCGATCATATACATAAGTGAAACAATGTGTGCATTATGCTTTTAAGTTTTAACTTGTGATCCTTGCATTTATGTTAGCCGATTACTAACACTACTTGCGGGCTGATTAATATGATCAAAATGCCTTGATTTGGGTTCACAATAGGGCCGAATGATTATAGTCTCGAAGGAGAGGGTGGGTTAGTTACCTTACCTAGTTCAATGTGGAGTCGGTCCTTCTTGCTCCTCTTCTTACTTCGGTGGTGTTCTTGATGTGGCCGAGAGATACAGAGAGTGTATTGTGAGAGTATTGTAAGAATTGGTGTGATTGTTTTCAAGCTTGGAGCTCCTTTATATAGAATCGGCCAAGGTGAGGACAAAATCAAAAAGTGGAAAGGTTTATCATCTTGGTTAGTGTATTGTTTCTTGTTTATGATCACTTAAAGGTTTAAGGTGGAGTGGCATGCCTAGCATTTTGTCCCAATCGACTTCTAGGGTGGTTAAGAGTTTAGGAAAGGGTTGACTATGGTGAGGAATTGTCATAGTTGTCTTGTTTACCAAATGGGTGCAAATGATTAGCTCAACCTCCTTCTAGGTCGATTACATCATGCAAGGGAGTGAGTTGGAAACCAATTCATCCTTGTTGTCTTTGTATAGGATCGGCTATGGGTAGGCTAAGGCGCTAGCATGGATAGTGACACTTCCTTGTTCCAAGACTTGTCTCCATGTGTTCTTGAGTTGTCACTATCGGCCGCAAAACACAAGTAGAGTAGGAATTTTTGTTTGTTTCTAGTTAGGGAGGTGTAGTAGTCTTAGGTAGTTGAAGTGAGATGTCATTTAACTAAATAGGTGTAAGTTTGGATGGTTTAGGATGATAGGGACTTGACATTGTTTTGGAAATCGGCTAGTGTATCCAAGAGGATTTCTTGACTAGGTTATGATCATGCATGGGGATATGTAAGGTCACAAGGTTGGTTACTACTTTAGTATAAATCTTAGGCTTGAAATGAACTTCTTGTTTGCTTGTTGATGCTTCGGCCGAGGACAAAGGAAAGGGAAAAGGTGTCAAAGGTTGTAGGAAAAGTCTTGTCATGTGTGTATATGTATATGTAGTCGAATATGTGTGCACATGGTTGTATATTTGTAATGCCGTGAGTGTATATATGAGTGTGATTATAGTTTTGTGAAATCTATGATAAGTTTGCTTGGTTATTGGTTCTATAACTTATCAAATGTGTGTTAGATATGTTGGTGAGATCTTGGGGGTTAGTCGACACATGCTCATATGGGTGTTCGATCATTTACACAATGCCTAGTTAGTTTGTTGGATAACCTTAAGTCACCTTTGATATAGGAATATCTTTTTGATTGACTGACGTCATGTGTTCAACTAGCTTTCATGGAAGGTCGATGACGACATTAACATGTATTCATTGATTAGTCATGATTTCATGTGATTAAATATCGACATGTGGTGTCGTTTTTGTCAAGGGGCTTAGGTATATACATGTGTTAGGAAACTTTTAGTATCCAAAAGGGCAACATATGTTTATTTCACGGGCCGCGTGGGTGTTGTTTGCATAAATGGGTGAACTTTGTTTGAGTTTTCTGAATAACTCAAGCTTCACTAGACTGGGGGGGGGGGGGTGTATTGTGTCACACCCTCAAATTTCCACCTGCGGAGTTCTACCGCGAGGCGTGTGACACACCAGGATCCAAGTCAACGGTCACAATAAACAACACTATATGAGACATAAGTAAATTCAAAACACAAGTTCAACCATTTTGACATAACAGCGGAAGCATTGTTTTACAAAACGAAACTCAAAAGTATCCAAACTTGTTCGATAACAAAACCATGAGACCTAAACTAGACGCCGTGCAGACGCGTGCGCCTAAGCCCTGAGATGCTGCTACCTTAGCGACCTGAGAAATCATGCCAAAAATGGGTCAACATATAATGCTGGTGAGTTCACAGGTTTTAAGTTTACAATTAGTTTCCATGCGTTGAGCGTTGATCACAAAATACCATGTCATGAGATGCGTTAAACAAACAAACAAGCGTTTCCTACTACTACCACGACTGTGATGCTGAAACCATTACTGACAGCGTTGCTTGTGTTGCTGCCCGTGTTTGAGTTGCTTGTGTTGCTAAAATAGAGACAATATGCACCCGCCCGGCTCCTAGCCAACGGGTGGGGTTTGTCAGGCCCAATAGATCTATCCACATTTCCCCGTTGTGCCCGGCACATTCATGGTTTCCCCCAGGGACTTCCTTGTTTCGTCGTGTAGTCATCAAAAGTGTTGTAATTCAAAAGAGTTGTGTTTCAAAAGCGTTGCATTCCAAAAGTGTTGCTTTCCAAAAGTGTTGCATTCCAAAAGTGTTTCAAAAGCGTTGCGTGTTTATAACAATTTACTTTCCAAAAGAGTTACGTGTTCATAACGAGTAAAGCGTTTCTAAAAGAGTTACATGTTTATACAAAAGCGTTGAGTTTGTTAAATTGCGTGGCATATTTCTCCCCCAAAAGAAAACATATAAAAGAGGGGCCGTGAACTCACCTTAGGTTGCGTTCTTCTTAATAAACCACAGACAATGCAAGTGACAGCCCTAGTATCGGCAACCTATCATTGAATGCATATGAGTACCCGAACTATTGACCCGCATGTCAAATAGTCCCCAAGTGTCCAGACCATGACCAAGTACGTTTTGAAAACACGTTTGACTGTTACTTTGACCACACATACAAGACCCGACATCCCATTGGTGACCCGACGACTCACGTGTTAGCTAAGAGTGAGAAATCATGCAATCACAAGCAAACATGCACTTAATACGCATAACAGTTCACCAAAGTCAACATATAGTTCATATATCGCATATACGAGTCCACACGTGCATTACCGGGTTATCGGACATTCCACAGGGTTCCTAGCATGTTCCTAGGTGTCGTTTCATGTTCGGGATGTCAAACTATGCTTAAATCAGCTAATCACGTGCTTAGACATTAATCATGCAATTAGGAAAGTCAACTAGCAATTAGGATGGTCAACTAGCCATTAGGATGGTCAACTAGCCATTAGGATGGTCAACTAGCCATTAGGATGCTAATTGGCTGATACATCAGGCGATTAGGGGTCTACTCGCCCCTAACCTTTCCTACTCGTCCCTGCATCAGGCGATTAGGATTCCTAATCGCCCCCTGCAGGGCTGTGTCACTTTTTCGCGCGTTTAACCCTCCAAATCAGATCCGAAACATGTGTAAACACCCAATATCAATCCGAACACATTAACAAACATATTTCAAGCAAAACCCCTAAGTTGTCATCATTCTAACAGTCCCGAATGCGAGCGTTTTCCCAAAATAGTAAACTTAACATGTAAACATCACATCAACATGCAAGAACTTGCCCTAAATAGCAAATATCCAGATTTCATCACGTAACCACGTTGTCCGATAGTATCCTACTGCTCTAGCATCATCCTAAAGCAAACCCTAACATCATACAATCGACAACACACCTCATAACATCCTTAATCACTCAAAATCATTCAAATGGGTCAAAACATCAAACATCAACAACACACAACAAAAACCATCCAAACTCCTAGGACATCATCACACTAACTCATAACAGCCATAAACACCTTAATAACACAAGAACAATCATGTCTCAATCATAAAAATCCTACCTTTAATCACATATAACACATATAACATGCATAAAGGTTTGGGTTTGTTTAAAAACGGTTTTTAATGGATTTTCAAAGACAAAAACATTTAGGAATCACGTCTGGACTTTTAGGGAACAAAACATAATCATTTAAAGGTTTGGGTTTGAAGAACACACCTTGGATTTAGGAGAAAATGATGGATAAAGCTTGGAAATGGTTGTTTTGATGTAAAACCGAGTTCCAGAGGGTGTTTGTGTGTTGGGATAGGTTATGGGACGGCTAGGGTTGCACAAATGGTGTTTTAGAGGTCAAGGGTGGTATTTATAGGCGTTTCTAGTCATTTAAAACACGTCAGGTATGTTTTTACATTTAGACGTCGTTTATTGTGACCGTTGACTTGGATCCTGGTGTGTCACACGCCTCGCGGTAGAACTCCGCATGTGGGAATTTGAGGGTGTGACATGTTGTGTGTCCAAAAATGTCTAAATTTGCACATAAAATGACAGTAATAAATGAAATGCGTACAGATGTTGACCTGGATCGTTGGCTGTTGTCACAGATTACGATTAATATTTCTTCCACTATATATAAAGATGTAAATGTAAATACTATTTTTTATTTGGTATATATCTTTGAATTTTGTATGTTTTAAAAATAGATTACATCATCATAAATCATTAACATTGAATTTTGAAAGATAACTATCTCTTCATTTAAAAAAACATAATATATCTTCTGCTTTAAATTGAGATAAATCTTTTAAATTTAAATAAAGTTTTATTGATTTTGTTAATCTCTTAACATCATAAATAGAGACATAACATGACCTTCATAATTCACAAATTCTGAAAAGTTTAATCATCGACCTCCACCTTAGCAGAAGGTATTCTTTAAAAAAATAGTTATTATTTCAATGATAACAAAACATATTGTGTTAAACAATGAAAAGAAAGAAGTTTTCCATCTTTAAGTTGCAGACTTCTCTTTTATGATTTCAAAGAGCATGTAAATTTTTTTTATTTATAAAAAACCAGTTTTCCGTTAGTACCTAAAAAAGCCTTAATCGGTGTGCATACTTAATTATTATAGAAATCTGTGATATTTTTATCATCCATAAAGTATTTGCATAGAAAAGTTTTTGATTATTAGTTTTTTTGAACGGTGAAACGAAACTTTCATTTCACCAACAAAAGCATTACACCCTGAATTGCCCTAGGCATATTTAGCCAGTGGCTACCTGTGTCAACACTTCACTAACTGAAAACAATACAAACGTATTAGAGAATTACCACCTACTGGCACCTGTCCCGTTATAAAACCAATCAGCCGTTATCAAATACAGAGAAATCCCACCAGGACCCTTTATCTAAACTTGACATCTTCGCCCTTTAACCATCCACCAATATGATTCCATTTTGATGTCTTCCATCACAGCTGGTGTAGAAGTGCTCCTATTATTAAAGAGTTTGTCATTCCTTTTCAATCATAGCTTCCAACATATAAGTAGCACCACGGAAAAAACCACCTTCAATTTTTTGTTATAACCATTTTGATTCCAACAGTAGTTCAGCAACTCGTCCAGGGAAGCGCCATCTTTAAGAGCTGAAATTATTAACCACTCCCCCAACGTTCCACCATAACGGTCTCACCCACACACATGACACAAGTACATGCTCCATCGATTCAATTTCCAGCCTGCATCTTTTACAAAGGCAATCACCCACCTGAATCCCTCTATATGTAAGTGTTTCGGCAGTCGGAATCCAATTATTTTGGGCTCTCCATGCAAAACAATTCACTTTTGAGGTCGCTATTCTGTTCCACTTAAACGCTACAACCTATGCCGAAACCCAAGCCATCTTTGACAGGTCATCCCGAACCTCCTTTACCGTAAATTCCACTCCTGCACCTTGACGGGACCATCTCCAAACATCAGCACACTCAAACACCTTCTAATTCTAGATAAGCAGCCACAATTCTTTTGCTTCCTCGATCTCCACAAGCAAAGAAGGAAGCCTACTCAAGGGGATATCCCACCACACCATCTTGTTCATGAATTTATAACATTCCAATACCTTTGGTTCTCTGGCATTACCAAGTAAACAGACAGCAGGGAACCTGTCCCTAAGCCTTGTTTCGCCGCACCACCGATCCTCCCAAAACCTTACCGTGTCTCCTTTCCCCAGCGAACATACGAATTTTGATTCCAAATCCAAACCTCTTTTAGCAAAGTCCTTCTAAAGGGCTGCAATATTGCAACATAATGTTGATGCACTTTATGTGGACGTCACTGTCGAATAGATTAGGGTTGAGTCTTAGTAATGTGTTACATGAGATTGTGGTGATCCATAAGGGCATTTTATGGATCTGACGCATTTGTAAAATATAGGACAAAACACATGTTTACATTCGACCTAAACAAAGTGGGCGAATGTGGAAGTTTTCCACATTCGACCAACACAAATGGGCGAATGTGGAAATACTCCACATTCGACCATCATAAAGGGGCGAACGTGGAACTTGGGTTTTGGACTATAAATAGCAATCTCATGTGTTATTGTTCATTTGGTGATTTGAGTTGGTACTTTGAATGCTCTCAAGGGGGAGGTCATGCCCGACCTCCCCCGGCCACGAGATAGACGTTTATCCTACTGATGACAGTGTCTGTAACCGTTTCTGTATTAATATGAATCTGTGATGACGTTGTTATCGTATATTTCTGTCTCGTCTCAAACATCCCGTCTGAAACCGAGTTGTTTATGTGTAATCGATCCACGAGTTCGGTCCCTAACCGGATTTTCACATAAACCACCATCCGTCTTCTTATACGGAATGAAACCAAGTTTCCTTCTACCCCTTTGAATAGATTTCACAATTTTGCACCACAGTTGGTTAGACGACGATTTGTATCTCCACCACCATTTGGCGAGTAATCCTAAGTTGAGATATTCGAAGCTTCCAACGCCTAAACTGTCACACCCTCAAATTTCCACTGCGGGGTTTTACCGCGAGGCGCATGACATACCAGGATCCCATAGCCATAAGTCATATGAACGAACTCTAAATGCCCAAACCATTTAGTTCGTTTTCAAAAACCAAGTTTAGTTAAGCTGCGGAAGCGTAACCCAAATTAAACCTTTTAAAAACCATGCGCAAAACAACGCGCCCAATTCAAAACCATATGAAAGAAAACGTATAAGCATGATATATAATTTAGGTGTATGCCCGAGACCCAAATGCAGTGAACGTGCAGTGCTTCCTAATCGTGACACCGGAAGCTAACTACCTGCAAAAGCATGTAAACGGTGGGTCAACAAACAATGTTGGTGAGTTCACTAAGTAAAGTCGGTGAGTAAGTAAAAGCGTAGGTTTTCCGAACCACGTAACAAAGTAAAAGCGTCGGTCTCCCAGACCACATAACAACAAGTAAGAACGTCGGCCTCCCCGGCCAGAAGTAAACAGCTAATTCACATGCCAGGGGTAGCTAACCCACTCATGATAACTAACACCGGCGAATACCGAACTACTAATGAACGAGTTCCCACAACAGGGAGTATAGTGCCTTGCGTCATTGCCCATCAACAATGACATACGTTTTAAGTTATTAGTTCACACCCATGCTCCCAGCACGATGTGAGGTTTGTTAAACCTAATAGCGCTATCAACTAGTAACCCGCTTGCCCATCCGGCAATTGATTCGATATTTTGAAGGACTTAAATGATAGGGTTGGTTTAGTTCATCAAGGACATATAGCAAGAATTAGTAACAGTAGATTCACCCCGTGAACCATGCACCCCAAAACCCGGGAAGTGTCAAAGTAGTCCCAAACCGGACTAGAAACGTTAAGTAAGTTGTCTCAACCCGAGACACATGCTTTTGAGAAAAAGTAGTGAAACTCACCTTAGGTTGCAAGTGAATAATCCAAATTCCACAAATAGTTAAGTGCTACCGACTCCCTATTACAAATGTCACTAGGTGAGTATATGTGCATAACCAACACACCATATAACTCGTTTATCCGAGACTTTTAAAAGTTCAAAACCGTGTAGTGACACCTAATGACTCTACATGCACAAGTATGTCCTACGTATCCCGTTGGTGATCATAGTGATTATTATCAGTTTAATACATCAAATACATCTCATACAAGTTTCCATACAAGTTCATGTCAAATACATACCATATAAGACTCCAAATAGTCACATAAAGATCCCGTACACAATCTGCGTTTTTAGGGCAGATTGTGCGCTGTGAAAACGAATTATTTAAAATACTTAACGAATGAATTAAAGTCCCAAATTTTTACTGAGTATTCATGGGGATTCGGTTGCAAATCAATATTTTTGTTTTGTCTTAAAACCAAACACAAAAATTATTAAAATTCGTACAACACAGCTATGTCCAGAAAATTTCCACAACAGATCAGTTTAGTAGAAAAATTCCCAAAAATTGTGTTTTCATCCAAACGGGATGAATCCACTTGGAAAAGCCGAGTTTTTCCAATGTCAACCTACTGTCAAAATTTCAAAGCTTAACTCTTTGTAAATCTCAAGTTATGACCATTTAAAGTTGACCCAATTTACAAATCCGAAAATCTGATATGACCTCTAATCAAATAAAATTCCAAAAACGACTCAAACGATGTCCAAATCTGATGGTTTTGCCCATTATGAAAAGATAAGATCATGTACATTACAATCATGCAAAGAAATCATCAAAAAAATAAATTTAACATCACAATACAGACCCTACAAAACAACCTAATGAATCTGCCAGAAACTGAAACTTGCTCCCCAAGTTACTCACAAACCCTAATCATCCATAATCACATATTCCATGAAATCCTCATATACAATCATGTTAAAATCTGTATTCTTTGCATTCCATAACCCTAATTATAATCACATACATCAATTCTCTTAAACCTCCATACAAAACATCTAAGAATTTACACAAACACATACACATGTGATTCATATTCATAGAGTTTCTAGGGTTTTTAAAAGCTTTTCAAAACATTAACAATTATCATAAAACTTATAAAAATTATACCTTTCAATGCAAGAATTCCTTAATGTTTAGAGATTCCACCCAACACCACTTGGATTAATCAAGAGAATTTGTTGTTTGATTGAAATTGAGAGAGAGTGGGGGTGGGGGATTGTTTACGGCACAAAGGGTTGGGGGGTTAGGGTTTATTATTTTTTTTGTTTCCTAATTATAAGAAAGCTTGGCTTGTTGCCCAAGCAATTAGGTTTTAGGGCCCTTTTAGCCCACTAATTGGACCCGTTAACATATGTTTTAGCCCAATACCGGACCCGATAATATTAATCACCCTAAATTTCATAAAAACCATTGTTTTTATCATCTCATAACATATTAATCATAAAGTGCACGTATTTTGCATGATTTACATATTAACTATCAATCAAGTGGTAATTCACGTAAACATGTAATCCACATAAGCATGTAACTTCACGTTCATCATAATTCAACTGTACACATTATTATGTATGCCAGATAAATCACCAACGCTTGGGATACAGGACTCGTGTGTGCATTGTGATGATAACTTTTCTTATTATAATGTAACATATGTTATTATCACATAACATATGTTATTACCCTATAACATATAGGAAGACCTTCCTAACTAACCCTAGTCAAGTGTTTAGTCACGTATGCACATGCACGTTAACTAGAGTTCAGTTAAAGTAGGAACCTGAAAATGCGGGGTTACCCGAATTTGAGCCCCCCCAAAGAAATCTTCTACGTATCCCTTGGAGTGTTTTAAGGACCCCTGCAGGTGCTTTAAAAAGCGAAAGAATATAGTTCTGGACTGACCCATGGACTACCTTAACCAATACAACCGTCCCAACGAAAGACAGTGTAACACCCGCCAATTTTCCAAGTCAATTCGTACACTTACTAAACGAGTCTTTATTTTTGTTAATGTGCATATATTTATTTTCTCCTAACTTATGCATGGAAAAGAAACATGATAATCAAGAAAGCATGACCTTACACCAATAATATTAACATGCTATGACACCTTGATTAGAATGGAATCAACATGAAAGACTAATCATGAAAGTGGTAAGATTCCTTTTGTTATTAAAACCCATGGAAGATTTCCTTCCCAAATTGCACAAATCCTTTCCCTTTCTTGTCTTATAGTCGTCGCCCCCCAAACACCCTACACCAAATCCTTTTTTTACTAAACTATCATGCCTAATCACTTGAAAGACCCTTGAATTGTCACATTATGGAAAGGAGATGACACATAATCATGTGATTAGTCACATTATGTAAATATGGAATCAACATAATCTAGTGTTTAGTCACCTCCTTTTTGGCTAAATTTGACCACTAAATCCTTTGATTAGAAAAACATCAAATGAAAGACTTAACATAAATTCAGTAATATTCCTTAAATCATAACAAACCATGCTAGTTGACCTTCCCCATTTTGAAGCCTCCCACCTTCCTTCCCTCTTCCTCTCTCTTCGTCTCTCTCTCCCTCTCTCCCGACATGTATGAACTGCCCCTACCTTTCCATACACAATTCACATCAAATCTTTCTAATATGATATGCTTACTTCTAACCCAACACATCAAATCCTAGAAAGACTATACACTAGTTTAGTAAGATTTCTTAATCACTTGGAAACATAGAAGATTACTTAGCAAAACTAATGTGATCTTGCCCCTAACCTCGATTAATGTGAGCCGCCCCCATGTCCATGTGTAGTCATTTCACCATCTAGTTAAACTGAACATCATGATTATGCTGCAAGTCTTGTGTTATGTCAAGTTAATTCATATGATTATACATTAGAATGGTTAGATTCCTTAACACACCAGGATCAAGACTAGTTGACTTTCCCTAAATAACATAACCATCCTAACCCCCCACCTCCCTCACTCATTGTAAATACATGGTGACCATGACTTAGAAACCTTCATACACCACAAACTCACACTTTCACATCCTCTCCTCCTCTAATTATCGGCCCACACACACCAACACCCATCCCCAAGGAGAACCAAGATATCTAGTGGCTTGCACACCTCCATTCCTTCCTTATTCGACTAAGAGGTATAGATCTAGAACCATTCATTTTATTATTACATTAACATAACAAAGTTCACCCAAGTTAATAAACATAAGCTTTTAGAGACCAAAACTCTAATGTTTTTATAATAGAAAAGTCTTGGATAAATGATCATGTGTATAGTTGTTGGTATGCTTCTATATTGTATATGTATGTGTGTATGCGTGTGTTTAAAAATATAATATGTATGTATGCGTGTTTTTATATAAAATATGTATGTGTGTAAGAACAATGTTGTGTATAGGAGTGTAATGACACCATGAACGTGAGTGTTTATGCGAATCAAGTGGAACATATACATATATGTGTGTGTATGTGTGAAACTTCTATGAACATAAATATTTACGTGTGTGTGTCAAGTGCATGAATATACATAAATGTATGTATGTGTGTGTGTGTGCGAGTGATATGTATATATATATTACATAAATGTATGAGTGTGTGCGTGTATTATTATATGTATATGTGTGGTGTATACATGAGTAGTATGCTAAAAGATATAATAACTCTAATAACTATAATGAGATAAAACATACCTTTTTCTAAAGATAAAAATGCCTAAACACTTTCATAATGTCATCACGGGTCATTGAGTTAACAAATTTTCCATAAGATGGGTGAACAACTTATGCAATAAACCATCGAACCTAGATCTAAGATGCCTTTTGTACATAGAACACGTGTAGGTTGGATCTTTAGTATCCTGGGATTTACTTGGCTAACTTTCGCACAGACTTGAGGTGAGTTTCGTGGCCCTTTTTACTATTTTACTGTTTTACAACTTCGGGGGAGAAACATGCTTGAGACCTACATTTGTACATGATAACAATATGTGTTACATGAGTTAGACAACATTATCACAACAAAGTCCCCGGACAACCATAACCATTAACTTAGCATTAAGCCATGGATCATATGAATAGTAGTACTCTTTGGGTTGAAACCCCCTTTCATGGTTAGTCGCGCTAACCTTGACTGCTATCAAATGATTGTATATAATCCATGTTTTTCAATGTTCTGTGATAAGGGATTGGTTGGGGCGTACAAGGAAGTCGGGGTTTGGATATGGGGCTCATGGTAACTATATTTTTCATGGACACAGACAACCAAACTTTCTTGAAAACACACTGTGTTATCGAGTCATTAAAACCTACGGACTCACCAACTTTTAGTTAATGATTTTAAGCATGTTTTTCAAGAATCAAGTAAGGATATTAATGTAGATGCACGTTTTGCGACTAGTGATTGGATTAGGTTGTTTAACATGTGTTAGTGAAGATTCTGAAGTGGGCGAATGTGAATAGAATGGACGAAGGTGTTTATGTTTGGACGAAGGTAGAAGTCTGTTGGACGAATATGGAATGCTGACAGGAAGAAGACACGTTCGTACCTTACTAGTGGGCGAATGTGGACTATGTCCACATTCGCACCAACACTCTGTGCGAACCTGCAGTATATATATATATATATGTTTTGGTCATTTTTATGTTAGAGAGAGTTTTAGAAAGTGAGTGTAGAGAGGTCAGGTTCAGGTCTAGATTGTGAATGTGTGTGTGATCATTAGATTAACGTGTTAAGTGATTGTAAACAAGTTTTATTGAAGTTAATCTATGAAAAGGTGATTAAAATGATGTCTTACGTGTTTTGATTTGCATATTATCATTTTGTTCATATCTAGGGTTTCCGCACCTGGATTTGTGACTTGTATGATCATTACTTCCTGTTTTAGCTAAATTCTTTCAACTACAAAGTGGTATCAGAGCCATACGGATCATACAACAACAAAATTGATAATATCAGAGCTGATTTGGACTTAATTTTGATCAATATTCATCTGTTTTTGATTGAAAATGGTTTTTGAGTGATTTTCAAGGATTTCGAATTGAATTTGTGGATAAAATCATGTTTTCCAAGAATTAAAGTTGTTCCAAATCAATTCCGAATCAAAACCTGATTAAGATCATCAAAATCTATAAACTTTTGAAAATTTCAGATCAAAATAACCGTTTTTCAAAGTGTAACCGTTTTTCAAATAAGAAATGGGCGAATCTAGACCACAGTGGGCGAACCTGACCTTCCTAGGGCGAATCTGAGGTAGTTTTGGACGAACCTAGAGTGTTGTGTTTGAATTTTCAACATTCGGGTGACCATTTTTACTTTCGGTGGATCGCGCGGGCGAAGGTGAAAATATTGTGGGTGAACGTAGTATTTGCCGGGCGAAAGTGGAAAAGAGTTTGGTGTTTTCTACATTCTGGTTCCTGTTCTACATTCGGGTCAATAGTAAAGGGCGAAAGTAGCTCCATTTGGACGAACGTAGGACATTAAGGGCGAACGTAGACTTGTGTTTGGAAAATTTTCTAAGTTTAGTATTTTTCGAAGTCCGTGAACATCAGGTGGAATTTTCCGACTACACCGAGACCAGCAACGACACAACAATAACAGCAAGTGACGATGGACCCATGGACAGTGGCAGCCCAGAAAACGAGCACTCAGTCTTCGCAACCGATCAATTATATAGCGATGACTAGCTCGATGCCTCAGAGTGTTGCACCTCAACCACCACAACCTGTGACAGACTATTGGGGAGTAGCAGCCGCGGTGGTAAATACTCAAACTACCAATGCTATTTCTACACTAATAAATGACTTATCTTCAGGTAGCGGGAATCGTCCACCCAAGCTAATGGAGATGCAGGAGTATAACCAGTGGCAGAAGAAATTCAAGATCCATCTGGAAGGCATGGGGGTAGAGGGCGCAGAGGCGTGGCGAATGATAGCTAAAGGTTATGTTGCACCAGTTCTGGAGAACACTGGTGAACCAGTTCCTTTGGAGAGTATGTCAGATGAGGAGAAAAAGAAATTTGCTGTAGAGAAGAAAGCATACTCCCAATTGACTCAGGCGATCACAAACGATTTACTACATCAGTTTGGAACGTGTACCACGTCGAAGCAATTATGGGATGTGCTCAAGAATCGTCATGATGGGAATGAAAAGACGAGAAGGTTGAGGATGGAGGAGTTGAGAAAAGAGTTTGAGAATTTTACTTATGTTGGAAATTAAAAGAGTTGACTCCTAGATATTGTCATTTACTAACTGAATTGTCTAGTTATGGTATACAGATTCCGATGACAGACACGGTGGACAAGTTTGCAGATGCTTTACCATCGTACTGGGATCAGCATGTTGAAGTTCTCAAAGAGAAGGATGCTTACAGATTTTGGACGATCAACGAGTTTGTACAGAAGCTGGAGAACAAAGAGCTCGAGGAGAAGAGGAAAGCCAAAAGATCTCAGATTCCTCAGAATCCAGAGTTATACTTTGGTGGTGCTTCAGCAACAGTTGGAAACTCGAGTGCAGGTGGAACAGTGGCACCCCACATTGCTTGTATTTCTAATGTCATGGAACCACCTAAACCAACCATCAACTACATCGCACAAACCTCATCCTACTCACAACCATCATACACACCACCACCACAACAATACACTAATTCTTATATTTCACCATTCTCTCCGATGCAGCAAGCAGCATTCTATACTGCTAGCCAATCACAATAACCACCTCAACAATCACAATACATGAATCAAATGACTCAACCCAATCAGCAACCGGTGGTTTTAGAGACTTCCAATTTGGGAAATGTTACTGTGGAGGTTGCTCAGCAACATATTGCATTATTCTCTGCAATGGTTTCATCATATAACGGGTTGGTTGCAAGTCAAATTGGGAACAATAACTTGACCAATGAAGACTATGCACAAATCGACAAAGAGGAGATGGAACTGATTGACATTCAGTGGGCTTTTGTTAGTATAATGAGAAGGGCAACTGAGTTTATTGAAAAGACGGGTAGGATTGATTTGGGAACTTCTCCTAACACAACCTACGGTTTCAACAAGGAGAAGGTGACATGTTAAAATTGTGGAGGTAAGGGTCATTTCAAACGGGAATGCACTCAGCCACCAAAACAAGGTAACAGAAACCCTTTCAACTCAAACTATCAGAACCGTCAACAACAGAACCAAAACCAAGTTTCTTTCCAAAGTAACAACAACTACCAAAACCGACAAAACACCTCAAACAACAACCAAAACAGACAACCAAACACAACCAACCAGAATCAAAACCACTCACCAAATAACACTAACAGAACAGTTATACCGATCACTACACCAAATGAGCAGCCACAAAATAACAATCAAGCTCTGGTGATCCAGCAGGATGAAAGGTTTGACTGGTCTGGGATGCAAATTGGTGTTGAGGAGATCACAACTGGTGGGAATGTGGCTTGTGTTGCCCGACAGGTTAATACTGAGGAGTCGGTAATAGTTGATCAGGATAAAGAAACTGAGAATGAAGTTGATGAATCTGTGGAAGAGGTGGAAGTGGAGACGGAGCCTGTTGAGGGTCAAGCTGAGGAAGCAAGTTCTGGAGTAGTGATTGACACAGTTTCTGATGTTCCTGAGGAGTGTGAGTCTGTTTATTCAGATTCAGACAGTGAATCAGACACAGAGGCGAGTGTTACATCGTTGGATGATGAGATTGATCAGCTGCTAGCCGAAGCAGATTTTCTGATGACGAGGAAGTCGTGCATTGTGGATGCCGCTTTCACCAGAATCAATTATTCGAAGTTTTTCGCTGGAAAGGAAGCTCATTTTGCTTTGTGGCCATGACAGATCCTCCTAAACAGGTAAGTTCAGAATCTAGCATTGATGTTACTAGTGATAAATACTGTGGAACTTGTGATAGATTGACAGAGGAAAACAAAGAACTTCGCGTTCAACGTGATAGTGCTATCATCAACTGTCAATCTACTCGCAAAGAATTGATTGCTTTTAACAAAGTACTTGATGGATATAAAAAGGACATTTCCGACCTTAAAAATACTCTTTCATTAAAACAATTAGCCATTAATAACTATATTAATGAAATTGAGAACACCAAGTTGGAAATGGCCGCCATTAAGTGTTTTACTGAAAAAGTTAATAAGAAATTGGAGAGTTATAAGCACATTGCTTATGTTGTAGACCACATCATTGATGATCAAACCACTAACTATAAGTCTGTGCCATCTCCGGTGCTCTTTGAAAATCACAACTGTCATCAAGTGACACCGGAGAGCTCGGTAAAATCAGACTCATCATCGGAAAATGAATCCAATACCTCAAATGTTGGTGATCCTCATTCCGATGTGAGGCCGATTTTAGGTTTGAATGATGAAGGTGTTACAGTTGAAAATGTCGATTCAGACTCTGAGAGTGATGACTCTGGCAGTTACCAAAGTGCTAATGAGTGTGATATTTCAAAAGAGAATCATATCATTACTACTGAACCAGTGTCATCGTCTCAGCATGTGCATCCGATGGCTAATGCACATCGTGAGAAAAAATCTGAAAAGAAAGAAATTAAGAAAGAAGTTAAGAATGAACCGAGTGACAAACCAGTCAAGGTGTTCTATCGGATGGAAGGATCCGATAAAATCATCTCTGACGAGGAATATCCAATTAAGTTTGCCAACTACTCTAAAATTGATAAAATTTGGCAAGAAAGCACTATTTGGTTTCCAAAACATGAGAGAACAAATGAAATTCCACCGGCAATTTTAAAGAAATTGTATTTGGATGTTCCTCAAGAACCAAAGGTTCATGTCACAGAGTTTATTAAGCCCAAAAACAAAGCAAACGGTTTTCATGAGCCTGCATACTCAAAAGGGCCACTCCCTGAGAGTTTGAGGAACAAACAGTATAATGATCAATATCCTGTTCGATCATTTGCTCAACCGAATGCTCCAAATATTTTTGAGGAATACCGTGCATGCTTTAAATGCGGGGAGAGAGGGCATTTACTTGCTCACTGCCCGTATGTAAGGCATAAGAGGCACGAAGTTGAAGTTAGGCAATCCATGAGGAAACCGGTCGATCATCATTATGTTCCACCACTTAGATGTTTTGTTCCTCAACAACAACAATTTTTTAATCAAAACAATTTTTATCAAACGAGGAACAATCGTCCTTTTCAGTATGATCGTCGAAACCGGATTGCTATGGAGAATTCATGGAGAAAACCAGTGGTGAACACAACTAATGATAGGCAAAGGGTTCCACCAAAACCTATTGTCAAGTCAAATGTTGGACCTAAATTCGTTAAATCAGAGAAGGTACCCAAGAAGGTTACATTTGTTAACAATGTTCAGAAACCGACTGAGACCCCAAAATCTCAGATTCGTATCTTGAAACGATCTGAACAATCTTGGACACCAAATGGTTCTCCAGGTGCCTCAACTTCAAAATCAAATGAGAAAAAGGAAAATGTTTTGAGTGATCCCAAAAAGATCGATCCAAAACAAAATGCTGAAGCGAATGTTTCTTTGAACGATGATATTCAAAGACCCAAGACCTCTCAGGCTTGGGTCCCCCGAAAGAACTAACTGTTTTACTTAATGTGTGCAGGGAGCTTCAGCTGGCCCTATTAGCAGTCTCTGGATTGTTGATAGTGGAGCTTCAGGCCACATGACCGGGGATCTAGCGTTATTGTTTGATGTCAAGAACATTAATGGTGGATATGTTGCATTTGCCGGGAACAAAGGCGGATATATCACTATGGAAGGGAGTGTGAGTAATGGGATTGTAAGCTTTGAGAGAATTTCATATGTGAAGCAGATAGATTATAATCTGTTGAGCGTCAGTCAAATCTGTGATAAACAATTCACTGTTCATTTTGATGACAAATCCTGCTACATTCTCAAACCAGGCTTCAAAATTCCAAAAGAGTGGGTAATGTTGAAGGTACCTCGCGTCAACAACCTTTATATTCTTGATATGTCCAAGGCAATGACTACCCAGGGGCAAATAACATGTTTTCTATCAAAGGCGACCGAGAAAGAATCGATAATGTGGCACCGAAGAATGGGGCACATTCATTTGAGGAAAATGAATCATCTTGTGAAGAATGGACTTGTCGATGGAGTGAATGTGAAGCATTTCCATTTGAATGACAAGTGCGTGAGCTGTAAGAAGGGGAAGAAACACAGACAGTCCCACAAAGTGAAGAAAGTTAACTCTGTTGAGATGCCACTTGAGCGATTGCACATGGACCTATTCGGACCTGTCAAGCGCAAAAGTCATCTTGGGGAGCTTTATTGTTTAGTTGTCACTAACGACTACTCAAGATTTTCATGGGTGATGTGTTTGCAGCATAAAAGTGACACTTTTAACAACTTGAAAGTTCTGTTCAATCGATTGGAAAATCTCTATAATCTAAAGATAAAAAGAATTCGGAGTGATAATGGGACGGAGTTCAAAAATGCCAAGATGGATGAACTTTGTGAAAACAAAGGAATTCATCATGAATATTCGGCTCCGTACACCCCACAACAGAACGGTGTTGCTGAACGCAAAAACAGGACTCTAATTGAGGCGGCAAGAACAATGCTAGCAGACTCGAATCTTCCAGTAATGTTCTGGAATGAGGCGATTTATGCAGCAAATTATACACTCAATCGGGTTTTAACGGTGAAGAAGTTTGGTAAAACTTCTTATGAGCTGTTACACCGACGAAAGCCGAACTTAGAGTATCTAGAACCTTTTGGGGCACCATGCACGATGTTGAATCCAAGCGAGAAGTTTAGTCCGAAAGCTGAAGAAGGATACTTTGTTGGATATGCAACCCCGCTTAAACGGGTATACAACAAGCGAACTCGTCAGGTGGAGGATTGGGCTAACGTAGAAGTTCAACGGTATACTCAGAATGTGCAAGGGATAGGTCCTGATTGGATGTTTGATTACAAAGATTCCTTTGAATCATTCAATCTAGATAGCTGGGTTGAAGAAGCTGTTATTAGACTACTTTACGAGTAAGAAAACGCGGCGACTTCACCGCTGGTGCGTCCAATCACCGTAAATCCCCCACCAGCTTCTAATGATACCAATGTTCCTGTACCAGAGGAAGAAGTGTTTCAAGAAGCTTCTACAACTTTAAATTCTTCAGAGTCAGAAGATGATGAAATATTTGAAGAAGTTATTCTTGAAAATGCAACAGAACCAGAGGCACTGCCAGTGAACCCAAATTCAGATGTTGCTTCATCGTTTAACACGGGTCATGATCTGGATGCTGTAGAGAACTTGACTATTCAGACGGGAGTTACTGTACCTGAGCATCCGGAATCTCGGATTCACCGTATTCACCCGCTGGAGCCAGTTATCGGTGATCCTGGAAGCAGTGTGATGACAAGAGGGCAGCTGCGAAGTGTTAATTCGCCAGAGAGTTTTGGTGCTTTAGCTTTATATGCCAAAATACAAAAATCTGGTAGTCAAAATGATTGGTCGTTTGCATGTTATGTGTCACAGGTCGAGCCAAGGACATACAAGGACGCTTTGCTGGAGGACGCCTAGGTTGAAGCAATGCACGAGAAATAGATGCTCAGCCTGAAATGTCCGATTACGGCGCTGAAGTAGTGAATCTGCACTCCAGAACCCGCCAACGCTCGTGAGAGAAGACAAAATTGTTTCAAGCACCTATGATACTGATCTTTTTTTTTTCTTTTTGGTTTCCTTACATTTCAGAAATTGGGGGTTTGGACCCTCACTGATTTACCTCTTGGTAGAAAGAAGATTGGCACCAAATGGGTGTTTAAGTATAAGAAGGATGATCGTGGTGTCATTGTTCGCAACAAAGCCAGATTGGTCGTACAGGGTTTCCATCAAATCGAAGGGATTGATTATAACGAAATCTATGCGCCTGTAGCACGCATTGAGGCAATTCGGATGTTTCTTGCGTTTGCTTCCTATAAGAAGTTCAAGGTATATCAAATGGATGTTAAGAGCGCATTTCTGTACGGGAAAGTCAAAGAAGAGGTTTATGTCGGGCAGCCACCAGGCTTTGAGACCCTATCCACCGGGATAAGATGTATGTACTAAACAAAGCGCTGTATGGTCTGCACCAGGCTCCAAGACAGTGGTACGAGGAGCTGAGTACATACCTCCTGGCAAAGGGATTTAAGCGCGGACTCGTCGACTGCACCCTATTCACGAAGAAATCAGGGGATGATTTGCTTTTAGTGCAGATATACGTTGATGATATAATATTTGGCTCAACTAACGAACTTTTATGCAGGGAGTTTGAAACTGTCATGCAGGAAAAGTTTGAGATGAGTGCAATCGGGGAGATGCAGTTTTTCCTAGGCTTGCAGGTGGACCAAAGACCCACGGGGATCTTCATTCACCAGACGAAATACGTATCCGAAGTCTTGAGCCGGTTCCAGATGGAGGATTCCAAGCCGATGGATACCCCGATTCAACCCAATCACGGGATTGGAGTGGACGCTAAGGGGGAGCTGACGGACCCGTTTACATACAGAGCAATCATCGGATCTCTGATGTATCTTACTGCATCTCGGCCAGATATTATGTTCGCAACGTGTCTTTGTGCTCGCTATCAATCGAAGCCGAAACAAAGTCATCTGACGGCGGTCAAGCGTATCCTTAGATATCTGAAGGGTTGTCCCTCGAGAGGACTTTGGTACCCTAATGATGATGATTTTGATTTTATCGCTTTTAGTGATGCAGATTGGGGCGGCTGTGATAAGGATAGCAAATCCACTACAGCTGGATGCCAGTTTTTAGGGAGCAGGTTAGTCACCTGGCAATGTAAGAAGCAGACTTTGGTCGCGCTGTCTACTTGTGAAGCCGAGTACATTGCAGCCTCGAGTTGCTGTTCGCAAGTGCTCTGGATCCAACAGCAGATGGTGGATTACGGTTTGCAGTTTCTTAAAACCCCTATACACTGTGATAATGAAGCCGTGATCGCATTAACTAAAGATACGGGCAATCATTCTAAAGCGAAACATATCCGGATCAAATACCATTTTATCCGTGATTGTTACGCTAAAGAATTGATAGATATGGTCAAAATCCATACTGACTATCAACGTGCAGATTTGTTTACAAAAGCTTTTGACAGATCCCGATTTGAGTATCTTTTAAAAGTTAACAACATAAAGGAAAAACAGGACTAATCAGCACCTCGGTTTATCGCTTTTTAGTTTAAAATTTTCTTTAAAGTTTTTATTTGTTTTTCAGAAAAATTAAAACCCAAAAATATGTTTTACATTTTAGGGGGAGTCATTTTATTAGAAAAACCAAAAACATTGAAAAATTAAAAAAAAGTCATAAAAATTAGAAAAACCAAAAATGATTTCCAGGATAAAAAGAGGAAATGATAGTACATCAGTAGGGATCTGACACAGGCTAAAGACATGTATAGTAATATGAGGCGTGTGTTGATTACGTGTGATGTGCTGATAGGCTTCGTAGACTAAAAATTGCGTGCATTAGTGATACAAACATATTTTTGGCTGAACACCTCATGGGCATATGGTCTTAGTACCGTAATTTCGTTTGATAGGATTGCCAAAATCTGAGGTTTCGGGTCGTTATGTTATGGTTATCCGGGATATTCTGATTAAACTTTTGTCGTATTGATTTACGGACCTAGTTTCATCAGAATATTTGCTAAAAGAGCTTAAATGCCAAAACCGAAAGTTACCGAATTGAGGAACTTTATGTTTTTATTGATCAAAGATCATAATTACATCGTATTGACTTACTAATGCAAATCAGTAGTTGATATCAGCCTCAACCTAGTATATTTGCACATGTTACTCTGCTGCATTCGTGTTCTGACCTGTACAACTCTGTGCTTTATACTTTGTAACTTTTACGGATAACTCTGGCATAATCACGCGGTACGACGAAGCTTTGTGCAATTACTTGATACGGGAGTATGTCGTGTGTGTGGGAACCACAATGTGTTAGTCTAATGCACCTAACTCGTATCATTTTAAAGCATTGCGTAATAGTCTGCATGTGAGCTTATGTGGACCACAATATCAGCAATTGCCGTGTCACATACTGTTTCTAATGATAATATTGAACGAAAAGATCAACGCTGTGATCAGATTTCTCAAACAACTGATATGATCCTCTTACCGGACATCACAAAATGTTTACTGCTTTGTTTACATTGATGCAATTTACTTTTATTGTCAAAAAGATACAAAACCCAAAAAGATTTTAGGTGTGTTTTGATATAAATTTCAGAAAAATCAAAAGTTTTGCATTTCTGCTTTATTTTAGATAACCGACGGTGTTTAATGGTCAATTTCTGAGATTTGATGAAACCATCTGGGCTTTGTATCATTCTAAAAGTGAAATAATGAGTGTTTGAGACTAAACGGGTTGAAAAATATTGAACGGGATTCGAATTCGTGATTTGGCAAAATTTTCAGATTTTTCCATTTCACATTCGCCCCTTAAATGGGTCGAATGTGGAAAAATCTCTACATTCGTGTGTTTTTAAATGGGTCGAATGTGGAAAAATCTCTACATTCGAGACCTTGTTGCCTTGATTCCTTTTGCCTTTGTTTATTGATCCTTGTTGATTCCTGATCATTTTAATTCAATTTTTACAGGTAATGGACACGTAAACAGATCAGAATTGGGAGTTTAGGGTTACGAACCCTAGGGTTATTAAACTGCACATTTTGGACTGTTTTTTATGAGTGTTCTTGTTAGGGATTCAATTATCATCAGTTTTAGGGGGAGAATATACAAGGAATTAGATTAATAACATGTTTAGGATGGTTAATCGATTGTTCTTTGGTTAAAACCCTAATTCCTTTTTGAAAACTGATAATAATTGATTGAAAATGCAAATTGATTATAGACGAATGTTATTCGGTCATGTTAGGATACAAACAAATCAAAATCAGAGGTTTAAAAACAAGTTTGCAGAATTTTGAATTTTAGGGTAAAAGAGTTTTACATTCGTCCCTCTCAAAACAGGCGAATGTAGAACTTTGAGGGCGAATGTGTTATTATTTGGACGAATGTGACTTCTAATCAGATAAATTCCACATTCGAGCCAAAAAGTTCATCTTCGTACCTTAATTTTCACTTTCGGCCTTGTAAAATTGGGCGAATGTGGAATCTGTGTAAACCTAAAATTTGTTAATTTTTGTCGTTTTTGTGTTTTGACGTGTTTTTCTGACTTTTGATGTGCAGATGGTTGAACAATCTGAAAATGTTGAGATACCAGTGGAGAATGTCGTACCAGGTCCAGTACCAGAGGCAGAAAACATTCCACAAGGATGGCCGTTTGAACCTACGCATAACTGTTGTGCGTATGTTGGCGATGTGGCAAAAAATACTAAATTTTCTGGTATTGTGGAGTTCTTAAGGCGAAGCAGAATCATTCATGCCTTAGCCACACCAGCTATTATTTACAAAGATATCGTGGAGGACTTTTACAAGAATGCGAGATATGATTTCTGGGAAGATCAAACCATTATCAGAAGCAAGATTCAGGATATGGAGATGTTTTTGACTGAAGCAGATATCAGAGAGGCTTTGCAGATCAAGTTTGAGACTAGTACTGATCCCAGAGAGGTTTCATGGACAGAGCAGAAAGCTTGTTTTCTCAGAATGAAGTATAAAGGTCCTATCACTGATGGTGCAATGCACAAGGGAAAACTAAGTGTGCAATTCAAGTATTTCGCACACGTGATTATACATGTGTTTGGGTGTGTGAGCGGTGGATATGATGTAATGAGGAAGAGCCTAAGTTCATTAATGGTTGCGTTAACACTTAACAAACCATTTAATGTTTCTGGTATGATTTTTGATCACATGCTCGAGATGCTGAAAGGTTTGAAGAAGAAGCAGTTCATGTTATATCCGAGGTTTCTAATGATGATCTTTGACCACAAGTATTCTAATTTGAGGAAGGATCCGACTATGATTCTAGTTCAAGATCACATGAACATTAGAACACTTGCTAGAATGAAGGGTTATAAAGGTGTGCCAGACAACGAGAAGCCACCTCACAGGAGATTATTTGGTGCTTTGGCTAATCAGGGTTACACTGATCCTGGTTTGAACAAAGCAAGGCACAATAATAGTGACTCGGATAATGATGATCCCTTAGTTTATGCTGATGCTAACACTAAGAGGAAGAGGCAAGTGGTAAATGCTGGGGCTAAATGGAAAGGAAAGGCAAAGGCTGATCAAGGTAGTTCTAAACAACAAGTTACTCGTAAGAAGACAACTGCAAAGAAAGGCACGAGTCTGGTTGATGAAGATTCTGTAGATTCAGAGGAAACTGAAGTTGATGAGCAGTGGGATTCTGAAGAAGAAAGAGTAAAGACCACCAAGCGTAAGGCCACTATGGTTGGTGAGTCTGAATCCTTGAACAAGACTGTTGAGGAAGTGTTACAGACGAAGACTGCTAATGTTGATGAGGGTTTAGGTGTTAACATTGATGATCTTGAAGTAGGATCGACTGTGGTTGTTAACTTACCAAAACCAAAACACAAGTCGATGGCAAAGAAGTCGAGTACTAAACAGCTAAGAGAAAAAGAGATTGCACAGTTGCTTAAAGGCAAAAAGATACCTGACGCAGGTACATCATCAAAGCTATCTTCACCAGTTACTAAGAAACAGAAGAAAAGCAAAGAAGCTGAAGCAGTATCTGTTGATGATTTTAATACTGCATTGGATAATGTGCTTGATATGTTTAAGAATCCTCAAAAGGAGAAGGCTAAAGAAGTTGAAACATCCAAGTCTTCAAAAGTTACTGTTTCGGATGATGTGATGAAACAGGTTAACAAAAGGATGGATGAAATGATGAAAATGATTGTAGCACAGCAAGCTGAGATTAGCAAGTTCAAGAAGAATGAGGAGAAGATGCTACAGATTGTTGTTGCATCCAAAACTAACCAAGATGAGATCGAAAAGAAAGTTAAATAACTTGAAGAAGAAAATAAAGATCTTGAGGTTAAGTGCAACAGGAATCATAGAATGATTAAGATTGTGAAAGCTGACAACAAAGAACTTAAGACAGAAAACAAGCGTCTGAGTGATTTGTTGGATAAGCTATACGGTGAAGCTCCTAAGTTGAAGGATGGAGAGGAGGATAAAGAAAGAGAAGAAGAACAGGTTGATTTCGAGCCTTCTGATGAGGAGAAAGAGGATAATGAGGAGGATGATGAATCAGAAGAAAGTTCTGATTAAGAAGGTAAGAAAGATGACAAAGATGATGATGATGCGGAGGGATCAGGTAGTAAAGATGATGATAATGATGATGAGAGTGATGATGATGATGATGGGGGAGACGATACGAGTAAGTTTACATTTGAAAAGAGAACGCCAAAGAAAGATGCTGGAGAGTCTAGTTCGAAGAAAAAGAAAGGAGGTGAGAATGTAGACTCAGATGAAAGCATTTTCTGGAACGAGAAGGTTAGATCCTTGAATGATGATGCAAAGAAAGTGTATAGAGATATGCTTGAGAGAAGAGAATGGACCATTGAGTTCACATGAAAGTTTGCTGAAATCTTCCAAACGGAAGACATGAGGTATGAACTTGAATATAATGATCCAGACTTGGAAGAGGGTGAAGTACCTGCTGCTGTTGCCAAAGAAATTTTGGAGGGAATAGCACAGCGAGTAGGGAAGTCGTTGGAAGAGATTATGATGGATCAGTCGATTCCAGATATTCCTGAAAAGGATATTGGAGATCACTCTGATGATATACAGACACGTGAAATGGAAGAGATAGAGATTGAGGATATTACTCACGAGGAATATCCACAATATTTCAGGCAGAATGATGAGAATGTGGTTTTCCCAAACTTTACTGAGATACCAAACAGACTTGCTAGAAAGAAAGCAGAGAAGAGAAGTGAGGAGTTTGTAGAAAAGGTGTTTGGTGATAATCAGCAGAAACCTTCTAATCAGAATGATGATTTGAAGACTTTATTACAGAAATTGAAAGAAACTGATGATAAACGACCAAAGCCTGAAGCTCAAGGTGGTTTTTACAAATATCACAACGAGAAGTTCAAAGGCAGAGCTCTTGGTTGGAAGTATCTGGGGAGATTGAAATGTTTAGCAGTCAAATGGGAATCATAAATCTTGTACTTCTACAGATTTCATGATCTTTTAACTCTACCATACTGGGCGGTCAGAGACATTTGCTGATTCCCTATGACTGGAGCTTCTGTTAATAACACGGCTGTTGGTTGGTTTGGGAAAGCAGAACAAAATGGAACATGTTTAAGCCACAGTACCCTAGAAGGAAAGTTCATCGAGATGTTGATCCGAGAACAGGAAGGAAAAGGGTTACATTGATATATAAAGCGCCTGAAGTGATGAAAAAGATTCCATTAATGCCTTTACCTCAACACTTCAGTGCTGACTTTATATTTTGGTATTATGATTGGAGGAAGGCAGAGGCGGTGATTGTGTTAAGAGACGGAAAGGATAAATACAAGCATGTCTATGTATTTGATCCTATGTGGCTGATTAATTGCACGTTTGAAGATATCATCATGCTTTTCTACAATCCGATACATTGTGATCCCAATGATGCAGATCAGGCAAAGAAGTATCAGCAAGTTGTTTGAGTTTGCTTTTCATATGACATAAACTCTGGAAGCAACTTGAATACTAAGCTGGGTAAGATGGTGAAGATGGCTGATGTGCCTAAACCGGTGAAACGTAAGCTGGAGCCTGAAATGACTAAAGATCAGAAAAAGCAACTGAGAATCAAGATTCTGAACAAGATCATGGACGAAGAACGAAGACAATCCAATCAATAGTCGAGGGGGAGTTTGTAGATGCACGTTTTGCGACTAGTGATTGGATTAGGTTGTTTAACATGTGTTAGTGAAGATTCTGAAGTGGGCGAATGTGAATAAAATGGACGAAGGTGTTTATGTTTGGACGAAGGTAGAAGTCTGTTGGACGAATATGGAATGCTGACAGGAAGAAGACACGTTCGTACCTTACTAGTGGGCGAATGTGGACTATGTCCACATTCGCACCAATACTCTGGGCGAACCTGCAGTCTACATATATATGTTTTGGTCATTTTCATGTTAGAGAGAGTTTTAGAAAGTGAGTGTAGAGAGGTCAGGTTCAGGTCTAGATTGTGAATGTGTGTGTGATCAGTAGATTAACGTGTTAAGTGATTGTAAACAAGTTTTATTGAAGTTAATCTATGAAAAGGTGATTAAAATGATGTCTTACGTGTTTTGATTTGCATATTATCATTTTGTTCATATCTAGGGTTTCTGCACCTGGATTTGTGACTTGTATGATCATTACTTCCTGTTTTAGCTAAATTCTTTCAACTACAATTAAGATGGAAAGCTTAGGAATGCATAAAGAAGGCTTTTGTTTTGTTATTTTGTTGTAGCTATTGAACTCCTTTGTTAAGGCTTGTAATTCGTAATTGACATTATGACCTTATGTGTTTGTGAAATGAATGACATTTAGTATTTCTCATATAAACAATGTTTGTGATCACCATACACGTCTCACCTCGCGTTTCCGCCTTAGGCGGGGTGTGACAGACAATGACCCCGCCTTCCAAGAAGAGAGTTTAGATTGAAACTTATCTATAACCGGCTTCCAGCTTTTGATCTTCTTCGCCTTTTCTACCATAACCTGGAATGCTTCCATAACAATAGTAAACAAGAATGGCGACAACGGATCTCCCTGTCTAAGTCCCCTTTTTTGTTGAAACTCTGCCGTAGGTACCCCGTTAATCCATACCGCCGCTCTACTTGTGACCAACAAGCCCATAATTCAATTTTTCCACTTTGATGGAAAGCCCATATGATGCATTATATTAACCAAAAACTTCCATGAAACACAATCGTAAGCTTTCTCGAAATCAGCCTTAAAGAGTAAAATCTATTTTTTTGACATTTTTACCCAAGAAGCAACTTTATTCGCAATCAGTGGACCATCGAAGATATTCCTACCTTGTATGAAAGCCGATTTTTCACTGGATATAATGCTCCCGAGAACTTTTTTCAACTGGTCTAACACTTTGGAAATTATCTTCCCGATAAAACCGATCAGGGATATCGGCCTAAAATAAGAAAACGTAAGGGGTTCACCAACTTTAGGGATAAACGCCACTGTGGAGGAGTTGCAAAAAGCATGAATAAAACCATGAGTAAAGAATTCATCCATGACATCCCCAACATATTTCTCCATATGAACCCAGTAGTATTTAATAAATGAAAAAGAGAACCCTTTCGGTCCCGGTGACTTATCACCCCCGCACTTCCATACCGCCTCCTTGATTTCCTCTTTAGAGAATGGAGAAATTAAGCTACTGGCTTCATCCGAAGAGAGTTGTTTAAAAACTTAACCTAACATCCTTGGTCTAGAATACATTGGCTCATCAAACTTGTCCCTAAAGATCCCAACCGCCCTATATTTAATAACACTAGGCTCCTCGACCCAAACACCATTGATGAACAACCCATTGATCCGGTTTCTCACCCTCCTACTATTAATTACCCCATGAAAGAATGCGGAGTTTTCGTCCCCGTTCGATATCCATTCGACCTTGGATTTTTGAAGTAGATCCCTAGTTTTATCCCATTTTTTGATGTTCAACTTAGCCTCTTTCCAACATGATCTTTCCTCCTCCCCAAGTTGCTCATTTCAGCAATTCTGCTTTTGGTTATTCATCCATGACATCCCCAACATATTTCTCCCCAAGTTGCCTCATTTCAGAAAGTTATCACTCCAGTATCAATGTCGAACTGTTTGAAGCCTTGCTGGTAGAACGTTTCGTTCACCACTCTGTTGGGCAGAGGTGGATGATAAACACTTAACTGGTCCAAAAATAGTCCAACAGACTATGGACAAGATCTTTCAGATCAAGGATAGATTAAAAGCGGCAAGAGATAGGCATAAAAGTTATGCGGATAATAGGCGAAAGCCTTTAGAATTCCAAGTTGTAGACAAGGTTATGTTGAAAGTCTCGCCTTGGAAAGGCGTTATTAGGTTTTGTAAGCAAGGAAACCTTAGCCCTCGCTACATTGGACCATTTGAGATCATAGCAAGGGTAGGCCCAGTTCCATATCGATTTAAGTTACCGCAAGAACTTTCTGGAGTCCATGATGTGTTTCACGTCTGTAATTTGAAGAAATGTTTGTCTGACGAGATGCTTGTGATACCGCCAGAAGAGGTTAAGATCGATGAAAAATTACGTTTCGTCGAGGAACCCGTCCAGGTTACGGACTGGAAGGTCCAGAAGTTGAGGCGGAGTAATATCAAGTTGGTAAAGGTCAGATGGAATTATAAACGTGGACCAGAGTTCACTTGGGAAAGGGAAGATCAAATGAAACTAAAATATCCTCATTTATTTCCGTCCAAACCGAAATAAGCAATGGTTAGACAAAAATTTCGGGGATGAAATTTCTTAAACGGGGGAAGACTGTGACAACTGCCAAAAATCCAGGTACTATCTGTACATTATAATAACTGTTAAAATAACATAAAAAATTGCTTGCTAGAATTAATTGGTGCTAATTAGAGTCTTTAGAAAATGCATTAGCAAAGTCCAAACAATTTAAAAGATTTATTGGAAATTTTAGGAATTTTGGTATCACTTAGTGATAAATTACCCGTATTGAACATTGTGACGACCTGGTTAACTTTAAAAAGTCTAGTTTTGACCCGTAATGCTTGGTTGGTATGGAATAATATTTTCAGGATGAAAAAATTATTAAAACCAATAAAGACTATGATTGATAGTTTTTAAATCGCTTTGGTCTAATTATTGCGCATTTTAAAGTTTTAATGCGAGTATGAGACCCGGTATGGTAGGGAACCTGGTATGGTAGGGAACCCCCTAATATAATCAAATTAGCTAAAAATGGATATTTTTATTTGGGGAATATTATTATTGGCCAAATGGGTAAAAACCTTAATTATTTAATATATAAGGGTTTTTATAATTATGTGATGTATATGTTTATGTTATAAATGTTATAAAAAAATATAAACACATACACACTCCCAGCCATGACCGGACCCCCCCCCCCCCTTAATTATTAATTTTAGTCTTATTTAATATATAATGATTATAAATTAATAATATCCCACCGATAACCCCCCCCCCCCCCCCCCTCACTCACCATCACTTCCTTCATTCTTACAAACACACCACCAAAAACTCTTCATCTCCTTCCCTCTCTTTCTTCATGGCCAAAACCCACCCCCATCACCATCATCTTCTTGTTTTGCTCATATTATCATGAAAATGGCATCACAAGATTAGATAGATAAGTGTTTTAGGTAATTTGAATCAAAAATCCAAGATTTTTAGAGAGCGAAACAAAGTTGGGAACATCAAAACCCACATTTTTGAAGTGTTCTTCAAGGGTATGTGTCTTGAACAAAAACTGATGTAAAATCTTTATTATTTTCTGATTTTATTAGTTTTTCACCAAACAAAGATGGGTTTTGCAAATGGTTGTATAAAACAAGTAATGGGAATGAGAGAATGAAAAGAGATGGATACGTGTGTGTGTATATATATGTGCCATGAGTATATATGTATGTGTGTGAGTCGTGTGTGTGTGTGGAATATATTGTTTTGTTCATGAGGTGATTGTTTATGCTTAGATACTAAAGATTTCATAACATGCAAGAGGGCTTTCAAGAGGGTTTTGAATCTGATGTAAAATGATTTTTTCATGTTTTAGATGGTCTAGTAAAATGGTATAGGGATGTGATTATTGAAATGTGGCTTGTTTGATCAATATGTTCAAGTGTTGTGCATTGTTTGATTATGTTTTTTGAGTTATAAAAGGGTTTAGGACAGGTCTGATCATGATAATGTTTTGAGGGTTTTGATAAGCTTAAAATAGTATAAATTAGGTTTAAATAGTATCTGTTAGGATCTGAGTTTGATTGTTTTGATTGTTTAGACAAATAATGAAATAAGTGAAGTGAGATATAAATGGAAAGTGCAGCGGAATGATAAACTATAAATCAAAACAAGAGAATAATTGTTTTTAATCGAAAGCATTCATTAGATTGAAAGATTACAATTGTACAATAACTCCCCCTCAGCCTGATCACTCAGAGAATGTTTGTCTTAAGAGAATGACGAGAGTGATAAATAGAACAGTACAATCACTGTTCTATTTATAGACCAAACTAAACCTCTGATGATCACTGCTGACGTCACCTAAGACAGCGACTTCTAACTGACTAACAACATAAAACATCTGCTAACAATAACTACTGTTACATTGAAAACACTACTAATACAAACTACTGTAAAGGAAAACTCTGATGGTCTTTATCATCTGTTGAAACCAAAGTGTTGTTGGTTCAACAGACCTTTGTTCTTCAGTACTTGATCAGCAGTTGTTTCTTCATCAGATCTTTGTCTATCAGTTGTTTGTTCAGCAGACCTTTCAGCAGCAACAGTTGTCTTCATCAGTTGTTTGGTGTAGCAGTTGTTAGGGTCAACAGTCTTTTGGGGAAAGTATCTTGAATCAACTGTTTTATTCAAAGGATCAAAAGATAGAATATTTTGTCTTTCTAATCATCTGTTCTTCTCCAGGTCAGCAGACCCAACAATCTCCCCCTAGAATAGATGATGCCAAAACTTAGCTTTATTCTTGATCTTTATTTCTCATCAGACTTTCTCTAATTTGACCTTTGAGTTGTAATTCAAAGCTCAATGAGAAGAGGTCTTCAGCATCTCTTTCCAGCTCTAGATTCAGCAATGTTTGGAGATCTTCTGCACACAGGCCATGTGCATCATCCATGCTTAGCTTCTGACCATCTGATCTGAGCAGAGTCAATTCATGGGTATCTTTATTTGACTTCCATTTTAGAATTTTAGAATCAGAGGAATGGCTGGGATGCATCTTTATTTTAGATGAGTTTGGTGAAGGAGGTCTTCCAATGAGTTCTCCGAGTCTCTCAATTGTTGGATCAGAGAAATAACAAATTTGGTTAATAAGACCCTCTTTTACAAATGTATCAGCAAACTGTTTCTGTTCTTCTTCTGTCATCTCTTTCTGCTTTTTGAACTGTCTTCTTGCAGCAATAGATAGATCAGAAGTGTCCAATAGGCTGTCTATAGTAAAGGCCTGTAGAGGTCTCTTGGGCTCATCAGCATAGACAGGTTTTCTTGGCAAAGTAGGGTCCTTCTTCCTGTTTTCTTCCAACTTTTTGTAGGTTTCAACTAATCTCAGCTCAGACCATCTAGCCACAGACTTCATCTCTCCATAATCAACAGCTACTATCTCTTGTCTCATTCTTTTAAACTTGAGAGCTCTGGCTGGATCTCTGCCTTTGCTGAAATCAGGGGCAGAGACCTTTGAAGGAGGATTCTTGGCCATTTCTTCAATTCTGATTAGTTCTTCTCTTAGTGCATGAGTGGTCCAGCCTGCAAACTGTTTCTTGTTTGCTTTGTAAGGCATGGAAGCTAAGATCTGTTCAAGAAGAGAATCCCTTACTTCCCTTTCCATGTCACTGCTGAGAGGCATGGAAGACATTGAGTTGCTCAGGGTCTTAGCAAAATCTTCAATCCTTCTCAGTTTGCTAAGCTCTGCTGAATGGATGCCCTGAGCACTCCTGTCATCTTTCCCTTTGCACTTCTCTTTTATGATGGCATCTGCCTGTTCACCTTTGTATTTCAGATAGGTGTCAATGTTTTGGGGAACAGGAAAATTCTTGAGAGATGGGAAAGTTCTTTCTGATGGCTGATCAATATTGTAGAAGGACTGAAGTTCCCCCTTGAGTAAATCAAGTTCAAGAGGATACTTCTCAGCCAATGGGGTGATGGTTGGTGGTGGTCTGTGTGATTTGAATTGGGAGGTGTGTGGTGATAATGATGAGAGTGGAATGGCATTTAAGGGTTGTGTTAGTGGAGTATTGGGTGGTGTGGTGTGGATGTTTTCATCTTGTACAACAAAGGTAGATTTTCTTTTTCTGCTGTACAAGATTTTTGGTGATGGTGATGTTGCAGCAGTGGTTGGGTTAACATCTGTTGGTTCTTTTGTAGAACCAGCAGTTGTTTGGGATTTTGGTTGTGTGGTGGTTGGTTTGGTTGTTGGTTTGGTGGTTGGTCTGGTAGTATCAGATGTTTTGGTGGCAGCGGTTGTGGTATCAGTGGTTTTGGTGGTGGTAGCAGCGGTTTTGGTAGCAGTGGTTTCAGAAGATAGTTTGGATGGTGGTTTCCTTGTATGTTTTGCAGAGATTTTCTTTCTTTTTGAGGAACTCACATCTTCAACTTCTTGCTGTTGTTCCTTCTTTAGCTGAATTAACCTCTCTGCTTTAACTTCCAGAGTGTCAGCCCTTTTAAGCTTGTCTTCAGCAGCCTTATCAGCTTTTTCATTTGCAGAGGTATCAACTTCCTTTGCTTTGCTGGTTTTGGCAGTTTCAGTAGCAGCAGAGGTTTGAGCACTTGGTTGTTGTTGTTTTTGTTGTGCTGTTTGGGTAGACTCTGGATTGTCAGCAGTTGGTTTACCCTTTTGAGAGGGTGGAGAACCAAAAGGATTTAGTTTTGGCAACCTATCTCTGCCACTCTCCCCCTTTTTGGCATCATCAGCTGTGAGTTCATCATCATTTTCATCTCTGAGGATTGTGGTAGGGGCAGAGCCAGTAGTCTTCAGCAAGTGGTCTTTGATCACCATGATATCTGCCTTGGTGTCATTGAACCTGGCATCCACCATATTTCTGATCAAGGTCATGTAAGTCTCTTGTGTCTGATCTGCTAGTTTCCTGTGAGCTATGATGATGGGGGAAACAGATTTCCATAGCTCACTAGCAATATCAGCAGTGGATGGTTGACTTTTGGTAAAGTTTGCCAGAGTGTCCAATATTGACTTGACATCGGATTTGATGTCAGCAACAGAGGTTTCAATGGATTGAACTCTATCCGTCAATTCTTGGTATTTTAATCCATCACCTAAGTTAATAGGATCATCTGAATTCCCACCAGTGGTAGTTTTACCTGGTTCAGTCCTAGGAGGTGAGTCCAGGGAATGAGAACCAGATGCCCCTTGGTCTTGGTTCTGGGGACTTCCAACTGATTTTGGGGACACAATTGTGGCCTCCTCAGTTGTTGCCTTCAAGGAAGTCTTAGCTATGTAACCACTGTCCTGTTGTGAGACAATGGTCTCTACACCAGTAGTGGCTGCTTCACTTGAAAACTCACCAAGAGTTGCATTGAACTCTGGGAGTGTACCCTCCTCTTCTGTTTGTGGGTTGGCAGATTGATTTTTCTCAGGCCTAGTCACTTGTGGAGGTATACTCTCAGTGACAGGTGAAGGAGAGGAACTGGGATTATCCTGAGTTTTATCAATTGCCTCAAACAGAGGTTGCATGGTTTGGGGGACATGTTGTGGTGAAGGTGGAGGAGTAAGAAGAGAATTAGCCCTGGGAGATGGACTTGTAAACATATGATCAAGTGACTCATATGCTTCAGTATGTGGTTCCCTTTGGCTTACAACATGATCCTTTTGTGAGGATACATGAGGAGTTTGTTTGGGTTGAGATATTTCCAACTATTGTGAGGAAGTAACAACAGTGGTTTCAGGTTGCTTTGGTGTTGCAACAGGGTTTGCTTCTGGTATCTCATCTTCCAGAAGTCCCTTTTTAGGTGTGGAGGTGGTTTTTGTAGTTGGACGTTTTCTTTTGGAAGTGGCTGGTGTGGGTTTCACTGCACTGGATGAAGTGCCATGATAACCAGGAGCAGTGGGCTCAACAACAGAGGTTTGAACAACAGTTGTTGTCTTTGACCTCTTTGTTTGTGTTTTGGAAACTTTTGACACTTTGGACACTTTTTCTTGGGTAGAAGAACCTAGCATTCTTGTGAAAGTTTCATCAGTTAAACTTTTCATTTGAAAAGACTCACCCTTTTGAAAATTATTTTCAGGTAAAACCTTTTGAAGGATTACACTAAGAATTCTTGGGTAAAGTAGAAAAGCATTGTTTGAGCCAGATTTTATGGCTTTCACATTAGAAACTAAGTCCATAAACAGTCCTTGGGAAAGATTGAAGTCAGAGTCTGACAACATAGCATACCCTAAGTACTGAATCCTTAATGGGATTTCATTAAAGGATATGGTCTTAGCCGAGGGACAGAGAAGGAGAGTATAGAAGAAAAACTTCATGACTGGAGGGAAAAACTTTTTAAATAATGTTGATCCAGTCATTTGAGCATCATACCCTCTTTCCTGAAACTCTGTGTGAAGCTCTGTTTTAGGAAAAGAGTCCTTACCTGACAAGTCGTTGAGGGAGAAGGTTGTGGATGTTAATTCAGGTGTGATGGAGATACTGGTGGCTCCAATTTTGAAAATAATGGATGTAGGCTTTTTGTCTTGAAACAAGACTTCAGCTTTAGCCCAGAATTCTTGGAGGGTTTCAAGATGGATGGGAGCATCAGCAGTTAGGATGGTTTTGTATTTTGAATTTAATATGATGTCAATGGTGGAATGGAATGGTACGTTGTCTTCTGTCTTAAGCAGATATGGTAGGTAATTGTGGGTGGCTTTTGTTTGAAGATCCATTGTAATGGATTTCGAGTGTGAGAGTGACTGAAATTTGATTAGGGCTTTGAGGAAGAAGAAGGCGGTTTTAGTATTTTGAATACAATGAGACAGTAAAACTGCTGTTGGGGGGAAAAACAGGGTTTTATAGCCTCTGGTGAAACCGCTGATGTGGCAAAACTCTGCTTTTGAGAGCAGACGTGGCAAACATCTGATGGTTTAAACATTTGGTGGCATACAGCTGTTTTGGTAAAAGTCTGTTGCCAACAGCTGTTGTTTAACCAAAAGACTGATGAAGTAACAGTTGTTTTATCTGATCAGATGTTTGAAACAGATTTTTCAACCAACAGTGGATAGAATGAAACAGTGGTTGTTTTATCTGATCAGATGTTTGAAACAGATTTTTCAACCAAAAGAGCTATTTTTAAGGAAGAAAAAAAATTGATTTTCTGAAAACATTTTAATGTTTTTATTGAAAACATTTTTGTTGTTTTAATCCATGTTTAACATTCCAATTCGAGAGATCAGATTTGTGAAGGTAGATGTGTCTAAAGCTTTTGTCAACACATCTTCCAACTGATCCTCTGTTGGAACATGGTGCAGAGAAATCAAACCTTTTTCATAGCTATCTCTGACAAAATGATGTCTGATGTCTATGTGCTTTGTGGTTGAATGAGAGACTGGGTTTTTGATGATATTTCAGCAGCTTGACTGTCCAACATGAGTGGAGTCCTTAGTGCAGTTATCCTAAAATCCAGCAATTGATTTTGAAGCCACATGAGTTGGGCTGTACAGCTTGCAGCAGCAATGTATTCAGCCTCAGCTGTTGAAGTTGAAACAGCTGCTTGCTTTTTGCTTTGCCAGGAAACTAAGGCATTCCCTAGAAACTGGCACCCTCCAGATGTGGACTTCCTTGTGGTGTGGCAGCCAGCAAAATCACTGTCTGAATAACCTGAAAGCTCAATGTTTCCATTAGTAGGATACCAGATACCAAGTGTGGGAGCACCTTTTAGGTATCTGAATATCCTTTTCACAGAAATAAGGTTTGACTTTCTGGGTGAAGCCTGGGATCTTGCACAAACACAGGTGGCAAACATAATGTCTGGCCTGGATGCTGTTAAGTACAATAAAGACCCAATCATGCATCTGTAGTGTGTCTGATCAACCAGTTCATCCTTGTCATCATCAGTGAGTGGCTTGACTGTGCTCATGGGTGTACTACATGGCTTACAATCATTCATCTCAAATTTGGTTAACAAGTTTTTCACATATTTATTTTGATGAATGAATGTGCCATTTTGCAGCTGCTTCACTTGGAGACCAAGGAAGCACTGAAGTTCACCCATAGCACTCATTCCAAACTCTGCTGTCATGAGTTCCCTAAACTCCTCACACATTTTGTTACATGTGGATCCAAAAATGATATCATCCACATATATTTGAACAATCATTAAATCTTTCCCTTTCCATTTTAAAAATAAGGTTTTATCAATTTTACCTCTTGTGAAACCAATGGATAAGAGAAAGGTGGAGAGAGTTTCATACCAGGCTCTAGGTGCTTGTTTCAGTCCATACAATGCTTTATTTAGCTTGTAGACATACTCAGGATGGAATGTGTCTTCAAAACCAGGTGGTTGACATACATAGACCTCCTCCTGAATTTTGCCATATAGGAATGCACATTTGATGTCCATCTGATACACCTTGATGTTGTGGTTGACAGCAAAGGCTAGGAACAGTCTGATAGCTTCTAACCTTGCTACAGGGGCGAAGGTTTCATCATAGTCTATCCCTTCTTCTTGTCTGAAGCCTTGAACCACTAGCCTGGCTTTATTCTTGACAACTATACCCCTTTCATCAGTTTTGTTTTTGAAGACCCACTTTGTGCCAATTAGACAAACGTCCTTAGGCAGTGGTACAAGTTCCCATACTTGTTGTCTTTTGAACTGAAGGAGCTCTTCTTGCATGGCTTCCACCCAACTGTTGTCTTTCAGTGCCTCTTGGTACTTGACTGGTTGTGTGAGGGATAGAAAACCTGCAAAAAGACAGATATTTGAGGATTGGCTCCTTGTGAGCACACCTTCTCTGATGTTGCCAATGATTTGGTCTGGTGGATGAGCTCTTAGGTAGATTAAATCTCCCTAATATGGTATGATGGCATTTTGAGGTGAAGGACAGAGGTTTGGTGACTTTTGTAGTGTCAACAGATGTTTGGAATGGAGGTGGAGGAATGGGTCCAAGTGGTGTAAAATTGGACTGACTCTTGTCAACAGATGTTTGACTTTTGTCAACAGATGATTGAGCAATGGATGCAATAGGTGAATCAGTGGTTTGAGGATAGGACTGACCAACAGTGGCTGACTCAGCTGTGACAGAGTTTTGACAGATGTTTTGAACTACTGCTTCCTCTGATGCAGGATAGACTTTATAGTGATCTGGAATCACAACATCTATTCTGTAGTCTTGTTGTGGAGATTGTGAAATACCTGCACTGTTAGTTTTGACAGTAATATCTTCAAATTTGAATTTATCCAAATCAAATAACTCAGCAGGGTTTGCTGGGATTTTTAAATATGAAAGTTCATTGAACTTCACATTCAGAGTTTCTTCTATTGTCTTGGTCCTTGTGTTAAACACTTTATAGGCCTTGGCAGTAGAAGAATATCCCAGAAAATTTCCACAATCTACTTTGGCTGCAAATTTTGAAATGGAATCTTTAAGATTTAAAATGAAACAAGGACAGCCAAAGATTTTGAAAAATGAGATTAATGGTTTGATTTTGAACAAAATTTCATAAGCAGTCTTTTGATGTCTTGGGTTGATTAAAACTCTGTTTTGAACATAGCAAGCAGTGTTTACAGCTTCTGCCCAGAAGGACAGTGGCAAACCAGAATCTGCTAGCATTGTTCTTGCAGCTTCAATGAGAGTTCTGTTCTTTCTCTCAACCACCCCATTTTGCTCTGGTGTTCTTGGGATACTGTACTGCCTTACAATCCCTTTTGACACACAGAAGTCATCCAACTCCTTATTTTTAAACTCTGTTCCATTGTCACTTCTAAAGACTTTTACTGGCAAGTCATATTGTTTTTCAACTTTGGTGACAAAGTCCTTCAAAATACCTGCAGTCTCATCCTTAGAATGTAAAAAGTAAGTCCATGTAAACCTGGAAAAATCATCAACTATGACAAGACAAAATCTCTTTCTTCTTAGACTCATGATTTTAACTGGGCCAAACAAGTCCATGTGTAACATTTGTAAACATTGACTGGTTTTGGACTCATCAATTGATTTGTAAGAGCTTTTATGTTGTTTTCCTTTTAGGCAGGAAACACAATGCTCATCACATTTGAATTCTTTTGATGGCAAACCTCTGACAAGGTTTTGTTTGGAGAGAGAGTTGATAGTTTGAAGGTTGGTGTGACCAAGTCTCCTATGCCACAATTCTGTCTCTTTGGTAGAGGCAGCTGAAAACAGACAGACATTTGCCATAGGATTATCCTTCAACATATCAACTACATACACATTGCCACTTCTATGAGCAACAAGTTGTGCTTTACTCTCAGCAATGATGGTGTTAATCTTTTCAACCACTTATGGTCCAACAATCTTACATGTTTTCTTAGTGAAGAATGACCCATATCCCTTGTCACTCATTTGTGATACACTAAGTAGATTAAATTTTAGATTGTCTATCAGATTAACATTTTCAAACTTAAGTCTCCCTGCTTGAACTGTTCCAGAACCCAACACTTTACCTTTAGAATCATTACCAAAGGATATATCACCCCCTCCATGTGCAAGAAAGTCCAGAAGAAGGGCTCTACATCCTGTCATGTGCTTGGAGCCTCCACTATCTACATACCATAAACTATCTAAGCAAGTAGAAGCTCCCTGCACATCAGTAAAGAGTTTAGTTTTGGTGAGTGTCCAAAGCCAAATTGGCTTTGGATGGGTTCTCAGATGTCTCACCCTTAAGTTGAGGAGAATGATCAGTGGTTTGAACTAGCTTTTGGACTAGGTTTAACAGTTGTAGTTGACCATTTGCCAGTGCTTGTATGTCAACACTTGGTCCAACAAATGTTTGATCACTTCCTGTCAGATGCTGAAAACCATGAGGATGTCTGTTCACTTTAGGTTTTGAAGGCCTTTTGGGCTCTTCATAAACGTGTGGCAGACGATGACAAGTTGGTTGTCCATATCCTCTTGGTAGTCTGGTAGTCTGGTAGCTGGTGGAACATCTGTTACCTGAACATCTCTGGGAGCAGAGTTTTTGTTCAGACCTTTGGTAACAGCTGTTTGGACTGGTTCAAAAGTCTGTTTGGGTTTTCCTTTTGGAGTACTCACCACTTGACTTTCAAGAGTTTTAGCCTTGTACTCTTTTATCTTTTCATCAAAATTTTTGAGATACAGGCACTCTTTTGTTTTGTGATTCTTTTTCTTACAAATTAAACATTCATTGGTTTTAGAATCACATAAACTTGTTGCTTTGTTGATGTCATATGCTTTTAGAAGAAAACAGTTTTTGGTGACATGATTCTTCTTTTCACAAAAATCACAAAACAAGTTATCTTTGGCTTTCCCTTTTCCTTTCTTCTTTTCAACAGATGTTCGATCATCTGTTGGAAGATCTCTCAAAGGGATAACTTTGGCCTGTGGAGCCTTTTTACCATCAGGGGTTTTGAAGGTCATTGGTTGAAAATTTTCAAGGACATCACACTCATCTGACCAGGTTGGTTTGAATTGATATTTTTCAATTTCATCAAATGAGGGTGTACCTTCCAACTTTTCAAGAATGATTTTCTTGCCATTGGGTTCAGTAACCTTGATTTCTTGACCTTTTGAATTGGTTGGGATGATTTCAACCAATTGTGGTTCCTTTTTGTCAGTGGTTTGTGAACTCTAAGCAGTGGTTTCTTGATAACCAAAGCCAAATTTCACATGACTTTTAGATTGTTGGTTGACAATCATCTCAAAACCTTTTGATGATTCCACCCATTTCTGACATTCAACTTGGGTGGACTCAAGCTCCTTTTTACAACTATGATATTTGGTTATCATAGTATGAAGCTGGTCTTTGGTTATGCTTGCTTCATGTTTTAAACTGCTGATTTCAGATTCTCTTTCAGTTATTTTTTATTTTAACTCTTTACTGAGTTTTTCAAACAGAATTTCATCTTCCAAAATTTTCTTTCTAAAGTTTTCATTCACCTCTTTTATCTTAGCAAATGCTATGATACATTTATCTAAGCACAAGTCACTTAAGATTTGAGGAGATACCTTAGCAGCAGCCATCAAGGCACTGTTACACTGGCAATCACAATCATCAGTTCCCCATGGGTCTGAGAGATTCACAACCTCTACTTCAGATTCTTCAGCTGAAACAACTTCATCAACAACATCATTAGTCACATTTTCAGACATAGACACCACTCCCTCAGAATCAGTCTCTTCAACAATTGTTTCTAGTGCCATAAAGCAAAAATTATTTTCAGAATTGGCAACTAAAGCAATGTTATCATCTGTTATCTCATCTGGTAGACTACTCCAATCAACAAAGCCTTGAGTGAAGAAACTCTGTTGACTTTGCTGACTGGTCTCTGCAGGAGCAGAGGGTGAAGCAGCAGTCATTGGCACTTGTGCCTGAGTAACAGGTGTTTGGACATAATGATACTGAGGAACAGTGGTTTGGACATAGAGCACAGGAACAGTGGTTTGGGTCTGTGCAAAGTGAGCAGTGTTTTGCACATTTGGTGCAGGGGTGTTTTGGGAAAACTGATAAGTGTTGGTCTGAGGCCTTTGGTTTGCATAGGTGATCATAGGGGTACCATTTTGACTCCTACATTCCCTAGCAAAGTGACCCATTCTATGACACTTGTAACACTTGATCTTTGATTTATCCAACCCCACTTTTGACCCACCATGTAAACCTGGGTACCTTCTGCCAGTTTGCTTATAGAAGTTATTGGTTCTAATACTGGGCAGGGCTACCTGATGCAAGATGTCCATTTCTTTTAAGTCCAAAGGGTCAATGTATTGAAGGTCATTGTACACAAAAGATGAATTATCAGATGCCTGGATATCACCACTAGCTATAAAAGCATAGCTGGGTGATGAGTAAGAATCAGTGTTAAAACCAGTGGTTATATCAATGTAATGATCATAACCCTGATCCTTACTGCTTCCAGATGCCTCCTCTTGGCCCAAAAGTGCTGTATTCCCAAATACATAGTCATCAGACACTTTTCCAGAGTCCTGGAGCTTCTTTTTCTGGTTAAGCTCTCTCTCATAAGTCAAGAGCTTACCATGAAGCTGGGTCAGAGTCAGGTCCTTAAATCCGATAGAGTTTCTCATGACAATTGCTATAGTGTCCCATTTGTCCTGAAGTGATCTAAGGAACCTATGATTCAAGGTTGAATTAGGATAAGTTAGACCAACCAGTTTTAGTTCACTAATCAGACAATTAAATCTTTCAAACTGTTGTGTTAACGACTCTCCCTTTATGTGACTAAAAGTTTCATATTGTTGGTTAAGTATTTCACGGTTGTTTTCAATCACATCTTCAGTCCCACCGAACTGCTCTTTCAGAGCATCCCATAACTCTTTTGCACTATTGCAATGCAATAGTCCGGCATAGATATCATTCGGTAGCGCCATGGCTACTATGCTAAAAGCCTTGGCGTCTAACTCGATTTTTTGAAAATCTTGCTCAGAGTAATTCTCAACACTCTTTGGTACTTGGATCTTTGGATCCTCGGCACTCGGTACCATTGGAACATGTGGTCCAAATACTACCGATTTCCAGCACCCTGTGTTCTGTTGTGCTAACACATGAGCCACCCGACGTTGCCAGATATTGTACTCTGATCTGACAAGCATCGGAGGCTTGTTGCTAGTGCCAGTGTTATGTGGATCTTGATTAAGTGAAGTCATTCTCTGATTTTTCGAAAACAAAATCTGTTTACTAACGGTTGAAACGAAAATAAACTATTACTCTATTTTCAATCCGACAAACAAACGATATCAATAATTGTGAGCTGATCTGTTTATATTAAATTGATTGATTAGATCGAATTTAATTGACCAAGCTCTGATACCAATTGTTAGGATCTGAGTTTGATTGTTTTGATTGTTTAGACAAATAATGAAATAAGTGAAGTGAGATATAAATGGAAAGTGCAGCGGAATGATAAACTATAAATCAAAACAAGAGAATAATTGTTTTTAATCGAAAGCTTTCATTAGATTGAAAGATTACAATTGTACAATAACTCCCCCTCAGCCTGATCACTCAGAGAATGTTTGTCTTAAGAGAATGACGAGAGTGATAAATAGAACAGTACAATCACTGTTCTATTTATAGACCAAACTAAACCTCTGATGATCACTGCTGACGTCACCTAAGACAGCGACTTCTAACTGACTAACAATATAAAACATCTGCTAACAATAACTACTGTTACATTGAAAACACTGCTAATACAAACTACTGTAAAGGAAAACTCTGATGGTCTTTATCATCTGTTGAAACCAAAGTGCTGTTGGTTCAACAGACCTTTGTTCTTCAGTACTTGATCAGCAGTTGTTTCTTCATCAGATCTTTGTCTATCAGTTGTTTGTTCAGCAGACCTTTCAGCAGCAGCAGTTGTCTTCATCAGTTGTTTGGTGTAGCAGTTGTTAGGGTCAACAGTCTTTTGGGGAAAGTATCTTGAATCAACTGTTTTATTCAAAGGATCAAAAGATAGAATATTTTGGCTTTCTAATCATCTGTTCTTCTACAGGTCAGCAGACCCAACAGTATCTACACGCTTGGGAGACATTGCATGTACGATCAAAACGTGTTTTTCGGCTTAAAACGCCAAATATGAGCTTTTGAAACTAATACTTCAAAACTAATTTAGAACAGGTTTTCATGGCTTATTTTTATGTAAAATAAAGTATGATAAAGTTTTCATAAAATACCTAAGGTAAAAACCTAAATATATTTGCAAAAGATACGCAAAAACGCATGTTTTCGACAAGTTTTACGCGTTTAAAACACTTATTTTCAGGTCTGATGTAAAACAACTTGTTTAGTGTCAAAATGTGTATAAAAGTGATTATTTAGGGTTTATAATGTGTTTACCATAGTAACGGATGCTTACAGTGCAAAACTATGCGATAAACGTCGCCGTAATGTGATTTTGTGGCGCGTAACGGTTAAATTTTGTGGCTGATTTAGAACCGCAAATTTGGCCCTGTTTTATGGTTTATATGCAGGTCCTAGGGTCCAAATTAAGTTTATATGATGTTCATAGGTTAACATGAGACATTGGAAATGTGTTTGATATGGAAATCACTAGAATATGTCTTATTGTGTTTCTTGTGTCTATTTGATTCGTATGAAATGATAGGTTTATTATGTCAAGTTATGTGGCGTTTAACATGGAATGGTGTATGTCTGAACATATAATTGTGGACCTAAGGGATAGGTGATTTAACGCGATATGCATGCACGCGAGGTCTAAAGCTTAACCAATCGTCAAGGTCACCAATGGGACAATAGGGTAAGGGTTAATGGAAATTCAAATCTTTTTTGTTAATCTAAGTTGAGAAAGTTTGGTGAATAACTTGAATAGACTTAGAATGATTTCTAAAATAGCCTTATGGATTATAGGGCGTTGTTAAGTAAAGGATTGTGGTTTGGACTAGGGAATTGCTTGATTTCTACGCTTGAGGTGAGTTTCACGGCTCCTTTTCTTTTTAAATGTTTTTGAACGTTTTATAATCGGGGGATTAACATGCTTGTATAATGAGTAAGACTAGAATTTGTAGAAAATATGATGGCCTTAGGTAGGTGCATGACATGTGCGTTGGACACCCCGTCTATCCCTTCAGGAGGATACTTCCCTGCATTTCTTAATCATTAGCTCTTGGTTTAAAGCCATAGTTTATGTTAGTAGATCTATTGGGTTGATGCCTCCTCTCTGACAAGTTGGACTGGGCCTTATGGGATAGCATATTCTTTAAAAGTTCCTCTAGGGGGTCAAACCTTGGGAAGAAAAGTTGTGGTTTGATTAAGATCCTTAGGTTAAAATCATGCTTGTAAGATTTTCGCGAGTCTACTTGGTTCTCAGTCTAGTTGTACTCAACCACACATTTTAAACAAGGAAATATGTTTAATTGCCTTAAAGCCTGTGAACTCGCCAACATTTTCTTGATATTTTTAAGCATGTTTTTCAAGTACTGATGCATGGGACTTTAGAGAGTGGGTTTAGCGGGTGCTACTATGGACATGATGTTGGGACCGTCAAACTTTAAAACTATGTTTTTATTTTGTAAAACAATGTTTACTTTTAATTTCACTTCATCTTGGTGGAACATGTTTGTAAACTTTCTTTGACCGTGAAATTTAAATATGTTTAACTAGTGGTTGGTTGCAAGATGTCCATACGTAATAATGTGTGATTTGCTAAACTTTGTGGTAACAACTTCCGTTACTTCATAACTTGTTTTCCGTTGTGCGCTATCGCAGTGTGACAATTATAGCTCTTAATATCATACTTTTAAAGATAATAATTTACTACTCTATCCTCAATATCAAACCAAATAAAAGAATCCATCTAAAATTCGTAACTCGTAAGTAATAGAAATTCGAACAATCCATGAGTATAAACTTCGTCCAAAAATTTCACATTTTTAATCACTTCAAAGTCTTGCTCATAGTCTTATTCAAGATCCTTATTGTCAAGTCTTAAATGCACTATTAGATTTAGTTTTGTCTATTATGGGTAATGAAATGCACAAATGAATAAAATGGATCATTATCATTTTATGGTTTTGTTTAGTTATCATGTGAGACTGGAATGAATCATTACTTTATATTGTTTGGTAGGCAAGAAAAGATAAAGGAATAAAATCATTGGTGGGTAGTGGCGATGGTGCCGGCGGTGGGTGGCAACGGCAGGTTGCGACAGTGGTCGACCGAGGTGGGTGGCGGCGGTGGTCGGTGTGTGACGGCAGTGGTCGGTGGAGGTCGTTATCAATGGGTGGCGGGTATTGGCGACGACAGTGGGTGGTGGAGGTCGGAGGTGGTGGTTTTCGATGGGTGGCGGTGGTCGCTGATGGCTGCGTGTGGTGGTCAGTGGTGGTTATAGTGGTGGTGGTAGTGAAGGGCGACCAGAGGAATGGAACGGAAAAAAAGCAGGACTTATGGATGGAATGAGCTTTGGGTTCTTAGAGAAAATGGAATAGACTATGTAACGGGTGATTCTATTACCTTGACCAATCAAACACCATTTTTTTCATTCCAAGGCAATAATCCATTCTATTGCACTTCTCATTCCTGTATACCAAATACTGTCTTATTATTTGGGAAAAATGTCTTAAAAAATTACTATAGCTTATGTTTTCACTCAACAATATTTTCATAAAAAACTACACTTTCTGTTTTTTCTTATAAAAGTTAATCAATTTTTTTACATAAAAAACATTATACATACTTTCTGCCCTTTTTTCCTTATATAAGTTACTTAACAATTTTTTTCCACATGAAAGTCGATCCAAATGTCAATTTCAAAGACAATTTTGATTTTTTGAATTACCCGAAACCTGAACATACAGTTGTATTTGCTTACATGTTCTTTAGTTACCTACGTGGTCTATATATTTTTTTCTTAAAAAATTCAAAATGGTGTTTTAATCAACAAGGTTAAGTACTTTAAGCGTCGTATATCCATTAAAGTGCAATGCTCATTTGTTATATAATTTGTAATAGTAAAACTAGTATTTCTTTGATTACATCAAGAGTTTTTTTTGTCATATAATTTGTTACAAAAATAAAGATATACTTACAAAATATTAAAAAAAACTAAAATAAATATAACCACATCACAAAAGAAACAAAAAATGGTTGAGTGACTTATATGAGAAAAGAAATAAAGTCTTATGTGTAAAAAATATTGAATGATTTTTGTAAGAAAAAAAACAAAATGATTTGTATGTACAAAAAAATTGTTGAATGACTTTTGTAAGAAAATTTTGAAAATTATAATGTTTTTATTTGACATTTGAAATAAGATTTGTTATAGGAAGTTACATTTATATATCTTCTAATATGTGTATAAAAGTCAATGCAAATCAAATCAATGCAAATCAAATCACACTAATATATTCCTCCGCCTACTTTATGGTGGGAATTTGGTCAGTGTTAATATGCATCACCAGTCCGTAAAGCAAAGGAAAAAAATATAAAGTTGTGATATGCTAAAAAGGATATCGAATGTTTCTACAATATAGCTACGCCACGATCTTTCTTCTCTTATGAAATTTTTGGTGGACGGTACACTTCACTTCATTGCACTACACTATACTCTGCATTCTTGTTGAAGCCTCTTGTCAGCTGGGTTTCACATCATTAAGATGTTCGTTGATTATATTTTTCATTCAGATAAAAGAAAACCCCTCCTTTAGTTTGTCAAGCTTGTAGGAGTAGTAGTGAATACGTGTTTTATATTGATCGGAAAACCATAAAAAGGAATGTCGGTAACGGTTTCGATAATACTGATACCGATGTCGTTAAACCACAACGACAAGTGTTGTTTTGTGTAATTGAATGTCTGTTATGTGATTTGCTAACTATTGATACGCGTTGTTTGAGATGTACATGAAGATCAGCCATTGTTTGTTCAGTTTTGTGCTAATGATCCGGATACTTTACTTGAGGCGGCGCGCACGGTGGAACCGTATTGTGATTATGTTGATATTAATTTGGGGTAAGTTATTGAGACTATTGTTTAAGTTTCGTGTTGAGTTTTTAAATTACAGTGATTATGTTACAGAAGTTGATGTGTGTTGAGTTTTGTTCTTATTGAATATATTAATGTAATTGGTTTTAGTATAACTTAGGGAAGTTGTTTAGCAAATTTAGTAATCTACACTGTAACTCACCTGCAAAATAGTAACATGATATCATACCTGAAGTATCGATCAGCAAGATGGGGCTATAAGTGGTTAAAGTAGGGATAGACGAGTTTTATGAAGTTTCGTGCACAGAAAAACAAAGATTATGTGGTAGAAGTTAGATCTTCATCTGCTTGAATTTGTATTCTGATTTATTAGGATGTGTCTGCATATGTGGATGCGTGAAAAAAGTATATTACTCAACATATAGGGTTTGTTAATCTAAGGTCTTATGGTGTTTCATTTTGTGAAATTAAAAATATATCTAAATTAATCGTACTCGCTTCATCTTCTTACTTCTACGCTTTATAAACTATTATTATTATTATTATTATTATTATTATTATTATTATTATTATCATTATTAATTTTATAAATTATGGTATTCAGTAGAAGACCTGCAACATGGAGACATTCGGCGGTGGTGTTGACGATGCTCCACAAGGTTCCAATTCCTCAGGTTTTCTTAGAGTTGTTAATGTTATTAATATTGTCTGTTGTTTGTGAGCTTTTTGAGAGGTTTTTAGACCAGTAGAGAAAAACGGGTAAGAGAATATTAATAAAAGCAAGTAGGATGAATACAAAAAAAGTAGTTTATGTTTGTCGATGGCTTTAGTTTCATGGTGCTCTTGATCATTTTTTTCACAAGGTTTAATTAATTGTTAAAACATTAATCACATTTATATTTGTGTGAATTTCTGAATTTATTTGTAGGTGTTACCGTGGGAGAATGAAGCACGTGAATCAAAATGTGTTTTAATATGAGGTATGGTTCATTGGTTCTTTAATGTCGACTAATAGCAATTTGACAATTTTCTTGACTTCTAAGTTGGTCTTAGTTAACGTATTCTTTAACTAATTTTGACTTTTTTCTTATATAAATTGTAGAGGACGACAATGGTGCTTAGGAACCAAAGTCCCGAGTCTGAATTTATTTGTAGGTTTTACCGTGGGAGAATGAAGCATGTGAATCAAAATGTGTTTTAATATGAAGTATGGTTCATTGGTTCTTTAATGTCGACTAATAGCAATTTGACAATTTTCTTTACTTCTAGGTTGGTCTTAGTTAACGTATACTTTAACTAATTTTGACTTTTTTCTTATACAAATTGTAGAGGACAACAATGGTGCTTACGAACCAAAGACCCGAGTCAATAGACATGAGGTGATTGAAATAAAGAAAAAATACCAAGCTTTTGAAGAGACGGCTATCGCGATGGACAGGTTAGTGAACTACACTGTTATTCTTAAGAAGTATGACCTATGATAGAGTTTGATTACATAAGTCTTCAACTCACGAATTATATTTTGCTACATCTTTAAAAGGGATGTGTTGGTCAAGTTTGATATGCCTTTTCTTTAATTGATGATATGTGATTATGTGTTTAGACTTGAGGTAAGCTTCTTTAACTTTTTATGGTTCCTGTTTATATGCTATTGATGTTAAATTGAAGTGTTTGTTAATGTGAAGATGGTATTGTATTCAGTTTTATTATACACCTCAGCATTTAGTAAAGCTGCTGCCAATTGTTGTGGATGGAAATCGTTTCAAGTTTAATGCACCAGCAGGTAAGCTTCTTTAACTTTTTGTGGTTCCTGCTATATGTTATTGATGATGAATTGAAGTGTTTGTTAATGTGAAGATGGTATTGTATTTAGTTTCAGTATACACCTCGGCATTTAGGAAGACTGCTGCCGATTGTTGTGGATGGAAATTGTTTCAAGTTTAATGCACCAGCAGGTAAGCTTCTTTAACTTTTTATGGTTCCTGTTTATATGTTATAATATTTATTTTATTTTATTGTTTTTTGTAAACTCATTAATAGTCCCCCATGAGCCACTCTAATCACATGTTATTCCAATATGTTTTTTACTCTTGACAGCTGCACTGGAAATTGATCGACTCCGAATTGGGATTTTGGGACTTAAACTTCAGGTTCCACCCATCCAACTCTGCGCCTCAGGCCACCGACGGACAAACAGAAGTCATGCTTTGGCTCCGCTTATGTAACACCCCGAAATTTCATTTCGTCTAAATACGCCATTAGGCGTAATTGATAAAATAACAAAAAGAGTTTAATGGTGGATGCTTTTAAACACCAAGTAAAAACGAGGCTAAACCCATTACTAGAGACTAATCTAGTTAATGTAACAATCTAGAAACAAACCTGAGACTAAACTTGAGGGGCCATAGTTGTCAAGATGATAAAGTGGGTTTTATAAATAAAAATAAAATCATAAAAACACACACATAATTGTGTGTGTGTGTGTGTTGTGTATATGGCAGGAGATAATACTCTCCTTCCACTTCAAGCCCTAAACACTCAAATCATGTTGAATCTAAGCCTAATCAAGGGCTTTTCGATGCTCTAGCAAGAAACGGGTCATCTAAGGCCTAATGAACATCAGGGTACCTTCAATCTGGTATAATTTGATGTTATAATTCGTTTATGATCATGGTGAAATTCTAGGGTTTTGGTAAAAACGTGAATTTCTTGGTCTCTATGAGTTTCTATGTGTTAGTAGGCATCAAGGAAGCTATAAAACGTGGTGAATCATAAAGTCTTGTTGATTCATGTGAAATCATGATCTCTTTTTATGTATATGTAGTGGGTCTTTACCTTAAACATGAATTACACTAGTATGTGGAATAATCTTGCAATTTCTATCTGATTAGTATCATGTATGTGTGCTAATTGTTGAAATGATCATGTGCCAATGGTTAGCTAAGCCATGGCGGAATCTAGAAAGTCTTGAACACCTAGAATTAACATGATGAAAATGGTGCATATGAGGTGTTCGGTAAAATGCTTGAATGAGGAAATAAATGTGTAATACATGAATGAACATGAATACTTGAAATGTGATGTTGGACTAGAGTTAACACGAATTCATGATGTCGTGGATTATAAAGGAAATCCATATTATGTATTCTAACAAAACATGGTTTGACATGTCCCTAAGTTAGGTACAAGAACTAGGGATGCAAACGGGTCAAACGGATGCAAGCTCAATGCGCACGTGTGATAAAGATAAACCCCAAGGGGTAGAAGCTCTTAATGGGTCCCCTTATGTGCACTCAATACAAAACGTGGTTTATGACCTTAATCAAGACAATGCGTTATGACCAAATGGTGAAATCCATCAAACGGGTAAATTAATAAAGATATGTGAGAAATGATGTTTTAATCTAAATGAAAGAATTTGAATGAAGCCGTTAAGCATGGTGTTAAACGGGTCAAGTTAGTGTCACTTGAACTATAATAAAAACTTGGGTAACATAGTATCATGAACTATGGGTCTAAACGGGTCATATGGTGAATTCATCATCATTTGAGTCCAACACTTGATGATTGTTTTCCAAGCATTAAGATTCTTGAGGTTAACGGATCAAATGGCAAGGTATTATCATTTAAGTTACGAGAAGTTAATGTGTCTATCTAGAAAGCACGCAGGTAAACGCACTCACGTATGCATGCTTGATGCTAAGAATCATGGAGGATGAGCACAAGGTATGAATATGGGTCAAGGGCACCCGGTAAGTCCGTAGCTAGTTAAACACCTTCGGGCGAAGCAACATGGGTACTAAAACTACCCACATGAAGTGTGGGTGCAAATCAAGTAAGTTATTTCCATAACTATGTCTAATGCGCGTTAATGCGCTTAGAATCTACTAAACAAGTGAAAACTTGAGAAAGGATGAAAATCTAAGTCTGGAAGGACTTAGAGGTTTTTAAACAAGTCAATGAGTCAAAAACATTGGAATTGGAACAAGAAATTTCGACACGAATGGCTAAATTGAAAGATTTGACCATGAGGGGCATTTTGGGGATTTAAAGGACTACTAAAGGTTGATTCTAAGACTCTAAGTCATAATGAAACAAATCGGATAAACGCTTTTGTTGATCAAGTGTCTAATGACTTGACAACTTAATCGATAGGCATTTTGTGTGGTCAAAAAGTGCCTTGTTTGATTCAAGGCCTTAATGGGTCGATATGGGTAAAAATCAATACAAACACTTAAAACTATGAACCGGTTCATAGCATCATGAAACGGACTATAATTTTAGTCTAACAAAGGTTTATTTAGTCGGCAAGTCAATACTTAGGCTTCGGGAATCGTCAAATGCAGTTGGAACATGATTCCCATGCTTAAAAATCACCAAACAAGCAACAGAAGGATTGAGCGTCGTTCGGGTTGAGTGAGGGGCCGCTTGGCCTTTAAAGAAGGCTCAGAAATGTCAGCTTCTAAGCGAACGGCCGCTCGGTCTGAGTGAGCGGCCGCTCGGATTGACAGCCTGACAACCTGATTTTCAAAATTTCATATAAAATCGTAGAAAGTTCGTTACGGGGTGTTATTTATATGCCTGGAAAGCTCTCGGAGCGTAGAACAATTCTTATTTGAAAGTCGAAGTCGAATATTGGGTTTTAGAAGGGGTAAAAGCGATCCGAACAGCTGTTGCGCAAAGGTTGCAGCAATTTGTTCTCCTGATAAAGGGCTGTTTGGTCTGGTTCGTTCCGTTTCGACTTTTAACGACTATCGTACTAGTTTAAATGCATCATTGACAACACACTAACCATTCTTTGTGTAATGGTGCTAGGCAAACATCTGATGGAAGTCCCGGAGCAAGGATCAAGTCGCGATAAGAGCCGAACACACCCGATCACTCATCAAGCTTCCACGTTAGAGTTCAAAGAAATCCCGTTAAAACGCAAAATCTTAGAGTATGTTTTAACTTTTAAAATGTAAAAATATGTGGGAATCAAATATGTATTTGATCTTAATGGTTTGAGTTTATAATAAATATCAAAGTTTTAATCGGGAGTTGTTTAAGTAAGGTCAAAACTCGTAAGATTAGACGTTAATCATGTGATTACAGGTTAGGGTCTTACAAGTGGTATCAGATCCACTGGTTTGAGAGATCCGAGTGTCGAGAAGGATACTTGGACTCAAACTGTGCGCTCAAGTGTGAAGGGTGTTCGGTTCGAGGCTTGATCAAGGAATTCGGTAAGTAATGCCTGTAATAACATCCGGTTTGATCGGAATTTGTTATAGGTAATGAATAGTGATATCGTGTAGATACACGCTATCTAAAAAGCTATGCAAGGAAATGGTTAGGTACTCATGGGCCTATCCTGATTCTGGCAACGAAAATCTCGCATAACAAGAATTCTAACATCATTATTACAGTGATAACATTTTATTTGATCGAGAGAGGACCAAATGGTTCACCAAACGAGGTTGTAGAGGGTTCGGGAGCACGGCTGATAGCATGCTCACTAAGGACCAAGTCAAGTAACGACTCGGGCTAATGGATCAGTAACGAAAGGGAACACGGGAGCAAGTATCAAACAGGTACATGCTCGAAATCATAGTAGGTGCATTAGTATGCAATTATCACCTGAAGAGTGGTAATTGCATATGCAAGCAATAAACAAAATGGTAAATGTGCATTGTTCGCGATAGTGAGCAATCAATACAAAAGTTAACTCGAACATTGAAATCGGGATGGGGGTAATCATCCCAAACTAATGCTTAAAATCAAAGGGTGCTAGAAAGGCGTTGTGATCATACCAATGAGTGTGATCACACAAAGCTTATTAAAACTCAATTAATGAAGGTAAAAACCTAACATTGAAAAAATTATCAAGGAAGGGTTTTTACCAAATAAAATAAGAGACACAAGCATGAGCTGAAGCTTTGCCTACATAAGATGTGATGTACTAATTATAACAAGTCCATTGTGTACCATATGCGGATTGCCTACCCTGGCCAGGTAAGTGTTAAACATACGTACTGTGGGTTTCTTACAATTGATACATATACAACTTATGTAACAAGGTCTAAGTAAGTGTGAGGTGTCGGGACAATCATTGATTAGTCGAATATGGTTCGAAGGGCCATGATAAACAAAGAGGCAAGGAAAAACCAAGGTATAAGCGACCCGTGGGGATCGTAGAGGCCGAGGTATTGCTTCGGTAAATCAATCATAACTACGGTTTTGGTTGATAAATCATAAACAACGGACATGGGCCGTGATAAACCCATGGGTCAACTGGACTTTTGGGTCGGTGACAAAATTATACACTAATAAGCCGAGGTATGAGCAATCCCGAGCGGCTTGTAGAGACCAAGGTAGTTGCACTTTCAATCAAAGTCAAGAACTTGGTTGAGTAAAAGTGCAAAACATGATCATAAACAGCGGACTTGGGCCGTGATAAAGAAATAAGTCATAAATCTCCGGATTATGACATAAAAAGTGGGATTGGGCCTTGATAAATCAATAAATCTTTCAACCCTCGGGTTAAGGATGAAAAAGTGTAAACTGCAATAACATTAGATTGTATCATTGGTACAATTTAAATCAAATTATAATAATAGTTGGATTGTGTAGTTATTACAATCTGATGCGAACTGTGATAATAAGAGATTAGTCGATACAATACGTTGTAATGACGAATCAACACTAGGTTTTATGTAAAGTAAACCGACCTCAATTTATATTGAGATCGGTAATCAGAAAGTGGACTTTTAGAAACTAAGTGTTCTAAATATATAAACGATTTGAAATCTAAAACTCAAAAGTATTTAAACGGGTCGGTTGGGGCAATGACCACCAATCGAGTTAGCAAAACGGGAACTTGGGTATACCAAATAAATGGCAAATTCTTAAAATAAGGATTAGCCAAAGAAAGGAAAAGGTTAGTGTAAAGCAAGGTTTGTTTATGACATTCTAGCAAACCAAGAAGAAACGAGGGTTGGATTGGGGGATGAACCCAAGAAGCTAGAAAACGGCTATGTTTAAAAGTCGGGTTAGTCTTGGAAACCAAGACAAATTACTTGTTAGTAATAGACGCATAGACATGTATGCATATGCATGGTACAATCGTGGTGTCATAGTAGATGCCCTAAGGTACATGATAGAATGGACCCTTAAACCATTATATCTTTCGGGATAATGGTAGACGGGGATAGTCTGCGGTTCTAAAGCGGATCTATGGAAAATACATGAGTAGCTAGAATACCCTGAAAAGGTATGTAAATAGATATGCAAAGAAATAAGGTCTAGTTAAAAAAAGAGTAGTGTGACTCAAAGTAGTGATATAAGGCCGAGGCCTCCATATAAAAATCAAAAGGTTAGGAGGCCGAGCAAAGGGAAAATCGCCTTAAGCATACAGTACTAGTTGTTTAGACTATAGAATAACAAATGAACGAGCGGTTTCCAAATCGATTTAGAGAACCAAGGTACTTTGAGGTAACCAAAGCAAATATAAGAGAAAGGATTCGGGGACGAAACCTCTTTAAGGGGGGTAGAGTTGTAACACCCCGAAATTTCGTTTCGTCTAAATACGCCATTAGGGGTAATTGATAAAATAACAAAAAGAGTTTAATGGTGGATGTTTTTAACAACCCAGTAAAAACGAGGCTAAACCCATTACTAGAGACTAATCTAGTTAATGTAACAATCTAGAAACAAACCCGAGACTAAACTTAAGGGGCCATAGTTGTCAAGATGATAAAGAGGGTTTTATAAATAAAAATAAAATCATAAAAACACACACATAGGGGTGTGTGTGTGTGTGTTGTGTATATGGCAGGAGATAATACTCTCCATCCACTTCAAGCCTAAAACACTCAAATCATGTTGAATCTAAGCCAAATCAAGGGGCTTTTCGATGCTCTAGCAAGAACCGGGTCATCTAAGGCCTAATGAACATCAGGGTACCTTCAATTTGGTGTAATTTGATGTTATAATTCGTTTATGATCATGGTGAAATTCTAGGGTTTTGGTAAAAACGTGAATTTATTGGTGTCTATGAGTTTCTATGTGTTAGTAGGCATCAAGGAAGCTATAAAACGTGGTGAATCATAATATGTTGTTGATTCATGTGAAATCATGATCTTGTGTTATGTATATGTAGTGGGTCTTTACCTTAAACATGAATTACACTAGTATGTGGAATAATCTTGCAATTTCTATGTGATTAGTATCATGTATGTGGGCTAATTGTTGAAATGATCATGTGCCAATGGTTAGCTAAGCCATGGCGGAATCTAGAAAGTCTTGAACACCTAGAATTAACATGATGAAAATGGTGCATATGAGGTGTTCGGTAAAATGCTTGAATGAGGAAATAAATGTGTAATACATGTATGAACATGAATACTTGAAATGTGATGTTGGACTAGAGTTAAAACGAATACATGATGTCGTGGATTATAAAGGAAATCCATATTATGTATTCTAACAAAACAAGGTTTGGCATGTCCCTATGTTAGGTACAAGAACTAGGGATGCAAAAGGGTCAAACGGATGCAAGCTCAATGCGCATGGAAGCAAGAATGGATATGAGGTAAGTTTTACTTACCCCAATGTACTATAACATAGCTTAATTGTTGTAAACATTAGTCTTAAATCTTGAATGTGTGATAAAGATAAACCCCAAGGGGTAGAAGCTATTAATGGGTCACCTTATGTGCACTCAATACAAAACGTGGTTTATGACCTTAATCTAGACAATGCGTTATAACCAAATGGTGAAATCCATCAAACGGGTCAATTAATAAAGATATGTGAGAAATGATGTTTTAATCTAAATGAAAGCATTTGAATGAAGCCGTTAAGCATGGTGTTAAACGGGTCAAGTTAGTGTCACTTGAACTATAATAAAAACTTGGGTAACATAGTATCATGAACTATGGGTCTAAACGGGTCATATGGTGAATTCATCATCATTTGAGTCCAACACTTGACGCTTGTTTTCCAAGCATTAAGATTCTTGAGGTTAACGGATCAAATGGCAAGGTATTATCATTTGAGTTCCGAGAAGTTAATGTGTCTATCTAGAAAGCACGCAGGTAAACGCACTCGCGTATGCATGCTTGATGCTAAGAATCATGGAGGATAAGCACAAGGTATGAATATGGGTCAAGGGCACTCGGTAAGTCCGTAGCTAATTAAACACCTTCAGGCGAAACAACATGGGTACTAAAACTACCCACATGAAGTGTGGGTGCAAATCAAGTAAGTTATTTCCATAACTATGTCTAATGCGCGTTAATGCGCTTAGAATCTACTAAACAAGTGAAAAATTGAGAAAGGATGAAAATCTAAGTCTGGAAGGACTTAGAGGTTTTTAAACAAGTCAATGAGTCAAAAACATTGGAATTGGAACAAGAAGTTTCGCCACGAATGGCTAAATTGAAAGATTTCACCATGAGGGACATTTTGGGGATTTAATGGACTACTGAAGGTTGATTCTAAGACTCTAAGTCATAAGAAACAAATCAAATAAACGCTTTTGTTGATCAAGTGTCTAATGACTTGACAACTTAATCCTTAGGCATTTTGTGTGGTCAAAAAGTGTCTTGTTTCATTCAAGGCCTTAACGGGTCGATATGGGTAAAAATCAACATAAAGACTTAAAACTATGAACCGATTCATAGCATCATGAACCGGACTATAATTTCAGTCAAACAAAGGTTTATTTAGTCGGAAAGTCAATACTTAGGCTTCGGGAATCATCAAATGCGGTTGCGACATGATTCCCATGCTTAAAAATCACCAAACAAGCAACAGAAGGAGTGAGCGGTCGTTCGGGCTGAGTGAGCGGCCGCTCGGCCTTCACAGAAGGCTAAGAAATGTCAGCGTCTTAGCGAACGGCCGCTCGGTCTGAGTGAGGGCCGCTCGGATTGACAGCCTCACAACCTGATTTTCAAAATTTCATATAAAATCGTTAGGAGGTGTTCTTTATTTTCCTGGAAAGCTCTCGGAGCGTAGAACAATTCTTATTTGAAAGTCGAAGTCGTATTTTGGGTTTTAGAAGGGGTAAAAGTGATCCGAACAGCCGCTGCGCAAAAGTTGCAGCAGTTTGTTCTCTTGATAAAGGGCCGTTTGGCCTGGTTCGTTCCGTTTTGACGTGTAACAACTATCGTACTAGTTTAAATGCATCATTGACAACCTACTAACCATTCTTTGTGTAATGGTGCTAGGCAAACATGTGATGGAAGTCCCGGAGCAAGGATCAAGTCGCGATAAGAGCCGAACACACCAGATCACTCATCAAGCTTCTGCATTAGAATTAAAAGAACTCCCGTTAAAACGCAAAATCTTAGAGTATGTTTTTACTTTTAAAATGTAAAAAATTGTGGGAATCAAATATGTATTTGATCTTAATGGTTTGAGTTTATAATAAATATCAAAGTTTTAATCAGGAGTGGTTTAAGTAAGGTCAAAACTCGTAAGATTAGACGTTAATCACGTGATTACGGGTTAGGGTCTTACAGCTTAACTGCAGGTACCAATTTAACAATGAAGAAAACTAGAGATTATGATTGGTTTGGAGCCTTTTACTTTTGTTTGGATTTTTTTTCACGTGCTTGTAATTTCCTCGACTTCTTCATGTTCTTTAGTTCAATTAGGATTCTTTTTATTTCATTAAGCTAGTTACATAAAGGGTCGCATTAGTTTAGCTGAAATCCAAATATTTAGGAATTCTAATCAGAAAACAGTTTTTAGTTATGATTTTGTAGTTCCTTAGACTACCCATATGGTATATAATGAAGTTCATTTGATTTGATTTGAAATCTGAAGAGTAATTAACTTAGAACAGAGAGCAATTTTGAGCATGTTGTGTTTGTTTGACATTTGTAAAAGGTAGTTTAGTGATTGTTTAGTTGATTAGGTTATAGGTGAGGGAATATGAGAGTGGTTAGAATGCTATAAACAGGCAATTATTGAATGTGGGAGATTAGAGAGATGAATCAAAGATAAGTTTTTGAACTGTTGGAACTTACTTAATTAAGTGATTGTTTAGTCGATTAGGTTTTAGATTTTTCAACCCCGGGATCTTCCCGGGGTAATCAACTAGTAAAAAAATATCACTATACAAGTACTAAATCGGTAGCCAAAATACCTATTTGGTACGAGTACACGGTACCAAATGTTGGTCCCTAAAAGGGGGAAAAAACAAGTATCCGGTACCAATAAAAGGAGTTTTACAAAAAAAAAAATAATAATAACAAAATCTAGTGCACGTTAGCAAATTAGGGGCGACGCACATTAGCCAAAAAAAACTGATGCACGTTAGCGATGGTCATTTCATTATAAAATACCAAAAAAACCGACACCGAACCAGTACTGATAATGAAAATACCGATACCGGTTCATTTTCGGTATCTATTCAGTACCAAATTTTCGGTATCGGTATCAGTTCAGTTCGAACCGGAATTTCACCTTAAATACTTGTACCACACCGTATATTTTCGATATCGGTACCGTACCATATATTTTCGGTATCAGTATCAGTACAAAGTTGTGGCAAATTCGATATCGTTAAATTCGGTATCGGGTTAGGTTCGGTAAGATACTGAGTTTATCCCTAGCGCATGTTACCAAAATATCTGTGGTTCACGTCAGCGAAATACAACGCTGAAAACAATAATAATAAAATCTAGTGCACGTTGTTAAATTAGTGCAGGTGCACATTAGAAAAAGGTTGGTGAACATTAACAAAATAGATGTTGTGCATGTTAGCGAAATATAATGGCACATGTTAAGAAAGGTATTTTGTAATAATGACAATAACGGCTTATGTATAAACAAAAATGCAATAGAATAATTGAACAATTAAATACTACTCCCTCCGTCCCATTAGAAGTGTCTTAGTTTGAAAAACACAAAGTTTTAGGCACATTAAATGATTGCTTTTTTTGCTTGCCAAATGACAATAATACCCTTGTCATATGTGGGTCCATTATATTCTTTGTTTATTTTAGTTGTGTTTTTAAGGGTAAATATTGAAGTTGGCTAATAATTTTTTAAAGTGACACATGAAATGGGACAAATAAAAAAGGGAATATGGACACTTCTAATGAGACGGAGGAAGTAGTATATAACTAGTGCTGAAGTGTCACACAAATAATATAGATATAATATAATATAGTCGCATTTGGATATATTTTGTAGAAACCAAGAAAACATGATAGTCGCATTTGGATATATTTTGTAGAAACCAAGAAAACATGATAGAATTTCTATTGCGTAGAAACAAATGAAATTAGTATGTTTTATTACCACCGTACTCCAGTATTAACTTGTACGATTTTAGCATATAACTTTTCTAAATGTGTATATCTCGAGTGTTTTTATATGAAGTATAAAATATTAGCATGTCGAAATTCAGTCTAGTCAACCATATTTGTTTTCTTATTAAATTAAGATCGTATCTGGATTGTAAAGAAAAGTCTTATAACCTAAGTATTCCATTATAACAAAAGCATCTATCAATGATTCTGTGTTTGAGTTTTGAGTTTTGTATCGAAAAAAGATGATTTTATTAGGGAGGAGAAGGCAGTTCACTAGTTTTTTTCTTTTAAATTTTACTGATTTCTATCAATCATGCACTGCTATATCATTTTACTGAAACTAGTTTTTTTAAGACAACACTTCACTAATTCGTGTATTTATTTTTCATTTAAATAAATAAATACATATTTAAACCTTTTCTTTTTATTTCACACGGTTTTAAACCGTAGCTACCAAACGGTAGCAGACAGTCAAAAAAAATTCAATTGCATTTAACCAACCGTCCCACGTAACCGTTCAATAAATTTAATTTTTTACTTGCTAACCATTCAAGAATTTTGTATATAAACACACCACACCACCGTGGTAAAATCTTACATACACACCCATGGTTAAAACTCAAACCCACACTCTTCAAACACAAACATGACGCGCTGGAACGAGCAAGAAGAAATCGCCTTGATGGTATGCGTTCAAGATGCCCAAAACGATCATGCTCTACAACGCTCGAGGCTCGGGGGGGGGGGGGGGGTACACGGTGTTGGGACCGTGTCTTGGCCGACTTCAAACAGCAAGTCAGTCTCAATGACGGCATCATTGAAAGCATGCAGGGAAAACAGTCTGATCTCAACAAAAAGTATGATCGATGGACCACCTTCTACAACCGCACGTTGAGGGAGCAACTGGGCATCGATCCAGAGTTGGCTATCGAGTACACGCATGTGGACTATGCGGCTCGATACGGCAAAACTTTCGACCATGTCGAGGCATGGCAACTGTTGCGTCAAATTTAAGCTTTTTTTATTTATTTTTAATGTATTTTAAATATGTTTAATATTAATAAAATTATGTTTTATGTTTTTGTTTATGTTTTAATTTATGTTATAATTTAAATGAAAATAAAAATATCAAACGGTTTAAAAAAATGAAATAACTAATTTAATGAAATTATAAACAAAAACGGTTTTCAACCGGTGAATAAACTCACGGATCCACTATCAGCACCGATGGCGGCAATATTACGATGTTGGTAGTTAGATACCTGTGAGAAATATAGGTAACGCCCCGTCCCCTTTACACATGATACATTATGACGGATACGTCACGTTGACGTGTACGATTTTTAAATTGAGTAACATGAATGTGATCCATATATTTATTTGTATAAAATAAAACTGAACACGACATGTGTAATTTTTTTTTGAACGACTAATTTCCTCTCCTAATTTATACACCATTTTTATTACAGCCCTTTTACCTTCCACCAGGTTTGAACCTAAGTTCTTTCATCAAACACCATTAGGTGTTACCATTGAGCAATTACCCAAGTGGCACATGTGTAATTAGAAGGTCAAATGATGTCCACCTCAATTGAGAAACATGAATATAATCCATATTTTTTATTTGTATAAAGTAGTAAAACTGAACATGACCTGTGTAATTAGAGGGACAAATCGTACACGACACGTTTACTAAACATGCTTGATATAAAAACCTAAAATCCTTTTTTTTGGTTGTTAAACTCTGGCATAAATTGATCCCTACATATGCTATCAACTCATATAATTTTAGTTTATTTCATATATACTAATGATCAATGTGGTCCCGTTTTTTCTACAGGCTAATTCATACATCTTGTAAATTTACTTTTAAATTTACACACTTGTCTATTATAGGATTAGAATCCTTAGCCATTTGAGTATAAACACTATTTTACACACCTTGATACTGCTAGCTACAAATTCTTTGATCAATCCTGGTTAATGTATGAGCAGAAAATGACTAGTATGTTGATGCTTGGAATATATCATATGTTGGCTGTATCTGTATCTATATATGTATCTATATTTATTTATATATTAATAAAAAAACATTAAGGCTGACATTACGTTCATTGAGTTCATCCCCTCCTTAGGTGTGCCGGTATTTATTTATCCCCAAAAGTTTTTTTTCTCTCATGTTTCCACCCCCAATTTTTTAAATGTTAATAACTTTTATATACGATATTTAAAAAAAAACAAATTACATCAAATTAAGGAGCGTTTTATTATCTTTCCAATGAGTACCATAATGCTATATAAAAAAAATGAAAAAAAAAACAAGACTTTTTTGGTGGGTTTGTATTCATACAGGAAAAACAAACACATATATTCAGGTAATTCATTAATCATGTTTAGGCAAGTCACTAATCATGTTTAAACTAGGAATTCTATTTTCATTCAGATCAGAATAGGTTAAAACCACTAATTTCCAAAAGAAAAACACACACACACACACCCCTTTAAGACCAGCGCCTCAGTCACGCCCTGCAATTGTTGTTTTTGGCTCTACTCCTCATCCAAATGTGCATCTTGTTTTGAATATACATTTTCATTCTTATGCACGTGATTAAAATTGTTGTTTTTCTCATATTGTAGTATATTAATTTATATGATACATCATAACACATATTTTATCCATGATATAAACTAGTTCAAATATATAAAAAATGCATACTTGTAGTTTTTAAACGAATAAAAATTAAACTCGATATTGTTGAAAATATAAAGTATAATTTGATTACTTAAACATTTGGGCTTAAACTTATTGTTTGGGCTAGTTGTTTGGTTCTCCTGGTGGGCCTCATGTTACAATAGTCCATTGGCCTTTGGCCTGGATCATAATATTGTAAACCGGTTCATTGTTTGTTTAAGTTGTTGGCAGAAGGTTCGAGATATATTTTGCACTATTGGATTAAATGGATCCCAGCCCTTGATATGGCATCTGTGGAGGAAGCTTATGGAGCTGACTATATAAACGTTTCATTATTATTTTTTATTCATTATTGTTGTTCGTCTTCTTTGTTATCTCTCTCAGTCTTGTATTAGGGTTTGTACCCTTATCTTCATCTTGAGTCTGTAAGTTCTTGAGATGATCTACTGATATTATTGATCAGCAGATCGTGTTGATACTTTGTATCTATGATATAAGTCTCAGTGATTTGCTGAGACTTAGGGTTTAGGGGGTACTTCTTTGGTTTGGGTTAATAAGAGCTTTTGGTCACCGTTTTGTCGCTATATCTTTGTTCATGTGTTGTTCTTATGTTTGTGTTTGTATTGGTTGTTTGAGTAGTTAGATTCATAAATTTCTACATGGTATCAGAGCCCTAGGCTCCTGATCTGTGTTTTTTGAGTCTTCCGCTGTGTTCTTTGATCGTTTCTCTTCTTGTTTTTTGTGTGTGTCTTATTAGGGTTTTGATCTGGTAAATAGATCTTGACCTTGATTGGTTTATAATAGATCTGATCTGTTTAGATGTTGTCTATTATTTTGTTCTGGTGTTGGTATTGTAGATCTAGGGTTATTCAACCATTGTTGGCATTTGACTTTGGATATTGATCCTGGTTGGTGGATTGGGCTGGAAAGCTGTGTAACATGTAAGTTTTCCTGTTACCTTCCTTTAGCTAATCTGGTATTTCTTGTTCTTGCTGCTTGCAGCTTCTGTAAGTATTCTTCTCTCTGTTCTGTGTCTGGGCGTCCTGACAGGGTTAGGGTGGACCGGTATTGTCTTGATATTGTTCTTGATGGTGTTGTTATTTGTCTGTTCTTGTTCTTTATTTGTCTGATCTTGTTTGATATTTGTCTGATCTTGTTTGATATTAATAATATATATAAATATATAGATAATAACAGAACTCCCGTGTTAAGATCTGGGTGGGCACCTTGAGTGATGAACCCACCATCTGAACACTGACACAGTTTCGTTCTGATTAGGATTTCTTTGTTCTGTTATTTGAGGTTAGATAGTTGTTGCTATCTGATCTTTCTTGCTGGTTGATTGTCTGTTTATTTGGTTGAGCATTTGTTATAATGGGTGATACTGGTGGTGGTACTGTTACCCATCCTGCTGGTGGTGGTGGAGGTCCAGAGAATACCTTAATCAGTAAATTGGATATAGGTGATCCTCTGTACATCCACCCAAGTGACACAAGTACTTTGTCAATCATTAGTATTAAACTAAAAGGAAGTGAAAATTACTCTGTTTGGTCTAACTCTATGAAACTTGCTGTGAAAGCTAAAAACAAGTTTGGTTTTATTGATGGTACTGTTATTAGGTCTGCTACTGATGAGGTCCTAGGAAAACAATGGGATAGATGTAATTCTGTTGTGCTTACTTGGTTGTTAAGTTCTGTTAGTGTAGAACTGTTTCTAGGACAAGTTTTCTCTAAGTTGGCTAGGGATGTTTGGATTGATCTAAGGGAAACCTATGATAAGGTGGATGGGTCTGTGGTGTTTAATTTGCATCAAAAAGATAAACTCATTAACTCAAAGTGGTTGTTCTGTTATTGAATATTATCACAAACTTAATACAATGTGGAAGCAACTGGACTTAATTGTTCAGTTGCCTACATGTTCTTGTTCTGCTGCTGGAAAATTTAATGATTTCAATAGCTTAATAAAATTAATGGAGTTTCTTATGGGATTAGATGATGTTTATCAACAAGTGAGGTCAAATCTTTTGATACAAGACCCATTGCCATATGTTAAAACTGCTTTCTCTATAGTTTCTAGAGAAGAGTCACATAGGGGTTCCACACTTAGTACCAAAGGAACCAATGTGGCTTTTGTTTCTAAAGGAAGTCAGGTTACTGACAATAGGAAGTGTTTTAACAGAGGGCCTAATCCCAACTTAAAGTGCACCTACTGTAACATGATTGGTCATAGAGTGGATAGGTGCTTTGAATTGGTTGGATATCTACCAGGGGTTAAAAAAGGGGTTCCTAATAGACAAAACAATCAGTCTTATAAATCTAATGCTTCTAGTAACATGTCTAGTGGTAAAAATTCTTCTGCTACTGCTTCTGCTGTTCCTTTTTCACCTGAACAAATATCAAAGCTGATGAGTCTGATCAGTGAGAAAATGGCAATGAAGCACAAAGTTCCAAAACTGGAGGTGAGAGTGTTATCATCTTTGCGTTTTCTTGTATGTCTAGAATATCTAGGTTGGGAAATATTTTTGAAAAATGGTCTAACTGTTCTAGTTTTATTAAATATGCTATTAGTCATGGTTGGATCACTGATTCAGGTGCAAACCAACATATGACTAAAAGTGATGAGTGTATGTTTAACTATATAGATGTAGGAGACTATGATATACAAGTTAAACATCCTAATGGGACTTGTGCTAAAGTCACCAAGATTGGTGACATTCAATTAGCAGAAGGAGTTGTTTTAAAAGATGTTTTCTTAGTTCCTGATTATTGTGTGAGTTTAATGTCAGTTCATAAACTAGCTAAGGATAATCAGTTATCTGTTTTATTCGATGAACATAATTGTTATGTTCCGGATTCCAAATCCAAGAGAATCCTGGTGACTGATAGGCAAAGTGATGGCTTGTATTTTGTTGATGACAATGTGAGTAGTAGCAATGTTTGTTTTAGTAGTATTAATAATAGAAATCTTTGGCATAGTAGATTAAGGCATCCATCTGATCAAGTTTTGGCCATTTTAAAAGATGATCTGGGCATTAACAAAACTGATTCTAATCCTTGTGAAATCTGTCATAAAGCTAAACAAGTTAGAGTCCATTTTCCCATTAGTGAACATAAAACTAAAAACATAGGAGAATTAGTTCATTTAGATGTCTCGGGTCCCTACAAAGTAGTAAGTAGGGAAGGTTATAAATACTTTATAACTGTGGTTGATGATTGTATTAGAACTGTATGGTGTTATATGATGAAAGGAAAAGGAGAGGTTTTTGAAAACTTCATTGCCTTTTATGAATTATTAATAACTCAGTTTAAACCAGAGTTAAAGTTTTTAGAAGTGATAATGGTACTGAGTTTATAAACAAACAAATGGAGTCTTTTTGTGTGTCTAAAGGTATTATTCATCAAACTTCTTGTGTTTATACACCACAGCAGAATGGTGTGGTGGAAAGAAAACACAGACATCTTCTTAACATGGCTAGAACTCTTTTGTTTTAGAGTAGGTTGCCTCTTAGGTTCTCGTCTGATTGTGTATTAACTGCTACATACTTGATTAACAGGGTTCCCACTTCTGTTCTGTCTGGTAGGAGTCCTTATGAGGTAATGTTTGGGTTCCCCCCCCCCCCCCCCACACTTAGTCATATTAGGAATTTTGGGTGTCTTTGCTTCAATACTATTTTAAATGATCCTGATAAACTGTCTAGTAGGGCAGAATAACGTGTCTTAATTGGGTATTCAAATCTTAAAAAGGGTTATAAATTGTGGTGTCTTGAAACAAAAATGGTTGAATATTCAAGAGATGGTAGGTTTTATGAGGATATATATCCTTTTAAACAAATTTTTTTACAAAATGTGGTTTTTGAGAATGATAATAGTGGTCTTACAACTTTTAAGTTTTTTGATAACATTGAAGCAAGTGAGACTCAATCTTCTAGTATGACTAACAACCTTCTAATGATGAAAGGGGAACCATTAGTACTCATACAAGCCCAACTAGTCAGCAACCAGGAACTTCTCTTAGGGCTGCTGGGGGGCGGGGGGCGTAGACCATCTTCCTAGTGGACTACAGCCTGGTAGTCCAGGATGTAGTAGTCTTGAGGTGGTTGACAATGATGTAGGGCCTGTAGATGAAGAGTCTAACCCATATGAGGGAAGTATTAGACACTCTACTAGAGTGTCTAATATGCCTAGAAAGTTTGTGATTACATTGTGGAGGGAAAAGTCAAGTATGGTGTTGAAAAATGTGTTAATTACTCTAATTTGTCTTCTGATAACTTTTGTTTTGTTTCTAATGTAAATAAGTCCATTGAACCCACATCTTATTTTCAAGCCTCAAAAGATCCTAATTGGATTGAGGCTATGAACAATGAGATGGAAGCCTTGTATAGAAATAACACCTGGGTTGTCACTGATCTACCACCTGGTAGAAAGGCAATTGGGTGCAAATGGGTCTATAAAATAAAGTATAGATCTAATGGAGAAATAGATAGGTACAAGGCTAGATTGGTAGCTAAAGGCTACAATCAAAGAGAGGGTTTAGACTTTGGAGAAACTCTTTTTCCTGTTGTCAAAATGGTCACTGTTAGATGTGTGATCAGTTTGGTGGTTCAAAACAATTGGACTTTATTTCAGTTAGATATCAACAATGCATTCTTGTATGGGTCCATAACCGAAGATGTTTACATGCAACTTCCTGAAGGATATTCTTCTAAGGAAAGTTCAAAGGTGTGTAAACTTGTCAAATCTCTTTATGGGCTCAAACAAGCTCCAAGAAAATGGAATGAAAAGCTTATTGATGTCTTAAAAAATATATGTTTTATTCAGAGTAAATGTGATTACTCTATGTTTCTTAAGTCCAACAAAGATGTTTTTGTTGTTTTACTTGTGTATGTTGATGATATTGTCATTACTGGCAATAGTGAGAAAGAAATTGATAATATCAAAACTATGTTAAAAGAGAGTTTTCAAATAAAAGATTAGGGCTAGTTAAAATACTTTCTTGGGATTGAAGTCTTATATTCTGAATCTGGTGTCTATTTGAATCAAAGAAAGTATTGTCTAGACTTGTTAAGTGACTTTGGCTATCTTGGTTGCAAGCCTGTGAGTGTTCCTATAGAACAGAATTATATTCTTTCTGTTAAAAATGGAAAGAATGTTAGGTATCTAAGTGATGTTACTGGTTTCCCAAAACTCATAGGTAAGTTAATTTATTTGTCATTGACCAGACCAGATATAAGCTATGCAGTACAGTTTCGCAGCCAGTTTATGCATACACCAACTGAGAGTGTACAACAAATAGCTTTAAGACTCCTTAGGTATCTAAAGTAGTCTCCTGGTAAATGAATTTTGTTTAAAAAAAGGTAAAGATTTGACCTTATCAGCATATTCAGATGCTGATTGGGCCAAGTGCCTTACAACTAGGAAGTCGGTCACTGGTTTTTGTATTTTTCTTGGTGAGAGTCTTGTGTCCTGGAAAAGCAAGAAAGAGAACACAATAGGTCGTTCATCAGCAAAAGCTAAGTACAGAGCAATGTGTTCTAACACTTGTGAACTTATTTGGATTTCCAATTTGTTGAATGAGTTTGGTATTGAATGTAAGTTACCATTAAAACTGTTTTGTGAGAGTAAATCTGCTATATCTATAGCAGAAAATCCTGTATTTCATGATCGAATAAAACACTTTGAGATTGATTTACATTTCCTAAGGGAAGAAATCAGTTCAGGTTTTGTTCAGGTTGTTAAGGTTTCTTCTGATTAGCAGGTTGCTGATATGTTGACCAAGGGGTTATACAGTGCTCAACATGAGTTCTTGTGTAGCAAACTTGGATTAATTGACACGTTCAAGCAATCAAATTAAGGGGGGGTGTTGAAAATATAAAGTATAATTTGATTACTTAAACATTTGGGCTTAAACTTATTGTTTGGTTCTCCTGGTGGGCCTCATGTTATAATAGTCCATTGGCCTTTGGCCTAGATCATAATATTGTGAACCGGTTCATTGTTTGTTTAAGTTGTTGGCAGATGGTTCGAGATATATTTTGCACCGTTGGATTAAATGGATCTCAGCCCTTAATATGGCATCTATGGTGGAAGCTTCTGGAGCTGACTATATAAGCGTTTCATTATTATTTTTTATTCATTATTGTTGTTCGTCTTCTTTGTTCTCTCTCAGTCTTGTATTAGGGTTTGTACCCTTATCTTCATCTTGAGTCTGTAAGTTCTTGAGATGATTTGCTGATATTATTGATCAGCAAATCGTGTTGATACTTTGTATCTTTGATATAAGTCTTAGTGATTTGCTGAGGCTTAGGGTTTGGGGGGTACTTCTTTGGTTTGGGTTAATAAGAGCTTTTGGTCACCGTTTTGTCGCTATATCTTTGTTCATGTGTTGTTATGTTTGTGTTTGTATTGGTTGTTTGAGTAGTTAGATTCATAAATTTCTACAGATATAGAACGTCGTAATCAATTTTTAGTTTTAGTAGTTATCAAAATTATCCGACTTTAGATCTCCCATCCGAGGCTATGACTTTTTATGAGTTGATGCCATTGCCTGGTGCAAATTTCATATTTCCACCACCACATAAAAACATATAATGAATAGTCTATTCTCAATGGCCCATGCTAATGTGAATGCATTCTCCACGGATCATATATTTTTTTTTAATGTGAATGAATACTATTACTACATAATCATTATTATATCTTTACAAAAAGAATTATTCCATTATTGCTAACAAATAATGGTATCCAATGAATGGTCCATAGTTAAAAACTTAAAAAGGGATTCTGGCCCAATACTATTGATCGATGAACCAACCAATCATATCAATCTGTTTTGTAAAGTTTCTATATATAAGAATGAAAGAGGACGAGTAAAACAAACAAGCACATGCATTATATAAAGCGCAACTTATATAGGTGGTAAAGTCCGTAATTCAAATCTGGTTCCTGATGAGTTTTTATTAACGAATGATTTGATACATATTAATTATTATGATTTGTGATGATTCTAAATAATACTATATATCTCGATGGTTAGACTGACATAATCCTTTAATATCTAGCTAGTATGTTGCGTTATTTCTTAATACAGAATCTAAATATATACCTCTATTTCTAGAGGTTTTCTACATCATATCACAGAGAAAACTAATGTAATGTGACGTAACTTCTCTAATTTGTAACTTCGACCTAAGAGTATTAGATCGTGTGGAAGAAAACCCCTTGGTCAGGAGGCAATCAATATCAACAATAGTCGGAAATTTACTAACTCTTAAACTATGTGATAGAACCATACATGTCTAGTATGAAATTCATGATAATCTTAATATGTTTCGCATGATGATCATACACGTGATTGGCCAATAATTATATAGCATGACCAATAAATATGTGGCGTTGATACTTTCATACCATATTGTTAGTGGAATGGTAAGATGTATACCAAAGCATGAAGCATATTAGTAATCAAATGAAGCCTACCGGTAGTGCGAGCAAGCATAAAATACTCTGTCTAGGAACGGTTCTGCTGGTAAACTGTATTAGGGGTGCTAAACTCCTCGTGTTCACGGGTCCAACCTGATCCAAGCCCGAAAATTTTACATGAATCAGAACCCGAAAATTTTGTCATACATATGAACCCAAACCTGTCCCGAATATTTGCGGATTGACCCGAACCCGACTCGTTCAACCCGATTTTATAGGGAAAACAGATGTGAACGGTGAGGGTGTTCATATAGTGGTGGTTCAAGGAGTGTTTTAGGCAACGGTGGAACCTGTTGTTGGATAATATATGGGGAAGTGAGTTTTTTTTTATTACACAACAAGTCTTTCTTTCTTTGTATAAATGCAAAGCTTCACATTTATCTCCCTTTGAATGTGATACACCCATTCTTGATATGCAATTAATTTATCCTAAAGATGCCATTTTTATGTTAAAATATAACTAAAGATTGTGTTTTTCTACAAACCCACTTCAAGAAATCAGCAAGTTATCCTAAAAACAGTGGAATTCAATAACCCGGATAGCAATGTGTTCAAGAAACCCTTTAAAAATAAGATCATGTGCAATAAAAATGTGGCTAATTTTTTTTTGTGAGATCCGATTTTTTTAAATTAAACAAATTAAAATTAAAATTAAAAAATCTCCCTCGTTTAGCAAGAATGGTTTGAAAATTTCAGATTTGGCAAGAATGGTCCCTAGATGAGAAGTTAACCAGAACAACTAACCCCTTTAGTGAGAAAGGACGTTTCGTGCAACAAAACCTTCGTTAAAGGATGTTCCTGCAACAAAAACTTTGTTAAAGGATGAATCCTGCAAGTTTTAAAGATTAAGGATGAAACCTGCATTTTTGGCTAAACATAAAGGACGTTTTCTGTAATTTTGTCTTCTTTTTATTTTTCAAAAACATGAATGATAATCACAACGGTTTTGGGATTATGATAATCGGCTATCGTAGAGTCTATCTGCCAAAAATGGGACTGTGAATCGATTATACAAAGATTTTGGAAATTTTGAATAGCCATACGCGTGACTAGTTTCACACGTATGAAGCTCATACGCGTACCATATGAACGCGTATGAAACCTTCATACTCCTGCACATTAGAATGTAGGCGATTTTGTCATTTTGATCATATTTGAGTCAGTTTCGGTGTTCTTATTTGTTTTGTGTATGAGCATGTGCAGATATGGAGTTTACAATTGGACTCAAACACAACATTGTGGCGCAACTGGATCCGAATTCAAGGAACACGACGGATTATGTTGATGTGATCAATTTCTTCTGGCATTCAAGAATCTTTTATGATATTTCCACCCGCTACACTCTGTACTTAAGCCATCAGAAGCAATTTTGGGAATCGGCGGTGTTGGATTGCAATCGGAATCCAATAGCGATCGTTGGAAAGATCAACAGACGTGAAGTTTTGGTTTCTCAACAACATATTCGGGAAGCTTTGCACTTTGATGACCAAGACGATTATCCCATCGAGATCCCAAAGTATCTGGAGAGGGGATTCTTCGAGAGGCTCAAATATTTTGAAAACATCAAAGCTTCTATGTTCGTGAAATCTGGTTTATGCCGTCATTATCGGTATTTCTTGCATATCCTTATTCATTGCATAAGTATCTAAATAACCAGTTTTGATGCGGCCCGAGAGATAATCTGCTCAGCAATGGTGGCCCTGATTTTGAATAAACCATTAAACTTTTAGGGCATTATCTTTCAGGAGAACTTGGGTACCAAATATAAGGAAAAAAGATCGATTATGTATCGAAGGTTCTTGCAGATGATATTTGATGCTTAGATTCCACATCTCCCAAAAGTTCAAGGAGATGTTATGAAGCTTGATCACATGAATGATGTAGGAATGTCAAGGATGAAAACTTACCGACAGGGCACAGAACCACCGTACAAGAGAGTTATTGGACACATCGCCATAGTTGATTATCCAGAACCACCACATGATAACTGGAGAAATGCAGATAGCGACTCTGATGTCAAAGTAGTAGATCCAGTATCTGAAGAAGACGATGATGATGAAGAGGGAAACGCAGGAGGTGATGAGGGTGGTGAAACTTCCCAGGGGAATCTCCCTAGGCCTTCACCGACTTGTGAAGTCCCAATTGTTACTGAACCAGTGTCGGTTATGTAGGCTCGTTTTATCACAAAGAACACAAGATATCACACGAGTTATTGTGAATCAGGTGCGCAAACCCTAATTCACATACAAAATGATATAGATCGTAATCAGAACACGTTAAAGTTCATTTTCAAAACGTTTTCATTAATAATAATAAAAATTATAACAATTAGAATGCAATATTAACGAAAACATACACTTTAGACACTTTCCAGAACCTTCCTAAACACACACACACAAACACCTACTCAAATGACCAACAGCTACCAACCGTCAATAAATAACTTTCTTAAATAGACAATTTGATTCGACCTTTCGTGTGGTCGAACCAGTGCATTCGAACTTGCATAGGCTCGATTCAACAAAACATATTTTCATTCGACCTAAATAAATTGGTTCGACCCTTCGATATATCGAACCAAACTTCAAAACTTGACAATCTTGCAATCTTCAATGTTATTATGTGAATCCGAAAGTGACAGACACAAAATGAATCTACAAACTCCCCCTTGTCTGTTGCTCGGATTCTGTTGTCTTTTAAGCTTCCTTAGACTTCTTTTTCATCACAATCTTCAGTTTCTTCTTCTGTTCAATTGGTTTCCTCAGCTTCACGTACTTTCCAAGTAAACTCTTGTAGTCACATCCAACATTCACATGAAATACCCAGCAGAGTTTCACAACTCTCTGAAATTTCCAAGTTTGTTCAGTATCGAGAGCATCAAAGTGTATAGGATTGAAATACGACGTTTCAATATCCATCTTTGATAAGTTCAGCAACCACATTGGATCAAATATCCTCAGCTTCATGCGCAACCTTTTCTTTTCTTCGTTCTCTAACACAATCACTGCTTTTGCTACACCCCAGTCATAATACCAAAACGCGAAGTTATTGCGCCAATTTTGTTCGAACGACATTTCTTCATGCATACTGGTGATTTATACTTCAACCTCACATATGGCAGCTTACTCTTCTCAACAATCTTCTTGTGAACGATTCTCTTTGGATACTGTGGTCGAAACATTTCCCACTTCGTCACCCTTTCCCTCGACATCTTATCAGCCATATATTCTAACAAATTTGCATTCTTAACTCCTGCTAACTTGTGTCTATAGACGTCATGCACAACCCAATACGGTAAGGATCTGATATCATGGAAATGATTAAAGTACAGAATCCTCCATTCACATTTAATTCCAATACATCTCAACTGTGGGAAGAATTTCCATGCAATCGCTCTTCCTTTGAAAGCTTGATTGTGATAGCGATAGAAATCCCCTTGGACTGCCGGTTTCGCTCTATTCTCATAAGCTTCTCTCAATCTTCTGAGACAGTTCAATAACGCATCCGATTTCTGTTTAAATCTGCTTTTTCACCTTCACCAGTAAGCAGTTCATCAACAATCTTTTTACCCTTATCATCAGCTAACTTCTCAGCATCCTTCAACACATATTCATCAACAAACGGGATCAACATGTTATCTTTAACATTGTAGTATTCAGGATATTCTTCGTGTGTAATATCCTCAATGTCAATCTCATTGAAGTCCACATTTGTCTCATATGAATGTTGTCCAGGTTCAACAACTGGTAATACTGGAATTTCTTTTCTCTGTACTAATTCCTCATAAGATATACCAGCCTACTGAGCAACCCCTTCTAGAATTTCTCTTGAAATCTCTAAGATAACTTCACCGTCTTCTAATTCAGGTTCCGGATACTCAAGACAATATATCATGTTGTCACTAGCGAAAATGTCTTTGAAACTAGTAATAAATTTGACAGATACATAACATTTCTTCATCATCTTTAGCAACATCTGTCCGTCAGCATCAGTCATCTCACCTTTCTTTGAATTAGAACCAGCTGATGTACCTTTCTTTGGTGTATCCCTAGCCTCATAAGAATATTGGTTTGCATCATCATCAGTTTCTTCTTAACTAGTGGATTTTTCTTTGTTAGCATTATCACCACTGCCAGTATCATCATCATCATTGTCAGAATCGTCGTCCTTTGTCAGTTCCACTGTAATCTAACTGCTTTTCCTCATCATCCTCATCATCTTCATCCTCTTCATCATCAACACCTTTCAATTGAGGTTCTCTTGAGTATAGATAATCAATAATCATCCTCAACTTCTTATTCTCCTTTCCATAGCCATAATCATCTTTACACTCTTCTTGCTTGTCAATTTTAGCTCAACATTTTCAATCTGCAAGCTTGTAACTTCTTCCTCAAGCTTGTCTTGCCTTTCATTTGACTTAATCACCATAGCAAGCATATCTTTCTCGTTTTCTTTCATCTGCTTAATCTCGTTCTCATGCTTGGTAAAGAATTTCATCATCTTCGTCATATGCTGATTAACTAGATTCATAACATCTTCTGAAACTGTCACATTCGGCTGTGAACTCGATTCTGTTTGAGGCTTTGAAGATGGTTTCGGTGAGCTCAAACTAGATAGAATACTCTTCAACGATCTAGACACGGAATCTGGATTCTGCTGAGTAGAAACATCTTTAGTCGTCTTCCTCTTCTTAGATGGTGTTTCTTTTGATGGTGACGTAAGTTGTTCTTGTGAAGCCTCTCGAATTTTCCTTGAATAGTGTTGATACACTATGTGTGGCTATCGCTTTAGATTCAATAAATGGCGTTTTGTATTGAAGAATGGTAGAAAGAAGACACATTCGACCAATCGAGGGGCCGAATGAGATTTAGAAGAGGTCGAACCAAAGTTTTGATTAGTTATTATGTTCATTCGTACCTCTTAAGGGTCGAATGTGCTACCTAAGCAGGGGTCGAATGTGCAGGTTATATATAGGTTTAACTTGTTTAAGAAGTCAAGTAGTTGAGTCATTTGCATGTGTGTTAGTGTGTGTTTTCTGGTGTGTGTCTAGAAGTTTCCAAAAGGGAGTTTTATCATTGTAATCGAGTCTTTAATGTTAAAAAAAGTTTGATTATTAAGGATAATGATGATTAACATGGATTTCTACGTGTCTGATTGATTGATTATCAAATTGCATACGATCTAGGGTTTCCGCACCTAGATTGTTCTACTCGTGTGATATATTGTGTGTTTTTTCATAAAAACGATCCTTTACAAAGTGGTATCAAAGCTTTGCTCAATCACATGACTGCAATTTGATAGTTTTTCATCAAAAATTTACTCAAAATCATCAAAATTTTATCTGTTTTTCATGAGTTTTGCATGAACATGGAGATTGATTGATTTCAAGTTGTTTTTATAGATAAAATCAAAAATTCTTTCACAAAATTTAATCTCCTATCAATCCGAAGCAAAACCTACTAAAGATCATTGAAATCCATCAACTTTTCAAAAATCCAGATCAAATTGAGTGATTTTTGAAGAAAAATGGTTTTTGAAATGGGTCGGGTCGCACCAGTGAGTTTCTGGTCGAACGAGTGTGGTTTCTAGGTTGAATAAGTTGATTCTAGATCAAACCCAGTGGTTGTTAAGGTCGAACATGTGTTTGTTCATCATTCAGAGTTTGTTGTGTGGTCATTTGAACCTTTATGTCTCATTCGACCTTACGGGAGGTCGAACCAGTCTTTCTTATCTGATTTTAGTCAAGGGGTCGAACCAGTCTGATTTTCTTTATTTGAACCCCCGATCACACAGTTTAGGTCGAACCAGATTTCAGATTTCAATTTTTTCTAAGTGTTGTCATTTTAAACGTCATGGATAACATTTGAGGATTTCCAACAACACCGAGACCTGCTATGACACAACAACCACATGTACCAATGAACCCTTGGGCCGTTGCAGCTACGGAGAGAGCAAACACACAACCTACACAACCGATGAATATTTGGGCCGTTTCCACACCACCTCAATCAGTTGCTAAGCCTCCTCCACAATCAATGCTAGATTTCTAGGGAGTAGCAGCTGCAGCAGCTGTACAGAGTCAAACTACCAATGCAATTACAACATTGGTGAATGACTTATCCTCGGGCAATGGGACAAGACCACCAAAGCTACTTGATATGAATGAATACTACTCATGGCAGAAGAAATTCAGAATTCATTTGGAAGGTATGGGATTAGACGGTGTGTGTGATACCCCGCAATTTCAGGTTCTCACTTTAACTAAACTCTAGTTACTTGCACTTACATTCATTGCATTTTACTTAACTAGGGTTAGTTAGATAAGTCACACGTTGCACATTTATAGGTTAATAACTGCATGAAGTGGTAATTTGGGGAATTACCAAACTATATACATGAGTAGTGAAGCCCGGACGTTGGTGAATTGTGAAATTAGAAAATTGTGAACTAATTGATTGAGATTGATTACAATTAAGTGTTTCTGTGAAACTATGTGCAAACTGTATGTGATTACGTGAACTTAAACCGAACGCGTTATTAAAAACCGTAATCGATGAACCGTTAGGATGGTTGGGGGTCTTGATACATGGGGTTACACTTGGTATGGTCCAAAATAGCGAAAAAGTCGAAGGAAACACGCAATACACTAGACTAGACAACTCGGAGCGAGCCCAGGCTGAGTGAGCGGCTGCTCACTTAGAACGAGCGGCCGTGCGCAGGTGTCTGACGTGTTGAAACCAACTTAAAACTCTATTTAAGCAATCCTAAGTCCCAAGTACCCCCATAAACTTAACCCAAATCGCCCCTACTGCCTATTTACAAAAATATCAACCCTAACACCTGCTAAGGCTCAAGAACACCATTCGGGAAGCTTGGAGAGCAATCGCTTGGTGGTTTTGAAGTGCTTTCGGTATAATACTCAACCCTATATGTTTTGATTATCTTTAATGCCTCTTAAAACACCATAAACAAGTTTGTCCAGGTCTGAAAACACTTTTATAAAGATTAAAACTTGTTGTTCATAAAGATTAATGGGGTTAAACATGATGTTATGCGATGATTATTGTATGTATTGCATGAGTTTCCATGTTCTTGATGTTTTAGACTTCTAGGGTTTAGGAATGATGATGTTTATCATGTATCATTAGGGCTTTGATCAGATTTGGGTCTTATTAATGTTTGTTGGGTGTTATTGATTGATAATATGCAACTAGGGTTTGATATAGTTGATAATATTGAATGATTAAAATCTGGACAGAATCTGAATGTCGACTTGTAGGGTTTGTTACGTGGCTTGCAAATAATTTTTTTGATCGATTCTTTGCATGATCGTAATTTTAGAATGGGCAAAATCATCTGATTTGGAGCTCGTTTGATATGTTTTTGGAAATTTCTTTGATAAAAGGTGATATCAGATTTTCGGATTAGTAAACTGGGTCAACTTTAAACGATCATAACTTGAGTTTTACAAAGAGTTTGATTATGAACTTTTCACAGTAGGCCGATATTGATGAAACTTGACTTTTCCAAGTGGATTCATCCCATTTGGATGTATTCAAAATTTTTGGGAATTTTTCTACTAATCTGATCTGTTGTGAGTATTTTCTGGACCTAGCTGTATTGTATGATTTTTCATAATTTTTGTGTATGGGTTTATGTAAGGCCCATAAATAGGATAGGTTTACGCTTGTCTTTATTAAGCCTGTTTGTGTTATTTGGGCTTAGTTTAGTTAATGGGCTTGGGTTAGGCCATGTAGGTCAAGGCTTTAGTGGACCCTATATAATGTTTTGTTCTAGTTCATTGTAGGGTTAGACAAGTGAATCACTCCATTTTGTAACAAAACCTTTTATTGTAATTCTCTAGAGCCACCACCTTGTACCAGACAATCCTAGAGATTGTGTGCAAGGTGAAGCAGTAATACAAGGGATTTCATCGAGTTTTAATCTTTTGTTCCTGACATTCAATCTTGTTTTCCGCACTCGATTGTTTGTTTGATACCCGGTAGAGAAGATCTTGGACTTACAATTGGTATCAGAGCCTAAGAAGTCTTTCGAAGGCTCGGTTTGGTATCATTCAAAGATCAAAAGAAGACGATTTGATGCTGCGTTTATTCGGTTTTACAGGTTTATACTTTATCTCGTTCAATAATTTTATTTTTCTAATCATTTTTTTGGTGTTTTAGAATTTTTGGCAGATTTGTTCTTGTTAAAATCTTGAAGAACACGAAGAACATTGAAAGAAAAGGCTGTTTGATTTGTTTTGGAGAATGTTAATTATGTTTGCAAGATTATCGGAGTTCTAGTTTTGAAAAGATATCACAAAATATTTGAATTTGACAAATTGATTGGGGGACATTAATTACGATTTGGTGGTCCCTACAAAATTTCAATTGAGCAGTACAATCAATTTTTTTTGGAAACAACAATACTTTTTGACAAAATAACACTCGAGAACTCCCTTGAGGTCGGACACTCCCTATCGGAAACCCACCTCGGACACTCCTAGTACTCGGACACACCTTCAGCCACTCGGACACCCCCTTCCCATTCGGACACACTTTCACCTCGGACACACCTTTGTCACTCGGACACTCCATCTTGGTCGGACACACCTCGTCGGACACTTCTCCACCGCTCGAACACTCCTACAAACTCGAACACAGCCGCGCGCTCGAACACTCTAGACCTCGATATCTATGCTCGGAAGCACAAACCCACCACCGGACCCATCAGCTGCTCGGAAAAACCCACCCAGATACACAGACCCATCCCGTTTCCTCGAATCATCAATCTGTTGATTTTGACTTTTGGTAGTATCTTGTTGAAGGTTTTCTTTGTAATAGTGGTGATTTTAGGGACTAAGAGGTTTACGGTTGGGATTACATTGTCAGCTTTCGTGTTGCTGTTATTGTAATTGGTTGGGAAGGTGTTGGTTAGGAGATCGAAAACTGCGTCTGAATCGGGTGGTTATGAGACCGATAAGATTGGGATTATAGAGGAGAATGCAATTCGTGGTGTTTGTAGTGAAATGTTAGAGATTGAAGAGGTGGTCGAATTAAAAGTGAAGGAAGGAGTGGTATTATTTAAAGAAAAGAATAAGGAGACTATCAAAATTGAATGTGAAGTGAGAGAGATAGTAGAGTGATAAAGTTAAAGATTTTAGAAAAAGGTAAATATTATTAAGAAGAGAGAGAGAGAGAGAGAGAAACAGACGTAAAGGAGGAGGTGCAGATTGCTTTTTTGGTTTTAGTTGATGAAAATTAAAAGAAAGTGTTGGAAGTTGTGTGGAGGTGGAGTTGAAAAGTCAAAAGAAAAGAAAAGAGTGTCTTGGGAGTAGATTCTGACTCAAATCACGTGATACTTCAAAATAATAATAATAATAATAATAATAATAATAATAATAATAATAATAATAATAATAATAATAATAATAGTGGTAGTATTATTACTTGGAGTGTACAAGCACAATTTGGGGGGATTGACCTTATTGACTACGGTTCGACTTGTTGACTACGGTTGGACGCCCGGTGCTCGTCTTAAAAATTTTTGGTGAAACGTCTAAATTTTTGGGAAATCACGGTTCAAAATTTAAAAAAAATTTCTTCCCAAAATAATGTTTTCGAGTAGAGGCTTGAAGGTTTCAGTTACATTGCTGGTGAAACCGTTGGAGCACTTATTGGCAGATTTACTGAACTATTGTCTGACATGAAAAATGCTAAAATCGTAGTGTCAAATCGATGGGTCAACTAGAGTTTTCTAGACGCTTTAAATAGAATACCAGATCAACCAACATGCAGCTGGTTTATGAACGTCAATCGGATCATTTCGGAAACAAACTGGTCCAAAATGACGCCGGATGAGTTAATGTCACTTATCAAAGCATTGGATAACATCACCTCTGCTGCAACATACTCATCCAATTCTGCTGCTCCATCATCGAATTCAGATTCAAGCTGTTCTGCCATTCCCGCTGCTCCTGCCACTCCCGCCGCTTCTGCCGCTCCTGCTGTTTCTGTCACACCTACTGTTCCTGCCGTTTCTGCTGCTCCTGCCGCTGAAGCTTTCATGGCACACATGAATGACCACGTGCCATCCGCATCTGAGGTACATGCTGAAATTCTAGCTGAATCATGTTGTACTGAACGATGCAGGTTAAAAATTAAAGGTTTTAGAGAAGAAACTCTCTTCACATTCAAACAGCTTGAATACGAGAAAATGGGCAGTTGGGATATTAAAAAGAAATTTAATTCCTATAAAGAAATGGTCGAAAAACAAAAACTCGATATCAAGCGCTTGCATCACGAGGTGAGCGATCACAAATATCGATATTTACACTTCAAATGACTGTCTGACACCTTAACTGCGGAATTGATCGACTTAAAATCAAGATTTGAAAATGCTGATTTTCACTTTAAAAACTTCGGCTGTTCTAGTGACAAAGTCAAGAAAATGATCAATACTCAGTTAAAGTTCAGACCAAAGGAAGTGAGGAACAAAGGTCTGGGGTTTGTGGAAATTCCACCACCTTTTAATGAAAATTATTCCTCAATTCCCATGTCGGATGAAGAATTGTTTGCTTTGCCTGTTAAAGGATACGGTCCTCTAATAGAAGAGCCAACCAGTCGACCATCGAGGGATCAAGTTGAAATCTCCAAACCTGAATCAGCCCCCATTAGAATCTCCAAACCTAAAAACCGACAACCTATGCAAGAGCAGGCCCCATCAAAAACTTTTGTCAAGTCTCAAGATGCTTCAAAACAGATTGAGACGTTAAATTTTGAGAAAAATAAAGAAACTGACAGAGTTTTTGATGTGAAAAGAGATGAAGTCCCAGTTCCCAATGACACAGCTGAATCAAATAAAATGTTGAGGGAAACTGTTTTAGACACTGAACCGACCGGCCAATCAGACTCAAGTGTGCCCTATGAGTTTGATTTTATGAAACAAATTAGAGAGCTTTGTCTAAAGCAAAGGGCAAACACTGAAAAGCGCATAGCACAACATACCGTTGAATCAACTGCCCCACCAACTTTTGAAAGTGACTCCAAATGTGAATCACCCGAAACAACCGAATCTGAGAAATCAGTATGAGTTGAATCTAGTTGTGAGTCTTCTAGAGCAGCTGAGTCAACGGGGGATTCAACAGAGCCGCCACATGTTTCTGAATTAAGTGGCTCAATTGAATTAAATGCCACACCCTTGACTGAGCCAAAATCTATAGAATCTGTGTGCTCAAGAATGTGAGGATCCATCATCCAAGACTGTTGGCACAGGTGTGATAAAGCCAACAATCCATGATTTTAAATGTGTGAATGTTACTGATGCTTCTACTTCATGTGCAGATAAAGTTAAGGTAGAGGTTAAGGTTTAGGGGGATGATCTTGTTTGCACTAACAATGCAGGTGTTTGTGTAAAACAGTCTAATTTGTCTGCAGATGCTGTACCATATGTGAAAAAGACTATTTTTGAGCTATCAGTTAGTGGCACAAATGACAAATACGTGCCACCACATAGAAAAACTACCTGTGCTAACTCTCATGTACAGGTTCTTGAAACAAAATAGAAAGCTCAAAGACAGTCAGCATCACACACACAATCTTGTTCACACGGGTGTTCAAGATGTTCTAAGCAAAACAGAAACTTTACGAAGCCTGCAAACAAATCATCCAACAGATCCCATCACTCACATTCATCAGTGGGATCAAACAGACCGAGATTTGCTCCTTATGCAAAGAACCCGGCATGCTATAACTGCGGAAGACCCGGTCACATTGCAAGAAACTGCACACATCGTCCTTATGTGCCCTACTACAGACAACATTAGAGGGTTATGCCTAGGGATAACTACAACTCCAAGCCAATGAAGGTTAAGAAACCCAAGGCAAGGAAGAACGTGAATCCTAAATTTATACCGTTTGATGGAAACTGGAATGCTGCTAAGAATAAGCGAAAGGTTGTTCCTCCACAGAAGTCTAAACAACCTGAGAAACCGAAAGTTGCTACTCTGAAAGTAGCAAAACCAGCTCTTAAGCCTAAGCAAGTTTGGAAAGCAAAGGCGGCAGTAACACCAGTCCTAAATGAGGAAAAGGACATGTGCTTTAGAGAAGTGTCTTACGTTGATGCTTCAGGAATGCCCAGGACCGCGATGGCTTGGGTACCAATGTTTAACTAATCTCCTTTCTTAGTGCAGGGACAGCCAAGGAGGATTGTCAACGACCACTGGTATGTTGATAATGGTTGTTCCAAGCGCATGACAGGTGACATCTCTCTGTTATACATATCTCTAATTCTTAAACAGTGAGTATGTTTCCTTTGAAGGAGATAATGGAGGTAAAATCAGCAAGTAAAGGTATGCTCAAAACCTGATGCATTGAATTCTGATCGTAATTGGTTTTAAATTCGAGAATGGTTTTCGAAAGACGGAAAAAGATTTTTCTTTGTTTTAGGTAAATTTGTTCTTTAAATTGTTTTTATTTATATATTAATTTTCAATTTTAAGCACAAATTTAGGGGGATATATCTTAAAAAACCCCCTAAGAAAAATACAAAAACATTAAAAAAATTCAGAAAAAGAGATTTCATGGGGTGAAAAAGAGGAATGATAGTACATCAGCTGTTGAAGTGTCACACTCTTAAAATAGAAAAGAAAAGTAAATCAAGTGTGATTGTAGCTCCATCATATGATGTACTGGTAGGCAAACTGCACAACAAACTCAGTTCAAAATTCATGCTAAAGATTAAGGACTGTGTAACTTGTGGGTAACACATCATCGGCGTATGATCTTATGGTCTTAAATCTTGCGTTGATAGATTGCCAAAGTCTGAGATTTCATGTCTTTAAATTGTTGATACATCTGGGGATGTCCTGGCTGCCCTTCTGCTGCATCCAGATATATGCTGACCTAGGCACAGTCAGGACGCCTTAAAAGAGCAATAAGGAAATGCCAAAACCCAAATTCTCAAAGAGAATTCAAGCTAAAGGCACAAATCAAAAGCCTAAAGCGATGTTCATACCGAAAATTTGGTATTTGCCCTAACCCTAGTCAAGAATCCATTGGTCTCTCTGTTGCATCCAGATATATGCAGACCTGATCACCGATGATCTTGACCTTGTAAAACATACAAATGTCAGCAATTTACTCACCTGTTATGAAGAAGCTTTGTGCATACCTTGATCGTGGGGGTGTGCCATGATGTGGGACACACAGTTATTTCAGTATAACACACGTTAAGAAAATAAGAAAAACAAAGGACTTGAAGACGTGTGTGTATGTTTGTTTAAGTGGATAAACGATGCTGGTAATCGTTTTGGACTGCTTTCTTGCACTTTAATAAGTTTACCAGAACAAATATACTAACGGTGTGTTACAGTTTGACAAAGCTGATATGATCTTCTTGCACATGATTCTCACCAAAAAGATGCATTGGAATTAGTTTGAATTTCTATTTTAATTTGTTTATCTTTTATGAAAAATTGACCATTCTTGAGGATTTGACCGATTCTCGAACACAATTCAGGTTTTTGAGAATTTAAAATGAATGTACACTGATGTACTTGGTGTTCATGTTTATACTGGACCACTCTATTATATGAATTTTTACTCATAAAATTATGAGAATTTGCAGAATTTGATTCGAATCAAGAAACAGAGGTTGATGCAGGATGAAAGAGTTCCAGTTGCTGACTAGCATGAAGCACCTAAATGACAAGATGTACGTGAGTCAGAAGAACCTGAAATGAATCATCTTTTGACAATGAAAGTACAACTAAATAACTACATGTGAGGCAGCTTGAAAGAGAAGATTGACAAAGAAAAGGGCTTCTGAGAATCCTCCTCTCACGTTCTCTTTTAGCAAGATGTTCAAGCAAAAGCTGATAATGATTAAAGCTGTAAGGCTACCTCCAAGAGAAGATGAAAGAACCCAAGATTGGAAGATCAAGATCTGAAGATTCTTCCTACTAAGCCATGATAAAGACAGCATAAATCTAGGGGGATATTGTAAGGCCCATAAATAGGATAGGTTTACGCTTGTCTTTATTAAGCTTGTTTGTGTTATTTGGGCTTAGTTTAGTTAATGGGCTTGGGTTAGGCCATGTGGGCCAAGGCTTTAGTGGACCCTATATAATGTTTTGTTCTAGTTCATTGTAGGGTTAGACAAGTGAATCACTCCATTTTGTAACAAAACCTTTTATTGTAATTCTCTAGAGCCACCACCTTGTACCAGACAATCCTAGAGATTGTGTGCAAGGTGAAGCAGCAATGGGATTTCATCGAGTTTTAATCTTTTGTTCTTCACATTCAATCTTGTTTTCCGCACTCGATTGTTTGTTTGATACCCGGTAGAGAAGATCTTGGACTTACAGTTTATCACGAAATAAAAATATGGACATGACTAGTAGACTCCCTGGAATATTCGGTAAAAGTTTGGGAGTCTAATTCATTGAATAAGTATTTTTAATAAATTGTTTTTTCACAGCGCATAATCTGTCCTAAAAAAGCAGGTTATGTTATCTACGCTTACGTGACTATTTGGAGTCTTTTATGACTTGTAATTGACATGAACTTGAATGGACCCTTATATGAGATGTATACGAAGAGTAAAACTAATGATAATTAATATGTTCACCAACGGGTACGTAGGGGTTACTTGTGCATGTAGAATCCATAGGTGTCACTTACACGGTTTTGAACTTTTAAATGTCTTGGACAAGTGGGTCATATGGTGTAATGATATTACACACATACTCACTTAGTGACACATGTATAGGAGTCGGTAGTACGTCCTCTTTATGGAGTTTGGATTATTTGCTTGCAACCTAAGGTGAGTTTCACTACTCCTTTCTCAAAAGCATGCGTCTCGGGTTAAGACAACTTACTTAAACTTTTCTAGCCCGGTTTGGGACTACTATTTCATAGTCCGGTTGGGACTACTTTTACATCCCGGGTTTTGGGGTGCTAGGTTCACAAGGTGAATCTACTTTTTACTAATTCATGTTATATGTCCTTGATGAACTAAACCAACCCTATCTTTGAAGTCCTTCCAGATACCGAATGAATTGCCGAGTGGGCAAGCGGGTTATTAGTTGATATCGCTATTAGGTTTCACAAACCTCACATCGTGCTGGGAGCATGGGTGTGAACTATAACATAACTTTTATTGTCATTGTTGATGGGCAATGACGCAAGGCACTTTGCTCACTATTGTGGGATCTGGTTGTTTAGCAGTTCGGTATCACCTGCATAAGTTATCAGGAGTGGGTTAGCTACCCCTGACATATGAATTACCTGTTTACTTGTTGTTACGTGGTCTGGGAGGCCGATGCTTTTATTTGTTGTTACGTGGTATGGGAGACCGACGCTTTTACTTGATTACGTGGTTTTGGAAACCTACGCGTTTACTTACTTATGTACTTTACTTTGTGAACTCACCAACATTGTTTGTTGACCCACCATGTACATGCTTTTGCAGGTAGTTAGCTTCCGGTATCACGATTAGGAAGCACTGCACGTTCACTACATTTGGGGTCTTGGGCATACACCTAAATTACATATCATGCTTTTACAATTTCTTTCATATGGTTTTAATTTGGGCGCATTGTTTTGCGCATGGTTTTAAAATGTTTAAATTTTGTTTACGCTTCCGCAGCTTAACTAAACTTGATTTTTGAAAACGAACTAAATGGTTTGGGCATTTAGAGTTCGTTCTTATGACTTATGGCTATGGGATCCTGGTGTGTCACGCACTTCGTGGTATAAACCCCGCAGTGGAAATTTGAGGGTGTGACAGTGGGGAAGCATGGCAGATGATTGAGAAGGGGTATGTGGCACCTAGAATTGAGAACTCTACAAATCCAATAGTACTTAGTGATCTTTTTGATGATGAAAAGAAAAGGTTCGCAGCAGAGAAGAAGGCTTTCTCATAACTCTCTCATGCATTGAATACAGATTTGTTACATCAGTTCGGGACTTGTACTACCTCGAGGCAATTATGGGATGTGTTAAAGAATAGGTATGATAGGAATGAAAAGACTAGAAAGCTTAGGACTAAAGAGTTGAAGAAGGAGTTTAAAAATTTCAGTTACATCGGGAATGAAACTTTGAAAGAGATTACACCAAGATTCTTTCACTTGTTAACAGAGTTAGCCAACTATCAAGTTTCTTATCCAATGACTGAGATTGTAGAAAAGTTCACAGATGCACTACCACCATACTAGAGTCAGCACACTGAAGTTCTAAAGGAAAAGGACGCTTATCAGTATTGGACAATCAGTGAGTTTATTTAGAAGTTAGAAAGCAAGGAGATGGAAGCTAAAAGAAAGGAGAAGAGAGCCATGATTCCACAGAATCCAGAACTCTATTTTTCTACTGCTCCTACAACAACTTCCATTCCAAATGTAGGTGTGGGTGTTGCACCAGCACCACAAACAGCTTTTGTTTCAAAGTTGATCCTCCTAACTATTTTGCAATACCATCTTACACACCACCTCCATCAAACTTCCAAGTTCCAAACTACTTCTGAACAACATTAATGACTACGCCACAACCACAACCACAAGCATCTATTGTTATTCAAGACACAACAAGTTCAGGTCCAGTCGTATTGGAGACTTCAAACATGAATAATGTAACAGTTGAGGTTGCACAACAACATGTTGCATTAGTTTCTGCTTTAGTGGCATCATACAATGGACTAGTGGCAAGTCAGATCGGGAACAACAATCTGACAAATGAAGACTATGCCCAAATCGACAAAGAAGAAATGGAACTGATTGACATTCAATGGGCATTTTGAGTGTTATGAGAAGAGCAACAGAGTTCATTGAGAAGACCGGTAGAACTGATATTGCTACCACACCCACCACAACCTACGGTTTCAATAAAGCTAAAGATACATGCTTTAATTGTGGAACTAAAGGTCACTTTGCTAGAGAGTGCACATAACAAAAACAACAAGGCAATCGAAACCCATTTATCTCCAACTATCAGAACCGTCAATCACAAAGCCAAGTCACATTCCAAAATCAAAACCAAACCAACAACTATCAGAACCAAAACAATTACCTAAACCGACAAAACACCTCACAAAATACCAACCAAAGATAGACAACTTTCACAGCAAACCAAAACCAAAACCAAAACGAAAACCAAACAACACCAAATCAAGTTAGAACCATTATGCCAATCTCTACACCGAACACTCAACAACAGAGTGAAAGTCAAGCATTAGTGATTCAAAAAGATGAAGGATTTTATTGGAACACAATGCAACTGGGTGTTGAAGAAAATACTGGTGGAAATGTTGCTTGTTTGGATCAGAAGATGGAAAGTGAGGAGCCGGTAATAGTTGAAAAGGAAGTGATTGATGAGATTGTGATTAATGAGGGTGATTCAGAGAAGGTTGAGGAGCAGGTGATTAAAGAAGTTGTTACAGAGTCTTCTGATGATCATGTTTATTTTGATTCTGAGAGTGATTCTGATTCTGAATCAAGTGTTAATTCACTTGATGATGATATTGAGCAACTTCTGGCAGAAGCTGATTTTCTGATGACCTAGAAATCGTGCATGGTGGATGATTCCTTCTCACGAGTTGATTATTCTAAATTCTTTGCAGGAAACGAAGCACATTTTGCATTGATGGCCATGACTGTAGCTCCGAAAACGGTACGTACTAACCCATCTAATAGTGAAAATTATTGTTGTTCATGTGATAGACTTGAACAAGAGGTTAAGGACTTAAAGTATCAACTTGAAAGTTCCAGAACCGCTATTCAGTCTTATCGCAAAAATGAAAGAAATGTTAATAAGCTGCTAGATAACTACAAGAAAGACATTTCTGATTTAACTAAAACATTGTCACAAAAACAAACTACCATTAATAATTACATTAATGAAATAGAAGAAACAAAATTGGAGATGGCAAAAATGAAATGTTTTTCAGAAAAGATAAACAAAAAGCTTGAGAGTTATCTAAATGTAGCTTATGTCTTGGACCACATAATTGAGGAACCAAGCCCTTCAGTGAATTATACATCTGTACCGTCCCCGGTGTTATTTGAAAATCATAATTTGTACACTTTGACACCGGAAAGTACTGATAAATATGGATCTACATAGGAGAATGAATCAAACACTTCAAGTGTTGGTGATCCAAACTCTGATGTAAGACCGATTTTGGGTATTAACAATGAGGGCGTTGAAGCAGTAACTGATGATTCTGATACTGAGGATGAGGTACCCAAATCGAAAGTTGATATTCCTCTAGAAAATCACATTCGAACTAATGAGTCATACTCAAAAGTACAACATTCTCAGAAAACTGAACAAAGTCAGAATCAGTCAGTAAAGAAGAGTGAGAATTGTGACAAACCTGATAAACCTGTGATAGTATTCTATCTTAGGAAGGATCCGATAAAATAATTTCAGACGAGGAATATCCTATTCAGTTCGCTAACTATTCTAAAATTGACAAAATTTGGCAATGAAGTACAATTTGGTTCCCTAAATCAGAAAGAACTAATGATATGCCACCCGAATTAATCAAGCGACTTTATAGTGATGATTCTAAGTCACCAAAGGTTCATGTTACACAATTTATAAAGCCAAAAGATAAAGTAAATGGTTTTGTTGAACCGACTTATTCAGTTGAGCCTGCACCTGAAAGTTTAAGGCAAAAGTTTTATAAGAATCAATATCCAATCAACACATTTGCTAGATCAGATGATGAAAGCTGTTTTGAAGAGTATAGAGCCTGTTTCAAGTGTGGAGAGAGAGGGCATTTACTTGCTCACTGTCCATACGTGAGACGAAAAAGGCAAGAGGTTGAAAACATGCCAATTCGTAGGAATCCGAATGTTGATGTTCCTCAACGAGGTTTTTATCCTCAAAGACAATTTCTTAATCAAAACAATTTTTATCAAAAAGGAAATTGACCGGTTGTCTATGATAACTGAAATCGGATTGCTATGAACAATGGTATGAGAAGACCTGTGATGCATCCGACTTTTGAGAAACAAAAGGTTTATTCTAAACCTCATGTTAATCAAAAAGTTGGACCTTTGCTAGTTAAATCAACCAAGGTTTCTAAAACTGTTCCATCTAAAGTTGTTTCAAAGAATTCTAACAATGATCAACCAAAATTTTAAACTCAAGTTAGAATTCTTAAACGATCAGAACAAGTTTGGAACTCAAAAGGATCTCCCGGAGCCTCAAGTTCATCCTCTAAACTGGTTAAAGATGTTTCAAAATCAATTGTTCAAGAAAAACTAGTAAATGAAAAGAAAAATGTTGTTGAGAAAAAGAAGGACTCTTTGAATGTTTCATTTGCTGATACTCAAAGACCCAAGACCAACATGGCTTGGGTCCCCCGAAAGAACTAATCAAGTTTGTGATTGGTGCACGGAGTTCCAGCTGGCCCTGTGAGCAGTCTTTGGATTCTTGACAGTGGAGCTTACGGGCACATGACAGGATATATGTCGCTCCTTTTCGATATCAAGAACATCAATGGAGCGTATGTTGCTTTTGCAGGAAATAAAGCAGGTTATATCACAATGGACGGAAGTGTTAGCAATGGAATAGTGAGTTTTGAGAAGATCTCATATGTGAAGCAGATTGATTACAACTTATTGAGTGTATTCCAGATTTTTGACAAGAAGTTTTCTGTACACTTTGATGAGAAGTCTTGCTATATTCTGAAACCCGGATTCAAAATTCCTAAGGAGTGGATCATGCTTAAAGCTCCAAGAGTGAACAATTTGTACATTCTTGACATGAGTAAAGCAACCACAACTCAAGGTCAAGTAACGTGTTTTCTGTCGAAAGCTACCGAGAAAGAATCTATCATGTGGAATCGACGGATGGGGCATATTCACCTCAGAAGAATGAATTATCTGGTGAAGAATGGGCTAGTAGAAGGAGTGAATGTGAAACACTTTCATCTGAATGATGAGTGTGTGTGTTGCAAAAAGGGAAAACAACACAAACAGTTACCATTCCACTTGAACGTTTGCATATGGATCTTTTTGGCCCTGTCAAACGTAAGAGTAATTATGGAGAGCTTTATTGTCTTGTGGTTACCCACGATTATTCAAGATTCTCGTGGGTGATGTGCATGCAACACAAAAGTGAAACGTTTAATAATTTTAAAGTTTTGTTTGCCTGGTTGGAAAACATCTATGGTTTAAAGATAAAACGCATAAGAAGTGACAACGGGACGGAGTTCAAGAATTCTCAGATTGATGCACTATGTGAAGAAAAAGGAATTCATCATGAATATAGTGCACCATATACTCCTCAACAGAACGGTGTTGCAGAACGCAAAAACAGGACTCTAATTGAATTAGCTAGGACAATGCTTGCGGATTCAAATCTTCTAGTAATGTTCTGGAGCAAGGCCCTTCACGCAGCTTGTTACACTCTGAATCGTGTGTTAACAGTGAAGAAGTTTGGAAAGACTTCTTATGAACCGCTTAACAGACGAAAGCCGAACTTAGAGTATCTAGAACCTTTCGAAGCACCATGTACCATGCTAAATCCTACAGAAAAGTTTGGATCTAAAGCAGAAGCGGGCTATTTTGTTGGATTCGCGACACTACTTAAACGCGTGTTTAACAAAAGAACTCGTCAAGTTGAAGAGTAGGTGAATGTGGATGTTCAACGCTGCACTCAAAATGTTCAAGGAAGTAGGCCCGATTGGATGTTTGACTATAAAGATTCCTTTGATTCATTCAATCTTGATAGTTTGGTTGAAGAGGTTGTACTACGTTTATACTACGAGTGTGAGAACGCAGTGACTTCACCGTTAGTTCGTTCGATCACCATAACTCCTCCAGCAGCTTCTAATGATAACAATCACGGGATTGGAGTTGACGCTGAGGGGGAGCTTACTGGTCCCTATGCTTATCGTGCCATTGTCGGATCCCTCATGTATCTAACTGCATCCCGGCCAGGTATAATGTCTGCTACATGTCTTTATGCATGTTTTCAATCGAAGCTGAAACAAAGTCATCTGATTGCAGTCAAAAGAATCCTTCGTTATCTGAAGGGTACTCCGTCGAGAGGATTATGGTATCCTAAGGATGATAACTTTGACTTTATTGCCTTTTGTGATTCTGATTATGCAGGTTGCAATATTGATGCTAAATCCACAACGGCTGGATGTCAATTTCTGGGAAGTAGGCCCGTGACCTGGCAACGTAAAAAGCAGACGTCGGTTGCTCTGTCTAAATGTGAAGCAGAATACGTGGCAGCCTCGAGTTGCTGTTCACAAGTGCTTTCACTAGTACAAAAAAGAGCTTTTCAAATGGCAAATTTGTTCTTATAAAACGGTTGTAAAGCGTTTTAAATGCTTCGTTTTAAAAAGGGTTTGACCAGCGTTGTAAAAGGAGCAATAATTTCCATAAGAATCTACTTAATACAACGGTTATCTTCCATAGCAAAATACAAATACAACGACTACATCCTCCATACCAAATACAATGGTCAAAATTCAAATACAACGACTACATCCTCCATACCAAATATAACGGTAAAAATCCAATTACAACGACAACATCTACATACCAAATACAACGGTCAAAATCCAAATACAACAACTACATCCTCCATAATCCAAATACAACGACTACATCCAACAACCAAATACAACGGTCAAAATCCAAATACAACGACTACATCCTCCACACCAAATATTGGGTCTCCACAACCAAATTATCAACTAATTAAACACTAAAAATTTATAATCTGTAAAAACAACCAACCAATTATAAAAAAACAAATCTTCCATTGCAAACTAATTGTTTTGTTCCTACAAAACACAAGTCATAGTTTACTAAACTTAAAATAGAAGTCATGGTTTAGTATGATGACCAAACTCAACTCAACTCAACTCTTAATACTACTACAACCTCATACTTGACTAAGAATTCAGGCTTTTGCTTGTAGATAAACTATGACTTAGTCCAAGAACATCCTCAACTACAAAACCAGCAAGTCACCTGGTAAATGACGCAAAAACATAGTTATTACAACAATACCATAAGAGTCTTAATATGAAGACTTAAAAGAAACGTGTAAAACAAAGACATGATCCCTACCAGCAGAATGTTTCTAAGCCTCATTCCATTTCACAAAGTTAGCATATAGTCCTTTAATGTGTCTTCCACAAGTTGGTCAAATTGATGTGAAGTAAGGGGATTTTCGCAATGGAGAATCTAAAACATATAAGTAGTTAAAACTAAGATTAGAATTATATATGTACATATATATATATCATAAGAAATTAAGTATATAAATATTCTTACAATTTTTTCACGGCAACTAATCACAATATCATGCATGGCCTTCATTACATAATATCCACATTCCCAAAAGCCCTTTTGTTGGGGACACTAAAATACATTGAATTAACAAAAGTTACTTGATATACAAAATTATACAAATACAACGAGAAAATGAAGCGAAAAACTTACATTAACCATTTGCCATATAATGCTCGCCCCCGTAGCAGTCCAAAATAATTTAGTAATGGCGTAACTCTTGGAAGTCTTTCCTTTTTTTCCTGGAGTCGATAATCTTTCCATACTAATTTTGATTCTTTGGATTGTGAATGATCACAATCAATGACCAATGACCACTGCGTAATTACAAATTTTGAAAACAATCAATGTGTCGGTACTAAAATTATTGAAATAAATAAAAACATAGTAAACATCATTAATCTTTACAATACCCGGACAAATACGTTGCCATAAAATAGTGTCTGTCCTTATGAAGATCTATGACATCTTTAATATGATCGATTACAAATTGTTCATAATCATCGCAGACACCACCTTCGATCATTCGGGGATTAAAATATGCCGTGTCATTCAGACCTTTAAATCCTCCAAACGTATATAAATATCTATAATTTAAAGAAGGAAAACAGTTAAAATAAGGTTAATAACACTCGGTTATCTAAGAAAAGTGTTACAAAAGAACATTAAAAAATTAATCAAACTTACATGGTATACCAATGCAAAACACTGACTTCCAATAAGCCGTTGACACCATAATGTCATCATCTCCTCTAATTCAACATCCTCGGTAAGATCTCCTTTAAACATCCCAGTAGGCGAAGTGACTTTTATTGAGATGCTTTGTTTAGAATAACTTGCCAACTGTTCTGCAAAACTACATATTTTTTTAGGCTTTGACTTTGCCTTTTTCAAAATTGCAGCTATCCTAAAAACATTAGGATCATGAACATCATCAGTAACTTTAGGATCAATGACATGCTTAGAAGATTTAGGAGCAGGCTCAGCCTCAGAAGCTTTAAAAGCAGGACCAGGATTAGTGACAAGCTTAGTAGTTGTAGGAGTAGTGAAAGCCTCAGAAGCTTTTAAAGCAGTATCCAAAACATGCTCAAGATGAGTAGGTTGTATCAGACACGAGGTATTCAACTACGTTAACAAATGACAAATATCAAACAATTTGTTATACCAATTTATTATAAGTGAATAAAAATATATTATAGAATAGAGTAATTACCAAATCCATAAATTTTGTGCTAGAGTTTAGGTCTTCTTGAGATGTTATCTGTTCTTCGTCATACTACATTGATTTGAAAAAATCATATATATATATATATTTTTTTCGACTAATTATAAATTAAAAAAAAATTACCGATGCTGGTTTGTAAGACTCTGATTGTTGGGGTAGTTGTTGATGTTGGGTAATTGATTGTTGTGGGGACTCTTTCTTTAAAAGTTGTACATTACTTAAAAAAGAAAAACATTAACATGTCAGTAATAAAAGTAATATACAATTATTGTTACATAAAACATACCTTTATTGCTTTTCTAGGCCATTGAATAAACTTTCTATGCGTACTCCCCATGTTAGTTATTTCATCCCCAATCATCGTGGCTGGCAGGATAGGAAAACCTTTACAGTCCTCGCTTACATAATCTACATAGACTTTCACGAAACCAACATGTATGGGTCTCTTATCTAAAATCCTCTCTGAAGTAGGATAAACTTGTCCACGTCCTAAGGCCTTATCGGGGAACGATTCGTCAAATGGCCAAAGAAGATCACAACTACTTATAGACTACAAACACGTAAACATTTATACTAAATGCAATCTTCTTTAAAAAAAACTAAGTAACCAAACACTAAAATATGTACCTTGATTTCTGGTAGACTAACAGCCGAGCTCGCCTGAGCTGATGTAGCAACACAAGACTTGTGTCTTTGTATGGCATAAATATCTTCTCTCACTGCTTGTGCCACCTCATACTTCCTTTTTTTCTTTCTAGAACGTTTGGTTTTTATAACACCATCTTTCTTCATCTCCAGCTCTTTACAAGTCTGGTACAAAAATATATTGAGGTAAATAAATTAATTAACATAATTATAAATAATAATTATATAAATGAGTTTACATATTTACCAAGTCTTGAAGTGTTCCCTCCAAACCACCATCTGATAATAGGTGTTCTGGGAGTTCGTATGAACCTATCACAGAATTGTAGAACGCTCTACTAACAGCATATCGTTGTACAATTTCGTCTTCCGTTTTTTGTAGGTGTGGATACCTTTCTACAAGTTGTTTCCACCTATCTTTCTCAAACTTCTGTAAACCAACAAATCCCATTCGACCAACACGGGGACGATCAATATTCTTTTCTACACTCAGCTTCGCCTTCTGACTTGTTTCCTTCATAAGATATTTAAAAAAGAATCATTATTAATAATTACAATATATATATATAGTATAATAACAATAATAGTTAAAGAATACCAGAAATTTTTCTGATTTTGCTTTTAAAGCAAATTCTTCCCAATGAGTTCTGTCCAAGTAATAGTGCTCCTTAAAAGGAGATATATCTTTTCCCTAGCTTTTTCACAATTTCATCAACATTTGGTTGACCATAAGCTTCTGCCACCTTATTCTTCATCCATTCAGAAAACTGCTCATGATGTTTCATTTTATACCATTTTCCTGTCTTTTGCAAATGTGTCAATCGTAATACATCCATGTGTTCTTCAATATATGAAGCAAAACATGCCATATGTTGTAGAACAACAAAATGTGCGGGTTCTAGATTCTCATGCCCTGGAGTTATTAGTTTCTCTCCAACTACTCCCAAACCTTCAAGTCGACCTGAATGACGAGTTTTAGGAACACCAATACTTTTAACACCTTGTAAATAACCTGTGGATAAAAAAGTTATATTGTAAGCTGTATTTAACAAAACTCACAAAATATATTAGAATATAATATAAATGTTACAATATAATTACCTGTACAAAACTCTGCCGCCTCTTCAGAAATATATCCTTCAATAATGCTACCCTCGGGTCGATAATGGTTTCTCACATAACCTTTTAAGAAACCCATATATCTTTCAAAAGGGTACATGTATCGTAGATATACAGGACCACAAATGTTATTCTCTTGTACGATATGGGATACTAGGTGAACCATTATATCAAAAAAGGACGGTGGAAAGTACATCTCTAGCTCACAAAGGGTAATGGTAATGTCCTTTTGCCATTCATCTAAAACTTCAGCATCAATAACCTTTGAATGAATGTTGTTTAATGTTGGGTTAATTTGAGACCACAGTTACCAGGTTTAACCATGTTTAGTTGTTTGTTAGAGTTGGAGGGTTAAATGTGTAATTACAGCATAGTTGTAGCAAGGAAACCCTAGTCTGCGCACTTAAATGATGGCGGCTGCGAACTTAATGTTAAGTTCGCAGTCTTCAGCATTCCCCTATAAATAGTAGCTCATTTGTGCAGCTAGGGTTAGGGTTTTGAATGTATCTTTGAGAGCACAAGTAGTAAAGGTGCGAACTTATTTTCTGTAGTGCGAACTTGTATCATCCATGGTTGTTTCAAGTTGAATCTTTAATGGAATCGTGTCTTTATGTTTCTTGTGTGTCGGTTTCTATAATCTTCATCTAGTTCTTTTAGTTTTCATAGATTAATCAACTAAAACACCTAACAAATAGGTGTTTCTAGTTGATAACAATCTAGTGCACACTTAAGATCTAGTGTTTTTGGGACTACAATTTGGTATCAGAGCCTCTGTGCTCGAGATTGTATCTATCTAAAGATATCAAAACCCTCCTTGTTAGTTTTTACTTTCAAGTTTTTCAAAATTTTAGTGTTTATCAAAGTTTGAATATTTTCATTGTTTTGCCTTTAAATCTCGTGAAAAGTGTTTCTAAGGTGTTTAAAAGTTATTATCTTCAGTAGAAACATCATTCAAGAGCTTCAAAACAATTGAAAATCTCTTGGACATGTTTTTGGAAAGTTAAAAATTTCACAGCCGTATTTTGCGCACTTAAGTGCGAACTTAACTCAAAATCTGCGAACTTATTTCTTGATTTTGAGTACTTGTTTCTTGCCTGTGAGTACTTGTCTCAAAAACTGAGTACTTGTTTCAAGCATTGAGCACTTAATTCTGCGTACTTGTCTCATAAGTGTGAACTTGTTTCTTGCTTGTGAGTACTTGTTTCAAAAAGTGAGTACTTAGCTCATAAGTTGCATACTTGATATTTCAAGGTGTGCACTTATTAACAGCCACAGCTGCGCACTTAATTCAAAAGTGTGTGCACTTGTGTCTGTGTGAGCACTTAAATTTACACAAGGCTTTATAGCTTTCTCTCTCCTGGCACCACAACTAGGGTTTCTGCATACTTATCTGAAATCTCTAGTTGGTGTGCGAACTTACTGAAAAGGTGCATTTTCTGAGCACTTGGCTAGGGTTACTGCGAACTTAAATCTTAAACGAGAGTTTAAGTGTCTGCGTACTTGTATAAGTGCGCAGGCTGATCAGTCAAGACTGAGTACTTGTGCTGCTCTGACTTGGCTGAACTGCGAACTTAAGCCAAAGTGTGTGTGCAACAGGAACTGCGTACTTATCAGGAGAATCAGGGACTTATCTTTGCTGTTTATCTGTTTCAGGTTTCCAAGATCTGCGAACTTAGCTGTGAACTTGTGCAAACTGTGAACTTAAGCTGAAGTGCGTACTTAACTGCGCACTTGTGGACTGTTTTGACTTTTCAAGGACTTTGGACTATAACTTGCTAATCAATTCAATCACAACCCTAAAATCAATCTAAAATCAACCTAAAATCAATCTTTAATCATGTCTGGTAATAACTCATTCCAAGTTAACCCCATAACTCAAGCTGAACTTGAAACTGGTACTATAACACGTATTCCCAAGTTGATGGGTGCAGAAGATTATGGCACTTGGAAGAACAGAATGAAAGCTTTCTACTTCGTCAACGATCACACCCAGTGGAACTCAGTCCAGCTCGGACCTCACATTCCCACCAGAACCACTGATGCTGGAGAAGTGTTCAACACTGATCCCACCACATACACTGATCTCGACAAACAACTGCTGCAGAGAGATCACAAAGCCTACGGTGCTCTCACCATGGCTTTGTCAAATGACGTCTACAATATGTTTGAAGAATACGGATCAGCGCATGATCTGTGGTTTGCTCTGAGTGAGTATTATGAAGGCAATGCTGAGATGAGGCAAAACAAACAAGATATGATTCAGAAGGAGTACGATATGTTTGGAAGTATCCGTGGTGAGAGCCTGTCTTCACACATTGACAGGTTCATGAATTTGCTGACCAAGATGAAGAAAGCGGGTATTCCTGTGAACAACCGCAACTCTATCAAGAAGCTGCTCGATTCTCTCCCAAAGGAGTGGAGTGTCCAGTGTATGTTGATCAAAAAGGACTACTTGGATGCTCAGTCAACTTTGGCAGATCTCATTAACACTCTGAAATCATTTGAGATGGACATCACTAAAAGAGAAATGAATCAGACTGTCCCGAAGGTGACTTCCAGTGGTGCTATGAAGAATCTGGCCTTGATGGCCCCAATCGGTGATATGAGTTCAAGTTCGTTGCATTCGTATGTTGATTCTGCAGGGATGGGTAGTTCAAGTTCTGGGAAAGCTCCAATGTATCCTGAAAGGGCTGCAAAGACTCTAACTCCACAGGCTGCTAAACTGGCTGCTGAACATGTGGAACTGTTCAACTCTTTCATGAGCAGTTTTGAAGCGTTGAAGACTGGAGAGATTAAAAATGACATGATGTCCCCAGAGGATATGTATCAGGTTGACCCGGATGACATGGAAGAGATGGATCTGAAATGGCAGATGGCTATGATCACTTTACGAGTGAAGCGTTTTCAAGATAGAACCGGGAGAAGAGTTGGTATGGGAAAGGCTGGGTTTGATAAGTCCAAGATCAGGTGCTACAACTGCAAGGTCCTCGGGCATTTCAAGTACGAATGCCCCACACTGAACCAAGCTGAAATTAAGCCTGCAAAGAGGTTGGTGGCCATAACCGATGGCAATGAAGGAAATGATAAGGAGCCACAAAAGGCCTTGGTTGTTGAAGACTTCGACTGGGGAGAAGAGGCTGCCGCTGCTGAGGTTGAAGTTAACAAAGCCCTGATGGCCACAATCTGCACCAAATCTTCAAGCGGTGCAAACTCTGTTGAAGGATCGTCTGCTGAGGTTCTAAAGGGGGAAATGCAGAGGAATGCCGGGCTGAAGAGTGTGTTGTCTGATGAGAAGGTGAATGATGAGAAGAGAGAGGAGGCGCTGATTGCTGAGAAGACTTCATCTGAGAAGGTCGCTGAGGAGGTGAAGAGTTCCTCTAAGAAAGCTGAGGAAAGGGACATGGTAAATATTCCTTTAGAAATTAAATCTAAACTGTGCTCACCTAGGTGTGTTACAGCTGTCGCATACTGTTTATCACACAACAGACGAGTCTTAAGAGAAATGGATGACATTCGTAAAATAAATACTGAAATGAAAGAAAACGAGTGGGCATATCAGCGAAAGTTAAATGCAACTCTAGCTGAAATGCAAACTTTAAAAGAATTTGTGCTTAAGAAAGATTTTTTGATAAACGATTTAACCTCAAAACTAGAGAAATCTAGAAATGAGACAACTCGTCTTCAAATTGTTGTGGATAAATGGAATGTGAGCAAACGGGCTCAAGCTGATATAATCGAATGTGGAAGACAATCATTCGTAAAGGATGGAATTGGGTATAAGGATAAAAATGGAATCGAAAGATCTCTATTCTTACCCTTGAGCCAAAGTGAATACATACCCATTCCATCACCTCATCCAAAAAATGACCTTTTTGAAAATAAATGTGATGAATCTGAGTCAAATACTAACATAAGTAAAAGTACTGCAGATGTGACCCAACAGGCTCAGGTGGAGGATGATGTGTGTTGTGGTGGCCAGACAGTGGGTTTAGGACATCCGGGTGCCAATTACTCAACAGTGAATTGGTTTATCTGGAACAATGAAAATTCGAAAAACAATTTTATTTTGGATGAATGTAAAACTTTAACTAAATCGGATGACTGTAATAGTTTGCCTAGGATGGATGACTGTAATAGTTTAACTAGGCTGGATGACTGTAAACTTGATTTGAAAGGGGCTATGGCTCCCGATGATAGGAAGTCTCCTATCAAACGATCTAATGTTTGTGTTGACAATGCTATTCCTGTGTGTGTTGATCTTAATGCTGCATTCTCTGATGATAATCATGTGGTCAAACCATCTGTGTTTGTACCAGAACTTAAGCGTAACAGGTTTGGGAAATTTCTCACTGAGGAAATCCCAGAATTTATCCCCTCATCCACAGATGTATCAGGTTCTGAAGAATCACAAAGTGAAACAGGTACCTCAAGTTCTGAAGAATCACTGAGTGATACAGAGAGCAGCTGCAGCTTAACTAATCAGGATATCAATGAAGAATCAAGTAGCAACAGGGAAGAACCAAGCTCAACCAAAAGCTCAAGATCGAACAAGATCAAGAAAAGAACATCACAACCATCATCGTCCAGATCTTCTCCTAAGATCAAGCCTAAGCATTCTAAATGCTTCAGATGTGGAAAAGAGGGTCACGTGGTCAAGAACTGTCACATAAAACCTAAATCACAAAAAGATGTCAAAACACAAAACTCTTTTTCGGATCAATTAAAAAATCTTCAAGAAACCGTAAAAAGTTTTGTTAAAAATACACAAATTTGGAAGAAACAAGAGTCAACTTTGGGAGAAAACCATGACAGATCAAAACTTAAACAAACTTGGATTCCCAAAGTTACTTAAGTTTCAGGCAGAATCTTCACTGTACATAGATTTTCTTTAGTTTAGTTTTGTTTCTCTTTTGTTTTTGTATGTGCAGAATAAATTACAAAAATGGCTGATAGCTCTCATGAGATATCTATGGCATGTCGACAGCGGCGCTTCAAGACACATGACAGGACTGAAAGAACTCCTCAAGAACTATCGGTTCATCGATGGAGAATTTGTAGCGTTCGCTGGGAATGAGAAGGGTGGAAAGATCGTTGGCATAGGAGATGTAGTCTCTGACGCACTAACACTTGAGGACGTCAACTATGTTCCAGAACTGTGCTACAATCTTTTGAGTGTATCACAAGTCTGTGACAAAGGAATCTCAGTGTTGTTTAACGACATGGAATGCATCTTCCTAAAGCCAGGATTTAAACCATCCACTGACATGATCATGCTAAAAGCCCCCAGACAAAACAATACTTATGTGATAAACATGAGGGATGCCAAGTCTGAACAACCAATGACTTGTCTACTGTCAAAGGCATCCGAGTCAGAGTCACTGTTATGGCACAGGCGATTAGGTCATGTTAACTTTAAAAATATAAACAAACTTTCTAAACTTAATCTAGTCAGAGGTCTTCCTTCTAAGGAATTCCCTTTTTCTGAAAAATGTTTAGCATGTGCCAAAGGTAAACAACATAAGAAATCGCACAAGTCCAAAGCAGTGAACTCAATTGACTCACCTCTTCAATTATTACATATGGATCTTTTTGGTCCTATCAGTGTAAAGAGCTTGGGTAAAAAGTCTTACTGTTTGGTGATTACAGATGACTACTCTCGCTTCACATGGGTGTACTTTCTGGAATTCAAGAGTGAGGCTGCTGAGACCTTGATGCTGTTCGTTCCTTTGATCGAGAATATAATCAAGTTGAAAGTAAAGTCGATCAGAAGTGATCATGGAACAGAATTCAAGAACCAAACTTTCATGTCGTTCTGCAGCGGGAAAGGAATTCATCTCCAATATAGTGCTACAAGGACTCCTCAGCAAAATGGAGTGGCTGAAAGGAAGAATCGTACACTGATTGAAGCTGCCAGAACCATGCTCATTGACTCTAAGTTACCGATCATTTTCTGGGCAGAAGCTGTGAATACCGCCTGTTATGTTCTTAACAGGGTCTTGATTGTCAAGCCTCGTGGGAAAACAGCTTATGAATTGCTCTTCAAAAGGAAACCTCTCATTGATTATTTCAGGCCGTTTGGATGTTCTTGCACTCTTCTAAACAACTTTGAGAATATCATGAAGTTTGATGCTGTTGGAGACGAATGTTTCTTTGTTGGATACTCGTCTAGTCAAAAGGCTTATCGAGTATACAACAAACGCACCAAGATGGTTCTGGAATCCTTTTATGTTGACTGGCAAGAATCCAACTCCACCAACGTTGGAACCGGTCCTGACTGGTTCTTTGATGTGGATGTTGTGTTCAATCACTTTGTCATTCCTGAACAGCAAGCTCATGCAGAACCAGCTCCTGAAAATCAAGCCACAAGCTCTTCTCCGTTTGGAAATATTCTCTACTCTTCTGATGATGAAGTCGCACCGTTTACCACCCGTTTCTCTCCTCTGGTTGCTGATCCTATTGTTCCTCAACTTAATAATGGTGATACTACTGCTGAAACCTCTAACACTCCTGAAAGCACGTCAAATGCTGAAGGAACACATTCAAATCAGCAGTCTGTAAATGATCCATCCAGTTCTTCTACACCTGGAGATCATCTTTCGAACCTTCCTCTTCAAGTGCAAGAAGAAGAAAATATGGGATTTAAATCTTCTAAGAACCATCCAATTGAAAATGTCATTGGACCAATCAGTGAGGGTGTTCTTACCAGAAATCAGACAGACAAGCTCAACACTGCTCTCTCAGCATTCTTATCTCAAACCGTGCCTTTCAGCATTGAAGATGCAGTTAGAGATGCAAGCTGGGTTGAGGCCATGCAAGAAGAACTATTTCAGTTCAGAAAGCTCAAAGTGTGGGAGCTCGTTGATCTGCCTGAAGGAAAATATCCTATTGGGACAAGATGGGTCTTTCGCAACAAGATGGATGAACGTGGCGTGGTAATCAAGAACAAAGCTCGTCTGGTTGTTCAAGGATTTCGTCAGCAGGAGGGGATCGATTATGGGGAAGTCTTCGCTCCAGTCGCTCGACTTGAAGCCATACGCATCTTCTTGGCATATGCTTCATATCGAAATTTTAAAGTCTTTCAGATGGACGTGAAGAGCGCTTTCTTATATGGGAAAATCAAAGAAGAAGTCTATGTGTGCCAACCGCCCGGATTCGAAGACCCTCATCATCCAAACAGATACTACAAATTGGACAAGGCTCTCTATGGTCTCCATCAAGCTCCTAGAGCTTGGTATGAGACCTTGTCCTCATATCTGTTGCAAAATGGATACACGAGAGGGAAGATCGACATGACCTTGTTCACCAAAGAAGTCAACAAACATTCTATCCTTGTTCAGATTTATGTTGATGATATTATCTTTGGTTCAACTGACGAAAATTTGTGCAGGGAATTTGAAAGCATCATGAAGTCTCAATTTGAAATGAGCATGATGGGAGAACTATCATTTTTCTTAGGTCTTGAAGTTCAACAAAAGGAAGACGGTATTCTCATTCATCAAGCTAAATACACAAGAGACATTCTGGCGAAGTACAACCTGTCAGATTGCAAACCGTCCAACACTCCTTTTGCAGCTCAAACAACACTTGTACCAGATCTTGAAGGACCTTCTGTGAACCCGCACACTTACCGTTCTATGATTGGCTCCTTGATGTATCTTACAGCTAGCAGACCGGACATCATGTGGGCAGTTGGATGCTGTGCCCGCTTTCAGTCAAATCCAAAGCAATCTCATGAGACTGCAGTCAAAAGAATCTTCCGCTACCTCAAAGGAACACCAAAACTTGGTTTATGGTATCCTAAGAGTGACAATTTTGACCTAATTGCGTACTCTGATAGTGATCATGCAGGTTGCAGGATTGACCGAAAGTCTGTCTCTGGTGGCTGTCAATTTCTGGGGAACCGGCTAGTGTCATGGCAAAGCAAGAAGCAGACCACTGTGTCGATATCTACTGCTCAAGCTGAGTACACAGCCGCATCCAGTTGTTGCTGTCAAGTGTTGTGGATCCAAAATCAGCTGTTGGATTACGGTTTGAATATCATGAGAACCCCTATCTACATTGATAATGATGCCTGTCGTGACATCGTGAAGAATCCAATTGATCATTCAAAAACAAAACATATTGAAATTCGGATTCATTCAATTCGCGATGCGCACGACAAGGGGTACATACAGGTGTTGCCTATCGATACTGCTGATCAAAAGGCAGATATCTTTACCAAAGCTTTCGACAAAACCCGTTTTCGTCAGTTTGTGTTTGAACCTCTGGAGTTGCTTCAGCTTCTGATTTCTTTGCAGCAGCAGCAGCAACAGCAGCAGCTAGCGCTCTGTCATCTTTCGCTTTGTCAGCTGCGTTGATCTTCGCCACCAGATCGATTAGTTCTTGCTTTCTCTTCAGTGCTCTTTCCACAGCCCGTCTAAACAAAACAGCTTCCTCAAACAACACATTTCCAGCACCAACATTTATCTGATTAGCAAAGAGAGTAGTTAGATCAGATGGATTCAAAGCAAACACGTCCACTGGATCAACTATTCTCAATGCTTCTGTGTCATCTCTCAGTTTAATCACGGCTTCACCGGTTCTGCTGTCGTAAAACCACTTCTTGAAGTCTGCCAGAAGCACAGGAAGCTCAGGACGAATGGGAACCCTAGTGACGACATCTGGAGGGTCTATCACATAAGTTATCATTCCCCGTCCAGTGGCAGGATCAATCCTTTTCTTCGACATCCTTCGCCTTGGCTTTTGTGGCTTCCATTCTTTGAAATCACGGGCACATTCATCTTCAATATATACAGACACCATGTTAGCATTGGAACACCCAGAGTGGTTCAGAAAAGGAGTTCTGCACATCTCCCGTATGTCCCATCTTGGAAGGGACTTCAAATTTGGTCTTCCCTTGAAGTACTGAATGACGCCTCCCCTTCGCTTTACAAAGAAAAGGCGTTTAAACCCATCGTATCCCCAGCAGACAACTCTTTCCTGATGAGAAGCACGAGTATGGTGAATAGTCTGGTGCAACGCAGGAATGGTGATTGGTCTTCTTGGAAACCAACTAGCTCTCTCAGGATCCAATACATACCCATCTTCCATTTCATACACTGTCTTTTCCCCCGCACCAATTTCTACAAACATTTCTGGCATCTCGTCTTCGCTTATCTCATCTACATCACTCTCTTCCTCCTTTCTCTCTTTCTCCTTTTCTTCTTCCATAAATTTTCCGAAATCAAAGACCTCATCAAATGTCAACTTTGGAGTATCGGTACCCTGAGTCTTTAACTCCTGAAGCATATCAAACATCTTCATCTGGACCTCAGTCTGAAACTTAATCAAATAGCGCTGATCTTTGACCACCTTTTCAAGACTTCGGTTCTTATGCTTCAACTTCTTCAGCTTCTTTCTCAACTCCAGATTATTATAGATTTGATTCTTCAGCATACAGATTTCCTTGGCGGCATTCTTTCCCACCTCCTTAGATAACTTCTCATACAATTCCTGATGCACCGGTTTTTGACGAGATGCACCAGGAACAGAAGATGATGGTACTGATTGTTTCTTTGCTGGCGGCTTGGGAATGGGTGGTCTGTCAGAGGAAGGGCCAGGCCTAGCAGTAGAGGGCCCTGGCCTGGCAGTGGAAGGCCCAGGTTGACCCTCCATACCAAACATCTGTTCCAGAATAGCTTCATTCTCCTCATCTTCTTCAGTCATAACCCTTGGCCTCTCAGACTCGGGCAGCTGCTCTCTCCTTCTTCTTCTTTCTGCCTTTGCACGTTCAGCATTCAGTCTGGCAGCTTCAGCCATTTCGAGTTCTTCGGGAGTCAACGATTCTCTCCCTTCTTGTAGTAAACCAGTAGGCCTGTTTCTTTTGGTCGGCCTCTGAGGAACTGGATCAGATGCTGCCCTTTTACCAACAGATCTTTCACGGGCAACTTCTTCAGCAGTGTGCTGAGGAACAGTAGTAGCAGGTACAGTAGGAGCAGGTTCAGTAGAAGCTGGTTCAGTAGGTTCAGGTTCAGTTGCAGCTGGTTGTTGAGTTCTAGCAGTATACTGTCGTCTTCTCTTCATCTCACTGAATAGCTTCATAACAACTGGATAGCGTTGAGCAGAGTACATGCTTTCCAGCATCGGTTCCCAATCCGGTGTGTTGCACTCAGTAAAGAATCGTGCACCCTTGGCAAAACCGTATTTATCACCAAGGGGCAGATCCTCGTGCTGCGAGTTAATCATCATCTGAACAAACCGAGGATACATCGTCCATTTCTTCTTTGTATCTTGCGCATTCCTCACCATGCAATCAAATACCAATCCCGACAGATTGAAAGGCTCATTCTTGCAAATCTTGATCATGGCTGTTGCCCAGTCGGGACTGAGTGCATTATAACCCCCTTTTCGGTGACATAAAGACATCAGGAATACATGACAGATAAGCTTCCAGTCTCTGGTTAAATGACTCTTCTTGATATCACCTCTGGCATCGAAGTCTCCTTTGTATCCAAAGTTTAAGAACTCTTGATGGATCACAGTCTTCGGTAAAGATCTGACGGTTTCTGGTCGATCCTGAAATCTTAGAACCTGTCTCACTGTGTCCTCTGTGATGATAACTGCCTTGTTTCTGACTGTGGCTTTGATTCTCTTGACTCGAGCCACTGTTTCCACTCTTGCAGATCTCCAGAAGTCTTCGATGTGAGAACTGTAGACTTCAACTTGCTGCTCAACTGCATATCCGATCCTGCTTCTCCTGATCCATGCAACTACGTCCCGAAACTTTGAATCGTCAGTTTCCAGAATGATCGCCTGGTTGTGCATTCCACGAGGATCCCATTCAAGAGCCATCTGTTTTGGACACGTGCACGAAAATTAAGTTAGAGTTTTGATTTTGAATTTGACTAATGACAGACCCTTCATTTTCTTTGACGGACAACGTACTTAGACTGGTTTGGTTTTTAAGTTGGTTTTACGTGTGTTATTTATTTTATGGATTAGATTTTGACGTGTACATGATTTGTTTCGTTTTCCATATTAATAGTCATTTTAGGTCCAGTTATGGTTTACGAGTGTATGAGTCAAGATACGTAGTCCGTTCAAATGTCCTGAATTGTCAAGTCAATGGTCAACATCTTGGTCCAAAATCAAGTCCACAGTTAAGTTCGCAGTCCAAATCAGGACTGAGCACCAGCTGCTTGGTACGCAGTCACCAGGTCAGGCTTGTGACCTAAGTGCGCAGTCTGGTACTCGGGCATGGTAACGGCTAGGGAAGGTTGATTAGGTCTGCGTACTAGACTAGTACGCAGCCACCTAAACCTTCGTTTAGGATTTCAAGTTCACAATTAAGTTCGCAGTTGGTTAGGGTTTTCTGTTCTTGATTCATATGATGCAAGTGCGCAGTCATATGAAACAAGTGCGCAGATCTTCAAAGAAATAAGTACGCATTTCTAGAAAAACCCAAACATCAACTGATTTTCTCATTGTTTCACCCTCAAATCCTGTTATACAAGGCAAGAACAAGTTAGAATCATATGAAATACCTTATCAAACACAAACCACCTTGTACCACCGTCTTCAATCCATTCCCTCTGTTTTCTTTTCTTGTTATTGTGTTTGATAAGGTATTTCATATGATTCTAACTTGTTCTTGCCTTGTATAACAGGATTTGAGGGTGAAACAATGCGAAAATCAGTTGATGTTTGGGTTTTTCTAGAAATGCGTACTTATTTCTTTGAAGATCTGCGCACTTGTTTCATATGACTGCGCACTTGCATCATATGAATCAAGAACAGAAAACCCTAACCAACTGCGAACTTAATTGTGAACTTGAAATCCTAAACGAAGGTTTAGGTGGCTGCGTACTAGTCTAGTATAACAGGATTTGAGGGTGAAACAATGCGAAAATCAGTTGATGTTTGGGTTTTTCTAGAAATGCGTACTTATTTCTTTGAAGATCTGCGCACTTGTTTCATATGACTGCGCACTTGCATCATATGAATCAAGAACAGAAAACCCTAACCAACTGCGAACTTAATTGTGAACTTGAAATCCTAAACGAAGGTTTAGGTGGCTGCGTACTAGTCTAGTACGCAGACCTAATCAACCTTCCCTAGCCGTTACCATGCCCGAGTACCAGACTGCGCACTTAGGTCACAAGCCTGACCTGGTGACTGCGTACCAAGCAGCTGGTGCTCAGTCCTGATTTGGACTGCGAACTTAACTGTGGACTTGATTTTGGACCAAGATGTTGACCATTGACTTGACAATTCAGGACATTTGAACGGACTACGTATCTTGACTCATACACTCGTAAACCATAACTGGACCTAAAATGACTATTAATATGGAAAACGAAACAAATCATGTACACGTCAAAATCTAATCCATAAAATAAATAACACACGTAAAACCAACTTAAAAACCAAACCAGTCTAAGTACGTTGTCCGTCAAAGAAAATGAAGGGTCTGTCATTAGTCAAATTCAAAATCAAAACTCTAACTTAATTTTCGTGCACGTGTCCAAAACAGATGGCTCTTGAATGGGATCCTCGTGGAATGCACAACCAGGCGATCATTCTGGAAACTGACGATTCAAAGTTTCGGGACGTAGTTGCATGGATCAGGAGAAGCAGGATCGGATATGCAGTTGAGCAGCAAGTTGAAGTCTACAGTTCTCACATCGAAGACTTCTGGAGATCTGCAAGAGTGGAAACAGTGGCTCGAGTCAAGAGAATCAAAGCCACAGTCAGAAACAAGGCAGTTATCATCACAGAGGACACAGTGAGACAGGTTCTAAGATTTCAGGATCGACCAGAAACCGTCAGATCTTTACCGAAGACTGTGATCCATCAAGAGTTCTTAAACTTTGGATACAAAGGAGACTTCGATGCCAGAGGTGATATCAAGAAGAGTCATTTAACCAGAGACTGGAAGCTTATCTGTCATGTATTCCTGATGTCTTTATGTCACCGAAAAGGGGGTTATAATGCACTCAGTCCCGACTGGGCAACAGCCATGATCAAGATTTGCAAGAATGAGCCTTTCAATCTGTCGGGATTGGTATTTGATTGCATGGTGAGGAATGCGCAAGATACAAAGAAGAAATGGACGATGTATCCTCGGTTTGTTCAGATGATGATTAACTCGCAGCACGAGGATCTGCCCCTTGGTGATAAATACGGTTTTGCCAAGGGTGCACGATTCTTTACTGAGTGCAACACACCGGATTGGGAACCGATGCTGGAAAGCATGTACTCTGCTCAACGCTATCCAGTTGTTATGAAGCTATTCAGTGAGATGAAGAGAAGACGACAGTATACTGCTAGAACTCAACAACCAGCTGCAACTGAACCTGAACCTACTGAACCAGCTTCTACTGAACCTGCTCCTACTGTACCTGCTACTACTGTTCCTCAGCACACTGCTGAAGAAGTTGCCCGTGAAAGATCTGTTGGTAAAAGGGCAGCATCTGATCCAGTTCCTCAGAGGCCGACCAAAAGAAACAGGCCTACTGGTTTACTACAAGAAGGGAGAGAATCGTTGACTCCCGAAGAACTCGAAATGGCTGAAGCTGCCAGACTGAATGCTGAACGTGCAAAGGCAGAAAGAAGAAGAAGGAGAGAGCAGCTGCCCGAGTCTGAGAGGCCAAGGGTTATGACGGAAGAAGATGAGGAGAATGAAGCTATTCTGGAACAGATGTTTGGTATGGAGGGTCAACCTGGGCCTTCCACTGCCAGGCCAGGGCCCTCTACTGCTAGGCCTGGCCCTTCCTCTGACAGACCACCCATTCCCAAGCCGCCAGCAAAGAAACAATCAGTACCATCATCTTCTGTTCCTGGTGCATCTCGTCAAAAACCGGTGCATCAGGAATTGTATGAGAAGTTATCTAAGGAGGTGGGAAAGAATGCCGCCAAGGAAATCTGTATGCTGAAGAATCAAATCTATAATAATCTGGAGTTGAGAAAGAAGCTGAAGAAGTTGAAGCATAAGAACCGAAGTCTTGAAAAGGTGGTCAAAGATCAGCGCTATTTGATTAAGTTTCAGACTGAGGTCCAGATGAAGATGTTTGATATGCTTCAGGAGTTAAAGACTCAGGGTACCGATACTCCAAAGTTGACATTTGATGAGGTCTTTGATTTCGGAAAATTTATGGAAGAAGAAAAGGAGAAAGAGAGAAAGGAGGAAGAGAGTGATGTAGATGAGATAAGCGAAGACGAGATGCCAGAAATGTTTGTAGAAATTGGTGCGGGGGAAAAGACAGTGTATGAAATGGAAGATGGGTATGTATTGGATCCTGAGAGAGCTAGTTGGTTTCCAAGAAGACCAATCACCATTCCTGCGTTGCACCAGACTATTCACCATACTCGTGCTTCTCATCAGGAAAGAGTTGTCTGCTGGGGATACGATGGGTTTAAACGCCTTTTCTTTGTAAAGCGAAGGGGAGGCGTCATTCAGTACTTCAAGGGAAGACCAAATTTGAAGTCCCTTCCAAGATGGGACATACGGGAGATGTGCAGAACTCCTTTTCTGAACCACTCTGGGTGTTCCAATGCTAACATGGTGTCTGTATATATTGAAGATGAATGTGCCCGTGATTTCAAAGAATGGAAGCCACAAAAGCCAAGGCGAAGGATGTCGAAGAAAAGGATTGATCCTGCCACTGGACGGGGAATGATAACTTATGTGATAGACCCTCCAGATGTCGTCACTAGGGTTCCCATTCGTCCTGAGCTTCCTGTGCTTCTGGCAGACTTCAAGAAGTGGTTTTACGACAGCAGAACCGGTGAAGCCGTGATTAAACTGAGAGATGACACAGAAGCATTGAGAATAGTTGATCCAGTGGACGTGTTTGCTTTGAATCCATCTGATCTAACTACTCTCTTTGCTAATCAGATAAATGTTGGTGCTGGAAATGTGTTGTTTGAGGAAGCTGTTTTGTTTAGACGGGCTGTGGAAAGAGCACTGAAGAGAAAGCAAGAACTAATCGATCTGGTGGCGAAGATCAACGCAGCTGACAAAGCGAAAGATGACAGAGCGCTAGCTGCTGCTGTTGCTGCTGCTGCTGCAAAGAAATCAGAAGCTGAAGCAACTCCAGAGGTTCAAACACAAGCTTCTCAAGCAACAGTTGATCTTGATCCTGAGCCTTCACAGGTACCACCAGTCTCTCCAAGCACAGCTCCAGAGACTCAGCAAGATCAAACAACTGTAGATCTAGCTGAGTTGTTCATTCAAGAGCCACCTCCTGAAGATCCAATCATTGAAGAAAGCATAGTTCAGGCACTCCCGGCACGTCAAGCAAGAGAAGAGGGGGAGTTGAGTGATGTCGAGATAGATTGATTGTGTAGCACTGGTAGCTGTGGTCTAGGGGGAGTATTGTTGGGTTAATTTGAGACCACAGTTACCAGGTTTAACCATGTTTAGTTGTTTGTTAGAGTTGGAGGGTTAAATGTGTAATTACAGCATAGTTGTAGCAAGGAAACCCTAGTCTGCGCACTTAAATGATGGCGGCTGCGAACTTAATGTTAAGTTCGCAGTCTTCAGCATTCCCCTATAAATAGTAGCTCATTTGTGCAGCTAGGGTTAGGGTTTTGAATGTATCTTTGAGAGCACAAGTAGTAAAGGTGCGAACTTATTTTCTGTAGTGCGAACTTGTATCATCCATGGTTGTTTCAAGCTGAATCTTTAATGGAATCGTGTCTTTATGTTTCTTGTGTGTCGGTTTCTATAATCTTCATCTAGTTCTTTTAGTTTTCATAGATTAATCAACTAAAACACCTAACAAATAGGTGTTTCTAGTTGATAACAATCTAGTGCACACTTAAGATCTAGTGTTTTTGGGACTACAATTAAAAACAAACAAAGCTTTGTGATTGTATGTCGAATGTTCTCTGGTAACAATCCACAAATTGCGATCGGAATCATATGCGTCATTAAAACATGACAATCATGAGACTTCATTCCAAGTAATTTAGAGTCTTTCATCGACACTAACCTTTTAATGTTTTCAGAATATCTAGATGGAACCTTAATATCATGCAAACATTGACAAAATTTTGTTTTTTCTGCATTTGACATAGTATAACATGCAGGTCGCAAATATATACGATTGCCTTTCTCAACAGGGGCAAGCTCTTTACGTATCCCCATTTCTTCCATGTCCTTGCGAACTTTGATAGCATCTTTAGTCTTTCCGGGAATATTTAACAATAAGCCCAACAAACTATCACATACATTTTTTTCAATATGCATAACATCTAGGCAATGTCGAACTTCCAAATATCTCCAGTAAGGTAAATCCCAAAAAGTTGACCTCTTTTTCCAATTGACACCTTTCTCAGCACTTTTTTTCTCACCACGTTTTTTTTTCTCATCACGATTTCTTTTTCCCAACACAGTATTTATATTTTTAACTCGTGAATATGCATCAAAATCTCTCCTAACCCTTCCGAGCTCTATCTTTCCATCAAACTCTTTCGTTAGTCTTCAATAACGGTGATTATTTGGAAGAAATGGTCGATGTCCCATATATATTGTTTTTTTTGCAATTGTTTAACCATAGTGAACTTGTTTCGTCTTCGCATACAGGACAAGCTTTTTTATCTTTTTTAGTATACCCTGACAAATTACCGTATGCTGGAAAATCACTGATAGTGCAAAAAATCACGGCTCTTAATGTAAAGTTCTCCTTTTTGTATGCATAGTAGACGTTTACACTTGTACTCCATAGTGTTTTCATGTCGTCGATCAAAGGAGATAAATAAACATCAATATCATTACCAGGTTGTTTTGGACCCTGGATTAATAACGACATCATTATGTATTTTCGTTTCATGCATAACCACGGCGGAAGGATGTAGATGCATAGAAGAACCGGCCATGTACTGTGACTACTACTCATGTTCCAGAAAGGATTGAAACCGTCTGAACTAAGACCAAATCGTATGTTTCTAATCTCTTCACCAAAATCTGGAAATTTATGATCAATATTTCTCCATTGTGGTGAATCTGCCACATGTCTTAACTTTCCATCATTTTTACGCTCATCGGAATGCCAACGTAATAATTTTCATTCTTTAGCATTAGGAAATAAGCGCTTCAGTCATGGTATGATAGGCAAATACCACAATAGTTTAGCTGGTGGTCCATTTTTTGTCACATCATCGTCATCTTCACCACTTCCATTTTTTCGCTTATACCTCGATGCCTTACATCTAACACATGTATGTCTTTTTTCAAACTCATTTCTATAGAGCATACAATCATTCGGACATGCGTGTATTCTTTTAACTTCCAATCCCATTGGACATGTCATTTTTTTTGCTTGGTATAAGGATATCGGTAACTCATTGTCTTTGGGAAGCATGTCATATAACAGCACCAATAGACTTGTGAAACTCTTATCGCTCCATCTGTTGTTCGCCTTTATGTTTAACAATTTTAGCACAGCATCAAGTGTAGAATACTTCTCACAACCTGCATATAACGGTTTGTTCGAATCGACAAATATTTGTTGTACTTTTTCTAGATCATTGTCACCAACATTACTCTCCAAGTCATCAAACATGTCCTTTAAAGTATCATTGTTATCATTCGGATTGTCATTATCATCATTTACATTGTCATTATCATCACTAATGTACGGATCACTGTTCTCATCATCATAACCGAGTGAACTAGTCGATGTTGTGTTACAATTAGCAAGTGATTCCCCATGTTTTGACCAACAAGTATAATTATACATAAAACCATTTTTAACCAAATGATGCCGGATATCTCTTATTTCCTTAAATTCGATAAAATTTTTGCATTCCATACAAGGGCACAAAATTGTTTCATTTCCTTGTTTCATGCGATGATCTTCTGCAGTCTTAAGAAAAGTTGTCACACCGCTTAAATATGTTGCATGCAAATGTCCAATTTTATACATCCAATGACTACCATCCATCTAAAATTTTATGATAAACAAAAAAAAACATATAAATGGACATAAATGATTTCTGACACGACCCGAACCTAACACGAAATTAGCAGGTTTGGGTTTAGTCTAAATGGGTTCAGGTTAGGTTTGGGTTGAACCTGCAAACCCGTTTAGCTAAATAGGTCGGGTTCGGGTCAACCCGGGCGGGTTGACGGGTTGACCCGTTTAACCATTTTATACTATATATTGTTAGCATGATGGTACTGCATATTTATGGGGCTGATATATATTGCGCATAAAGTTCAATACGGACTCATTTCTAGTTATGTGTTAAAATATATAATGTTTATTTCAGTTCGTAAACTAGTTTGTTGATTATTAAAAGTTCGAGCTTATTTTTAAGAGAGAGGCTATTGTACAAAGTGTCCTTAACATACAAAGTGTAGGAAACCATCTCAGCCGTTGATCTGCGTTTGAAAACAACATCCCCCATTTTAATTATCAACGTGTTTTTTTGTTTGTCGTTAACGAATCAAGGGCAAATTAGACAAACTACTGCTATAATAATTTGAATTTTTTATAGTCATGGCGCCCAAATCATCTCATTAATTGACAGTTATTATGATTTGCTGTAATCGTGAGAATCACAAACTCAAAACTCCATAAACATCATACTCTGTAAACAAAAAAAAAACAGAGTAACCATATCAAACAACACCAGACGACCACAAGCACTCAATTAAGGATGAATTATGACTCCAAACGCAAATCAAGTAAGCAGAAGTTCATATTGTTACTTTAATTTTGATCGTCTGTCCGTTTTCATCGTCTATGATTAATAAATGAAAACCCTAAAAGTACGTTTGTATGAAACAGGTGAAGGAAGAGAACGAAGAAGCAAAAAGAATAATGAAAGGCCTTCGAATGTAAAGAATACAAGGATGTTTATATGTGTGTTTATGTTGAAAGATGAATAAGATGATTGAATACAGGGATGTTGATTGTAATGATTTAAGATTTTGATGTTGTTAAAACGCATGTATAATATAGCAAAACGCACCTTTATATCTGTGAGTATTATAATAAAATGCTATGTTGATAAACGCACTTATAATACACTAAAACGCATTCGATATAATTATAAAAGGCATTCGTAAAAAACAGAGTTTCAAATGTTCAGTTATAGTAAAACGCATTCAAGGAAACATAAAACGCACTTTAGAAAACAACAGAAGATGTGCAAACTATTCAGTATATACCAAAACGCATGCATAAAAACCTAAAACGCATTTACTGAAATAAAAAAATCACTCATCAACAACTTGTTCTTCATCTGCCTGGTGTTCATTTCCATGGTCTTCAGCATTTTCAACTTCTTTGTTTTCATCTTGTAACAATGTATTTTTCATCTCGTTTTCATCTTCATTGCATCTTCTGGTTTCAATGAAGATGCAACAGCAGGTTTGTATATTGAAAGATGAATAAGATGATTGAATACAGGGATGTTGATTGTAATGATTTAAGATTGTGATGTTGTTAAAACGCATGTATAATATAGCAAAACGAACCTTTATATCTGTGAGTATTATAATCAAATGTTATGTTGATAAACGCACTTATAATACACTAAAACGCATTCGATATAATCATAAAAGGCATTCGTAAAAAACAGAGTTTCAAATGTTCAGTTATAGTAAAACGCATTCAAGGAAACATAAAACGCACTTTAGAAAACAACAGAAGATGTGCAAACTATTCAGTATATACCAAAACGCATGCATAAAAACCTAAAACGCATTTACTGAAATAAAAAAATCACTCATCAACAACTTGTTCTTCATCTGCCTGGTGTTCATTTCCATGGTCTTCAGCATTTTCAGCTTCATTGTTTTCATCTTGTAACAATGTATTTTTCATCTCGTTTTCATCTTCATTGCATCTTCTGGTTTCAATGAAGATGCAACAGCAGGTTTGTATATTGGAGTTTGATCATCAATGGGAACATCTTTCTTAGAAAGATCTGTCATAAAACACAAAACATACAACTATAAAATCTAATTTTAATGACAAAATGACATGTTCATACTATAAAAAGGCACATAATAGTAAGCATTCACATGCACATGTAAGGATTTATCTAACAAATCTCAAAATGCATGTTAAAGCATCATAAAACGCATTTGAATAAAAATAAATTCTATAAAACCAAGCAGTTGCCTCAAAACGCATGTTAAACATAATAAAACGCATTTGAATAAAAATCATTTCTATAAAACCAAGCAGTTACCTTAAAACGCATGTTAAACATAATAAAACGCATGTTAAACCAAACAGTTACCTCAAAACTCTGTTCATCTCTGTTTTTTGTGATCTGCTAATATAAATCAAAATAGTATAAACTAACCTTCAAAATTCAGATTATGAGCATCGACAACATCATCTTCTTCTCCGATTAAGATTTCAGGTTCGTTGTTTAGGTCTGATAAACAATTAAAAATCAAAATAAGATTACGATTATGTGAAATTAAAAAACAGAGTAACCTACCAAACATGATGATGAACTCTGCAATTGAGTATGATTCTGGTAAACTTTTGATCGACATATGCAAGGTGATGAGAATTTTTTAATAAGGTAAGAATTGATGATGAAGATCGTGAAATCAGTTACAAAAATTTGGATTCTGATTGAATGATAAAACAGGGATTGTGATCGATTCAAATGTCTATAATACCCCTCTCATAATTGAAAATTTGTTTTTTTGTTTTAACAGACATCTTACACGTGGCATATTATTGTGGCTTCCTACACTTTATAGGTTAAGGGACTTTGTACCCAATACTTTCTCTATTTTTAAATGTGTTCGTTTAAGTTTGATTCAAGATTGATAAGAGTTGACATAGTAATTTATGAAGTAACTTGACTTTTTTATATTATCCCTGGAGCAAATTTCTAAACCAAGAATTTTTAAAGTCAAATCTTAAAAGATATTTCAGAAAGCTACCAACCATTACACGTCATCGTAGACACCTCAAGACTCGGAAAGGTGTCATATATTTTAATTAGCATCTTTACAAAGCAATTCAAATTAATTAAATCCCACAATATTAAATCATCGTGTAAAGACGTAAAATTTCCATTACCTATTATAACAAACTTAATAACTTATAATTATATTATTGTCATTCCTTATCACCTACGATATTATATATTATGACGATCTCCAAATCGAGTTCCAATCATGCAATCAATCAAACAACAATAAAAAAAAGTAAAAGGAGTAAATAGATATTACCTTAACAATTCTTTTTCCTTGATGTGATTTGACTATTTATGAAGAATCCTGCGATGAAATAGTTTTCTTGATCTGTTGATGATTGATTGGTAAGTAACTCGGTCTTCTCGAATCACCAAACAATAAAAATAAGTTTTTTAACATAAAAAACAACAATAAATAAAGTACATGCAAAATTAAACTTCTAGAAAAAAAAAGAGTTAATAGCCAAAATCGTCCCTGAGGTTTGGTCACTTTTGCCACTTCAGTCCAAAACCCAAACGTCTTAAATCTGGGTCCTTAGGCTTTTGATTTTTTGCCACATTCGTCCCAAAAAAGGTTTGGGTTTTGCTAAATTCGTCCCTGAAGTTTGGTCACTTTTGCCACTTCAGTCCACAATTTAAACGTTGTCAGGGACGAATGTGGCAAAAAATCAAAAGCCTAAGGACCCAGATTTAAGACGTTTGGGTTTTGGACTAAAGTGGCAAAAGTGACCAAACCTCAGGGACGATTTTGGCTATTAACTCGAGAACTCAAAAAAAAAACAAATCTTTACCTTCAAGATTTTGCTAGAATGATGATCAATAACAAAAAATAACAAATACTTGTTAAACTATGAATCTTTATGTGAAGAGTATAGAAAAGAGAAAACTAAAGAAAAGTGAAGAAGAAGGAGAAGAAGAGAGGATGATATCTTAAAATATATAAAATATATTTAGAATATCTTAAACCCAAAAAAATTGATGCAGATATTATAGATCTTACGGTATTTTGAAAAAAAAATACAAAATGTTTTAGTAGATAAACGTTTTTTTATACTTATCATAAATAAATACAACGATACAAAATAATGAAATGTTTTAAATACCTAACAAGGAAACGTTGAAAAAATTATAAAAAACAACGATACAAAATAAGTTAGGTAGCGTTTGGTATAATGGAATGGAAGGGAGAATGGAATGGACCATTACGATGTAATGAAAAATAGTGTGTTTGGTTGGTTAAAGGAATGGAATCACCCATTCCACAAGGCATTCCATTCCCTCATAACCATTTCATCCACCCCCATGTTTTTTTTCTCATTCCATCCCTCATTCACCCTTCACTAACAACACCATAACCCACCAACCACCGCCCACCACCATTGTCACCACCCACCACCGTCACCCACCACCTACCACCGTCTCCCACCACCGTTGCCGCCACCACCCACCACCGTCGTCACCACCCACCACCGCCGTTACCGCCACCCACTACCTTCACCCACCCACCACCGTCTCCACCCACCACCGTCACCCGCCCACAGCCACCATCTAACACCACCCACCAGCGACCACCACCGTCGCCCACCACCCACCATCGTCGCCCACCCTCGCCGTCACCACCGATCACTGTCGTCTCCGCCATCAACCACCACCACCCACTACCTTGACCCACCCACCACCGCCGCCACCAACCATCACCGCCATCCATCTCCACCCATCGCCATTTTCGCCACCACCCACCAGCACGCTACCGCCACACACCACCATTTACCATCACTGCCACCGGCCACCAACCACCACCCACCATCGTCGCCCACCCTCGCCGTCACAACCCATCAATGTCGTCGCCGCCATCAACCACCACCACCCACTACCTTCATCCACCCACCGCCGCCGCCACCCACCATCACCGCCCATCGCCATCTTCGCCACCACCCACCACCGTTGTCACCACCCACCACCACGCTACCGCCACACACCACCATATACCATCACTGCCACCAACCACCACCCACCACCACCGCCACTAATCACCATCGTCGCCCACCCACCGTCACGTCAATCCTACTCTATCTTCCACCGTCACCACCACTGCCGCTGCCACCCACCACCACCGCTACCGCCACATATCACCACCCACCATCACCGCCACTGACCACCACTCACCACCAATTTTATTCCTTCATCTTTTCCTACCTATCCAACAACATAAAGTAATGTTTTGTTTGATTCCCACATGGCAACCAAACAAGACATGGAATGGTAATGATCCATTCCATTACCTTGTCCATTCCATTACCTCATCCATTCCATTCCCTCATCCATTCCATTACGTCATACCAAACAGACCCTTATTGTTTTAAATAAATATAAAAAAATGGTTCAACAAAAGCGTTTTATTATATATCAAATAAAACAATTTGACAAAAAAATACATGAAGATTTTAAATACATATAAAAAAACAACGGTACAATACATCTCAACCGTTTTAATATGTATCAAATAAAACGTTATTAAAATGGTTTGTATAATCGTTTTAAAATCATTTGTTTTATAAAACGATGATTTGGCTTTTTACAACGGGTTGTTTCAAACCGTTTTAAATAAAATTTTTGACCGTTTTAAATGATGTTTTTTGTAACGTTCTAGTAGATAAACGTTTTTTTATACTTATCCTAAAAAAACAACGATACAAAATGAAACGTTTTAAATACCTAACAAGAAAACGTTGATAAAATTATAAAAAACAACGATAAAAATAAGTGATTGTTTTAGATGAGTATAAAAAACAACGGTTCAACAAAATCGTTTTATTATATATCAAATAAAACAATTTGACAAAAAATACATGAACGTTTTAAATACTTATAAAAAAACAACGGTAGAATACATCTCAACCGTTTTAATATGTATCATATAAATGAGATTTTTTGAGTGTTTGAAGGTTTTCAAGGTTTAAAATGATAAAACGGGATTTGAATCAGACATTTGATAAATTACAGTTTTCAAAATTCTTGATTCGACCTTTCGTTAGGTCGAATGAGAGTTTTTGAGCTTGATTCGAACCTTTTCAGGAGGTCGAATGAGAGAGTTCTTTGTTTTATTCACATTCGAACCAACAGTTTTTCATTCGAACCTTTAATTAGGTCGAATGAAATTTTGATTTTCTCTTTCGAACCTGGCAAGGGTCGAATGAGTTGCCCTTATATATATCACTGTCTTCATTCGAACCCTCATTATTTTTCAAAAAAATTCCAAAACAAAGTCACCTTGTTGCCCTGATTATTTGAATCATATAATCTTGTTTCTTATCATTTGCTGATCTCTTTCATATAAATTTCACAGGTAAACATCAAAGGAACAGTCCAGAATCGTTTTATTATAGAACGAAACCTTTAGTGGCTGATTAATGCATTTAGACTGTGTTTGAATGTAAATTGACCATGGAATGATCATTTTCGTTAGTTATAGGGGGAGATTTTGACAAAATCAAGGGTTGAATCTTATGTTTGATGATTGTCGAATGAACAAACCCTAGATTTTGGGGAAAAACTAACTAAAATGATTAATTGATGTAATTGAACATTAGGTTATCTTAGTCGATGGTATTAGGCTGAATGTATATCAAAATCAATGGTTAAAATGCTTTGATTGATGAAATGGTAATTTTGAATGAAAACAGGTTCTCATTCGACCAAATGAGAAGGTCGAATGAAGCTTTTAATGGTCGAATGAGCTGTATTTCTCACATTCGACACAATACATATCTCATTCGAACCCACGTTGGGTCGAATGAAACTAATTTTGTACCATTTTATTGTTTTTGTCCGTTTTAACATGTTTTTATGATTTGATTGTTTGTTTTGCAGATTAAATGGTTGAAGAAGTACAGCAAAATGTCCAAGAACCTGCAGTTCAAGAGCAGGCACCTCCCAAGGAGTTAAACTTTGAACGTAAGTATAACTGTTGTGCTTATGTTGGTCCGGTGGGAAAGTACGTAGAATTTGATGGAATGATAAACTTTCTACAAAGATGCAGAGTTGTATATGCTCTAGCACAACCAGTGGCAATATACAAAGACCATCAGGTAGACTTCTAGGAGAAAACTGCTATCACTTTTTGGGATGGAAAGTCGATAATAGAAAGCAGAATTCAAGGACATCTAGTATTAGTTTCAGAACAAGATATCAGAGAAGCCTTACAATTACAAGATTCTCCTTCAGGTCCAATTGAGTTGACTTGGATTGAACAAAGAAAATGCTTTTTGAGAATGAAGTATAATGCACCAATCATCAATTGTATGCTACACAAAGCTAAACTGTGTCCACCATACACGTATCTATTACATGTGATTCTACATGTATTTGGACCAGTCAGTGGAGGATACAATGTGTTGAGAAAGAGTTTATGTTCATTGGTGGTTGCTTTGATATTAAACAAGCCTTTTAATGTGTTGGGAATGATATTCCATCACATGATGGAAGTCTTACAAGGCTTGAAGGGTGATAAGTTTTTTATGTACCCAAGATTTCTTCAGATGGTGTTTGATAACAAATCCAAGGATTTGAGAAGAGATCCTCTGCAGATAATCAATCAGGTGCATATGAATAAAGCTACTTTGAGCAGAATGATTGCATATAAGGGTGTACCTGAAACAGAAAAGCCACCAAATAAGAATCTATTTGGACATTTGAGAGATGTTGGTTATAAAGATCCAGGTTAAGATAAAGTAAGACATGACAATAGTGACTCAGATTCTGATAGTTCACTATTTCCAGTGGATAAGACATCAAAGAGAAAGAGATAAGTGGTTAATGTGGGAGCAAAGTCTGGGAAAAGCAAACAGAAGGTGATAGAAAAAAAAACGAAGTCAAAGAAGGTAACAAAAGCAAGAGGTAAAGCAAAAACTATGCTAGTTGATGAAGTAGACAGTGAGGAAACTCCAGATGAGGAAGAATGGGACTCACAAGATGAAACAATCAAGGTTACTAATCCCAATGCCACTAAGATTAGTACACCTGAAGCTATGGACAAGATTGTAGAAGAACAACATTGAAAGACTGTGATAGAAGAAGATGCTGATTTGTTATGTGATATGGATGATTTTCAAGGTTCACCAATCACTGGTCCAAAAGAGTATGTCAAAGAAGGAAAATCCTAGGAAAAAGAGGAACAAAGAGATTGACTTACTTGTTCTTGGAAAGAAAGTTCCTGAAGCAACGAGTTCAAAAGTGACAACTCCAGCAGCATCACCAAGTCTGAAAAATATGAAAGTTTCTGAAACAACTATAGTTGATCCAGCATCATCATTAAGTCCTGAAAATGTGTCTGCCACATTGAAGAATGTTGTTGCAGAGATGGAAAAGAGAACAAAGAAAACCATAGCAGAATCAAGTTCTACTCCTAGAATGACAGTTTCTGATGAAGTCATGGAGGCAGTGAATAGGCAAATTGGAAATGTAATGAAGGCTTTCAATCAACAACAAGCAGAAATCAAACAATTGAAGGAAAATGAAGCCAATATGTTGAAGATTGTGCTATCATCTCAGAAGCAACAACAAGATTTGGAGAAAACTATTAAAAGACTCAAAGCTTCTGATAGGAAAAACAAAAGAAAGATTAAGTTGATTGAAGACAAGAACAGAGAGATGAAGAAACTATTAGACAAGCTTTACTCTGAAGCACCACAACTTAAAGGAGGTGAAGAAGAAGAAGAGGAAGAAGAAGAGGAACAAGTTGATTTTGAAGAATCTGATAATGAAGATGATGATGATGATAATACTGGAGGTAAAGGTTCAAAGGATGATGAAGAGTCAAGTGATGAAGATTCAGATGAAAATGATGACGATCCAAGCAAATTCAGCTTTGAGAAAAGAGAGTCTGAGAAAGATAAAGGTGAATCCAGTTCAAAACAGAAGAAAGGTGGAGAGAATGTTGATGAAGATGAATCTATATCTTCTGGACTGACAAGATACGTGCTTTGACTGAGGAGGATATGAAATTATACAGACAAATGTTGGAAAGAAATGTTTGGACTATAGATTTGACCGGAAGATTTCCTGAGATTTTTGAAGGTGATGACATGAAATATGTGCTAGATTATCAAGATCCAGATCTCGAAGATGGTGAATTATCTGTTGAAGATATAATGAATGAACAACAGATTCCAGACATTTCGGTGAAAGATGCAGGAACACATTCTGATGATAATGAAGCTCCAGTGTTTGAAGACATTGAGATAGAAGATATTTCTCATGAAGAATATCTAGAATACTATCCAATGAAAACGAATGTGGTGATTCCTGAAATTAATGAAGAAACTCTGAATGAAGCTGAGAAGTTAGCAAAGGAAAAAGGAAAGAAGGCTTTAGAAGAAGTGTTTGGTAAGGATGCTGACTAGAAAGAACCTTACAAACAGTATGATGAGTTGAAATATTTATTGAAGAAGCTGAAAGAGAAGGAAGCAAATAGACCAGTTGCTGAAGTTCAAGGGGCATTTTATAAACATCACAACAAAGTCTCTAAAGGAAGAGCTTTAGGTTTGAAATACTTTCCACAACTAAAGTGTGCCTGGATTAAGTGGGAGAAGGGAATTCTGTACTTTTATAGATTCCATGATATAAAGACACTTCCTTATTGGGCAGTGAGGGATGTTTGTAGACATACCATGGGCGGAGCTTGTGTAAATAACTCTGTAGTTGGATGGTTTGCTGACAAGATGAGATGGGAAAGCAGAACTAAATGGAATTTGTTTAGGCCTCAATATCCTAAACGAATTGTCCATAAGAATGAAAAAGATCCCAAGACAGGTTTGAACAAAGTGACTCTGAAGTATAAAACTCCAGTGGTGATGAAAAGAATTCTTTTGATGCTGATCCAACAAAATTTCCATAAAGATTTCAATTTTTGGTATTACGATTGGAAAACGGCTGAAGCAGTGATAGTGCTATGGGATAAAGATCCTAAGTTGATATGCAGGAAGATAAGAGTGTTTGACCCAATGTGGTTGATCAATTGCACAACCAGTGACATTAACATGCTATATTTCAATCCAATCCACTTTGATGTTGAGGATCTGGAACAAGCTTGGAGATTTTATAAGGTAGTATGTTTCTGTTTCGCTTGGGATGTAAATGCTGGATGCAACTACAAAAAGTTGCTTGGTGATTATCTGAAGATTAGAGATGTAAAGAATAATTCGCTCAAACGTCAAGCTGAACCTTAAATGAGCGTGAAGCAGAAAAAGATTTTAAGGATTAAGCTGTTGAACAAGGCGCTTGATTATGAAAGACAACAATCCAAGCAATAGCCAAGGGGGAGTTTGTTGACACACTATGTGTGGCTATCGCTTTGGATTCAATAGATGGCGTTTTGTATTGAAGAATGGTAGAAAGAAGACACATTCGACCAGTCGAGGGGTCGAATGAGATTTAGAAGAGGTCGAAACAAAGTTTTGATTAGTTATTATGTTCATTCGTACTTAGTAAGGGTCGAATGTGCTCATTCGACCTAAGCAGGGGTCGAATGTGCAGGTTATATATAGGTTTAACTTGTTTAAGAAGTCAAGTAGTTGAGTCATTTGCATGTGTGTTAGTGTGTGTTTTCTGGTGTGTGTCTAGAAGTTTCTGAACAAGAGTTTTATCATTGTAATCGAGTCTTTAATGTTAAAACAAGTTTGATTATTAATGATAATGATGATTAACATGGATTTCTACATGTCTGGTTGATTGATTATCATATTGCATATGATCTAGAGTTTCCGCAATTGGATTGTTCTACTCGTGTGATATATTGTGTGTTTTTCATAAAAACCATCCTTTACAAACAGTAAATCCATTTCTTAATATCATTTGGATCTCTTCGTCTCTTTCTTAGACATAGTCTTCAATCTTCCTCTTTTGGTAGTCTTGGGAGCTGTCGTGGATCCACAAAATCTTCTTCATCAATGATCAGATTCTTATTCTCTTCTACATAATCTCTGCTCAACTGTTCTTCAACATGCTTGTCCATTGGATCTGGAGTAGCTGAATCACCAACGGCCTTGGGATCAATCTCCTTTATCATTTCAGCTTCTGAATCCCACTCTTCATCAGTTTCAGTATCTTCATCTATAAGTAAAGTCTTTGCTTTCCCTTTCTTCTTAGACTTTGATGATTCATCAATCTTTTTCTTTCCTTTCTCAGACTTTGCACCTTTATTCACAACTTGCCTCTTAACCTTGTCTCCTTTCATGACTGGAACAAGTGGCGAATATGAATCTAAATCACTATTCGCATGTCTAACTTGATCTTTATCCGGAGCAGTGTAACCCAGAGTCATCAAGTGTCCAAACAATCTACTCACATGTGGTTTTTCAGTCTCCCCCTTATAAGTCCTCATCCTGTTCAGTGTCATTTCATCCATGTGTTCCTGATTAAGAATCTTCATTTGATCTTTCACTAAATCAGGATACTTCTCATCGAATATCATCTCTAAGAATCTTGGATATATCAAAAACTTATCCATTTTATCCCGTCAAACACTACCTTCATATGATGAAATAACATTCCAGAAATGTTATAGTCTTTGTTCATTATCAGGGCAACAGCTAATGAACTAATCGTATCCCTCAGCACATCAAATCCCCTCTAATTGGTGCAAACACATGAATAAGAACGTGTAATAAGTATTTGAATTGTGGAGACACGTTCGCCTTGTTCAATTGGCATTCAGTGATCTTCTCAAAATATTTCATTCTAAGGAAGCAAGCACTCTGTAATGACCATGGCAACTTAATAGGATCCTTCTCCTTGTCAGACAATCTTAGCACCTTGCAAAAATCTTCCTCACCACTAATGATTTCCTTCTCCTGAACTGAACTATGAATAACTGTCTTGCCGTCATAGAAGTCAAGAGTAGCATTCTTCTAGAAATCCTCCTGGTGATCTTTCTAGATGGTATGGGGCTAAGAAATCGCGTATACTATCCTTGATCTTCTCAAATAGTCTAAGATCCCTCGAAATTCTTCGTATTTCTCACTCAAGTCACCTATATAAGCACAGTAGTTACGCTTCTTTTCAAACTTTAGATCTTTTTGTTCAGCCAGTTATCTGTTCAAAACACAAAATACATAAAACACATAAGTTCGACACCCTCTGAAATTTCATTCGACCCTTCGAAAGGTTCGAATGAAACTGGTTTCAAATTCAAAAATTCTAATCCTTATTTTGATCAGTTTAAACCATGCTTTTGATTTGATTAACACCTAACAAGTTTGATTAAGCCTAACCTAGTTAGGGTTTGAACACAAAAATCCTCTTTCTGGATTCAAAACTTGATGAAAACCTGCAATTGTTGAGGATTATTATACCTTAGATGACCAGGAACAAGAATATATGATTTAAAATGCAAGATGAAAAACTTGGGGTTAGAGAGAAATCGCCTTGGGGAACAGTATAGTCGAATGAATGAATGGGTTCGAATGGGAATTCAGAATATATATAGAAAACTTGGTTTGACCTTTGATGAGGTCGAATAAACCTGCAAAATTTTGGTTCGGCTAACTAAAGCACTAATCAAAAAATTGTGGTTCGAATGAATTGTAAAAATAAACCATTATCCATTCGACCTATCAAATGGCACGAATAAATCTCAAAAGTTTTCATTCGACCTAACAAAAGGGCGAATGGAAATTTTGTAAAACTGATATTCACTAATATGTCCAATTCGATCCACGTTTTCACAATTTTAAACTTTTAAACTTTCAATCTTTCAAAATTTTGATTTTTAATGATACAAAACTCAGATTGGGTCGTCAAACTTCCAGAAAATGATCGTCTTCCAACATCAGTTATCGAAAATAACTCAGAAATGTAAAAACTTTTGAATTTTATGAAATTTATGTTAAAACACACCAAAAATCTTTTTGAAGTTTGCATATATGAAGAAAATCAAACAGTTAGCTGTAAACAAACATAAATAGACAATCTTTTTGTGATTTTCCGGTAAGAGGATCATATTAGTTTGCGAGAAATCTAATCACACGGTTGTTCTTTAACATTTTAACATTAAAGACAATGTGAGACTCGGCAATTGCTGATATTGTTGTCCACATAAGCTCACATGCAAACCGTTAGCAATGTTTTAAAATGATATGCGTTAAATATATTAAAACTAACAAGCTTATGGTTCCCACACACACGGCATACTCCCGTATAAAGGAATTTACACAAAGCTTCATCGTAACGCGTGAATATGGCATTGTTATCCGTATATTACAAGGTATGAGGCACAGAGGTGTACAGGTCAACAAATCAATGCTACAAAGTAACATATGCACACTTACCAGGTTGAGGCTTATATCAATCATGATTTGCATCTTAGATATGATACGATGCATTAAATGATCTTTGATCATTGTCATACATTTAAGTTCCTCTTAGGCAACTTTAGGATTTGGCATAAGTGCTCTTTTGTAGATATCCTGACTGAAGCTAGGTCCGTAAATCAGTACGACAAAAGTTTAGTCAGGTTACCCCGGATAACAAATAACATAACAACCCGAAACCTCTGATTTTGGAAACCCTATCAAATGAAATTACGGTACTAAGACCATATGCCCATGAGGTTTTCAGCCACTAGCGAGTAGTTCATTATGTTTGTATCACTAAGGCACGTAGAATTAGGTTTACGAAGCCTTCCAACACATCACACAAACTCATCACATGTCAAAATTAAACTTTGCAAATCGTTAGCGTGTGAAAGATCCTCACTAACGTACTATCATTTCCTCTTTTTCTCCAGGAAAAATCATTTTGAGATTTTCTGATTTTTATGGTTTTTCAAAATTTTCAACGTTTTTTGGTGTTTCTGAAATAAAAGCTCCGCCTAAAATTAAAAACATATTTTTGGATTTTTAGATTTTTGAAAATGAAAAACAAAAGAAAAATTGATAAACCGATGAGGATTTCAATCTTGCTTTTCTTTTATACCATTAGCTCTAAATAGAAAATCAAAACGTAATTTATCAAAATCTTTGGTGAAAAGATCAGCACGTTGATAGTCAGCGTGGATTTTTACTATATCAATCAAACTTTTAGCATAGCAATCACGAATAATGTGATACCGTATTTGGATATGCTTAGCCTTAGAATGATGAACGGTATCTTTAGTGAGTGCAATGGCTGCTTCATTATCACAATGAATAGGGGTTTTAAGAAATTGCAAACCGTAGTCGCGTATTTGTTGTTGTATCCAAAGCACTTGTGAACAGCAACTCGAGGCTGACACGTATTCGGCTTCACATGTGGATAATGCAAGTGACGTCCGCTTCTTGCATTGCCAGGTTACTAACCTGCTCCCCATAAATTGACATCTAACCGTTATGGATTTAGCGTCAATATCACTGCCTCCGAAATCTACATCACTAAAAGTAGTAAGGTCAAAGTTGTCTTCACTAGGTTACCATAACCCGTGTGATGGACAACCCTTCAGATAACGTAGGATACGGTTAATTGCAGCAAGGTGAGATTGTTTCGGCTTCGATTGGTAACTCGCGCAAAGACATGTTACGAACATTATATCTGGTCGGAAAGCGGTCAAATACATCAGTGATCCAACGATGGGTCTATAAATATAGGGGTCAACAATCTCCCCCTTAGCATCAACTCCAATCCCGTGATTAAGTTGTATGGGAGTGGCCATTAGTGATGAATCCTCCATCTGGAACCGGCTCAAAACTTCCGAAACATACTTCGTCTAGTGAATAAAGATTCCTGACGATGATTGGTCCACTTGCGATCCTAGAAAGAACTGCATTTCTCCCATTGAGCTCATCTCGAACTTTTCCTGCATGACATTTTAAAATTCTCTGCACAAAGTTTCGTTAGTTGAACCAAATATAATATCATCAACATATATTTGCACCAGAAGCGAATCACCCTCTGTTCTTTCGTTAACAGGGTACACTCAACTAATCCTCTTTTGAAACCTTTGGATTGCAAGTATGTGTTGAGTTATTCGTACCACTGACGAGGGGCTTGGTGCAAACCGTACAATGCTTTATTTAGTTTGTAGACCTTATCCCGGTGGATAGGATCCTCAAAAGCCGGTGGTTGCCCAACATATACCTCTTCCTTGACCACACCGTAAAGAAACGCACTCTTAACATCCATCTGATATACCTTGAACTTCATATAAGATGCGTACGCAAGAAACATTCGGATTGCTTCTATACGTGCGACTGGTGCATAGACTTCATTGTAGTCGATTCCTTCCATTTCACGAAAACCCTGAACGACCAATCGAGCTTTGTTCCTTACGATCACTCCTTTGTCATCTTTCTTACACTTGAAAACCCACTTTGTACCAATCTTCTTCCTATCTGGTGGTAGATCAGTCAAAGTCTACACTCCAAGCTTTTCAAATTGGTGAAGTTCTTATTGCATCGCGTCCACCCATGATTCATTGTTTAGTGCATCCTTGTAAGTCCTAGGCTCAACATGCGAACATAACAAGCAAACGACCAATCATTTTGTTCACCTGTCTTTTGAATTGCAGAATATAGGGCAAGGGCTCCAATGTTCTCATTTGATGATGCATGCCTCAACTGTCCACGTGTCATCACACTGCTACCATGATCACCAAGAACTTTTTCTAACGATGAACCTTATGAATCCGAGATTCATGATGTACTAGAACAGGAATCATCGTTTGAACCTTCAAATTCTCTGCTGTATCCAGATCATGACCCGCATTCGATGTAGAAGGAATATCTGTTGATAAAGATGAATTAGGGTTCACTGGAGGCTCATTCAAGACTGCTTCACTAGTTACTTCATCATCGTCTTCCGACTCAGAAGAATTAAACATATCAGAAACATCTTGAAAAACTTCTTCTGTTGAATTCGTCACACGAGCATTGGTATTTTTAGAAACTAATGCAGGAGGAGTTACGGTGATCGGATGCACTAACGGTGAAGTAACTGCATTCTCACACTCGTAATAAATTTGTAAAATAGCTTGTTCAACCAAGCTTTCTTGATTGAATGACTCAAAAAGTTCTTTGTAGTCAAACATCCAATCTGGCCCAACACCGGGAGCATTTTGAGTGTAACGTTGAACATCCACGTTTGCCCACTCTTCAACACAATTAGTTCTTTTTGTTGAAAACACGTATTTGGTTTCGCATACCCAACAAAATAACCTTCTTCAACTTTCGCTCCAAACTTCTCTGCCAGATTAAACATCATACACGGTGCCCGAATGGTTCTAGAAACTCCAAATTCGGCTTGTGTCTGTTGAGTAGCTCAAAAGAAGTCTTTGAAAACTTCTTCATAGTCAACACACGATTCAATGTATAACAAGCTGCATGAATAGCTTCATTCCAGAAAAGAACCGGAAGATTAGAATCTGCAAGTATTGTTCTAGCCGCTTCAATTAGAGTCCTGTTTTTCCTTTCTGCAACACCATTCTGTTGTTGAGTATATGGTGCACTATATTCATGATGAATTCCTTTTTCTTCGCACAATGCATCCATCATTGAGTTCTTGAACTCCGTCTTGTTTTCACTTCGGATTCTTTTGATCTTCAATCCATATATATTCTCCAAATGGGTAAACAAAATCTTCAAATTATTAAACGTTTCACTTTTGTGTTGTATGCACATCACCCACGAAAATCGAGAATAATCATCAGTCACCACAAGACAGTATAAATCTCCGTTGATGCTTTTGCGCTTCACAGGTCCAAAGAGGTCCATATGTAGGCGTTCAAGCGGAATACTAACAGTGTTAACTTTCTTGGGTTTGTGGGAATATTTGTGTTGTTTTCCTTTCTTACATGAAACACATTTATCATTCAAATGGAAGTGTTTCACATTCACTCCTTCAACTAGCCCATTCTTAACCAGGGAATTCATTTTTATCAAATGAATATGCCCCATTCTTCTATGCCACATAATGGATTCGTTTTCAGTAGCCTTGGATAGAAAACATGTCACTTGGCCCTGAGTTATAGTGGCTTTGCTCATGTCGAGAATGTACAAATTGTTCACTCTCGGAGCCTTCAACATAATCCATTCCTTTGGTATTTCAAAGCCAGGCTTAAGGATGTAACACAACTTGTCATCGAAATGCACTGAGAACTTCTTATCACATATCTAAGACACACTCAACAAATTATAATCAATCAGTTTTACATACGAAATTTTCACAAAACTCACAATCCCATTGCTCACACTCCCTTTCCATCTTAATATACCCTCCTTTGTTTCCAGCAAATGCATCATAACCTCCATTAATATTCTTGATATCGAACAGGAACGTCATATCGCCAGACATGTGCCCGGATGCTCCACTGTTAACAATCCAAAGACTGCTAACAAGGCCAGCTGGAACTCCCTGCACCAATCAACAAATGATTAGTTTTTACAAGGGACCCTAGACTTTGTGGTCTTGGGTCTTTGAGTATCAGCATTAGAATCATTCAAAGAAACATTCTATTCATAAACATTTTACTTGACAACATTTGATTTCTCTAAAACTTTCATTTTAGGAACCTCTTTCACCGTTTCTTTAGAAGTTGAGCTAGAAGCACCTGAAGAACACTTAGGTGTCCAAGATTGTTCTGATCGTTTCAAGATTCTAATTTGAGTTTGAAATTTAGGGTTAACCTCTTCGGTTTTCGTTGAAACAACTTTTGAAGGAACATTCTTAGTTACCTTGTCTGATTTAACAGACGAAGGTCCAGTGTCTGACTTACCAGAAGGTTTAGGATAAACCTTTTGCCTATCATTCACCGAGTTCACCATAGGCCTCTTTATCATCTTTTCCATAGCAATTCGAATGCGATTGTCATAAACAATCAGTTGGTTTCCTCTTTGTGGATAAAATTGTTTTTGAGGATAAAACTGTCTTTGACGATAACCAACATTCGAATTTCTATGCTTTTTCCTAAACTCTACCTCATGCCTCTTGTGTCTCACATATGGGCAGTGAGCAAGTAAATGCCCTCTCTCCCCACATTTGAAACAGGCACGGTATTCCTCAAACTTATTCTCTTCATGATAAGGGCAAAAGTGATGGCCGGGTATTGATCATCAATACATTGTCGCCTTAAACTCTCTGGAGCGGGCTCCAATGAGTAATACAGTTCAACAAAACCATTCACACGGTCAACCGGTCTGATGAATTCAGTTACATCAACTCTCGGTGGTTTGGAATTATCACCATATAGTTTCTTAATCAAATCTGGTGGCATATCATTAGTTCTTTCAGATTTCGGAAACCAAATAGTGCTTCCTTGCCAAATTTTAGAAATCTTTGAATAATTTGCAAACTGTATGGGATATTCCTCATCAGAAAATATTTGATCGGATCCTTCCATCCGATAAAATACTTTCACCGGTTTGTCATTTGACTCAGTCTTTTCAGATTTCTTAACTGGTGGATTCGGCTTGTTTGTATCCTTAGGAGGATTTTGTACCTTAGATGTTGAATTACACTAAATGGTTCGAATTTGATTTTTCAAAGGAATATCAACATTCTTTCTAGGTTCATCATCCTCTAAATCAGAATCAGCATCAGTTACAGCTATCACACCTTCATCATTCACTCCAAGTATCGGTCTTACGTTAGAATTTGGATCGCCCACACTAGAGGTGTTCGATTCGTTTTCTGATGCAGATTCAGACTTATCTGAACTCTCCGGTGTCACAACATCAAGGTTGTGATTTTCAAACAACATCGGTGATGGAACAGATTTGTAATTAACACTGGAATGAATGTTTTCATTTCTCGGTTCTTCTACAATGTGGTCCAAAACATAGGCCACATTGAGATAACTCTCCAATTTCTTATTTATTTTCTCAGAAAAAAACATTTAATCTTTGCCATTTCTATTTTAGTTTCTTCATGCTCATTGATGTAGTTGTTTATGGCAATTTGTTTGTTTGAAAATGTTTTTGTTAATTCTGAAACATCTTTCTTATAGTTTTCTAAGGTTTTGTTTAAAGTTTTTTCATTTTTACGATATGTTTCAATTGCGGTCTTAGCACTGTCTAAATCATATTTTAATTTTGAAACCTCACTTTCAAGTCTATCACATGTACCACAATATTAAGAAGATGAGTTAGAACTTACCGGGTTTATCGAATCTGTCATGACCATAAGAGCAAAGTGAGCTTCCTCTCTAGAAAAGAACTTGGAATAATCCACATTCGTAGAAGCATCATCAACTATACATGACTTTTTGCTGATTAGGAAGTCGGCTTCTGCGAGAAGATTCTCCACATGATCATCAAGTGAGTTAACACTTCCATCAGAATTTGTCTCGCTCTTAGAATCAGAATCAGATTCAATAACCATTTCAGACACGGTTTCTTCAACTATCGGTTCATCAACCATCTCCTCAACTACCACTTCAATAACCAAATCATCAACTTTCTCCACTTCTTCATTAACCAAATCTTGTGCAAAGCATGCAACATTTCCCCCAGAAATCTCTTCAACACCAAGTTACATGTCAGTCCAATTAAATCCCTCATCTTGTTGAATCACAATAGCTTGGTTTGTGTTTTGGCTTTGGTTTTGATTAGTTGAAGTGGATATTGGAACTAAATTTCTTTCATGGTTAGGTGTGCTTTGAGTTTCTTTAGGTGTTGATGTTTGGTTGGTATTTTGTGAAACACGGTTTTGGTTTTGAAAGTTGTTTTGGTTTTGGAAATTGGTTTGGTTTTGTCGGTTTTGGTAGTTTGTGTTGAAAGGATTTTGGTTTCCATGTTTCTTAGGTTTGGTACAATCTCGAGCAAAGTGACCTTCTATACCACAGTTTAAACATGTCACTTTTGCTTTGTTGAAGCCATATGTCATGTTCGGTGATCTAGCAAGATCAGTTCTACCCGTTTTCTCCATGAATTCAGTAGCTCTTCTCACAACACTAGCAAATACCCATTGAATATCAATCAACTCCATTTCTTCTTTGTCAATCTGGGCATAATCCTCATTAGTCAAATTGTTATTACCAATTTGACCTGCTTCAAGTCCATTATATGAAGCAACCATAGCAAAAACTAAAGCAACATGCTTTTGGGCTACTTATATAGTCACATAATCCATGTTAGAAGTTTCCACCATAATGGAACTCGAGCTTGATGGAGCTTGATTCACATTTGGTGTTGCATGTTGAAATCCACCATTTGATGTAGATTGCTGAGTCACATTCATCGATGGAACACCATAGTAACTAGCAGCTTGCATAAAAGGTTGAGTTGGTGTGTATGATGGTCCAGAAGATACACCATAATAACTTGCAGCACTGTTTGGTTCAACACTTGAAACAAAGGCAGTCTGTGGTCCTAAACTCACACCTCCACTTGGAAAAGTCGAAGATGATGAACTAGCATAGTATAACTCCGGATTCTAAGGAATCTGGGATCTTTTCGCCTTCCTTCTTTCTTCAATTCCCTTATTCTCTAGCTTCTGAATGAACTCATCGATTGTCCAGTATGGAAATGAATCTTTCTCTCTCAGCACCTCTACATGTTGACTCCAATAGGGAGGCAGGGCATCTGCAAACTTTTCAACAACCTCAGACATAGGGTAAACAATCTCATAGTTAGACAATTCAGATAACAAATGAAAAAAAAATCTAGGAGTAAGTTCTTTTAAGCTCTAATTTCCGACAAAGCTACAGTTCTCAAATTCTTTTTTCAATTCTTCACAGTGCATCCTTGTATGTCCTAGGCTCAACCTGCAAAACATAACAAGCAAATGACCAATATGATATCCTGACTAATGGTTGCATAACCTGCAATGCTTGTTCATCAGTTTTCTCGTCATTTCCATCATTTTTGCTATTTAAAGCTTCCTAAATCTGCTTTGAAGTAGAACAAGGTGTTGAGATCGGTTTTATAGAAAACGACTAGATGATCATAGAAATGGAACAACCCAGGTGCGGAAACCCTAGATCGTATGCAATATGATAAAGATCAAATCAGAACACAATCAAATCCTTTTCAATAAACATTTCATTCATAAATATGTTGATTAATCACTTTTAGATAATGTTTACAATGAAATCTATTCAATACAGAAGTTTCCAGAACCTAGAGAGAGAACACACACAAAGCTCTAACACAAATGACCAACTATTACACCACAAAATAAAACTTAAACTATTTATACTACTGCACGTTCGACCCCCCGTCAAGGTCGAATGAGCACCTTCGACCACTGCATCAGCTCGAATCAAACAAATCATACTTTAAAGCTTCCTTCGACCTGATGAAATCTTCCTTCGACCCCTCAACAAGTCGAATGTGTATAATCTTCAACATAAAACTACCAAAAACGCTATAATGACAATCCAAAAGCAATAAGTCACATTCCGTGCACTTACAAACTCCCCCTTGACTATTGCTTGGATTGTAGACGTTGTTGATCAAGCTGTCTGTTCAACAGTTTGATTCGGAGAATTTTCTTCTGCTGTTTGCTCATCTCCGGTTCTGGTTGCCGTTTCATTGAACTTTTCTTCAATTCACAAACTTTCACATATCTTCCTAGCTTCTTATCAAAATCATACCCCGCATTGACATCCCATGCAAAACAAAAGCACACCACCCTGTGATATTTCATCGCCTGCTCTCTATCTTTCTCTTCACAGTTAATCGGATTATAATAAAGCATGATAATATCTTCATATGAGCAATTGATGAGCCACATAGGATCCAAAATGTGTATCTTCTTGAAATCTCCTTTATCCTTCAACAAGATCACAGCTTCAGCCATTCGCCAATCATAGTACCAAATCACAAACTCTTTGATAAAATGTTGTTGTATCGGCATCAAAGGAATCCGTTTCATCACCACATGAGGTTTATACTTCAAAGTCACCTTATTCCTTCCAGTGACAGGATCAACCTCTTTGTGAACTTTCCTTTTCGGATATTGAGGCATAAACATGTTCCACATTGTTTTGCTCTCCCAAGACATTCTATCCGCAAACCGTCCAACAACACTATTATTCGCAGAAGCACCGCTCATCGTGTGTCTATAAATATCTCTTACAGCCCAATACGGTACGGTTTTAATATCATGGAATCTGTAGCTGACTAAGATATCTCCAACCCAATGCTCTACCTTTAAACAATTGGTTATGATATTTGTAGAACCCTCCTTGCACTTCTGTCTTAGGTCTGTTTGCTTCTTTTTCTTTTAACTTCTTCAACAATTCTTTCAAATCATCTGGTTGTTGAAAATTTGGTTTCTGACTAGCATCTTTTTCAAACACTTCATCTAGAATCTTCTTGCCCTTTTTCTCAGCAAGTTTCTCAGCTTCATTAAGTGTATCTTCATTGATTTCAGGGATCACCGCATTCTCTTTTTCTTTTTCTTTGAAATACTCAGGATACTCCTCATGTGTAATGTCTTCAATTTCAACTTCCTCAAACTCTGGAGTATCTTTATCATCTGAGTGATCACCTGCATCTTTCTCTGGAATATTAGGAATCTCTTTATCATTCATAATATCTTCTAGAGACTTCCCTATCTGCTTCGCCAAACCGTCCAAAATCTCTTTAGAAACTGCAGCAGATACTTCTCCATCCTCTAGATCAGGATCATTATATTCCAGCTCATATTTCATATCATCAGATTCAAAAATTTCTGGAAACCTTCCAGTCAACTCAATCGTCCAAACATTCTGCTTCAACATTTGACGATACAAGCTTTTATCTTCATTTGACAAATATCTAATCTTTATGTCCAAAAGAAGCTATCATCATCAACATTCTCACCAGGTGTCTTAGAACTAGGTTCACCTGTGTCTCCCTTATCTGTATCTCTCTTCTCATAACTATACTTCTTAGCATCTTGATTGTCATCATCATCTTATCCTCCTTTCCACCACTCTTATCACCAGCATCATCATCTGATGTGTCATCAAATTCATCATCATCAGCTTCTTCTTCATCAGATATCTCATAATCAACCATCTGTGCATCATCCTCCTTCTCTTCTTCCGCTGTACCCTTCAGCTGTGGTGCTTTGGAATACAAATCATCAAGCAACTTTTTCATATCTTTGCTTTTAGCTTTGATTTTCTTGTTTTCAATCTGTAAATACTTGATCTTACTTGTAATTCTCTTACCTCTAGTCAACAACATCTTGTATTCTTCCTAAAGCTCATTCAACTTCGCTTCTAACTCGTCTTGATTTACCTTTGAAGATAGAACAATCTGCAACATTGTCTGTTCATCTTTCTTCATCTGTTTGATTTCATCTTGTTGCTTATTGAAGGCTTTCATGATATCTGCTATCTGACGATTCACAACTTCCATCACTTCACTAGAAACAGTAACCTATGGTGTAGATGATTCTGCAATAGGTGGAGTAACAGGTTTTGTCTTCTTTTGAAATTGTTGTAACACATTCTCCAAAGTACTAGAAAAGTTTTCAGGAACTGGATTCACAATAACTTCCTCCTGAATAACTTTCTTCTTTTCTTTGTAGCCGGGGATGCAACAGGTGTAGTAACACTTGAGCTTCCAATAACTGGTACTTTCTTTCCTGTAACCAGCATTTCTAACTCTCTGTCTCTCCTTTTCTTAGGATTCTCTCTCTTAGCCATAGTCTTGTACTTGGCTTTCTTTATCTTTTCACCAGCAACAGGAGATCCCCCAAAATCAAGATTATCAATCATTAGATTTAACTCCTCATCATCTACCACTGGGGCTCTTTGTTCCTGATCTTCAATAGCTTTGTTCAAACTTTCAATCTCACCAACCATAGTGGCCTTAGGTTTAGTGGACTTGATAGTTTCATCCCCTGAATCCCATTCTGCATCATCCTGAGTCTCTTCTGAATCAACAGACTCTTCATCAACTAACATCGTTTTTGATTTCCCGTTCTTCTTCACTACTTTCTACTTCTTGGGTTCAACTTCAACAACCTTTGCTTTTCCTTTACCAGACTTAGCACCTTTATTAACAACCTGACGCTTCCGTTTAGCATCTTTGTCAACTGGGAATAAAGGGCTATCAGAATCAGACTCACTCTTCTCATTCCTTGCTTTGTTTTGACCTAGATCCTTATAACCTGGATTAAATAGATGTCCAAACAGGTTATTGAATGGAGGCCTTTGATTATCAGGAACACCCTTATAAGCTTTCATTCTGCTCAAAGTACTAAGATTCATATGAGTTTGATATACAATCTGCCTTGGATCTATAATCAAATCAAGATACTTAAGATCAAACACCATTTGAAGGAATCTTGTATACATAAGAAACTTATCAGTCGTCAAACCTTCCAAAACTTCCATCATGTGTTCAAGAATCATCCCAGAAACAACCAGCGAACTCAGACTTTTCCTCAGCACATCATAACCCCCTCTAACTGGTGCAAATACATGCAGAATCACATGTAGTAAATACTTGAAGTGTGGACACAGTTTTGCCTTATGAAGTAAACCATTAGTAATTGGAGCATTGTACTTCATTATCAGGAAACACTTCCTTTTATCAATCCAAGATAACTCTGTAGGATCTGTAGGAGAATCTCTCAATTGCAAAGCCACCCGAATATCATCTTCAGTAACCAACACAATATTTCCCTAAATATAGCTTTGAATTGCTGATTTCCCATCGCAGTAACTAATCAAATCTTTCTCCCTGAAATTGACATGATGATCTTTGTAGATTGTCTTTGTTGTAGCAAGAGCGTAGATAACTCTGCATCTTTGTAAGAACTCTATTATGCCATGGAATTCAACATGCTGCTTAACTTCGCCAAGAAATGCACAATAGTTGTGAACAGGCTCAAATAATAACTCCTTGGGTTCTTTAGATTGCTCTGGAACTGGTACTTCCTGTACTGGGTTCTGTTGTTCAGCCATTTTCAATATGTAAAACAAGAAATAAACATGAAAATTTATCAAAATCGGACAAAAATTGAAATTCGGTCAAAAACTCCTTCATTCGACCCTATCAGGGGTTCGAATGAGGAATCTGAGGTGTCGAATGAGAAAACTTAGTTTAACAAAATTTCATTCGACCTCAATGACTACATTGGACCTCAAACAATCTGATTCGACCAAAAATAGTCTCCTTCGACCCTGAAAAGTCTCATTCGACCTTGCAGAATTGGTCGAATAGGCTGTTTGGATTTTAAATTTGCCAAATCAAAATCTAACCAAGATAAACATCACATTATTGCTCGTTTACATCCTAATATGACCGATTAATGTTTATCAACAAACAAGTTGAACTAATAACCTATCATTGATGGTTTTAACTCAAAATCTAGGGTTTTAAAGCTTCGAACAATCAATCAGGTTCAATCATGTGTTTAAACATTGGATTTTGGTTCCTTCCCCCCCCTAAAACCATCGATAATGGTTAGGCAAGCAACAATTGATGTTCAGCATGGTCTAGATGGTCTGATTAGGTGTTCTAGAGTTTCAGACTATAATCATTGATTCTAGCCTGAAAATGAATCCATTACCTATATTTTTTGGATAAAAAGGATCAACAATCAACAAGGAACAAGATAGAATGATGAGAAAAACAAAATCAACAAGGTCTGGTTATGAGAGAATTTTTGAAAAAAAATTATAAGGGTTCGAATGAAGCTGATAGGTTATATATAGGACTCACATTCGACCCTTACATGGGTTCGAATGAGAAGATCCAATCTTCCTTCGACCCTAGTTATAGGCTCGAAAGAAACCAGATGGCTCGAATGAGAAAAACTCAAACAAACACTCTCATTCGACCTCATGAGACGGTTTGAATCAAGACACAAAATCTCCTTCAACCCAACGAAGGGGCGAATGAGATTTTGATTTCTGAAAATTTTACCAAATCACAAATTTGAATCCCGTTAACATTTTCATACATTTAAACCTTCAATCACTCAACATTTAGCATTTTAATGATACAAAACTCACATTGGTCTGTCAAACTTCAGAAAATGACCATCAATCACCACCAGTTATCAAAAATAACACAGAAATGTAAAAAATTGGATTTTCGGAAATTTATGCTAAAACACACCAAAAATCTTTTTGAGTTTTTGTATATTTTGTAGAAAATGGAAATTTAAAATGCAGAAATGTAAACACAAAGCAGTAAACATTTTGTGATTTCCGGTAAGAGGATCATATCAGTTTTTGAGAAATCTGATCACACCGTTGATCTTTTATATTTATTATCAGTAAGACAATGTGTGATTAGGAAACTGCTGATATTATTATCCACATAAGCTCACATGCAGACCGTTATGCAGTGCTTTAAAATGACACGCAATTAGATGTATTAAAACTAACAGGCTTATGGTTCCCACGCATGACACTGAAACTGCAATAATTCCTGCTGCATCGCTTCAACCCGCGAATCGTCTTATAACGCATCCTTGTACGTCCGTGGCTCAACCTGCGAAACATAACAAGCAAAAGACCAGTCATTCTGACAACCTGATTTCTGTATTTTAGCATACAGGGCTAGCGCTCCAATGTTATCATGTGAAGTTGCACGTCTGAGCTGTCCTCTTGTCATGACACTGCTACTGGGATCACCAATAACTTGCTCAAGCGGATGAATCTGATGAATCTGAGATTCCGGATGATCAGGAACTTGAATGCCCATTTGAGTAGTCAAATTCTCTACCATATCCATATCATCACCCGTATTTGATGAAGATGCAACATCTGGATTTGGGTTCACTGGTGGATCTTCCGTAGCATGATGTAAGTTAGCTTCACTGAATATTTCATCTTCGTCTTCCGATTCTGATGAGTCAAGTGTAGTAGAAGCTTCTTGAAAAACCTCTTCTTCATTAGCAGGAGCATTGGTATCATTAGAAGCTGCTGGAGGAGTTACGGTGATCGAACGCACCAACGGTGAAATCACTGCGTTCTCACACTCGTAATATAAACGTAATACAGCTTCTTCAACCAAGCTATCTAGATTAAATGACTCAAAGAAATCTTTATAGTCAAACATCTAATCGGGCCCGCTTCCTTGTACATTCTGAGTGTAGCGTTGAACTTCCACATTTGCCCGCTCTTCACCTTGTCGAGTTCTTTTGTTAAATACGCGTTTAAGTGGTGTCGCGTACCCAACAAAATAGCCCTCTTCTGCTTTCGATCCAAACTTCTCAGTAGGATTTAACATTGTACAAGGTGCCCCAAAAGGTTCTAGATACTCTAAATTTGGTTTTCATCTATTAAGCAGTTCATAAGAAGTCTTTCCAAACTTCTTCATTGTTAATACACGATTCAGTGTATAATAAGCTGCGGAAATTGCTTCGTTCCAAAACATCACTGGAAGATTTGAGTCCGCAAGCATTATCCTAGCCATTTCTATTAGAGTCCTGTTTTTGCATTCTGCAACACTGTTCTGCTGAGGAGTGTATGGAGCACTATACTCATGATGAATTCCTTTGTCTTCACAGAGTGCATCCATCTGAGAATTCTTGAACTCCGTCCCGTTGTCACTACGTATTCTTTTAATCTTTAAGCCGTAGATGTTTTCCAATCGGGTGAACAGAACCTTCAGATTATTAAACGTCTCACTTTTTTGTTGCATGCCCATCACCCACGAGAATCTTGAGTAATCGTCTATAAATACAAGACAGTAAAGCTCTCCATAATGACTCTTACGCTTGACAGGTCCGAAAAGATCCATATGCAAACGTTCAAGTGGCAATTCTACAGAGTTTACTTTCTTTTGTTTGTGGGACTGTTTATGCTGTTTGCCTTTCTTACAACTCACACATTTGTCATTCAAATGAAAATGCTTCACATTAACACCCTCTACAAGCCCGTTCTTCACCAAATGATTCACCTTTCTTAGATGAATATGCCCCATTCTTCTGTGCCACATAATCGATTCTTTTTTTGTAGCTTTCGATAGAAAGCACAAGACTTGGCCCTGAGTTGTCATAGCCTTGCTCATGTCAAGAATGTACAGATTTTTCACTCTTGGAGCCTTTAACATGATCTACTCTTTTGGAATGACAAAACCGGGTTTAAGAATGTAGCAAGATTTATCATTAAAGTGTACAGAAAACTGTTTATCACAAATCTGGCTAACACTCAACAATTATAATTGATTTGCTTCACATATGATATCCTCTCAAAACTCACGATTCCATTACTAACACTTCCTTCCATCGTTATGTAACCTCCTTTGTTTCCCGCAAACGCCACATAGCCCCCATTAATATTCTTGATATCAAAGAGAAGCGTTAAATCTCCAGTCATATGCCAAGAAGCTCCACTGTCGACAATCTAAAGACTGCTAACAGGGCCACCTGAAGCTCCCTGCACAAATCACAAACAAATTTAGTTTTAATAAGGACCCAAGCCTATTTGGTCTTGGGTCTTTGAATGTTAGTTTTCAAAGAATCACTCTCACACACATTTGGTTTAGAATCAACCTTTTTCTGGTTATTCAAACCTTTCTCATTATGAGTTTTGACAATAGCAGAAGATGTAGAAGCACCTGGAGAACCCGTTGGTGTCCAAGATTGTTCAAAACGTTTAAGAATCCTAATCTGGGATTTTTGTGTCTCAGTAGATTTCTTTGTATCGTTCGTAAAAGTAACTTTCTTGGTTACCTTATTTGATTTAACAGATAGGTCCAACTGATGACTTAACAGTTGGTTTTGGAAAAACCTTTTGTTTATCATTAGTCGAGTTCACCATTGGTTTCTTCAGTTTCTTTTCCATGGCAATCCGGATTCTATTATCATAGGCAAATTGATGGTTTTCCCTCTTTTGATAAAAACGGTTTTGATTATAAAATGGTGGTCTTTGAGGAACAAACTGTCTTTGTGGATATCTATGATTGTCAACCGGACATTTATAACTCTGCTTTTTCTCAACTTCGTGCCTCTTATGTCTCACATATGGGCAGTGAGCAAGCAAATGCCCGCTCTCCCCACATTTGAAACATGCATAGTATTCTTCAAAAACATTTTTAGCACTAGGCTTAGCGAATGAATTGACCGGGTATTGATCATCAACACACCTACGCCTTAAACTCATTGGAGCGGGGGCCTTTGAGTAAGCCGGTTCAAAAAATCCGTTAACCTTGTCTTTTGGCCTAATGAATTCAATGACATGAACCTTTGGTTATTGATTAGAATTATCACCATAAAGTTTCCGAATTAACTCGGGAGGAATATCAGTTGTCCTTTCATGTTTAGGAAACCAAATGGTACTCTCTTGCCAGATTTTGTCAATTTTTGAATAATTGGCAAACTGTATAGAATATTCTTCATGAGAGCTTATCTTATCGGATCCTTCCATCCAATAGAAAACCTTGACTGGTTTGTCAACTGATTCATTATTCACAATTTTCTTAACTGATTGATTCATTTTGTTTTCAGTTTTCTAAACATGAGAAATCTTAGAAGTTTCATTTGTTCTGATGTGATTTTCCAATGGTATCTCAACATCTTTCTTAGGTTTCTCATCTTCAGTATCTTATTCATCAGTTACTGCGACCACTCCTTCATCATTTAATCCAAGTATCGGTCTCACATCGGAATTAGGATCACCAACACTTGAGGAGTTAGACTCATTGTCCGATGAGGAATCCAATTTTACTGAACTCTCCGGTGTTACTGAATTCGAATTGTGATTTAAAAATAACACTAGAGAAGGAACAGATTTATAGTTTGCACTATTGGATTGTGATGGTTCCTCAATAGTGTGGTCCACAACATAAGCCACATGTTTATAAATCTCTAGCTTTTTGTTGACTTTTTCAGCAAAACACTTTATGGTAGCCATTTCCAATTTAGTTTCCTCAAGCTCATTAATGTAATTGTTAATGGCAATTTGTTTTAAAGAAGAGTTTTCTTTAATTCTGAAATGTCCTTTTTATACCCGTCAAGTGTTTTGTTGAAATCATGTGCATCCTTACGGTAAGATTGAATGTTGATTCTAGCACTCTCAAGTTGAACCTTGAGTTGCTTGTTCTCTTTAGTCAATCTATCACAAGCACCACAATATTTATCACTAGTCATATCAGTAGTAGAGTTAGCACTTACCTTTTTAGGCGGATATGTCATGGCCATCAGTGCAAAGTGCGCATCGTTCCCAGCAAAAAACTTAGAATAATCAATCTTTGTGAAGGCATCATCTACTATGCATGATTTAATCATCATCAAAAAGTCTGCTTCGGCTAGCAGTTGGTCAATATCATCATCCAAAGAGTTAACACTCGCTTCCGAATCAGCTTCAATTTCTTAATCAGAATAGACAGATTCTGGTTCATCAGAGACATCAGCAACGAAGTCAATAATAGTCCCTGAAACCTTTTCAGCACTTGTCTCTTCAACCTTCTCTTTAAGAAAAACTGGGATCTCTTCAACCATCTCCTCAATCATAACTTCAGAAACTTTCTCAGATTCCAAAACATCATCATCTATCACCGGATCCTCTATAACCATCTCTTTAGCAAGACATGCTACATTACCACTTGTAATCTCCTCAACTCCCAATTGCATTGAAGTCCAATCATAACCTTCATCCTTCTTTATCACCAAAGCCTGATTCTAGTTCTCTTTTTGAGGTTGGCTGTTAGGTGTAGAAATAGGAATAATGGTTCTGGTTGGGTTAGATGTGGTTTGGGTTTGAGATTGGTTGGTTGTAAATGTTTGTCTAGATGTGGTATTTTGAGTGGTGTTTTATCGGTTTTGGTAATTGTTTTGTTATGGATAGTTGTTGTTTTGGCTTTGGTAGGTAACCTGATTTTGTGTTTGACGATTTTGGTAGTTGGAATTAAATGGGTTTCTGTTACCTTGCTGCATCGGTTGAGTACATTCTCTCTTGAAATGACCTCGAGTACCACAATTAAAGCAAGTTACCTTGGCTTTGTTGAAACCATATGTAGTATTTGGTGAGGTAGCAAGATCAGTTCTTCTAGTTTTCTCAATTAAAGCAAGTTACCTTGGCTTTGTTGAAACCATTGAATGTCTATCAGTTCCATCTCTTCCTTATCTATCTGGGCATAATGTTGGATCAGTGATATCTTATAACAGTTAAGTTTTAGAACACTTATGTGTTTGCAGTTATATCAAAGTTATTTGCACAGCGGAATGATAAATGTTCTAAGTTAAAGTATCACTTTTACAGGAGTTATTACTCCCCCTTTACTATAGCAGTTAATGAGAATCAAAAGCAATTCAAAGTATAAAGCAGTAAGTGCAAGTATTGAATGATTCTCAGATGTGAAATGGATAATAAGTTATAAAAGCTTTGAAGGATTTCAATTAAAATCAAGTGTAAATCACATATCTAAAATAGTGAGATAAACTCATCTATTTATAGACGAGTACAAACTGTTGTACTAAGTAATACAAGATAAGATTTAGCTAAGATATTACTTAGGATAATGCTTACAACAGGCTGTAGCATTAAAACTTGTTCAAAGACTTTAACAAAACAATATAATACTAAACTACTGAAGTGACTGAGTCGGTTAGAAGCTTCTGATGTGAAAGTACTGATGAGTGACAAACTACTGATGAGTAGTTTGTCTTCAGTATTTCTTCAGTGAAATGTCTGGTTAGACTTCAGAACTTCTGATGAGATAACTCTTCAGCACTTTGCTTTTTCTTCTTCAGAACTTCTGTCTTTACTCTTCAGCAGTTCTATACTTAGCAGAAATATGATTTGAACTTAGGTAACAAAAGTGGTTTCTTCAATCCTTTTTGTCCCTACAATCTCCCCCTGGATTGAAGAAGCCAAAACCAAATCCAAATCTTTATTTTTCTTCATTTTTCCTCGCTTCCAGTATTCTCCAGATTTCTGCAGTCATCTTGATACTAAGCGAATTTTGTTGTTGCTCTGTGAAAGATCCTTGTTCAGGCTCTAGATGTTGTATGGTGAGAAGGTCTTTTATTGACAGTATGCTAAACTCCTTTGAATTTTTAAAGACCTTGCTTGAACGATCTCTTCTGGTCACCTTCACTTAGTTGGAATCAGTAAATGACCACTTTACTATATCTACCTTAGACCTGTCAAAGTCTGAGGCATAGGAGACCAAGCTAGTCTCCTGGGTTTGACCTGATTGAGTAATGTTTTCAATTTCAGTGACCTTCAGGTGGGAGTCCTTGCTTCCTTCAGTGTTCACAGCACTTGGTATTGCAAAGTTGGGTAGGTGATGTGTTGTCACAACTTTGGTGTGAGAATTTTCTTTAATTGTTTGTTGTATCTGATAAGCATATGCAGCAGGATCCCTGAGTTGTGTAAGCAAAGGTTTTCCTTCAATGTCAAAGTTTGAATGTACTAACTGACTTCCTTCCAATAGCACCATCTTGAAGTCAGTCTTTACAGTTTCCTCTTGCTTATTCTTTCCGGTAGCAGGCTTTTGTAATGCACCAGAAGATCTCTTAACTACTGAGGTTTGTGAAATGTCAGGAGTTTTGTACTTCTCTGGATGTGCAGCTTTGCTAGCCTTGAATTTCTTGTATGTGTGATAAAGAGTGTGTCACACCCTCAAATTTCCACTGCGGGGTTTTACCGCGAGGCGCATGACACACCAGGATCCCATAGCCATAAGTCATATGAACGAACTCTAAATGCCCAAACCATTTAGTTCGTTTTCAAAAATCAAGTTTAGTTAAGCTGCGGAAGCGTAAACCAAATTTAAAGCTTTTAGAAACCATGCGCAAAACAACGCGCCCAAATTAAAACCATATGAAAGGAAACGTAAAAGCACGATATGTAAATTAGGTGTATGCCCAAGACCCCAAATGCAGTGAACGTGCGGTACTTCCTAATTGTGACACCGGAAGCTAACTACCTGCAAAAGCATGTATATCATGTGTCAACATAAAGTCGGTGAGTTTACAGTTTAAGTAGTAGGTATAAAGTTACCAAAGTTTTAAACCATCAGTTTTAAGCTTGTCAGGGGTAGCTAACCCACTCAATGTAACTAAACAGTGGTTATTGGGAAAGATACAGATGTTATAGTGCCTCAACACTAGTGTCTATCAACACTAGTAAGAAAAGTGGTCAGAAGTTCATACCCGTGACCCAAGCACCTCAGTCATGAGGTTGCTGCACAACCTAATAGCGCTACGAACTAATACCCCGTTCGCCTCCAGCGATTAACCCAATAAAATAGTAAGGACTTTCAAGATAGAGTGTTTAGTTCACAAGGGACAGTTAAAATACAAAACTGATAAAAGTGAGATTCACATAAGGAATCGAAAACCCGACCCACACAAGGAGTCACAGCATCCCAAAACCTGGGATGTAAAAGTAGTCCCAAACTGGACTAGAAAAAGTTTAATAAGTTGTCTCAAACCTGAGACGCATGCTTTTGAGAAAAGAGTAGTGAAACTCACCTTAGGTTGCGTGCTAAAAGTAAACCGCAAAGATAGCAAACGTGGAAGGCTACTCGCCTACTAATAACCTATCAAACACAAGGTTACAAGTGTTTGAGTGTACTTGACACAACGACCTAAGTGACATCTCATGTAATTGTACTTGACATAAATAAACCGTGCAAAACTCGTCATTCGTTGGTGATTGGTAAATGATGCAACATGTTAAGACTTTTAACACAACTAGTTCTCAATACACATTACATACGATCAACCTAGCATGTCACCTAAATAAATATAAATAACATGTACACATGTTCTCATATAGGATTTTACAACTTATAACACACTCAAATCATCACATAATCAATATCTCGCAAACCTGCGTTTTCTGGACAGATTTTAGGTTATTAAATCCAATTTTTATAAAATATCAAATCAACTCCTCAACTCCCAAAAATTTTACAGAGACGTCCCGTAAGTTTGTACGTGACTCTACTATTTTAATTTCTTTGCAAAAACACATCAAGATTTTATGAAAATTAATTTAGTCCAGCCACCTCAGAAAAAGAGTGCTGTTGACAGCAGCTTACATAAAAATTCATTAAAAATCGTAGACTCATCCAAACGAGATGAATCCAATTGGAAAAGCTTGTATACTCAGAGACTCAACCTCTGTCCAAATTTCATGATCAACGGATTTGTAAAACTCAAGTTATAGCCCTTTAAAGTTGGTCCATTTTTCACATCCGAAAATCTGATTATACCTTTAAACTTATAAAATCATGAATACATATCAAAACAAGTCCAAAACGCATGATTTTGGACTTTTTGAAAAGCTAACATCATAAGTTATGTTTTAGAATCAGAAAACAACCAGATTAAGCATGTTAATAACCATATAACAGCCATACAAGTCGTTACAATTAATCTGCCAGAAATCAGAATTTTAATAACATGCTTCTTATGAACCCTAATCATTCTTATTAACCCATAATCATACAATAAACTCATATTAACATAAACCCTAATCATTCTCATCCATATTATCATGTTTAAACTCATGTATTTACGTATCACATACCCTAGATATGATTTCTATCAACAATATTCATCAACAATCTCAACAAACATCCAAGATATCCAACATATAGTGATTTGCGATTTTAACATGCATGTTTCTTAGAGTTTTTACAATTTTTCCATCCTAAAATCTCATCATACAAAACATAAAACACATACCTTGAATTGCTAGAGTCCCTAAAATCTTAAGATAGCACCCGAAATAGCTTGAACTAGTGAGGAATTGATGAAGATTGAGATTGAAAGGTGGGTGTGGGTGGGTTCCTTGTTCACGGCGCTCCTAGGGTTTTAGGGTGTATGTTTATTATTATTTTTTATAAATACTATGCTAGGGTTAAGATCATGGGCCAAGGTTTTGGGCTCTAGTGATTTTTATCTGATAAGTGAGCCCATTAGCCCTATCTAACACTCGAGATTAATCCTGACAATAATAGTCGCACTAACTCATATAAAACTACTGTTTTATCAATTCATATTATGTTTATCATAAGTGCACATATCTCATAACGTTTACGTACAAGTTAACTAATACGCAGTAGTTCACATAAGCATGCAATTCACATACACGTGTTACTCCACATTCATCAACACTCAATTGTTCATATGATCATGCATGCCTAACAAATCACCAACGTTCGGGATACAGGACTCGTGTGTGTGTCAAGACAAAACCTTCCTAGTTATAACGTGCGTTAATATCATCTAACATATGTTATTATCCCATAACATATCGAAAGACCTTCTTAACTAACCCTAGTTAAGTGTTTAGTCACGAATGTACATGAAGGTTAACTAGAGTTCAGTAAAAGTAATATCCTGAAAATGCGGGGTGTCACATCATCCTCAAGTTGAAAAGAATTTCGTCCCGAAACTCAGCAAGTAAACAGTGAAGCCAGTGTAAAAATGTGTGCTTGGTTACCGGATGTCACATCATCCCCAAGTTGAAAGGAATTTCGCCCCGAAATTCACTTTGAGTGAGTTGCTTCACGTTTAGAGTTTGGTTCATACGCATGTTCAGGTTCAGTAAAAGATATTGGTATTTGAGCCATATTTAATCCATGCGTTCCCATGTGTATTCCGGTCCTAGACGGGAACTTCATCGCACCCTAACAATAGGTTTGGTGCTCTGTCTGAGTTTCTTGACGCCCCGCTCAAGAATCTCCATTGGTTCCTCCATGAACCGTATTTGATTGTCCACCTGGATCTACTCCAGTGGCACTCACTATAAAGGGTATTATCAGATAAGCATTTCTTTGGTTTAGATACGTGGGATACATTGTGCACCCCTACTGAATTCATCAGGTAGGTTTAACCTGTAAGCTACTGGACCAATCCTTTCAACAATCCCGAATGGTCCTACATATTGCGGGTTAAATTTTCCCCCGTTTCCCAAAAACGTATCACACCCTTCCAAGGTGACACCTTCAGTAGTACCTTGTCCCCAATCTGGAACCCCAAAGGTTTCCTACGCTTGTCAGCGTAGCTTTTCTGTTAATCACGAGCAGCAGTCATCCAGTTTTTGATTTGCACTATCTTCTCAGAAGTTTCGTGCACGAGTTCGGGACTTGTCAGCTGGCTATCCCCAACTTTGGTCCGGCAGATGAGAGTTCTACACTTGCGCCCGTATAGTGCCTCAAAAGGCGCACACTGGATAGAAGTGTGGTAACTATTGTTATACGAGAATTCGATCAAGGGCAAGTGCTTATCCCAACTGTTGCTAAGGTCTACCACGCACACTCGTAGTAGGTCTTCCAATGTTTGGATGGTACGTTCACTTTTCCCATCCGTTTGAGGGTGATAGGCTGTGCTCATATCTAAGCGAGTCCCCAATGCATCTTGGAGAGTAGTTCAAAAACGAGAACAAAATCGCGAGTCGCGATCGAATATGATAGTCAAATGGTCAACAATGACCCAAATCACATAGTGCCCGCTGGATGTCTTAGGAAGCTTGGTAATGAAGCTCATGGATATACCATCCCATTCCCACATGGGAATTTTCCGGTTGCTGATGTAGGCCCAAAGGTTCTTAATACACAATCTTAACCTTGGCACACGTCAAGCACTTACTGACACAAGTGGCTATCTCAGCTTTCATGTTTGACCACCAGTGAAGAGTTGTGAGATCTTGGTACATCTTATCCGAACCAGGATGTACTGAATAATGAGAGGTGTGATCTTCGTCAAGCACGAGTTGTCTGAGATCCCCAAAATGTAGAATCCAGTCCGATTCATGAAATACTTAAGACCATCTGTCCTCCACTCCAGGTGCTTATCAGCACTATGCAAGGTTTCCAGCTCTACGTTTTCTTCTTTCAAAGCCTCGACCTGGGCTTCTCGAATCTTATCAGGAAGACTAGAATGGATAGTGAGTTGTAAGGATCGCACCCGCTTGGGTTCAGTTTCCATACGACTGAGGGCATCCGCCACTATGTTAGCTTTCCCCGGATGATAGTCGACAGAGTAGTTGTAATCATTCAGGAGCTCGACCCAATGACGTTGTCGCATGTTCAGCCCCTTTTTGGTCAGATACATGTTGAAGGCTCTTATGATTAATAAAAATCGTACACTTCATTCCATATAGATAATGCCTCTAAATTTTTATGAGCAAAAATCACTGCTCCTAGTTCCAATTCATGGGTGGTGAAAATTTTCTAATGAACATTTAGCTTTCGCGAAGCTTACGCGTTCACTTTATCACATTGCATCAGCACATACCCCAAGCCTTGGATGGAAGTGTCACAGTACACCACAAAATCGTCCGTATCCTCAGGTAAAGATAGAATTGGTGTACTGCAGAATCTCGTCTTGAACACTGAGAAGTAGATTCTTGGCCATTTTCCCACTAGTAAGTAATACCCTTCTGTGTCAAAACAGTGAAGGGTTGGGCGATCTTATAGAATCCCTTAATGAATATTTGATAATATCCCGCAAGACCAAGGAATTAGCTCACCTCCGTAGGAGTCTTGGGAGCCTCCCATTGTTTGATAGCATCTATCTTAGCGGGATCTACATGTATTCCTGCCTCGTTAACCACATGTCCTAGAAATTGGACCTCCAAAACCCAGAAGACACATTTAGAGGATTTCGCATACAGCTGCTCATTTCTCAAGAGTTCCAAGATCAGCTGCAGGTATTGCTCATGCTTTTCCCTGCTCTTGGAATAGATCAATATGTCATTTATAAACACTATGACGAATTTGTCCAAATAAGGCTTACACACACGGTTCATAGGGCCCATGAACACAACTGGTGCATTGGTTAGCCCAAATGGCATTACCAAAAACTCATAATGTCCATAACGAGTTTGAAAGGCTGTCTTCGCCACATCCTTCTCTCGGACCCTCATCTGATGGTATCCCGACCTCGAGTCAGTCTCAAAATAGTAACTCAACCCTTAGAGCTGATCAAACAAGTCATCAATATGTGAAAATGGGTAACGGTTCTTGACAGTCACCTTGTTCAGCTCCCTATAGCCAATACACATGCGGAACTGGGGATGTCCAAGGTGAAGAACTAAGTCTAATAAAACCCCTGTCCAACAACCCTTGGAGTTGGGTAGACAGTTCTTGAATTTCATCTGGTGCTGAGCGATATGGTGCGTGTGTAACTGGGGCTGCTCCAGGTGCAAAATCACTATGGAACTCCACTTGTCGAATAGGTGGAAGTCCAGGTAGTTCCCCTGGGAACACCTCTGAAAAATCACGAACTACAGGGATGTCCTCAATCCTTGTTTCAACTTCAGTTCAAATGTCAGAAATGTTAGCCAGAATGGCTGGATAGCCCTTTCGAATAGACTTTTGGGCTTTCAAGAATGAGATGACACCCACTGTGGTACCACCACGATCACCCTGAATAGATAAAAGTTCTCCACTAGGAAGAGGGATACGAAAAAAAAAAAAATTTCTCCTAACAGTGAATTTCAACACGTTGCTTGGACAACTATGCCAACTGCAATATCATAGTTTCCCAGAGTGATAAGTATATGGTCGATGTCAAACAAATGACCATCCGGTTCGAGCTTACAATCGCGATGAACATGGGTCACCTCAACAGGCTTACCATTATCTAGCTCTACAGAGTGTGGGGTTTCAAGAAGATTAGGGGCTGGCCCTAGGAATTTGCTAAGTTTTAAAGACACAAAGCTGATATTCGCACCGAAATCGAAAAGAACAGCAACAAGATTATCCTTCACAGAAGACGTACTCACAAGCACAAGGTTGTCGTTCTTGGCTTCTCCCGATCCATCTATGTAAGCTATTCCTCGAGCACCATTAAGGTTATTGTTGCCATTGTTGCTTTCGTGGTTGAGCTGGGGACAGTTCTTCTTGAAGTAGGTTTCACTCTCACTCTAGAAACACCTTTTTCCAACACCTCGTTGTTGTTGATATACTAGTGATTGCTGTTGGAGAACTTATACTCCACACTACTCTACGTTCTCTTGCTATTATCGAAGGTAAAAGATGAAGCACCATGCTTTGGAAAAATACCATGCTCATCAACATCACTAGGAAGTCTGTGGGCTAGGTGGAAGATTTATTAGATTCTGGGTAGGTGAGTTGCAGTGACCATGCCACAAATCCGTGGGATCCACCCTTGTTGTGTAATGCTCAACTCACCAGTAAGGTAGGTTAATTAGATTTGAGCATCGAGTAGCTAACTCATGTGGTTGGTAGGGTACGCCTCAATCTCAGACCCAACCGTCCTTCAGTCCTGTTGGAGTTATTGAGACGTACAACCCATAAAAGACTTGGTAATACGCTAATGGGTTGTTGTTGTGGCATGTGCGTTCAAGGACTAAGAAAGTTCAATGGCGGAAGTCAAGGAGAAAAGAATGATTTAACAGAATAGAGTTTTACCTGCTTGAAAAGATAAGAGGGCATCTCCCACTCTATTGTTGATCATAAGGACTCGATCTTTTCTAAGCTCACAAAAGGAAGGAAAAAATATGCACAAACAGGTGTACGATGATCGGTGGTTAGCGGCAATCGTTTAGAATGTGTTAGAGTATGCCAAAGAGTTATTACCAGCTCCAAAAGCAGCGAGGGTCTCAACCAGCCTGCCGTAAATTTGCGTGACCGGATCCGTCTGAGTCGTGTTCATCTTTCCCTGACCATGTCCCCTTCTTACCATTGCAATTCTGGACTTACATTATACCCAAGAGTAAGGAAAGAAAGAAAGAATAAAAATGTCCATCTTGTAATCGTTCTCACGCAGTACATGCAAACTAGAATATAGAATGAATCCCAATCGCATGATAAAATGAAAGACCGACACCGATAACTTAGAAATAAAATCCAAGATTCACAAAATATCAAGTCGACTACACTGTCTTGAAATCATGAAAGAAACAAATCAATAATTAGGTTCAAAACAAGATAAGTACCAATCGTCCTCACGATCCGCAGACATATCTGGTTTCTCATCCTTGCTCTCAGCTTCGATCCTGATCTAAATCGGCTCATCCGAATTTGCCTCTTCACCTGGTTCAAAGTTTCCCACAAATGTTGCCTCAAGTTCTTCTGCCTCCTGTTCATTCTCCTCTTCCATTTGCTCTTCCTCTCCTTGAGCCAGAACTTCCAAGAGTCTATCACGAACGGTGTTTAGTTCTCGTCTAGTGGCGGTCAACTCCCTCTTTGTGTCAGCCACTTCCTGTCTAGCTATGGCCAACTCAACCATCATCTGACCCATCCTCCTTTCTATATGCCTTAAACGATTATCAGAGGTCTCTTGCCACCAATTGAAACGCTGAATATATGAGAAGACGGTATCGAACTCAGTACAAAAATGCCTAACAATTCCTGCAATGGACCTCTCCCATGAGTCCAGAATGGGAGGTACATTCTCAGGCACCCCACTACTCGTCACCCACGTACGTATCACGTGAGGATACCATGTCCATGGACTAGCCTCCGAACCTAAAGGTCGATAATTTGTCATAGGTTAAGTCCGGTTAGTGCGTTCAGAAATGGGGTTATGAGAAGAAGATGACATAATTCCCTGCAACATGAAGGTTTAGTATACGTATTCAAGGAAAGTAACCAATGTGCACTAGAGTTGTGAGTGTAACTAATGCAATGTTTATGCTATGACAGTTATAGACTAGACTCAACATGCAGTCCTAGTTCACTATAACCAATGGCTCTGATACCAATATGTCACACCCTCAAATTTCCACTGCGGGGTTTTACCGCGAGGCGCATGACACACCAGGATCCCATAGCCATAAGTCATATGAACGAACTCTAAATGCCCAAACCATTTAGTTCGTTTTCAAAAATCAAGTTTAGTTAAGCTGCGGAAGCGTAAACCAAATTTAAAGCTTTTAGAAACCATGCGCAAAACAATGCGCCCAAATTAAAATCATATGAAAGGAAACGTAAAAGCACGATATGTAAATTAGGAGTATGCCCAAGACCCCAAATGCAGTGAACGTGCGGTACTTCCTAATTGTGACACCGGAAGCTAATTACCTGCAAAAGCATGTATATCGTGTGTCAACATAAAGTCGGTGAGTTCACAGTTTAAATAGTAGGTATAAAGTTACCAAAGGTTTTAAACCATCAGTTTTAAGCTTGTCAGGGGTAGCTAACCCACTCAATGTAACTAAACAGTGGTTATTGGGAAACATACAGATGTTATAGTGCCTCAACACTAGTGTCTATCAACACTAGTAAGAAAAGTGGTCAGAAGTTCATGCCCGTGACCCAAGCACCTCAGGCATGAGGTTGCTGCAAAACCTAATAGCGCTACTAACTAATACCCCGTTCGCCTCCAGCGATTAACCCAATAAAATAATAAGGACTTTCAAGATAGAGTGTTTAGTTCACAAGGGACAGTTAAAATACAAAACTGATAAAAGTGTGATTCACATAAGGAATCGAAAACCCGACCCACACAAGGAGTCACAGCATCCCAAAACCTGGGATGTAAAAGTAGTCCCAAACTGGACTAGAAAAAGTTTAATAAGTTGTCTCAAACCTGAGACGCATGCTTTTGAGAAAAGAGTAGTGAAACTCACCTTAGGTTGCGTGCTAAAAGTAAACCGCAAAGATAGCAAACGTGGAAGGCTACTCGCCTACTAATAACCTATCAAACACAAAGTTACAAGTGTTTGAGTGTACTTGACACAACGACCTAAGTGACATCTCATGTAATTGTACTTGACACAAATAAACCGTGCAAAACTCGTCATTCGTTGGTGATTGGTAAATGATGCAACATGTTAAGACTTTTAACACAACTAGTTCTCAATACACATTACATACGATCAACCTAGCATGTCACCTACATTATATAAATAACATGTACACATGTTCTCATATAGGATTTTACAACTTATAACACAATAACACACTCAAATCATCACATAATCAATATCTCGCAAACCTGCGTTTTCTGGACAGATTTTAGGTTATGAAATCCAATTTTTATAAAATATCAAATCAACTCCTCAACTCCCCAAAATTTTACAGAGACGTCCCGTAAGTTTGTATGTGACTCTACTATTTTTATTTCTTTGCAAAAACACATCAAGATTTTATGAAATTAATTTAGTCCAGCAACCTCAGAAAAAGAGTGTTGTTGACAGCAGCTTACATAAAAATTCATTAAAAATCGTAGACTCATCCAAACCAGATGAATCCAATTGGAAACGCTTGTATACTCAGAGACTCAACCTCTGTCCAAATATCATGATCAACGGGTTTGTAAAACTCAAGTTATAGCCCTTTAAAGTTGGTCCATTTTTCACATCCGAAAATCTGATTATACCTTTAAACTTATAAAATCATGAATACATATCAAAACAAGTCCAAAACGCATGATTTTGGACTTTTTGAAAAGCTAACATCATAAGTTATGTTTTAGCTTCAGAAAACAACCAGATTAAGCATGTTAATAACCATATAACAGCCATACAAGTCGTTACAATTAATCTGCCAGAAATCAGAATTTTAATAACATGCTTCTTATGAACCCTAATCATTCTTATTAACCCATAATCATACAATAAACTCATATTAACATAAACCCTAATCATTCTCATCCATATTATCATGTTTAAACTCATGTATTTATGTATCACATACCCTAGATATGATTTCTATCAACAATATTCATCAACAATCTCAACAAACATCCAAGATATCCAACATATAGTGATTTGCGATTTTAACATGCATGTTTCTTAGAGTTTTTACAATTTTTCCATCCTAAAATCTCATCATACAACACATAAAACACATACCTTGAATTGCTAGAGTCCCTAAAATCTCAAGATAGCATCCGAAATAGCTTGAACTAGTGAGGAATTGATGAAGATTGAGATTGAAAGGTGGGTGTGGGTGGGTGGGTTCCTTGTTCACGGCGCCCCTAGGGTTTTAGGGTGTATATTTATTATTTTTTTTTATAAATACTATGCTAGGGTTAAGATCATGGGCCAAGGTTTTGGGCTCTAGTGATTTTTATCTGATAAGTGAGCCCATTAGCCCTATCTAACACTCGAGATTAATCCCGACAATAATAGTCGCACTAACTCATATAAAACTACTGTTTTATCAATTCATATTATGTTTATCATAAGTGCACATATCTCATAACGTTTACGTACAAGTTAACTAATACGCAGTAGTTCACATAAGCATGCAATTCACATACACGTGTTACTCCACATTCATCAACACTCAATTGTTCATATGATCATGCATGCCTAACAAATCACCAACGTTTGGGATACAGGACTCGTGTGTGTGTCAAGACAAAACCTTCCTAGTTATAACGTGCGTTAATATCATCTAGCATATGTTATTATCCCATAACATATCGAAAGACCTTCTTAACTAACCCTAGTTAAGTGTTTAGTCACGAATGTACATGAAGGTTAACTAGAGTTCACTAAAAGTAATATCCTGAAAATGCGGGGTGTCACAGAATGTCTTCTTTCCATTTTGACACAGAAGCTTTTGGACCAAATCCATTTGCTACCAACTCTTCAATTATTTCAGCTGTCTTTACTTTTCTTTCTTTCTCTGTTGCCAACCTGTCAGCTACAAGTTGAGCTCTTCTTGTCAGTTCTTCTGTAGAGAGTCTGTTCAGAGAAGCCTTTTTAGCCTTTGTATTCTTTGTGATCATTAACATATGCTGTGCTCTTTTGTCTTCTTCAGCAGCAGCTTCTTTGGCTCTGTCTTCAGTTTCTAACTCATCAAGTTTTTCTTGATACTTGGCAAGCTTTTCATCAAAACTTAGATCATCCCTTGCTTCCAGGCTATTCCATACCTTGTCTTCCTTAGCCTTCTTGATTGCTTCTTTAAAACTCTTCTCTAGAAGTTCTTTAGACATAGAGATTAGAGAAGGATTTAAAACAGTTGTAGTTGTTGTTACTGGCTTTGGAATCTGGGCTGGAATTTGTTGAGGTGCCTGTGAAGACTGTCCTTGTATGTTTTCAGAAGATATAACTACTGAAGGAGAAATTTTGGTCATAACTACTGACGGATTGTCTTCAGTAGTTTGATAATGTTCTTCAGCAGTTTCTTGTATGCCTTGGAATGGATCAGAAGTTTGAAGTAACTCTTTCCCTGGTTTGTGTGTTATCTTTTCAGCTTCCAGAGACACTTCTATTGGTTCCTTAGTCTCCCCCCCCTCTTTTTGGCTTCATCCACTTCTGGAAGCCTTAAAGAATGAGAAGTTGTAGCAGATAATGAGGCAAGCTGTCTTGTGTTTTCATCCATCTTCTTGTTCAGCTCTGCAAGTTGTGTGTTAATCAACTCAAATTGGGCATTGGCTTATAACTCCCAAGCAGTTGTGAAAGTCTTGAGTTGTTCAGAGATAAGATTCTTCATTATCTGGTATAGGGGACCATCTGGGTTGCATAGGTGGTTCCAGTCTATGCTAGATATCCCAGAGAATTGGGTAGGCTTTTTAAGTGAAAGGGGTGTTTTTGGGTGATCTTCAGAATGTACTGAAGATGCCACTTTAGGGGAATCAGGGTTTAAGTGGTCTTTAACCTGATCTTTTGTGACCAGCTCTTTGAGCTTAGTGACATCAGATTCAGGACCTTCAATATGAGCCGTCAATTCATGATGTGGAGTTTGTGAATCATCATCCAAACTAATGGACTCATCTGAATCCCTAATAGTGTCCTCAATGAGGGCAGCATCAGTTAAATCATGAGCTAGACCTAAACTAGTAGTCTCATGAACCTCTTTGTCTTGGTACTGAGGTTTTTCTACTTTAGGCATTAAGCCTTCAACAGTAGTTGCCACATTTGAGGTCTTAGGAATGTTACTACTGTCCTCAGGTTCACCATTGGTTATAAATGAGTAGTAGCAGCCTCAAATGTACCTAAGGTATCTAAGTTTGGGCTTAGAAACCTTGGTTCATCCTCATCTCCCTGGTTAGGACTAATGATGTCCACATCCATGTCAACTTCTGAAGGCATTTCCCCTGTTTGATGTGTTTCTTGGGGAGTGACATGTTTGGATGGGACTTTCTCTTTTAGTCCTGAGAGAAGTTGGGCAATTTCAATGGTTGTATGGGAAGGTTCAGGTTCAGCAGTTGTAGGTAAGGGATCAAAAGAAGGATCAGTAGTTACAGTTTTTCTAAGTCTTTTTCTGTGAAAGGTAACTGTAACAGGTTTTCTTTTGGGTGGTAGAGATGGAGTGGACTGAGAGGATGTTTCAGCCACTACTTTTTCAAGAGCAGATTGCACATCAGTAGTTTCAGGGATCTCCACTTCCTGAACTATCTTTTTCTTTGGGTTGGTGGTTTTTTGTTTTTGCTGTTTAGGCTTTTCGGCTTTCTTAGTCTTGGGTTTTGAAGATGTGGGTTCCTCAGGGACTGGTTCTTGTTCCCTTTAGTCATCTTCTGGCACAATGGCCGGTTTGTTATGCCTTGAGAATACTTGGGAAGTGAGAGGTTTTAAAACAGATGTCTCTCCCACAAGTACTCCCTCTCCAAGTTTGTAACACCCCATTGTTAAGTACCCAAAATTATATATATAATCTATGATTAATTATCTAATATTATAACTAAGCTAATCTGGCCCAATGGAATCGGCCCAATATATCAAGCCCACCCGATAATAGAAGACCAAAACATATTAGCCTATAACAATTGGACTCCATTTGTAAAAGCCCAATACCCCGTCAGCCGTTAAACATCTCGGCCCACTAGAACTATCCGACCTAAGCCCACAACCCTTTTCTTGCTTCATTTCTACGTACATTGTACCTTCCAGCGCATGACTACATACCCACCATGACCACACTCTATGTCCATATTCATATCATCTATCAATCCTTATCACCTCCTAATCATTGGGTTCATGCACTAAGGTTGTAACACTCAATACATGAACACCCTCCTTCCTGCTTACCATCTACGGCTCATTTAATGCACCATCCTTGTATTGCTTTTGATTGCACACTCAACCTCCAAGATATGACCATCTGTCCATCCTCCTTATCCAATCATTACATTAACTCCCTTCTATTCTTGCTTAAAACTCACGCACACCTACACATTCATATCCATATCCTCACACTCAATTTCTATCTTAAAAACACATGTCCATCTTTATCATCATGGCCATTCATAAGATTCATGCATCCTTTTTAGTATGAATACATAACATTCGTGCACCTATCTATTAAAAATATACAAACATAGTTGCTGCACATCGATTTGTATTAATAATATAGAGAATGAAATAAAGATAGAAAGGAAAGAGAGATAAGAGGGAGAGAGACGTGAGAAGGGAGAGAGACAGAAAGGGAAAGCGTGAGGAAGAGAGGGAGGGCTCCGGTCCATCACTTTCAGTTTTGACCGGTCATCTATCCGGCAATATTATCATACCAACACAACCAACCTCAACCACCCTACGACAAGAACAAACCACTGCTCATGTCGGACGTGAACCTCAGTCCAATAACCGGCAACCACTCACCTCCACCTTGATCTGTCACTGAACCGCTCACCATCCATCAACCACCGCACCATGGTCTCCATGTCCATGACCTGTTAAATGACGAACCAGTCGCTTCCCCGACCATGAATGACGATAACCGGTCATCTCCAAACAACCCGCAACCCATATTATCGATAACCAAGATCCCACAACCACCCTCTGTTCCGGTATAAAACGTTATCCCATCTCCGGTCATAACCCATATCGACCGTTCATATCCAAAACAAACCGACTGTTCACCATCAGTTATCATCCCCGTCATAATACTCCGATGAACCGAGTCTTGATCGCACACCGACAACCCAGCAACCGATCACCTAACTGTGATCTCCTCTTTATATTTATACAAGAGTATAGACCCGGATGACTCGATCCAAACCCGGGTTATAACCCGTTTACAGTCGACCCGTCTAACATATGAGGAAGAAAGGTTAGATTATTACTATTATTATTATTATTATTATTATTATTATTATTATTATTATTATTATTATTATTATTATTATTATTTAACGTGAAACAAGTGGGACGATAATATTAACCCGAGAATATAACACGATAATCAAATAAGAATATAAAAGAATATTATATTAAAAGATTGTCCCCAGCGTTATCACGTGCACAAGCCTTGCACGAGCTAATGTTATTAATATATAATAGGTACAATATATCTTGGAATATACTGATAGGGAATAGACTACAGAATCAGAAGAATATTATTAAAGGTGAGTACATGATCCTTTCCCCGTTTTATTATAAAGCTTTTGGGGTGATTACATGCTTGTCCAGTCGATATCAAAGTATTTTATATGGTTTATATTATATAAGTGTTATCGAGTTGTTAATAGAATTATTATAATAGAATATTATCGAATCATGATCATGAGAATATAATAGAATTCGGTCGAATAGAAATCACGTAGAATGGATCCATTCGGTATCACGGGAATATATTTTTCTAAACCAAGTAGTGGTTTGGAACCACAATAAGCATTTGTATGGTGCTCCATCGATAATATATTCCACCTTAGAATGACCGAACCATATAGAAAAAATTGCATGTTTGTTAAACTTGAGTTATTATTATCAGTATGTCTAAATCTCGGCATGTCTCACTAGTATGAAAATACTAACGTACTTTTAAGCATGTGGTCAGGCATTTATATAAGATATTAAAGAGAAAGCTTACAAATAGAAGATCTGGATAAGAAGAGGATGCTATGGCTACATTTTATGTATTTCATTAGTATTGAAATTCAGTTAATGTAATCATTACAATTAAACCTGTTAATGCTAATCCGCTGCGCCACCTGGGTCGTTACAAAGTTCCTTTATTATGCATTGCATAACAAATCTTGGATATAACAAAAACTTTTTCTTATCATTTTGATGATGTAAAACCAACTCATTAAAGAAAAGTTTAGATGCCTTGAAAGTTGTTTCAGATATGATTGAGTGAAAAATTGGTTGAAAGGTTTAAGGCATCTGATCATATGATCCAGTTTTGGGACTTAAACACATTATAATATAATGAAATAACAGTTTATATTGTGGATCAAAATATTTCTTATAAACTGTTGTTTGTGCTAAAGTACCTTGATAGCCACAGTCTGTCATGGTCAAATGAATAGCAGCATCTGATATGTGCTCAGGAGCATCAGAATCATTTAAACCAAGTCTTATACTCAAAGATTCCGGTGTGATGGCCATAAGCTTCCCTTGTATAGTTGATTTGAGGGAAATCAACTTGTTGTTAACTGTCACCGTTTCAGCATTTTCCCATAACTCATTTAGAGTTTGTTCATGGATTGGAGGATCAATTGTGAAAGCAGTTTTGTATTGGGATTTAACGACCAAATCAATGATTTCGTCGTTTTGGGACCAGGCTTCATCTTTCTTGAAGTAGCCTCGTTGATTATGTCCCTATTTTAGTATAAGAGCCATGGTGTCTTTTGATCGAACAGTAATTTTTAGGTTTGAGAAGGGGTTTTGTCTTTGCTTTGAGAGAGAAAGAGGGAATTTTGCTTTTTGAATGGATAAGTGTTTGAAAAAGGTATTTATCAGAAGTTTTTAACCGACTAGGTCAAACTTCTGATGAGTGAAATGTCAGTTTTACCCTTTTTAATGAAACTACTGATGAAGCAGGTTTCTTCATCAGTGGTTTTTGTCATCTCTTTAGTAGTTTGCAACAGCTGATGAGTATGACTTCTAAAACACTTGAATAACTTCTGATAATTATCAGTAGTTATTTCACTTCTGAAATTTTCCATTTTTGATGTTTTTCAAAACATCAGTAGTTTCTCTCTCATTTATTCATCAGAGGTTTTGTGAAAGATAAGTATGTAAGTGAAAGTAAAATATGTGTAGAAAGAAAATGAAAACACTTACAGATTTCATTCAAAATTTAGCATCCCAAGCATGGATACTAAACTCTGAAATGTTGTTGAATCAAGGGGTTTGGTGAATACATCAGCTATTTGATTAGCAGTTGTGACATGTTTCACCTCAATCTTGCCTTTTTCATAGCAATCTCTTATGAAATGATACCTGATTTCAATATGTTTAGTTTTTGAGAACTGAACAGGATTTTGAATGATGCTAATGGCAGATTTACTGTCTACTAAGAGTGGAGTCATGGTCTCTTTGATTCCATAATCAAGAAGTTGATATTGGAGCCATTGTATCTGTGATGTGCAGCTTGTAGCAGCAATGTATTCAGCTTCAGCTGTTGAAGTAGCCACAGATGTTTGTTTCTTTGATTGCCAGGACACTAGACAGTTTCCTAAGAATTGACAACCACCAGATGTTGATTTTCTTGACATTTTACACCTTGTATAGTCACTATCTGAAAAAGCTGTTAACTTGGTATTGCTTGAAGCAGGATACCAAATTCCTAAAGTAGGAGTTCCTTTCAGATATCTGAAGATTCTTTTGACAGCAATTAGGTGTGATTCTCTTGGTGCAGATTGGTATCTAGCATAGACACAAGTTGAAAACATGATATCTGGTCTAGAAGCAGTTAAATATAGAAGAAAACATGATACATGGTTTGATCAACCTGTTTTCCTTGATCATCTGGTTCAACTTGTGTGGTTGGTGTCATGGGAGTGGAACATGATTTACAGTCTTGTAAAGAAAATTTGTTTAATAATTCTTTAACATATTTTGATTGATGTATAAATGTTTCATTTGTTTGTTGCTTGATTTGCAGTCCTAAAAAGTACTGCAATTCTCCCATTGTACTCATTTCAAATTTTGATTGCATGAGTTTCTTAAAGTCATCACACAATTTTGTATTTGTTGAACCAAAAATGATATCAACATAAATCTGAACAAGTAAGACATGATTTTCAACATGTTTGATGAAAAGTGTTTTATCAATGAAGCCTCTAGTGAAGTGATTTTTAAGTAAAAAGTTGGATAGTGTTTCATACCAGGCTCTTGGAGCCTGTTTTAGACCATAAAAAGCTTTGTCAAGCTTGTATACCCGGTCAGGATGAGAAGGGTCCTCAAACCTTGGGGGTTAACAGACATACACTTCCTCTTTAAGGTTGTACTTTATATATTAAACTAAAAAAAGTTCCTAAACTTTTGAATATCTTAAAAACGTTTTCTCAAATGCATAATAATATAGTATAGAAAATGTTACAACCAACTAAAATGTTTACATACTATGTTTTCATAACTAAACATTCTGGGTGTCAAACAAACATTACATGCGATACAAAGGATACATGATTTGCGTTTGGCAAGTTCAGTTTTGCATAACTAACCAATGTGACCATGGAAGATCACACAGTGGAAATAATAAACATCTTAACATGCTCCATAACAGAAATGAACATACTCAAGTAAACGATACGTCCATTCATTTATTTACACCAACCTTCACTTCAAGCTAACCGGCTAATAAATCACGCCGATTTAGCAAACCCAAGCTGCAAATTCCCGTAGTCAAACACAGTGTGGTAGACCCCCATGAAGACATCTCCCAGAATCCTGCAACCCACATCAGACACGTGCCAAATTGTAATCTTTATAAGCGAAATACATATACACTAGTGTTTTGTCTGAAGCTGTAACGTACCATAGAGGGCCTGCTGGAGGTGGGACGTCCAAAGCCATGAAACCGCTGATGCAGACCGCAGCAATCCCTTCTCCGGTTTTCAGAATGTACTAATAATCAAAGCAGACAATGATTATTTATATGACCGTGCACTTGGTGTTTGACCATGTAAACTTATTGACTTTAAATACAATCCGAATGATCGAAATCATCAGGTAGAAAAATCATACCTGTTCTGGGGTGAGGGTATATAGTTTTTCCCCAATGGTGAATGAAACATTAGGCATCTTAGAGAGGCTGTTGCAATCAATTACTGATTCTCCAGCTGGGCTCGGTATGCTCTCACAAAGCTATCAAAAAACGATTAGTTTTATACCTGAGTATAATATAATATATATTCACATATATAGGGGCCCGTTCACAACCCACTATAATAATCAAGAATCACCTACCTTATTCACATAACTTAGCACTGCTTCCTTAGTCTGAGATTGTCGCAGCTGGTTTTGCATCCAAATAACAGCCATTTGACACGCTTCACATAATACTGTATCCCCAACTCCATTCTCATTTTCAACCACTGATTCAAGATTTGAACTGTATGTAATAGGAGCAGAATTTTACTATCAAATATATTGTATGCTCAAACTGATGAATTTACTTGACCAACAAAAACAGTATTAACTAATTCAAAACAAAGACAACAGATAACGGGACGACACGGATGGTAAATATAGTATAGATTCATACCTCACAGACTGAGCTCCATTGGAGAAACATAAACCAGCCTGTGAACAAACTTTTCCAGGCGTCACCTGAAAGTCGTATTATAGGCATACAAGATCATTCTCACGCTTGTCGACCAAGAACCAACAACTCAAAATAAAGTAGGGTAAGAAAACTGAACAAGGAATACGAACCCCAGATACTAGGAGATCCCAAATCATATCTCCATATTCATCAACAAGTGTTTTGCACTCACTACTGAGTACTCCTTCAGCCCCAATTGCATAGTTGATCTCAGCCACAATAGTCTGGAATTAACAAAGTAGTTTAGTAGGTATGTATTGATGTTGAAATAGAAGATCCATGTGAAACACGTACTGTTGGACCAGCGAGCAAGGATGTTCCAGAATCCACAATAGCTGCACAACCACCCTCACAGAATCCTGCATAAAATGAAACCATTATAAGATAAGGACTGCTGTGAAGTTATGATGATGGCATAATAATAATTATTATTAGCTAGAGGTGGAAAATGGGTGGCCACCGCCGGGTTGGATGAACAGGTAAAAAATCAAAATATATTACAGTTAAAAAGGTAAATTTTACGAACATAGATTGATTTGGAACACTGATTGTCCAGAAAAAAAGGTTTTGTAAGGGATAATTTCATGTATCCCCTTAAAACTTGTATAACATCATATTACCACTTTGTTCTCCACCTCCGCCAATAAACTGTCATTGAATCCCTATCTTTAAATTCCAACAGGTTACGGGTTACTGGATACGACTTACTACTCACGGGTTTCAGGTTCAGAGATTAGGGTTTAGGTAATGAGAGTTTCAAGTGCGAGGGGAGGGAGAGGGATATAATGGTCATTACCAAACTGTATATAATGAATGAGTATAGATGAAATTTGAAGTGTTTTTAGGAGGATATATGCTCCTATTTATAAATAATCAGTCACATATGCCTACAAAAATACTTTTTGGATAAGATTATTTAGGATGCTTTATGCCTTAGAAAATAGAGTTTGACCGACGTTTTAAAAGCAGTTGCCCCTTTCTTGTTTAGCTAATTGTATCGAGTAAAAATAACCCAAACAGATCCTTTAATAGTTAATAAATGAGCCAAAATTTCCACCTCTAGAACTATTTAATAGCAAAGCATAGTTCAATGGTTACCTGTAGATTGGTTTCCAATAAAGAAATCTCCCATATCAAACTGCATGAACATTTTCAAAACACAAATGCAGATCAATCATTGTTTATTTAATATTTTTTTGTGGCCAAGAACTTTTGGTGGATTAAGGGGCACACACCTGCCAGTAACCCTTTTTGGTGACAGGTACGTATGAGTGCTCTCCTATGAAGTGTTCTGGATCAACGCCACCAAACACAAGCTCACCCCCTTCTTCATCAGCTTCATTCCGGTTTAGCCAAAAAGAGAACACCTGCTCTTTAACAAGCCCTTGTTCTATCATATTGTACCTGTTAATAACAAGAAGATACAGGAGATGTGAAATGAACCAGACCAACATCAAAAGAGGTTTCATCCAATCAAGAACAAGTACAATTCATACCAGACTGGCTGCAAGCCACCAACAGAAATTTCTTTAAACCCGAGTCCAAAAATTCCATCAAATTTTCCAATTACAAATGAGAGACTCCCTTCTTTAGTAACTTCAATGAAATCCTGAAACATATCCCAAGACCAAGTAATTCATTATTGATCTAAAAATAACGTGTCAGGGTGATGTTGCAAACTTAAGAAGACTTACTTGATCCACGACACAGAGATCACCAACTTGAACGGTATCCTTACTAGAGAATCCAGAAATTGAACCAGATCCATAGTTTATCTGCAACTCGTCCCCTGAGCACAAACCATTCATCAACAAGTCTTGTTTTGTGGTAACAGCTTTTGGCTAGCAACATATTGCAACTTAAATACAAATCATCAATTAGCAATGGTTACCGATTTTTGTGTACGTAGTTGATTTTGTTCCCTTAAACCTATTATGGAAGTAGCAAGCAATCTGCACACAATTACAAATATTTAGTAAGAAACATAGTAACAAACTTTTGCATATCGTTAAAAAAAGGTGCAGCTTACAGAAAATATGCACTTGGATGATGGAACCCAAAGATTTGAACTGCCTGTATCAAATATGACGGTGAATGTCTGAGGAGGGGTACCAATACTAATCTCTCCATAGTATTGGGCATCCAAATAGTTGGTTAGTGGGACGATATCTGCATCGGAGTCGCCCAAACCAAGTAGTCTGTTCTCAACAACTTTTGCATATTTGTCTCCTTTTCTTGCCGCTTTGATGCTATTAATATCCAAAGCTCGTTTCTTGACATTAATTCTCAATAACCCATCAGAGGAAGCATCGAGCATGGAGGGTATGAAAGCACAAAAACACAAAGCCAACCAAAGATAACGATTCCCCATGATGAACAATTTCCTGAACAGGTTCCACATTTCGTTAGCAAAAGGTAATGTCACTTTCATACAAGGTCTAAAAATGGTATGCCCTACTTTTAAAAGGTACACATGAGTACAGATACGTTTTAAAAAAGTGGGAGGCGCTTCGTGGCGATGGGCGCCAAGATGAGAGGCAAGAGTTTTTACAAACTGCTTTATAGTTATTTGTATATCATAGTTTCTACACTGTAAATGCGTAAACATCAAAATAGTTTTATTACACGTCAACAATTGTCCAAAAAACAAAGTGAGTGTTTACAAATAAAAAACAAAACGCTCATAACTATATAAAAAAATAACAAATTAAATACGATATATTAACAATAGGACATAAATATTTCAGGGTTGCCAAATATATAACATTTGGTGAAAGTTTGTTATATGGGTTTATGTTGTTTTATAATGACATATTTGTCTTTGTTTTACTACGTGACGCTTTAACCATTTCCTTAATTTTTGGTAGCTCTATATTACTATATTGTTAGTGGTGTTTCCGGTCGATGGTGTGTTGTGAAGCTGGGGGTCTCTCTTTGAAAGCAGCCTCTCTACCGCAAGGATATAGGTAGGGTTTGCCCACATCCCACCCTCCGGATTTACTGAGTAAGGTTGTGAGTTTGTTGAAAGTTTGTTATTATCAAATTAAACGTATAAGTCTATAATTTTAGTACACCATACCAATATACAAAACATACTACATATGATATAATTAAGATTTAAGAACAAATATTAATTAATAAAAATATATTTATCATGGCAATTGAAAAGTCATGGAGTAGTTGAGTGTCCCCATAAATAATATATATTTAATGAAATTTACATCTAAAGTACCTACCTAACTCCACAAAAACTAGTGTTCTTCTTGGGTTGCCTAGGCTCGAGGGCGTGCAAAGGGCATAATCGCCTCAGGTGACATAAGGCGCAGGGTGTAGATGAAGCGAAAGGTGAGGGATGTACACACAGAGCTTAATTACTTTTGTGCAGTAGAATGTTTGTAAATCAGGTTTTTTTGGTAGTAGCTGTGGGTATTTTATATGTGAAAACTGTATAAACCTTATTTCTAGCTTAGCGCCTCTGGCTTTTAAAAACTAACCAAGTCGGTGGTTGTAGTTTGTTAAACTCTTGAACAAGTAGTGAGTTAGTTAGTTAGTTAAGAAGTGAGCCAAAAACATAGAGATCAAACAGCAAATAACAAAAGGAATACTAACGAAAGCCCTAGATAGAAAAGTCAACGTACTTTATCCAAACAAAACACTTGATTTTCAGTTTAAAATGAATTAGTTCATACTATACTATATTTAAAACAACGAATTTGAAGCAGGACAACAACAACAACAACAGCTTAAGATCAAAATCAAGCGCCGATTCTTACTAAAACAACAGAGGTTAGGCGATAAATATTATGATCGGATTACTGGAAATCAAAGAAGCAGCAGCAGCAGCTCATATGGCATCAAAGCAACACGATTAACAATTTATTTATTTTTATTATTATTAAAAAGAATAAGAAGAAATCTAAACTAAAAGATGAGATGAGAGGTACCTTACCTTCTTAGCAAAATAGGATAGACAAGTGTTGAGAAGGGTACTGGTTATTAACAAAGCACGTCCAATAAATAAGGACTCACCACATGTTATGCACGTGACTACACTCTCCATAAAGCTAAATAAATATCTACCTTTCATCAATTCAATTCATTTTGGTAGGTACCGTTCCTATTTCAAGTTTTTTAAATCAATAATAAATAAACTAGTGTGTAACCCCGCAAAGCGGGGCTGAGATCGTAAAACCATGCTAATTGGGAAACTACGATTAAAACTGGAAAAAATCTTAAAACAAAGACGCTAATTTATATTGGCTTGTGACGTAAAACATAATGAAAATGTATCTTATAGAACTTTATATATATAACTAAAAAATCCCTATGTATAAAAAGGAAAAATAAACCTTGTAAACTCATTACAAAAACCCAAACCGGTCAAGATTAAAATAATTAATTTAATTTCTTTTGTGTTGCGACTGAAATCCGCATACAATTTTATGCTATTAGTAGTCTTCTATCAATCAACAATAACCAGTTTATAAAAACGTGTTCACATAATGTTTAAAAGAATACAAATCAAGATGCTTCATGTGTCACTCTTCGCTTTAATAATTCAGACCTTTTATGTAGTTAATCAACCAAACAGCCCTTAACTATAATTTATAAATCTACAAAATAATCATTTAATTTGGAATTTAAACTAATTTGATTCTTGGCATGTAGTATTTTTGAGTTGCTCCTCCCTTTTTTCAATAAAAAAACAAAATAAAAATTTAACAATAAAGATTAAATCATATTTGATTTCAGTTTTTGAGGTCCGCTAACCTACGTTTACCTTTGAGAAAACCAAATCCATCACCTACTTTATGCTTTCTCTGTATTCTCTCTCTCTCTTCAAACACTCTCTTCAGCAACAATTCACAACCACCTAAGTCGAAGCGGTCAGAAGCAAATGAGCATGAAGATCTCACTGTACAACACCTCCTTTTCCCAACACAACCACAACCACCACCACAAAACTGCTACCGTCAATGCCATTGCAAAAGAACCACCTAGCCGCTGTCGCCATCTCATTTTCAAACCAACATCGTTATTGGCGCTCCTGTTAGCCACCATTGCCCAAATTGCGGTTTAGAGTTTTGAAACGAAGAACACAGAGATGAGACAACAACAAATCATCGATCAAGTTTTACAGCCACTATGTTAGCCGGTTTGCATAATGATTTCGCAAGCGGAAGCCGTGGTGGTTCTGTGGTTACCAGCAACCTTTGAGAAGACGTGAGACTATGTATGGAAGAGCAAAGTTGTAGTTTCGTGTTGTCACCGTTAATTTACTTTTTTCTGTGCATTGTTGAGTGGATTAGCCAGCCCTAAGATCAGTTGATGATTACTAGATTCAGTGATGTTAATTAAAAATAGAATCATAAATCGTTTAAAAAAATATTAAAACGATTGATTTATGTTGTGGAGAATAAATCGTAAATCGTTTAAAAACCGTAACTTAAAAATAAATAATGAAGCGAAAATAATAATAGGAATCAACATTAGAAGAGTATGATCGATGATTACCTTGAATCCTTTATGGAGAATCAAGAAACTATGAAAGATGAAGTAAGAGGATAAAGAGGTTTGTTTGGTAGAAAGGGAAAATTATGTTGTGGAGAATGAAGAAAAAAAAAGCATAAAACGGTTTATATATTCTAATTTTCGGAGCTCCATATAGGTAGTTGGATCCTAGAGGCTCTCTCTAAGGGCTTCATTCGACCCGAGATCTATTCAGTTATTATATAGATAGATTTTGAAATACTTTTAACTTTTAAGTATTATATTATTATGGATGTGTGTGTGTGTATATATATATATATATAAATGTGAAAAAATATATATATAAAATTTTCAATCCGATTAATCCCGATTAATCGCTAGTCCTCACCCTACCGACCGACTAGCGCCTAGCGAGTTCTACAACACTGGGTGGAACTCAACAATGGTAGGTTATACCTGTTTTGTGTTTCCCCTTCTCTTTTATGAAATCCAACGTATATATTCACCATTTTAATTTTATCCATTGATTAATTTAGATCAACATTCCAAAATCTTTTTTTATCCTTTCTCATCTTTTTATATATTTCTTTGGAAAGTATAATGTATTTCTTTCTCGTAATTACATTTTAATACGTAAACTAATCTAAACTAAATTTGTTTAATGCATAAATTAGTTTTATTGATAATGATAACTATTAAGACATATGTTACGTTATTTATTTTATTTTTTTGAACGGGCATATGTTACGTTATTTTACTATCTAAATTTTTGTACAAAATGGTTTATTTTTATCTAGTGAGATTATTTTTAAGTCATTTTTCTTTTATCATATATTAAAAGTTGAACGTCTTTAATCTTTATTACACAAATCAAATTATACATAATAATTGTCTTATTAAGTTATTTTTTTTTAAAACTTAGCAAACTATGCAAAGAAACGTTTTGTACACGGCAGACTACTAGGTGCGCATGACGCCAACCATTGACAAAAACTATAAAAGTACTACGGCACTTTCCAAGCAATTTCCCAAACTATTGAAGCAAACAAAAACCTTTCATTCAAACCTAACCTTCAAATATCAATGTCAATAATAAGTGACTGAAACATACAAAATTATATATGGTAGACTTATAATTAAGTAGGATAACATTTTAATTTTTGATTCTTGAACGGCCAACGAATCAATTTCCGAGCACTCTCGGGCACCCTTTTGGCGAATCAGGTACTCGAGAGTACCCGGGCCACCAATTGCCACCAATTCCCGGGAAAACCCGACCACTCACCCGCCCAAAGGCACGATAGTGAAATAATCGGTAAAACCAGTCGGGATCAGGACTCGAACCCAAGCCAATGGCCGGGTCATCCCTCATCTCCCCTATGATAGAGCTATGGAGGGAATCAAAATGTGTCTAAAACAGACCTAACATGAATGAAACATTAATTCTCAAATTTGGGTTTTTGAAATTTACTATAGCGAAAATGAGAAGAAGAATAGAAAGAAATTGTTCCATATAAGACAGAGGTAAAATGTAGAGTAGAATATACATAAGAGTCTTATAAGTAGGGTTGTTTAAATTGCTCGCCGCTCGTTTGGAAAATGTTTGAAAGATGCTTGCTTGATCCTCTGCTCGGATGTAAATGAGCAGATCGTCTCAGATCGGTTTGTAAACAAGCAAAGCACGAGTGAAGGTCCGCATGGCTCGGTTCGGCCCATAAATTATTAATTATTTATTATGTATATAATTATAATATTCATAGTTTTATATATAACATTTGACCCAAGAAATACAAGTACGATATAACTAGCCCGCTTAATTCAATAAAAATTTAACACTAAGTTTAATAGTAAACCCTAAGTTGTGACGTGACAGTCTTGACTTCATTATGTTATTAGTCGTCCTTCGCTAAACGTCACGCAATATCATCCTACGCCGCAATACGACATTTGTTCACTACAGTATGCTCATCTCCTTACTACCGCAACCTAAACCTCATCTTCAGACACTTGAACCTCAATATTAGTGTCAACAACGGATAATTTGACCTTGGGTGTCACCCCGAAAACGAAAAAAATGAAGAAAACATCCTAATTTTATGGTTGTCCGAGTTACCCTCAGCTCATTGCTCGCTCGGAAAAATTCACGCTAAAAAAATGCTCGCTCGGTTGTAAATGTGCCACTCAGCTCTATTTGGTTTTTAAACGAGCCAAGCACAAGCAAGATCTGTTTGGTTCGGCTCAGCTCGTGAACAACCCTACAGGCAACCCCTCAAAAACTTATCAAAATGTTTAAACTATTATAAATATATTAATACCCACGCTTATTGAACAATATTTGCATTTATGAGGGCTGGCCCACCATGTTTAGAAGTTTATTTATATACATGATTTGGAATATTAAACAGATAATGCTACTGATCAGTTGGTGTGGGTGTTGTTTGTGTTTATTACAGACCCGGGTTCGAGTCACCCGTACTCCAGTTTTTTCCTTTTTTTTAACTTTCCACATGTCCGGACACATGGCTTTTCCCTATGCTTCCTCATTGAACAAACACACGGGTTCTCTCTTTCCCTCTTCTGTGCTCTCTCTTCTTACACTTACACACCACCTCTCAAAACCCCACCTACTCATCACTTCCACCGCCTCCCTCTCTCTCTCTACAATCTGTTCATCTCTTTCAAACTCCTCTCTTTATCACACACACACTTCAGCCGTCAAGCTCCTCTCTCTATCACACACACACACACACACACTTCAGCCGCCAACACTAGGTGGTAGGTGATGGTGTTATTTGGCTCTTGGGTTTTGGATGAGGATTATTGGATGCTTCGTGATGCTTTACATCGCCGCTACTTTTCCGGTTACCGGAACCAACAACGACGTCGTTTTAACCGACTTCTTAATCCGGCCGGTGATTTTGCCCTAATTTTTTCTTGATTATAAGTTTCAAATCTCCAATTAATTGTTTATATATATGTGTGTGTGTGTGTGTGTGATTTATTTATGGAGTAAAATGAGAGATTTTTGGATGTTTGTAAACGGTAGTGTTTCGATGGTAAGCGCGTGAGGGCGACTTATTATCCAGTGAAGAGATATGTACCCGCGCATGCGCACGGCCCCACATCTCCACACAAGCCAACACATGGCGCTGACGTGGTCTTCCAGAAGCATGCGCAGGAAACCTCGTACATGACAATTGTCACCAGACAAGGAAAAGGACATCCAGCCAATCAGAGGCGATTATTCCCTGCTCCATGATCACCTGCAGGTACGAGGTACAGAATAGTACGAGAAAGGACAGCCGCGAGACACGTGGACCAATGACAGAGCGACAGCGCAACGGATGACAATGGCTGGGATCGTACAGCCAGCTGTCATTCCTTCCCTAGCCAATCATAGGCCACCCCAGGGGCCTATAAATACCCCCTTCGTCAGACGAGAAGGGGTATTCAACATCCGGAGGAGAATTCTTATATAGTTGAGAAGGATAGATTATAGTCGAAGCACTGTAACAATCTTATGTCAAGAGTCTTGTAATGTCCGTTTGATCGTTACTAAGAATCATATCTTTACTTGTACTCTCATATACAAGCATTGTTATATTGGTGTTTCTTCATTGGCGCCATCCGTCTATTGAGCATCTGAGAACAGCAAATAATAAAAAACTTCTATCTTTCTAAACAACAACTATGACTCTCTTACCTCCATTGCCGGACTTCTCTAGTGGTAACCCAGGCACCGACACTGCTCAGGCAGACACCGGCCAGTCTGGGAACAATACAGAGGTCCAACAAAATGCCACAAACACGGGTCCGAACGTCACTCCATCCTCAGAAACAAGACGGACCCCATCCTTTCAATTCATTACGGAGACAAATCCGGCTTCCCCAGTTGACGACCCCACGCCGATGGTTAGTCCGGAGGTATGGTATGCTCCATAAAAGGAAGCCCTGAAACGCGTCTACATCCAAAAAATGAAAGAGCAGCAGCTCAGAGAGGCCGCCCGCACACTTTCTTATAGCGAAGGGAGACCCATCAGCGTGTCTGAAGGGCCATCCGGAGCTGCTAGAGATAATGGCGGAAGCAACCACGACACGGATCCAACGTGGAGGGAAGACTCAGACGAGTCCCAAAGCCGATTCACCTGCGACATAAGCCAGCCCTTACGCAACACTGTTGGCTGAGGGCACTTTATGACCGGTGATGACGATCTCACAAAACCTTATTACCCTCCATCGTTCATGGAAAAGTCAAAATTCACTCCGCGCATAGCGCTGGCTCCCTTACCCCCAAAGACGAAAATCCCAAGTACCCTGGGAATATTTGATGGCACCGAGGACCCAGATGAACACCTGAGAACCTTTGAGGTCGTAGGGAAATGTGCGCAATGGAGCCTACCAGCATGGTGCCACATGTTCGCGCAGACGCTTACGGGCGCCGCGCGGGTATGGTTCGACAGCCTGCCAAATGGAAAAATTGACAACATCAAAGAATTGACTGATAAATTCTCAGATCATTTCAGCCAGAACAAGCGCATAGAGCACGATTCAACTGACATCCTGCAAGTGCGACGGCGCGACAATGAGTCGATTGAAGACTATATCACTAGGTTCAATCGCGAAGCACTCCAAATCGGACCCATCGGTTTTGAACTCATGAAAGCAGCCTTCACACAAGGAGTGCGATGTGACTCCTTAATTCGCACCTTGGTTGGCTGTAAAGGAATGCCCAACACATGGGACGAGATCATGCGAGGCGCAAAAACCTACGCCAAAATCGAAAGGGAACTATCTGTCTGGAACCGAGTGCAGGCCCCGCAATACACGGATGTCCAAGCCCAAGCCGCGCGCAGCAAGCACAGCAGGCAGGACAGAAGAGGAAGAGGTTCTGTTTGGAATAGAATCCAAGGAGCCACTCCGACAGAAACCAAACCCACTGAGATCCATGAACACAGAAGCAACGCTCCGCACGATCACAGATTCGGAAGAAGAAGCCAAAATAATTGGACCCCGTTGACGAAAACGCCAGCGCAAGTTTTGGCCATAGAGAATTTCACCTTCCCAGAGCCTAAGGTCATCAAAAGAAGGTATAATCTTGACCCAGGCAAGTTCTGCGCATACCATCAAGATATTGGGCACGACACAGACAAGTGCTATTAGTTAAGACAAGCCATCGAGGAGGCCCTAAAATCAGGAAAACTTGGGCACCTACTGAAAAATGTCGAGCGTAAACAACATGAGGGGCCGCCTCTAAAGAAAATAAAAAATGTTAGCATGATGATACACTCCGATAGGCGCAAGCACCCAAAGCGCAAACCGGAGCAACTCGCATAGTGGAGGGAACAACAAGTACGTTTCCCAGTGGTCAAAGGTGGACCTTCATCCACCCGCGCGCTCATTGTCACTGCTGTCTTCGACCATTACAGAACTACTCGCACATTCATAGATACAAGAAGCAATTCCGATATCATGTATGAGTAGTGTTTTAACCTTCTAGATGACGAGGACAAACAGCGCCTGCGCCCAATCAGTTCTCCAATCATGGGTTTCTCGAATGAGGTCATCACCCCCCTGGGGGAAATCTATTTTCGCCTCACAATGGGAGATAAAAAACATTCGAGGACGGAAGACGTCACCTTCCTCGTAATTCCGGCAAAATCAAAGTATGACATCATCTAGGGACGCGATTCCATGGCTGCATATAATTTGGTTCCCTCACCAGCCCATGGCGCTATCGGTTTCCCCACCCCAACGAGCGTGAAAATCGTATGGGCCAACAGGGAATGCGCTATGACAGAGGAATCGCACCCCTTAAAAATGTTGAAGGCCAGTTTGCGCACAGAGCCAGAGAAATGGATCCTCAATCCTAAGTTCCCAGAGCAAACAATAACACTTGCCCAACACAAGCTTAATACCTACCGCTCAGTCGAACCCATCGCGCAAAAGCGCAGAAGTATGGGCGCAGAGAAAGCACAAGCAATGAACGAACAAGTAAACGAGCTACTGAAGGCTAGCATCTTGAGGGAAACAAGGTACCAAACATGGGTCGCCAACCCAGTAATGGTCAAGAAGAACAACGGGGGCTGGAGAATGTGTGTAGGTTACACAGACCTCAACAAAGCTTGCCTAAAAGACTGCTATCCACTCCCAGAGATTGACCTTAAAATCGACTCCCTCACGCCGTTCAGATACAAATGCTTCCTGGACGCCTACAAAGGCTACCATCAGATCCAGATGGCGGTAGAGAATGAAGATAAAACAGCTTTCAGAACAGACAAGGGTGTTTTCTGTTATACCAAGATGCCATTCGGCCTAAAGAATGCGGGTGCCACATACCAACGACTGATGGACCGCGCATTTACACCTCAGTAGGATTCACTGAAAACCCCTCAACAAACGACGCAGTAGTGATATTTTCCTGCGGCCCCCCGCCCATCAAGTCAGTTGCGCAAAACAAAGAAATAAGTAAGCAAGACGTACAAAACAAAGCAAAAAAAAATAAAAAAAACAAAACACCAATGAGGAACACATACCAAGTAAACTGTCCTCAGCATTATGGACCAACTCATCCAATCTCAACCTTTTCCCAGAGGGGGACAACAAACTCCCGACGCTATCTCTCTCCGCAGAAGTCTTCCGAGACTTGGAGCGCCTTGACCGCTTCTTCTTCTGCGGAGTCAACTCCGGAACAGGTTCAGACCCCACAGTTTCAACAGTCAACGGTCTCTGCACAGCAGTACTCTCCACCCTTTCCTTCACACTAGCAGCATCCCCTTGTACAAAAGCATCTGAAAGTTAAACGTAGTTGCGTTCAATGGGGTTGTAAGTTTGAAGGTACCTATCAACCACTTCGTGGTTCAAAATAAAAACATAATCTTCACCTCCAGAGCCCTCCCCACCTCCTTCTAGCCTTGGCTTGCGCACCCTCTGGACGATGAAATCATCCACCTCTGTCTCTTCACCACTGTCGTCCGCCACCAGCACAGGCGACGACACCTTCTTGTTCCCGCCTGCGGACGACAAATGCGAAGAAGATGACGCGCGCGAGTCAGAGGACTCATCACTCGATATAATAACAAAAGGATTACCCGTCCGCATGAACATGTCGACGGGCGAAGGGTTATCAAAAAGAGGAGAGGACTCACCTGCTTAAGTAATTAACAACTGCGCTGGAACCCCCTCCTGCGCAGCAGGTTCCAGTTGAGGCCGCAGAAGGGTATCCCAGGCTTTCTCCAAAATGAAAAGCTCATTATCGGCGAGCTCCTTAAAGATGAAACCCATGTTATCCCCACCCGATAAAAGGCTATACAAATCTCCACATCTGCGCATAAACGAAAAAACATTCAAGTTAACAACAAATTCAAGACACTTGATAAACAGGTGTAAGGCAAAGGAACTTACATTTACCATCCTCAGTGAGACGAGGATTACGACCCTGGATGTCACACTTTATGCTCATCCCTGCCATCACAAGCGCAGTCTCAGGAATCTCACACAGATCAACTGGATGGTTAGTCAAAGTCTTGAACCAGTCTTGATCCTTATAGTCAATCAACACCACCTTGGAAACCCCCTCATTAGGGTTCAGTCGACCCATCTCTGTGGGGATAACACCCTCATTTATCCAGAAAAACTTAGGTTTCCACTCACGGAAACTCTTCACACCGGCTTTTGCACAAGGAGGCACCCCTGAGCGCGGCCGGCAAGATAACCAACTCTCCACAAAGCATAAAGAGTAAAAGACGTAGAACATGTCCACCAGTGGTTCAACCTTCTGGGCGTGGCAACAAAACTCAAAAAACATCAAGCGTGACATCAACCCAGGGTGAATCTGGTTGATGTGTACACCCACCGTCTATATAAACGTTCGCAAGAACTTGGGCACCGGAACCCTAAAGTTTCATTCCCTAAAATAAGTGGCATACAAACCAACTTTGCCAACCGGAGGTTCCAATATGGTCTTGTCAGGAGCCGGAACCTCCACACCATATGAAAAAGAGAAAGCACATTCCTTACGGAATTTCCTAAACTCCCCTTTCGCCCACACTGCCGTTACCTCATTGGCATAGGGAGGGCCCTTCTTCAAACCTTCATCTGCCTTCCGTCTGAACAGCACCCTCCGTCTCACAAAACTAAGAATTTCTCTAAAAAAGAAGTAAGTTTGGTTTTTTGTTACAAACAGCCAAATGAACGGTTACAGTCATGTGGCACGACCGACCAATAAGAAGGATACACGTCAGGAGAGAGAAAACATGGCGCACGCAAAACGACAGCCTGGTCCCACCACGTCTCTGCAAATAGTATAACCGTCAGGGACTTTTCGGCTACCAACCTGTCACATCGCCCATGCGCCCTGACAATATTGATGCCTGCATTAATTACTGACGTGCGCAACCTGCCCACTTGCAAGTACACTGCGCAGCGTACGCTATAAAATCACAACACATAACAAATAACTATGCAACTACACTTTTTTCTTTTTTCTTTAAGTGTAGCATCCTGCGTGTTGCGCATACAGAATACTACACTAGGGGGACTTGAAGAGATATGTACTCGTTCATGCGCACGGCCCCACATCTCCACACAAGCCAACACATGGCGCTGACGTGGTCTTCTAGAAGCATGCGCAGGAAACCTCGTACATGACAGTTGTCACCACACAAGGAAAAGGACATCCAGCCAATCAGAGGTGATTATTCCCTGCTCCATGATCACCTGCAGGTACGAGGTACAGAATAGTACAAGAAAGGACAGTTGCGAGATACGTGGACCAATGACAAAGCGACAGCGCAACGAATGACAACGGATGGGATCGTACAGCCAGCTGTCATTCCTTCCCTAGCCAATCATAGGCCACCCTAGGGGCCTATAAATACCCCCCTTCGTCAGACGAGAAGGGGTATTCAACATCCGAAGGAGAATTCTTATATAGTTGAGAAGGATAGATTATAGTCGAAGCGCTGTAACAATCTTATGTCAAGAGTCTTGTAATGTCCGTTTGATCGTTAATAAGAATCATATCTTTACTTGTACTCTCACATACATGCATTGTTATATTGGTGTTTCTTCATCCAGTGTTGTTTCAATTCATGTTATGGAGTTGAAGATCTGTTTTATTAATATTGGTTTTTCTTTAACCAGATGGGGTTCTTTGTTGAACGGCTGCAAGATTTATGGCCTAATGGATTTGGCTGAAATTGCAGTCAAGAAACTAATAGAAATTGAGCCCACATCAATTATAATAGTGCCCCATATAGGCATCTATTTTTATCCATTTGATTCTTGATTTATTGATTGTGTGATGACTTTAAGTTCCACGAGGGTGAACACATATAGGTTCAATCCGAGTAACGAATTCGATATGTCCTCCAATAGCATCATTGTGACATCCGGTAACCAAGCATTCAATTTTACACTGGTTTCACTGTTTACTTGCTGAATTTCGGGACGAAATTCTTTTCAACTTGGGGATGATGTGACACCCAGCATTTTCAGGATATTACTTTTACTGAACTCTAGTTAACTTTCATGTACATTCGTGACTAAACACCTAACTAGGGTTAGTTAAGAAGGTCTTTCGATATCTTATGGGATAATAACATATGTTGGATGATATTAACGTACGTTATAACTAGGAAGGTTTTGTCTTGACACACACACGAGTCCTGTATCCCGAACGTTGGTGGTTTGTCAAGCATACATAATCATATGATCTATTGGGTGATGATGAATGTGAATTAACATGCGTTTGTGAATTACATGTTTTTGTGGATTACTGTTTTAATAGATAGTCAGTACGTAAACCCTACGAATTATGTGCATTCTGTAATTAACATGTTATGAGATGATAAAAACAATAGTTTTTACATAAGTTAGTATGAATAATATTATCGAGACTATTCTCGGGATTAAAACCGTGTTAACGGGCCCGTTTATCAAAAAAAGGCCCATAAACCCGTAACCTTGGCCCATGGTCCAACTTCTAGTATATTATTGATCAAAAAAAAAAAAAAAATAGAAACCCTAGAGGCTCCTTTGCGCCGTGAACCCCCAAGACACCCACCATCACCTTCACTTTCAATCCTTCATCCATTTTCATCACTAATCCAAGTTATTTCGGGTGCTATCTTGAGGTTTTAAAGATTCTAGCATTTCGAGGTACATGTTTTATGTGTTACTTGATGAATATTGATACTTGAAAAGTTGTAAAAACCTTAAAAACTATCTATATAAAAATCGCAAATAATAATTTTGTAAGGAGTTTTGATGTTTGTCGTGCATGTTGATGGGTATTGTTGTTAGTAATCGAAACTAGGGTTATTGGTACGTAAATACATAGATTTAAATGTGATAATATGGATTGAATTCTGTTAATATGAGTTATTTTATGATTATGGGTTAATAAGAATGATTAGGGTTCATGAGAAGCATGTTATTAGAATTCTGATTTTCTGACAGATTCATTGTGACGAATTGTAGGGGCTGTAACGGGTTGGTAAATTGATAGTTTTGATGATTTCTTTGCATGATTATGATGTACATAGTCTTAGCTTTTCATAATGGGCAAAACCATCAGATTTGGACATCGGTTGAGTCATTTTTGGAATTTTAATTGATTAGGGGTCATATCAGATTTTCGGAATTGAAAATTTGGTCAACTTTAAATGGTCATAACTGGAGATTTACAAAGAATTAAGTTATGAAATTTTTATAGTAGGTCAACATTGGAAAAGCTCGGCTTTTCCAAGTGGATTCATCCCGTTTGGATGAATACACAAGTTTTGGGAATTTTTCTACTAAACTGACCTGTTGTGGAAAATTTCTGGACATAGCTGTGTTGTACGAATTTTTATAATTTTTGTGTTTGGTTTTAAGACAAAATAAAAATAGGGATTTGCAACTGAATCCCCATGAATACTCAGTAAAAATTTGGGATTTTAATTCATTCGTTAAGTGGGTTAAATGACTCGTTTTTCACAGCGCACAATCTGTCCTAAAAACGCAGATTGTGTACGAGGTATTTATGTGACTATTTGAAGTTGTATGTGGTATGTAATTGACATGTACTTGTGTGGAAACTTGCATGAGATGTATTTGATGTGTTAAACTTATAATAATCACCATGATCACCAACGGGATACGTAGGACATACTTGTGCATGTAGAGTCACTAGGTGTCACTACACGGTTTTGAACTTTTAAAAGTATCAAATAAACGTACTATGTGGTATATTGGTTATGCACGTGTGCTCACATAGTGACACATATAATAGGGAGTCGGTAGCGAGTCTCTATTACGTTGGAGTTTGGATATTTTTGCTTGCAACCTAAGGTGAGTTTCACTACTCTTTTCTCAAAAGCATGTGTCTCGGGTTGAGACAACGTAATTAACTTTTTCTAGTCCGGGTTGGGACTACTACTTTCTAGTCCGGTTTGGGACTACTTACACATCCCAGGTTGGGATGCTATGGATCCTTGTGTGGGTCGGTTTTTGCTAGTTTGCAAACTGTGTCCTTGATGAACTAAACCAACTCTATCATCTGTAAGTCCTTCACATACCGAATGAGTTGCCGGGTTATGGCAAGCGGGTTATTAGTTGATAGCGCTATTAGGTCTGACAAACCTCACACCGGCTCGGGGAGTGCGGGAGTGAACTACAACTTAACAGATTTTATCATTGTTGATAGGCAATGATGTAAGGCATGCGGCTCACATTTGTGGCTACACGCACATCAGCAGTTCGGTATATCGGTGTTAGTTATCATGAATGGGTTAGCTACCCTTGACATGCGATGAACTAGTGTTTACACGGTTCTTGGAACCAACTCAATTACTTGTTTACATGGTTTTGGAAACCAGCGTAGTTACATAGTCATTTACTTTACTTAGTGAACTCACCAGCATTGTTTGTTGACCCACGATTTACATGCTTTTGCAGGTAGTTAGCTTCCGGTGCCAGGATTAGAAAGCACTGCACACTTCACTACATTTAGGGTCTTGGGCATACACCTAAATTACATATTATGCTTTTACATTTTCTTTCATATGGTTTTAATCTGGGCGCGTTGTTTTGCGCATGGTTTTTAAAAGGTTTAAATTTGGTTTACGCTTCCGCAGCTTAACTAAACTTGATTTTTGAAAACGAACTAAATGGTTTGGGCATTTAGAGTTCGTTCATATGACTTATGGCTATGGGATCCTGGTATGTCATGCGCCTCGCGGTATAAACCCCGTAGTGGAAATTTGAGGGTGTGACAGATTGGTATCAGAGCCATTGGTTATAGTGAACTAGGACTGCATGTTGAGTCTAGTCTATAATCATCATAGCATAAGTACACTCACAACTTAAGTGCACAACTAGCTTTTAGCTACATATATCTACAACACATGATTTCGGGAGATATGTTATCTTCTAGTTCTAGACCTAATTCTGAACACGCCAATGGTGGGAACCCAGGGTTACACCAGGTGGCGCATTACTGGGAGTAGTATCCTAACAAACCTCGTGGATGAGGAAACAACAATTGTACAGGGGAGAAAGCCCTTGCGAGCGTTGTGGCGCACGTACACAGGAAAGCTGCACGATGCGCATGACGTGATACCATCAAACCAAATCAACTGTGAAGAAATTCAAATACCGAGACTTATCCTTTTTCACTGAGCAAGTAGACAATTAGTTTATGTTCCTTGTTACTTGATCTTTCTTACTTCCATTTGAAATTCAAACGGAACTGGGTTACACATATAGAACTTATTTCTTACTTTAGTACCTTACACCTAGTATGAACGGGCGGACGTATGACTGCATATCCCTGTTACTCATAAGTATATGGTAGATTCATGGGAAAACATTAGATTGGGGCTTGTTACACACACTCTTGGGGAGTTACGAAGGTCTGCGATGCAGTGCAACATCTCAAAGGAAGACAAAATCTACTAGTGACTGACAGTCACGATTGGAGGAACGAATGGTGTTGTTGACCATTGGGCCTTACATAGGACCGGAGAGGGAGACTGTACATGATGAGAACCATATAACATTGACATCGCGAAAGAGGAAGGATAAGGGATGGAAGGGGAACCTGAGCAGGACGAGCACATGGAAAGAGAGGATGAATGATCTACTATCTAAGACAGAGCGTGGCGACGCATGGCTCTTACCTTTTCTTACCTATCTTTTCTTTCTTTTTCCTTTACTATCTTAGATAAGACTGAGTTCTTATGATCAATGATAGGGTGGTTGAAACCCTCGCATCTTTCCAAGCTAGTAAAGATCCATCTTGCTAAATCAATCGTTTCCCTGACTTCCACATTTGAACTTCCTTATTCCTTGAACGCACATGCCACAACAACAACGTACCATCATATTTTCAAGCCTTTTATTGGTCGTAAACGTCGATAACACTAACGGAACTGAAGGAGACCGTCTGATTGCTTCGATAGTATAAGTCATTTCCATGCGCATTTGCCCCGGGCAGGATGGGGTAATGTATGATACATGCGCACTCGATGAGTTACAGATACTTGGATGGAGAACATTGCACCCTATGATGAAATCTAGAAATTTGACGGATGGGTCTGAGATCGGCGCCTACACTACCAAACTACGGGAGTTAGATACTTTGTGCTCAAATCTATTTAACTTACTTTACCAGCGGATCGAATTTCATACCAAAAGGGTGGGTCCCAAAGATTCATGGCTTGGCCACTGCAGCTCACCTACCTAGAATCTAACAAATCTTTCACCTGGCTCGCAAACTCATTGATGAGGCTGTTGAGCATGGTACTTTTCCGAAGCATAGAGCTTCATCTTCTACTTTTGGTGATAGCAAGAGAACTTGGGATAGTGTGAGGTACAAGTCCTTCAACAAACAATAACCACAACGGTAACAACAACAATGGGGCTCGTGGAATAGCAATTGTGATTGGCTCTGGGGAAGCTAGGACTGATAACAATGTCGTGACGGGTACAACACTCTTGCTTCTATTTTATATGATACTGGTGCGGACTATAGTGTTGTGTCATCGAAACTTAGCAAACAACTAGGGATGGTTCCTACTCTTCTTGATACCCCGTACACCATAGAGCTAGCTGATGGGAAGCCTGTTGAGGTAACCCACACCCATTGTGATTGTAAGCTCGAGTTGGATGGGCAATCGTTTGTCATCAACATTTTACCTATCACCCTTGGAAGCTTTGATCTCGTGGTTGGCATGGACTGGTTGTCCAAGCATCCCGCTGAAATTCTCTGTCGGGAGAAGATTGTTCGTGTCCCCCTCCCAGGTGGAGAACTTTTATCTATACAGGATAATCATGGTGGTGCCATGGTGGGCATCATCTCTTCTTGAAAGCCCAGAAGTGTATTCGTAAGGGCTATCCAGCCATTTTGGCTAACATATCTGACACTCGAGCTGAAACTGAAACTGAAACTGAAACTAAGATTGAGGACATCCCAGTAGTCCGAGATTTCCCAGATATTTTCCCAAGAGGAACTACCTGGACTTCCACCTGTTCGTCAAGTGGAGTTTCAAAATTGACCTTGTACCTGGAGCAGCTCCAGTTACACGCGCCCCATACCGCCTAGCACTAGGCGAATTTCAAGAACTGTCTACCCAACTCCAAGAGCTATTGGATAGGGGCTCTATTAGACCTAGTTCTTCGCCATGAGGAGCTCCAGTTCTGTTTGATAAGAAGAATGGTGGGAGTTTCCGCAGGTGTATCGGAAGTTGAACAAAGTAACGGTTGAGAACCGCTACCCTTTACCTCGTATTGATGACTTGTTCGACCAGCTTCAAGGGTCGAGTTTCTATTCTAAGATTGACTTGAGGTCAGGATATCATCAACTGAGAGTCCGAGAGAAGGATGTGGTGAAGGCAGCCTTTCGAACTCGTTATGGACATTATGAGTTTTTGGTGATGCCATTTGGGCTAACCAATGCACCGGCTGTGTTCATGGATCTAATGAACCGCGTGTGCAAGCTTTATTTGGACAAATTCGTCATAGTGTTCATAGATGACATACTGATTTATTCCAAGAGCAGGGAAGAGCACGAGCAACACCTGCAGCTGATCTTGGAACTCTTGAGAAATGAGCAATTGTATGCAAAATTTTCTAAATGTGACTTTTGGATTCGAGAAGTCCAATTTCTTGGACATGTGGTTAACAAGGCAGGAATACATGTCGATCCCGCCAAGATTGATGCTATTAAAAGTGGGAGGCTTCAAAACTCCCACAGAGGTGCGCCACTTTCTTGGTCTTGCGGGATATTATCGTAGATTCATTGAGGGATTCTCTAAGATCACTCAACCCCTCACTGCTTTGACACAGAAGGGTATTACTTACAAGTGGGGAGATGCCCAAGAATCTGCTTTTCAATTATTAAAGTCGAAACTTTGCAGTGCACCTATACTATCACTACCTGAGGGTACAGAGGACTTCGTGGTGTACTGTGATGCGTCTATCCAAGGGTTGGGGTGTGTGCTGATGCAGCGTGATAAGGTGATCGCGTATGCCTCATGTCAATTAAAGGTTCATGAGAAGAATTACACCACCCATGACTTGGAACTGGGAGCAATGGTTTTTGCTCTAAAGATCTGGAGGCATTATCTCTATGGGGCGAAGTGTACGATATTCACTGACCACAAGAGCCTCCAACTCATATTCGATCAAAAGGAGCTGAACATGCGACAGCGTCAATGGGTCAAGCTTCTGAATGATTATGACTGTGCCATCAAGTATCATCCCGGGAAAGCTAACTTAGTAGCTGATGCCCTCAGTCATAAGGAAACGAAACCCAAACGAGTGCGAGCTTTACAACTTACCGTACATTCTAATCTTCCTGATAAGATACGTGAAGCCCAGGGCGAGGCTTTGAAAGAGGAAAACATCGGGTTTGAAACTTTACATGGTGCGGATAAGCACTTGGAACGGAAGACGGATGGTCTTCAATACTTTATGAATCGAGTCTCGACACCACATTTTGGGGATCTCAGACAACTGGTGCTCGATGAAGCTCACACCTCTCGATATTCGTTACATCCTGTTTCGGACAAGAGGTACCAAGATCCTTAAACTCTCTACTAGTGGCCAAACATGAAAGCTGAAATAGCCACTTATGTTAGTAAGTGCTTGACTTGTGCGAAGGTTAAGATTAAATATCAGAAACCTTCAGGCCTACTCCGACAACTAGAAATCCCTACGTGGAAATGGTACGGAATTTCTATGGATTTTATCACAAAGCTTCCTAAAACGCCAACGGGCCATAACATGATTTGGGTTATCGTGGATCGTTTAAGCAAATCGGCACACTTTCTGGAAATAAAGGAAACGGACTCGCTGGTGAAACCAACAAATCTTTACGTCAAGGAGGTAGTCTCTAGGCATGGGGGTGCCTACTTCTATTATATCCGATCGCGATGCGCGATTCACTTCTCATTTTTGGACTACTCTCCAAAACGCTTTGGGAACTCGCTTAGATATGAGCACAACCTATTACCCACAGACGGATGGACAGAGTGAACGAACCATCCAAACATTGGAAGATCTGCTACGAGCGTGCGTGGCGGGTTTTGGCAACAGTTGGGATAAGCACTTGCCTTTGATTGAATTCTCGTATAACAACATTTACCCCACTTCAATACAGTGTGCGCCTTTAGAGGCACTTTATGGACGCAAGTGTAGGTCTCCCATCTGCTGGACTGAAGTTGGGGATAGCCAGCTAACAGATCCCGGACTTGTGCACGAAACTTCCGAGGAGATAGTGCAAATCAAAAATCGGATGGCTGCTGCTCGTGATCGACAGAAAAGTTACGCTGATAAGCGTAGGAAACATTTGGAGTCCCAGGTTGGGGACAAGGTTCTATTGAAGGTGTCACCTTGGAAGGGGGTGATACACTTTGGAAAATGTGGAAAGTTGAACCCGCGATATGTAGGACCATTCGAGATTGTCGAAAGGATTGGTCCAGTAGCTTACAGGTAAATCCTGCCTGATGAACTCAGTGGGGTGCACAATGTATTCCACGTACCTAATATGAAGAAATGCTTATCTGATATAATACTGGTAGTGCCACGGGAGGAGATCCAGGTGGACGATCAGCCACGGTTCATGGAAGAACCAGTGGAGATTCTTGAGCGGGGCGTCAAGAAACTCAGACAGAGCACCAAACCTATTGTTAGGGCGCGATGAAATTCCCGTCTAGGACCGGAATACATGTGGGAACGCATGGATAAAATGCGGCTCAAATACCCACATCTTTCTACTGAACCTGAACATGCATATGAACTAAACTCTAAACGTGAACCGACTCACTCAAAGTGAATTTCGGGGCGAAATTCCTTTCAACTTGGGGATGATGTGACATCCGGTAACCAAGCATACAATTTTACACTGGTTTCACTGTTTACTTGCTGAATTTCGGGACGAAATTCTTTTCAACTTGGGGATGATGTGACACCCTGCATTTTCAGGATATTACTTTTACTGAACTCTAGTTAACTTTCATGTACATTCGTGACTAAACACCTAACTAGGGTTAGTTAAGAAGGTCTTTCGATATGTTATGGGATAATAACATATGTTGGATGATATTAACGTACGTTATAACTAGGAAGGTTTTGTCTTGACACACACACGAGTCCTGTATCCCGAACGTTGGTGGTTTGTCAAGCATACATAATCATATGATCTATTGGGTGATGATGAATGTGAATTAACATGCGTTTGTGAATTACATGTTTATGTGGATTACTGTTTTAATAGATAGTCAGTACGTAAACCTTACGAATTATGTGCATTCTGTAATTAACATGTTATGAGATGATAAAAACAATAGTTTTTTACATAAGTTAGTATGAATAATATTATCGAGACTATTCTCGGGATTAAAACCGTGTTAACGGGCCCGTTTATAAAAAAAAGGCCCATAAACCCGTAACCTTGGCCCATGGTCCAACTTCTAGTATATTATTGATCAAAAAAAAAAAAAAATAGAAACCCTAGAGGCTCCTTTGCGCCGTGAACCCCCAAGACACCCACCATCACCTTCACTTTCAATCCTTCATCCATTATCATCACTAATCCAAGTTATTTCGGGTGCTATCTTGAGGTTTTAAAGATTCTAGCATTTCGAGGTACATGTTTTATGTGTTATTTGATGAATATTGATACTTGAAAAGTTGTAAAAACCTTAAAAACTATCTATATAAAAATCGCAAATAATAATTTTGTAAGGAGTTTTGATGTTTGTCGTGCATGTTGGTGGGTATTGTTGTTAGTAATCGAAACTAGGGTTATTGGTACGTAAATACATATATTTAAATGTGATAATATGGATTGAATTATGTTAATATGAGTTATTTTATGATTATGGGTTAATAAGAATGATTAGGGTTCATGAGAAGCATGTTATTAGAATTCTGATTTTCTGACAGATTCATTGTGACGAATTGTAGGGGCTGTAATGGGTTGGTAAATTGATAGTTTTGATGATTTCTTTGCATGATTGTGATGTAAATAGTCTTAGATTTTCATAATGGGCAAAACCATCAGATTTGGACATCGGTTGAGTCGTTTTTGGAATTTTAATTGATTAGGGGTCATATCAGATTTTCGGAATTGAAAATTTGGTCAACTTTAAATGGTCATAACTGGAGATTTACAAAGAATTAAGTTATGAAATTTTTACAGTAGGTCAACATTGGAAAAACTCGGCTTTTCCAAGTGGATTCATCCCGTTTGGATGAATACACAAGTTTTGGGAATTTTTCTACTAAACTGACCTGTTGTGGAAAGTTTCTGGACATAGCTGTGTTGTACGAATTTTTATAATTTTTGTGTTTGGTTTTAAGAAAAAATAAAAATAGGGATTTGCAAATGAATCCCCATGAATACTCAGTAAAAATTTTGGATTTTAATTCATTCGTTAAGTGGGTTAAATGACTCGTTTTTCACAGCGCACAATCTGTCCTAAAAACGCAGATTGTGTACGAGGTATTTATGTGACTATTTGAAGTTGTATGTGGTATGTAATTGACATGTACTTGTGTGGAAACTTGCATGAGATGTATTTGATGTGTTAAACTTATAATAATCACCATGATCACCAATGGGATACGTAGGACATACTTGTGCATGTAGAGTCACTAGGTGTCACTACACGGTTTTGAACTTTTAAAAGTATCGAATAAACGTACTATGTGGTATATTGGTTATGCACGTGTACTCACATAGTGACACATATAATAGGGAGTCGGTAGCGAGTCTCTATTACGTTGGAGTTTGGATATTTTTGCTTGCAACCTAAGGTGAGTTTCACTACTCTTTTCTCAAAAGCATGTGTCTCGGGTTGAGACAACGTAATTAACTTTTTCTAGTCCGGGTTGGGACTACTACTTTCTAGTCCGGTTTGGGACTACTTACACATCCCAGGTTGGGATGCTATGGATCCTTGTGTGGGTCGGTTTTTGCTAGTTCGCAAACTGTGTCCTTGATGAACTAAACCAACTCTATCATCTGTAAGTCCTTCACATACCGAATGAGTTGCCGGGTTATGGCAAGCGGGTTATTAGTTGATAGCGCTATTAGGTCTGACAAACCTCACACCGGCTCAGGGAGTGCGGGAGTGAACTATAACTTAACAGATTTTATCATTGTTGATAGGCAATGATGTAAGGCATGCGGCTCACATTTGTGGCTACACGCACATCAGCAGTTCGGTATATCGGTGTTAGTTATCATGAATGGGTTAGCTACCCTTGACATGCGATGAACTAGTGTTTACACGGTTCTTGGAACCAACTCAATTACTTGTTTACATGGTTTTGGAAACCAGCGCAGTTACATAGTCATTTACTTTACTTAGTGAACTCACCAGCATTGTTTGTTGACCCACGATTTACATGCTTTTGCAGGTAGTTAGCTTCCGGTGCCAGGATTAGAAAGCACTGCACACTTCACTACATTTAGGGTCTTGGGCATACACCTAAATTACATATTATGCTTTTACATTTTCTTTCATATGGTTTTAATCTGGGCGTGTTGTTTTGCGCATGGTTTCTAAAAGGTTTAAATTTGGTTTACGCTTCCGCAGCTTAACTAAACTTGATTTTTGAAAACGAACTAAATGGTTTGGGCATTTAGAGTTCGTTCATATGACTTATGGCTATGGGATCCTGGTATGTCATGCGCCTCGCGGTATAAACCCCGCAGTGGAAATTTGAGGGTGTGACAATCATCGAGCTGCTTAAATCCGTATACGGGACTCTCTTGATTCTCAACTTAGAATTATGCTTTTGTTGTAGGTGTTAGTTAAATCTTTGTGATGCTTTAAGTTGATTTAACATAATATTGACAATCAAACATTAAGAATCTGTGGAGAGGTACACCGCCTTCGCCTATGTCGGTTGCCGGCGGTGGATGGTGGCGGCGGTTGCCGATGTGGCAATTCGGTGGCCAACCGACGCCCACACTGCCTACAACCTCTTCCTGATCCGGGGTTTTTGCGTACAATTATAGTTTCGTTGGTCGCTTTTCTTGGTTGTCATGAGTTAGAGGTTTCTCCCGATAATTGATGAGGAGATGGCGTGGCAAAGATTGTGGATGGTAGGTTAACCTACAACCCGCCTTGCAGCCATAGCTCTTGAAATCTCTGAGCCATTGTTTTCTTCAGTTGGAATACCTTTGCTACTACCAGTAATTAACTTTTCTGACAACGCGTATAATCTGTTGCTCACATTCACTTTACTGAAAACATGTTTCATGCGTAATTTTATTTGAGCAGGGGTTTAGTAGATCCTATCGGCAAGTCTTTTACTCAATGTGCAGGCCAAAAAATGGAACCTTTTGAAGGCGTCATGTACAACCTCTGTAGTATTATTGTTTTGTGTCAGGCAATGATGATTCAATATATCTAATTGTGAAATTGATGTGGGATCGCCTTGGCGTGGCAGGAATAAAGGATGGCAATTCGTTATTTACAACCATTCCAGCAGCCATGGTTGTATCACGTCTTCTTGAGTCTGAGCCTCAAAGATTGTGCTACAACTTAGAACGCAACAAAAGAAAACAGGAAGCGTTGCCAGCATGAACACATTACCTGATCTGTTCCTGTGCACACATACCATTGCCTTGGCCAAGTAGATATTCTATTCTATGCATGAGATTTGTTATGATGAAGATTGAGAAGGCGATTAACTGAAAATTGGTTTGAGCCTTTGCATTCTGCAAGCTATCAGAAAACTACGAGGAACTCCCACTTCATTTTCTAGAAAGGGTATAATGGCCTTTATACTGCTATATTTATTTAATGTTTTACAGGACTATGAACTTGATTTTGTAACAGAAAATAATTGATGATGAGGTGGAAAGGGTTAGAGGTTTTCCAGTAGATTCAATTGCACCATGCAAGGAAAGATTAAAGATCTTGGGGCGAGTGACGAACTTAGAAAATCTTCAGTTAAGCGCTGCTGAAAGAAAACTCATGAATGCTTACAACGAAAGGCCTGTTCTCTCGCGTCCACAACATGAATTTTACGTGGTAATTTTTTTTAATTTACTTCTAAATTTTGTTGGAAATATTTTCAGGTGGTGTTAAGTACAATTGGTTATAGCTTATTTTTTTAATCTAAAAACTGTTAGCTAAATATCACTTAAGCATGATCCAAATAAACTTAAGTAATAGTTCTGTTTGAAATTAAACCAAAATGTTAAATGTTATCCTTAAAGTGTTACCGAAAAAATACCAGGATAAATCTTAACATAAAGAAGCTTAAAAAATGATTAGGAAATATATTTAAAATAACCAAGTTATGACTGAAACTTTGGCAGGGAGAAAACTACTTTGAAATATTTTAGTGTGGACATTGAAGCTATTCACGAATATGCTAGCACTTTCGATGACATTGAACACTTACGGGCAGAAATAAGGTTAGATATGATTTGTTTTAAAATATGTTTTTTCCTGTTTGGTATCATTTCTGTGACACTTCAGAAATCGTCAGTTCATAGATAGGACATAAGTAGTGTTCCGTCTCAAATACCACCTATGTGTTTTGGGCACATTAAATGGGGATGAGAGAACTCCACAATTAAGTGTAATTGTTTGGGAAGAAAATTAGGATGGTTAACATCATGGGAAGTTTCCTTTTAGGTAACCTTTAACAAATTTGTGAGCTGGGAACAATATTGGTTGGTATAAGAAGCCGGGTGTTACAGTTTTTGTAGTTGTTAGGATCAAGCTGAGCTCATGTCCTAATTACTGGATAGATATGCAGCGGAAAACATGAGTAATTAAGACTGAGTTTATGGACTTAAACTCCCCCTCGGAATATACTCTCACAACAATGTAAATAACAAAGCAAATGTAAGTGAAATGTGTAAAAGATACTTAAAACATTTGTTTTATTATTGGCAAAGGTTCAAATGTATTTGATACAAATGGCCAAGTGCAAGTTTAGAGGTAAACATTACATGGGTATTTATAGAATACATACCCTACTGTAAAGTTGCCTCTAGATCTACAAAATACATAAACAATACAAAAGCAAATACAACTTGAGATAGAATAATAACTGCTGCAGCTTTAATATGACATCTGATAAAGTAAACATCTGAGAATCTTGTTATACGTCTGATGAGGTTTACAACTGCTGATGAGTAAATCATCAGCAGTTATCAGCAGTTGTTCTTCAGTAGTTGTAAACTCTGATGATCAATGAACTGCTGTTGTCTTGTAAACCTCTGTTGGATTGACTCTTCAGTAGTTATAACATCTGCTGGTAACCTCTGTTGTAGCCAAAGTGCTGTTGGGCTACAACAGACCTTCTCAGCAGACTTTAGGTAATCAGTAGTTTCAATCCTTAACATCTGTTGGTAACCTCTGCTGTGGCCTAAGTACTGTAAGCCTCAGCAGACCTTCTCAACAGATGTTTGCTTCTAGCAGTGGTTTCACTTCTTCATCAGTGGTTGGTTCAGCAGTGGTTTGGTTATCAGCTGTTTGACCATCAGTGGTTTGTCTTCATCAGTAGTTTGCTCTAACAGCTGTTTGTTTACTTCATCAGTTGTTTCTTTGGCAGCAGTTTATCTTCAGTACTTCAGAGCTTGTTCTTCAGAAGTTGTCTGGTTTGTCTTCAGAACTTGTTCTTCAGTACTTTCAGTTGTCTTCATTTTGCTCTTGTTTGTTCAGTACTCTTATTACCTACTGTGGATGGTTAGCTAAGGTTTCATGGACTTTTAGAGTCTGCCCTTGTCAGGACCTTTTAGCGCTTCATCAATTCTCTTTGACCCAACAGTAGTCATATTTTATTATTATTTTTCCCTATTTCTGAATATACCCATGTCACCTGTGTATAGAGCAGGAACTTTGATGCATTTGATTTTAGGCTGATGCTTCCATATGTTGTGAGCAAAATGCATAAAGCCGTAAACCAAAACGGGGGAATAACTTATATACATTGCACAGTTGGACTAGGAAGAGTTCCTGGAACTTCGGTATGCCTACAAACTTAACATCTTCTTAACGTCTCTATGTGGGTGTTTTTCTGTATATAATTAGGTAATTTACATATATTCCCCTGAAAACATGCATAATATCATATTGAACAAAAAATATAATATCATACCATATAACTCACTCAAAATATCTAAAAGTTCACATTTACCCTTTTCATTAAATAAAATTTATAATATGACCAATATACCCTAATCTTTATCTTTACACTCCTAAGTCTCATGATTATCCTATAGTCTATAGATATACTGTACTATAGATCAAGGGAAAATTACTAACGTGAGCTCTACAACTAACAGTTGGGATACATGTTCTGTGTTCAAGGTTGTAAACCGAATGAAGTAGTCACTTTTCTACTGGTAAATTTATGTATCATTTTCACCAAGTTCTGGTGATTAACTCCAACATTTTATGTGTATAGATGGTAACTTGCTATCCTGAAGCATTGTACCCTTGATTTTTGGCTCACCATTCAGGTTGGTATTTCAAAAGAAATCATCAGTTTTTTTTACGTCGTTTTGAGCCTAAAATCACAATTTGAATCATGATACAGGGCAATAACGCTGAAGAATTGCCAGAAAGCATTTTATGTTGCATTCATTTGAAAGAAATTGATTACAGTCATCACAACCTTCTTGGACATTAAATCTGATTACTTCTTAAGGGCCAAGGATTAGTATTATGGTTATATATATGGAAATAAAGTTGATATAGAAAATGATGTACAAGTTATAAACTAGATTTTGGAATGCAATTAATTAGAATAATTTTATAAAAGTGTTGTTTTACCAACAGATTTGTTACTGCTAACACCTTTTTGATGTGTAGGGAACAAATTTTATGTTGTCCATTTTGACCCGAACTCATTTTGATATGTGACCAACCTACGAGGAGCTTTTCATATGTTATTGTATCCGATTATAAAAGTGTTGTTTTACCAACTGATTTGTTACTATTTCAGATTTTTGTATCTAACCTATGTTATGATAAAGATTGACAGGTTATATATACATATGAGGTGGGATTTGTAATTAACATCACGAAGCTTGGTGAAGATGATACACTCTTGCACAATGTAAGCTTTCACTTTCATTTTACTGCAAATATTATTGTAAGATTGATCTCTATGTGTTCTGTTGGTGAACCTTTTTTGTTTTGAGTTAATTTTTAACCAATTATTGATATATGTTGTTTGATGTTTTGGAGTAGTTTCCACGATACTTGAGCTTTGTCAAAGGTGTTGTCGACTCTATGGACCTTCCCTTAAATGAATCACATGAAATTCTTCAAGAAAGCCGCATCGTAAGTACATCTGGCATGTTTCTTATTTATCACAAATTGTTTGGGGATAAAGTAAATATTGATTTGATTTGGGTAGGTTATCTGCTCAAAAGGTGCGGATAATGTGGAAACGGTTGATTCGGAAAGCATTTGACATGATTCTTGGTATATCCGTGAGTGAAAACAGAGAGGTAAAACATCCTTTTTAGTGTTGTGTATATATCTTAGATTACTTAATTTGAGCATCCTCCAGTAAACCCTTTTAAATAATGGTAGCAAAATGTTTGGCGGGTTGGGTTAGAGATTCTGGTGAAAATGAATAATTTATTTTGGGTTTGATAGAGCCTAAACAGTTTTGTTTCATTTTTTATATAAATAATTGTTGTACCAGGTGTGATTACAAAACTTACATTACTATAATTAAATCTATTTTTTATTCTAAATAAATTGACGTTCACAACTGTACACACTTGACCAGTGTAGAGAGAACATGACTCCAAAAACCAACAATTTACAAAAGACACATAATGGGATTCTTTATAATTTCAAAACACACATATTGAGAACTGCATATGTATGGTTACATACAGATACCGAGATGAATACTGAGATAGGAAAAGTGCATGTTCAGATTCAAGAGGCAGCACAAAATGAAGAAAACACACCTCTAAAAAAGAACCTAAATAAGTTTGGAGAGGTTATGTAGCCACTGCAATGCCAACTGAAACAACAATAAAGGTATTGTAACCTTAAGAAGTCTTCCTTTTAAGACATACATTGAAACCTGTGCTTGAGTTAACTAAGAATTATCTCTTTTTGGTTGTGTTTGTGAAGCTAGGCTTTACAGGGGTAAAGGCGCCTTTGTCCAAACCAAACGCTCGAACTTTGTTCTCAATGGTTCGCCATTTTTGTTCAAGGATACAAACAGGCTAGAGCGCAAAAAAAAGGCTGCCCCGATGGCGATAATGCCGAAGACGGATTGCAAGCATTCCTCCTCATCCAAAAGCTCTTCTTTGGATACGACGAAATTGTAAGGCACACAACATACAAACCCTGTTATATTTTTTGTGAATATAGGAATTTTTGAACTACATTCCGCACTTCATTGGTTTTTAGTGTTTCCCACATTGGGTTTTGGATGTTGAGAAAATGGTGGCAGGTTGTTGTAAGAATTGAGATCAAAGTTGATAAATAAAAAATTTAATGTATTTGTATATGTAAACCCTTTTATATTTGATGCACATGTACAAATTTGTAATGCACGTATGTACAAACCCCGTCCCCGCAACGCGGGGGATACACCCTAGTCTACTAAAAAGAAGCAATCATACATTTCTACACAAAACATGTCGGATTAGAATACAACAACGAACCTAATAGAAGAATAAGCAAATTAACAGTGTACATCCTTGATCCTCTAAAGCCAACTGCTGCAACTTTCAATCAGGACTTCTCGTCCTAAATAGGATTCTACGGTTATAAAAATATACCTGCCAAGTGTGCCAACACATAATTGGTATCAAATAAAATCAGATTTTAAAAGACCTAAATGATATAAAAAAATAGCTAAAACACATCTTAAAACTAACCCGAACTAAGTACACCTGAATAGATCCAAGATAGACAAAAGCAGTGATAAAACTACGTCCTAATTACTTAATTAGACCTATTGGACAAAGATGAACTCATTATGCCCTTGCATGTGACCAGATCATTAGTTATGTCCTTAACATATTCGTGTATCTATAAAGCTTTAAACGAAACGAACAAAATCCAAAGGAGAAAAATACACGGATAGTCCCTATGTTTTGATCAAAATTCACGCTTAGTCCCCAATTTTTTTTTAAAAATACACTCTTGCTCCATGTCGTTTGCCCAGTCGTTACTCGGATAGTCCATAGAATGGATGGTCATTAGTTCATACAGTTAAGTTTGTGTTAATTGACTAAACTATCCTTAATAATAATAATAATAATAATAATAATAATAATAATAATAATAATAATAATAATAATTAAAAGAAAAAAGAAGGACCCACATAAAGAAAAATCAAGAGTCAACCCCTGTTCGTTCTTCTTGTCAAGCAACCTTCGAGGGTGTTTGGGAAAACTTATTTATATCTCCTTATAACTTATTACTTATCCAAGAAGTTGATAAGTTAATAAAGTGTTTAGAAAATGTGGCTTTTAGCTTCTACTAGTGAGCTTTTAAAACATGAAAAAAGAGTTTTTGAAAAGTAAGGGGAGTGTGACTTTTCAAAACTCCTTATAACTTTTTGTAAAAGTTATAAGGAGGTCCTAAAAAGGACTCCCAAACACCCTCTTCATATTTTCAGGAAACAATCATACCTTCCGGTGATTCCATATTCAAGCAAAAACACCACTATTTATTAAATTAAAATCACCATTCATCATCTACATTTCCCCACAAGGACTAAACCTTCTTAATTGCACCACCCCATCGATTCTAGTTCTGAGTTTGTCTTGGTCAGATACGCGCTGATGTAGTCATCATAGCGGAACAATCATGTCGCCAAAGACCCACGACTTCGTCTTGTTTATTTAATTGGAACAAATAACATTCTTGATGGTAATATGATCTTTAAAGCAAACGATTGCTTTGAAGCACAAGCTGTAAACCAAAAGCTGAGAAAGAAGGGGGGGCGATCGATGAAGATGAACCAACGACAACCGTCGATGAATATGAATATGTAGCAGTGGTGGTTTCCCGCTTTTGGATCTAAGGTTACCCGATACTGTTAGGAATCACGTGACCCATTTGGATCCAAATCGACCTGAACTCAATTACCCGGTTTATTATATATATATATACATACATAACCTCCAATATCCCGAGTGCTGACTAAATTTGTTGACATATTATTAAACTAATCATAACCTCCCTTCATAATAATACGATCATTCATACAAAACGTTATCGACATAGGAACTAGTACTATTGTTCAAAACATTTTATGATAGGAAGTTATTATTAGTCATAATGCGGAAGCGTCTTGTATATATACATTTGGTTATGTCAAAAATCATACTTAATCTTTATCCGCGCCAAACATCGTCATTCCTAAGGTTGGATGCACATTAAAACTCGGTTAGTATGGATTAACATGCGTTGGGATGAATAGAACATGTGTTAAAAACAAACAAAACACAAAAAATCACAAGGCCCAAGAATCCGTCGTAGGCTACAGTGGGCAAACCGTAGCCTATGGTTGGCTTGAACTTCTGCTGCTGTTTGTACCAGACCCAGTCATAGCCTACGGCTGGTGGCCGTAGGCTACAGTTCCATCATTCGGCTCCAATTGAGACGTTTTGGCCGTAGCCTACGGTTGGGGGCCATAGGATACGGTCCATTGCTGCTAAATGAGGCATGTTTTGGGTACCTTTGCAGCCACAATTCGCCACTAATTGCCCCTACTAATCCATGAATCTTAAATCTACTAATGTCGGCCCTATGCTCGATTCGCAAGCCAACAAAGGTAGCTTTCTACCAAGGTGAATTGTGATCCTAAACATGTCGTGAACGATGATCGCAAGTTTAACATGGGACTTGACCCGCTATGTCCTTTCTCAACTAGAACATGGTTCCAATGAGATCTCTACCACCTTTACCAGAACGCCTAAGTTATAGAACTAGATTTTTCCCTAGTTGTGTATGTAAGTGCACGAAATGTGACTTAATGCTTTTGGATTGTCATTATAGCGTTTTTGTAGATTTTGTAGTGAAGAAATTGCTCATTTGAGTGATCGAGGGGTCGAAGGAAGAAATTATGTGGTCAAAGGAAGCTTTGACGTTCAATATGATTGGTTCGAGGTAAGAGAAGGTCGAAGATCACATTCGACCTAGTCGAGGGGTCGAATGTGGAGTAGTATAAATAGTCTAAGTTTTATTTTGATGTTAATATTTGGTCATTCTGAATAGAGTATTATGTGTGTTCTCTCTGAGTTCTGGAGAGTTCTGTTTTAGGTTTATTTCATTGTAAACACTATCTAAAAGGTTTAATCATCATGTTTATTAATGAAATGATTGTTGAAAAGGTATTTGATTGTGTTCTGATTTGATCATTATCATATTGCATACAATCTAGGGTTTTCGCACTTGGATTGTTCCATTTGTATGATCATCTAGTCGTTTTTATTAAAACCGATCCTTTACAAATTGGTATCAGAGCTTATCTCGATCATAAAAATTGCAATTTGATTGATTTCGAACAGATTTTTATCCAAAAACACCTAAAATTTTTCTGTTTTGCATGAACTTTGAATTTTAATGGAGTGATGTGTTGCAAAACACATCTAATTTCTTATGTATTTTGTAGTCATTTTCGAGTCTTTTTATTAGTGTGTTATTAGTTTTAGGCTTGTACTTGTTTATTTTATTTATTCTAGCGTTTCATTAGATTTTTATTAGTTTTGAGTCATTTTTAGTATTTATTTATTTTATATTTTTTAGGTGTTCATGAACGTTCGAGTGTAAACGAGAAACTTTGGTCGAGTGAAGAACACCTGAGTCGAAAGCTAATAATAACAATAATAGAAAAGAAAAAAAATAAAAAAAAAGAAAGTGAAAGACTTTGGGCCACGGCCAAAGTCCAAACAAAAAAATAATAAACTAAAAACCTACCCAACATTTATTTTGGGAAGTCGGAATATTTTTTGGAGGGGGGTTACTATATATATTAAGACCTAACCGTCGGTGGAACAGTGCCTCATGGCAATATGGTAATTTTAAAAGTCAGCTATGGGCAAAACGAAGTTTTGCCTTCACCTTCTAGTTAATATTAATTTCGAAGACATCTACACGACGAACATCAATTTTCACAGAGAGATCGAGATCTATCAACACAAAAGAAAACAGTTGACAGCCGCCGCGAGGGGAGGCTCGAAAAAGACAGAAGGTCACGAAGAACACAGCCTTTAGAGGAGAAATCAAGGGGAAATTAAATTTGAAGGTACGGATTCAAGATTGAAGGCTCGGGTTTGATCACTAAACGTTATAGTTTTTATATTTATTTACTCCGTGTTTATGAATATTGAGACCATGACTTTGTGTTATTTCAAACCTATGTTTATATATTTTTCCATTTTGATGAGTAGCTAAACATTTAGGCTACTTAGGTCGTGTTGATGAATACTTCGCGTTTTTATGACTTTCGGATTCGTTTAATGATATAATTGGTTTATGTTTTGGTAAAGATCTAATTGAGTTTTGTTATAATGCTTTTGCGTATTTAAGTCTAATTTATGATCTTTGATAGTTCCGCATATGTCTTGTTGAATGTCTTTCAGTTATAGATATATGTTAGGTTACCTGCTTTGTGCTTATAACTAGTTTATGGTTTTTGACGTCTAAATCCATAGGAACTTGATTTGAGAGTTTAGAGGACTTAGGTATTCAGCCATTCCTTGAGACCGGGAGGTGATAGGGTGTCGGGTTGTCTAGATCTTTAGGTATCGGGTAGAGGTGAGACCGAGAGGTGATCCTTGCCTAGTGTGTCTTTAGATTCTTGTAATTCCGAATTATTTCCAAACCAATTAGATTACTCCTTCACATTTTTGGGTTGTGACTAGTGAGACCGGGAGGTGAGCGAGTCTTTCGAGTACCTTAGCATTCCCTAGTGAGGTGAGACCGGGAGATGATCCGAACTAGTAACCAGTGATTTACACGTCCCTTAGGATTTTCTGAGAGGTGTTAGTGAGACCGGGAGGTGATCTAGCATGCTTTAGAGGTTTCCTGGGTCGGGCGTATCTTTAGAAAACCTGGTAGCCAATCCATTATTCGATTCCGAGAGTTGTGAGTCTGCGGGTAGGATTCTAGACCTAGGTAGTTGCCTTCCATATTATCTGAGTTCAATCTAGTGTTCTTAGCTTCTTGTTTTCGTCTCTGTGTTATTTGTTTTAATTGCTTTTAGTTTATTTACATTTAGTTTAAAATTAATTCACAAAAATCCAATTTAATAGGCTAGGAGTCGATTGAGGTTTAGTACCGAGAGTCGCCTATTGTGTCCATGGTTCGATACTCGGACTTACTTGCTCTGCTACACTGCGACTGGTACACTTGCCGTTAGTGTGTGGTTTAGCGGGGTTTTCCATTTTAAAACTTGACCCGAATTTATTTACTACACATTTCACACATTAAGTTTTTGGCGCTGTTGCCGGGGACACAGTGCGCTTTCGAGGATGGCCCGAGTCGGGGATCTAGTCATTTTATTGCTTTCTTAGTTTGGTAGATATTTATTTTTCATTTTATAAAAAGAAAAAAAATTATCTTTGTTTATTTTCTATTTGTTTTTCTTATTCTAGTATAGTATTAGTTTCTCTGTGTGCATAGGAAGTACCCCGTTGCAGTCCTAGAACATTTTGCCCACCAGATAGATCATATAGAAATGGCTGCACGTAGGACTGTCGCTGAACACATTAGCATTACATCCACTCACATCAGGTCCAGTATTACACTACCCACTGTTGAGTGGAACACTTAGACCATTGAACCCACTCTGATCAACACAATATCTCATTCAGTTCAGTTTCACGGCATGCGTGATGAAGACCCATATGCCCAATTGAATAGATTTGGTAGAGTCTATAGCACCTTCCAGCTTAATGGTGCCACTAATGACACCATTCGTTTGCGTCTGTTCCCATTCTCACTTACTGACCAGGCCTTCACATGGCTGGAGTCCCTCCCACAGGGAGCCATCACCTCTTGGACTGATCTTCAAATGAAATTCCTACAGAATTATTTCCCCCCTGCCAAAACCGCTCGTCTTAGAAACCTTATCTATGCCTTTACTGAGCAGTCAGGGGAGTCCTTCTATGAGACATGGGACAGATTCAAGGCACTTCTGAATAAGTGCCCTCATCATGGTCTTGAGGACTGGAGAGTCGTGGAGAAATTCTATACTGGAGTTTCTTAAGCGACCAAAAGACTTCTCAACTCTACAGCAGGCGGTAATATGATGAAAACCAAAACCACTGCTGAATGCCTTGAGATGATAGAGAACCTAGCCACTAGCACCTACATCGAGCCTGACTCTGGGGGCGTTACTGCTGCCCCTAAGGGTATCTATTCTGTTGAGAGTAGCATTGCACTAGCCGCCCAGGTAGAATCTTTAGCTAAGGTCATGAAGGATATTCAGGTTAAGATTAGTGCTAAGTGTGAGATTTGTAGAGGGGGTCATGAGACCATAGATTGCCATGTAGGTCCTAGTGAGGAATTGAACTATGTCCAGAATTCAGATCAAGTCCAGAGTTACACCTCTGGATGGCAGAATGTAGGAGATCCTAAGTCTGATATTAGAGAGTTAATAAAGAAAAATGAGGAGAATCAGGCTAGGATGAATAAACACCTAGAGACCATAGTGATGCAGCGTGAGACCCGTTATCAGGAACAACAAAAGAAAACTCAGCAATTTGAGCTGTTATTTAGGAATCAGGGGTCCACGCTCCAGAGTTTAGAGAGGGTCATATGAGAGTTAGTTGGTAAGCTGACTAGGGATTCGACAGATGCTCAGGTGAATGCGGTGTTCACCGAAAGTGGGAAGAGCACAGGAATTAATCACCTAGTGTCGAGAGAGAGTGAGGTAGTTGAGGAGGAGATTGTAAATGAGGAGATTAGGTTAGAATCTCCGGGCAAGGTGCAACCCACTAGGCTATGTCACACCCCGACTTTCCCGTCGGTTGTGATCTTCTGGCATCTTTACCACGCAGCGGAAATTAAAACACCTAAGACTCTTGAACCCTGAACGCCTTTACTAAACCTCCTTGAATCTCCAATCCCAATACATCGTCTATTCCAACCGTGCCGTTGCCAAAATCTATACCTGAAAGACATGCTTAAAAAGGTCAACATAAAGCTGGTGAGTTCATGGTTTTATATTTGTTGCTGATAAAACCCTTTTTGATTAAACCATTGAGAAAATATTTGTAAAACAGTTTAAGAAAGTTGAGTTTCGATACTCAATTCGTTATTTGGGAAAAACCGTTTAAAAGTCCCGTTGGAATCCTCGCAGCGCATTCCCAATTATTTACCCGTTGACTCGACTCGATTCGCCTTACCATATACTTACCTTCCCATAAAGATAAGTATACCAAGTTCTTATCGATCGATCAACAAAAATCAAAATAAGACTTTATTCCTCGTGGAATCCTCGTCGGGTATTCCATAATAACCTTTGAAAACTTTCTTGATTTTTGCAAACTATTTTCCCGGTAATCCCACCGGCAAGATCGTACTTAAAAGCAGAAATGGTCAACAAAACATTTCAACAATATGTTTATTAATTTAAGTATGATAGAATCCCAACTAAACCAAGAACCAAGTAGACTAGCTAGGTCCTACAAGCATGATCGCAACCAAAGGCCCGTAATCAATCCAAGACAATCCTTCCCAAATGCGCTCCGAAAGCGACTTTCAACAAAGTATATTCTCCCGTTCAGGAACAGCGCGACTGTCCCGGGAGGGGGTGTCAAACCCAATAGATCTATTAACATATTCTGCGGCTCCCTACAAGAGCTAATGATTACAGCTGCGGGAAGTTCCCCTGCAGGAATAACTGGACGTCCCACGCCTCTTATTTGCACTTACCAAAGGCCATCATAATGTTCTATAAAGTTCTAGTCTATCCATCATACAAGCATGTTTAACCCCCGATAGTAAAACGTTCAAAAACATTTAAAAGAGCCGGGCTGTGAAACTCACGCAATACCATTTATTTCCCTTTTATCCATGTACGACTTCATAAAGGTATTCGTAACTCTAAACTTTTTCTCAAAACTTTAGTACGCTTTATATTAAACGGGTTTTCATAACACAAGCATGTCTTCCCCCCGAAAACAGTTACAAAACAGTAAAAAGTGGGGTCATTAACTCACCTTAGCTCGACAACACCCAGCAAAGCAATTCACACAGTTTGGAGATATGGTCACAACACAACCCAACAACCTATAGTGATATATTTACATAAGTCACTATATTAATAGCGCGTGTTTATTTGGCAAGTTGTTTTTCCCCAACTCCCAACACCACTATATTTACTTAAGTCCCGTTTGATTAGAAAAACATGTCCTAGGTCCGTTGGTGATGGATTCCCGATGTTAAGTTATCAACAACTCAGTTTTATAACCTTAAATATCATTCTTAAGTTAGTCGGATTTGCCAAAGCAATCCCCGATCACCGTCCGATTTCCCCTCTCACGTCGTGATCATTATTTACTAACAAGAATCAATATTTAATTTACATTCCCAAGTCTAAATGTTATTTTTGTAATCACTTTCTCAACAACTCGACACATACAAAAATATATTCTTGTCAAAATTTCCCGTAATTATTCTTTTGAAAATATATATGTAAATATATTTAGAATAATTACTTCTTATCCATATCTCATTTCTCAACACAACTTTATTCATATATCAACATTTTTAGTGTAGTCCCGATCGTCCGCGCGTTGACTCGATTAATTAACTATATCACTTTTTCACCACTCACTCAATAATATAGTTAATACCTTACGTTAGCTTTTCCACAAAACAAACCCTCAACTTTCGTAAAAAGTCACATTTCACCATTAACTTTCCAAAAGTCCTAGTTTTCACTTTAAGTTTGTAAAACATTCTCAAGACTCTCACATCTTAACAAACTTACATTTTTCAACCCAGACTTTGAAATATTATAAGTATTAACATAAACTTTAACTTGTTTGATTAAACCAAGTTTGTTTACTAAGTTCATGTCAAAACTTTCAACTACGCGTTTTTACGTCAAATCTCGTTTAGATCACCAATCTTGTCAAAATAACCTCTTATGTTTTTGTAAAAACATTTTCCTATTAAAACTCGTCAACACACTTGGTTCTTAAGGAAAATATCCCTTTTACATTTACATTTTATGTAGGCTCATTTATAGTTAACAAATAGGTGGTTCTTAACAAAATAACCAAGTTTTATCAACACAACACCCCCTATTCATACAACTCACGGCCATATACATACACACCATAATGACTTTGTTTTTCAACAAAACATTCTTTACAAGGTTCGGTTTTGCAATTTAAATCTTTGTTATCAAGGGTTTACGTTCGGGAAGCGCATAGATTATATTTTGATAACTTTTTAACAACACAATAACATCAACAACAATCTCAAAACCTACGGCCTTAAGGGGTCTCTTAGAGTCCATCATTGTTTTCTTAAAAACTTCCTCAAGAAGCTCATTTAGTTCCTCTAACTCATGTTAATAAATAACTAACTTATGTAGGTCATCTAACCTTATATTTATCAACATTTTTAGAGCAAAATCACCCTAAGAACTCACGGCTCCATCACCCTATATCACCAAACCTTTTATTTTTTTGATAAAAACTCCATTTAAAACCTTTATTTCATCCTTTGTTTGTCATCATTTTTACCCAAAACAACTTGCACTTGAAAACACATATAAATGAAGTTTATAAAAAGTAAGTTAAGTTTTCTTACTACTAGCTTAAAGCTAGGGAAAGAAACAAACGATGGATGGAAGGTTTCTCAGGCCTAATACTCAGGGACATCTGATCCGGTTGAAGCCCAAGGAAGTCCAAGGTGGTAGGAAAAAGAATCGTCGCATTTGGAGGTGTGTAGCTCCTTCAAAGTCCAAACCCGTGAGCTGCTGTCACGTCAGATCCAAACGCGCGCTGTCGTCTTCCAGGGACTGTTTGCAGGTCTAAAACTCGTCGGATTTTCATGGAAACGGTGGGTATGTTTCGGGACTGAGTAGAGGCTTCTTTGGTGGGGTTAATAACGCATTTTGGAGAAGGAATGAAGGAGTTATGACCTGTGAAAGAAGGGCATACGAATCTGCCAGAATCACAATAAGGTTTTGTGGCTTGAAAATGGTCTTTGATGGATCAAAACTTGAATGGTGAGTGTGGGTGATGAGGGCTACGAAATTAGAGCAGGTTTTTGATGAGTTTTTGATCAATTAAAACTCATCCAAGTGATTATATCAAGACCATCTCAAGTATCAATGACTTATTAAAAAAAGTGCATACATAGGAGTTTTAACTAAGCATGCTCCTTAATAAGACAAATGTTCCCTTGGGGTCTTCAAGAGGAGTGCTCACATCAGCCAAGAGGCTTGGGGGGCCGAAATTTTCATGTGGGGTGGGTCCCACTTGAGTGTTTTTATCACCATATAAGTTAATATTTAACTAATCGCGTGTAATCGGGTTTTTATCGAGTCTTTTAACGCATACAACCGGGACACTACATGAACCATACGGAACCTCCAAAACACATTATATTAAGTGTTGGTAAATACCTTAGGCTCTCGTTGTTTTAAATTTTAAGTTACGCGCGCTTCCGGCGAAATACGCGAATTTTGCGCGTTACCGGGAAATTTAAGTTCTAGGCATCCAATTATGGTTTTGTGACATCAGAACACTTATTATGGATGGAAAATATTATATTTTCAATATTTTAGACTTTCGGGACCGATTCGGTTGTTAATAGTTTACCGGGTATCACCATATCTACGGTACAGGACATGTTATCCAACTCTCAATCTAACAGCTTTTCTAATCAAACTAAGGCAATATTTTGCACTATATAAGGACTTGGCCATTCTCCAAACACAAATTTTAACATAATTAAATGCAAATTATGGTTAATTAGTTAATTACGTTTATTTAATATTGTACGGATTTACCTCGATTTTTGCCAGTTGTCACAGGCTAGACCCAGCAAGTACCGCACAGCCCAAAAATAGGTTGAAGAAGAAACAGTCTGAGGGGGAGCCCAAAAAGGTTTATGTTCCAGCTGCCCCTTATGAACCAATACCGCCCTATCCTGGTAGGTTGAATAAGAGTGAGCACTTAGAGCAATATAGGCATTACATTGATATGTCTAAAGAACCTAAGATTAATGTCCCATTCATTGATGTTCGTAGAGATATGCCTAAGTATGGGAAGTACTTGAGGGAGATGCTGCCCATAAGGAGAAGTTGAAAGAGCTTTCCCAAGTCACTCTGAGTGAGGAGTGTTCGGCTGTCGTTCTTAATAAACTACCTGAGAAGATGACTGATCCTGGGAGTTTCACTATCCCTTGTCAGATAGGTGGTTTGATAGTTAGGAACGCCCTCGCTGATTTAGGTGCTAGCATTAATCTCATGCCCTATTCCATGTTTAGAAGATTAGATCTTGGGGAGTTGAATCCAACTAGGATGTGCTTACAGTTGGCTGATAAATCTGTTAAGTACCCCATAGGCATTCTAGAGAATTTGCTAGTAAGTGTGGAGAGCTTTGTGTTTCTCGTTGATTTTGTCGTACTTGATATACGGGAGGATGAGCATGCGCCGCTGATCTTAGGACGACTCTTCTTACGCACTGCAAGGGCATTAATAGATGTCTCGGACGGTCGGATTACACTGCGTGTAAGGGATGACTCCATCACTTTTGATGTTAATAGGTCTAGGGAGAGTATGAGTAGTCAGGTTGAATCTGTGTGCTTTCCTGGCACTTTCATGTCACATGTCGACCGGTGCATTGACTACATCTGTGGAGCAGACTTTTTAAATAGGCGGCACCAAACAGAAGAGAGGCAGGAGGTAGAAATAGAGGCTGTAGTTCCTGTGGAGCATGATCCGGGCTATGCAGCCGGTGAGCCTCCCGATAGCATAGAGGTAGTTAAGGTTGTTGAGAGTTCCGAGGAGGTGATGGATAACCCCTCGGTTCATATTTTGTTATCCTGCGAGTATGAGAGTGAGCACCAGATAGATGAGGAGGATAAGGCACTCTTTAAATTGAGACTTGAGGTAGTGAATAAATCTAAGTGTGGGGATAGGATCCTGATTCACCACTTGCATTTAAGAATATTTTCTGATGATCCTAGATTTAGGTGGAAAAGATCATGCCTTGGGAGAGATGACATAAGTGGGACGATTGATTTACATGAGGATGGTGTAGATATCCTCGTTGATCCAGGTTAGAGTGCTTGATAAGAATAGGATCACACGGGTGAAAACCCAAATTTGTAGAGTTTGTATATATTTATTTTTTTTGTGTTTATTTTGTCTTTTTGCGTTTATGCGTTTTTGTTTCATCTTATTTTTGCAGGATATTATGCTTGTCTTTAGCGCGGAAACATTTCATCCATATGAGGTTTGAGGATTCTAACTATGGTTGCGAAGGAAAAGCTATACGGCTGTAGATTGTGAACGGACGGGACACTTTCTGCGAGCTATCGCCACATATTACAGGGGAGTTCGTTCCATTTAATTTGTTGTTGTTATGTATTTATTTCGTTTCTGCTTTATTTTTGCATTTTTATTTTTAGTCTGTGTTGTCTCTTGGAGCGCATTGAGGACACTGTGCCTTTCTAAGTGTGTGGATGGTAGACTTTGTCATTATTTTGCTTAGAGTAAAAAAAATGAAAAAAATCCAAAATAAATATATTTAAAAATTGAAAAATGTTCCTGATCTTTTGTGCATTTTATATGGAAAATGATAGTAAAATTGGGATTTTTGGTTTTCAAAATATTATATATGAGAATATAAATAGACTGAAAGCGTGTTTTCTTAAAATGTGTCGGTAGGCCCAGCTAGCTTTGAAAGGTCTCAGGATTGTTCTTAATATACAATAATAATCATGATATCTTGTGGGTTCTCCTCTTAGGAGAAACGGTAGAATTGAAACCACTGATAGTAATTAAAGGTATCACTTTAAGTTAAAAGCCCATATGTATTATTAATTAAATTGCACACTTGATCCTTTTTATGAAAATAAATCCGGTGAAAAGTGGTGCCTGAAAAAAAATCCACATGTCCATCAATTGAGCTAGATAGTATAAATAAAAAAAATAATTGAAGCCTATGGAGTCTCCCTTGGGGATGGTGACTTTGATCGAAACTTCCTCTAGGTCAAGTTAAAAAAAATTATATGCCGAAGCTCATGCTGTCGCTCTCGGGGATGGTGACTCTGGTTGAGACAACCTCTGGGTTAGGTATGAAAAAAAAAGAGAAAAAAAAGAGAAAAAAAAATATATATATATCTAAGCTCATAAACTTCATCCATCATCCATCATAAATTTAATTTCTAATACATTAGGGAGTTTAGTTTGCAGTGGTTGGTAAATCTATTTGGTTTGGCCTTTGCCTTGAATGTTTGATGTGGGATTAGGTGAAGCTGGATATCTTGAGTGTGAGACCCATAGATAGAGTGTAAACATGAACTTAATTGCTTTACATGATTGGGGCCTGATTAGCTGGTGGTTGGGTTTAGGTGGACAACAATACCGACAGTTTTGGTTGATGCGTGAATAAATCTTAATTAATGAACCTAAAATTTTTGAAACCGAGAGTCCTGATTATGATTCCATTGCAGTCTTTTTCGGGGACAAAAAATGTTTAAGTGTGGGGATGTTTGATGCGTTGCAAAACACATCTAATTTCTTATGTATTTTGTAGTCATTTTTGAGTCTTTTTATTAGTGTTTTATTAGTTTTAGACTTGTACCTGTTTATTTTGTTTATTCTAGCGTTTCATTAGATTTTTATTAGTTTTGAGTCATTTTTAGTATTTATTTATTTATTTTATATTTTGTAGGTGTTCATGAACGTTAGAGTGTAAACGAGAAACTTTGGTCGAGTGAAAAACACCTGAGTCGAAAGCTAAAAATAACAATAATAATAATAATAATAGAAAAGAAAAAAAAATAAAAAAAAAGAAAGTGAAAGACTTTGGGCCACGGCCAAAGTCCAAACAAAAAAAATAATAAAATAAAAACCTACGCAACATTTATTTTGGGAAGTCGGAATATTTTTTCGAGGGGGATTAATATTAATCTCGAATACATCTACACGGCGAACATCAATTTTCAAAGAGAGATCGAGATCTATCAACACAAAAGAAAACAGTTCTGACAGCCACCGCGAGGGGAGGCTCAAAAAAGACAGAAGGTCACGAAGAACACAACCTTTAGAGGAGAAATCAAGGGGAAATTAATTTTGAAGGCACGGGTTCAAGATTAAACCGGAGATGAGCAAACAACAGAAAAAGATTCTCCGAATCAAACTAATGAACAAGATAATGGATCAAGAACGTCTACAATCCAAGCAGTAGTCAAGGGGGAGTTTGTAAGTGCACAAAATGTGACTTATTGCTTTTGGATTGTCATTGTAGCGTTTTGGTAGATTTTGTAGTGAAGAAATTGCTCATTCGAGTGATCGAGGGGTCAAAGGAAGAAAATATGTGGTCGAAGGAAGCTTTGACGTTCAATATGATTGGTTCGAGCTAAGGAGAAGGTCGAAGATCACATTCGACCTAGTCGAGGGGTCGAATGTGCAGTAGTATAAATAGTCTAAGTTTTATTTTGATGTTAATAGTTGGTCATTCTGAATAGAGTATTGTGTGTGTGTGTTCTCTCTGAGTTCTGGAAAGTTCTGTTTTAGGTTTATTTCATTGTAAAAACTATCTAAAAGATTTAATCATCATGTTTATTAATGAAATGATTATTGAAAAGGTATTTGATTGTGTTCTGATTTGATCTTTATCATATTGCATACGATCTAGGGTTTCCGCACCTGGATTGTTCCATTTGTATGATCATCTAGTCGTTTTTGATAAAACCGATCCTTTACAAAGTAGCAATTTACCATGTTTTACCTATCATTTAACATTTTGTCTATCAACAATCCGACATAGAATATCGTCCAACTGTTGCATAATTTCCCTTCATAAACAATAATAGTTCTGGAAATCTATACGCAGTTATTGGTTAGATTTATAGAACTCTTATCCATTATGCTACAATTCATATGCGTAGTAGAATCATAAGAATAACTCACCTTTTTAAGTGGATCCTTTGTTCTTTGCGTCTTTTGCACCTTGACTCCCGAAACTTCCTTCTATGATACCTATAGGACAATTTCCTTACGGTGGTTAGGAACATATTTAGCTAACTCAACTATGCATGTTTAAACTCACGTGCACTTGGTAGGCGATTATATTATATCATGGAAATTGCTCATTCAAATACATCATAGACTTATCTATCATCAAAGTTATCAATTCAACATATCTCCTTATCATTTACATGGCAGATTCCATACATGAATACCTACAACATCATCCAAGTGGCCAAGAGGGTGGGTTTCATCATAAATCCTAAAACCCACCTTCTCTTTTCAATCACAATCCTACATGTTAGCCTAAAACATACTTGTAGTTACATTTTTCTCATGATTACTCTGTTCCATACTTAAAAAAACATCACACAATTCACAGATTCAGATTATTGCAAAAACCCATTAGTTTCATGATTCTCATAATTACCTAAATCATCATAATCAACAATTCAAAGGTTACCTTATTGTTAGTGGGACTCTGGAAGGTCAATTTCCCTTATTGCATGTGATTTCCTTCTTCAAATTGTCCTAGATCAGGTTAGGAAGGTGATTTGAAGTTTAGTGTGTGTGTTCTTGGTGTGATTGTAACGCCCCAAAACTCCGTATCGCCTAATTACGCCATTAGGCGTGATTAATAAAATAGTAAAACGAGGCTTTAACAATAAGAATAAAGGTTATCCTCTAGTATGGAAATAACCTAATTGATGTTAATGTTATTATAATTGAGCACATAACATTATAAAACTAACTTGATTAGTTAGTTTTATTAGTATATGAAGATAACATTTAGATGAACTAGAGGGACTAGAATTGGACAAGGGGCAAAACAATGGGTTATAGATGAGAAAATGAGATGTCAACATACACATTTTGTGTATGTCGATCATCAGACACAAACTCAAGACCAAACCCTTGCTTCTTCACCTCTAGTTCCAAATCAAGAGAAATTAGAAGCCAAGATGGTGCATGAAGCCAATTATGGGTCATCTAAGATCTTATATACACCAAGGTACCTTTAGTTTGGTTGATTATGATGTTAAGTTTGTTCTTGATCATGGTGAAAATCATGGGTTTTGTTAAAAACATGGGATTATTGATTATTAGAGGTTCCTCTAGCCATAGGGAACCTCAAACATGCTTAATTGCTCAAAAATAGCAATACATATAGATGATTGTTATAATATGTGAAGGATGATCATGTGTAAAATGTGGGTTTGTGGCCTTCTAGTAAAACCCATGTTAAAATAGTGATTTGATGATGAAATTGCATGATTGAATGATTATGTAATATGCTAAATGCTATAATGAATGTTGAGAATAGATATGATGATATGGAGGATTCTACACAACGTGTTAACTAAGAAAATTGGTGGTTAAAAGACCATGCACACCAAGTGTTTGATGAAATGCCTAGTTAAGGCTTATGAATGAAATTGTATGAAGAAACATCATAAGCTAAGTTGTTATGTGTAAATGATGTGAATGAATGATGTTAGTATGAGAATTACACATGAGATGATTAATCTATGTGGCAATAAGTAATCACATAAAATGATGTTAACTAATGCCTATGTTAGTGCATATAAACACATAATGGGTAGTTTGATTTTTAAAAGTCAACTAACCCAAATGGAAGTTGTGAATGTGTTAACATTTATAAACTCGCGAGGTATGGTAGTCGTTTGATGAAATGGCTAACATGACCGATCTTGTGAGTATTGTGAAGGTTGATCTTGTCAAGCTAGGTGGGAGCTTGGATGGGAGGAAACCAACAAAGCAATAGATCATGGAATGCATAAATTGGGCCAAGGTAAGTGACTTATCCTAAATAAGTCTCTTAGAAACTAAATGATGTTGTAAACATTTGAAAATCATGGAATTTATATTGTTTGTAAAGTATGTGGGTTTAATCACTAAAACGGATTATGGAATGTCGGATACTAGCTTGTAAAATGGCTAGAATCGCCTAAATTATGAAAAATGGTTAAGTCCGTCTGGGACGCCTAACTAGATAATGGCACACCCTTGTAAAAGGGACAAATGAGTTAAAAAAATGTTATGTTCATTAAAATGCATGAATGTGACCAAAGAATGGAGGATTTTGTGAATAAATAGTTAAACGGGTCAAATGATGTTGTGAGCATCAATTGAACTCGGTACTTAATGCTTCTGTGCTAAGCATTTGTAGTTAAAAGGGCTAGATGGGCCAATTGGTGGTGTGACACCCTTTGGATCCCGGAATGCTAATAGGGTAATAAGTGTTTGCACAGATTGATAAATCGGAATGGAATGGCGTATGATGCCAATGATCCTTGAGGAAGTTTCGAGAGGTATGAAAATGGGTCAACACTACCGGGTAAGTCTGTAGTATAAGATATGGCCATATGTGAGTAGACATGTGGATGAAAACACCCACATGAAGTGTGGGTGTCAAATCGGCGAGTCTTGTTCATAAAAATGGCTAATGCGCTTAGAAGTGATTTAATAATAGAGAATTTATGAAATTGGTAATATACTAAGTTCTTAAGGGCTTAGGAGTTTCCAAACATGTTAACGAGTCCAAAATGATGGTGATGACCAAGTGTTGTCGCCCAGGGGTGACTAAAACGAAGTATAGACCTCTAAGGGTATTTTGGGAATTCTAAAGATTTAGTAAAGGCTAAATCCATAAACCGAGTCATAATAAGTGAATCGGATAGTGTTGATTAGTTTAACAAGTGTTCAATGGGTTAACACTATGATTGTTATGCTTTTTGAACGGTTAAATAAGGTTGTGTAAAACCTAAGGCCTTAACGGGTCAAACGGTTAAAACCGAACTAAGTGGTTTCTAATAGGTCAAAACCGAGAAGTGATATGTATATCTTGATAGAACTTATCTATGCAGGTCTAAAATAATCTTGGCTATGTCCCGGATGTCCAAAAACACCCATAGTGAAGGGTTGGGCTTGTGAAGGCATAAGTATTCATGCCTTAATAAAAAAATTGCAACAGGTCAACCCGGGCGGGTCACGTTCTGACCCGGGCGGGTCAAAATTTGAAAATGATAAGTCTCAGGTCAACCCGGGCGGGTCACGTTCTGACCCGGGCGGGTCATAGTTCGGAGTTTTAAATCAACAGGTCGACCCGGGCGGGTCATCTTCTGACCCGGGCGGGTCAAAATTCAGAGTTTTAAATCAACAGGTTGACCCGGGCGGGTCACATTCTTACCCGGGCGGGTCGCGACAGACATGCTGATTTTTAAAAATTCGTATAAAATCATAGAAAAATCGTTATGGGATGTTCTTTATATGCTTGGAAAGGTATTTGAACGAAGAATATTTCTTATTTGAAAGCCGAAGTTAGATTACGTGTTTTATGAAGGGAAAATGCGTCCCGAACAGCTGCTGCGCAAAAGTGCAGCAGTTTATTTTCTTGATATGGGGCCGTTTGGCCTAGTTCGTTCCGTTTCGACGCGCAACGACATTTCTAATATAGTAAATGCAATATTGGAAACCCCACTAACCATTACTTGTGTAATGGTGCCAGGTACACGTTCGATAGGAGCTCCGAAGCGCGGATCAAGTCAAGAGGAGAGCCGAACACACCCGATCACTATTACGCTTCCGCAATAAATTGTCGTTTAAAACACAAATCGTAGTATAGGTCTGTAATATCAAAAAGAAAAAAAAATGCAAAATTGAAGGTATCTATCAAATAAAAATCTTTAAAATGTAATGTAGTTATAAAGATTAAAGTTTTAATTGGTCGTGATTTTCGATTAAGGCCGAAACTCGTAAGTTTAAGCGACTATTCGCGTGTTTTCGGGTAAGGGTCTTACAAGTGGTATCAGAGCCATTGGTTTGAGGGATCCGAGTGTCAAGAAGGATACTTGGACTCAAACTGTGCGCTCTAAGAGTTAGAGGGTGTTCGGTTCAAGACTTGGTCGCGTAAATCCGGTAAGATAGTTTCATTGTAACTAAGAAGATATAGAATTAGAGTTGTGATAAATAGCACCTAAGGGTAATTGTGTAACAACACGTTGTCCGAAGGGAATTAGTAGATGATGATTAAGGCAACCAAAGGTTAGCCGAAGGTCGAAATAGTTAACGAGAAAATGGTGCTGATAAGCATTATAGGAATGCTCTGTATTGCATACGGGCATACACTGAAATTGATATGACTAATGTTTATAAATCGTTGCAGAGATTGAGTACCGCATCAAAGGATGGCGAAAGAATGGATAAATCCATCAAGAGTAATGAATAAAGAGTCAATAGCATGGCCATAAGGCATGTACAAAAATGACTCAAACAAAAGATGATGAAGAAGGATGATTAATTGGTAATGAAAAATTACCAAAGGCGAGTATGCCATGGAAGCATGCTCCTAAATAAGGTACGAATACTAATGTAGATAATATTCACATATTGAATGACGTTCCTTACGAGGAAATAAGACTTGGGAGAAACTGGGATGGAATACCTATCCCGGGGTGAAATCCTCAAGATAAAACTGTTGGGAAAGGATAATTATGCATCACTATTAAGAATAACAAATGCGTAAAATAAATTGAATGTGGAAAATTGGAAATGAGATTTATTACTCAAATAAAGAATCTTGATGAAAACTATAAAGCCGAATAAGCTACAGTCATGTGTGGGCATGTAGTGAAAGTAAAGAAAGGGTGAATACACCTTAAAACAAGTTGGAAGAGTTTGTAAGGAAAAGACCTTGTTTTTGTAAGTAACAAGAAATAGAGTCTTTTACTAAATAAAACATGAATACCGAAAGGATTTGTTACCTGGAATGTATCGTGACAATCGCGGTAAGATCACGCGTGTCATGTGTGGATTACTTACCCTGGCCAGGTAAGTGTTAAACACATGATATCGTGGGCTTCTTGTGATTTACATGTGTACCTTCCACGTAGCAAGAACTGGGTTGGTGGGAAAGAGGTGAAAGACGAGTCAAACGGGTCACCCAACAAGGGCGGTTAACCCTAAAGCTGAATACTGAAATTGAAATGGTTACACGTGGAGTCAAATTGCTCACGTGGAAACCCTAAGGCTGAATATTGAAGTGAAAATTGTTACACTTGGAGTCTAAGTGCTCACGTGAAAACTTAAAGTTGAATACTGAAATTGAAATGGTTACACGTGGGGTCAAATTGCTCACGTGGAAACCCTAAGGCTGAATACTGAAGTGAAAATTGTTACACGTGGAGTCTAAGTGCTCACGTGAAAACTTAAAGCTGAATACTGAAATTGAAATGGTTATACGTGGAGTCAAATTGCTCACGTGGAAACCCTAAGGCTGAATACTGAAGTGAAAATTGTTACACATGGAGTCTAAGTGCTCACATAACAACCTAAAGTTGAATACTGAATTGAAATGGTCACGTATGAAGTCTAGTGCTCTCGTGGTGACCTTAGGGCTGAATATTGAATAAAAATGGTAGCGTGGTGGAGTCTAAGTACACACATAAAAACCTCTAAGCCGTTTAGGATTGATGATTTAAAGTTACACGAAACAAAGAAGAATATAGTTACCATCAGGAACTATAAGCAACTATTATAAAGGTTAAATTGGGATGTAAGGACTCTTTCTGAAAATAGAAAGGAAAATGATTATGATCTTGTGATCATGATCAATAAAGCCAAAAGTAGAAAAGAAATGGTCATGGTTTTGTAATCATGATCAATAAAGCCGAAGGTAGAAAATAACAATGATTATGATCTTGTGATCATGATTAGTAAGGCTGAAAATATAAAGGAAAATGATTATGATCTTATGATCATGATTAGTAAAAACCGAAAGTGGAAAAGAAAACGATCAAGAATCTTATGATCACGATTAGTAAAGATGAATATAGAAAGAAAAGATTGTAGTTTTATGATCATAGTTAGTAAGGCTGAAATAGAAGGAAAACGGTCACAGTCTTAGAACCATGGTCGTTAAAAATCGAATATAGAAGAGAAAGGCAAATAGATAAGGCGCGGTAGTCAAGTACGACTCTCATGCTAAATAAAGAAAATGTGTGTTGATAATCGCCTATACATGTGTTAGTAAATATATGTATAGTACTTATAGAAGTAGGGGCAAATTGACGCCCTACTAGAAAGTGAGTAGATATGATAATTAGAATGTTACATCCTTGGGATGTTAATGGTGGAAAATGGGCCGTTGAACATGAAAGCCAACTTTATATAGGGCGGTGGGTAGGAAACGATCTTAAGATCTAAATTCCTACGGAAAAAAAAAACTAGCTAAAGAAAATAATACTAAGAAAAAACTTCAATCGGGTACTATGAAATGAAATAGACCCAAAGAGAAAGAGAATGATCATGTAGTAATATGAAGGAATAGATGGACATAATAAAATGACGTCTAAGCATGGGAATCGAGTTAATGCATAAATGGGAAACTCGTGAAAGCAGTTATAAACTTTTAAAGCAGAGTATATATGGACACCCGAACCCAAGACGTTGGTAGCTATCTAAAAGGAAGTTATCAGAATAGAGATAAGATTGAAAAGCGTTCAAATAAAGATTGAAATGAAATTCTAGAGTATGGATACCAGAAATAAGCGACAAAGGTTTCGAGGACGAAACCTCTTTAAGGGGGGTAGACTTGTAACGCCCCAAAACTCCGTATCGCCTAATTACGCCATTAGGCGTGATTAATAAAATAGTAAAACGAGGCTTTAACAATAAGAATAAAGGTTATCCTCTAGTATGGAAATAACCTAATTGATGTTAATGTTATTATAATTGAGCACATAACATTATAAAACTAACTTGATTAGTTAGTTTTATTAGTATATGAAGATAACATTTAGATGAACTAGAGGGACTAGAATTGGACAAGGGGCAAAACAATGGGTTATAGATGAGAAAATGAGATGTCAACATACACATTTTGTGTATGTCGATCATCAGACACAAACTCAAGACCAAACCCTTGCTTCTTCACCTCTAGTTCCAAATCAAGAGAAATTAGAAGCCAAGATGGTGCATGAAGCCAATTATGGGTCATCTAAGATCTTATATACACCAAGGTACCTTTAGTTTGGTTGATTATGATGTTAAGTTTGTTCTTGATCATGGTGAAAATCATGGGTTTTGTTAAAAACATGGGATTATTGATTATTAGAGGTTCCTCTAGCCATAGGGAACCTCAAACATGCTTAATTGCTCAAAAATAGCAATACATATAGATGATTGTTATAATATGTGAAGGATGATCATGTGTAAAATGTGGGTTTGTGGCCTTCTAGTAAAACCCATGTTAAAATAGTGATTTGATGATGAAATTGCATGATTGAATGATTATGTAATATGCTAAATGCTATAATGAATGTTGAGAATAGATATGATGATATGGAGGATTCTACACAACGTGTTAACTAAGAAAATTGGTGGTTAAAAGACCATGCACACCAAGTGTTTGATGAAATGCCTAGTTAAGGCTTATGAATGAAATTGTATGAAGAAACATCATAAGCTAAGTTGTTATGTGTAAATGATGTGAATGAATGATGTTAGTATGAGAATTACACATGAGATGATTAATCTATGTGGCAATAAGTAATCACATAAAATGATGTTAACTAATGCCTATGTTAGTGCATATAAACACATAATGGGTAGTTTGATTTTTAAAAGTCAACTAACCCAAATGGAAGTTGTGAATGTGTTAACATTTATAAACTCGCGAGGTATGGTAGTCGTTTGATGAAATGGCTAACATGACCGATCTTGTGAGTATTGTGAAGGTTGATCTTGTCAAGCTAGGTGGGAGCTTGGATGGGAGGAAACCAACAAAGCAATAGATCATGGAATGCATAAATTGGGCCAAGGTAAGTGACTTATCCTAAATAAGTCTCTTAGAAACTAAATGATGTTGTAAACATTTGAAAATCATGGAATTTATATTGTTTGTAAAGTATGTGGGTTTAATCACTAAAACGGATTATGGAATGTCGGATACTAGCTTGTAAAATGGCTAGAATCGCCTAAATTATGAAAAATGGTTAAGTCCGTCTGGGACGCCTAACTAGATAATGGCACACCCTTGTAAAAGGGACAAATGAGTTAAAAAAATGTTATGTTCATTAAAATGCATGAATGTGACCAAAGAATGGAGGATTTTGTGAATAAATAGTTAAACGGGTCAAATGATGTTGTGAGCATCAATTGAACTCGGTACTTAATGCTTCTGTGCTAAGCATTTGTAGTTAAAAGGGCTAGATGGGCCAATTGGTGGTGTGACACCCTTTGGATCCCGGAATGCTAATAGGGTAATAAGTGTTTGCACAGATTGATAAATCGGAATGGAATGGCGTATGATGCCAATGATCCTTGAGGAAGTTTCGAGAGGTATGAAAATGGGTCAACACTACCGGGTAAGTCTGTAGTATAAGATATGGCCATATGTGAGTAGACATGTGGATGAAAACACCCACATGAAGTGTGGGTGTCAAATCGGCGAGTCTTGTTCATAAAAATGGCTAATGCGCTTAGAAGTGATTTAATAATAGAGAATTTACGAAATTGGTAATATACTAAGTTCTTAAGGGCTTAGGAGTTTCCAAACATGTTAACGAGTCCAAAATGACGGTGATGACCAAGTGTTGTCGCCCAGGGGTGACTAAAACGAAGTATAGACCTCTAAGGGTATTTTGGGAATTCTAAAGATTTAGTAAAGGCTAAATCCATAAACCGAGTCATAATAAGTGAATCGGATAGTGTTGATTAGTTTAACAAGTGTTCAATGGGTTAACACTATGATTGTTATGCTTTTTGAACGGTTAAATAAGGTTGTGTAAAACCTAAGGCCTTAACGGGTCAAACGGTTAAAACCGAACTAAGTGGTTTCTAATAGGTCAAAACCGAGAAGTGATATGTATATCTTGATAGAACTTATCTATGCAGGTCTAAAATAATCTTGGCTATGTCCCGGATGTCCAAAAACACCCATAGTGAAGGGTTGGGCTTGTGAAGGCATAAGTATTCATGCCTTAATAAAAAAATTGCAACAGGTCAACCCGGGCGGGTCACGTTCTGACCCGGGCGGGTCAAAATTTGAAAATGATAAGTCTCAGGTCAACCCCGGCGGGTCACGTTCTGACCCGGGCGGGTCATAGTTCGGAGTTTTAAATCAACAGGTCGACCCGGGCGGGTCATCTTCTGACCCGGGCGGGTCAAAATTCAGAGTTTTAAATCAACAGGTTGACCCGGGCGGGTCACATTCTTACCCGGGCGGGTCGCGACAGACATGCTGATTTTTAAAAATTCGTATAAAATCATAGAAAAATCGTTATGGGATGTTCTTTATATGCTTGGAAAGGTATTTGAACGAAGAACATTTCTTATTTGAAAGCCGAAGTTAGATTACGTGTTTTATGAAGGGAAAATGCGTCCCGAACAGCTGCTGTGCAAAAGTGCAGCAGTTTATTTTCTTGATATGGGGCCGTTTGGCCTAGTTCGTTCCGTTTCGACGCGCAACGACATTTCTAATATAGTAAATGCAATATTGGAAACCCCACTAACCATTACTTGTGTAATGGTGCCAAGTACACGTTCGATAGGAGCTCCGGAGCGCGGATCAAGTCAAGAGGAGAGCCGAACACACCCGATCACTATTACGCTTCCGCAATAAATTGTCGTTTAAAACACAAATCGTAGTATAGGTCTGTAATATCAAAAAGAAAAAAAAATGCAAAATTGAAGGTATCTATCAAATAAAAATCTTTAAAATGTAATCTAGTTATAAAGATTAAAGTTTTAATTGGTCGTGATTTTCGATTAAGGCCGAAACTCGTAAGTTTAAGCGACTATTTCGCGTGTTTTCGGGTAAGGGTCTTACAGGTGATTTCCAAGAGATGAAAATTGCGTCCTCTTTGTTTTGTTTTTATTAATGTCACACCCTTAAATTTCCACTTGCGGAGTTCTACCGCGAGGCGTGTGACATACCAGGATCCAAGTCAACGGTTACAATAAACGACAACTATATGTAAAAATATACGTAGAAAAACCATGTATAAATTTAAAACAAGCATTTAGATGTGCGGAAGCATTTAAAGTTTACAAGCCATGAGTAAATAAAGACGCGAGTTCAAAAGTTTAATATCAAAAGACATGCATAATGATCCTAGACGCAAGTACGACTCCAGTGCGACTCCGTGCGCCTAGCTGATAGCTGCTACCTTAGCGACCTGAGAAAACATGCTAAAAATGTCAACATATAATGCTGGTGAGTTCACAGGTTTTATTATGCGTTTCATCAAATCCTTTGAAAATTGTTACCATCACAATTACTACTATGCTGGGTTGATCGCACGCAAGGCGATTCGAAATACTACTCTACGGCGAAACCATTACTAACCTGAGCCAAAGTTGACCCTTATATTTAAAGACAATATGCACCCGACCGGCCTCCAACCGTCGAGTGGGGTTTGTTAGTTCCCAATAGCGCTATTCACATTTCCCCGTTACATCCGCGTATTCGTGGTTTCAAGGGACTTTGAGTAACCGTATAGTAATATGTTGAGAACCATAGTATAACATGAATGTGAGTGATAAAAGAGTTTAAGCATGTTTCTCCCCCGAAAACATAAAGAGTAAAGTGTGGGGCCGTGAACTCACCTTAGGTTGCTTTGAGTTAAAAATCCAACTCCGAATGTGGAAATAGGCGAATTGCTAACGATTCCCTATTTCAATGTTTAAACTTCACGAGTATGTGTTTATGCAAGTTTGACCAAAAATTCCATTTGTTCTAAACTTCACATATTCTAAGTGTTTTGTGTGACGCAAGTGTAACCACATAAAGCTAGTAAACCCGACGATCCGTTGGTGAAAGTTTAGTTTTCAAGTCAATACATACTATACATAACATTTACATATGTTCACATAATCTATACATGCAACATATAAGTCAAGAAAACTACTAAACAAGTTCAAATACCAACAATGTAAATTCTGCGATTTTTGGACAGATTCTGTGTCGTCAAAACGATTTTTGATAAAATATCAAATCAACTCATTTGACTCTCAAATTTTTACAGGATCCTCCCATATGTTTGGTTGATATTTCCATATTTTTATTTTTCCATGAAAACCTTCCAAAAATTTACTAAAAATTCCCAAACACTGAAAGGTACAAAAACGTAGCTGTTTGCGACAGTTTAGTAGATGATTTATTAAAAATCACTCGTTGATCCAATTGACCTGAATCCAATTGGAGAGCATCAAAAATTCCTGTATTTAGTTGCTCACCAAATTTCACGATCAGAGGGTTTGTAAAACTCGAGTTATGACCGTTTAAAGTTGATCAAAGTTTTCTGTCCGAAATCAGTTTTGACATACGATTTTGTAAGCTACAAAATAAATACCTACACTCAACCAAATTCAACAAACTTGGACTTTCTGGAAAGCTTAAATCATATAGCATACTTTAGCATCAAAAACTATAAGATTTAGATATCAAATCATCAAGTTATTAACTAAACAACTTCGGATTTAAAATCTGCCAAGTTTTAATCTTCAACAAAACTTAATCAACAATACTTCTAGCAACTTAAATCTATCAAGATTTCAACATGGTAACTATACATAAGTAGCATATGATTAGATCCTTTTCCAAATGATAGTCATCTATAATCAAACTCAAGTTTATAACCAAATCTTTCAAGCCAACCATCATATCAAGACTAGCATTAATCCTAGCATTTTAACAACATCATCTAAACATGTTTATCAAGCATGAATTTATTTTAGACATATTAATAAGTTAGTTAATCAGATTAGAACATACATACACCTATGAACATAATCAAAATAGCAAGAATATAAGTTATACCTCAAGAACACACTTAAAACTTCTAGGAAATATGCAAAGATCTTCACAAGCTTAAACAAGACTTCAACTATGGATTAAGATTGATCAAGAGGCTTGAAAATCAGAGGTTTGAGGATTAAAATCGAGCAAAGGAGTTGTAAGAATGAAAAATGCGATCAAAACCAACTTTTTATAAAGTTTTGAAAAGTGATCGTAATCCTTTCTGCCGCGGGCCGCGGAAGGATAGCTAATTCCCACGCGGTCCGCGGGGGAAAGTTAGGTATTTGTCCCCTGTGTCTCGCGCGGGCCGCGGGAGGATTCTTTATTCCTCCGCGGTCCGCGGGGGAAAGAAAAATCAGAATTTTATGTTTTATTTATTTTATGTCAATATTTTGTAAAAATTATGTATTTATAAAATCATTAGTGTAATTAAGAAATTCCTATAAGTCCAAACGATCATTATGTGATTTTCCTAAGTTCCCGGTTAATCCGGAATCGGTTACGTTAATTTGCATAGTTTCACATTATCACGTATAGAGACATAATTATAATACCGTGTATTCATAGTTAACATTTTACCAACGTTCGGGTCTTACTACTCACGTGTGTGTTTCCCAATGATGTTACGAATTTACCAGACTGACTTAACTAACCTAGTTAAGTTTGTTTTAACCAATGTTTCGCTAAGGTAGACTTATGAAATGTTTTGCTGAAAATGCCGGGTGTCACATTATCCCCCTGTTGAAAGAATTTTCGTCCCCGAAAATTTCCCGAAGTCTAAGAGAATGAAACGAATTAAAAAAAATTTTTTCCCCAATTTTCCCGGTCGTCACATTATCCCCCTGTTGGAAGAAATCTCGTCCCCGAGATTTACCAGTTTTAACAGCGATAAGTGCCGACCTCTGTGTGTGTTCAAACAATGTTTTCCAAAGTGTAACAAGATGAATGTTGTCAACGAGAAGTGATAAATACAGCCGGGAAACCACTTCCCAAGATGAAAACAAGTCAAGAGAACCTTCCCGATTGAAAGCCTAATGGAGACTACTATGATCGGTATAAACAACCCACCGGTACCGTCCGAGTAGCATCCCCAAAGGACTCCCATCGACCCAACGAATAAGAAATGATGACCAGAACCAACATTAAAATGTTCAAAGGAATACGAAACGCACAATAATGTGGATAAGATAGAACCAATGTGTAACAAGAGATAAAAGAGAATACGTACGGGTAACAGTGTCTAGGTCCTCCCGGTTCTCCCTAGAACTAATGGTATCAGCACGAGCAGCTCGTTCGCCACCTTCAATGTTTCCACCCCCACCACCTACAGCCCTGGCTTCAGCTTGATTCAACTCTGAGCAGTCCTTCTTAAGATGTCCCGATTGACCACAACGAAAGCACCTATCACCCCGCTCTGGTTTAGGGCAAGTATGCTTGATATGTCCCAACTTGCCACAATTAAAGCAACCCTGATTTCCCCGAGAGATAGGAGTAGGGACGATCGCTTGACCTAGAGTCGGTTGAAGTTTAGCTCTGCAGTCTTTGGTAACGTGGCCCATCTGCTTACAACGTTTGCAACGAAACTTCTCACAGGCACCATAATGATGAAAACCACACTTGTCACATTTAGGGCTCTTTCCAGCATACCCTCTCTGGTTTCTGATCAGACGTTGATCCCGACGCTTCACCCTTCTTGGCATTCTCCCGTTTCCTTTTGTTGTTCTCAGTCCCTCCAAAGACGTGGGGTTCACATTCCATGAACACCTTAAAAGTACACACCTGTTGGCCAAGAGGAGGTGGCGGTGGAGGATAAACGATATTTCCTCCGTCGCCTTGCAGAGCGGTCTGGTAAGCAGCAAGAGCAGCAGTCACCTGTTGCTGGATTAAGTCCTTCAACGCTTCTGGGGTTATGTTGATGCTACCACGACTCTCGTCACCACTGTGTCCACCACGACTTCCCGACATCTTCTGCCGAAACAAGAACAAAAGCTCAGACCCAACCCCAACACTAAACCAAGAGAATAAGAAAAAGTCAAGATTTGGGTCAAAATGTAACCATAAATCCCAACACGAGATTCACCAAGTCTTCCATGCATTTCAACTTATGATTTCGTGTGCACCCGAAATGATAAATTGCTCTACATGGTCCTCTAGGCGTGCCCCGAGTTCGAACCTCAAGTCACCCGATACCCATGACTTAGAAAAGAAACAGCCAACTCAAAAGATCAACAACAGGTTACTTCAACTACAACCCAAAGGAAAGGATAGAATAAAACTAGGAATGATCACGAGTGAGATAGATAACATGATACTGTGTGATAAGGATACCGACACCCCGACAAGGATATTTTGTTTAACAAGAGACACGACTCAAATGTATGTGACCGTCTAGTGTGTGAGACTCGGCTATAGACTAGACTCTACATGCAGTCCTAATTCACTATAACCATTGGCTCTGATACCAATCTGTCACACCCTCAAATTTCCACTTGCGGAGTTCTACCGCGAGGCGTGTGACATACCAGGATCCAAGTCAACGGTCACAATAAACGACAACTATATGTAAAAATATACGTAGAAAAACCATGTATAAATTTAAAACAAGCATTTAGATGTGCGGAAGCATTTAAAGTTTACAAGCCATGAGTAAATAAAGACGCGAGTTCAAAAGTTTAATATCAAAAGACATGCATAATGATCCTAGACGCAAGTACGACTCCAGTGCGACTCCGTGCGCCTAGCTGATAGCTGCTACCCTAGCGACCTGAGAAAACATGCTAAAAATGTCAACATATAATGCTGGTGAGTTCACAGGTTTTATTATGCGTTTCATCAAATCCTTTGAAAATTGTTACCATCACAATTACTACTATGCTGGGTTGATCGCACGCAAGGCGATTCGAAATACTACTCTACGGCGAAACCATTACTAACCTGAGCCAAAGTTGACCCTTATATTTAAAGACAATATGCACCCGACCGGCCTCCAACCGTCGAGTGGGGTTTGTTAGTTCCCAATAGCGCTATTCACATTTCCCCGTTACATCCGCGTATTCGTGGTTTCAAGGGACTTTGAGTAACCGTATAGTAATATGTTGAGAACCATAGTATAACATGAATGTGAGTGATAAAAGAGTTTAAGCATGTTTCTCCCCCGAAAACATAAAGAGTAAAGTGTGGGGCCGTGAACTCACCTTAGGTTGCTTTGAGTTAAAAATCCAACTCCGAATGTGGAAATAGGCGAATTGCTAACGATTCCCTATTTCAATGTTTAAACTTCACGAGTATGTGTTTATGCAAGTTTGACCAAAAATTCCATTTGTTCTAAACTTCACATATTCTAAGTGTTTTGTGTGACGCATGTGTAACCACATAAAGCTAGTAAACCCGACGATCCGTTGGTGAAAGTTTAGTTTTCAAGTCAATACATACTATACATAACATTTACATATGTTCACATAATCTATACATGCAACATATAAGTCAAGAAAACTACTAAACAAGTTCAAATACCAACAATGTAAATTCTGCGATTTTTGGACAGATTCTGTGTCGTCAAAACGATTTTTGATAAAATATCAAATCAACTCATTTGACTCTCAAATTTTTACAGCATCCTCCCATATGTTTGGTTGATATTTCCATATTTCCATGAAAACCTTCCAAAAATTTACTAAAAATTCCCAAACACTGAAAGGTACAAAAACGTAGCTGTTTGCGACAGTTTAGTAGATGATTTATTAAAAATCACTCGTTGATCCAATTGACCTGAATCCAATTGGAGAGCATCAAAAATTCCTGTATTTAGTTGCTCACCAAATTTCACGATCAGAGGGTTTGTAAAACTCGAGTTATGACCGTTTAAAGTTGATCAAAGTTTTCTGTCCGAAATCAGTTTTGACATACGATTTTGTAAGCTACAAAATAAATACCTACACTCAACCAAATTCAACAAACTTGGACTTTCTGGAAAGCTTAAATCATATAGCATACTTTAGCATCAAAAACTATAAGATTTAGATATCAAATCATCAAGTTATTAACTAAACAACTTCGGATTTAAAATCTGCCAAGTTTTAATCTTCAACAAAACTTAATCAACAATACTTCTAGCAACTTAAATCTATCAAGATTTCAACATGGTAACTATACATAAGTAGCATATGATTAGATCCTTTTCCAAATGATAGTCATCTATAATCAAACTCAAGTTTATAACCAAATCTTTCAAGCTAACCATCATATCAAGACTAGCATGAATCCTAGCATTTTAACAACATCATCTAAACATGTTTATCAAGCATGAATTTATTTTAGACATATTAATAAGTTAGTTAATCAGATTAGAACATACATACACCTATGAACATAATCAAAATAGCAAGAATATAAGTTATACCTCAAGAACACACTTAAAACTTCTAGGAAATATGCAAAGATCTTCACAAGCTTAAACAAGACTTCAACTATGGATTAAGATTGATCAAGAGGCTTTGAAATCAGAGGTTTGAGGATTAAAATCGAGCAGAGGAGTTGTAAGAATGAAAAATGCGATCAAAACCAACTTTTTATAAAGTTTTGAAAAGTGATCGTAATCCTTTCTGCCGCGGGCCGCGGAAGGATAGCTAATTCCCACGCGGTCCGCGGGGGAAAGTTAGGTATTTGTCCCCTGTGTCTCGCGCGGGCCGCGGGAGGATTCTTTATTCCTCCGCGGTCCGCGGGGGAAAGAAAAATCAGAATTTTATGTTTTATTTATTTTATGTCAATATTTTGTAAAAATTATGTATTTATAAAATCATTAGTGTAATTAAGAAATTCCTATAAGTCCAAACGATCATTATGTGATTTTCCTAAGTTCCCGGTTAATCCGGAATCGGTTACGTTAATTTGCATAGTTTCACATTATCACGTATAGAGACATAATTACAATACCGTGTATTCATAGTTAACATTTCACCAACGTTCGGGTCTTACTACTCACGTGTGTGTTTCCCAATGATGTTACGAATTTACCAGACTGACTTAACTAACCTAGTTAAGTTTGTTTTAACCAATGTTTCGCTAAGGTAGACTTATGAAATGTTTTGCTGAAAATGCCGGGTGTCACAATTAAACATACACACACTATCACATGGTGTTTCTTTTGGTCCCTCAAGTATGATAAACTTATACTAGTGGCTGCAACTAGATTGATTGATCTTATAGATTTCGTTGTAATTCAATTACACATTTTATTAAGTCTTATTCTTCCATGGCTCGGTTTTTGACCATGTTAGTCTTGATCCCCACGGTTACTAGATTATTAAACACAAGGTGTACTTTCAAGATAGTTAATATTCGGGGTGTTACAACATATAACTAGATTATATCCCGAATGCTTTCCGGGATAGATAAATTTAATATGAAGTGATAAAATATGTGTTATGATGTAAAATAGAAATTAATGTACTATAATATGAGAAATCAACCATTTTAATTATGTGGATAAAAATAAAAATGTATATTAAAATAAAGATGTATGTTTGAAAATTTGGATGAGGAGCAGAGCTAGAAACAACCATTGCAGGGCGTGACTGAGGTGATGGTCTTGAATGTATGACTGCTTTTTTTTAGAATGAATGATTTTAACCTATGCTGCTCTTGATGAAAATAAAATTCTTAGTTTGAACCAATCTGTTATCATCATGTCCCGACAATTATTAAATACCATTAATTAATATTGAATAACATATATTCGATTACACCGTAATAATTATTCTCTAATAATTATTATATCATTCAACACTTTAAAAAATCCAAATGATTAATCTGTTTAATCAATCCATTGCCAATCTATTGTTTCTCTCAACAATCAACACCGATTATTCATAATAATCTATTGAATAAATATTACACTAAATATTTATTTCTCAATCGAAGTTATTTGTGATTAATAATATTTAACAACTAAATATTATTTATATGTTCATAGTCCAAAGTGCAACTCTTTGGATCTTACTTTGATAGTCACATTATTAATCGATATTTGGACACTATTTCCAACACACTCTTCACTTAGACAAGTAACAATTACTTGATATAATGCATGACAGAGTTTGGCGTCTAGCTACACCGCCCTGTCCCTATCAAAGTATGATGATTTATGTTCGTCAACTATACCTTCTCTGTTATGAGTAAAGCTTTACTGAATAAGCATATAGTCGTAGTGATAACATTATCATTTATCGTTTATGTTCCAAGAACTTTTCAATCATGATACATTGATCTGTTTCATTCTCGTATTGTTTAACCATTTTTATCTTGTACCGAATTCAAGTGGTAATGGCAAACTGCCGCTAGTTTGAGTATAGTTATACATTTCACACAAGTCTTATCCTCGAGGGCACTAGAACGTTTAACTTCTTTGTAAAGAAGAAAGAATCCCTTAGACAACATAAAACTCCCACTTAGCTTTAGGATTATCCACAACCTAGCACCTTTATTGCTATCCTGTCATGGCATAGCGTTTAGTGAGACCAATGAGCAACCTTAGGCCAATAGAGCTTCTAATATGATTCTAAGGTCTTAGGATAAAAGATCATATCAATTTCAAAGCTTCTTTATGACTATGATCCATGAAGAAAGATTTGAAGCGAGTTACGTCCAATATTCATTCTGTAATGAATACCTATGAATCCTGGATCTCAACTATTTGAGACTTTCAACACCTATGAACATCCAGTCGCTCATAATAGTCTTGGTTCAAATTGATTCCCATGAGTTTGTTCGACCACAAACATTTAGAATACTTTATTCAAGAATACTTTAACCATACTAAAATGTTGGACTGGAAATCATTGTTTGTGAGGCATCTAACCGTTAGATCCAAACAAGTGTCATAATATTTGCATCATTTCTCAACAAGCATATTGTGTGATATCTCACACAATAAGCAACATTGATCTTCATTTGCTTAATCAAGATTCGATTCCTTAGTTTCTACTCTTAGAAACATTTAAATTGAGGTATCAGATTTGTCTCTACAACACCTTGATCTATATTTTTTTCCTCATCAAGATTTTATCCCTTAATTTCTACTCTAGAAATGATAATCATATATTGGGCAAGATTCATATCTCAATATATTGGTTAGGCTACCAAACTCTTGGTACTTTCACGATGTCTTTAAATGAACATTTTCATTTGTATTATGCATTGTCACACCCTCAAATTCCCACAAGCGGAGTTCTACCGCGAGGCGTGCGACACACCAGGATCCAAGTCAACGGTCACAATAAACGACATCTAAATGTAAAAACACACGTAAATAAAATCATGCATAAGATTTAAAAACCATCATTTGAAAGCGCGGAAGCGTTTAAGTTTACAAAAGTCAAAAGTAAGTGGAAACATAAGTTTAAGAGTTTAACATCCTGAAGAAAACATGCATAATGATCCTAGACGCGAGTACGACTCCAGTGCGACTCCATGCGCCTAGATGACAGCTGCTACCTTAGCGACCTGAGAAAACATGCTAAAAACGTCAGTATGAAAATACTGGTGAGTCCACAGGTTTTCAAGTAAAACGTTTTCATGAGTTTGAACTTTGATAAACCTTTACCAATGTTGAAGCTAGGATACACGAATACCTGAGTTCACAATGTATGAGTACATGGTTACACGACTACACGGATGCACGAATACACGATTACACGGATACACGATCTCACGAATGCACGAATACACGGATACACTATTTCACGAATGCACGAACACACGAATACACGTTTGCATGAATACACTAAACTACCGTCATCCCCGTTTCCCGTTATGCGTCACTGAATGTTCACAGTTTAATCCAAAACTTAAAAGAGTTGTTTAATATGCAAAACACTTTTGTATAAGCAAATCACGTTTGTGTGTAAGTTTTTAAGAACACAAGTGTGAAGCATGTTTCTCCCCCGAAAACCAAAACAGATAAAAGTGGGGCCGTGAACTCACCTTAGGTTGCGTCTTCCGTTAATAAGTAAACCGTTTATGTGATATGAGTAAACCGTTTGTATGATATGATAGCCCCAACTAGTGGCGACCTATCATAAGATATGTGTCAAGTTAGACTAATAACCAGAAGGCTAACTAGTCCCTGATTGTCCAGACCATGACTAAGTATGTTTTGAAAACATGTTTGACTGCTACTTTGACCACACATACAAGACCCGACATCCCATTGGTGACCCGACGACTCACGCGTTAGATAAGAATGAGAAATCATGCAATCATAAGCAAACGTGCACTTAATACGCTTAATAGTTCACTGAAGTCAACATATAGTTCATATATCGCACATACGAGCCCACACGTGTATTGCCGGGTTATCGGACATCCCACGGGGTTCCTAGCATGTTCTTAGGTGTCATTTCGTGTTCGGGATGTCAAACTATGCTTAAATCAGCTAATCATGCCATTAGGAAAGTCAACTAGCCATTAGGAAGAGTCAACTAGCCATTAGGAAAAGTCAACTAGCCATTAGGAAAAGTCAACTAGCCATTAGGAGGCTAATTGCCTGACACAGCAGGCGATTAGGGCCTACTCGCCCCTAATCTTTCCTACTCGCCCCCTGCATCAGGCGATTAGGATTCCTAATCGCCCCCTGCAGGGCTGTGCCACTTTTTCGCGCGTTTAACCCTCCAGATCAGATCCGAAACATGTGTAAACACCCAATATCAATCCTAACACATTAACAAACATATTTCAAGCAAAACCCCTAAGTTATCATCATTCTAACAGTTCCGAATGCGAGCGTTTTTCCCAAAATAGCATATTCATCATGTAAACATCACATCATCATGTAAAACTTACCCTAAATAGCAAATACTCAGATTTCATCACATAACAACGTTGTCCAATCCTTTCCTATTGTTCTAGCATCATCCTAGAGCAAACCCTAATCCTCTAGAATCATCAAAACATATTAAATCACACTAAGTCTCCCAAAATCACCCAAACGGGTCAAAATATCAAATATCATCAAAACACCACTATATGCTCCCAAATTCATAGACAATCATCCTAATGATTCATTTAAGTCAGAAACATATCAAACACATGGAAACAAACACGTTTTAATATCAAAAATCTCATATTTGCATGATAACATAACATAGAACAAGCATGAAGGTGTGGGTTTGTTTATAATCTGTTTTTAACAAGTTTTCAAAGACACAAATACTTAGAAACCTGGTCTGGACCTCTAGGGAGTAAAACTTTATCATTAACAAGGTTTAAGAAGATGAACAAACCATAGATTTTAGCAAAGATTGGTGTAAGATCTTGTAAAGGTGGTTTCTTGATCAAAAACGTGTTACAGAGGTTGGGTATAGTGTGTAATGGCTTTGGGGTGTGCTAGGGTTTCTAAAATGATGTTTTGCAACACAAGGGTGGTATTTATAGGCGTTTCTAGTCGTCAGGGCTGCAACAGGCGATTAGGGATTAGCAGCACACGATTAGGCCACACGGATAGGCCTAATCGCCCCCTTTTACACACGAGTAGCCCCCTACTCGCCCCCTGATACACACGAGTAGCCCCGTACTCGCCCCCTGCAGCTTACTTCCTATTTTTGGCGCGTTAAACACTATTTTAACATACGTTAACACGTTTTCACATACCGACAAGTCACATAATGATTATAAACACATAATACATGTAAACAAACACGTTCACACTCGTTCACCAATTCCCGGGACTCGAGACTTGCGTGTTTTAAAACCCCAATGATGTACGACTCGACTGACCCTGTCATGTGTAATGTATGCGCGACTCGCTAAGGTAGACTTACTAAGTTTTCAAAAAGTTAGTTAACGGAGTTTGCCGGGTGTCACATGCATAACATCCATACTATAACCGCCATACACCTTGGTCTTTACGATGTTATAAATGAACTCTTTCATTTACCGTTAACATATTGTCATAGTAACCAATGACTATTTGGATTTTATGTGATGTTTCATAAATGAACTCTTTCATTTTATGTCATGCACGTTTTACCCTTCTTATTTAGAAGCTTATTGTAATAAATGGTTTGAACATTCCTTTCAATCCATATTAGAGATCTCTATCTCATACATATTGTATCTCAGTACAATATCTTGTAGTTTGTTAGAACTTCCTCAATCCTAAACTCAATCATACTTTTGACTCTTCAAAAGTCACTTATTTTATTATCTCTATAATAAAATGTCATCTCTATTTAACACCTTAAAGAGTATTCAAATATTGATCAATTTCTCATATAATAGTCTAGCTGTGATTCTGTTATCATATTTTACCACCAAATAAGACTTACGCATATTTAATGTAGGATTTGAATACATCACAATTCATATCCTAACTGTGACTACATGTCACATCCTGAATCATCACTATGAACCATATGTCTCGAATCATCAGTTATAGATTAATTAATCATTTACTATTAAATTATTATTGATCTGATTTAATTTGAGTATAACTATCCTTTTAATGGTACTTCTTTTGTATATCATAAAGCTCCCACTTGCCTTGACATAATTATCATATATATGGTTGGTGTCCATATAATCATAGATCTCTATCTTTGATTAATGTCACACCCTCAAATTCCACATGCGGGTTTTATCGCGAGGCGCGTGACACACCAGGATCCAAGTCAACGGTCATAATAAACGACAACTATATGATATGAAAACAACGTAAACCATTCATTAAGTTTCAAAATGTAACCACAACAGCGGAAGCATAAAATGTTATTACATCCCAAAAAGTAAAAGTAAAAGTTAAAAGTCTGATAATGTTCAAAACCATGCAAGTGAATCCTAGACGCCATGAGACTCTGTGCGCCTAACGACTGCTGCTACCTTAGCGACCTGAGAAAAACATGCTAAAAATGTCAACACATAATGCCGGTGAGTTCACAGGTTTTTATGAAAAACAACTCCAAAAGTTCCAAATAACACTCCTGACCAAACCAGGCCATATATATAGTAACCAGATGAATACCGGTCATTACTACGATTGGAAAACCATTACTGGACACGAATACATGAATACAAGAATACATGAATACACATGCCCGAATACACGAATACAAGAATACCTGAAGAGACAACATGCACCCGTCTGACCTCCAGTTGACGAGTGGGGCCGGTGTTGGGTCTGCTGACCTAGAGAAGAACAGATGATTGGAAATCCAAAATATACTACACTTCTAAATACCAATAAAACAGTATTTTGATACAAGAATCCTCCCAAAGACTGGTGACACTAACTGCTGTTACCAAACAACTGCTGGACAAAACTGCTGCTGTTGAAGAAACCATTGATGGACAAAGTGCTGATAAGGATACAAGGCAAAGTGCTGATAAAGATACAAGGTCTGTTGGAGCCAATAGCACTTAGGCTCCAACAGATGATTTAGGCCAACAGAGTTTCACTCATCAGCTGTTTAGTCATCAGAGGTTTAGGCAATGTAACAGTGTTTGTATTAGCAGATGTTTTATTTTGTTATTATGGTTAGATGTCACTGTCTAGGTGATGTCAGTCTTAGGTCATCAGAGCATTCGTTTGTCTATAAATAGAACAGTGCATGTACTGTTCTATTGGTCACTCTTACATTCTCTTACACAAACAAAGTTTTGAGTGATCAGGCTGAGGGGGAGAATTGTAATCATATACTTGAATCTGTGTTGACTAATGCAAAGTATTTGATAAAAACAATTGTTCCATTTGTTATGATTTATAGTTTATAATTCCGTTGCAGTTTCCATTATTGTTCATTCATTACTGTTTCGTTACTTAAACATTCATAACAAATCAAACTCAAATCCTAACAATTGGTATCAGAGCTTGGTCAATTAAATTCGATCTAATCAATAAATTTAATATAAATAGATCAGCTCAAATTTATTGATATCACTTTGTGTGTTGATTGAAAACAGAGTACAAGTTTATTTACGTTCAAAGTTTTTTAAACACACTTTGTTTTACAAACAATCAGAGAATGGCTTCAATCAATCATGATCCACACAACACTGGCATGAGAAACAAGGCATCGATGCTTGTCAGATCTAAATACAATATCTGGCACCGTCGGATGAGCCTTGTTCTAGCTCAACAAAACACTGGGTGTTGGAAGTCGGTTATCTTCGGACTGCATGTTTTGATGGTGCCAAGTACCGAAGATCCCAAGGTTCAAGTACCTAAGAGCATCATAAACTACTCCGAGCAAGATTTTCAGAAAATTGAGTTAGATGCCAAAGCCTTTAGTATTCTGGCCATGGCTCTACCAAATGATATCTATGCTGGGCTGTTACACTGTAACAGTGCAAAGGAGTTGTGGTATGCTCTGAAAGAACAATTCGATGGGACTAAGGATGTTATTGAAAACAACCGGGAAATATTGAATCAACAATATGAAACATTCAATCATGTGAAGGGAGAGTCATTTGTCATAGTGTTCATAGACGACATTCTGATCTATTCCAAGAGTAGGGAAGAGCACGAGCAACACCTACGACTGATCTTGGAACTTCTGAAAAGTGAGCAGTTATATGCAAAATTCTCCAAGTGTGACTTCTGGATTCGTGAGGTCCAATTCTTGGGTCATGTGGTGAACGAGGCAGGAATACAGGTCGATCCCGTTAAGATTGACGCGATTAAAAGATGGGAGGCTCCTAAGACTCCCACGGAGATCCGACAATTCCTTGGCCTTGCAGGTTATTATCGCAGATTCATTCAGGGATTCTCAAAAATCGCCCAACCCCTCACTGCTTTGACACAGAAGGGGATTACTTACAAATGGGGAGATGCCCAAGAAACTGCTTTTCAGTTACTAAAGACTAAACTTTGCAGTGCTCCAATATTATCACTACCTGAGGGTACGGAGGACTTTGTGGTGTACTGTGATGCATCTATCCAAGGTCTAGGGTGTGTTTTGATGCAACGCGAGAAGGTGATAGCTTATGCTTCACGACAACTAAAAGTTCATGAGAAGAATTATCCCACTCACGACTTGGAACTGGGAGCGGTTGTCTTCGCTCTCAAAATTTGGAGGCACTACCTCTACGGGACAAAGTGCACAATCTTCACAGATCATAAGAGTCTTCAGCACATATTTGATCAGAAGGTGCTAAACATACGACAACGACGATGGGTCGAACTCTTGAATGATTATGACTGTGCTATCAAATACCACCCAGGGAAAGCTAACGTAGTAGCTGATGCCCTGAGCCGTAAGGAAACGAAACCCAAACGTGTGCGAGCCTTACAACTTACCATACACTCTAATCTGCCTGATAAAATACGTGAAGCCCAAGGCGAGGCCTTGAAAAAGGAAAACATCGGGTTGGAAACATTGCATGGTGCTGACAAACACCTGGAACTGAAGTCGGATGGTCTTCAGTACTTTATGGATCGAGTCTGGATTCCACGTTCTGGGGATCTTAGACAACTAGTTCTCGATGAGGCTCACACATCTCGTTATTCGGTACATCCCGGTTCGGACAAAATGTATCAGGACCTCAAAACTCTCCACTGGTGGCCAAACATGAAAGCAGAGATAGCTACTTATGTTAGTAAGTGCTTGACCTGTGCCAAGGTTAAGATTGAGTATCAAAAACCTTCGGGCTTACTCCAGCAACCAGAAATCCCTATGTGGAAATGGGACGGAATTTCTATGGATTTCATTACAAAACTCCCTAAAACGCCAAGTGGGCATGACAAGATTTGGGTCATCGTTGATCGGTTGACCAAATCGGCACACTTCCTTGCCATCAAGGACACTGATAAACTGGAGAAGCTGGCCAATCTTTATATCAAAGAAGTTGTTTCTAGGCACGGGGTGCCTACTTCCATCATATCTGATCGCGACGCGCGATTTACATCCCATTTCTGGAAAACTCTCCACGATGCTTTGGGGACTCGTTTAGACATGAGCACAGCCTACCACCCTCAGACGGATGGACAGAGCGAACGTACCATCCAAACATTAGAAGATCTGCTACGAGCGTGTGTGGTGGACTTTGGAAACAATTGGGACAAGCACTTGCCACTGCTTGAATTTTCTTATAACAATAGTTACCACACTTCGATTCACTGTGCGCCCTTTGAGGCGCTTTATGGACGCAAGTGTAGGTCTCCCATCTGTTGGACAGAAGTTGGGGATAGCCAACTGACAGGTCCCGAACTGGTGCATGAAACTTCTGAAAAGATAGTGCAAATCAGAAACAGGATGGCTGCTGCTCGTGATCGACAGAAAAGCTACGCTGATAAGCGTAGGAAACCATTGGAATTCCAGGTAGGGGACAGGGTGTTACTGAAGGTGTCACCATGGAAGGGTGTGATACGCTTCGGCAAACGGGGAAAACTGAACCCACGATACATTGGGCCATTTGAGATTGTCAAAAGGGTTGGTCCAGTAGCTTATGAATTAAACCTGCCCGAGGAACTCAATGGAGTACACAATGTATTTCATGTATCGAATCTGAAGAAGTGCCTGTCAGATTCGACATTAGCAGTGCCACTGGAGGAGATCCAGGTGGACGAACAACTTCGGTTCGTGGAAGAACCCGTGGAAATTCTTGAGCAGGGCGCCAAGAAACTCAGAAAAAGCACCATACCTATTGTGAAGGTGCGGTGGAATTCCCGTCTAGGACCGGAATACACGTGGCAACGCAGGGATCAGATGCGACTCAAATACCCACATCTCTTTACCGAACCTGAAATCGTACATAGATCGAACACGGAACATAAAGCAGCTCTTTCAAAGTGAATTTCGGGGCGAAATTCCTTTCAACTTGGGGATGATGTGACATCCGGGAACCAAGCACACCTTTTTATAGCTGGCTTTATTGTTTACTTGCTGAATTTCGGGACGAAATTCTTTTCAACTTGGGGATGATGTGACACCCCGCATTTTCAGGTTAATACTTTCACTGAACTCTAGTTAACTTACATGATATATTTTAGTTAACTTACGTTTGTGCATGGGTAGATACTTAACTAGGGTTAGTTAAGTAGGCCTAACACATGTTAGAGGTTATTAACATGTGTGTTAAATAGGATAAGTATTGTTTAACACACACATGAGTCCTGTATCCCGAACGTTGGTGAATTATGTGACCTGTATAATCATAATATGTGCAATTATATGGTGATGGATGCGAAGTGCCTGCTTGTATGAATTACGTGAATTATGTGAATTATCACTTGACTAACGATTAATATGTAGACCATGCAAGTTACGTACACGTCATGACTAATATCTTATGTAATAATAAAAACAATGGTTTTTATACAATTTAGAGGGATTATTATTATTGGGTCCGGTATTGGGCTAGTTTAGTCTTAACGGGTTAAGATATTGTGCAAGAGGGGCCCTAATACCCAACTACTTGGGGAACAAGCAACATTATCCTATAATTATAGTTCAAAAAAATAAAAATAAAAACCTTAACCCACTATATTGTTTGCGCCGTGAGCTTTCCCCAACCCCACACCCTTCACTTTTCAATCAATCAACTAATCTCACACCTAGTCAAGCTAGTTCGGGTTTGATCTCAAGGCTCTAGGGAGTTTTAGCACCACAAGGTATGCGATTTATATGTTCTTGGATAGATTATGTTAATTGAAAAACTTTAAAAACTCTAAAAACCTTATACATACAATCGCATATATATATGTATGAGTTCTTGATTGTTCTTGATGATTTAATGTTAATGGTTGTTGTTAGTTGCCATGATTAGGGTTTTTGCATGATAATATATGTGTTTAATCATGAGAGTATGGATTATGCATGTGATAGAGATTTTTGAGTATGATTAGGGTTTGTAAATAACTTGGGATGCAAGTTTTAAATTCTGGCAGATTCGTTTGTATGTTTTGTAGGGGCTGTAACGGTTTGGTAACTTGATAGTTTTGATGATTTCTTTGCATGATTGTGTTGTATATAGTCTTAGCTTTTCATAATGGGCAAACCCATCAGATTTGGACGTCGGTTGAGTCATTTTTGGAATTTTAATTGATTAGGGGTCATAACAGATTTTCGGAATTGAAATTTGGGTCAACTTTAAATGGTGATAACTAGAGATTTACAAAGAATTAAGCTATGAAATGTTTACAGTAGGTCAATATTGGAAAAACACAACTTTTCCAAGTGGATTCATCCCGTTTGGATGAATACACAAGTTTTGGGAATTTTTCTACTAAACTGACCTGTTGTGGAAATTTTCTGGACATAGCTGTGTTGTACGAATTTTCATAATTTTTGTGTGTGGTTTTAAGACAAAATAAAAATAGGGGTTTACAACCAAACCCCCATGAACACTCAGTAAAAATTTGGGGTTTTAATTCATTCGTTAAGTGGGTTAAACGATGCGTCTTTCACAGTGCACAATCTGTCCTGGAAACGCAGATTGTGTATGAAGTCTTTATGTGATAATTTGAAGTTGTTTATGGTATGCGATTGACATGTAATTGTGTAGAAACTTGCATGAGATGTGTTTGATGTGTTAAACTTATAATAGTCACCATGATCACCAACGGGATACGTAGGACATACTTGTGCATGTAGAGTCACTAGGTGTCACTACACGATTTTGAAACTTTTAAGAATCGAATAAACGTGCTATGTGGTATATTGGTTATGCAAGTGTACTCACATAGTGACACATATAATAGGGAGTCGGTAGCGAGTCTCTATTACTTTGAAGTTTGGATATTTTTGCTTGCAACCTAAGGTGAGTTTCAGTACTTTTTCTCAAAGCATGCGTATCGGGTTGAGACTACATTGGTAACGTTTTCTAGTCTGTCTTGAGACTACTTTCTTTTACACATCCCGGATTTTGGGGTGCATGGTTCACGGGGTGAATCTACTTTTACTAATTCATATTTATGTCCTTGATGAACTAAACCAAACATATCTTTTAAGTCCTTCAAAATACCGAATCAATTGCCGGTTGGGCAAGCGGGTTAATTAGTTGATAGCGCTATTAGGTCTAACAAACCTCACATCGTGCTGGGAGCACGGGTGTGAACTATTAGCTTCAAACATAATATCATTGTCGATGGACAATGATGCAAGGCATCCTTATCCCGGTTATGGGAACTTGTTCATTAGTAGTTCGGTCTTCGCCGGTTTTAGTTATCATGAGTGGGCTAGCTACCCCTGACATTTGAATTAACTATTGTTTACAGGGTCTGAGAGGCCAACGTTGTACACTTGACTTTTGGGGTTTTGAGAACCTACACTTTTATTTACATCGCCTACTTATATTGTGAACTCACCGACTTTATGTTGACACATTTTAGCATGCTTTGCAGGTCCTTAGGTACGGAGCACGTTATAGGGCATGCATCATTTGAGTCTTGGGTCATGAACATTTATTATTTCGTACTTTTAAACTTTGGTTTTGGGCGCGTTGTTTTGCGCAGACTTTTGCAATTGTTTTACTTTGTTTACGCTTCCGCATTACTTTAAATTGCTTGGTTAAACTTTGAAACTTTTTCTTTAAAACGAACTAAATGGTTTGGGCATTTAGAGTCGTTCATGATACTTATGGCTATGGATCATGGTTTGTCATGCGCCTCGCGGTAAAACTCCGCAGTGGAAATTTGAGGGTGTGACATCATTAACTCAAAAAATTGAGAGGTTTAATTGTTTAATTAGTGAAGTAATACTGGTGGGTCTAACTTACCCAAAATTAACATTGAACCATAGGTTTCTTAGATCACTACCGGACAAATGGGACACTATAGCAATTGTTATGAGAAACTCAATTGGATTTAAGGACTTATCTCTGACCCAGCTTCATGGTAAGCTCTTGACTTATGAGAGAGAGCTTAACCAGAAAAAGAAGCTTCAGGATTCTGGAAAAGTCTCTGATGATTATGTGTTTGGGAATACAACACTTTTGGGTCAGGATGAGGTGCCTGGTAGTAGTAAGGATCAGGGTTATGATCATTACCTATTCAAACCAAAGGCCTGAGACAAACACTTATCAGTTTTCCCAAAATACCCCTGGACCAAGTGTGCAAAACACTGCTCATTTTGCACATTCCTCATCCACTGTTCCTGTCCATTATGTCCAAACCACTGTTCCCCAGATTCATTATGTTCAAACCCCTGTTGCTCAGGCTCAAATGCCAATAACTGCTACTCCACCCTCTGCCCCTGCAGAGACCAGTCAACAAAGTCAATAGTGTTTTTTTACATAAGGCATTGTTGATTGGAGGAGCTTACTAGATGAGTTAACAGATGAAAACATTGCTCTAGTTGCCAAATCTGAAAATGAACCAGGAAATTTCTGCTTCATGGCATTAGAGACAATTGTTGAGGAAGTTGAATCTGAGGAAGTGGTTTTTAAGTCTGAAAATGTGACTAATTGTAGATGCGTTTTGCGACTAATGATTAGATGGTTAACATGTGTTAGAAGTGGGCTGAGGGGCGAAGGAAGATAATATGGGCGAAGGTGAAATTACAAGTGGGCGAAGGTAGAAGATCAATGGACGAATCTGGAACTGGATAACACAAGAAGACACATTCGACCACTGGAAGTGGGCGAATGTGGAAAAGACCCACGTTCGACCAGTTGAAAGGGGCGAACGTGCAGGTCTTATATATAGATTTTGTGATTTTGTAAGTTTAAGCAAGTCATTTAGTGTGTGTGTTTTTGAGGTGTGTTCCAGAGAGGTCTGAGAGAGTTTATGTGTGTGCTAGATTAACTGTAATTGAGTTGTAATCAAGTATTTGAAAGAGTTAATCTATGAAAAGCTTTGAAAATGACTTTGATTGTGTTTTGATTTGAGTTTACATCAGTTTGTTCTAAGCTAGGGTTTCCGCACCTGGTTTAGTAACTTGTATGATCATATAATCCTGTTTTCGTGTCAAATCACATCCTCTACAAAGTGGTATCAGAGCGTAGAGGATCATACAACAACAAATTGATAAACTCAGTGCTGATTTGGACATTATTTTCATCAATTCACATCTGTTTTTCACATAAAAATGGTTTTTGAGTGTTTTTGAAAGAATTAGAGTTGATTTTGTGGATAAAATTCAAAATTCCAAGTATTAAAGTTGTTCCAAATCATCTCCGAAGCAAAACCTAATCAAGATCATTCAAATTCACAAACTTTTGAAAATCAGAGATCAAAATAACCGTTTTTCAAAGTGTAACCGTTTTTCAAAAGTCAGAATGGGCGAACCTGGACATTAGTGGTCGAAGGTGTGAGTTTTTGGTCGAAGGAGAGTGTTTTTCTGGGCGAACCTAGCATATTGTGGGCGAACCTAGAATTTTTCAGTTGAATTTTTTACATTCGGGTATCATTTTTCACATTCGGCTGATCGGGGGTACGAACGTAGAACCAAAACGGGCGAACCTGGAGTAGAATTGGGCGAACGTGGAAAGTGTTAGTGTGTTTTTACTTTCTGGTGAGATTTTTCATTCGGGTGAGTGTTTCTGGGCGAACCTACTTCAAAAAGGGACGAACCTGAAGCTTTACTGGGCGAACCTAGAGCTAGTTTTTGAAAATTTTTCTAAGTGTTGAATTTCTCGAAGTTCGTGATCATGTGGCATTTTCAGACTCCGACACCAGCAACTACACAACCACAACAGCAGGTGATGGACCCATGGACAGTGGCAGCACAGAAGACGAGCACACAGTCTTCGCAGCCGGTTAACTACATGACTCAAAGTGCACCTCCAGCATCACAGTCTGACTACTGGGGAGTAGCAGCAGCGGTGGTAAACACTCAAACTACAAATGCTATTTCCACACTGATTAATGATTTGTCTTCAGGTAGCGGGAATCGGCCACCGAAGCTTATGGAGATTCAAGAATATAATCAGTGGCAGAAAAAGTTCAAGATACATTTGGAAGGCATGGGAGTGGAAGGTGCTGAAGCATGGAACATGATTGCTAAAGGTTACACACCACCAGTTTTGGAGAACACAGGTGAACCAGTGCCATTGGAGAGCATGGCTGAGGATGAGAAAAAGAAGTTTGCTGTGGAAAAGAAGGCATTTTCCCAATTGACACAGGCAATCACAAATGATCTTTTGCATCAGTTTGGGACTTGCACAACTTCTAAGGCACTATGGGATATGCTTAAAAGGAAGCATGATGGAAATGAGAAGACTAGAAGTTTGAGGACGGAAGAACTTATTAAGGAGTTTGAGAATTTTTCTTATGTTGGAAATGAAACTTTGAAAGAACTAACTCCTAGATATAATCATTTGTTATCTGAATTGTCTAGCTATGGTATACAGATTCCTATGGCAAAGCAGGTGGACAAGTTTGCAGATGCATTACCACCAAACTGGGATCAGCATGTGGAAGTCCTGAAGGAGAAGGATGCTTATCAATATTGGTCTATTCAGGAGTTCATTGAGAAGCTGGAAAACAAAGAATTGGAAGAGAAGAGGAAGGCTAGGAGAGCACAGATTCCTCAGAATCCAAACTTATACTTTGGAGGATCTTCAGTTCCAGCGAGTACAAGCTCAGGAGGGCTAGTTACACCACATGTTGCATGTATATCCAATGTTGTGGAATCACCTACCATTAACTACCATCAACAAACTTCATCTTTATCACAACCACCACCACAAGTTCCATACAACTATTCATACATTCCACCATTCTCCCCAAAGCAACAAGCAGCTTTCTACACTGCTAGTCAATCTCAACAACAACCAATGAACCAACCTAATCAACAAACGGTGGTTTTGGAAACATCTAATCTTGGAAATGTGACAGTTGAAGTTGCTCAGCAACACATTGCATTAGTTTCTGCTATGGTCTCATCCTACAATGGATTAGTTGCTTGTCAAATTGGGAATAACAACTTGACCAATGAAGACTATGCACAAATTGACAAGGAGGAGATGGAACTCATTGATATTCAATGGGCCTTTGCAAGCATAATGCGAAGAGCAACGGAGTTTATCGAGAAGACAGGAAGAACAGACTTGGGAACTTCTCCTAACACAACCTACGGGTTCAATAAGGAGAAAGTGACTTGTTTTAACTGTGGAGGGAAAGGTCACTTTAAAAGAGAATGCAATCAGCCACCAAAACAAGGCAATAGAAACCCATTCAATGCCAGCTATCAGAACCGCCAACAACAAAACCAAAACCAAGTTTCTTACCAAAACAACAACAACTACCAAAATCGTCAAAACAACTTTAATAACAACCAAAATAGACAACCAAACACACCAAACCAGACACAAAACCAAACACCAAACAATTCTAACCGAACAGTCATACCAATAACTACACCAAATGAACAACAACAGAATACCAATCAAGCATTGGTTACTCAACAAGATGAGAGGTTTGACTGGTCGAGTATGCAGATAGGTGTTGAAGAAATTACTACTGGTGGCAATGTGGCTTGTGTTGCATATCAGGTTGATATTGAAGATTCAGTAATGGTGGAAGAGAAGGTAGAAACTGAGGTTGAAAGTGTTGAGTCTGAGGCTGAGATGGATGTGGAAACTGAACCTGTTAAGGTTAATGCTGAGGTTGATGTTGAAGTTCAAACTGAAGAGACAAATTCTGGAGTTGTGATTGATACTGTTTCTGATATTCCTGAGGAGTGTGAATCGATTTATTCTGATTCAGACAGTGAATCGGATACGGAAGCAAGTGTTAATTCTCTAGATGAAGATATCGATCAGTTGCTTGCTGAAGCGGATTTTTTGATGACAAGGAAGTCGTGTATTGCAGATGATGCTTTCACAAAGATTGATTATTCCAGATTCTTTGCAGGAAAGGAAGCTCATTTCGCATTAATGGCCATGACTGATCCGCCAAAACCTGTAAGTTCTGCATGTAGTACTGATAATACAAGTGAAAAATATTGTGGTACATGTGATAGATTGACTGAGGAGATTAAACAACTCCGTGTTCAACGTGATAGTGCTATCATGAACAGTCAATCTACTCGCAAAGAGTTGATTGCTTTTAACAAAGTATTAGATGGCTACAAAAAGGACATTTCCGACTTGAAAAACACTTTGTCTTTAAAACAATTGGCAATTAACAACTATATCAATGAAATTGAAAACACCAAGTTGGAAATGGCAGCCATCAAATGCTTTGCTGAGAAAGTAAACAAAAAGCTGGAAAGCTATAAGCATATTGCTTATGTGGTAGACCACATCATTGTTGATAAAACCACCAATTATCGGGCTGTACCATCTCCGGTTCTCTTTGAAAACCATAATTGTCACCAAGTGACACCGGAGAGTTCGGTAAAATCTGATTCAGCATCGGAAAATGAATCTAATACTTCAAGTATTGGTGATCCAAATTCCGATGTTAGACCGATTTTGGGAATCAATGATGAGGGTGTTACTGCTGAGAGTGTAGATTCAGACTCAGATAGTGATGATATTGGTTGTAACCAAACTGTTAATGCATGTGAAATTCCGAAAGAAAATCACATCATTACAAATGAACCAGTTTCATCATCTCAAATTGTGATTCCAATGAAAAAGATTCATTGTGAAAAGAAGTCTGAAAAGAATGTGGTGAAGAAAGATCTTAATGTGGTGAAGAAAGATCTTGAAAAGAATGATAAAAACGAACAATGTGACAAACCTGTCAAGGTGTTCTATCGGATGGAAGGATCCGATAAGATCATCTCTGACGAGGACTTTCCAATAAAAAATGCCAATTATGCTAAAATAGAAAAGATTTGGCAAGAAAGTACTATTTGGTTCCCAAAACATGAGAGAACAAATGAGATTCCACCAGCTTTATTAAAGAAGTTGTATTTGGATGTTCCTCAAGAACCAAAGGTCCATGTCACAGAGTTTGTTAGACCCAAAAACAGAGCTAATGGTTTTAATGAGCCTACTTACTCAAAAGGGCCACTCCCTGAGAGTTTAAGGAAGCAACAGTACAATGATCAATATCCTGTTAGATCATTTGCTCAACCAAATGCTCCGAATGTTTTTGAAGAGTACCGTGCGTGCTTTAAATGTGGGGAACGAGGGCATTTACTTGCTCAATGCCCATATGTAAGGCACAAGAGGCACGAGGTGGAATTGAAGAATTCTATGCGAAAACCGATTGATCATTATGTGCCACCACATAGGAGAGTTGTTCCTCAACAACCACAATCGTTTTATAATCAAAACAATTTTCAAATGAGGAACACTCGTCCAATGCACTATGATAGAAGGAATCGGATTGCTATGGAACACTCATGGAGGAAGCCTGTGGTGAACACAACAGTTGATAGGCAAAAGGTTCCACCAAAACCGATTGTCAAATCAAATGTTGGACCTAAGTCTGTTAAATCAGATAAGATTACCAAGAGAGTTACATTTGCTAACGATGTTCAGAAACCAACTGAGAACCCAAAGTCTCAGATTCGTATTTTGAAAAGGTCTGAACAATCTTGGACACCCAATGGCACTCCAGGAGCCTCAACCTCAAGGGTTAATGAGAGGAAGGAAACTGTTTTGAACAATCAGAAAAAGATTGATCAAAAAGTTGTTGAAAATGTTTGTGACAATGTTACTTTGAAACCTGATGTTCCAAGACCCAAGACTCAGGCTTGGGTCCCCCGAAAGAACTAACTGATTTACTTTTTGTGTGCAGGGAGCTTCAGCTGGCCCTATTAGCAGTCTTTGGATTGTTGATAGTGGAGCTTCAGGCCACATGACAGGGGATCTTGCGTTGCTGTTCGACGTGAAGAACATCAATGGAGGGTATGTAGCTTTCGCGGGAAATAAAGGAGGATATATCACAATGGAAGGAAGTGTGAGCAATGGGATAGTGAGTTTCGAGCGGATTTCGTATGTGAAGCAGATAGACTATAATCTGTTGAGTGTCAGTCAAATATGTGACAAACAATTTACTGTGCATTTTGATGACAAATCTTGCTATATTCTGAAACCGGGCTTTACAATTCCTAAAGAGTGGATAATGTTGAAGGCACCTCGCGTCAACAATTTATACATTCTTGATATGTCAAAGGCGATGACATCACAGGGGCAGATAACATGCTTTTTGTCCAAGGCGACAGAGAAAGAATCGATAATGTGGCACCGAAGAATGGGGCACATTCATCTGAAGAAAATGAATCAACTTGTGAGAAATGGACTTGTCGATGGAGTAAACGTGAAACATTTCCATCTGAATGACAAGTGTGTGAGTTGTAAAAAGGGGAAGCAACACAAACAGTCCCACAAAGTGAAGAAGGTTAACTCTGTTGAGATGCCACTTGAGCGACTGCACATGGATCTTTTCGGACCGGTCAAGCGCAAAAGTCATCTTGGAGAGCTTTATTGTTTAGTCGTCACTGACGATTACTCAAGATTTTCATGGGTGATGTGTTTGCAGAATAAAAGCGACACTTTTATCAATCTAAAAGTTCTGTTCACTCGATTGGAGAATCTCTACAATGTGAAGATAAAGAGAATTCGGAGTGACAATGGGACGGAGTTCAAAAATGCCAAGATGGACGAACTTTGTGAAAACAAAGGAATACATCATGAATATTCGGCTCCGTACACCCCTCAACAGAACGGTGTTGCTGAACGAAAGAATAGGACTCTAATTGAAGCGGCTAGAACAATGCTTGCTGATTCAAATCTTCCAGTAATGTTCTGGAACGAGGCGATTTATGCAGCAAATTACACATTAAATCGGGTTCTAACAGTGAAGAAGTTTGGTAAAACATCTTATGAGCTGTTACACCGAAGAAAGCCGAACTTAGAGTATCTAGAACCTTTTGGGGCGCCATGTACTATGTTGAATCCAAGCGAGAAGTTTAGTCCTAAAGCCGAGGAGGGTTATTTTGTTGGATATGCAACCCCGCTCAAACGGGTTTACAACAAGCGAACTCGTCGTGTGGAAGACTGGGCTAACGTGGAAGTTCAACGATATACTCAAAATATTCAAGGCACGGGTCCTGATTGGATGTTTGATTACAAAGATTTCTTTGAATCATTCAATCTAGATAGCTTGGTTGAAGAAGCTGTTATTCGATTACTTTACGAGTGTGAAAATGCAACAACTTCACCGTTGGTGCGTCCGATCACCGTGAACCCCCTACCAGCTTCTAATGATACCAATGCTCCTAGACAAGAGGAAGAAGTATTTCAAGAGGCTTCCACTTCATTAGACACTTCAGAATCTGAAGATGAACAATTTGAAGAAGCTATTCTTGATCAAGCTGAAGAACCAGAGGCACCGCCAGTGAACCCAACTCCAACTTCAGATGTGGCTTCATCATCAAATACGGGTCATGATCTGGATGCTGTAGAGAACTTGACTGTTCAGACGGGAGTGCAAGTACCTGATTATCCGGAATCTCGGATTCATCGTATTCACCCGCCGGAGCAAGTTATCGGTGATCCTGGAAGTAGTGTTATGACCAGAGGGCAGCTTAAAAGCGTTAATTCGCCAGAGAGTTTTGGTGCTTTAGCTTTATATGCCAAAATTCAACAATCTGGTAGTCAAAATGATTGGTCGTTTGCGTGTTATGTGTCGCAGGTAGAGCCAAGGATATACAAGGACGCTTTGAAGGATGATGCCTGGGTGGAAGCTATGCAGGAGGAGTTATTACAATTCCAGAAATTGGGAGTTTGGACGCTCACGGATTTGCCGCCGGATAGGAAGAAGATTGGCACCAAATGGGTGTTTAAGTGTAAGAATGATGATCGTGGGATAATTGTTCGTAACAAAGCCAGATTGGTCGTGCAGGGTTTCCATCAAATCGAAGGGATTGATTATAACGAAATCTATGCACCGGTAGCACGAATTGAAGCTATTCGGATGTTCCTCGCGTTTGCTTCTTATAAGAAATTCAAAGTTTATCAAATGGACGTTAAGAGCGCATTTCTGTACGGGAAAGTCAAGGAAGAGGTTTATGTCGGGCAGCCACCAGGCTTTGAGGACCCAATCCACCGGGATAAGGTCTACGTGCTAAACAAAGCTCTTTATGGCTTGCACCAGGCTCCGAGACAGTGGTACGAGGAGCTAAGTACATACCTCATCACCAAAGGATTTAAGCGCGGCCTCGTCGATTGCACCCTCTTTACGAAGAAGACGGGAGATGATTTGCTTCTAGTACAGATATACGTCGATGATATAATATTTGGTTCAACTAACGAGCTTTTATGCAGGGAGTTCGAAACTGTCATGCAGGAAAAGTTTGAAATGAGCGCAATGGGGGAGATGCAGTTTTTCCTAGGCTTGCAGGTGGACCAAAGACCCGACGGGATCTTCATTCACCAGACGAAATATGTCTCCGACATCTTGAGCTGGTTCCAGATGGAGGACTCAAAGCCAATGGATACCCCGATTCAACCCAATCACGGGATTGGAGTGGACGCTAAGGGGGAGCTGACGGATCCTTTTACATACAGAGCAATCATCGGATCTCTGATGTATTTGACGGCGTCTCGACCAGATATTATGTACGCAACGTGTCTCTGTGCCCGTTATCAATCGAAGCCGAAACAAAGTCATCTGACGGCGGTCAAGCGTATCCTTCGATATCTGAAGGGTTGTCCCTCAAAAGGACTTTGGTACCCTAATGATGATAATTTTGATTTCATATCTTTTAGTGATGCAGATTGGGGCGGCTGTGACAAAGATAGCAAATCTACTACAGCTGGTTGCCAGTTTTTCGGGAGCAGGTTAATCACCTGGCAATGCAAGAAACAGACTTCCGTAGCACAATCTACCTGTGAAGCCGAGTACATTGCAGCCTCGAGTTGCTGTTCGCAAGTACTCTGGATTCAACAACAAATGGTGGATTACGGTTTGCAGTTTCTTAAAACTCCTATTTACTGTGACAACGAAGCCGCAATTGCATTAACTAAAAATTCGGATAATCATTCTAAAGCGAAACACATCCGGATCAAATATCATTTTATCCGTGATTGTTACGGTAAGGAATTGATCGATATGATCAAAATTCATACTGACTACCAACGTGCAGATTTGTTTACTAAAGCTTTTGACCGTTCGCGCTTTGAATATCTTTTAAAAGTAAACAATATAAAGGAAAAACAGGACTAATCGGCACCTCGGTTTATCGCTTTTTAGTTTTTAGTTTTTATATTTTGCTAATTGGGAATTTCTCTTTGCTAATTGGGAATTTCTCTTTACTATCGTAATTCTCAAAGAAGTTGATGCTTTCGAGGGGATTGTTTAATCCTCAAAGAAGTTGATGCTTTCGAGTGGATTGTTTCTTCTAAAATTTGTGTTTTTGTTTTTCAGAAAATTAAAAATCCAAAAATATGTTCTTTATTTTAGGGGGAGCCATTTTTATCAGAAAAACCAAAAACATTATAAAATTCAAAAAGACCTAAAAATTAGAAAATCAAAAATGATTTCCTGGTAAACAGAGGAAATGATAGTACATCAGTGGAGATCTGACACAGGCTAAAGAATTGTATAGTATAATGAGGCGTGTGTTGACTATGTGTGATATGCTGATAGGCTTCGTAGACTAAATATTGCGTGCATTAGTGATACAAACATAACGAACTACGCGTTCGTGGCTGAACACCTCATGGGCATATGGTCTTAGTACCGTAATTTCGTTTGATAGGATTGCCAAAATCTGAGGTTTCGGGTCGTTATGTTATGGTTATCCGGGATATTCTGATAAACTTTTGTCGTATTAATTTACGGACCTAGTTTTATCAGAATATTTGCTAAAAGAGCTTAATTGCCAAAACCGGAAGTTACCGAATTGAGGAACTTTATGTTTTAATTGATCATAGATCATTATTACATCGTATTGATCATCTGATGCAAATCAGTGATTAATATCAGCCTCAACCTAGTGTATACGCACATGTTACTCTGCTGCATTCATTTGCTGACCTGTACACCTCTGTGCTATATACTTTGTAACTTTTACGGATAACTCTGGCATAATCACGCGTTACGACGAAGCTTTGTGCAATTACTTGATACGGGAGTATGTCGTGTGTGTGGGCACCACATCGTGTTAGTCTAATACACCTAACTCGTATCATTTTAAAGTATTGCGTAATTGTCTGCATGTGAGCTTACGTGGACCATAATATCAGCAATTGCCGTATCACATACTGTTTCTAATGATAATATTAAACAAAAAGATCAACGCTGTGATCAGATTTCTCAGAAAACTGATATGATCCTCTGACCGGATTTCACAAAATGTTTACTGCTTTCATTTACTTTGATGTATTTTATTTTGTTGCAATTTATTTTTATTGTCAAAAAGATACAAAATCCAAAAAGATTTTAGGTGTGTTTTGATATAAATTTCAGAAAACCCAAAATTTTTGCATTTCTGCTTTATTTTTGATAACCGGGGATGCTTGATAGTCAATTTCTGAGATTTGACACCACCATCTGGGCTTTGTATCATTCTAAAAGTGAAAATTTGTGTTTTGGAGGCTTAATGGATTGAAAAATGTTGAACGGGATTCGAATTTGTGATTTGGCAAAATTTTTCAAGTTTTCCATTTTACATTCGCCCTTAAATGGGACGAATGTGGAAGCTTTTCTACCTTCGGGTTGTTTCAAAACGGGCGAATGTGGCTTTTAACCCAAATTCACTTTCGGGTGACATAATTTTTACCTTCGTGCCATTAACTTGGGGCGAAGGTGGAAAACTTTTATGTTCGTCCAGACGAAACGGGCGAAGATGGATCTTATATATAAGCCAAAGCAGATTCGACCCTCACTTATATTTTTTCAAAATTTCTTCCAAATACCAGACCTTGTTGATTTTGATTTTCCTGCTTGTGCATTTTGTTCCTTGGTTAATTCGGATCATTTTCGTATATATATTACAGGTAATGGTGACAGTTTGAAGCCGGAATCGTTGGTTTTCTAAACCGAACCTAGGGTTTAGGGGCTTAGGGATTTTCAGGGTTCTTAATGCTTGATTTTGTTAAAAATTCATTTCATATCAGTTTTAGGGGGAGAGGTGTAACTGAATTAGGGTATTAACATTGTTTATGGCCTGATTGATTGTTTAAACATACTATAACCCTAATTCTGTATAAAAACTGATATAAAATGAGAATCAGGGACAATTGATAGTACACGAAGGCTATTCGGCCATGTTAGAATAAGTTTTAATCAAAATAAAGTGTTAAAAACAGGTTTGAAAAATTTTCAAATTTTGGGAATGAACAAGTTTTACATTCGGTCCATCGAATGGACGAATGTGAAACAGAATGGACGAAGGAACTCAAAAACGGACGAATGTATTTTTCTACTTAGAATTATTCCACATTCGGCCTGATTGATGTACATTCGACCACTTTAATCTACATTCGACCAGTATATTTTGGGCGAATGTGGAAATTTCAAAAACCTAAAATTTGTAATTTTGTCGATTTCATGTCTTGACGTTTGTTTTGATTTTATGTTTCAGATGGCTGAAGAACAAGAAAATGTAGAGATTCCTGTGGAGACTGCAGTTACTGATCCTATTCCAGAACCTGTACAAGAAGGTGAATCATCAAGCGGTAATAAATGGCCGTTTGAGAAGAATCACAACTGTTGCGCGTATCTGGGAGACGTGGAGAAGAATGTGGAGTTCACAGAGATTATCAAGTTTCTGAAGAGATGCAGAGTAGTTTATGCTTTAGCTACACCAACTATCATCTACAAGGATATAGTTGAGGATTTTTACAACAATGCCAAGTATGATTACTTTGACAATCAGACGATCATTAAGAGCAAGATTCAAGGAATGGAGATGTTTATTACTGAAGCAGATATCAGAGAAGCTCTCCAGATCAATTTTGAAACCAGTGAAGATCCAAGAGAATTATCATGGACTGAGCAGAAAGCCTGTTTCCTAAGGATGAAATACAAAGGACCGATCACTGATGGTTCTATGTACAAAGGGAAACTGGGAGTGCAGTTTAAGTATTTTGCTCATGTCATTATACATGTGTTTGGATGCGTTAGTGGAGGATACGACGTGATGAGGAAGAGTTTGAGTTCGTTAATGGTTGCGTTGACTCTCAACAAACCATTTAACGTTGCTGGGATGATTTTAGATCACATGCTGGAGATGCTGAAGGGTTTGAAGAAGAAATACTTCATGCTTTATCCTAGATTTCTGATGATGATCTTCGATCACAAATATCCAAACCTGAAGAAGGATCCAACACAGATACTTGCTATGGATCATATGAACATTAGAACCTTGGCTAGGATGAAAGGTTACAGAGGTGTGCCTGATAATGAGAGACCACCTTACAGGAGGTTGTTTGGAGCCTTAGCTAGAGAGGATTATAATGATCCAGGAAAGAACACAGCAAGGCATCCTGATAGTGATAGTGACAATGATGATCCGTTGGTATATGCTGATGCAAGTACGAAGAGGAAAAGACAAGTAGTCAATCCTGGAGCCAAAGGGAAGGGCAAAGGAAAGACTGAGCAAGGGAGTTCAAAACAACAAGCTGTGAGGAAGAAATCTACTGCAAAGAAGGGTACTAGTTTGGTAGATGAAGAGTCTGTAGATTCAGAAGAGACTGAGACTGAAGAACAGTGGGATTCGGATGCTGAAAATGTCCGGACTACCAAACAAAAGGCCACTTTGGTTGGTGAGTCTGAATCACTGAACAGATCAATTGAAGAAGCTAAGAAGAGCAAGCAGTCTGTTGGTGCTGAAGATGAAGGGCTAACTGTGAATTTGGACGAGTTGAATGAAGGTGAAACCGTAGTAGTTAACTTGCCCAAGCCGAAACACAAAACCATGGCCAAGAAAACCAGTACAAAGCAACTCAGAGAGAAAGAGTTGAGCCAACTTTTAAGAGGAAAGAGATTACCTGAAGCTGGTACGTCATCAAAACAATCTTCACCAGCCACTAAGAAACAAAAGACTGTGGAGGCAACAAAATTACCAGTGGATCAATTCAATATAGCACTGGATAATGTTCTTAACATGTTTACAAAGCCTCAGAAAGAAAAAGAAGTTGAAGTTGAGTCATCAAAGTCAATGTCCAAGTCAAAGAAAGTCACTGTGGATGACGAAGTGATGAAGCAGGTGAATAAAAAGATGGACGACATGATGAAGATGTTAGTGGCTCAACAAGCGGAAATAGCCAAGTTTAAGCAAAATGAGGAGAAAATGCTTCAGATCGTAGTAGCTTCTAAGTCTAATCAAGATGAGATAGATGAGAAGGTGAAGAAGCTAGAAGCAAAGAATAAGAAGCTTGAAGGAAAGTGCTTGAGAAACAAGAACAGGTACAAGGCGATTAAAGAAGACAATAAAGAGTTGAAGGCTGAAAACAAACGCCTTAGTGAGTTGATAGACAACCTGTACAATGTTGCACCCAAGTTGAAAGAGGGTGAGGAAGATAAAGAAAAGGAAGTTGAACAGGTTGACTTTGAACCATCTGAATCTGATAAAGAAGAGGATGAGGATGATGAGGATGAAGAATCGGAAAAGAGTGATGATGGAGATGATGATAATGATGATGATGATGATGCTGAAGGTTCGGGAAGTCAAAAGGAGGATGAGAGTAGTAGTAGTGATGATAATGATGGAGGAGATGACATTTCGAAGTTTACATTTGAAAAGAGACCACCTTCAAAGAAGAAGAAAGACACAGGTGAGTCAAGTTCAAAGAAGAAGAGTGAGAATGTTGATTCTGATGAGAGTGTGTTCTGGAATGAGAAGGTGAGGTCCTTGACTGACGATGCGAAACAAGTCTATAAGGATATGTTAGAAAGAAGAGAATGGACAATTGAGTTCACAGGTCGTTTTGCTGAAATATTCCAAACTGATGACATGCGATATGAATTGGAATATAACGATCCTGACTTGGAAGAAGGGGAAGTACCTGCATCTGTGGCAAAGGAGATCCTAGATGGGCTTGCACAGAGGGTAGGGAAAACGTTTGAAGAGTTCATTGTTGATGAGTCGATTCCGCATATTCCTGAAAAGGATATTGGAAGTCACTCTGATGACAAAGACACCCCTGAATTTGAAGAAGTTGAAATAGAGGATATCACACATGAGGAATATCCACAATACTTCAGACAAACGGATGAAGATTTGGTATTTCCTGATTTTACTGAGATTCCTAATACGTCTGCAAAAAGAAAGGCAAAGAAGAGAAGTGCTGAGTTTGTAGAGAAAGTACTTGGAGCTGATTTGCCAGAATCTTCAAATAAGTCTGATGAATTGAAGGATTATTTGAAGAAGTTAAGATTGATGGATGAAAACCGACCGAAGCCTGAAGCTCAAGGAAACTTTTATAGGTTTCACAATGCGAAGTTCAGAGGAAGAGCTCTCGGGTGGACATACTTAGGCAGGCTGAAGTGTTTAGCTGCTAAGTGGGAATCTGGAATCTTGTACTTCTATAGATTCATTGACTTGTTGACTCTACCGTATTGGGCGGTTAGAGATTTGTGTAGATTCCAAATGTCGGGTGCTTCAGTGAATAATTCACATGTCGGTTGGTGTGCAGACAAATTGGTTTGGGAAAGTAGAACTAAGTGGAACAGATTCAAACCACAATATCCCCGGAGGAAAGTTCACAGGGATATTGATCCCAGAACCAAGCTGAAACGGGTTACCTTGATTTATAAGGCACCTGAAGTGATGAGAAAGATACCTTTGATGCCTATGCCTCAACACTTCAGTGCTGACTTCATTTTCTGGTATTACGATTGGAGGAAAGCAGAAGCAGTGATCGTGTTGAGAGATGGAAAGGACAAATACAAGCATGTTCATGTATTTGATCCTATGTGGTTGATTAATTGCACCTTCGAAGACATCATCATGCTCTTTTATAATCCGATTCATCATGAGCCGAACGATGCAGATCAAGCAAAGAAATACACACAAGTTGTTGGTGTTTGCTTTGCTTATGATATTAATGCTGGTAGTAATTTGGAGGGAAAGCTTGGCAAGATGGTGAAGATGGCGAATGTGTCAAAGCCTGTGAAAAGAAAATTAGAGCCTGAGATGACAACAGAGCAGAAGAAACAGCTCAGAATCAAGTTGCTGAACAAAGCCATGGACGAAGACAGAAAACGATCTAATCAATAGTCGAGGGGGAGTTTGTAGATGCGTTTTGCGACTAATGATTAGATGGTTAACATGTGTTAGAAGTGGGCTGAGGGGCGAAGGAAGATAATATGGGCGAAGGTGAAATTACAAGTGGGCGAAGGTAGAAGATCAATGGACGAATCTGGAACTGGATAACACAAGAAGACACATTCGACCACTGGAAGTGGGCGAATGTGGAAAAGACCCACGTTCGACCAGTTGAAAGGGGCGAACGTGCAGGTCCTATATATAGATTTTGTGATTTTGTAAGTTTAAGCAAGTCATTTAGTGTGTGTGTTTTTGAGGTGTGTTCCAGAGAGGTCTGAGAGAGTTTATGTGTGTGCTAGATTAACTGTAATTGAGTTGTAATCAAGTATTTGAAAGAGTTAATCTATGAAAAGCTTTGAAAATGACTTTGATTGTGTTTTGATTTGAGTTTACATCAGTTTGTTCTAAGCTAGGGTTTCCGCACCTGGTTTAGTAACTTGTATGATCATATAATCCTGTTTTCGTGTCAAATCACATCCTCTACACTAATGATGTTGTTGATACAGTTGTTTCAGCTGAAGAGTCTGAAGCTAAGGTTGTGAATCTCTCAGACCCATGGGGTGAAAATGATTGTGAGTGCAAGTGTGATTGTGCATTGATGGCTGTTGCTAAGGTATCACCTCAAATCTTAAATGATTTATGTTCAGACAAATGTGTAATAGCTTTTGCTAACACTAAAAAGGTGAATGAAAACTTTAGAAAGAAAATTTTAGAGGATGAAATTCAGTTTGAAAAACTCACAAAAGAGTTAAAATAAAAATTAACTGAAAAACAATCTGAAATCAGCAGTTTAAAACATGAAGCAAGCATAACCAAGGACCAGCTCCAAACTACGATAACAAAATATCAAAGTTGTAAACAGGAGCTTGAATCCACCCAAGTTGAGTGTGAAAAATGGGTGGAATCATCAAAAGGTTTTGAAATGATTCTCAAACAACAGACTAAAAGTCATGTGAAATTTGGCTTTGGTTTCAATGAAACCACTGCTCAAGTTTCTCAAAACACTGACAAAAAGGAACCATGGTTTGTTGAGGTTATTCCAACAAATTCAAAAGGTCAGGAAATTAAGGTCACTGAACCCAATGGTAAGAAAATTATTCTTGAAAAACTTGAAGGTTTCTCATCATTTGCTGAAATTGTAAAATATCAGTTTAAACCAACTTGGTCTGATAAGTGTGATGTTCTTGAAAATTTCCAACCAATGAATTTTAAAACCGATGCTGGTAAAAAGGCACCACAGATTAAAATCCTTCCCTTAAAAGACTTCCAACAGATGTTCTGTTGGATCAGGTGGTCTCTTATAGCAGTTAAGTACTAGAACACTTATGTGTTTGCAGTTCTATCAAAGTTATTTGCACAGCGGAATGATAAATGTTCTAAGTATGAAGTATCACTTTTACAAGAGTTATTAGTCCCCCTTTGCTAGGCAGTTAATGAGAATCAAAAGCAATTCAAAGTATAAAGCAGTAAGTGCAAGTATTGAATGATTCTCAGATATGAAATGGATAATAAGTTATAAAAGCCTTGAACGTTTTTCAATTAAAATCAATGTTATTACATATCTAAAATAGATGAATAAACTCATCTACTTATAGACGATTACAAGACTGTTGTACTAAGTAATACAAGATATTTAGCTAAGATATTTTACTTAGGATAATGCTTACAACAGGCTGTAGCATTGAAATTTGTTCAAAGACTTTAACAAAACAATATTATACTAAACTACTGAAGTCTGAGTCGGTTAGAAGATAAGATCAACAAACTGCTGATGAGAAGACAAACTACTGATGATTAGTTTTGTCTTCAGTAGTTCTGAAGTGAAGTGTCTGGTTAGACCTCAGAACTACTGATCAGTTTGCTCTTCAGTACTTTGTTGATTTCTTCTTCAGCACTTGTGTTTTCTTCTTCAGCAGTTCCTTCTATACTTAGCAGAATATGATTTGGACTAAGGTTATCAAAAAGTGGTTTCTTCATTCCTTTTTGTCCCTACAATCTCCCCCTGGATTGTTGAAGCCAAAACCTTATCCAATCTTTATTTTTCTTCATTCTTTCTCGCTTCTAATATCCTCCAGACTTCTGTAGTCATTTTGGTAGTAAGCGTATATTTTTGTTGCTTTGAGAGAGATCCTTGTTCAGGCTCAAGATGTTGAATGGTGAGAAGGTCTTTAGTTGACAGTATGCTCAACTCCTTTGAATTTTTGTAGACCTTGCTTGAACGATCTCTTCTGGTCACCAACACTGAGTTGGAATCAGTGAATGACCACTTAACAATATTCACCTTAGACCTGTCATAGTCTGAGGCATAGGAAACCAAGCTAGCTTCCTGGGTTTGACCTGATGATTGAGGTATGTCTTCTATTTCAGTGACCTTCAGGTGAGATTCTCTGCTATCTTGAAGATCAACACCACCTTGAAATGCAAATTTGTGTTACAACTTTGGTGTGAGATTTTTCTTTGATTGTATGTTGTATCTGGTAAGCATATGTAGCAGGATCCCTAAATTGTGTGAGCAGAGGTTTTTCTTCTATGTCAAAGTCTTCATGCACTAACTGATTTGCTTCTAACAACACCATCTTGAAATCAGTCTTTACATTTTCCTCTTGCTTCCTTTTTCTTGTAACAGGTTTTTGTAGTGCACCAGATGATCTTTTGATTATTGAAGTTTGTTGGGCTTCAGGATTTTTAATCTTTCTAGATGTGCAGCTTTGCTGGCCTTGAATTTCTTGTAAGTGTCATAAATAGTATCTTCTTTCCATCTTGACACTGAGGCCTTTGAACCAAAATCATTTGCTACAAGTTCATCAATTATTTCGGCTCTCTTTACCTTTCTCTCCTTTTTAGTTGCCAACCTGTCAGCTATAAGTTAAGCTCTTCTTGTCAATTCTTCTGTGGAGAGTCTGTTCAGAGAAGCTTGTTTAGACTTTGAGTTCTTTATAATCATTTGTATGAGCTGTGCTCTTTTGTCTTCTTCAGCAACAACTTCTTTGGCTCTGTCTTCAGCTTCTAACTCATCAAGTTTTTCTTGATACTTCACAAGTTTTTCTTCAAAGCTTAGATCATCCCTTGCTTCCAGGCTGTTCCATGCTTTGTCTTCCTTAGCCTTCTTTTGAGCCTCTTTTAAACTCTTCTCTAAATATTCTTTTGACATTGATATTGGAGAAGGGTTTAAAACAATTGTAGTTACATGTGCAGGTTTTGGAATTTGAGTTGGTTGTTTGTCAGTTGCCTTGGAAGACTGTCCTTGATCAGTCTTGGAAGATAAAACTTCTGAATGGTTGATTGTACCGGTTCTTGTCACAACTACTGAAGGATTGTCTTCAGCAGTTTGAGTATGGTCATCAGAAGTTTCTTCAGTTTGCCTTGGTGATGGTCTAAACTCTTGAAGGATCTCTTTTCCTGGTCTATGTGTTGTCTTCTCTGCTTCAAGAGATACTTCAACTGGTTCCTTAATCTTCTCCCCCCCTTTTTGGCTTCATCCACTTCTGGAAGCTTCAAAGAATGAGATGTTGTAGCAGATAATAATGCAAGCTGTCTTGTGTTTTGATCAATCTTCTTGTTCAGCTCTGCAAGTTGGGTATTCAGCACCTTAAATTGTTCATTTGTCTTCAACTCCCAACTAGTTGAGAAGGTTTTGAGTTGCTCAGAGATGATGTTGGTTATTATCTGGTACAGGGGACCATCTGGGCTGCATAGTTGGTTCAAGTCTATGTTGGAAAGCCCAGTGAATTGGGTAGGTTGTTTAAGTGAAGGGGGTGTTTTTGGGTGATCTTCAGAATGTACTGAAGATGCCACCTTAGGGAATCAGGGTTTAAGTGGTCTTTAACCTGATCTTTTGTGACCAGCTCTTTGAGCTTAGAGACATCAGAGTCAGGACCTTCAACAATAGCCGTCAATTCATGTTGTGGAGTATGTGAATCATCATCCAAGCTAATGGAATCATCTGATTCCCTGATAGTGTCCTCAATGAGGGCAGCATCAGTTAAATCATGAGCTAGTCCCAAACTAGTTTTCTCATGAACCTCTTTGTCTTGGTACTGAAGATTTCCTACTTCAGGCATTAAGCCTTCATCAGTAGTTGCCACATTTGAGGTCTTAGGAATGTTAATACTGTCCTCAGGTTCACCGCTGGGTGATAAGTGAGTAGTAGCAACCTCAAAAGTACCTAAGGTATCTAAGTTTGGGCTTAGAAACCCTGGTTCATCCTCATCTCCCTGGTTAGGACTAATGAAGTCCACATCCATGTCAACTTCTGAAGGTATCTCCCCTGTTTGATGTGTTTCTTGGGGAGTGACATGTTTGGATAGGACCTTCTCTTTTAGTCTGGAGAGAAGTTGGGCAATTTCTATGATTGTGTGGGAGGGTTCAGGTTCGTCAGTTGTGGGTAAGGTTTGAAAAGGGGAATCAGTAGTTACAGTTTTCTTAAGTCTTTTTCTTTGAAAAATAACTGTAACTGGTTTTCTTTTGGGTGGTGGAGATGGAGTGGACTGAGAGGATGTTTCAGCCACTACCTTTTCAAGTGCAGATTGCACATCAGTAGTTTCAGGGATCTCCACTTCCTGAACTACCTTTTTCTTTGGGTTGGTGGGTTTTTGTTTTTGCTGTTTTGGCTTTTTGGTTTTCTTAGTTTTAGGGTTTGAAGATTTGGGTTCCTCAGGGACTGGTTCTTGTTCCCTTTGGTCATCTTCTGGCAAAAGTGCCGGTTTGTTATGCCTTGAGAATACTTGTGAAGTCAATGGATTTAAAGTTTTTGACTCCCCCACAAGTACTCCCTCACCAAGTTCCTTTATTATGCATTGCATAACAAATCTTAGGTCCAGTAAAAACTTTTTCTTATCATTTTGGTGATGTAGCACCAACTCATTGAAAAATAATGAAGATGCCTTAAAAGTTGTTTCATTTATTATAGAATGAAAAATAGGTTGAAAGGTTGAAGGCATCTGATCATATGATCCAGTTTTGGGACTCAAACACATTATTATATAATGAAATAACAGTTTATATTGTGGATCAAAAAATTTCTTATAAACTGTTGCTTGTGCTAAAGTACCTTGATAACCACACTCAGTCATGGTTAGATGAATGTCAGAATTGGGAATATGCTCAGGAGCATCAGTATCATTAAGGCCAAGCCTTATTCCCAATGACTCTTGGGTGATTGCCATATGCTTCCCTTGAATTGTTGAGTTGAGCGAAATCACCTTATTATTCACTGTGACCGCATCTGCATTTGCCCAGAACTCATTAAGAGTTTCTACATGTATGGGAGGATCAACAGTGTCAGCTTGATAATATTGGGATTTGACGACTAAATCAATGATTTCGTCGTATTGGGACCAGGCTTCATCTTTCTCGAAGTAGCGTATTTGATTATGTCCCTGTTTTAGAATAAGAGCCATGGTTTCTTTGATCGAACAATAATTTTAGGTTAGAGAAGGGGTTTTGGTTTTGCTTTGAGAGAGAAAGAGGGAATTTTGCTTTTTGAATGGATAAGTGTTTGAAAAAGGTATTTATCAGAAGTTTTTAACCGACTAGGTCAAACTTCTGATGAGTGAAATGTCAGTTTTACCCTTTTTAATGAAACTACTGATGAAGCAGGTTTGTTCATCAGTGGTTTTAGTCATCTCTTCAGTAGTTTTGAAACAGCTGATGAGAATGACTTTCAAAACACTTGAATAACTTCTGATAATCATCAGTAGTTATTTCTTTTCTGAAATTTCCCATTTTGATGTATATTAGTAGTTTCTCTCTCTTTTAATTGTTCATCAGAGGTTTTGTGACTGATAAGTATGTAAGTGAAAATAAAATATGTGCAGAACTAAAAAGTGAAAACACTTACAGACTTTATTCAAAATTTAGCATCCCAAGCATGGATACTAAACTCTGAAATGTTGTTGAATCAAGGGGTTTGGTGAACACATCAGCTATTTGATTAGCAGTTGTGACATGTTTCACCTCAATCTTGCCTTTTTCATAGCAATCTTTTATGAAATGATACCTGATTTCAATATGTTTAGTTTTTGAGAACTGAACAGGATTTTGAATGATGCTAATGGCAGATTTATTGTCTACTAAGAGTGGAGTCTTGGTCTCTTTGATTCCATAATCAAGAAGTTGATATTGGAGCCATTGTATCTGTGATGTGCAGCTTGCAGCAGCAATGTATTCAGCTTCAGCTGTTGAAGTTGCCACAGATGTTTGTTTCTTTGATTGCCAGGACACCAAACAGTTTCCTAAGAATTGACAACCACCAGATGTTGATTTTCTTGACATTTTACACCCTGCATAGTCACTATCTGAAAAAGCTGTTAACTTGGTATTGCTTGAAGCAGGATACCAAATTCCTAAAGTAGGAGTTCCTTTCAGATATCTGAAGATTCTTTTGACAGCAATTAGGTGTGATTCTCTTGGTGTAGATTGGTATCTAGAACAGACACAAGTTGAAAATATAATATCTGGTCTAGAAGCAGTGAAATATAAAAGAGAACCTATCATACATCTATACATGGTTTGATCAATCTGTTTTCCTTGATCATCTGGTTAAACTTGTGTGGTTGGTGTCATGGGAGTGGAACATGATTTACAGTCTTGTAAAGAAAATTTGTTTAATAATTCTTTAACATATTTTGTTTGATGTATAAATGTTCCATTTGATTGTTGCTTGATTTGCAGTTCCAAAAAGTACTGCAATTCTCCTATGGTACTCATTTCAAATTTTGATTGCATGAGTTTCTTAAAATCTTCACACAATTTTGTATTTGTTGAACCAAAAATGATATCATCAACATAAATCTGAACAAGTAAGACATGATTTCCAACATGTTTGATGAAAAGTGTTTTATCAATGGAGCCTCTTGTGAAGTGATTTTTAAGTAAAAAGTTGGAAAGTGTTTCATACCAGGCTCTTGGAGCCTGTTTTAGCCCATAAAGAGCTTTGTCAAGTCTGTATACCCAATCAGGATGAGAAGGATCCTCAAACTTTTATTTTTCCATACAAAAATGCACTTTTGACATCCATTTGATAAACTTTTATGTTGTTGGAAATTGCATAAGCTAAAAATAACCTGATAGCTTCAAGTCTTGCAACAGGTGCAAAGGTTTCATCATAGTCAATGCCTTCTTCTTGAGAATAGCCTTGTACTACCAATCTTGCCTTGTTCTTGATAAACTTTTATGTTGTTGGAATTGCATAAGCTAAAAATAACCTGATAGCTTCAAGTCTTGAAACTGGTGCAAAGGTTTCATCATAGTCAATGCCTTCTTCTTGAGAATAGCCTTGTACTACCAATCTTTCCTTGTTCTTGATGATCATACCAGCTTCATCTAATTTGTTTATGAAGACACATCTAGTACCAATTGGTTGCTTGTTTGGAGGTAAGGGACAAATTTCCCAAACCTGTTGCTTCTTGAATTAAAGCAGCTCATCTTGCATGGCTTGAACCCAATTGTTATCTTTGAGGGCTTCTTGATACTTCTTTGGTTCCAACTGAGAAATAAAAGCTGAGAAAAAGCAAAAGTTGGAGAGCTGGTTTCTTGTGAGCACCCCTGAGGCAATATCACCCATGATTTGTTCTAATGGATGATCCTTGTGTTCAATCAGTTGTTGTAAGCTTGTACTTGAGGATGGCTCTGGTATTTCTTCAAATAAACCACTGAGATTGATAATATCTGGTTCAGCTGTTGTTTGAGGTTCAGGAGTTTTTGGTTCAGCTGAATCAGTAGTTTTAAGTTGTTCATCAGCAGTTTTTGAAGTAGAAGCTTGTGAAACTTCTAAAGGTTTAAAAGTTGATTTAATGACTGTGTTTGGAGTCCATGGTGTAGAACCATCATCTTCAAATCCTTGAAAACCATTTTGAGGAGGTTTGGATGATTCAACAGTCTTTTCAGGTCCGAAATGAAAATTGTCAAGGTCAACGAGTTCAGCAGGGTTTGCTGGAATAAGAGTGTGTTTTGATTCATTGAACTTGACATTCAGTGTTTCTTCAACTATCTTGGTTCTTGAATTAAAGACTTCGTAAGCTTTTCTTATTGGAGAGTAACCAAGAAAATAACCTGTATCAACTTTAGCAGTAAACTTTGAGATAGAGTCTTTGATGTTGAGGATAAAACATTGACATCCAAAAGCCCTGAAGAAGGAGATAAGGGGCTTTATGCCATGAAGAATTTCATAGGCAGTCTTGGTATGTCTCTTGTTGATAAGAACTCTATTCTGAACATAACAAGCTGTGTTGACTGCTTCAGCCCAAAAATACAAAGGTAGGCCTGAATCAGCTAACATTGTTCTGGCTGCTTCTATTAATGTCCTATTCTTCCTTTTTACCACACCATTTTGTTCAGGAGTTCTGGGAATGCTGAATTGTCTAACTATCCCTTTAGACAAACAGAATTCATCCAGAGTTTTGTTCCTGAACTCTGTCCCATTGTCACTCCTGATGACTTTGACAGAGAGAGAATATTGCTTCTCTACTTGTAGAATGAAGAACTTGATTATTTCAGCTGCCTCATCCTTGGAATATAAGAAGAAGACCCATGTGAATCTTGAGTAGTCATCAATGATGACTAAGCAGTACTTTTTCTTACCAAGGCTCATGATTTTTACTGGTCCAAATAAGTCCATATGGAGTAGTTGAAGACATGCAGCTGTTTTTGATTCTTCAATAGACTTATAGGAGGACTTATGCTGTTTACCTTTAAGACAGGAAACACAATGTTCTTTACACTGATATTCCTTCAAAGGTAGACCCCTGACCAAGCCCATTTGTGTGACTTTATTGATGGTTTTAAAGTTCACATGGCCAAGTCTCCTGTGCCAGAGATCAGTTTCTGAAGTTGATGCCTTTGAGAAGAAACAGGCAGTATTGTTCAATACTTTGTCTTTTTCAATGTCCACTGCATAGACATTGCCACGTCTTTAGGCAATCATCAAAGTATGATCTTCAATTATATTCTCTATCAACTTCTGGCCTTCTGGTGATATGATCTTGCATGCTGTCTTTGTGAAAAAAGGAAGAATATCCTTTATCACACATTTGTGAGACACTAAGCAAGTTGTACTCAAGGTTTTCAACCAGATTGACCTTGTCAAACTGCATTTTGCTTGAGGATACATTGCCATATCCTAGCACATATCCCTTTGCATTGTTCCCAAAGGACACAGATCCTTCTCTTTGACTGATAAAATTGTTTATCAGGTATCTGCATCCAGTCATGTGCATTGAGCCTCCACTATCAACATACCAAATGCTATTCAAACCTCTGGAGACCCTATGTACAAAATAGCAAACTAGTTAGATTTGGCAACCCAAGCCAATTTGGCTTTGGGTTTGCTCTTGAGAATAGGTGCAGCATGTTGAGGACCAATTTTTGAAATCCATGTCTTTTTGGCAATGGATTTTTCATTAAGGACAATGGTGGAATGTTTTTGGTGACCACCATCAACTTTGGTCATCAGAAGTTTAACCGAATTTATCAAATCTTTAACTTCAGTAGTTTGTGAAACTACTGATGGGTTAGGTGTAACTTCTGAAGATGAACTTTGAGAAAAAGGTTTTTGTTGAGATAAAATCTTTTTCTGAGAAAGGTTTTTACTTGGTTGTTGTTTGTTGGGAAAGAAAGTATTTTCAAAATCTTGTCTAATTTGTTTTCCCACAACCAGTTGTTGATTTTTCTTATTGAACTGATTTCCCTTTCTATATCTACAAAGTTCAGTTATGTGGTTAAATAGACCACATATTTCACGTGCTTTTGCCTTCTCTTTCCTTTTAGATACAGCAAGAGAGTTGGAAGGCAATGTACTGACAATATCAGTATTTTTCAATAGGTCATCACTAGTTTTCAGGGTCTCAACTCCTGATGTAGATGAAACTACTGATGGCTTATTGTCAGTGGTTTTAACTTCTGCAGTACTTTCATTTTTGAGAAAGTTTTGATGGTAGGATGTGCATTCCTCCATATCAGAAGTTGGAATCAATTTCTTCCCATCATTATCAGTTTTGTGGGTGAAATCAGTTGCTGATTCAGTATGGGTATACCCTATGCCAAAGTTAACATTTGCAGCAGTTTGCTTGTTAAGCAGCATTTGGTATCCTTTACAAGACTCATCCCATTTTTCACAATCAACCTTAGTGTCAGCAAGCTCTTTTCTGACATTGCCTAGGTTGTCTATCATGCTTTTAATTTGTTCCTGGGTTTCAATGGATTTATCAGTTAATTTAGAAATTTCTTTGTTTTTCAAAGCAATTTTTCTTTCTAAATCACACTTCATCTGTGTATATTTTCTCTCCATATCATTTGATTTGCCATGTAAATGCACATTAGTTTCTATAATTAAAGCAAAAGACTCTTTGCAAGATTTTGAACAAAGCTTTAAAAGAGATCGTTGTGATACCTGAGTTAGAGCAGAATTGGAGGAGTATCCCTCAAAAGCCATTAAGGCAAAGTTCTTTCTGCCATTGCCAGGTTCTCCCCAGTTGACATCATAGACTTTGTTGTCTGCATCCTGACTGCATTCAGATGTGTCAAACGGAAGACTGCTCCAGTCAACATACCTTGATGTAAATAGACTTTGTTGTTGAGGGGTTTGTTGAGTTTGTGCAGGTTGTTGAGCAGCTGGAAAATGAGGCATTTGTTGCTGTTGGTGAGCAGGCATTTGAACATATTGTACTTGTGGCACATATTGGACTTGTGGAGCTTGTGCCTGTACAAAATGAGCACTCCCTTGAGTTCCATTATTCCTATTATAATTAGGGTTAAATTGATTTCCAGACATGGGTTGGTTATAGCTAGAGCTTCTACACTCTCTAGCAAAGTGTCCCAACTTCTGACACTTATGACATCTCAGTTTAGATTTGCCAAAACCAACTTATGTAGAGTTGTTTAATCCTGGAAATTTCCTTCCTGGCCTTTTGTAAAATTTGTTAGTTTTTATGCTTAACAAGGCCAGTTGGTGTAAAATATCCATTTCTTCTAAGTCATCACTGCTAAAATATTTTAAGTCATCCATGATAAAAACACATGTTATCAGCAGTTTGACTTAGATCTTCATTGTCATAAGCTGGGAAAGATCCATCTGATGAGATCCCAGCTGTTATGTCAATGTGATCAAAAGATCCAAAATTATTAGAACAAGATGGTGAGTCATGTCCCAATAAGGTTGTGCTACCTGGAGTATAGTCATCAGCAGTTTTACCAGATTCTTGCAACTTTTTCTTTTGATTGATCTCTCTTTCAAAAGTTAGTAATTTACCATGTAACCTTGTTAGGTTCAGGGTGTTAAAATCTGAACTTGATCTGAGGACTATTGAATAAGTTTCCCATTTTGAAGGTAAAGACCTTAAAAATCTATGTAACATAGATGCATTTGAATAGGTCTGATTATTAATTTTTAACTCAGAGATGAGTGATGAAAATCTTTCAAATTGTTGAGTTAATGTTTCACCATCTACATGAGTAAAAATTTCATATTGTTGGGCTAGGATTTCTCTGGTGTTGGCTATCACCTCTTCAGTTCCTGCAAACTGTTCTTTTAGGCAATCCCACAGCTCTTTGGAACTTTCACAATGTAAAAGTCCAGCATAAATTTCGTTTGGGAGAGCCATAGCCAACATTGAAAAAGCTTTTGCATCTAGCTCAAATTTTTGGAAATCTTCTTCAGTGTAGTCTTTAGGGTCTTTTGGTCTCTCAGTTTTACCTTCTGGATCTGTTACTACTGGTTTGTGAGGTCCAAAGATTACAGACCTCCAACAGCCAGTATTGGTCTGAGATATGGTGTGTGCCAACCTTCTTTGCCAGATATTATATTCATTTCTGACTAGCATAGGAGGTTTATTGGCAGGTCCAATATTGTAAGGGTCCATTTTTAAGAAGTTTGGATTTGTCAATACTTCTTTAAAGTGATGGATGAGTAAGTAAAAGTGAACCTTTTAATCCTTTATTGGATATCAATAAGAGCCTGTGTCTAATTCTCAATTTGTTAGATTGATATTTGATCAGATAAACCAGTTCCTCTGATACCAATTGTTGGATCAGGTGGTCTCTTATAGCAGTTAAGTATTAGAACACTTATGTGTTTGCAGTTATATCAAAGTTATTTGCACAGCGGAATGATAAATGTTCTAAGTATGAAGTATCACTTTTACAGGAGTTATTACTCCCCCTTTTCTAGGCAGTTAATGAGAATCAAAAGCAATTCAAAGTATAAAGCAGTAAGTGCAAGTATTGAATGATTCTCAGATGTGAAATGGATAATAAGTTATAAAAGCCTTGAAGGTTTTTCAGTTAAAATCAATGTTATCACATATCTAAAATAGATGAATAAACTCATCTATTTATAGACGATTACAAGACTGTTGTAGTAAGTAATACAAGATATTTAGCTAAGATATTTTACTTAGGATAATGCTTACAACAGGCTGTAGCATTGAAACTTGTTCAAAGACTTTAACAAAACAATATTATACTAAACTACTGAAGTCTGAGTCGGTTAGAAGATAAGATCAACAAACTGCTGATGAGAAGACAAACTACTGATGAGTAGTTTTGTCTTCAGTAGTTCTGAAGTGAAGTGTCTGGTTAGACCTCAGAACTACTGATCAGTTTGCTCTTCAGTACTTTGTTGATTTCTTCTTTAGCACTTGTGTTTTCTTTTTCAGCAGTTCCTTCTATACTTAGCAGAATATGATTTGGACTAAGGTTATCAAAAAGTGGTTTCTTCAATCCTTTTTCTCCCTACATGTTCAAACAACTGTTGAAAAGAAGAAGGAAAAAGGGAATTTGAAAGAAAACTTGTTTTGTGATTTTTGTGAAAAGAAGAACCATGTTACTAAAAACTGTTTTCTTCTAAAAGCATATGACATCAATAAAGGAACAAGTGTGTGTGATTCTGAACCAATTTGTTCAATATGTGGTAAAAAGAATCATAAAACCAAATAGTGTCTTTATCTCAAAAATTTTGATGTCAAAATACAAGAGTATAAAACTAAAACTCAAGTGTTGTCAAGTGGTTAGTACCTCAAAAGGGAAGCCCAAACAGACCTTTACACCTGTCCAAAGATCTGTTGTCAAAAGTCTGAATGAAAACTTTGCTCCCAGATAAGTTCTAGTAACAGATGCTCCACCCTCAAACAAGTTTCCAAGAGGACATGGAAAACCACCTTGTCATCGTTTGCCACATGTTTATGAAGAGCCAAAAAGGCCTTCAAAACCAAAACTAAACAGACATCCTCATGGTTACCAACATCTGACAGGAAATGGTAAAACATCTGTTGTACCAAGTGTTGACATACAAACACTGGCAAATGGTCAACAACAGTTGTTGAACTTGGTTCAAAAACTAGTTCAAACCATTGATCATTCTCCTAAACTTGAGGCTGAAAAGTATAAGAACCCATCCAAAGACAATTTGGCTTTGGACACTCACCAAAACTAATTCTTTACTGATGTGCAGGGAACTTTTGCTTGCTTAGATAGTTTATGGTATGTAGATAGTGGAGGCTCCAAGCACATGACAACATGTAGAGCCCTTCTTCTGGATTTTCTTGCTCATCGAGGGGGTGATATATCTTTTGGAAATGATTCTAAAGGTAAGATGTTGGGTTCAGGGAATGTTCAGGCTGGGAGACTTAAGTTTGAAAATGTTAATCTAATTGATAATCTTAAATTTAATCTTCTTAGTGTTTCACAAATGAGTGACAAAGGTTATGGGTCATTCTTCACTAAGAAAACTTGTAAGATTATTGGACCAGAAGTGGTTGAAAAGATTAACACCATCATTGCTGAGAGCAAAGCCCAACTTGTTGCTCATAGGAGTGGCAATGTGTATGTGGTTAATATGTTGAAGGATAATCCTATGGCAAATGTCTGTCTATTTTCTGCTGCCTCAACTAAAGAGTCAGAATTGTGGCATAGGAGATTGGGTCATACCAAACTTCAAACTATCAACTCACTCTCCAAACAAAGCCTTGTAAGAGGTCTTCCAAGAAAAGAATTTAAATGTGATCAGCATTGTGTTTCCTGTTTAAAAGGTAAACAACATAAAAGCTCTTACAAATCCATTAATGAGTCGAAAACCAGTCAATGTCTTCAATTGTTGCACATGGACTTGTTTGCCCCAGTTAAAATCATTAGTCTAAGGAAAAAGAGATTTTATCTTGACATAGTTGATGATTTTTCTATGTTTACATGGACTTACTTTTTACACTCTAAGGATGAGATTGCAGGTATCTTGAAGGATTTTGTCACCAAAGTTGAGAAGCAATATGACTTGCCAGTAAAAGTCTTAGAAGTGACAATGGAATAGAGTTTAAAAATAAGGAGTTGGATGACTTCTGTGTGTCAAAAGGAACTGTGAGGCAGTACAACATTCCAAGAACACCAGAACAAAATGGGGTGGTTGAAAGGAAAAATAGAACCCTCATTGAGGCTGCAAGGACTATGCTAGCAGATTCTGGTTTACAACTGTCCTTTTGGGCAGAAGCTGTAAACACTGCTTGCTATGTTCAAAACAGAGTTTTGATTAACCCTAGACATCAAAAGACTACTTATGAAGTTGTGTTCAAAATCAAACCACTGATCTCATTTTTCAAAATCTTTGGCTGTCCATGTTTCATTTTAAATCTTAAAGATTCCATTTCAAAATTTGCACCCAAGGTAGGTTGTGGATATTTTCTCGGATATTCTTCTACTGCCAAGGCCTATAAACTGTTTAACACAAGGACTAGGACAATAGAAGAAACTTTCAACGTAAAGCTCAATGAGCTTTCATCTTTGAAAATCCCAGCAAATCCTGCTGAATTGTTTAACTTAGATAAATTCAAATTTGAAGATATTACTACTAAGACTAACAGTGCAGGTACACCACAATCTCCACAACAAGACTGCAGATTTGACATTGTGATTCCACAGTCTCACAGCAAAGTCTATTCTGCCTCGGAGCAAGCAGATGTTCAAAACTCTGTTACAGCTGAGTCAACCACTGTTGATCAGTCTTACCCTCAAACCACTGCCTTATCCAGCTCAACCACTGTTCAATCATCTGTTGACAAAAGTCCACCCTCTGTTGACAAAAGTCAGTCCACTTTCACACCTCTTGGACCTATTCCCCCACTTCCATTTCATACATCTGTTGGCACTACAGAAGTGCAAACAGATGCTACGAACCTCTGTCCCTCACCTCAAAATGCCATAGTACCATACAAGGGAGATTTAATCTACCTTAGAGCTCATCCACCAGATCAAATCATTGGCAACATCAATGAAGGGGTGCTCACAAAAAGTCAATCCTCAAACATTTGTCTTTTTGCAGGCTTTCTATCTCTCACACAACCTGTCAAGTACCAAGAGGCACTGACAGACAATAGTTGGGTAGAAGCCATGCAGGAAGAGCTCCTTCAGTTTAAAAGACAACAAGTATGGGAACTTGTGCCACTACCAAAGGATGTATGTCCAATTGGAACAAAGTGGGTCTTTAAGAACAAAACAGATGAAAGGGGTATTGTTGTCAAGAATAAAGCCAGGCTTGTGGTTCAAGGCTTCAGATAGGAAGAAGAAATTGACTATGATGAAACCTTTGCTCCTGTAGCTAGGTTATAAGCTATCAGACTTTTCTTAGCCTTTGTTGTCAACCATAACATCAAGGTGTATCAGATGGACATCAAATGTGCATTCCTTTATGGCAAAATTCAAGAGGAGGTCTATATATGTCAACCACCTGGTTTTGAAGACAAATTTCATCCTGATCATGTCTACAAGCTCAACAAAGCTTTGTATGGCTTGAAACAAGCACGAAGGGCCTGGTATGAAACTCTTTCCACCTTTCTCTTATCCATTGGTTTATAAGAGGTAAAATTGATAAAACCTTATTTTTAAATGGAAAGGGAAAGATTTAATGATTGTTCAAATATATGTGGATGACATCATTTTTGGGTCCTCATGTACCAAAATGTGTGAAGAGTTTAGAAAACTCATGACAGCAGTGTTTGAAATGAGTGCCATGGGTGAACTCCAATGCTTTCTTGGTCTCCAAGTCAAGCAATTGCAAAATGGAACTTTTATTCACCAAAATAAGTATGTTAAAAATCTACTTACAAAATTTGAAATGAATGATTGTAAACCATGTAGTACACCCATGAGTACCACCAAGTTACTCACTGTTAATGGTAAAGATGAACTGGTTGACTAGACACATTATAGATGTATGATTGGGTCTTTATTGTACTTAACAGCATCCAGGCCATACATTATGTTTGCCACTTGTGTCTGTGCAAGATCCCAGGCATCACCTAGAAAGTAAAATCTTATAGCTGTGAAAAGGATATTCCGATACCTAAAAGGTGCTCCTACACTTGGTATCTGGTATCCTGCTAATGGAAATATTGATCTTTCAGGTTATTCAGACAGTGACTTTGCTGGTTGTCAAACCACAAGGAAGTCAACATCAGGTGGGTGCCAATTCCTTGGCAATGCCTTGGTCTCTTGGCAAAGCAAAAAGCAAGCAGCTGTTTCAACATCCACCGCAGAGGCTGAGTACATTGCTGTTGCAAGCTGTACAGCCCAACTCATGTGGCTTTAAAACCAGCTACTGGATTTTGGTATAACTGCCTTGAGGACACCACTCATGTTGGACAGTCAAGTAGCTGAAAATATCATCAAAAATCCAGTCTCTCATTCTACCACAAAGCACATTGACATCAGACACCATTTTGTGAGAGACAGCTATGAAAAAGGTTTGATTTCTCTGCACCATGTTCCAACAGAGGATCAGTTGGCAGATGTGTTGAAAAAAGCTTCCGACACCTCTGCCTTTGCAAATCTGATTTCTCAGATTGGTATGCTAAACATGGATTAAAAACAAAAATGTTTTCATGAATAAAAGCATTAAAATGTTGTCTGTAAATCAAAAACCCATCCTTAAAATAGCTATGGTTGAAAAATCTGTTCAAGATAAAACAACCACTGTTTCATCAAAATGTATCATGTATTGGTTGAAAATCTGTTTCCGAACTCTGATCAGATAAACCAACAACTATTGGGTGAAAAATCTGTTTCAAACCTCTGATCAGATAAAACAACTGATTTCCGAAACATCTGTTGACTTGTCAACAAATGTTATAAACAATTGTCATCCACCAAAACAGACCTTCCATCAGATGTTTGCCACATCTGCTCTTAAAAGCAGTGTTTTGGCCACATCAGCGGTTTCCCCTAAGACTATAAAAACACCGTTTATCCCCAACAGTTGTTCCACTGTCTCATCGAATTCAAAATTCTGAAAACCGCTTTTCATCAAACCTTAAACCACTCATCAATTCATCGACTTTCTTACTGAACACCAAAACATGGATCTTCAAGTGAAAGCTCCCGATAATTACTTACCATAGTTGTCCAAAACAGAGGAAAACCATTACTTTCATTCCATCATCGATATATTGAATGAATCAAAATACTTGCCTGTTCTCACTGCCACTTCATTGGTCTATATTGACACTCTTTAAGAATTCTGGCTGAATGCTGAAACCCTGCTCACAGATAAAAAGCCTACAACCATTACTTCAAAAATTGGTGATACAAGTGTCACCATAACCCCGCAAACCATATCCACAACCTTCTCACTGAATGACCTGGCAGGTAAAGATTCTTTTGATAAAGCTGAACTTCACACAGAGTTCATAGAGAGAGGTTATGAGGGTCAAATGACTGGGGCAACAATTTTCAAAAAGTTTTTCCCCCCAGCCATGATTTTTTTTTCATACTTTACTCATATGCCTCTCTACTAAATGCAATCCCATTGAAAGTTCAGTACTTGGGATATGCAATTTTATCTAAAACTGATTACAATCTATCCCAAGGACTGTTTCTAGATTTAGTAGCAAATGTGAAGGGTGTTAAGTCTGGGTCAAACAATGATTTTCTTTTTATACCCAAGACTTCTTAGTGTTTTCCTTCAAAAGGTTTTGCCTGAAAAGGACTTTAAATAGGGTGAAGGCCTTCAAATGAACAGCCTCTCGCAAGAAACTTTTACAAGAAGGATGGGTCCTAACACCCAAGAAAAATCAACAAAAGCAAACGTTTTAAAAACACAAGCAAAGAGTATTAAGACAACAACTGTTGTGCAAACCTCTGTTGCTGAGCCTACTGCTCCTGGTGATCATGGCACTACATCCAGTGCTGTGAAACCCACACCAGCCACTTCCAAAAAGAAACTTCCATCCACAAAGTCCACCAAAAAGAAAACCAAAAAGGTGACTCTGGAAGATGAGATACCAAAGGAAAATCCTGTTGCAACACAAATGCAACATGTAAGTCCCAAATTCTAGATCTTGTCAGTGCTAGAGATTGTTATCACTTATAAACACCTATTGATTAGGTGTTTTAAGTGATGAATCTTTGAAAAACTAAGATACTAGATAATACTTGCAAAACCGACACACAAGATGAACAAAATCAAGCTTCCACTTCTGATAATAATCATTGAAACACCATGGAAATGATACAAGTATGCACCTATGACACTTGTGCTATCAAAGATCACCAAAAACCCCAGAGAATGAGCTGCACATATTCTTCTATTTATAGGCTGACATAGTGGGCCTGCGTACTTATAAGTACGCAGATAAGTACACAGCTTCAGCTAAAAACCCTAGGAACTATATATTAATTACAATTCTAATCCCTTGACTAGTAAACCATCATATTAACTACCAAAAGTCATTGTTCTGGTAACTGTGGTCTCAACTGAACCCAACAATACTCCCCCTAGACCACAGCTACCAGATTTTCATCCGTCAGCTTCAAACTGAGATATCACTCGATTCACCTTCTTCCTGCATTTCCCGCACTGGTTGTTTTGGAACTATCACTTCTGGAGCTTCAGTAGTTTCTGGCTGCTTTTCTTTAATATCAGCTTTGTCTTTGTTAGCTATTTCCTTTTCTTTGTCTCCAAGCTCCTTCTCTTTGTCTACAGCCTCGATCATTTCCAAAATTTCTAACATCTCCAGCTTCCTCTCTTTAGCACGATCTATTCCTCTTTGAAATAACATTCCTTCTTCCAGCAGTGTCTGACCGGCTCCAACTCTGATTGTGTTCCAAAACAGTTGCATCAACTCTAACAGATAAAACATGAATATATCTACCGGATCGAAGAATCTCACAATCTCGTCCCCTGCACTATTCTTGATCACAGACTGGATGATGATCAGGATTATATGCAATAATCACATCTCACATTTGAGAACATATTTTAATACTCCCCCTAAACTTTTTATATTTTTTACGTTTTTTTAATAAAAACAAAAACAACGAGAGGGGTTAACTGTTTCTCACCTTTTGCATGCAAGATCATACTAACCATACCTGCCAGATCACATTTCAACTTTCCGTTGGATAGCTGCAGCCCAAGAAAAATTATCGGTATACTTGTCCACTTAAATCCATGCCTCTTGTCTTCCAACATACGTTTGGTGATGAGATTTATCATGTTTTGGTAATATTGATGGAAATTTTGTGGACCCCACTTGTGCTAGGCATAAGCCTACCAATCCTCAAGTTTTATTGTGATATAATGATGAGAGCTTCAGGTCTATGTTTCCATAAGCAAAGAAGATGATCATTATGTCGATCAGATGATGAGAGCTTTAGGTCTATGTTTCCATAAGCAGAGAAGTTGATCATCTGATCGCTTGTCGAGCTATTTATTTATATATTTGCACGTCACTAACATTGCGTGTCTTTTGGTGCTCATTTGATTGATTAGTCTCGCATTGGTAGCTTGCACTCTTAGGTGTCTTTTGACTATATACGCATAAAATTTTCTGTGTCTTTTGATCTCTCAACCTATGTATGACCGGACTCAGCTTGTGCAGACCTAAAACACAGTGGGAATCCAGATTTCCATGTGGATTTTACAGTTAATCTCCTAGTAGCAGTTTACTCAATTTAAAGCTGAACCTACCGACATATCGTTGCTTGAAGCTGCAACATACTCCGGATCCTATCCACATGCTGACAAAATATGATTAGTTCCAATCATTTCTTGTTAATTTGCAATAGAGATATACTTTCTCACCCAAAAATCTTGTTTTGTATGAAAATAGGAAATGAGTTTTGTCAAAAGCCTTTGTGAGGATATCTGCCTTTTGTTCAGCAGTATCAATGGGTAACACTTGAATGTATCCTTTATCGTCAGCATCGTGAATAGAGTGAATCCTGATCTCAATATGTAGTGTTTTAGAATGGTCGATAGGATTCTTCACGATGTCACGACAAGCATCATTATCAATGAAGATTGGGGTTTTGATGACATTCAATCTGTAATCCAGCAACTGATTTTGGATCCACAAAGCTTGATAGCAACAACTGGATGCAACAGTGTACTCGACTTGAGCAGTGGAGATAGACACTGTTATTTGCATTTTGCTTTGCCAAGATACAAGCCGATTCCCCAAAAATTTGCGACCACCAGAGACAAATTTTCTATCAATTCTACAACTTGCATGATCACTATCAGAGTAAGCGATTAAATAAAGATTATCACTCTTAGGATACCAAAACCAAGTTTTGTTGTTCCTTTGAGGTAGCGGAAGATTGTTTTGATTGCAGTTTCATGAGATTGCTTGGGATTTGATTGAAAACGTGCACAGCATCCAACTGCCCACATGATATCTGGTCTGCTGGCGATGAGATACATCAATGATCCAGTCATGGATCGATATGTATGGGGATTCACTGATGGTTCTTGACGCGCCGCTATCAACATGCCACATATATCTCATAATTGTAATTTTATAAAGAACTAGTGGCTTTCATGGACACGCATTGCACATTTTGTGATTTGCTCGCCTCTAAACCGTATACATATTCTCGCGCATCAAAGTGACCACCAAATTTTCTAGACTCTATTCTCAACTATTTTACAAATAGAACCAAACGCTAAGCTCAATCAACAATAATCACCTCATATTTAAACTCCACCCAACAAACAGTAGTTTTAAAACTTATACAAAGATTAAAAAAGAGAGTAAAGCAAAGGACTTAGATCTTGTGGATAATCTTTTACTTGTGTTTTTGCTTCTTCCAATAACTGTAATTTAAAACTAAAACAATACACCAAAAGTGGATTTTTTTCTATTTCTATCAGTCCAGATTATGAATTGTCTTTGTGTAGCTGATTCGGTAGCATTTGTATACAACTTACATTTAGTTCATGTTGATCTTTCTGTTGCGGGTTTCCATGAGTTCTCAAGTTCTGGCCAAAAGTAATTAAAGTTTTAGTTGTGATGTTCGCATGAATTTGTGACTGTAGGCTGCCACCTGTTCTGATAGTGTACCTGTTTTATTAAATTGCGATGCATATTATCATTAGTGTTTTGTGTGGTTGTGTGATGCAACTGTTTATATACAAGAATAAGCAGGCAGAACTGATATCAATTTAGCTATTATTATGGAAACGTGAAATAATAGGGAATGTGGTACATACATGGAATCTATTAAGAGTTAGACTTACAAATGGATCCTCCTTTGTGACATTATGTTCTATAGATTGTAGCAGCCCGGTAATTTCTGAACACATTGCATTTGTGTTAAATTTTGTAAAAATAAGTATTTTGCGTACATAATTGAAGAATGCAGTGGAATTCCATTGAAAACCAACAATAAATTATGGTACAGTAATTGATTACATAAACTAAATATGTACCAACAATAATTTCTACCTTACAGTTCTAGTAGAATGATTCTAATAATCAACGATTAACCCTCACCCAAATAGAAAATAAAGAGCATAACTTTCAAAGAATTTCTAATTTTTCTAGTCCTCGCTTAATGATGAACAAAACAATTGCAGAATAATCCATGAGGTCATCTTTTTTTTAACTCCATTACATTGCGGTAAGAGTGTAAGACGTGAAAAAAGAATAATATCAAGATATCCTTGCTAGCCAATGCACGTCGCTGCAACCTGCGTTCACATAATTAAATTCGAGTGTATCTATTCCATTATATGCCATATATTTATGTTAACTCTCTAACACCAAGTTACACACCAATAAGTGGATGACTGAAGGGGAAAATTATGAAGGAATCCATACTCCCAATTGATATGAAAACTTTGTATCCATTTGCAACATACATGAACTTAAGAGGCATTTAATCTCAACAATGCCATGTAGATTAGCCCTTTACTAAATTATTACTACCACTTGATGAAGCACATAAAGGTCCAATAATATACAAATAATAACAACAATTCATTTCATTCAACCAATCACAATTTAAGCAATTAACTCTTTAAAAATAATATTTCAAATTCTTAAGTTTATAAATCTGAACTTGGCTTTTGTCTTCCAAGTGAGTGAAAATTAACTTCTTCAACATGTACATTATTTTCAAATTGTGGAGTATTTTAAAACTGAACATGGTGTTTGTCTTCTAAACTGGCAAAAATTAAATACATCGACATATACATCAGCAAACTCATCAGTAGTACAAACATTGGCATGCCAAGTTTTTGATTTTATTTTTTAGTCTGTTCTAGCTATATTTTATTCTGTTATTATAATTATTTTTAAAGTAAATACATTAGGAAAAATTACAAGAAATGACCCACAACAAATTGAATCAAATTCTATCATGTACCTTGCCTTTTGGCCACCATAATGAGTCACCTCATATTAAAGTGCCAATAATACAAATCTGCTAAAAATCATCAGTTTTCATTTTTAACCACACCAATCAAATTGTTTCAAGAAACCTATGATTGATCTAAATATAATGAGGATGACGTAATTACATTAAACGAGACCCAAAAAAAAACTCATCTTAAACCAAAGACGATGCAAAACTATTACTTTCAGTTGAGAACATATGAGCATATATGTGAATGCATACACAATTAACAACTGAAACTAGTAAAATCTAAGATTGCTCATAATCTAATAAAGTTCATTATGTGTAGGATTAGTTTCTGTTTAACAGTTTCTTATCAAGAACACTTGCCTTAAGATTTATCAAAGTAATAAGCACAACGGAATAAGTATAGGTGTTCTAATTTAAAGTTTCACTTTTAACATGAGTTATTACTCCCCCTCAGTTAATTAACTAAAGCAGTTAATATGAGAATCAAACAGTTAATGAATATAACAGTAGTAAACGCTTCAAATAATTCTCAATATATTAGAAAAGGTTAACTACACAAGAATGTCTAAAATAGTGGGAAAGACCCATCTATTTATAGACTGAACAATACGTACAAGTGAAGTGTTCAAAAGATAATAATACTACAACAGGCTATTGGAACTTGTGCAAAAAGCTATTAAAAACTAATATAATAATAAACTACTGAAGTTAAGGGCGGTGGGAAGCTTCTATAAGAACTGCTAATGAGTGACAAACTTCTGATGAGTATTTCTTCAGAAGTTTGGTCTTTAGTAGTTTTTCTTTAGATGTTTGTCTGGCTCATCATCAAAACTTCTGATCTTTACTCTTCAGAACTTGTATTAGCTTCTTCAAAACTTTGTCTTCTTCTTCTTCTTCTTCTTCAGTAGATTCTATACATAGCAAAATATGCAGAGAGGATGTTAGACTAAGGTTCATACTGGCTTGTCAATCCTCTTTGACACAACAATCTACCCCTGGATTAATGAAGCCAAAACCTTTAACTAGCTTTATTTATAAGATCCTCTTTTTCTGCAGTCAAGAACTCTCCAAATTTCTTTGACCATTGAGTACTTGAGTTCATTGACTTGTTGTCCTGTGAGTATAGGTCCTTGTTCTGGTTCCATGTGCTGAATTGTGATAAGATCATCTTCTGATAGTTGATCTAATTCATTACTGTGTTGTAGAACCTTAGATGTGCAATCTTCTCTCTCCAGGACAATAGATTTGGACTTATTGGTGAAGTACCACTTGACTATTGGTGATTTAGATTTGAAGAAGTCAGCATTGTATGGTACTATTTTCTGGTTTAAAGATAGGTCTGATGTTGGTTGGTTTTCTACTTCAGATATGATCAGATTGGATCTCCTTCTATATTCAACTTGTGCAGTACCAGGTACATTACTAGGAACGGGAATGTGATGTTCAGTAATTACCTTGGTCTGCTTCTGATATGTTATCGTCTGCTTCAGTTGATATGCAAATGTAGTTGGATCCCTATCTTGTGTGATCAGAGGCTTCTCTTCAATCATGAAATCATCTTCAACAATAGTGTTGCCTTCAATCAAAACCATTTTGAAGTCTGTCTTCACTTATTCCCCGGATCCTTTCTTTGTCTTGGCAGCAGGCTTCTTTCTTGCAGAATCAAAAGTTTCGCAAACTTCTGATGAATTGAATTTTTCTGGGTGAGACTTCTGCAAGGCTTTAAATCTCTTGCATGTATCATTTAAGTCAACTTCTTTCCACCTTGAAAGCTGAGCCTTTGTGCCATAATCATTTATTGCCAATTCTTCTATTATCTGGGCTCTCTTCAACTTCTTCCCTTTCTCAGTAGTTTGTCTTTCTGAGATGAGTCTTGCTCTGTGTTCTAGTTCAGCAGTTGAGAGACCCTTGAGAGACTGTTTATTTGACTTGCTATTCTTGACAATATAATTCATCAGTTGGGGCAGGTTGTCAATCTCAGCAATCATCAGTTGTTCTTCTTCAGCTCTCTCTAGCTCATTGATATTTTGTTCCCAGACTTTTAATTTTTCTTCGCAGCTTAAATTTTCCCTTTCATCTATCTTCTCCCCGTTCACATCTTCCTTTTTATTTTTCTTCTTTAGCCTTAGGCCTTTCTTTAGTTTGTCTGAATTGAAGGCAATTGGTTCAGATTTAAAATGGCTGAAGGTTCAGAAGGGGCAGGTTGTCTTTGTGGCTTAGGAGAGTTGGTTGGAGCAGATGTTTGTAGTTTAGCTTGAGTTGCAACTACTAATGGGCGTTTCTTAGCAGAAACTACTGAAGGACTTTCTTCAGTACTTTGCAATACCTCATCAGTAGTTGGTTCTTTGTCTTAGGAAGATTTCTGAGCTTGTTCTCATAGAAGCCTTTCTTGATTTTCTTGGTGCATGAGTCTTTCTTGTAAGGCCTTTGCTTGTTTTTCTTGTTGAGACCTTTTATTGGCTTCTTTGACGTTCTGGCATCACGAGTTTTCTTTGATTTCTCAAGGTCTATCTTCTCGGGTTCCTTCTCTTTCTCCCCCTTTTTGGCTTTATCAACCTCTGGAAACCAGGGTGCAGGTAGGGCAACACAAGAAAGATGTTCAAGCTGTCTTCTATTGTCTTCAACTTTTCTAGACAGCTCTCCTAGTTTGTGATCAATGGCATTGTTTATCATCTCCAATTGAGTTCTATTTTTGAGTTCCATGGCAGTGGTAAAGGTTTAGAGATGAGCAGAAAGGAGTTGATGGACCATTTGGTATAAAGGACCCTCTGGGCTGCATAGTTGGTTGATGTCTATGCTTGTAGCACCAGATGAAGATAGTTAGGTAGGCTGTTTTTGTTGTGAAGGGGGTGTTTTTGGGTGCTCCTCATTAAAATATGGGGATGCCACATTTCGGGAATATGGATGTAAGTGGTCTTTAACCTGATCCTCTGTGACCAACTCTTTGAGTTTGGATACATTAGAGTCAGGACCATCATAACTGTTGGGTCTAAATTTGGTAGTCTAATGTTATCAACAAGTTAAAGTCAACAAGTCAAAGTTTGGTCAACAAAAGTCAAAGTCGAACGAGTCGCGGTCAACACGTAAGGCGACTCGAGAAATCCAGATAATAGATCGATGAGTGAAGTTCAAGTTATGATCAAGAAAGGCGCTATGGATAATAAATATATTTTGTTTAGACAAAATATATTTATTACTTTAGAAAAATGGTTTTCTTGTTTAGTGAGTGATTTAGTAATGTATTAACCCTAGGGACCTAAATGTAATTAGCCTAAGTGTGTTTGGGCTATAAATAGATAGAGATTAGGGTTTTATCACCAACACACATTCTAGAGAGATTTGGGGGCTTTATTGTTTTTATCATTTGCTAATCAATCTAGTGGGTTTTATTGTCATATTCTTGTGTGTGTTCATCTTTTTAATCATCAAAATCAGATTTAGCTCGAAATCGATCCTACAATTTGGTATCAGAGCTTGGTACTCGAATTTGGGATTTAACCATCTTCAAATTCATCTTTGAATCTGATTTTTGTTGAAGTTTTATAAAAACTTTGAAGTTTTTGGGTTTTCATTTTGTATAATTTTTCTTGAAAATTTAGTTCTGGACTATTTTAAATGATTGTTTGTTTATGGAGGATTGGTTATGGTGTGATTAAAAAGATTTAGAGTGGTTTTCAAATCATTCGGAGGTATTTTAGATCACATTAGAAGGTTTCTTTACGTGTTTTTAAAGTTTTTTTTAACTGATCTGGGCATATTTGATTATGAATGTGCGTATTTGTTCGTGAGTGTGTACTTGTTGCGTACTTAACTTTTCCGGCAACTTTTTCCGGCGACGTTATTTTTTTTCCGGCGTATTTACCAAAGGCGACTTTGGGGTCAGTGACTTTGTCTCCTGCGACTTTGTCACGGTGTTTACAAGCTTTTCTGCGTCTTTATTGTCCGGCAATTTTCAGGTCTGCGTACTTGAACTTAAAAAAAAAAAAAGAAGAAGTGAAAGAGAACTTTTATTTTAACATTTCAGATCTGTTGTAAACCGAACCACAAACATCTCGAACACCACCCAGATCTGTCAACTCCACCCAACCACCACCTTAAAACCACAGCCAAACCAGACATAAAAATCGTCAACTCCACCCAACCACCACCTTAAAACCACAAAACCACCTACCTAAAATAAGCCGACCTACCACATCCTTCTAACCACCTGCTCGATTTCCATATAGTTTCTGGCACACTCTTATCACCACCGTACTTCTTACACGTCAGAAAACCTCATAACCTGCCAGCTACCACTCGAACCTACTACCTCCGTACATCACCATTTACACCCGTCAACCACCACCCTATCTCTTTTCTTAATTTTCGTGTTCTTGTTTTGATGAGGTGAGTGTTCGTTGTAGAAAGTGAATCATAAGAATTGGGATAATTTTGTGTGTGTGTCTTTGTATTTCGTTGAGAGAGGCAGAGAGGTATTGTAGGTGGTGTTTGTTTAGGAAAGAGAAAGCAGAGATAGAATAGAGAGGGTTAATGGTTGCGTGGATTTGACTCTATAATTCAAATCATTCACGTGAATTTGAAAGTAGTACATACCTCAACTGAATTAAAAAATAAAAAGAGACAGTACAAATCTCTAGCTGGATCACACCTCCAAAAAAAGTTGTCTTGGGAACATATAAATTAAAAAAAAAAACAAGAACAAAAACGCATAGCATATTTTGACGTTCTTGGATTAGAAGTCAACAAAACATTAATTAAATTCTTATATTTTAATTGAGTGGAGTACAAATTTTTGGATAGACTGAGATTTGAATTGCACTGTCATTTGGAGTACAAATTTTTTGGGGTTTTGAGAAAATTTGTTTGGATTAACAAAATTTATTACAAGCTTAAATTAGGGTTGGGTGTTTAAAATTGTATTTGGGTCTACTATTGTTAAAACTTGTAGAATACAAAAAAAAAAAATTGTCTCTAATCAACATGACACCAATAACCCAAGCGGAACTTGAAATCGGAACCGCAATCATACCTCCACCAAAATTGAAAGGTGCTCAAGACTTTCGGACTTGGAAAAACAGGATGAAAGCATTTTATTTTGTCAATGATTACACTCAATGGACTTCTGTTCAACTTGGGCCACATATCCCAATGAAAACCACTGATGCTGGTGAGGTGTGCAAGGATGATCCATCAACATTCACAGAACTAGACAATCAGTTGATTGAACGTGATCACAAAGCCTACGATGCTCTTACCATGGCTCTGTCGAATGATGTTTTTAACATGTTCGAAGAGTATACCACTGCTCAGTCTCTGTGGTATGCCTTGTGTGACTACTATGAAGGAAATCAGGACATGATTCAGAAGAAGCAAGACATGGTTCAAAAGGAGTATGACATGTTTGGAAGCATTCGTGGTGAAAGTTTAAGCAGTCACATCGATCGTTTCATGAATATGCTCACAAAGATGAAGAAAGTCGGGATTCCTGTTAACAACCGCAATTCAATCAAGAAGTTGTTCAATTCGCTCCCAAAGGAATGGAGCATGAAATTCATGACGGTCAGAGAGGACTTTATGATTTTTCCAATGACTTTGTCAGATGTTATAAATTCCTTAAAGTCATTTGAAAATGATGTCACAAAGGGAGATATGAATCAAGTCGGTTACGTTCCAATATCAAGTCCACCAACATCAATATCTAGAAACATGGCTTTCACTGCTCCTATAAGCATGAAAAGCTCCAATCCATCCTCTATTTCAGTTGGGACTCTTCATAATCTCTCAGCAAATTCTGGAAATGAGATCAAGCCTACAAAAGGATTAGTGGCAGTAACCGACGAAAATGGGGCTGCTAAAATGCAAGCACCAAAGGCATTGACTGAGGACGACTGTGACTGGGGTGAAGAAGTTGCAACTGCAAAAGTCGACAACAACAAAGATCTTATGGGAAAGATTTGTACCAAGGGCATGGTAAGCCAAGAGCAGGATGTGGATGAAAAAGGTAAGAAGGAAGCTGTGGAAGAAACATTGATTGCTGAAAAGACTGAAAGCAGCAAGACTGAAAAAGGCAACATGACAGGTAAAACTGTGAATGAGGAATCAAACAAAGATCATGCGGAGAAGGATCTGGTAAAAAGCATTTCTCTTGAAATTAAAACAAATCTGTGCACACCAAGGTCTGTCACAGCAGTTGCTTACTGTTTGTCGCACAATCGAAAAGTTTTAAGAGAAAGAGATGATATTCAAAAAATCAACAATGAAATGAAAGAAAATGAGTTGGCATATCAACGAAAGTTAAATGCAACCCTCGCTGAAATGCAAACTCTTAAAGAATTTGTCCTTAGAAAAGATTTTTTAATAAATGATTTAACAGAAAAGTTAGAAAAATCAAGAAACGAAACAAATCATCTTCAAATTATTGTGGACAAATGGAATGTAAGCAAGAAGGCTCAAGCTGATCTAGTGGAGTGTTCAAGGCAATCTTTTGTTAAAGATGGAATTGGATATAAGGATAAAAATGGGATCGAAAGATCTTTATTTTTACCCCTGAGCAAAAGTGAATATATACCAATTCCAAAACCTCATCCTAAAAATGATCTGTGTGAAAAGGAATGTGTCAAACCTGAGTCTAGTACTAATATGATTAAAAGCAATGCAGAAGTAACACAAAAGGTGGATGTGGAAGATCATGACAGTTGTGGTGGAAAGACTTTGGGGTTGGGTCACCCAGGAGCCAGTTACTCAACAGTTAATTGGTTTATTTGGAATAATGAAAAGACTAAAACTGTTTTAAATTTGGATGACTGTACTGGACCTAGACCTAATGTTGATTCGAATGGTGTGGTAAATGTTTGTGATAGGCAGAAACCTATCTCACGTTCTGATGTTTGTCATGATGATATTGTGCATGAATGTGCTGATTTAAAATCTGCATTATGTGATGATAAAACTGTTTGTGCTCCACCTGTTTTTGTGCCCGCTCTTGAGAGTAACAGGTTTGGAAAGTTCTTAACTGAAGAAATTCCAGAGTTTACTCCATCAACATCATGCAAAGATGATTCACAAAGTGATTCGGAGTTTTGTTCATCTAGAGAATGGGAAAGCTCAAATGACTCGGAAACTTCAGTGTCAGAACTTGATGATAGAGTTGACACTACAAATCAAGTCCATCAAGATTCACTGGAAGAAGATCTGTTTATAGAAGATTGCTCAACTTCGGATGATGAATTAGTGATGAATGAAAATCACAAGGGGTTAAAGATCACAGAGTCAAAAGGTGATGTAAAACTCAATGCTTCTCAACAAGCCGAATCAAGCTCAAAACAATCTGCATCCCCAATTGCATCACACGGGACAATAAAGCATCAAAAGCCATTCAAAGCTTGCTTTAGGTGTGGTAAAGAAGGTCATGTGCTCAAGCAATGTCCAGAACGACACAATCCAGACGGTAAAGGCAATGCGGATTGCTTCTCCGGATCAAAGGATAAAATGCACACATCTTTGGATGTTAGGATGACACATATTCCATCAAGATCTCCACATATGAAGCCGGTTTCATATGATTCAAAGATAACAAGGACCAAAGCATCAAAACCACAATCTATTCCTCCAGATCTTAAACAGAAAATTGTTTCAAAAATTAAATCTTTTACAAACAATTTTTCAAAACCAACACAAGTTTGGCGAATCAAACCAAAAGTTGAAAAAGAAACTAATGAGGGAAAAGGAACTACCATGGAGGACTGTTAGTAACACGGTTAGTAACAGTGGTTGTTCCAAGAATAGGTTTGGAGCGGAAATTTCACAGGTTTGGTTATGGTATCTAACCTGATTGCACAATTGATACCGTTGTCACACACTCATTTTCTTGTTGATATATGTTTATGTGTGTCTGATGTGGAAGACTTTATTTTTCGTAAATATTTTTTAAGAAAATACAAAAAAAAAAATTAATTACAAAAAAAAGGGGATTGTACAAAAATAAAAGTTTAGGGGGAGTATGAAAATATAGTCTCGGCCATGAGATGTGATTAATGCAAATAATCCTGATCTTATATGGGAAATGATAGGAACTAACTTGCTTATGTCTGCACATGAATAGGATCTGAAGGACGTTACAACTACAAGTTAATGATGTGTAGGTAGGTTCAGCCTTCAAGTTGAGTAAACTGCTATAAGGTGAATAATAATAAATCTACACGAAAAGCTGGATTCCCACAGTGTTTTAGGTCTACACAAGCTGAGTCCAATCATACACAGGTTGAGAGATCAAAAGACACAGAAAATTTTGTGCATATATAATCAAAAGACACCTAAGAGTGCAAGCTACCAATGCGGGGCTATTCAATCAAATGAGCAACAAAAGACACGCAATGTTAGTGACGTGCAAACAAATATAGATAGCTCAAAAAGCGATCAGATGATCATCTTCTCTGTTATGGGAACATAGACCTGAAGCTCTCATCATCTGATTGATATAATGATCATCTTCTCTGTTATGTGTAAACATAGACCTGAAGCTCTCATCATTATATCTCAATAAACCTTGAGGATTGGTAGGCTTATACCTAGCACAAGTGGGGTCCACAAAATTTTCGTCAATATTACCAAAAACATGATAATCTCATCACCAAACGTATGTTGAAAGACGAGAGGCATGGACTTAAGAGGACAAACATACCGACAATCGTTCTTGGGTTGTAGCTATCCTCAAGAAAGTTGAAGCGTGGCTAGGCTTTTCAAGTTAGTGTGATTCCATATCTAATCCCTTCTGTATCTCGGAGGTTGATGGCTATTTAAAAAAACTTTATTTGTGTACAGTTATTTTTAAGTCTTCCATGTCACATTATTTGTGTCTCAAGCCGTTTGAGATACGTACTTGATTACACACCACAGATGAATACGGTTTTGTCTGTAATTGAATTTGTCTAAAGAAAATTCGGAGTTGTGTTTGTGATTGTGGTTAGGTTTCTTCGACTACTTGCTGCAATGATGGCCGATCATCAGTTGAGCAAGATACCAAAACCAAGCACCTATTGCCTCAAGCTTGCAGAAGATCAGTGTTAGGAATCCTCCTCCTACATCTTCAAAACCACTCAGGCTACCGAGAGTTGAAAACGTTTGTTCTAAATTATCAAAGATGATGCATGCAAAAAGGGGGAGATTGTGAGATAAGAGTACTCAAGGAACAAAGTGACAAGAACGCCTTCAGCAAAGAAAATTTGGAAAGCATCAGTCTAGGGGGAGTATTGTTGGGTATTGGATTTGAGACTGAAGCTTCCTAAATTGAAGATCACAGTATGTAGAGATTGACGATTCTGAAGATGATACAAGAGATTGATAACATTAGACTAAGGGGGAGATTGTTGGGTCTAAATTTGGTAGTCTAATGTTATCAACAAGTTAAAGTCAACAAGTCAAAGTTTGGTCAACAAAAGTCAAAGTCGAACGAGTCGCGGTCAACACGTAAGGCGACTCGAGAAATCCAGATAATAGATCGATGAGTGAAGTTCAAGTTATGATCAAGAAAGGCGCTATGGATAATAAATATATTTTGTTTAGACAAAATATATTTATTACTTTAGAAAAATGGTTTTCTTGTTTAGTGAGTGATTTAGTAATGTATTAACCCTAGGGACCTAAATGTAATTAGCCTAAGTGTGTTTGGGCTATAAATAGATAGAGATTAGGGTTTTATCACCAACACACATTCTAGAGAGATTTGGGGGCTTTATTGTTTTTATCATTTGCTAATCAATCTAGTGGGTTTTATTGTCATATTCTTGTGTGTTCATCTTTTTAATCATCAAAATCAGATTTAGCTCGAAATCGATCCTACAATAACCAACCATCAATTCCTTGAATTTTGAATCATCATCCAAATTAATGGAATCATCTGAATCCCTGCCAACATCATCAATGATGAAGTCATCAGTTATATCATGAGCTAGGCCCAACCTAGTTGTCTCATGAACCTCTTTTTCTTGGTACTGAGGTTTTCCTGCCTTGGGCCCAAGGCCTTCATCAGTAGTTGCCACAATTGAGGTCTTAGCTATGTTACTACTGTCCTCAAATCCACCACTGGGTGGTATAAGGGTAGCAGCAGCCTCAAATGTACCTAAAGTATCTAAGTTTGGGCTTAGACACCTTGGTTCATCGTCATCTCTTGGGATAGGGCTGATTACATCCTCATCAATGTCCATTTCTATGGTTTTATCCCTTGTTTTATGTGATGATTGTGGATTGACATTGTCTGATGGGATGACTTGTTTCAGCCCAGAGAGAAATTGAGCAATTTCTACTGTTTGGTGTGAAACTTCTGGTTCATTAGAAGGAATGGGTTCAGTAGTTTCAAAAATAGGGTTAGTAGTTATAGTCTTTATGAGTTTCTTTCTTGAATAATGAATTGAAATTTTTGCTCTTTTGGGGGATTGAGATGGATGTAACTGAGAGGAAGTTTCAGTCACATCTTTTTCAAGTACAGATTGTACATCAGCAGTTTCAGGCATCTCATCCTCCTGAACTGCTTTTCTTTTAGGGTTGGTGGGTTTGCATTTTTGCTGTTTGGGTAGTTTATGCTTTTTAGGAGTGGGTTTGGAAGATGTGGGTTCCTTGGGGACTGTTTCTTGTTCCCCTTGGTCATCTTTTGGCAAAGTAACCGGTTTGTTATGCCTTTAGAATACATGTGAAGTCAAAGGATTTAACTTTGTTTCCTTACCCACAAGTATTTCCTTGCCAAGTTCTTTGATAATACATTGCATTATGAACCTTGGATACAACAAAAATTTCTTTTTATCATTTTGGTAATGCAACACCAACTCATTAAAGAAATATGATGATGCCCTGAAAGTAGTTTCATTCACAATGGAATGGAAAATAGGTTGTAAAGTTAAGGGCATCTGATCATATGATCTAGTTTTAGGACTCAAACACATGATAACGTAATGAAACAAAAATTTGTACTTTGCCTTAAAAAATTTCTTATAAATGGTAGCATGTGACAGAATACCTTGGTAACCATACTCAATCATGGTTAATTGAATGGTTCCACTGGGAATTTATTCTGGGTCTTCAGCATCATTCAGACCTAGTCTGATTCCTAGGGGTTTTGGTGTGATTGCAATCAATTTCCCTTTGATCGTCGTCTTCAAGGAAATGCTATTACCATTAACGGTAGCAGCCTCAGCGTTTGCCCAGAACTCATTTAGAGTTTCAGTATGGATTGGTGGGTCAATGGTGAACGATGTGTAATATGGTGATTTTACGACTAAATCAATAATATTGTCATATTGGGACCTGTAGAGGATCGTTTTCACAAAAACAGTTTAGTTGATCATACAAGTCTACTAGTCTAGGTGCGGAAACCCTATATTAGTTACAAAATGATAGTAAATGAATGAAACACGCAAATTCACCTTTTCAATCATCATTCTCATTAATTAACTTGATAAAAGATCTTTACAATTGGATTACAAGTTAATAAAACACTTTTAGAAAGATCAAAACCTAGAGAGAGATTCTAGACCAGACACACTATGGCAAATGGCAAAAGTTACAATCAAAAATAAAATTGAAGTTTATATACTGCTGCACATTCGCCCCCCGATAGGGTCGAATGTGCAGGTTCGACCTTCAACATAGTACGAATCAGCAAACTATCATTCATTCTCCAGATTCGCCCAGTCTCTCTCTACGTTTGCCCAAAACATCTACATTCGACCTCCTCATAATCCACGTTCGCCCTCCCGTAATAACAAAAACAACTTTAAATGCACAATCTAAAGCATTAGTCGCAAATCGTGCACTAACAAACTCCCCCTCGACTATTGCTTGGATTGCCTTCGTTTTTTCATCCATCACCTTGTTCATCAGGTTAATTCTGAATTGCTTCTTTTGATCTTTCGTCATCTCAGGCTCAAGCTTCCGTTTTGTCGATCGTTTCGGCACTTCGTTCATCTTAACTTTTTCACTAAGTTTCTTCTCCAAATTATTTCCAGAATTGATGTCATAAGCAAAACAAACTCCAACCACTTGTTGATACTTTCTAGCTTGATCAGCATCCTTCTCTTCACAGTAAATTGTATTGTAGTAGAGCATGATGATGTCTTCGAACGTACAGTTAATGATCCACATTGGATCAAAAACATGAATCTTCTTATAAGCATCCTTCTTATCCTTCAAAACAATCACAGCTTTTTCCGTCCTCCAATCATAATACCACATAACGAATTCAGAGCTAAAATGTTGCTGAATCAGCATCAAAGGAATTCTCTGCATCACAACCGGAGGTTTATACTTTAAGGTCACCTTCTTCAATCCTGTCTTCGGATCAATCTCTTTATGAACCTTCCTCTTGGGATATTTTGGATTAAACATCTTCCACTTCGTTCTGCTTTCCTAAGTTAATTTATCAGCAAACCAACCCACAGCATCACAGTTAGCTGAAGCACCAGACATTGTAAACCTGCAGATATCTCTCACCGCCCAGTACGGTAGAGTCTGTATATCATGGAATTTGTAAAAGTACAGTATTCCTTTCTCCCATTTCACCCCAATGCACTTCAGTTGTCTCAGATATTTCCATCCCAATGCTCTACCTTTGAACAACTGATTGTGGTACTTATAAAATCCACCTTGTGCTTCAGGCTTTGGTCTTTTATCATCCAATTCTTTCAGATTCTTCAATAATGTCTTCAAACTATCATTATGTTCAGCTGTTGGTTTCTGATTTCCTTCTTTAAACATATTCTTCACAGAAGCATAACTCTTCTTCTTAGCTCGATACTCAGCTTCTTTCAAGTTTACCTCAGCCAAGTCTAGGAATACCTCATCATCTTTGTCTCTGTAATACTCTGGATATTCTTCGTGTGTAATATGCTCTATCTCTATCTCTTCTTTCTCAAACGATTGTTCATCAGAATGACTTCCTACATCCTTTTCAGGAATGTCAGGAATCACCTGTTCCTTCATAATCTCTTCTAGTGTCTTACCAACCTGCTGCACAATGCCTTCAAGAATCTCTTCTGCCACAGCAGCAGACACCTCACCTTCTTCCAAATCTGGATCGTTGTTGTAACACCCCAACCGATGGCGGAAACATCGAGGTGTCATGTATTGATGATTGTTTCAGTAGCACATGGTATATATTGAAATTTTAAATACTTTATTGATAACATAAATATCCAAATGAAAAGATGTCTAAAAATCCCAAAATACATAACATCAAATAAAACAAATAACTTCAAATAACTTCATAGAATCCATCATGCATACTCTAAGCCTCAGCTTCATTATTACCTGAAACATGTTAATTTTGAAAATATTTTGGGTCAACAAAAGTTGGTGAGAATTACATAGGTTTTGATAATTGAATAAAACTTGTACAATTCAAGTGTCATGGCAAGTCTAGTCCATATGTGAAAACATACTATCAGGTAAATCGAGTGCATAATCAAACCTTGTGACTAGAATATTGTGGTCCATCCCATACGCTCATGGTTCACTCGATTATGTTATGAATTCGATAACAATCACCCACGCTACCTATGTAGGAGGTACACGTATCCGGGTGGGATTGTGAGTCCAATAGATCTATCATTGTATACCGGCGGCTGATGAATGTTAATGATTATGCTAGAATATTGTGCTTACCCTAGTCATGTTTAAGACATAATGCAACATAGAATAACACATAGACACTTATGATTGAATTGTAGATAGAATGTTGTAACATGTTTCACCCTAAAATAGTGAAATAGAAAAGGGGCTATGTAAAACTCACCTTAGTGTTAGAATGGAGACCCTTGATATATAAACAAATGTGGCTCGTGTATATCCAAATATCACCCTATTTCAAGGTAATAAATAAGTGTTGGGGAAAACTTAATAAGTCTATGTTTTCTAGTCTAAAATATGCTAGGGTTCCTAATTTGGGGATTAATAATTGATTTATGATTAAATATGAACACTTTAAATAAATAAAGAAATAATTAATAAAAATGTTTTCTGACCAGTATTAACTAAAAGTAGTTGAATTATAATGTAATAAATGTGAAAATAATTTTTATAAAATTATTTTCTTAATTAATGAATATATATATATTAATAATTATTTGACAAAATATAGGCTTAATATTAAAAAATATTAAAATTTATAAATTTCGAATCAAAAATTTATATTTCTGATCTAAATGATTAATAATAATTTATGTGAAATTTTGATGTAAAAATAATGAAAAATGAATTTATTATGATTTATTTATGATTAAAATAACAAAAATCGATTAAAAATATTAAATTAATGATTTATCAGAAATAAAAATCATTTCTGGAATATTTATTGTTTTATAAGTTTAGGATAATTTTTGTGGAATTTTATAAAATTGTTTTGATATTTTTATAGAATTTTATAATTATAATTGAATAAACTTGTAATATTTATTATATATAATAAATAAAAGATTTTTCTGAAAACAAAAGTTGTATAATAAAGTTTATTAGTTATATAGTATAAAATAAATTTTGTAGAATTTATATATCAAAATAGCTATTTTAAATATAATATATATATTAATAATACAAAAGAAATAATGAAAAACGAAATAAAAAAAAATTGCAGCTTACAGGAGTCGAACCCGGGCCTCTGGCCGGTTGAATAGTCTTAATCACAAGCCATGACCAACTGGTCTGGACCCTGAGAACGATTGAGTTTGGTTTCAATTAATTAAAAGGGCTTGTTGATTCTGACCTTAATAACAAAAAAAATAATATGGCTGTGACTGGATTCGAACCCAAATCACGAGCTGGTTTGCTAATTAAACAAAGTGGGTAACACCAACTGGTCTACTGATCAGTTGGCGTTTTATATGGATCTGTTTTAAACATAAATGGTTTCTGTTACGAGTCATCTTCCCCAATTCGAAAACAAGAACCCTAGTTTTCTATTCGTAACAATTAACGACCAATAGCCCCTGCAATGATGGGGCTATTGCTCGTTAATGGCCGACTAACAAAACCAAACAACCAAAATGGACTTACAATGTGATTATAGCCTTGAACGAGAAGTCAAGAGAAAAGTCAAACGCGAGCAAATTCACAATTTAATACGAAGTTTAACCAGAAATTGGATGTGGGTTTTTGATTATCGGTGTCTAGATGTTGTGAATGAGGGTTCAATTTATATTATTACGTAAAGGATCGACGAATTGGAAGGTTTGACAAAGGTTAATGATAAACGCGTAATTCTCTATAATTGGTATGATTTCGCGTAATTAAAAGCTGTAATTGACAAGGATTGTATGCTTGGTTGCCAAGACATCCAGATCGTTACCAAAATTAGCTAAAAGGCGTGTCAATTTTGAATCAAAAGTGTGGATTATATGGGTTTTGACTTCTGGAAGTTGACCGAAGGGTTTTGGGGGCTGTTTATGTATTAATTGATTCCATTAAATCAGTAAACATGTGGTAGCTCAGCTGGTTGGAGGGTTTGTGGTTAAGGTTTGGGCCGGCTTGGGCGCGGGTTCGAGTCCCGGCCCAAGCATATATATTTTTTTTGAGCATTTTTATATATAAACTATAATAATATATGTATGTTATGATTACCCAAGATTACAAATGTTACGAAAAATTTTTAAATTATTCGAAACGTCGGGAAATCCAACGATTTTATTAAATAATTATTGGTTTAGAGTGTTTGAAATATATATTGTTTAAAACAAACACACAATTTTTTTATTATTAATTAAAAATTTGGGGAAAATATGCGATGTTACAGTTGTATTCCAACTCATATCTCATATCATCTGCTTCAGATATCTTTGGAAACTTCCACGTTAGTTCTATCGTCCAGACTTTCTTATTCAACATCTCTTTGTACAAATTCTTATCGTCAGCAGATAGAGATTTAATCTTCTCAGTCCAAAATATGTCATCATCATCATCATCAACGTTTTCACCAGACTTTTTCTTCGAGCTAGATTGTCCTGCATCTCCCTTTTTGTTCTTTCTCTCTTCATAACTGAACTTACTGACATCATCATCAGAACTACAACTCTCCTCAGCATAATCTTTCTTATCACCAGTTTTACCATCAGAATCTTCATCATCAGAATTATCATCTGATTCCTCATCATCTTTTTCTTCTGGTGAATCTTCATAGTCAACCTTTTCTTCTTCTTCCTCCTCTTCCTCTTCACCTTCCTTAAGTTGAGGAGCTTCATAATACAACTTGTCTAACAACTTACTCATTCTCTTATTCTCTTCATGCATTTTCTGATTTGCAGTTCGAATCGTCTTGATTCTTCTTGTGTTTCTCTTACTGCGTGCTTCAATCTCCTCTTTTTCTTCTTCAAGCACCTTAAGCTTTTTCTCCAACTCATCCTGATTCGCTTTAGATGCCACAACAATCTGTAACATAGTTTCTTCATTCTTATTAAACTTCTCAATCTCAGATTGTTGTGCATTGATGATTTTCATCATCTCTTCAAGTCTATTATTCACTAACTCCATCACAACATCAGAAATAGTAACCTTTGTAGTAGACGATTCAGCTTCTGGAGTTTTCTTCTTTTTCTGAAACATATTCAAAACATTCTGCAAGGATGTATTGAAATCAGAAACTGGTTCAGTTGTTGTTTTATCAGACTTCTTTTGCTTCTTTGATTCTGGAGAAGTAACTCTTGATGAAGTGCCAACATCAGGAACTTTCTTTCCTTTAACTAGTATCCCAACTTCTTTAGCACATCTTTTCTTTGGATTCTCTTTTTCCTCTCTCTTAGACATTGTCTTGTACTTTGGTTTCTTCTGTTTTTCAGCAACTACAGGAGAACCACCAAAGTCTTGTGCTCCCAAACCAAGATCCAAATCATCCTTATCTAACTCAATGCGACTTTTCTGTCTCTGTTCCTCTATAGCTTTGTTTAGACTCTCGGACTCACCAGCCACAGTGGCCATGAGCTTAGTGTGTTTAACAGTCTCATCACCTGAATCCCATCTTTCATCTTCTTGAGTCTCCTCAGAATCGGCAGACTCTTCATCAACTAACATTGTTCCCTTTCTAGCCACACTTTTCTTCCTTCTAGTTTGCTTCTTTGTCTGTTCAACCTCAATAACCATTGCTTTACCCCTCCCTTTTGCACCATCATTCACAACTTGGCGTTTTCTCTTTGATTCTGGATTAACATGAAACAAAGGATCGTCATTGTCTGGTTCACTGTTAACATTCCTTGCTTTGTTCTCACCGGGATCCTTATAACCTGGATTAACTAGATGTGCAAGCAAGTTCTTATGTGGTGGTCTTTCATTCTCGGGAACCCCTTTATAACCTTTCATCCTTATCAACGTATTCAAGTTCATGTGATCTTGAAGTAATATCTGAGTAGGATCCTTCTACAGTGTAGGATACTTCCTATCAAATATCATCTGTAAGAATCTGGGGTACATCAAAAACTTCTTCGTCTTCAATCCTTTCTGAGGTTCAAGCATGTGATCTAAGATCATCCCCGAAACATTAAACGGCTTATTCAACACTAAAGCAACCATCAACGAACTGAGACTCTTTCTCTTAACATCATAACCACTGCTAACGGATCCAAAGACATGTATAATAACATGTGCCAAATACTTAAACTGTGGACATAGCTTCCCTTTGTTCAATGCACCATCAGTTATTGGTCCGTTGTACTTCATGCGTAGAAAGCACAATCTTTGTTCTATCCAAGATAAGCTTCTGGGATCAGTCGGTTCATCTTGCAGTCTTAATGCCTCCCGAATGTCACTTTCAGTAACAATAGCAAGCTGTCCCTGAATGTTGCTTACTATTGCTGTTCGATCTTCCCATAAATCCATCTTCGCATTCATCCAGAAATCCACTTGATGGTCTTTGTAAATAATAGCCGATGTAGCTAATGCATCAACGACTCTACTTCTTCTTAAAAAATCTACGATCCCAGAGAATTCTGTATGCTTCTTCACTTCTCAAAGATACGCACAACAATTATGAGCATCCTCGAACGGTAACTCTTCTACTATTTGCTTCTTTGTGGCTTTTTCAGAAGATCCAGCTGGTACTTCAGTGTTCCGTGGTTCTGCCATTTAGAATTCTGTAAAAACGAAACATAGAAATTCATTAAAAATGGAAAAAATGTGCAAAATTGAAATTTGATTTTGAAAATTCCACATTCGACCCATCGGGGGTTCGAATGAAGAAATCCTGAGGTACGAATGTGGACATTTTGGTTAGAATATATAAATTTATGAACAAACTTTCACATTCGACCTATTCTTTCACATTCGTCCCTATGAACAAGACACATTCGACTAGAAAGGCCACATTCGACCCTTCTTTTTGGTCGAATGTACCTGTTCATATGATCAAAAATAAAAAAAGTCATTCCAGACCATTTTAACTTGTAAATTTCATTTGATTACCACCTAAAACAACTGACTAAGCATTGTGTACCATCAATTGTTACCAACATTTAGTTTTAGATAGTTTTTAAGAACAATCTAGGTCTAATCAGTTTTAAATGATCAAAAACACAAAATTAGACTGTAATTAACCTAGATTGTTGTTTATTCTCCCCGTAAAACTATCTAGAAGTAAAACCTAATCATCAATTTTGTGTTAAACAGTCTAAAATTGTTCATCATTCATAGTCAAGGGTTCGAGAACAAAAACAAGCAATCTGACTTCGCTTTTGCCTCAATACCTGTAAAATTGGTATGAGAATGATCAGAAACAACTAAGGAGTATAAATCTATGGTCAAATAATCAAGGGCAACAAGGTTTTGTTATAACAGAAATTTTTTAAAATTTTTGAATGAGGGTTCGAAAGAGGATTAGGGTATTTATAGGAAGCCACATTCGACCATTTATGTGGGGCGAATGTGAGACTTTGTCTACATTCGACCCTAGTAAAAGACTCGAATGTAGATAAAGGGTTCGAATGAAGAAACCTGCATAGGAACACTCACATTTGACCGAATTTAAAGGCTTGAATGTAGTAAAAATTCCACATTCGACCCAACGAAGGGGCGAATGAAGATTGGAATTTTTGAAAATTTACCAAATCTCAAAATCGAATCCCGTTCAATCATTATCACACATTTTAAGCTTCAAACATTCATCATTTCACATTTAAATGATACAGAACTCAAATTGGTTCATCAAGTTTCAGAAAACGACCATCTAACACCATCGGTTATCAAATATAACGCAGAAATGTAAAAAATTTGGTTTTTCTGAAATTTATGCTAAAACACACCTAAAATCTTTTTGAGTTTTTGTACATTTTGCAAAAACAAATGTAAAATGCAGAAATGTAAACATAAAGCAGTAAACTTTTTGGTGATTTTCGGTAAGAGGATCATATCAGTTTTTGAGAAATCTGATCACACCGTTGATCTTTATTGTATATTATCATTAAAGACAATGTGTGATCCGGCAACTGCTGATATTGTTGTCCACATAAGCTCACATGTAGACTGTTATGCAGTGCTTTAAAATGATACGCAATTAGGTGTTTTATGCTAACACGCTTATGGTTCCCACGCACACGACATACTCCCGTATCAAGGAATTTGCACAAAGCTTCGTCGTGACGCGTGATTATGCCAAATGTTATTCGTAATATTACAAGATATACAGCACAGAGGTGTACAGGTCAGCAAATTAATGCAGCAAAGTAACATGTGCATATATACCAGGTTGAGGCTGATATCAATCACAGATTTTAATCACTGAATTGATACGATGCATTTTAATGATCTTTGATCAGTAGTATACATTAAGTTCCTCAATTCGGTAACTTTTAGGTTTTGGCATTAAAGTTCTTTTTAGCAAATATCCCGATCGAATCTAGGTCCGTAAATCAATACGACAAAAGATCAATCAGGATACCCCGGATAATAATTAACATAACGACCCAAAACCTCATATTTTGGCAACCCTATCAAACGAAATTACGGTACTAAGACCATATGCCCATGAGGTGTTCAGCCACTAGCGCGTAGTTCGTTATGTTTGTATCACTAAGGCACGCAGTAATAGGTCTACGAAGCCTATCAGCATATCACACAAAATCAACACACACCTCATATTGCATTTCATTTCTTTCGCATGTGTCAGATCCCCACTGATGTACTATCATTTCCTCTTTTTCTCCTCGAAATCATTTTGGGTTTTTCTATTTTTTATGGCTTTTTGGAATTTTCAATGTTTTTGATTTTTCTAAATAAAGACTCCCCCTAAAATGTAAAGCATATTTTTGGGTTTTTGAATTTTCTGAAAAACAGTAAAAACTTAAACAATTTGAAAACAAAAAGTGATAAACCGAGGTGATGATCAGTCTTGTTTCTCTTTTATATCGTTAGCTTTTAAAAGATATTCAAATATGGATTTATCAAAAGCTTTGTTAGTGCATAATGTGCGACTAATGCTTTGGATTGCGAATTAAAAGTTGTTTTGTGATAATCGTAGGGGCGAATGTGGCTTATTGTAAGGTCGAATGTGAAGATATTGGGGCGAATGTAGACTTGGAGGGATGAACATGGAGACTGAAGATAGCATGTGCTGATTCGTACTGTTGAAGAGGGCGAATGTAGAAAAGTGTGCACGTTCGACCTAGCTAAAGGGGCGAATGTGCAGCACTATAAAAGCTTGATTTTTATTTTCAATTGTAACTTTTGCCATTTTGAGTCTTGTGTTCAGTCTAGGAGTTCTCTCTAGGTTGTGATCAGTGTCTAAAGGTTTAATTAACTTGAAATATCAATTGTAAAGATCTTATCAAAGTTAATTAATGAAAATGGAGATTGAAAAGGTGAATTTGATTGTTTGATTCGTTAACTATCATTTTGTAACTGATCTAGGTGAAGTATATTTAAACCACAGTATCCCAAGAGGAAAGTGCATAAAGAGATTGATCCAAAGACAGGTTTAAAGAAAGTGACTTTGAAGTACAAATCTCTGATTGTAATGAAGAAGATTCCGTTAATGCCGATTCAGCAGCATTCTAGCTCTGAATCTGTTATGTGGTACTATGATTGGAGAACAACAGAAGCGGTAATAGTGTTGAAGGATCGAAAGGATGCGTACAAGAAGATACACGTTTTTGATCCGATGTGGATCATTAACTGTGCGTTTGAAGACATCATCATGCTCTACTACAATTCAATCTATTGTGAACCGAAAGATGCAGATCAAGCGAGAAAGTATCAGCAGGTTGTTGGAGTTTGTTTAGCATACGACATTAATTCTTGTAGTAATCTGGAGAAGAAACTCGATGAGAAGGTGAAAATGAATGATGTGCCGAAACATTCGACAAAGCGAAAGCTTGAGCCCGAGATGATGAAAGATCAGAAGAAACAACTGAGATTGAAGCTGATGAACAAACAGAAGGACAAAGCACAAAGGCAATCCAAGCAATAATCGAGGGGGAGTTTGTTAATGCATAATGTACGACTAATGCTTTGGATTGCGAATTAAAAGTTGTTTTGTGATAATCGTAGGGGCTAATGTGGCTTATTGTAAGGTCGAATGTGAAGATATTGGGGCGAATGTAGACTTGGAGGGACGAACATGGAGACTGTAGATAGCATGTGCTGATTCGTACTATTGAAGAGGGCGAATGTAGAAAAGTGTGCACGTTCGACCTAGCTAAAGGGGCGAACGTGCAACACTATAAAAGCTTGATTTTTATTTTCAATTGTAACTTTTGCCATTTTGAGTCTTGTGTGCAGTCTAGGTTTTCTCTCTAGGTTGTGATCAGTGTCTAAAGGTTTTATTAACTTGAAATATCAATTGTAAAGATCTTATCAAAGTTAATTAATGAAAATGGATATTGAAAAGGTGATTTTGATTGTTTGATTCGTTAACTATCATTTTGTAACTGTTATAGAGTTTCCGCACCAAGATTAGTAGACTTGTATGATCATCTAATCTGTTTTTGACAAAACGATCCTCTACAAGCTTTGGTAAAAAGATCTGCCCTCTGATAATCAGTGTGGATTTTGACCATATCAATCAACTCTTTGGCATAACAATCACGGATAAAGTGATACTTAATCCGGATATGCTTAGCTTTTGAGTGATTGACCGTGTCATTACTTAATGCAATTGCGGCTTCGTTGTCACAGTGAATAGGGGTTTTTAGAAATTGCAAATCGTAATCGACCATCTGCTGCTGAATCCACAGAACCTGTGAACAACAACTAGAGGCTGCTACATATTCTGCTTCGCAGGTAGATAGTGCCAGGTCACGAGCCTGCTCCCCAAGAATTGACATCCAGCCGTTGTGGATTTGCTATCTTTGTCACAACCGCCCCAATCTGCATCACTAAAAGCAACAAAGTCAAAATTATCATCATTAAGGTACCAAAGTCCTCTCGACGGACAACCCTTCAGATATCGTAGGATTCGCTTGACAGCTGTTAGATGACTCTGTTTCGGCTTCGATTGGAAATGTGCGCAGAGACATGTAGAGAACATTATATCTGGTCTAGATGCTGTGAGATACATCAGAGATCCGACGATTGCTCTGTTTGTAAAAGGATCTATCAGCTCCCCCTTAGCGTCAACTCCAATCCCGTGATTAGGTTGAATCAGGGTATCCATTTGCTTCGAATCTTCCATCTGGAACCGGCTCAAGACTTCAGATACGTATTTGGTTTGGTGAATAAAGATTCCCGTTGGTCTTTGATCCACATACATGCCAAGGAAAAACTGCATTTCTCCCATCGCACTCATCTCGAACTTTTCCTGCATTGTACTTTTTCAAAATCCCTGCATATAAGTTCGTTAGTAGATCCAAAAATAATATCGTCAACATAAATCTGGACGAGAAGCAAGTCATCCCCTGTTCTTTTGGTGAACAGTGTACAATCTACCATGCCCCGTTTGAATCCTTTGGACAGTAGGTACGTGCTTAGCTCCTCATACTATTGACGTGGAGCCTGGTGCAACCCATAAAGTGCTTTGTTGAGAACGTAAACCTTATCCCGGTGGATAGGATCTTCAAAGCCTGGAGGTTGACCGACGTATACCTCTTCCTTTACCACACCGTTTAGAAACGCACTCTTGAAATCCATTTGATACACCTTGAATTTCTTGTACGAGGAAAACGCTAGAAACATACGGATAGCTTCTATACGTGCCACAGGTGCATAGATCTCATTGTATTCAATTCCTTCAACTTGATGAAAACCTTGAACTACCAACCGAGCTTTGTTTCTCACGATTACGCCTCTATCATCTTTGTTGCATTTTAAAAACCATTTGGTTCCTATTTTCTTCCTTCCCGGAGGTAAATCTGTAAGTGTCTAAACACCCAGCTTCTGAAACTGCAACTATTCTTCCTGCATCGCCTCAACACAAGCATCATCGAAAAGAGCATCCTTGTAAGTCCGCGGCTCAACCTGCGAAACATAACAAGCAAAGGGCCAATCATTATGACAACCAGATTTTTGAATTTTTGATATAAAGCTAAAGCGCCAAGATTTTCAGGTGAGTTTGCACTACGAAGTTGTCCTCTAGTCATGACACTACTTCCAGGGTCACGAATAACTTGCTCGAGCAGGTGAATACGATGAATCCGAGTGGTCAGATTTTCTGCCGAATCCAGATCATTACCTGTATTAGACGATGAAGCAACATCTAGATTTGGGTTCACTGGTGGTGCCTCTATTGCATGACCTAGAATAGCTTCACTAATGATTTCTTCATCATCTTCTGATTCTGAAGTATCAAGAGTAGTTGAAGCTTCCTGGAAAACTTCTTCTTCAGCTACAGGAACATTGCTATCATTAGAAGCTGCTGGAGTAGTTACGGTGATCGGACGCACCAACGGTGAAATCACTGCGTTTTCCCACTCGTAATAAAGTCGTAAAACAGCTTCTTCAAGCAAGTTATCTAGATTGAATGATTCAAAGAAATCTTTGTAATCAAACATCCAGTCAGGACCACTGCCTTGTACGTTCTAGGTATAACACTGAACTTCCACGTTTGCCCATTACTCAACCTGTCGAGTTCTTTTGTTGAAAACCCATTTGAGCGGGGTTGCATATCCAACAAAGTATCCCTCTTCAACTTTCGGTCCAAACTTTTCAGTCGGATTCAACATCGTACAGGGTGCCCCAAATGGTTCTAGATACTCCAAATTCGGCTTACGTTTGCTCAACAATTCATAAGAAGTTTTGCCAAACCTCTTCACTGTTAACACACGATTCAATGTGTAACAAGCTGCGTATACAGCTTCATTCTAGAACATTACTGGAAAATTAGAGTCCGTAAGCATTGTACATGTCGTTTCTATTAGAGTCTTGTTTTTCCTTTCTGCGACACCATTCTGTTGTGTGGTATACGGAGCACTATATTCATGATGAATTCCTTTATCTTCACAAAGAGCATCCATCTGTGCATTTTTTAACTCCGTCCCGTTGTCACTCCAAATTCTCTTAATCTTCAAACTACAGAGATTTTCCAATCGAGTGAACAGAACTTTCAAGTTCTTGAACGTGTTACTTTTATGTTGTAAGCACATCACCCACGAGTATCTTGATTAGTCGTCGGTAACCACAAGACAGTAAAGCTCTCCGACATGACTCTTACGCTTGACAGGTCCGAATACGTCCATATGCAAACGCTCAAGTGGCATTTCAATAGAGTTAACTTTCTTCGGTTTGTGGGATTGTTTGTGCTGTTTACCCTTCTTGCAACTCACACACTTGCCTTTGAGATGAAAATGTTTCACATTAACGCCTTCAACGAGTCCATTCTTTACCAAATTATTCATTTTTCTGAGGTGAATGTGTCCCATCCTCCTGTGCCACATGATTGATTCTTTCTCTGTACCCTTTGATAGGAGACATGTAACTTGGCCCTGAGTTGTCATAACTTTAGACATATCAAGAATGTACAGATTTTTCACTCTTGGTGCTTTCAGCATAATCCACTCCTTTGGAATAACGAAGCCGGGTTTGAGAATATAACAAGCTTTATCATCGAAGTGCATAGAAAACTGTTTGTCACCGATTTGGCTCACACTTAACAGATTATAGTCAATTTGCTTCACATATGAAATCTTCTCAAAACTCACAATCCCGTTAGTAACACTTCCCTCCATTGTGATATAACCGCCATTATTGCCAGCAAACGCTACATATCCTCTATTGATGTTCTTGATATCGAATAGCAGCGTCAAATCACCAGTCATGTGACCAGAAGCTCCACTGTCGACAATCCAAAGACTGCTAACAGGGCCAACTGGAGCTCCCTGCACATATCAAGGAAAACATTAGTTCTTTCGGGGGACCCAAGCCTGCTTGGTCTTGGGTCTTTGAACATCAGATTTCAAAGATTCATTCACACAATAATTAGGTTTTGAATCGACCTTTTTCTGATCTTTCAAACATTTCTCACTTTTAGGTTTCTCATTTGTCTTTGAGGTCGAAGCAACCGGAGAACCCGATGGTGACCAAGATTGTTCCGAACATTTGAGAATCCTGATATGAGATTTTGGATTCTCAGTCGGTTTCTTTACATCGTTCTTAAATGAAACATTCTTAGTTTCCTTCTCTGTTTTAACAGAGACAAGCCCAACCGATGACTTAATAGCAGGTTTTGGAAGAACCTTTTGTTTATCAACAGTTGAGTTTACCATTGGTTTCTTCAAAGGTTTTTCCATAGCAATCCGGTTTCGACGATCATAATTGAATTGACGATTATCCCTCCTTTGAAAATTTCGACTTTGATTATAAAATGCTGCTGGTTGAGGGACACCACGTCTTTGGGGATAACTATAATTATCGACCGGATTTCTATAGGACTGCCTCATCTCAACTCCGTGCCTTTTATGCCTCACGTACGGGCAATGAGCAAGTAAATGCCCTCTCTCCCCGCACTTGAAACATGCACGGTATTCCTCAAAAACATTCTGAGAATGTGGCTTTGCAAATGAATTGATCGGATATTGATCATCCACACATCTGCGTCTTAAACTCTCAGGAGCTGGGTCCTTTGAGTAAGCTGGCTCAAGAAAACCATTAGCCTTTTCTTTAGGCTTGATGAACTCAGTGACATGAACCTTAGGTTCTTTTGGAGTATCCAGATATATTTTCTTTAAAATTTCTGGAGGTACATCATTGGTCCTCTCATGTTTGGGAAACCAAATTGTACTTTCCTGCGAGATTTTCTCGATTTTTGAATAATTGGCAAATTTTATCGGATACTCCTCGTCAGAGATAATTTTATCGGATCCTTCCATTAGAAAAAATACTTTGACGGGTTTGTCAACTGATTCATTTTTCACTTCTTTCTTTACTGATTGATTCACTCAATGTGCATTTGCCATCGGATGTGAAACCTGGGAAGGTGATATTGGTTCATTTGTGAAAATGTGATTTTCCTTAGGAATATCACTCACTTTATCAGGTTCCTCATTTTCTGTCTCAGAATCATCAGTCACTGCGGTTACCCCTTCATCATTCAACCCTAAAACCGGCCTCACATCGGAATGTGGATCTCCAACACTAGAAGTGTTAGATTCATTGTCCAATGCAGAGTCTGATTTGACTGAACTCTCCGGTGTTACTGATGTAAATTATGGTTCTCAAATAACACTGGGGATGGAACAGCCTTGTAGTTTGCACTACTTGGTTGTGATGGTTCTTCAATGATATAGTCAACCACATAAGCAATGTGTTTGTAACTTTCTAGCTTTTTGTTGACCTTTTTAGCAAAGCACTTGATGGTGGCCATTTCTAATTTTGTTTATTCAAGTTCATTTATGTAACTATTTATTGCAAGTTGTTTTAAGGAAAGAGTTTTATTTAAATCAGAAATGTCCTTCTTATAACCGTCAAGCACTTTGTTAAACTCCTTGGCTTCCTTGCAATAAGATTGACAGTTGATTATCGCACTCTCAAGTTGAACCTTGAGTTGCTTGTTTTCCTCTGTCTGTCTATCACAAGTTCCATAATATTTATCATTTTTCATGTCAATAGTGGATTCAGAACTTACCTGTTTCGGGAGATCAGTCATAGCCATGAGTGCGAAATGAGCGTCTTTTCCAGCGAAGAACTTTGAGTAGTCAATCTTGGTGAAGGCATCATCAACAGTACATGACTTCCGAGTCATTAGAAAATCAGCTTCATCCAAAAGTTGATCAATCTCATCATCCAACGAGTTAACACTAGCTTCTGAATCTATTTCGCTCTCCGAATCTGAATACACCAAATCATGCTCATCAGGAATATCAGTGACAGAATCAATAATAGTTCCCGAAGTCTTTTCAGCAAATGTCTCATCAACTTGTTCAGCAACATGAATATCAACTTCTTCTACCATATCTCCTCAATTTCTACTCCTGAAACCTTCTCATTCTCCAAAATTTCTCTAACTATCACCGACTCCTCTAAGTCAATCTTCTGAGCAACACAAGCTACATTCCCAGTAGTAATCTCTTCAACACCCAATTGCATCCCCGTCCAGTCATATCCTTCATCCTTTTGGATCACCAACGCCTGATTTTGAGTTTCAGTTTGTGATTGGCTATTCGGTGTTGAGATTGGAATAATGGTTCTGGTTGGGTTGTGTGGTGTTTAAGTTTGAGTCTGGTTGGGTGTAGTTGTTTGTCTAGCAGAGTTGTTCTGTGAGGTTTTTGTCGGTTTTGGAAATTGTTTTGTGATTGATAGTTATTGTTGTTTTGGCTTTGATAGGTTACTTGGTTCTAAGGTTGACGGTTCTGATAATTTGAGTTGAATGGATTCCTGTTACCTTGTTGAGCTGGCTGAGTACACTTCCTCTTGAAGCACCATAATTAAAGCATGTGACTTTTGCTTTGTTGAAGCCATATGTGGTTTTTGGTGATGTAGTCAGATCAGTTCTTCTAGTCTTCTCAATGAACTCGGTTGCTCTTCTTATAACACTTGCAAAAGCCCATTGGATATCGATAAGTTCCATCTCCTCCTTATCAATCTGAGCATAGTCTTCATTGGTTAGATTGTTGTTACCAACTTGACCAGCCACGAATCCATTGTATGAGGCAACCATTGCTGAAACCAATGCAATGTGTTGCTGAAAAACTTCAACTGTGACGTTATTCATGTTGGATGTTTCCAACACTACTGGACTTTGACCTAGTTGGTTTTGATTCATCTGTGGAATGTAAGGTTGTTGTTGAGATTGATTCATGGTAGCTGTGTAACATGCTGCTTGTTGCATTGGTGAAAAAGGTGGAATGAAAGAATTAGTATATGATGGTGGTGTATAGGATGAAGTTTTAGCAAGGTAGTTGATTGGGTTTTTAGGTGGTTCCATGACACTTGATACACAAGCAATGTGTGGAGCAACGATACTACCAACACCAGAACTAGCCCAAGTAGAAGATGTACCAACATGATAAAACTCCGGATTCTGAGGAAATTGTGATCTCTTTGCTTTCCTCTTCTCTTCTAACTCTTTTTTCTCTAATTTCTGAATTAACTCATTGATGGTCCAGTATTGATAAGCATCTTTCTCCTTTAAGACCTCAATATGTTGGTTCCAATTCGGTGGTAGAGAATCAGCAAATTTATCTACCAACTCAGACATTGGAATCTGAATCTCATAGTTGGACAATTCAGTCAAAAGATGATAATATCTCGGGCTCAGTTCCGTCAAAATCTCATTCCCCACATAGCTAAAATTCTCAAATTCTTTCTTCGATTCTTCTATCCTCAACCTTCTGGTTTTCTCATTACCATCATGACGATTCTTCAACATATCCCAAAGTTGTTTGGAAGTAGTACAAGATCCAAACTGGTGTAAGAGATCAGTAGTGATAGCTTGAGATAGTTGGGAGAATGCCTTCTTCTCCACCACAAACTTCTTATTTTCATCCTCAGCTAAACTCTCGAGCGAAATTGGTTCACTTGTATTCTCCAACACTGGAGCAACATATCCTTTAGCGATCATCTGCCATGCCTCTATACCTTCTAGTCCCATCCCTTCCAAGTGAATCTTGAACTTTTTCTGCCATTGATTGTACTCTGCCATCTCCAGCAGCTTCGGTGGATGGTTTCCACTACCTGAAGACAAATCATTTATTAGAGTAGAAATAGCATTAGTGGTTTGAGTGTGTACCGTTGCTGCTGCAACACCCCAATCATCGTTCATTGGTTGCTGTGGAGGTTGAGCAACAGTCTGTGGAATCGAACTACTCATTGCGAGATAATTGATCGGCTGAGATGGTTGAGTGTTCGACTTTTGAGCAGCTACAGTCCAAGGGTCCATGGTAACGTGTTGTTGTTGTGTTGTACCACGCCTAGGTGTTGTCGGAAATCCCCACATATCGTCTATAAAGTTCGAAAGGCGAAACACTTAGAAAATTTCCAAACACAGTTCTATATTCGACCTATAAAACACTATCGGGGGTACGAATGTGGAAATCTTTCCAGGTTCGAACCTTTATGTGAGTTGAATGTAGAAACTATAAAGAACTAACTCACTTTCGACCAAACAAAAACCACGTTCGACCTCTCGTAAGGTCGAATGTACGTAATAAGATCGAATGTACAAATACAACACACACAACTTGTAGGTTCGACCTAAAATAGTTCACTTTCGACCTGAAAAAGCTAGGTTCGACCCAAAATCCTACACGTTCGAACCTTCTCTCTCTGGTTCGACCTGGCCCATTTAAAAAATAGTTATTCTTTGAAAATCAGTTATTTTGATCCCAATTTTTCAAAAGTTGATGGATATTGATGATGTTTATCAGGTTTTGCTTCGGAATTGATTTGGAACAACTTTAATGAATGTAAATTCTGAGTTTATCCGTAAAATCTAATCCGAATCAATCAATTTTCATCAAAACTCATTGTTCATTCAAAACAGAAAAAATTTGATCAAATTTGGGTCCAAATCAGTTCAAAAACTATCAATTTGTAGTTGTATGATCCGTATAGGCTCTGATACCACTTTGTAGAGGACCGTTTTCACAAAAACAGTTTAGTTGATCACACAAGTCTACTAATCTAGGTGCGGAAACCCTAGATCAGTTACCAAATGATAGTAAATGAATCAAACACACAAATTCACCTTTTCAATCATCATTCTCATTAATTAACTTGATAAAAGATCTTTACAATTGGATTACAAGTTAATAAAACACTTTTAGAAAGATCAAAACCTAGAGAGAGATTCTAGACCAGACACACTATGACAAATGGCAAAAGTTACAATCTAAAATAAAATTCAAGTTTATATACTGCTGCACATTCGCCCCCCGATAGGGTCGAATGTGCAGGTTCGACCTTCAACATAGTACGAATCAGCACACTATCATTCATTCTCCACCTTCGCCCAGTCACTCTCTACGTTCGCCTAAAACTTCTACATTCGGCATCCTCATAATCCATCTTCGCCATCCCGTAATCAACGAAACAACTTTACATGCACAATCCAAAGCATTAGTCGCAAATCGTGCACTAATAGGACCAAGCTGAATCTTTAGTGAAGTAGCCCTTTTGGTTGTGTCCCTATTTAAGAACGAGAGCCATGGTGGTTTTTGATCGAATAGTGCTTAGGTTGCAGGATATTTGAGAGAGAGAGAGAGAATTTTTGCTTTTTGAAATGATAAGCGTGAAAATATGGGTTTTTAGAAGTTTATAACCGCCCTAGGTCAAACTTCTGTAATGGGAAAAAACTGATTTGTCCTTTTGGTCAAAACTTCTGATGAATAAACTTGTTCATCAGTAGTTTCCCATTATCTCTTTAGTAGTTGTTAACAACTGATGAGATTATGTTAAGAAACACCCAATTTAATTTCTTATGATTATTATCATCAGTAGTTTTCCGTTTTTGGAAAATATTCCCATACTGATGTTTTGTACATCAGCAATTTCTCTCTTTATGGTCATCAGAGGTTTTGTGACAGTTGAGTAACATAAATAAGTGAAAATAAAATATGTACAGAAAAATGTGAACACTTACAAAAATTACTCCAAATTTAGCATCCCAAGCATGGATACTAACCTATGAAAGGTTGTTGTCGCAAGGGGTTTTATGAAAACATCAGCAATTTGATTTGCTATTGACACAGATTTTTCCTCAATCTTGCCTTTTTCATAGCAATCCCTGATGAAATGATACCTGATTTCTATGTGTTTTGTCTTTGAAAATTGGACAGGATTTTGATTGATGCTAATGGCTGAGGTACTGTCTAAGAGCAATGGTGTCTTGGTTTCTTTGATTCCATAATCAAGCAGTTGATTTTGAAGCCACTGTATGTGTGATGTACAGCTTGCAGCTGCAATATACTCTGCTTCAGCCGTTGATGATGTCACAAATGTTTGCTTCTTTGACTGCCAGGACACCAGACAGTTTCCAATAAATTGACTTCCACCAGATGTTGATTTTCTTGATATTTTACACCCTGCATAGTTACTATCTGAAAAGGTTATTAATTTGGTGCTGCTGATAGCAGGATACCAGATTCCTAGATTAGGAGTTCCTTTCAGATATCTAAAATTCTTTTGACTGCCATAAGGTGTGACTCCCTTGGAGCTGATTGATATCTAGCACATACACAAGTTGAAAACATAATATCTGGTCTAGAAGCAGTTAAATAAAGAAGGGAACCTATCATACACCTATACATGGTTTGGTCAACTCGTTTTCCTTTATCATCTGGTTCAACTTGTGTGGTTGGACTCATGGCAGTGGAACATGATTTACTATCTTGTAAAGAAAATTTGTTTAATAATTCTTTAACATATTTAAATTGATATATAAAAGTTCCATTTGCTTGCTGTTTAATCTGCAGTCCAAAAAAGTATTGCAGTTCTCCCATGGTACTCATCTCAAATTTTGATTGCATGAGTTTCTTAAAGTCATCACACAATTTTGTGTTGCTTGAACCAAAACTGATATCATCAACATAAATTTGAACAAGTAGGATGTGATTTCCAACATGTTTAATGAAAAGTGTTTTATCAATGGAGCCTCTAATGAAGTGATTTTTGAGTAAAAAGGTAGAAAGTGTTTTATACCAAGATCTTGGAGCTTGTTTTAGCCCATAAAAAGCCTTGTCAAGTTGGTACACCCAATCAGGATAAGCAGGATCCTCAAAACCAGGTGGCTGACAAACATACACTTTCGCATTTATTTTGCCATATAAAAATGCACTTTTTACATCCATTTGAAAAACTTTGATTTTGTTGGAAATTGCATAAGCCAAAAATAACTTGATGGCTTCAAGCCTTGCAACTGGAGCAAAGGTTTCATCATAATCAATTCCTTCTTCTTGAGAATAACGTTGCACCACCAGTCTTGCCTTGTTCTTGATGATTAAACCAGTCTCATCTTGTTTATTCCTGAAAACCCATCTTGTGCCAATTGGTTGTTTGTTTGGAGGTAAGGGACAAAATTCCCAGACCTGTTGCTTTTTGAAATGCAGCAACTCATCTTGCATAGCTTCAACCCAACTGTTGTCTTTGAGGGTTTCCTGGTATTTCTTTGGTTCCAACTGAGAAATGAATGCTGAGAAAAAGCAGAAGTTGGAAAGCTGGTTTCTTGTAAGTACCCCTGAAGCAATATCACACATGATTTGATCCAATGGATGACCTTTATGTTCAATCAGTTGTTGCAAACCAATGATAGGAGTAGGCTCCTGAACTTCTTCAAACAAACCACTGAGGTCAATGATGTCTGATTCAGCTGTTTGTACAGCTTTAGCAGTTTTGGGAGCTGAATCAGTAGATTAGTTTTCCATACCAATAGTTGTTTGGCTTGTTGAATCAGAAGTTTGTGAAACTTCTGATGGTTTGGGAGTTGATTTTAAGACTATATTAGGAGTCCATGTTGAAGGACCATCATCATAAAACCCTTGATCACCATAATAAGTGGGTTTAGATGAAGTGATAGCAGTCTTCTCAGATCAAAAATAAAAACTATCAAGATCAAAGAGTTCAACAGGATGTGTTGGAATGAGTGTGTGTTTTGACTCATTGACTACTTCAGCCCAAAAATAAAGAGGTAGGCCTGAGAAGTAATCGGTCATTACTAACATGAACACCTTTCCACCAGGAGCTTTTGGTAGTTTCCCTACTATGTCCGTTCCCCATTTCATGAAGGGCCATGGTGAGATAATAGGGTGCAAAGGTTCAGCAGGCTGGTGAAGGATGTTGCTATGTCTTTGACGTGGATCACATTTTTGAGAATATAACATGTCATCCTTCTTCATGGTTGGCCAGTAGTGTCCTGTCTGTTGGTGGTGAAAATCCTCAGGATGATTTTACCTCTTATTTTTATGTGGCATCCTCAGGATGCTGAAAGACTTAACATGGTTCAGGATGTAACTGTATTTTAGCATGTGTACATCCTGAGGATGGACTAACAGATTATCTTTCTATGACATTATTGCAGGTACAATCAACCAATATTATAGACTCGTAACTGTTCTCCAATGTCTATATTTCCATATTCATAATACTTGCAAGCCAAAATCCAAGCTCGAAGAAGGAGTCAAACTTGTAACAGACGTGCATTAAATGTAGGCGAAGAACCAAGAAACCGCTGCAACAACGACTAGCTGAGATGAAACAGCTACAACGGTCACCTGAAGCTTTCAAAGAGCTTAACTAAATAGTAGATTACACGGGATCTTTCATTTACTTTCATGTAACTATAAAAAGGGAATGATAGACGAGTGTAGGACACATTAGACTATCGTGATCAACACTTACACTCTGTTTCTCATTATAGAAAACTTGATACTCACACACACTTAGCACACTCATTGTAATCTTAGAATACTCGGCCATTATTCATCCAAAGTCGTAACCTTTTTACCCATTTTAATATTAACAAACAAGGTAGGGGCTTAGACTCCCCCCGAGGTTTCGTGCCAACGATCATCAACTGACCAAGGGCTTTTCTCGTACATCGAGTGTTGTTCTTTGTGTATTTGTGCTTATATTACTTGTTTCTTCAATTTACCTTACAGTTACATCCTTAGGATATAACTGTCCATCCTCAAATTCACCTTTTCCATCCTGAGCATAGTTGTCATATATTTACTTCTCTAAACATCTTAACACTCCATTTTCAGAATAAAACTAAACTATAAACATATTCGACACTTATAGCACTCTACCTCACATTTTCTGATTTGGAAAACAAGATTATTTTTATTAAGTAATTTTTTACCAAAACAGTTTGGCGCCCACCGTGGGGCAAGTGGTGCTATTTTAACAAAAAACTATGTTAAAACTTTTTCTGAATTAACTCATTTTTCAAATATTGACAACTATGCCTTCCTCCGAGAAATTTGTTTCCTCATCCATGCCATCTTCAACCTCTACCAGAAATGCAACACTACCACCCCCTCCTGCATTCTCGAAAAGTTCTACTTCTCAAATTCCACCTAGACCAGCATTGGGGACATCTGGACTCACTCCTCCTATTCTGATTTCAAATGATGAGATCCTCTCCATGTTTACAAAAATGAAGGATCAAATGAAAAGGCAACAGGACACAAACCAGATGCTGATAAGAGAGATTCAATCTCTCAAGACATCTTCAAAAAGACCGGTTGAGGATGTGACAACACCATTACAGCCCAGAGTTTTAGACTTCAACTCTACAGCCTCTGGGGACAACCATCAAGGAGATTTCATCTCCATGAACACAAGATTCTCTGCTCCTGAAACCGTTGCAGCACCTAGGATGACAACGACCAGGGATCCCGGATATACACCTGGGCCATCCCGAGAATATAACAACAATGGTAACAATTTAAGTTCAAGCACTTTTGCTACTAACGATGTTGCTTCTTTGCAGGATACAGGTATCAGCCCACAATTAGAAAGGGAGCTTCAAAAGATTAAGGATATGGTATCAAGTGTACCAGGGATAATACAACCTATCCCCGAAGTATCCTCAGCATGTAACAGGGTGTCTCGTTTTGCACCTCCAATATGTGATGCAGAGATTCCAAAGAGATTCCAGACTCCTACCATGAAGCTCTATGATGGATCCACAGATCCTAAAGAGCATGTAGCACAATACACGGAAAGGATGGAAATAAATCCAATTCCTGCTGTAACAACTCATAGATTTTCTTTTCATTTCTTTCTTTTCGTTGCTTTCTTTTGGGCTTTGTGTAATTTTCGGGATGAATATTCTTTCAACGTGGGGATGATGTGACACCTGGCATGTTTAGCTTAAACATTTTGAGAACGTATAAGTCTACCTTAGCGAAAAACAATTGTTAACGTACTTAGCTGGGTCAGTTAAGTCGGGTCAGGTTAGGATTGTCCAGGGTTCAATGATCTGAAGGATCATTGGGGATTCATTTTGTGGATACACTAGACTTGAGTCCCGTTGTTGGTGAAATTACATGAATTGAATTAAGTAGGATATGTAGATTGTTAACGTACATGTAACATAATATGATAATACGTGCTATGAAGGTGTGAACATGATTATACGTGCTTCTATATGCTTAACATGTGTTAGGATTGCATGTTCATGTGTTAGGATGTGTTTAAATGTGTTAAAACGACAAAACTGGAAATCTGGAAAACATGGGTACACGTTCGACCCTAAGGGAGGTCGAACCAGGGTTGATTGTTCGACTAAAAGGTCATTCAACCTTGTGTAGTCTCATTCGACCTCAGTAAGGGGTCGAATGTAGGCTGACTATAAATACCACACTTTGTCATTTTTCATCATTTCACAAACCCTAGTCACCTCTAAACACTCTCTCTCGACTTTAATCACTGGAGAAGGAGTTTTTGCTCTCGTTTTTCATAATCTAACCTACAAACATCATCTAGACAAAGATTTAAGGTGTGTTTTTAATCCAAAACTCTTTTTAAAGCATTTTGATTCGTTTTCATTTTGTCCTAAATGTCCAGATCTGTTCTAAGGATGTTTTTATGATTTAAAAACCTTTCCAACATCTTTCTAAACAAAACCCTAACATTAAACATGAGTTTTCATATCAATAAACATGTGTTAATGGTGTATTATGTGATATTATGAGTTGTTTGATGATTAACTGCTGTTTAGATGATAAAAACATGATCTAGGGCTGCTATTGGTATTTGTTTGTGATTGTTTTAGGTTACAATTAGGTGAATGTTGATGTTATGTTTAGTTTGGGGATTTTGACGAGTCTAGGGCTTGATACATGTTGTTGTTATTGAGAAAACGATTTGGGGGTTTTCATAAACATATAAAACAGAGTGTTTTGAGATGATTGTGAAAAGATTTCAACAAGTTTCCAAATCCGGTAAAGTTTTCATGCATGATGGGACGTTTCCATAATTTTTACCATTTTGGGTAAGTGTTGAAATAGACTGATTTTGGAGTGAAATTTGTAGGGTTTGGTAGGAATATGCTATTCATGTTTACCTGCTGTGTTTCATGATTTTTGTGATGTTTTCGGATTGTTTTGATGCGTTTTAGAGTGTTTGCAGCAGAGGAGGTCGAACCTGGCCCTCATTCGACCTACGTGGGGCCGAATGAAGAACCCAAGGGTCGAACCTGGCAGCTAACAGGTCGAACCAGACCTGTCTGGGTTGAACGAACTTGATTTAGGTCGAATTAACACATGTTAGGGTCGAATTAACATGTGTTAAGATCGAAGAACTTGTGTTAAGTCGAATGAACATGTATGTGGGTCAAATAAACCTTGTAGGGGTCGAACCAGGGTCCAAAAGGGTCGAACCAACCCAGAACCTTCTTGATTCGACCCTACGACTTCAAATGTGAGATTTTTGACGCAATCTAAGTGTTTTATACTTGAACCTTATGTATATTCTATGTTTACTTTATTAGTTTACGTAATGGGTCACCAACGGGATGCCGGGTTAGTCTAGTGTGTTGGTTTAACAGTCAAATGTATTTTTTACATACTTGGTCACGATGTGGACAATCGGGGACTAGATAACCTTATGGTTATTAGTCGGAACACTTATGTGAAGTTTTCGATAGATCTCCGGTAGTTGGGATTATCAAGGGCTTACTTTTTATTCTCATCTTGAAGAAAACACAACCTATTGTGTGTTCATGGCCCCACTTTCACTAGTTTTACATTTGGGGGAGAAAACATGTGCTAAACTTGTGTTTTGAAAACTTGTGTCACACTATAGGTTACTTTTGGGTTACTATAGGATCTTTGGAAGTCCCGTGGGAAACCATGAATGTGCGGGGTTGCACAACGGGGGAAATGTGGATAGATCTATTGGGCGTGACCTGCCCCACTCGTCGGCTGGGAGCCGGGCGGGTGCATATTGTCTCGACCTTGTAACTTGTAACATTATTCGGGCGGCTTGAACTTGTAACATGCTGAACTTGCCTAAACGTGTCCAGTAATGGTTTTCCAATTGTAGTAGTAACAAAACATATGCCTAGCTAGCGTATCTTGGCTTAGTCATGACATAGTATTGACAGGTTGAACTTGATATCACTTGGTAACAATTTTGGAACATTTGGTAACATTTGGTAACGTTTATGAAAACCTGTGAACTCACCAGCATTATATGTTGACACCTTTTTGGCATGTTTTTCTCAGGTCGATAAGGTAGCATTACACGGACTAGGCGCAAGGGTCTGCATGGCGTCTAGGGCTTTAGTTTTATGTTTTGAATAATCTACAAGAACTTTTTTTCAAACAAGTTTTTGTAACTTGATGTTGCTTCCGCTACAGTTTTGAGATATAAAGTTATGTTTTGAGTTTACGTATTTCATATAGTGTTGTTTATTGTGACCGTTGACTTGGATCCTGGTTTGTCATACGCCTCGCGGTAAAACTCCGCACATGGAATTTAAGGGTGTGACACCTGCTGATCTCAAGGAAGCATGCTTGTGTAAAGTATTCGGTTCCACCCTCACTGGTCCAGCCTTAAAATGGCTCCTAAGTGTCCCTCCCTGTTCTATTACTTCTTTTGCACATTTGATTAACATGTTCAACAATCAATTTTCTTGTAGCTGATCGTTTGACAAGTGACTTGTACAGGGTGACTCAGCCACAGGGAGAATCAATAAGAGAATATATCACTAGGTTTGGAAAGGAAGCACTTGACATCCCTAACCTAGATGTCACGACGGTAGTACAAGCATTCAAGATGGGACTACAAAGAGATTCACCTTTCTACCAAGAATTGGTGTTGAATCCTTGTAGGAACTTAGATGAAGTCAGAAACAGAGCTTTAAGGTTCATCCGACTTGAGGATGACAAGAAGATACAAGAAAGGATAGAAGCATCCATAAGATACAATCATCCTAATCGAAAATCCACTCCCACATATGAGCCTTATAAGCATAAACCAAATCCTAGACCTCATAACAAAAAGGTTAATGTGGTTGAGGATGACGATGAAGAGGACTGTCCTAAGTTATCAGATTATTGTTTTTCTGTGGATGTAACAGGATTAATGTATGCCATGAAGGATCTTGGGGACAAAGCAAGATGGCCAAGGAAGGATGGAAAGATAAATCAAAATGGTGTGCCTTCCATGAAGATTTTGGTCACATTACTAAAGATTGCATTGCCTTGAGAAAGGAAATAGCATATCTTCTAAGCAAGGGTCATCTTAAGGATCTCCTAGGCAAGAAGAATCCAAAGATTCATGATGGCACTAGCATCCCATAAAGAGCAGCATCACCACCTAAGGATGCAACAATAATTAACTTTATTTAAGGTGGGTCATCTTATGGTCCCTGCGCTCGCGACACATTTCCGTATCAAGAATTGCACAAAGCTTCATCGTAACGCGTGATTATATTGAAGTTATCCGTTAGTTACAAGGTATGAGGCACAGAGGTGACAGGTCAGCATATTAATGCTTCAAAGCGACTTGTGCACTCTACCAGGGTGAGGACTAATATTATACATGACTTTCATCATAGTATTGATATGATGCATTAGATAATCTTTGATTATCATCACACATGTTAAGTTCCTCATTCGGTAACTTATGGTTTTGGCTTTATTAGCTCTTTTAATAAGATACCCTGACTGAATCTAGGTCTGTAAATCAATACAGCAAAAGATCAGTTAGGCCATCCCCAGATAACTTTCAATATAACGACTCGAAACTTCAGATTTTGGCAATCTATCAAACGAAATTTTGGTACCAAGACCATATGCCAACGATACGTTAATCCACATGATTATCAGTTATTGATTTTAAGTTTATATCACGATGCTGAACTTTAAACTTTGATTTCAAGCCTACCAATATATAATTATAGTGGCTACTCAATATTTATCAATTCATTTTGTTTTTAGAGTACTCTGACAGTCCACTGATGTACTATCATCTCCTCTTTTTCTCCAAGAAAACTCATTTTTGATTTTCTATTTTTTTATTTTGATTTTTCTGAAATTTTCTCCCCCTAAAAATCTAAAAATAAGCATATTTTTTGGATTTTTAAACTTTTTGAGGAAAAACAAAATAAAATGATATCCGATGCGGTTTACACATTGAGTTTTAAAAACTATTTTCCACTCAGATTACTAAACTCATTAAGATCTTTCAGTTAGCAAACCATTAACAAAGATAAGAGAGTTTAGAATAAAACGTTTTGTCGTATCTGTTGTAAAAATCCAAAACCTGAGAGCAATTGCATGAGATTGCAATGTTTTCCGGCTTCACAGGTTGGAAACAGACTACAAACACTCTCCTCTCTGTTTAAATCATGTTTTCCTTCTTCAATATCCCTTCCTTGACCTTCACCTCTCCAATAAATAGCTTGTATACAGATGCTCCACTATCAACTATCAAAAAAATAGCTAATAGGTCTGTCTGGAACAATCTGCACACTTATTAAACAATTAGCACGAGAGAGGTACCCATCACTTCACAATGATGGGTCGTCCAAGGTCATCAATCCTCGGAACATCAATCCATTCTCCTTTTGAAAAATCAATTGGTTTTTCAATGGATTGATTTGAAGTAGAAATTGCTATTGATTTAGAAAGTGATTTGGGTTTCCAAACACGTTCAGAGTTTATTTTAGATTTTGTTGAAATTGTTTTGATTTTTGACTCTACAGATTTCATATTTGAAACCTGCTTCTGAACTTTGTTTGGAATCTTCTCAGACTTAACTGATGAAGACCCAGGTTTAGAGTTATTCTTAGGCGTAGCCTTAGAACTTCCCCTTACCTTAGCAACCCGTCCACAATCTCCATTTTTATTCATGGCAATTTTGTTACGATTGTCATTCACAACCTGTTTCCCCTTTTTCTTCTTGATTGGTTTTGGGGATACAGGCTTTTTAACATTGCCTGAATTTTTAGCACATTTCACTTCGGTCTTTTTCTGTTTAACATACAGACATGCAGCAACTAAATGCCCACACTCTCCGTAGTTATAACAAGACCTATACTCTTCAAAATCACATGCATACCCGTCATCCCAATACCAATAGGGACAATAAGAAGCAATATGACCAACTTCACCACATTCAAAACAGCTTCTCCGTTCAACATAACCGTGAGAATCCTGTGGTGAGTTGTTTCCCCAATAACCATCAAATCGAGAGTTATATGAATAATCATAATAATCATATGATCTAGATGAAAATTTTCTTGAATTCTTTTGATGAAAATTGTTCATCTGATCATTTCCTTTCGATTTGTTTGGTTTCGGTCCTTTTACTTTAGAACCTTTCTTGTTTTCAACAATTTGCTTTTCAATGTTTTTCTTTTGATCCTCTATATTCTCATGTTGGTTAGGACTGAGTTCAAAATGAAGATGATCAAATTGATTTCTATATTGATTTATCAAATCATTATTATTGACAAAAATACATTTAAGTAGAGATTGTTCGTTATTATCAATTGGAAAATCTTTGTTGAAAATCAATTTGTCATGTCCTTCCAACATGTAGGATCCTTCAACTCCTTCAGGAAACCTGAATATGGGTTTTTCTTCAGATTCAGATTCTGAAGTTGTTACCACATTTTCTGTTTTCTTTTCAAACATTTGTTTCACTTCACAATCAGGATTAACAACACAAGGTGTTGTGATTTCCAACTCTGATGTGGGATTATTCTTTGAAATAGTGTTATGAAGTTCTGAAATTTCTTTCTTAAAATATTCAATTTGATTCATAAAATGTCTTTCATTATTTGTCAACATCTTATTTTCAATTTGAAACCTTTCAAGTTTATTTGTCAAATTCTGTTTGTCCTCAAGAAGTTTCAGCACTTCATTTTTCAATTTGCCACACTCAAAACAGTTAGCACAATCAACATTAGACTTTACCTCAGCATCTGATTCATTACCATTATCAGATTTTGCATTAACATTTCTGATATCACTCTGTTCTGATTCACTCTGTTCTGAACTCGTATCAGAACTCAAATCACTCTTTGCAATTCACTAGAATCATCATGTCTCATTTGTTTGACTAAACACACAACATTTCTTTGAACACCTTCTCTGTTAACACACTTGTCAACATGTACCATTTCATTAGTTGGTTTCGGTGTCATTGTAAATCCCCAAATGTTGTCAGCTTGAGAATTTTGTCTTTGTAATTGCTGTCGTTCAGCTTCTATCATAGCTCTTATCTGCTCATCCGTTCTTGATATGGTCAAGTAATTCATCATTTTTCCAAGAAAAAATATTTCAAAAATTTTCTGAAATCAGGCTTAACCAAATTCTACGTTCGCCCCTGACAAGTCTACTTTCGCCCTGTATGAATCTACGTTCGCCCAAACAGTACCCCGAATGTAGAATTAGAACCAGAATGTAGAACAACACCTAATACTCTCCACGTTCGTCCGAAAATATCTACTTTCGTCCACTCTTTTTCGACTTTCGCCCGCCCGTAAAACCGAAGGTGGAAAAATACACCCGAATGTGGAAAAATCAACACAATAATCCTAGGTTCGACCTGAAATAAGCTACTTTCGTCCAAAATAAGCTTAGGTTCGCCCTAAAATGGTCCAGGTTCGCCCACTCTCTCTAGATTTGACCCATTCATCTTTGAAAAACGGTTACACTTTGAAAAACGGTTATTTTGATCTTAGATTTTCAAAAGTTTGTGGATGTTGATGATCTTTATCAGGTTATGATTCGGAATTGATTTGGAATGACGAGTTCGATTCCACAGAGTGTTGCTTCATCTTCACAACAACCAGCAGCTGATTACTGGGGTGTAGCAGCAGCGGCGGTACACACTCAAACTCCAAAGGCTATATCTACTCTAATAAATGATTTTTCCTCAGCTAGCGGGAACAGACCACCCAAGCTGATGGAGATGCAAGAGTATAATCAATGGCAGAAAAAGTTCAAGATTCATTTGGAAGGGATGGGACTTGAAGGTACTGAGACGTGGCAAATGATTGCTAAGGGATACGTTGCACCAGTGTTAGAGAATACCGGTGAACAGATTCCGCTTGAGAGTTTGACTAAAGACGAAAAGAATAAGTTTGCGGTGGAGAAGAAGGCGTATTCTCAACTAACCCAAGCCATTACTAATGATCTTCTACACCAGTTTGGATCTTGTACTACTTACAAACAATTGTGGGATATGTTGAAGAATCGTCATGATGGAAATGAGAAGACTAGGAGGTTAAGGATTGAGCAATTGAGGAAGGAATTTGAGAACTTCAGTTACATTGGAAATGAGACTCTAAAAGAGCTGACTCCCAGATATTGTCATCTGTTAACTGAATTGTCCAATTATGAGATTCAGATCCCGATGTTAGATTTGGTGGATAAATTTGCTGATTCTTTACCACCGTACTGGGATCAACATATTGAGGTTCTTAAGGAGAAAGATGCTTATAAGTACTGGACCATCAATGAGTTCATTCAGAAATTAGAAAACAAAGAGCTAGAAGAAAAGAGGAAAGCAAAGAGATTGCAAATTCCTCAGAACCCAGAGTTATATCATGGAGGTATATCTTCTACAGTGGGTAGCTCAAGTGTTGGTGGTACAGTTGCTCCTCATATTGCTTGTGTTTCAAGTGTGATGGAACCAACCAAAAACCCAATAAATTACCTTGCTCAAACTTCATCCTACACACCACCACCATCATACCAAAATTCTTTCGTTTCACCTTTTTCACCAATGCAACAAGTAGCGTGTTACACTGCAAACCAACCTCAACAACAACCATACATTCCGCAGATGAATCAAGTACAACCTAATCTAAGACCAATAGTGTTGGAGACATCCAACATGAACAATGTCACAGTGGAAGTTGCTCAACAACACATTGCCTTGGTTTCAGCAATGGTTGCCTCATACAATGGTTTGGTAGCTAGTCAAATTGGTAACAATAACTTGACCAATGAGGACTATGCTCAGATTGATAAAGAGGAAATGGAGCTTATTGATATACAATGGGCCTTTGCATGTATTATGAGGCGAGCAACGGCGTTCATTGAGAAAACGGGAATAACTGATCTGGCTACAACACCGAATACAACATATGGCTTCAACAAAGACAAAGTCACATGTTTCAACTGTGGTGGTAAAGGTCACTTCAAAAGAGTATGCACACAGCCAGCTAAACAAGGTAACCGAAATCCATTTAATTCAAATTACCAAAACCGTCAATCTCAAAACCAAGTTACTTATCAAAACCAAAACAACAACAACTATCAAAACCAAAACAATTATCAAAACCGACAAAACACCTCACAGAACAACTCTACTAGACAACCAACTACACCTAACCAGACTCAAACTCAAACACCATATAACCCAAACAAAACCGTCATTCCTATCACAACACCAAATGACCAACCACAGACAGATAATCAAAATCAGGCGTTGGTGATTCAAAATGATGAGGGATATGACTGGACGGGAATGCACCTAGGTGTTGAAGAGGTAAAAGCTGGGAATGTAGCTTGTGTTGCTCAGAAGATTGATTTAGATAAGTTGGAGATAGTTGATGATGTTGTAGAGACTGAGAGTACCTCTGAAGAAGAGATTGAGGAGTTGGTTGAAGAATTGGATGTTTCGGTGGCTGATCCAGTTGAAGAACAACATGATGATAAGACTTCGGGAATTGTTATTGATTCAGTTGGTGATGTTCCCGAAGAGAATGACTCAGTGTATTCAGACTCGGAGAGTGAAACAGACTCGGAAGCAAGTGTGAATTCATTAGACGATGAGATTGATCAACTCTTGGCCGAAGCTGATTTTCTTATGACTCGGAAGTCATGTATTGTGGATGATGTCTTCACCAGAATTGACTACTCCAAGTTCTTTGCTGGAAAGGAAGCTCATTTCGCTCTCATGGCTATGACTGATCTTCCAAAGCAGGTAAGTTCTAAATCCACAGCTGATATGAGTAGCGATAAGTATTGTGGTACCTGTGATAGGATGACAGATGAAAACAAGCAACTCAAGGTTCAACTTGAGAGTGCGATAATCAACTGTCAATCTTCTCGCAAGGAAGTTAGAGAGTTCAACAAGGTGGTTGATGGTTACAAAAAAGACATTTCTGACTTAAAGAAAACACTTTCTTTAAAGTAATTGGCAATAAACAATTACATAAATGAACTTGAAGAAACCAAGTTAGAAATGGCCACCATCAAGTGTTTTGCAGAAAAGGTCAACAAAAAGCTTGAAAGTTATAAACACATTCCATATGTGGTTGACCATATCATTGAAGAGCCATCACAACCCAGTAATGCAAATTACAAGGCTGTTCCATCACCAGTGTTATTTGAGAATCACAATTGTCACTCAATAACACTGGAGAGTTCAGTCAAATCTGACTCTGCATCGGAAGATGAATCTAACACTTCTAGTGTTGGAGATCCAAATTCCGATGTACGACCGATTTTAGGTTTAAATGATGAGGGCGTAATTGCTGTGACTGATGATTCGGACACAGAGAGTGAGGAAACTGAGAAAGTGAGTGATATTCCTAAGGAAAATCACATTATCACAAATGAACCAGTAAAACCTTCTGAGCTTTGTCATCCGATGGCTAACACACATCGTGTCAATCAATCAGTGAAGAAAGAAGTTAAAAATGAATCGGTAGACAAACCTGTCAAGGTATTTTATCGGATGGAAGGATCCAATAAGATTATCTCTAACGAGGAGTATCCGATTAAATTTGCAAACTATTCTAAAATTGAGAAAAACTGGCAAGAAAGTACTATCTGGTTTCCTAAACACGAAAGGACCAAGGAAGTACCAAAAGAAATCTTAAAGAAACTCTATCTGGATACTCCAAGAGAACCTAAGGTTCATGTCACTGAATTCATCAAGCCTAAACAAAATGCAAATGGTTTTCTTGAGCCGGCTTACTCAAAGGACCCAGCTCCTGAGAGTTTAAGACGCATATGCGTAGATGATCAATATCCTATCAATACATTTGCTAAGCCACATGCTCAGAATGTTTTTAGGAATATCGTGCATGTTTTAAGTGCGGGGAGAGAGGGCATTTACTTGCTCACTGCCTGTACGTGAGGCATAAGAGGCACGAAGTTGAGATGAGGCAATTTGTTAGAAAGCCGGTTGGTAATCATGGTTATCCTCAAACGCGTTTTGTCCCTCAACCAGCACCATTTTATAATCAATGCAATTATAATCAAAGGAGGGATAATCGTCAATTCAACTATGATTGTCAAAACCGGATCGCTATGGAAAAACCGTTGAAGAAACGTATGGTGAACACAATGGTTGATAAACAAAAGGTTCCACCAAAACCTGCTGTTAAGTCGACTATTGGACCTGTCTCTGTTAAATCAGAGAAGGTAACTAAGAATGTTTCATTTAAGAACTGAAACCGACTGAGACTTCAAAAACTCAGATCCGGATTTTAAACGTTCGGAACAATCTTGGTCACCTAAGGGTTCTCCGGGTGCTTCTACCTCAAAGTCAAATGAAAAATCTCAAGATCAGAAAGGTTTTAATGATCAGAAAAAGATCGATTCAAAACCAAATGTTGATGTGAATGAATCTTTGAAAGTTGATGTTCAAAGACCCAAGACCAAGCAGGCTTGGGTCCCCCGAAAGAACTAATCATCTTACTTGATGTGTGCAGGGAGCTTCAGCTGGCCCTGTTAGCAGTCTCTAGATTGTTGACAGTGGAGCTTCAGGCCACATGACTGGTGATTTAGCACTATTGTTTGATGTGAAGAATATTAATGGAGGATATGTTGCTTTTACGGGAAATAAAGGAGGTTATATCACAATGGAGGGAAGTGTGAGTAACGGGATAGTGAGTTTTGAAAGGATTTCCTATGTGAAGCAAATTGATTACAATCTGTTAAGTGTTAGTCAAATCTGCGACAAACAATTTTCTGTGCATTTCGACGACAAATCTTGCTATATCCTCAAACCAGGCTTTAAAATTCCAAAGGAGTGGATCATGTTAAAGGCACCGAGAGTTAACAATCTTTACATTCTTGATATGTCGAAAGCGATGACAACTCAGGACCAAGTGACGTGTTTTCTATCGAAGGCTACAGAGAAAGAATCTATAATGTGGCATAGAAGGATGGGACATATTCATCTCAGAAAAAATGAATCATTTGGTGAAGAACGGGCTTGTCGAAGGCGTTAATGTCAAACATTTCCATCTAAACGACAAGTGTGTGAGTTGCAAGAAGGGTAAGCAGCACAAACAATCCCACAAACCGAAGAAAGTGAACTCTGTTGAAATGCCACTTGAGCGGTTGCACATGGACCTATTCGGACCTGTCAAACGTAAGAGTCATATCGGAGAGCTTTACTGTCTGGTGGTTACTGACGATTTTTCAAGATTCTCGTGGGTAATGTGCTTACAGCATAAAAGTGACACGTTTACCAATTTAAAAGTTTTGTTCACTCGACTAGAGAATGTCTATGGTCTAAAGATCAAAAGAATTCAGAGTGATAATGGGACAGAGTTCAAAAATGCGCAGATGGATGCTCTTTGTGAAGACAATGGAATTCATCATGAATATTCTGCTCCGTATACCCCTCAACAGAACGGTGTCGCTGAAAGGAAAAACACGACTCTTGTTGAAACGACAAGAACCATGCTCGTGAATTCCAACCTTCTAGTAATGTTCTGGAACGAAGCTATCTACGCGGATTGTTATAGACTGAATCGTGTGTTAACAGTGATGTTGGGTCAGAGAGGATTAATGAACCACAAAACCTTAGTTGATCATTCACATAATAATAATAACTAAGTATAATAACTACTGATGAATAAACAGGCAACTACCGAAGACAAAAAGAGAACTACTGATGGACAAGTTCTGAAGACGAACCAGACAAAACTCTGAAGACAAAGTCCTGAAGTACAAAAGACAACTACTGAGGAAAGAACTACTGATGAAGAAACTACTGAAGACCAATTACTGATGAACTAGTTCAAGGACAAACCAGACAACTTCCGAAGAACAAGTTCAGAAGTACTGAAGAACTAACTACTGATGTAATATCTCATCAGCAGTTAGCAAAGGTCATCAGAAGTTGCAAAGTACTGAAGAACAACTTCTGATGATTTACTCATCAGAAGTTTTACCAAAGCATCAGAAGTTTCAGATTCTCAGAAGTTAGCTTTAACAGTTGTTGTCTGTATAAAGCAGCAGTAGTTAGTATATTAGTATTTTGTTTTCCACTAGGTATTTGTTAATGTATTTAGTACATCTAAGAGTGGGTGGAAACAGTCAGGTATGTATTCTATAAATACCTGACTACCACTAACCTTTAGACTTGCACTTGGCCACATGTATTCATATATTTGAACATTTGCCTAATAACATACAAATATTTAAGTTAATTCTCTTATCTCACTTATGTTTGTTTTGTTATTAATTCATGTTGTGATAGCTTAATCCGATGATCCAAGAGGGCGCTATTCAATACAAAGTTGAGTGCAAAGTCAGAAAAGGAAGCAACATCGACTACACTGTGAAGTGCGAAATACCAATGATGAAAGATCTTGGAATCAACACCAGACTTCTCTCATAAATTGCTGCCGGAAACATTGCACGCCGCTACCGCCCTCGTCCACGTCTTGCTGCTTCTTCTTCTCAACCATGACGGACATTCACGGTTCGGTTACTCATTCCCCTATGTAGATATTTTTAGTTAAAAAAAGAAAAAAAAAGTATGTCTTATCTTTGTTTTTACACCCCTACATTACAATCCGAATAAAAGTCCTCTTGATTTATCTTAGTTATTCGATTTAGAGATGAGGACTTGATTTTCATACAAGCCTATGACTTGTGTCGACTTCAGTTCGGACTTGAGTGCTCACCCTCAAAATGAAACACCCTAAACCTTTAAACTGAAAATACACAGCGGAAATTCGAACCAGAAAATTCCTTGCTTTATAAAAACATTCTCTTATATTTGGAACCCATAGCTACAAGATATTATAGGTGTTTCATCTTTCATTGTTTGTTATTACATCAAATACAACTCATCTTTATTAGTTTACGTGACCGCGATCTCATACAATTCGCGTCCTCACTCGACCTCCAACCAGTTCTTGCTTTGTGGGCTAGACTAGACAACCTGCAACTACCACATAACCATTTCGTTAGTTCATTAAGTGACTTCATGAAAATATTCAAAATATGGAAATAACATCAATAATACTCAATGATCATATCCAAACGCCTTTTTGCAAGTTCGTATCCGGTCTCCGGATCCTATCCTCCAATTTCCATATAATCATGCTTATGTACCTGCATCTTTATTACCATCCTCATAACAAAAAGATTAGTAACACTACAATACACACGCACGTACAAATCCCATGTACAAGTTATCTTGACCCGTTGACTTTTAAGCTTCTTGTACCTAGCTTATTTTCAAGTCAACATGCCGTGTTAGAATACTAATTTGGAACTTTCCTATTCAAACATTAGTATTCATTCTACATCATTCAAACATGACATTAATACATTCAACAACTAGTTCTATTCAATAAGTCTTTCCATATACTACCCGTTCGACCCGTTAGTGAAAATACTTGCATGAACTACTTGGTAAGTGTTTTTAGACACTTTTTGAATGCCACGTAATAGGCTATTTTTTTCCCTACAATCCGTACTCCAAGACTACTACAAGTGTGTACATTCTTACACCTTTTCTTATTAAATATTACATTATAAATGTGCAGCGATTTTCTGCGCAGCTGCTGTTCAAGGTCGTTTTTACCCTTCTAAACCACGGAATCAGATCTTGACTATCAAATACAAAATGTGACTCATACAAAGACCTTTCCAAGCATATAAAGCACAACTCCTAACGATTTTTCTATGATTTTATACGAATATTTTAAGATCAGGTCATAAACATAATTTTGACCAAACAGCTTTGATGTCAAAACTGAAATGTTAAGTTTAGATGTTGTTTTGACCCACTACCACTCAGAATCAACTTCTTATGACTAAATATGAAATGTAATATGTGCAACAAGCTTTTCAACGATATAAGGCTCGTCTTCTAACTCCTAATAACGAATGAGATATGCCCTTTACAAAATGACTATCTAGGGCTGTCAAAAGTGACTAATTTCACACTATTTTGTACCAAATCAACTAACACCACCAAATTTCACCACAAACATCATATTCACATATTGTAGGACACATACAACCATAAGATCACTCACGTGCATACATACATACCTACATATAATCCATTCTAATTCACACATGGTTTCCATCAAAACACATCATTTATGTTAATTTACTAACAATCATCATATTCATCAATTACTTGCATGCAAGTTCATCTAGACATTTCATCAAACACTTGATGTGTGTACCATATTTTGAGCACATTGTACAAGCTCCTAATACACACATTCCACCAAAACACATAATCACCTTCAATCATGACCAATTTCCACATAAATATCATCAACTACACATTTTTCCTACAATTACATGGAATTACAACTAACTTTTGCAAACAAGCAACTTCTAGTAAGTAGCTTATCTCTAAACCATTAGAGATGATCAATATCACTTACAATCAAGCAATACTACGAATTTAACATCATTTGCTCAAAACGCACATATGGGTTTCGAAATATGATGAGTTTGGTACTAGGGTTCTTACCAAAAGCTTCAAACTTGTAGATAACCCTCAAATTTGCACTCCATCATGTGAACACTCAAACCCCTTGCATCTTTTCTTCAATTTTGGTGAGATCAGGGCTTAGTTTTTGGCTCAAGAAGCCCCTTTAGGGCTGAATTCGTTTTCCCCATTTGGGGTGTTCTTGCCATTTTAATTTTGACCAATAATTTCCATATTAGTCCCTCGAGTTTACCCCAAAGTCATTTATTATCAAAACCTTCACTATGCAAGTTTCTTTCTAGTGTTATTTCCCCATTATAAAGATAATAACTTTCACTAGGTAATTTTTCATATTAAAGTATAACGAACATTCTTATCATCCCGTTTTATTATCCATAAAAGGCTCATTCTACTATTTAATTCGTTTTGTCATTTATTATTCACGCCTAATAGCATAATTAAGCGAATGGATTTTCGGGATGTTACACAAAACTCACTAAAAAGATAAACCCGAGTGTTGAGTGAACATTGTGAGCAGGTATAGGTTTGAGCATAATCTAGGGGTTGAGCAGGCATGTCATGCAGTTTTATTTTTCTTGCATAAATTAAATAAGTGGATTGAGGGTTTGCTACTTACTGTTGCCATTGGTGCACTTGTGTTTGATTGCTTGAGCACAAGCAATTGTCTAAGTGTGTGGTATTGTGATGTGTCACAAAATTAACATATAAAACATGCATAATTAGTCTCATAATAGGGCAGAATTGAGCTTAAATTATTAGTTTCAGCCACTAAATCGTTCCTATTTGTATTTCTCAGGGAATTGAAGCTCCAAACCGGAAACAAGAGATTTTCGGGCAAAAAGAAACAAAAACCGGAGATTCCTGAGGATACGAGACTTGCATCATGTTTCCCGTATGTGTGGAGACTTTCCCGAGACTTAAACAATGATAAAATCAGTTCGGGCCTGACCCAGCACGCTGATGCACACTTACACGGAGGCCCTACACGCTAGAAGACAACGCAACCAACTTGGGGGACAAGGAATCCAGCTATGCACACCTGCACGCCCGTGCAGCCTCTTTGCAACACCCGTGTAGGAGACAGAAGTACATACATGCAGACTGCATCAAACAGAAACGTACGTAGGGCAGTGCACGGTCGTGCACCACCCTATGGCACGCCCGTGCATCTCCTGGTAGCTCTAAAAATAGTCATTTGGTATCCCATCTCATTTAACCTTGTGCCTTCTTGGGTCGACTTCCAAGCTTCTTCGAGAGATCTTGGGGTCATGTAGGAGGCCTTAGGACTATCCTAACATCCCACCAACGTTAGGCTTTGTCCTACCTTAACTATCTTGGCCAAGCATGGGATCGTAGAGTAGTTCATGCAATAAAACATCAAGGGTCGTGAGGATTGCACTAGATACATAGCACTAGGAGATGGAAGGCTTTTCTAAGAGCAACCAGGGTTCTTGTGTTGATCATTCATTATGGTTGTATCTTTCTTTGATCTCCAAACCCACTTCAATTTGTAGACTTTTATTATTATTATTATTATTAGTTTATTTTTAGTTATTTGGTGTGTTATCTTCTTATCTAATTCTCGTTTGTTTATCTTGTGACAGGTTCAAATAGTGATTAACTTGATAAACCTTTAAAATCAACCTTAACTTAGTTAATAAACTATCAAGAGGTTTAATCAACTTCTGGTAGTCCCAAACTAGACCAAGGCAAGGAAACCGGTAGTGAGACAGATCCTTTGGACTTCTGACATCCAAACCGAGTTCTAAGAAATGGCTTCTGAAGTGGACCAAATCTGATTGACACATTTCTGGTTGTTACCAGATAAATGAATGACTTTCTTTGCAAAGGGCGGATTCTCTACGGGTGCACCAGTGGTCTTCGAATTACACACCTTTAGGATTATGTTCCACCTTTTTTAAGGATTTCATTTTTCTCGAGAGGTTATGGGTTGGGTGTGTTAAGTCATAAATCACTAAACCAACTTTGTATTTATCTGATCAATAAATATTTAAAGTGTCACTTTTTATGATAAATAAAATAAGGATACTATATCTAGGTCCCATTAGTACAACATCGTTAACCAATGGAGGATGCATGTTGCCTAGGCTGGCTTTAAGAGAGATCCTTCAGTGTTCATGGCCGTTATCCTATTTTGGGTATACAATGCTGCCAGGGCTGACTTTAAGGGAGGTGTTCGATGTTCCTGGTCAGAAGTCAAGCTTCCATTTTACAAGAAGGAGATAAGTTAGAGGACCAGTGACTTGACCGCTTTTTGGGAAGCACTTGTAAATGCAGGTCTCAACCGATGAACCTTCACAGTCATGCGGACGTGTATCGGGAGGTTATGCATACTACTTAGTAGTGGCCCCGCTTCTCTGATCTAAGAGCCAACACTTCAAGTCCACTCCTGTCCTCCTCACCAATAATTAAACTTGATAGTGTTTCTAATAATAAACGTAACTACTTATACGGAGGGCCTCGAGATGTGCATATCCACTATCTATACTATTTTATCTTTTTATTTTATAAAACCCAAAACCCTTTTTCAAAACTATTTTTCTTAGAACTGCTCTGTTTTATTTTTCTTTTCAAACTTGATTAGTTATTTGATGAAAGGTTGAGTAGAGGAAAGTGTGTTCTCTAGGAATACGATACTCGGTATTTACCCTAGAAAGTTATACTATACACGTTAGGTTCTCTGCCTATGTGTTGGTTTTAGTTTCTACGTATTTATCGTTTACTTATAAATTTAAAACTTGTATAACGGTTTAGTAAAAATCGATCTTTTTCCCAAAACCACCGTTTTGGAATTAAAACACCATGTTTTTGGTACCGGAAAAATGATATCTTTTTAAATTACTAAAACCAGGCACGTCATTCTCCTTAGTCATTTATCTTGCATAATCTTCAAGGATCCTGTTCTTGTTTGCCATTAACCTTGCATTCTCCTCCTGCCTATTCAATGAGTTCAACAGTCCAGCCATAGAATGAACAGCTCTTTCACACACTGGTCCCTCATACTAAGCAACGAATCCACAGCTTCTAACCTATCAATTTTCCGAAGTTTAGTGTCTTGCATTATTTTCCCCAAATTAGTGCAAGTAATTAGTTAAAAATTAAGACATAAACTTTCACATACCTGGTTATTGCAGCAATAAAATCATCTACTTGGGTTTTGCACCGTCCACGAGGTGCGAATCCTGGTTGTTGAGCCATATGGGCAAAGCATGATTGAATTGGGTCATGGAGATTAGACTTCGAGGGTTGATGTTTGTGTCTGTATGTTAAGTTTTGATTATAGGGTTAATCGTGCCTTTTAAAGAAGAAGAAACACTGTTTTAATTGGGTTTTAAAAGGGGCAGCCAAAAAGACAAAACTACCCCCAAAGTTAACGTCGATAGTTAACTGGTTTAGTGACAGAGACGAATTTGGCAACAAAATGCAAAACAGAAGGACGCAGATGTAAAAGGTTTCGATTTTGGACTGATGCGACAAAAGTGACAAAACCTCAGGGACAATTTTGGCTATTAACTCTTTTTGTTAACTTGAATATATAGTTTTTTTTTTCGGGTATAATCGGGTTTTAATTATGAGTTCTCTAAACATTATAATAGCCTTTAATTACCCTTAAACATGGCCTAGTTTAAGTGTTGATAAGTTATTTAGGCTTTTTTTGGGTGAAAATATAAGTTATACGCATATCGGGTGCGATACGCGAACTTTATTCGTTACCGGGAGATTTTGGTTTTGTGTAACCACTTGGTGTTTTGGATTACCAAAACACTTTTTATTTTGAAATTATGCCATTTATATTACTTTTCAAGCATTTGGGTTCGTTTTCGGTTACTTAATTTTTACTGGGTAATTACCAACGTCCGTACTAGACAAGTTTATTTGTACGCGATTGCGCCGAGCTTTTAATTAAACAAATGCAACCCTATGTATCTTATGGGGAATTTGCTATCCTCTGAAGGCTAAATTAATCCAACTAATTTAAATATGCATTTAAAATCATCAATTACATATACTAGTTATGCATGGAAACCCGCCGATTTTTGCCGTATGTCACATTCTCCCCCTGTTAAGAGAATTTCATCTCGAAGTTCAGTTCAAGTCATCCGTTATGGAAATATCCCTGAACAGGGCGGGATGTTTGCGCTTCATGTGATCTCCTCTTTCCTACGTGGACTCAGGTTCACACTCAGCTTCTATAAACACAATAGCCTGATCCAGCTACGACTAAACTCTTGGACTTCCCAATCCATCACATTTATCGTTTTCTCAACTTAGTAAAGCTTAGCATCAACCTGGATCCTGTTGGTCGAGGAACTGACAACACTTCCTCGAACTTGACTTGCGGGATTCATCAAGAGTCCCATTAATCTTTTGCGGCAATTTGTGTACATCATAAGACCAATTCTAAATGATATCTCCAAGCCACTGGAGTACCAAGAATTTGGTCCATCTGGTCAATTACAATTTCCATGCTTACCAACACCCTTTCAAGGTACCTCTCTCAGCGAAGTCTTATTACCGATTCGAAGTGCCTAAGGCTAGCGCCTTGTTAGTACAACTTCCCGATCGGCTTTGCAACTTGTTCTAGCAGCCTTAGATCTACTTGATTTATTGGTCACCTCTCGAACAACTCAAGCCAGATTATGTGTTTATCTCCTTCTGCCATTGGAGATGTACACATGTGCCCACAAAGGGATTTGAACAATACACCCTGAACACTGGGATGATTATTCCTATGACATAGGAATTCTGGCGACGAAGTACACGAATTCAATTTACCACAGAGATCAACCGTATCAACACGAAACAATTTCGGTCAAGGACGTTCAGTTCATTTGTTTGAGAATGACAAGCCATACTCATATCAAATCGAGTATCCCAAGTTTGTTAGAAAAGTTGGCAATCCAGTGCCTAGCCACGACTTTCCAAGAATATTGGTGGCTATTTATATGCCTCATATCGGAGCTACAAATGAGTAGGGGATGAGAGGGTTCCAAAAAACGATCAATCATTACCCATGTCACGTCACGGCCACAAGACGCCTCAGGAAACATGATAATTAGATTCGCTCAATCGAATCTCACTAAACGGGTGATCTACACAAAACAGTCGACATTCTTGGGGATACTCGAGGTTGCTTTTAGTAGCGGATGGTATTCCCGTGTCCTCACGCGGACTGAAATCCTCTATGCACTGACTTACAACCTTTCTCATGAGCGATTGTGGTTAGTGGTACTAAGGCGCCAAGTATACTCATGGAGGTTGAAAGATTTTGCGTCACTTTCACCACTTAGTTCCCAAACAGTAAACAGTGTATATACGACAAGCTGGTCGTATAGTTCCACAATCATCAAGAATTACAAGTCGACTCAAACACAACTAACCAAAGGCTCACATCACCTCAGCACATCGATCACACTGAAACGAGGTATATGAAACTTCACAAATTGTTGCTGCAACAAACAGAGGACAAGGTTTCAACAACATATTGACACGTAGGTCTCCACCGAAACGGGCATACAGAACATCAGTAGCTACCCAAAACATGGGTATCCGATACTTGTCCTGTTATATGTGCCACATGGGCACTTGTTGTCCTATCCGTATTGGCAAACTAGTAAGTCGCTTCTAAATAACAAAGGCCACTTACCCTCGAATTTTGGCTATCAGATCTTAAGCAGAGATCTGAATGGAAGGAGTCCTAGAACCGAAACTTTCAATTTGCTGAAGGTTCCATCTTTCGGAATCATTCTAGGTGATATGTGATCTTGAACCATAGATGGATGTATTTCGCATAGATCTCACCTTTCGGGCTTGACAGCCTCATGCGCCAAGGTCGTTACTTAAACAAACAAATAACTGAGATAATACGATAAGCAAAAATCCACAGCCTTCACGTAAGGCATCGCTTTCAACAACTCAAGTTGCACTAACCGTGTTAACCTAACAAAATACATTACTATGATGTCACCAATAGTGTCCGTCAAGGACACGGTATTTTGCCCTAGCGCTACCAAGGCTACAAGAGAACATCTGGGAACATCAGTATCGACCCAAGGTCGAAATGGTGGCACTATTTCAAGAACAAAAGCAACAACGCCAAGACAAGATAGACCTATCATCTCAGGAATGACGACACTTAATCGAAGGGCTAAGTTGATCGACTATCTCAAGACGGTAGCGTAGCACCCTTATGGAGTAGATAAGGTTATATGCCTTCAGGATGTGATTCCAGGGTTTCCTAAACTTCCGAAATCATGTACTAGAGACTCCACCATTGTGCACGTCATGGGTGGGTCCACAACGACCATTTGGAAGATCTGTATTAGTCGATCACTCACTGGTATTTCCGCAATCATCAGTACGACGCATCAGTTGAGATGATGTCAAATTAACTAGTAGGACGAGCATTAAAGAAGTGAATCCTTCAACACTTGTTAGTCCCAAAAGTATGGGCCATAATATTGCTGACATTCTCTCGATACCTTCGGGATTCGAGACACATTCGAATTCCCTTATCACAAAGATTGCCTCGTCATGTGTGGATCACGAGATTTCTTTCCGACATTGATTTACATAGCCGATCATTAGTCATCCAGAATACACGTAAGGGTTAAGCTGGACACGACGTCACCGATGCCTTTGATTTTGAAAAAAAAAATGCTCACGCGATGCGCGAGGTTGTAAAGAGGTTGACACAAACATTGGTTGATTACTCAAACGATCACAAGATTCAGATTTCAGCGAAACACATGTGCTAACACTAAGACTAGAGTTTCCAATTATGACTTATGGAAAGTCCGTTAGCCACCCAAAATCCCAGAAAATCATTGTCGACACTACACAATCAAATTAACAGAACAATGACAGCAATGAGTGGTTGAGGTTATGTCTTTATCCCGAGGGAACCACGAGTGAAACAAACAACAAGTCATCACATCATCAAGGCAATCCAACAACTGTAGCAATACCTCCACGGAGCAACACGACAATGACAGCAACACATCAACAAGGGAACTCCGCAACAGGAGAAACACAACAACATAGGAACACTACAACAATGTAAAACCGCAACAAGAGCAACCCGGCAACAGGCAAACACGACAACAAGGCAACCCAACGCAACCACATGGACACGCAATTGGCAAAACAGTGCAACTATAGGAATACACATTCATGAAGGATAACACAATATCAGGAATGCACAACAACCAGGTGACACATAGCATAGCAGCTTCGTAGTGCACAACAACATAAGGCACCACTTTGGTGAGCACGCATCCCGATGCGTCTCATCTCACTTGTGGTGGCATGATCCTTTTTGTATCCTCAACCACATACCCATCCTCCGTAGGCTCATTAGTAGGAATAGTTGGATCTACAGGTGTGTCTGTCATCAGAAATGGGAATGATGGGTTCCATAGATTTTGACTGACCCATCAAAGCCAATATCGTTCATAGAGAGAACGATCAGAGGCTTGATATAAGTCACTAGAATGATGGCAACAACAGCTTCAACAGACTCAACCCAAGCCTGAGAACCATCGACAGTATTAGGCTTGAAAGGAGCCCAAGGAATGATAACGATGGGTTCAATGAAAGCCTCAAAGAAAATGGAATCAACAACAATGAACTCAGCAGAGACACATATATGGTCATAGTAGCTTGGCAAGGGTCATAGCGTTGTCTACGTCAACGACAGTAATTGTAGCATGAGCCTAAAAAACAATAACAACATCAAACTCGAAAAGAGCCATAGAAACAACACATGAAGCCCGACAAGATTTACAGAAACAACAACGACAACAAGCCTAACATGAGCTACAAAAACAATAACAACAATACCAACAAACTCTGCAAAAGCTACACACTTAGCAACGACAACAGGATTCGCTTAAGCCATAGAACAATAACAGCAACAACAATAGGCTCGGTGGGAGCCCTAGACTCATCGTAGGTTATTAGATGTGTGGCAAATAGGATTCATAGGATCTAGAAACCAATAAACACCTTTCCCAATATCAAAGATAGTAGTCACAACGAGAGTAACAACAAGTAGAGGTAGAAGGATCATGATTTATCGAGACACTACGATAAAATGGAAATGAAACAGACTCTGACAAATCAGCCGAGTCGTCCTTCTCATTGGGGTCCTCTTCCATGTTCTCTTGGCACAAGCATCGACAGTCATCTAATTAAGTGTCTTTCCATTGTCTTAGCGAGGCCGATGGACTTTCTTCCTGATAAACCACGCAGTGGGAATACCGAAGCACGAGAAGAGTTTAGACAGGTCACGTTATCCATAGTTAACGGATCTTGCAACCTTGCTTTACAAACAACCAAGATGAGGGGACGCACCATTTTGGTATCTACAAAGACTGGTGGAAAACACTCATATCTACAAGGACTGATGGAAAACACTCTTACATCTGTTGTTTCCCAAATAGATAACTAGTCTCATTGCCACGATGAGGGTGGCCAACATTCAACATTGCAACAGGAGCAATGGAATTTTCGTTCCATGGATAAATTAATTGAACAGAATAACGTAACCGCTTCCAGTAGTCAGTCATTTGATTTTCGAGGGGGTTTCAATGTAAGCAGAAGGCGTCTTACGACATTTGACAATTACTGAACATACACGTTACGATTTCGGTTCCCGAAGTATGGTTTCACTCCCCAAAATTTATGGCAGATTCAGACACAACACACATGTCGAACATACTCGGGCGTTCACCGGCCCGAGCGAGATTACCAAGAATCCTTGCAAAATAGGTGGAGGTAAGTAGAAGAGTCTTACGATGATCTTTGCACCTCTAGAAGGTTGTGAGTATCACATAAGCATCAAACTGCTAAGTCCATCCCAAGTCATCTTCCGGGATACAATATAGCGCTGTCAAGAGGGATGTTGAACCAAACGCGAACACTCAATTCATCGGGAAGTGGCTTCACATGGTTAACCGTATGCACTTCCGAGTGAGTCCATAGCCAAACACAGGCTGGGGCTTTGCTTTTCCACTTCACGTTGCCATCATAACACCGGCCATCACTGCCTCGGCCATGATAAGTTGGTGAAATTTTCGACACCATCTAAAATTAGCAAAACCCTATGACTCATAGATTTGCGATCCGGTCAGATGATTTCGTAATCAGTCCACAACTACATAGGAACAACCAATATTGTCGATTCATTTGAGGGCTATCGAGCCTACTAGACTTGATAAAAGTGATCAACCCTCTTAACTAAGCAAGGTCGATTATGTCTTCCGATTGGAGAAAGAACACTCGACCTTCTAAGACAAGTTAGGAATGAGTTAGATGAACAGCGACTTACTCGCAATAATAACGCAACATCACACGAGCCAGGAGTCTCAAGACTGACCCACACAGGGTCCCGTGCCCACAACACAACGACTTCGCAGGGACGCACCCTAGGTCTCCATTGGGTTCCAAGTTTAACATTCCACGCATCGCACCAGACGTTCATCACTTCAGTAGGCAATGCATCCTTGTACGTCCGCTCCTTTGGAAAAATTACATGGGGGAAGGCATTCAACTCATATCCAAGGAAGCTTCCATTTCCCCTTTCCATCCGATGTGAGGATTCACTAGGATCACATTCAAGGGATACCGACAAGATCTCCTTTTCAACCCATTAAAAGCTAAGTCTGAACTTAGAGAACAAGAATAAACAAGACGAGGAGTGATCACCAAGCCCGGCCCTAGTGCCCACTAAGTTTTCGTGCACCCCAAATTATTACGTGTGCACCCGTAATGATAATTTGTGTTGCCAGGTCATCTTGGTGCCCACTAGTTCCAAGCTTCCTGATCCAAAAACAAAGGATTCTCACAACAAATGACTTGGACTAGTTTTGCCTACACAACATAAACAACATGGTGACATTGTGACAATAGTCAACGAACCAGGTCAACATTCGTACATGTTTCCTTTGTTACTTGTTTATAGGTGCATAATTAGACATTTTATATACATTATACCCCCCAGTCTAGTGAAGCAAGAGTTAATCAGAAAACTCAACATGGGACACTTGTTTAGTCATACAACACCCGAACAATCACTAAAGCAAACCTAAAAGAGGTTGCTATACCCTAACATATGGTAATCTTACTTTAACACACGAACATGGTAACAAATAACTATGTTAAGACATACAAAATACATGTTAATGTCGTCATCGAGAGGCATAGCACTTAACCAACTTTTACCATTTCTAGACCGGATGATATTCATATATCAAAGGGTACTAGAGGCTACATGATGGACACAATATGCAATCACAACACTATTAACATATATAGGCCGACTAAATCATATAAAATGTTAAGTCTTGGAACAAAATAAAGCTATTTATCATAGGACTTCACAAACCATGCTCACATGTACACATATACACATGGCACCTCACACATATCACCATGTACACATATCTACTCAACTACCAATACAAACATACACAAGACAAGTCCCTACACACAATCAAGCTTGCTATCATCTCACTTCAACTACCCAGGACCCCTAACCTTCCTTATTAAGATTAAGACAAACATTCTCCCACTTTACACTCATGTTTGGCCGATAGAGACTTGACAAAGAGACTCACAAAGACAAGGTCAAGCTAGGATACATCAACATCTCCTAGATTTTCACATTTGCCCTATATCTAGCCGACCTAAACATCTTGGATGTCAACTTTCACTAAACAAGGTAACAAGACAATCAAGTTCACTTCCCTATATAAGTCAACTACCCTCTTATGTATGCACATGTTCGGCCGAAGGTTTATAGGCATGACACCAAAGCTATAATCTCACTAGGACCTAACCATTCTTACACCAAGTGAAGAAACAAACAACTAACTATCACTTCTCTTACAAACAACTACCCTTCCTCTTTGAGAGCATATAATCGGCCAACACCTCATCATAGCATGATCATCACCTACACTCACAAGTTACTATCTAGAACAAACTCCAAAGCATGATCCAACATCTTACAAATCTTGATCTTTTGTCCTCACCCTAGCCAAAATATAAACAAAGAAAGTAAACCAAGACTTGTCACTTTCACACAAAGGTTTCTAGAACACCACCTTGGGAATGAAGCACCAATCAAATGACTAGGAAGAATGTGGCATGAACCATCACTATCACACTCCTCTTTCTTGTTCTAGGGTCAGCTGAAGAGTACAAAGAGCACAAGCTCATGCTTGGTTGTCAACATTGACCAAAAAGAACACCAAAACAAGATAAGAAATCCTACTAGATCAAGTCAACCTTTCCCTTAATTGTCTAGTCCAATTGATCGGCTCATGCAAGAGCTAAACATGCCATCTTTTGTTTGTTTATGGCCTACACAAACCTTGCACACAATAGGGATTAAAGCCTTAAACATTGCATCATTCTAGGATAACTCATTTGCCATTTTGAGCTTCCCTTGTCCATATCTATCGCCTATATAAAGACCTCCACCCTCACCCTCATTCCTTGCACCAACACTCATCACAAACACCTACTCTCTCTTACAATACTCGGCCAAGCAATAGGGAGTACCCAAGCCGAAGCCATCGAGGAACGAAGAGCAAACACAAGACTCTCTAGTTCGGATCATCCTAGGTAAGGTACATTGCACCTTTAAGCTTCTTTCTTTTGATATACACCCTTTTTAAACCCAACACTAAGCCTTAGAACACCACATTTAGGCACACGACACTTTGTAAGAAAATGGGTTACAAAACAATATTTTTGGATATAAATCTTAGGCCATTGTCTTAATACTAGTATTTGTTCTTATGATCTTGCCTTAACATCACTATAATCGGCTTTGTTATAATCATGAGTAGTCAAATTGTTTTTTTGAAACCATAGACGACTTGGATCACCATGTAATAGATCGGATTGCACGAGTACAACCTCACTTGGCTTAAGTTTAAAGCTAAGGCTAACAACATGGTGATCAAGGATTAAAATTGTTACAAACTCATAAATATGTCATGTGGTAACTCTACAAGGCTTGGTTAAGCTTAAAACAATCAAGTTTGATTCACAATATAATCGGCTTTAACCTTATACTATAAGAACAAATCGGCTACCATGAACAAACATGTGTTAAGCCAAGCTAATGCATGTGTTAGCTTAGAATTAAGTAGTATAGTGGTCTAAACATATATTAAGGTGCTTATTTATCACAAATCGATCACACACAATTAATCAGGAACTACTTGGACCAATAACACCTCACCAAGAGTCCATTTTATCCGAGATCATTATCAACATTCCACTAACACATCACTAGCACACTTATGGATAACATACGTACATGAGTCACACAATAACCAAGTCCACAAACGTTGGGTGAACAATTTGTATGATAAACAAGGCTAGACGACTTACCATGTCCATAACGATCATAGGGTATCATTTGTCAGGACGGTGATCATCTACAGTTTTCCCCAGACCACCTACACTGCTATCAGGTGAGTTTTCATGGCCCCATTTTACTATTTTTCAATTTGGGGGAAATACATGCATAAATACTTGTGTCATTTTCAAGTGTGTGTACATTCTATCGTGACTACCATACGGAACATGAGACATATTGGTTCATGAGCTCACTAGTCCTCGTACAACGTTTACTGTAACCATTAGCTAAACATATAGCCATGGAACACTTTAATAGATCTATTGGATTGACACCCCCACTCTTGGTTAGTCGCTCTAACCGGTTACATACAAAAGAGTGTTAGTATTCTACAACACATACATTGTCTTTAGTGTACAATGCGCGAGGCACAACAATCAAGAGGTTTGGTTACGAGACTCATGGTTTGCGCAGTGATCATTTGCTTAGCTAGCTCATGATTGGTCATACACGAATTACACGTTGGTTTTACATATTACAAACAAACCCATGAACTCACCAATATTATTGTTGACAAAACTCGTTATGCATGTGTTTCAGATAACTAGATGGAGGGCCACAGGGATTTGAGGGAAGGGTTCGAGCAAGCACTGCGTGGTACCACTACGATGGGTTTTCTTTGTTAATCGTATGTTATTTGATTTTGAGAGTAATAGACAATATTCTCTTTTGTTAACCTTATGGTGATATTTAAACAATTAATGACAATATCCATCCTTCACGGTGGTACTATTTAAATAAAACGTGTATTGCTTGAACCTTGTGCTTGAAAACTTTTCGGTCGTCGCATCCCCGTGTTTCCGCCTTGGCGGGGTGTGACAGACATCCACTAGAACGAGAGAGTTTAGTCCTCCCGATCTTCCTGTCCTCAAGTAAGTGGGTGACTTCATTGCCGACCATAGTGTCTGTAACACCCCGACCGATGGCGGAAACATCGAGGTGTCACGTAGTGACGATTGTTCAAAAGCTCATGGACTAAAAGTGTAAATATTGATGCATTGATTAAATAGTTTATTACATTGACGTGAAATACAACGATTCTAAACGCTAATTAACTGATATACAATGAATCCAAAATCTAAATATGAATCCGAAAGCATAAAGAATGCATCTCAAAACAACCTGAAACATGTACGAAAATAATTTGGTCAATACAAAAATGTATTGGTGAGCATACCCTGTTTGAATACATATAGTAGAAAAAGTGTTTAGCAATTCATGTGTGGTACCATTTGCAATTATGTAATAAGTAGTATCAGTCAAAACCAACCCTAAGACAATAGAATAAGACAACACATGAAAGCTATTTTTAGTATAATGAATCACAAGACAATGACCAAGGTCTCTCAACAGAGTCACAAGGGGTATATACCATAGTACTATTCATTGAAATGTAAGGCCACAACGGTTAATGATTTTGACAGCCATAGATACACACAAATTAACACAAAGCAAACACACATGAGAATTGCATTTAATAAAAGAACAACATTTTGTCATAATGTACATGAGTAGCCCCAAAAGAGTAAAACATGAAAAAGGGGAAAGATATACTCACAGTTTTGCTAAGCGCGATGAATCCAAATAAAACTCGTCACAAGACAAACTTGGGAATTCCGAAGAATTCAACCTATAATGTGTAAGAATACTAATAAGGAAATATCTAAGAGTCTAAAGTATCTAGGGTTCTAAGGCATTAGGGTTTGCTAGTCGTTTGTAAGGAAGATGAAGTTTTTATGATAACTCGAATGTAATAAGAATTTTTAAATAAAGTATATTATGATTCATGATCGAATAGATGACTAAAGAAGTTTATTACTACGTTTCCACAAGTAGGAACATTTTCTATTTTATAGGAAAATATCCCTAGAATAGATTTTAATAGTTTATATTTAACTAAATAGTTTATTATATCTAATTAAATGTAAATAAACTAAAAATACAAGATATGATCCACAAATGATATTTTTATGAAAAATGATTATTTTCTGATGTATAACAGTGAAAATATTTTTTCCATAATTTTTCTCAATTTATTTGTATTTAAAATAGATTTAATGAATTTAAATTATGTTTAAATGATTAAAAAATAGATAAATAAATAAAAATGAATGTTTTCAGTTCCAATAATTTTTTCTTTCTGCTCATATTATTTGGAAATAATTTTCCATAAATTTTGAGAATAAAATCATTAAAAATAAATTTTTAATCAAATAAATATGATTAAAATACTTTAAATCAATAAAAATATAAAAATAAGACATTTTCCAGAAAATAAAAGTGTGATAATTTTCTTTATGGTGTCAAGAAGCTACTCCTAAAGTTTTATAATTTTTGGAGTAAAAAGGAATTTTCTATGAATATTATAAGAATAATGTATTATATATAAATATAAATATAAATACTATTTTATAACAAAAATCAGAAAAAAAGGGGTTGGACCTGAGGATAGGGAGGGTCGAACCCTGGTCTCTTGCAAAGCATAGCAACAAACCAACTACACCACAAAGGAGTTTTGTTGATTTTATTTAAACACAAATATATTTAACCTATAACAGTCATCTTCTTCCCCAATATGAACTATAAACCCTAACCCTAGAACCGAACTCAATAAACACTAACCAGACTCGATTAACATCCTGTAATAAGGGGCTTTTGATCGAAAGTTACAACTAAACAAAACGGCATAAAAAAAGAGACTTACAAACATGAATAATGGTTGAAAAAGGCATGAACAGGGCGGCGGCTACAAGCTACGAATTGAAGCTTTAGGACTCGTTTAAACACTTGTTTTTGTGGGTTTTAGGACGATAATCGGTGCAGAAAACTAATGGAACGATTGGTTTATGTACAGAAGGGTTAAAAAATGAGTATTAATTCGTTTTTAATGGTCTCGACGGTTTCACTTAATGACTTGATTAACTTGTGATTAAAACGCGTTAAATGCATCTTTAAAGGCTGAAATTGAGTCAATTACTGTGGGGAAACGCATAGGTATCGAAGTAAAACGTTTAGAAGCATTGAAATAAAATAAAAAAACTCTCGCCTGAGTGCTCGTCGGACTCCGGCCGGTGGGTGTCGCCGGAAAAACGTGGGAGGCCAGGGAAGGAAAAAAAAAACTTCTTTTAAAACTTTTGATACTTGGCAGAATTAGTCCTTACACATCTAACTAGGTTAGTTTATTATGAAACTAGGTTAATATTTCCTTTATAAAACTTAATAATACTAACTAAGTTTAACTTAAAACTTTTATAAAACTTGAAATTTTATAATATCCATTCCGGATGACGTTTCAACATACACATTTGATAAAAACGTATATCCAATTCATAATAAATATAAATGATAAATTTTTAGTTCGCTCTAAAATTAATTTTGAAAACGACGAAACTTACAGGGACTATAATGGAAATATTTGAAGGACTATTATTGTCAATTAGATGAAAGATGAGGGTGACGGATGTCACAGTCTCCCCTACTTTAGAAAATTTCATCTCGAAATTTCTTTCAAGTGGAGGTTACTATGAAAAAAAGGCGTTGTAAAAGTCAACTAGGTTTTTAAAAGAGAATTTCATAATTTATGATTCGTCAAAATTTAAAATAGTAGTCTAATACCCAAAATAAAAGTTTCAAATTCTTTTGACAGTTAACCCAAAGTTAGAAAGTTGAGAGTTTAAATGAGAATGGTTTTGGTAATATGTAACTGGTGAGGGGCAGAGGTGCTAATGAAGCAGTCTCCCCTACTTTAGAAAGGTCTCTAGTTGAACTTTATTAAGGACATGCAACGGATTTTCGAATAACAGAGAGTGTGAGAGTATATAAGGTTTAAGGTTTTCTGCAGAGGTGGTCAAAAGACTCCAAGAAAAACTAATTGAAGCTTATGTAAAAATTTTCTTGACTAAGAAGAAAATGGAACTGATAGCCGTTAGTCAACAATCTATTAAAGAGGTCGTACCCAACGCTATTAAATGGCCCAAAAGCAATATAAAATAATGGGGTAGGTTCGTGGTCAGACTCCTAGTCCGCTCCCACAGTATCGTTCGTGCTTATATATAGGGTGTACTGCAGCTAACCCACCACACTACTGATACTTTGGACTCGTACTGATTGTCTACCAATAGCCTAAGTAGAATCACACAACACCCCCATGTACCTGTAAACCTATGATTGAGTTCCGGACCGTAATCACCGATTTACCTTACACTAGGGTGTTATGCTTTTCCATAACACTAACATAAATGATACAAGACATAACGCATGCAACTAAAATGTGTGTAATGATAAACACTGCTCAAGACAATATGTAATCATGACATGGTTGGAGGTCCTTCCCTTCCGGGTTTTCCCTTTAACCGTAATGTGAATAACATGTAAGTATAAGACATGGTTAGAGGATCTTCCCTTTCGGGTTCACCATTAACCGGTAACTTCTGTCCACATCGTTGGCTTTAAACACTCATATTGATAACTCTGAGGTTTACACCGTTCCCCTCGGATTAAAGAAATACTCTAACCCGAGTCGTGCGTGGGCACTGGCTTAGATCTCATACAAAATTATCAACTAGTATGTTCATTGGCCATGATGATGAACAAAATAATGTAAAGTATAACAGGGTTTTGCTCAAAACAGGAAAAAATATGCATACAAAATATGTGTTCATGTAAGTGTATAAGTTTAGAATAAAATTTTGATTGAAAATGTAATAAATAAAATAAATCGAGTAAATCGCGATTACGCAAAATAAGAGTAAACGAGTTGAATAATGCTCAAAATTAGTGATGTAAGAATAACTGCTAATAAATAGTGTGAGAATAACCACAAATAACGCGTAAGAACAGCAACCAATAAAGGAATAATGCGAGAATAATGCGCGAACATAATAAAATTATGTAAGAATAAAACAATAAAATTTACTGCAAATGAAAGTGCGCAGAACAGACATATAGTCTACTGGCTTGAGGGTTTAAATTTGGTAGTTTTGTATATATGCATTACACGATAAAAGACATTTAGCAACATTCCGATGAGGATATGTCCAATGTTTAGACCAAAAGTTTTGCGACTAAGAGAGTGCAAGTATTAAAGGATAAATTTTCATTTATAAAAACGTAGTTTACTCGAACTTTGTGATATAGTTGAAAGAATGAGAATAAACTTTTTAGTAATCGAAGAATGTTTTAGATTCAAAATAGGTTCACTTGAGAGGATTTTGTAGGTACACATTTTCATGTGTTTTACGAGAAGTCGAGTTTGAAAAGTGTTATAAGACATGTTATTATTTGAAAATTTCTTTTCCCGAAACCTATATTGGATCCGTTATATGAAAACAAGAAGGTTTACATTTGTCTTGTAAATATGTGAAACAAGTTTATAAGATGCAAGAGGAAATCATATAAATCAAATGTGTTTCAAAAAACCAATACTTAAATAGCAAAAACGTTAAAAATCAATGTATTTAATCATGAATAGACTCCAAATGTAAAAAGTTTGAAGTTTCGAAATAACACGAATGTGAAAATATTGCAACATATCATTTCTGAAAATATACCACTTTAAGTTTTAAAAGAATGATCGTGTCACATCAACTGATATAGTAAGGTTTGTGAGTAACGTGTAAGTTCCAAGTCTTAAGTGTCAGATGGTAACCTAGCTTCAAAAACCCAGTTCAACGTTGAAAGTCCACTATGCACAATTTCTCGTGCTACGTTGATTGAGTGAATCAGCTCGGTATTTGATAATTTTGGTTTAAGTTTATGGGTTGTTTGAAGACAATGGAGAATCTGATTTGGTTTGGATTGATTCTCCTTGATAATGATTGAAAAGTATGGGTAAGACAGGTAGAAGATTGCATATGGTCTCGAATGCCTTGACGAATTTCGAGAAATAAAACTTTACTGTATTAAAACATTCCTTCTGTATGCAAGTTAAAATCCCATTAAAGTTGAAAAATCTTCCATATTTATTAAATGTTTGGGAAAATCCGAGTGTTACCCGTTTTGATTAAACATGAAACCTTGAATTGTCATAACGTTACGAAAGTTATACGTTGAAAAATCGTTTGTTTGTAAAAGTTGTTAAGGCATCTCTTTGAGCTCATAGCATGCTAAATGTTTCAAGGCATAAGGTGAGTAAGTTTCTCTAAAGTTGGGTACTTGGGTTTTTTTGTGCTTTTATGAGATGAGGACATAGGGTAAATTGCTAAGGTAATCGCTTTAGAGAGTAGTGTACTAGTGAGTGTTGATTAGATAGGCATTTATGATGTTGTGTATATTGTAGAGACACAAGGGAATAGTTTAGAGATATATTGTGACATCGATCAAGTAAATTTGTGAACATGATGATAATAACAAGATGATCAATAAGTTTGAAACCACATTCGTATTTAACTGTGAAACGTTCAAGAATCAAAAACGTGATCAAAGTTAAACAATAAGCTTAAAAATTTGAGTCATATGAAATGTTTTTTGAACAAGAGAAATGATGTGTTATAAAAATCACGAAACATAAATGGAATAGTGAAAGTTTTAATGCTGTAAAATAGCGCATAGAAGTTTTAGTAATGATGATGAAAAGCAAACGATCAATGAGTATATAAAACAACAGGTGATGGAACTTAAAATCCAAATGTTAAACAAAACATAAGAATTAATAACAGAAAACGGAAAAATGCACTAATAGCGATAACTATTAATAGGGAAAAACTCAAAAGAGATAATAACTTCATTATAGAAAATTATGATAAGAGTTCAAACAGCAAATGAAATGTATACCAATAATGGAATGTGATACTGAAAATATTTCTAACGAAACTGGTGACTAACAAAAGAAATTGAAATATTATTAGTGACTTATGGGGAGTGTACTTAAACCTATAAATGGTCATCCTTCCCGATTGCACATACCCCGTCACTGGTAAATTTCGAAACCTTTAGCGAGACTTTAAAACGAGATGTAGAAATAGATCCTTGAGATGTGGATTTCACTCCTAACTCAAAGATGTATTTCAAAATTGAAAATAATTGAGGAATGAAACCAATCACTAAGTTAAGGATATCACTCCCAGCTTAGTGGTTAAGTTTCTTGTTGGGTCTGCTGACCTGGAGAAGAACAGATGATTAAAAGCCAAAATATACTAAGTGTTTGATCAAGAATAAAGAACAGTTGTTACAATAAAGCTTCCTCCAAAGATCTGTTGATTCCTAAACTGCTGCTGCTCAACAACTGTTAGAAGACAACTGCTGCTGATGAAAAGTCTGATGGATAAAGTCTGAAGGTTAAAAGTCTGATGAAGAACAACTGCTGATCAAAGATCTGAAGAGCAAAGGTCTGTTGAACCAACAGCACTTTGGTTCAACAGATGATAAGAAGACATCAGAGCTTTAGATTAACAAAGTTTTATTATCAGTTGTTTCAATGTAACAGTAGTTTATAGCTTAACAGTTGTTAGAGTTTGTTAGTCAGTTAGGGGTCGCTTTCTAGGTGACGTCAGCAACTGATCATCAGAGGTTTGAGCTTGTCTATAAATAGAACAGTACTTGTACTGTTCTATCTATCACTCGTCATTCTCTTTTAGACAAACATTCTCTGAGTGATCAGGCTGAGGGGGAGTTAATTGTACAATTGTAATCTTTCCTTTAATGAAAGCATTCGATTAAAAACAATTATTCTCTATGTTTTGATTTATTATTATTCCGCTGCACTTTCCATTTATAATTCATTCATCTTTCATACTTAATCAAAACAATCCAATACTCAGATCCTAACAATTGGTATCAGAGCTTGGTTAATTAAATCTGATCTAATCAATCAATTTAATACACAGATCAGCTCATAATCATTGATATCGTTTGTTTGTCGGGTTAAAACAGAGTAATAGTTTATTTTCGATTCAACAGTTAGTAAACAGACTTTGTTTTTGAAAAACCAAGAGAATGACTTCACTCAATCAAGATCCACACAACACTGGCACACACAACAAGCCTCCGATGCTTGTCAAGTCAGAATACAATGGTACCGAGTGCCGAGGATCCAAAGATCCAAGTACCAAAGAGTGTTGAGAACTACTCAGAGCAAGATTTTCAAAAAATCGAGCTAGATGCCAAGGCTTTCAGCATAGTAGCCATGGCACTGCCGAATGATATCTATGCCGGTCTCTTGCACTGCAATAGTGCTAAAGAACTGTGGGATGCTCTCAAAGAGCAATTCGGGGGAACTGATGATGTGATTGAAAACAACCGTGAAATACTTAACCAACAATATGAAACGTTTAGTCACATAAAAGGGGATTCATTAACACAGCAGTTTGAAAGGTTTAACTGTCTAATTAGTGAACTTAAACTGGTTGGTCTAACTTTTCCTAATTCAACACTGAATCATAGGTTTCTTAGATCACTTCAGGACAAATGGGACACTATAGCCATAGTTATGAGAAACTCTATCGGATTCAAAGACCTAACCCTGACCCAGCTTCATGGTAAGCTCCTGACTTATGAAAGGGAGCTTAACCAGAAAAAGAAGCTCCAGGACTCTGGCAAAGTGTCAGATGACTATGTATTTGGTAATACTGCACTGTTGGGTCAGGATGATGGTTCTGGAAGTAGTAAGGATCAGAGTTATGATCATTACATTGACATAACAACTGGTTTCAATAATGATTCTTACTCATCACCAAACAACTGTGCTTTCACAGCCAGTGGTGATATCCAGGCTTCTGATAATTCATCTTTTGTGTACAATGACTTGCAATATATTGACCCTTTGGACCTAGAAGAAATGGACATCTTACATCAGGTTGCCCTGCTCAGTATTAGAACCAATAACTTCTATGAGAAAACTGGCAGGAGGTACCCAGGTTTACATGGTGGGTCAAAGGTTGGGTTGGATAAATCAAAGATAAAGTGTTACAAGTGTCATAGAATGGGTCACTTTGCTAGGGAGTGTAGGAGTCAGAATGGAGTTCCTATGATCACCTATCCAAACCAAAGACCACAGACCAACACTTATCAAACCATCCCTAATGTACCTAATGTGCAAAACACTGCTCACTTTGCACAGACCCAAACCACTGTTCCTCAGTATCACTATGTCCAACCACCTGTTGCTCAGGCACCAGTGCCAATGACTGATACTCCACCCTCTGCTCCTGCAGAGACCAGTCAACCAGGTCAACAGAGTTTCTTTACTCAGGGCTTTGTTGATTGGAGCAGTCTACCAGATGAGATAACAGATGACAACATTGCTCTAGTTGCCAACACTGAAAAGGATTTTTGTTTTATGGCACTAGAAACAATTGTTGAAGAGACTGATTCTGAGGAGGTGGTATCTATGTCTGAAAATGTGACTGATAGTGTTGTTGGTGAAGTTGTTTCAGCTGAAGAATCTGAAGTGGAGGTTGTGAATCTCTCAGACCCCTGGGGTAGTGATGACTGTAACTGCCAGTGTAACTGTGCCTTGATGGCTGCTGCTAAGGTATCTCCTCAAATCTTAAATGACTTGTGCTCAGACAAATGTATTGTGGCATTTGCTAAGATAAAAGAGGTAAATGAAAACTTTAGAAAGAAAATTTTGGATTCTGAAATTCAGTTTGAAAAACTTACAAAAGAGTTAAAATCAAAAATATCTGAAAAAGAGTCTGAAATCAGCAGTTTAAAACATGAAGCAAGCATAACCAAAGACCAGCTTCAGACTATGATAACAAAATATCATAGTTGTAAGAAGGAGCTTGAGTCCACCCAAGTTGAATGTAAGAAATGGGTGGAATCATCAAAGGGTTTTGAGATGATTGTCAACCAACAATCTAAAAGTCATGTGAAATTTGGGTTTGGTTTTAAAACCACTGACCAAGTTTCACAAACCACTGACAAAAAGGAACCACAGTTGGTTGAGGTCATCCCTACAAACTCAAAAGGTCAAGAAATCAAGGTTACTGAACCCAATGGCAAGAAAATCATTCTTGAAAAGTTGGAAGGTACACCCTCATTTGATGAAATTGAGAAATATCAATTCAAACCAACATGGTCAGATGAGTGTGAAGTCCTTGAAAATTTAAACCAATGACCTTCAAAACCCCTGATGGTAAAATGGCACCACAGGCCAAAGTAATCCCTTTAGTAAATCTTCCAACAGATGATGAAACATCTGTTGAAAAGAAGAAAGAAAAGGGGAAAGCCAAGAACAACTTGTTTTGTGATTTTTGTGAAAAGAAGAACCATGTCACCAAAAACTGTTTTCTTCTAAAAGCATATGACATCAACAAAACAACAAGTTTAAGTGATTCTAAAACTAAAGAATGTTCAATCTGCAAGAAAAAGAATCACAAACAAAAGAGTGCCTATATCTCAAAAATTTTGATGAAAAGATAAAAGAGTATAAGGCTAAAACTCTGGAAAGTCAAGTGATAAGTACTTCAAAAGGAAAACCCAAACAGACTTTTGACTCAGTCCAAACATCTGCTACCAAAAGTCTGAACAAAAACTCTGCTCCTTGAGATGTTCAGGTAACAGATGCTCCACCTGCTAACAGATTACCAAGAGGATATGGACAACCCACTTGTCACCGTCTGCCACACGTTTATGAAGAACCCAAGAGGCGTTCAAAACCAAAAGTGAACAGACACCCTCATGGTTTTCAACAACTGATAGGAAATGATCAAACATCTGCTGGACCAAGTGTTGACATACAAGCACTGGCAAATGGTCAACTGCAGCTGTTGAACCTAGTTCAAAAGCTAGTCCAAACCACTGATCATTCTCCTCAACTTAAGGCTGAGACAGCTAGGGACCCATCCAAAGCCAATTTGGCTTTGGACACTCACCAAAACTAAATCCTTACTGATGTGCAGGGAGCTTCTGCTTGTTTAGACAGTTTATGGTATGTAGATAGTGGAGGCTCCAGGCACATGACTGGATGTAGAGCCCTTCTTCTGGACTTTCTTGCACATGGAGGGGGTGATATATCCTTTGGTAATGATTCTAAAGGTAAAGTGTTGGGTTCTGGTACTGTCAAAGCAGGGAGGCTTAAGTTTGAAAATGTTAATCTAATAGACAATCTAAAATTTAATCTACTTAGTGTATCTCAAATGAGTGACAAAGGCTTTGGGTCATTCTTCACTAAGCAAACTTGTAAGATTGTTGGCCCAGAGGCTGTAGAAAAGATTAACACCATCATTGCTGAGAGCAAAGCACAACTTGTTGCTCACAGAAGTGGCAATGTGTATGTAGTTGATATGTTGAAGGATAACCCTATGGCAAATGTCTGTCTGTTCTCAGCTGCCTCTACCAAAGAGACAGAATTGTGGCATAGGAGACTTGGTCACACCAACCTTCAAACTATCAACTCTCTCTCCAAACAAAACCTTGTCAGAGGTTTGCCATCAAAAGAATTCAAATGTGATGAGCATTGTGTTTCCTGTTTAAAAGGTAAACAACATAAAAGCTCTTACAAATCCATTGATGAGTCCAAAACTAGTCAGTGTTTACAAATGTTGCACATGGACTTGTTTGGCCCTGTAAAAATCATGAGTCTAAGAAGAAAAAGATTTTGTCTTGTCATAGTTGATGATTTTTCTAGGTTTACATGGACTTACTTTTTACACTCTAAGGATGAGACTGCAGGTATTTTGAAGGACTTTGTCACCAAAGTTGAAAAACAATATGACTTGCCAGTAAAAGTCTTTAGAAGTGACAATGGAACAGAGTTTAAGAATAAGGAGTTGGATGATTTCTGTGTGTCAAAAGGGATTGTAGGGCAGTACAGCATCCCAAGAACACCAGAGCAAAATGGGGTGGTTGAAAGGAAGAACAGGACTCTCATTGAGGCTGCAAGAACAATGCTAGCAGATTCTGGTTTACCTCTGTCCTTTTGGGCAGAAGCTGTAAACACTGCTTGTTATGTTCAAAACAGAGTTTTAATCAACCCTAGACATCAAAAGACTGCTTATGAAATTCTGTTCAAAATCAAACCACTGATATCATTTTTCAAAGTCTTTGGCTGCCCATGTTTCATTTTAAATCTTAAAGATTCCATTTCAAAATTTGCAGCCAAAGTGGATTGTGGATATTTTCTGGGGTATTCTTTTACTGCCAAGGCCTATAAAGTGTTTAACACAAGGACTAAAACAATAGAAGAAACTCTGAATGTGAAGTTCAATGAACTTTCCTTTTTGAAAATCCCAGCAAACCCTGCTGAGTTGTTTGATTTAGATAAATTCAAATTTGAAGATATTACTGTCAAAACTAACCCTGCAGGTACTTCACAATCTTCACAACAAGACTACAGAATAGATGTTGTGGTTCCAGACCACTACAAAGTCTATCCTGCATCAGAGGAAGCAGTGGTTCAAAACAACTGTCAAAACTCTGTCATAGCTGAGTCAGCCACTGTTGGCCAGTCCTATCTTCAAACCACTGATTCACCCATCCAATCAACTGCTCAATCATCTGTTGACAAGAGTCAATCATCTGTTAACAAAAGTCAGTCCAACTTTACACCACTTGGACCCATTCCTCCACCTCCATTTCAAACATCTGTTGACTCTTCAAAAGTGCCAACAGATGTTATGTCAACAGAGTCTCCAAACCTCTGTCCTTCACCACAAAATGCCATCATACCATTTCAGGGAGATCTAATCTACCTAAGAGCTCATCCACCAGACCAAATCATTGGCAACATCAGAGAAGGAGTGCTCACAAGAAGCCAATCCTCAAACATCTGTCTTTTTGCAGGCTTTCTATCCCTTTCACAACCTGTCAAGTACCAAGAGGCACTGAAAGACAACAGTTGGGTAGAAGCCATGCAAGAAGAACTCCTTCAGTTCAAAAGACAACAAGTATGGGAACTTGTACCACTGCCTAAGGATGTCTGTCCAATTGGCACAAAGTGGGTCTTCAAAAACAAAACTGATGAAAGGGGTATTGTTGTCAAGAACAAGGCCAGGTTAGTGGTTCAAGGCTTCAGACAAGAAGAAGGAATTGACTATGATGAAACCTTTGCCCCTGTAGCAAGGTTAGAAGCTATCAGACTTTTCTTAGCCTTTGCTGTCAACCACAACATCAAGGTGTATCAGATGGACATCAAGTGTGCCTTCCTATATGGCAAAATTCAGGAGGAAGTCTATGTATGTCAACCACCTGGTTTTGAAGACACATTCCATCCTGATCATGTCTACAAGCTTAACAAAGCATTGTATGGACTGAAACAAGCACCAAGAGCCTGGTATGAAACTCTCTCTACTTTTCTCTTATCCATTGGTTTCACAAGAGGTAAAATTGATAAAACCTTATTTTTAAAATGGAAAGGAAAAGATTTAATGATTGTTCAAATATATGTGGATGACATCATTTTTGGATCCACATGTAATAGAATGTGTGAGGAGTTTAGGGAACTCATGACAGCAGAGTTTGAAATGAGTGCTATGGGTGAACTTCAGTGCTTTCTTGGTCTTCAAGTAAAGCAACTGCAAAATGGCACTTTCATTCATCAGAACAAGTATGTGAAAAACTTGTTAACAAAATTTGAGATGAATGATTGTAAGCCATGTAGTACACCCATGAGCACAGTCAAGCCACTCACTATTGATGAAAAGGATGAACTGGTTGATCAGACACACTATAGATGCATGATTGGGTCTTTATTGTACTTAACAGCATCCAGGCCAGACATTATGTTTGCAACCTGTGTGTGTGCTAGATCTCAGACTTCTCCTAGAAAGTCTAACCTTATTGCTGTGAAGAGGATATTCAGATACCTAAAAGGTGCTCCCACACTTGGTATCTGGTATCCTGCTAATGGAAACATTAAGCTTTCAGGTTATTCAGATAGTGACTTTGCTGGCTGCCATACCACAAGGAAGTCCACTTCAGGAGGGTGCCAGTTTCTAGGGAATGCCTTAGTCTCCTGGCAAAGCAAAAAGCAAGCAGCTGTTTCAACATCCACTGCTGAAGCTGAATACATTGCTGCTGCAAGCTGTACAGCCCAACTTATGTGGCTTCAAAATCAACTACTGGATTTTGGGATAACTGCACTAAGGACTCCACTCTTGTTGGATAGCCAAGCTGCTGAAAATATCATCAAGAATCCAGTCTCTCATTCAACCACCAAGCACATAGATATCCGACATCATTTTGTCAGAGATAGCTATGAGAAAGGTTTGATTTCTCTGCACCATGTTCCAACAGAGGATCAGTTGGCAGATGTGCTGACAAAAGCTTTAGACACATCTACCTTCACAAATCTGATCTCTCGAATTGGAATGTTAAACATGGATTAAAACAACAAAAATGTTTTCAATAAAAACATTAAAATGTTTTCAAAAAATCAAATTTGCTAAAATATCACTTTGGTTGAAAAATCTGTGTTAAACCACTGATCAGATAAAACAACCACTGTTTCATTCAAAACACTGATAGTTGAAAAATCTGTTTCAAACATCTTATCAGATAAAACAACAACTGTTGGTTGAAAAATCTGTTTCAAACATCTGATCAGATAAAACAACTGTTTTCATCAGTCTTTTGGTTAAACAACAGAGGTTGGCAACAGATGTTTAACAAAACAGCTGTATGCCACCAGATGTTTCAACCATCAGATGTTTGCCACGTCTGCTCTCAAAAGCAGAGTTTTGCCACATCAGCGGTTTCACCAGAGCCTATAAAACCCTGTTCCTTCCCCCAACAGCAGTGTTACTGTCTCATTGTATTCAAAATACTGAAAATCGCTCTCGTCTTCCTCATAACCCTCAATCAAAAGATCATCACTTTCACAATCAAAATCCATCAAAATGGATCTCCAAACAAAAGCCACTCATAATTTCCTCCCCTATTTGGTAAAAACCGAAGACAACACATCATTCCATTCCACCATCGACATCATCAATAACTCAAAATATAAAAATGTTCTTATTGCTGATGCTCCCATATACCTGGAAACACTCCAAGAATTCTGGGCAGATGCTGAAGTCTTATATCAAGACAAAAAGCCAACTTCCATAATTTCCAAAATTGGAGACACCAGTATCGCCATAACCCCTGAAATCATATCCACTACCTTCTCACTAAACGACTTGTCAGGTATGGAAACTTTTCCAAAAACAGAGCTTCACACTGAGTTTCAAGAGAGAGGGTATGATGCACAAATGACTGGTTCTACATTATACAAAAAGTTTTTCCCACCAGTCATGAAATTTTTCTTCCATACCCTACTCCTCTGTGCCTCTGCCACGACTACATCCTTCAATGAAATCCCATTGAGGATACAATACTTGGGATATGCAATGTTGTCAGATTCTGACTTCAATCTGTCTCAGGGATTGTTCTTAGACTTGGTATCAAATGTGAAAGCCATAAAATCTGGCTCAAACAATGCTTTTCTGCTCTACCCTAGAATTCTAAGTGTAATTCTACAAAAGATTTTACCTGAAAAGGATTTTCAAAAGGGTGAGTCTTTCAAAATGAAAAGTTTAACTGATGAAACTTTTACTAGAATGCTGGGTTCTTCAACCCAAGAAAAAGTATTAAAAGTACAAAAGGTTTCCAAAACACTACCAAAGAGGACAAAGACAACAACTGTTGTTGAAACCTCTGTTGGTGAGCCCACTGCTCCTGGTGATCATGGCACTTCATCCAGTGCTGTGAAACCCACACCAGCCACCAAAAGAAAACGTCCATCCTCAAAGACCACCTCCAAAACCAAAAAGGGACTTCTGGAAGATGAGATACCAGAAGCTAACCCTGTTGCATCACCAAAGCAACATGAAACCACTGTTGTTACTTCCACACAACAGTTGGAGATATCTCAACCCCAGCAAACTCCTCAAGAATCCTCACAAAAGGATCTTGTTGTAAGCCAAAGGGAACCTCATACTGAGGCATATGAGTCACTTGACCATATGTTTACAAGTCCATCTCCCAGGGCTAATCAGCTTCTTACTCCACCTACATCACCACCACATGTCCCACAAACAATGCAACCCCTGTTTGAAGCTATTGACAAAACTCAGGACAACCCCAGTTCCTCTCCTTCACCTATCACTGAGAGTACACCACCACCAGTGACTGGGGCTGAGGAAAGTCAATTAGCTATCCCACAAACAGAAGAGGAGGTTATACTCCCAGAAGTAAATGTTACTTCTGATGAGGGTTCAAGAGAAGCAGCTACTACTGCTGTAGAGACCATTGTCTCACAGCATGACAGTGGTTCCATTGGTAAGACTTCCTTGAAGGCAACAACTGATGAGGCCACAATTGTGTCCCCTAAAACAATTGGAAGTCCCCAGTACCAAGAAAAAGGGGCAGCAGGTTCTCATTCTATGGATTCACCTCCTTGAACTGAACCAGCTAAAACTACCCTTGGTAGGGATTCAGATGATCCTATTAACTTAGGTGATGAGTCAAAACTTCAAGAATTGACGGTTAAGGTTCAAAACCTTGAATCCTCTGTTGCTGACATCAAATCTGATGTCATGTCAATATTGGAAACACTGAACAACTTTACCAAAAGTCAACCTTCAACCTCTGATATTGCCAGTGAGCTATGGAAATCAGTTTCACCCATCATCATAGCTCACAGAAAACTGGTAGATCAGACCCAAGAAACCTACATGTCCTTGATCAGAAACATGGTGGATGCAAGATTCAATGACACCAAGGCTAACATCAAAGTGATCAAGGAACACCTGCTGAAGACTACTGGCTCTGCCCCTACCACCATCCTCAGAGATGAAAATGATAATGAGTTTACAGCTGATGATGCCAAAAAGGGGGAGAGTGGCTGAGATAGGCTGCCAAAGCTAGATCCATTTGGTGCACCACCCTCACAAAAAGGGAAGAAGCCAGATGCTGACAAACCAGAGTCACCCAAATCAGCTCCACAATCACAGCAACCAAATGTTCAGATCCCTGTCACTGAACCAGCTCAAGCATCAAAGGCAAAAGAAGTTGACACTTCAGCTAATGAAAAAGCTGAGAAAGCTGCTCAGGATAAAATGAAAAGGGCTGATACTTTGGAAGCAAAGGCAGAGATGTTGGTGCAGCTGAAAAAGGAACAATAGCAAGAAGTGGAAGATGTAAATACTTCAAAGAGAAAGAAAATGCCAGCCAAACACACTAGAAAACCACCTTCCAAACTATCTGCTGAAACCTCTGCTGCTCAAACACCTGTTATCACAACCACTGCTCCTAAAACCACTGCCACCACAACCTTTGCTACCCAAACCACTGAACCCAAAACCACTGCTGCTAAAACATCTGCTCAACCCAAACCAGTAACCAAACCAATCATCACACCATCAACCACTAAACCAGCCACAACTCAAACAACTACCAAACCTACCACAACACAACCTAAAACCCAAACAACTGCTGGTTCCACAAAAGGACCAACAGATGTTTCCCAAACAACTGCTTCATCCTCACCTTCACCCAAAATCTTGTATAGCAGAAAAAGGAAATCCACCTTTGTTATACAAGATGAAAACATCCACAACACACCACCTAACACCCCAATCTCACAATCCATACCAGTCAATGCCATTCCACTTTCATCTTTCTCACCACACACTGCTCAATTCAGATCCCATAGACCACCACCAACCATCACCCCATTGGCTGAGAAGTATCCCCTTGAGTTGGATCTAATCAAGGGGGAACTTCAATCCTTCTACAATACTGATCAGCCATCAGAAAGATCCTTCCCATCTCTCAAAGGCTTCCCTGTTCCACTCAACATTGACACATATCTTAAATACAAGGGTGAACAGGCTGATGCCATCATCAAAGAGAAATGCAAAGGGAAGGATGACAGGACTGCTCAGGGCATCCATTCAGCAGAGCTTAGCAAACTCCGAAGGATTGAAGACTATGTTAAGACCCTGAGCAATTCCATGTCTACCATGCCTCTCAGCAGACACTTGGAAATGGAAGTAAGGGATTCACTGCTAGAACAGATCTTGGCAACCAAGCCTTACAAAGCAACAAAGAATCAATTTACAGGCTGGACCACACATGCTCTCAGGGAGGAACTCATTAGAATTGAGAGCATGGCCAAGAATCCTCCTGCTAAGGCCTCTGCCCCTGATTTCAGTAAAGGGGGAGATCAAGCTAGAGCCTTGAAATTCAAGAGAATGAGACAAGAGCTCGTAGCAGCCAAGTATGGAGAGATGAGATCTGTTGCTAGATGGTCTGAGGTCAGGTTAATTGAAACATACAAGAAGCTTGAACAAGAAAGAAAGACCAATCCCAAACTACCAAGAAAACCAGTGTATGATGATGCTCCCAAGAAACCCTCACAGGCCTTTACACTAGACAGTTTACTTGAAACCTCTGATCTTTCTATTGCTGCTCAAAGACAATACAAGAAGCAGAAGGAAATGTCTGAAGAGGATACAAGAGAGTTCACTGAAACCTATGTAAAAGAGGGTCTCTTGAATCAAATCAGATACTTCTCTGACCCTGTCACAGAGAAGTTCAGAGAACTCATTGGCAGGCCTCCATCTCCTAACTCATCTAAAATAAAGATGCATCCCAGTCACTCCTCTGACTCTAAAATTCTAAAATGGAAGTCTGACAAAGAGACCCATGAATTGACACTGATCAGGTCAGATGGTAGTATTCAGAAGTTAAGTATGGATGATGCACCTGGCCTAAGTGTTGAAGATCTCCAGACACTTCTGAATTTGACACTGGATAGAGATGCTGAAGACCTCTTCTCTCTAAGCTTTGAATTACAACTAAAAGGGCAAATTAGAGAAAGTCTGATGAGGAATAAAGATCAAGACTAAAGCAGAGTTTTGGCATCATCTGTTCTAGGGGGAGATTGTTGGGTCTGCTGACCTGGAGAAGAACAGATGATTAAAAGCCAAAATATACTAAGTGTTTGATCAAGAATAAAGAACAGTTGTTACAATAAAGCTTCCTCCAAAGATCTGTTGATTCCTAAACTGCTGCTGCTCAACAACTGTTAGAAGACAACTGCTGCTGATGAAAAGTCTGATGGATAAAGTCTGAAGGTTAAAAGTCTGATGAAGAACAACTGCTGATCAAAGATCTGAAGAGCAATGGTCTGTTCAACCAACAGCACTTTGGTTCAACAGATGATAAGAAGATATCAGAGCTTTAGATTAACAGAGTTTTATTATCAGTTGTTTCAATGTAACAGTAGTTTATAGCTTAACAGTTGTTAGAGTTTGTTAGTCAGTTAGGGGTCGCTTTCTAGGTGACGTCAGCAACTGATCATCAGAGGTTTGAGCTTGTCTATAAATAGAACAATACTTGTACTGTTCTATCTATCACTCGTAATTCTCTTTTAGACAAACATTCTCTGAGTGATCAGGCTGAGGGGGAGTTAATTGTACAATTGTAATCTTTCCTTTAATGAAAGCATTCGATTAAAAACAATTATTCTCTATGTTTTGATTTATTATTATTCCGCTGCACTTTCCATTTATAATTCATTCATCTTTCATACTTAATCAAAACAATCCAATACTCAGATCCTAACATTTCTTTTGAAGGAATAATTCTTTGAGGTGTGGGTATCACTCCTATCTCAAAGATATTTATCCCAAAGATGTAAAATATATAGAAGAGTGAAACTAATCACCAAGGTATGGATGCCACTCCTAACTTGGTGAAATCGTTTCGTTTGTGAAATACAAGTGTCTTCTTTTCCAAGCAAAATACTGAAAGTATAACGAGAAAGAATCATAGCGAAAATATCTTAAAACAAAATATAATAATATAGAGAAATATACACAAGAGGACTCGTGAAAGTAAGCTTAGTTATAGACTAGGCTAAAAGACATTCTAATAACCTAATTCCCTATAACCATGGATCTGATACCAATCTGTAACACCCCGACCGATGGCGGAAACATCGAGGTGTCACGTACTGACGATTGTTCAATAGCTCATGGACTAAAAGTGTAAATATTGATGCATTGATTAAATAGTTTATTACATTGACGTGAAATACAACGATTCTAAACGCTAATTAACTGATATACAATGAATCCAAAATCTAAATATGAATCCGAAAGCTTAAAGAATGCATCTCAAAACAACCTGAAACATGTACGAAAATAATTTGGTCAATACAAAAATGTATTGGTGAGCATACCCTGTTTGAATACATATAGTAGAAAAAGTGTTTAGCAATTCATGTGTGGTACCATTTGCAATTATGTAATAGGTAGTATCAGTCAAAACTAACCCTAAGACAATAGAATAAGACAACAAATGAAAGCTATTTTTAGTATAATGAATCACAAGACAATGACCAAGGTCTGTCAACAGAGTCACAAGGGGTATATACCATAATACTATTCATTGAAATGTAAGGCCACAACGGTTAATGATTTTGACAGCCATAGATACACACAAATTAGCATAAAGCAAACACACACGAGAATTGCTTTTAATAACATAACAACATTTTGTCATAATGTACATGAGTAGCCCCAAAAGAGTAAAACATGAAAAAGGGGAAAGATATACTCACAGTTTTGCTAAGCGCGATGAATCCAAATAAAACTCGTCACAAGACAAACTTGGGAATTCCGAAGAATTCAACCTATAATGTGTAAGAATACTAATAAGGAAATATCTAAGAATCTAAAGTATCTAGGGTTCTAAGGCATTAGGGTTTGCTAGTCGTATGTAAGGATGATGAAGTTTTTATGATAACTCGAATGTAATAATAATTTTTAAATAAAGTATATTATGATTCACGATCGAATAGATGACTAAAGAAGTTTATTACTACGTTTCCACAGGTAGGAACATTTTCTATTTTATAGGAAAATATCCCTAGAATAGATTTTAATAGTTTATATTTAACTAAATAGTTTATTATATCTAATTAAATGAAAATAAACTAAAAATACAAGATATGATCCAAAAATGATATTTTTATGAAAAATGATCATTTTCTGATGTATAACAGTGAAAATAATTTTTCCATAATTTTTCTCAATTTATTTGTATTTAAAATAGATTTAATGAATTTAAATTATGTTTAAATGATTAAAATATAAGGAAATTAATAAAAATGAATGTTTTCAGGTCCAATAATATTTTATTTCTGCTCATATTATTTGGAAATAATTTTCCATAAGTTTTGAGATTAAAATCATTAAAAATGAATTTTTAATCAATTAAATATGATTAAAATACTTTAAATCAATAAAAATATAAAAATAAGACTTTGTCCAGAAAATAAAAGTGTGAAAATTTTCTTTATGGTGTCAAGAAGCTACTCCTAAAGTTTTATAATTTTTGGAGTAAAGACGAATTTTCTATGAATATTATAAGAATAATGTATTATATATAAATATAAATATAAATACTATTTTATAACAAAAATAAGAAAAAAAAAAGGGTTGGACCTGAGGAAAGGGAGGGTCGAACCCTGGTTTCTTGCAAAGCATAACAACAAACCAACAACTACACCACAAAGGAGTTTTGTTGATTTTATTTAAACACAAATATATTTAACCTATTATTAAGAGTCATCTTCTTCCCCAATATGAACTATAAACCCTAACCCTAGAACCGAATTCAATAAACACTAACCAGACTCGATTAACATCCTGTAATAAGGGGTTTTGATCGAAAGTTACAACTAAACAAAACGGCATCAAAAAAAGAGACTTACAAACATGAATAATGGTCGAAAAAGGCATGAACAGGGCGGCGGCTACAAGCTACGAATTGAAGCTTTAGGACTCATTTAAACACTTGTTTTTGTGGGTTTTAGGATGATAATCGGTGCAGAAAACTAATGGAACGATTGGTTTATGTACAGAAGGGTTAAAAAATGAGTATTAATTCGTTTTTAAAGGTCTCGACGGTTTCACTTAAAGACTTGATTAACTTGTGATTAAAACGCGTTAAATACATCTTTAAAGGCTGAAATTGAGTCAATTACTGTGGAGAAACGCATAGGTATCGAAGTAAAACGTTTAGAAGCATTGAAATAAAATAAAAAAACTCTCGCCGGAGTGCTCGTCTGTAACACCCCAACCGATGGCGGAAACATCGAGGTGTCACGTAGTGACGATTGTTCAATAGCACATGGTACTAAAGTGTAAATTTGATTACATTGAATTAAATAGTTTATTACATTGAAAGGAAAAATACAATAATTCTAAAGCATCAAGTCTATCTAAAATACAATAAAATCAAAGCTTATATTAAATCCAAAAGCTTAAAAGAAGCGTCTCAAAATCAACCTGAAACATGTACAAAATAATTTTGTCAACACATATAATGTATTGGTGAGCATACCCTGTTTTAGTTTCGAGAATCGTTTGTAATATTTGTGCCATGCTGTTTGCTAATATGTAATTAGTAGAATAAAAGCATCAAAATCAACCCTAATAGTTTCAAGTTTCAAGTTTCACCCCAAAAGTTTCAAGTTTCAAGTTTCACATAACAATGACCAAGGCTCAAATGAAACCATAATCACACAAGGGATGTAAATCGTAGTACTACTCATTGTTATGCTCGGCCCTTCGGTTAATGATTTTGATTACGTTTCAATTCACACAAATCACATAAGCATCACATAAGGCACATTACGTTTCAAAGTCTACATAGTTTAATAGTATAATGGTACATGAATCACCCCAAAATAGTAAAACATGAAAAAGGGGAAAGATATACTCACAGTTTTGCTAATCGCGATAAATCCAAACAAAACTCGTCGCAAGATAAACTTGGGAATTCCAAATAACTCAACCTATAATGTATAAGTGTACTAATAAGGAAAAGTCTAAAAAGTCTAAGGTATCTAGGGTTCTAAGGCATTAGGGTTGCTAGGCTTATGTAGGGAAGATGAAGTTTTTATCATAACTCGGATGTAATAATAATTTTTAAATAAAATATATTATGATTCACGATCGAATAGGTGACTAAAGAAGTTTAATACTACGTTTCCACAAGTAGGAACATTTTCTATTTTATAGAAAAATAAAAATATCCCTAGAATAGATTTTAATAATTTATATTTAACTAAATAGTTTACTATATCTAATTAAATATAAACTAAAAATACTATATATGATCCAAAAATGATATTTTTATGAAAAATGATTATTTTATGATGTATAATAGTGAAAATAATTTTTCCATAATTTTTCTCAATTTATTTGTATTTAAAATAAATTTAATGGGTTTAAATCATGTTTAAATGATTAAAAATAGGAAAATTAATAAAAAAATGTTTTCTGAACCAATAATTTTTATTTAAGTTCATGATCCTTAAAAATAATTTTCCCGAAATTTTGAGATTTAAAACATTAAAATTGGATTTTTAATCAATTATTTATGATTAAAACTATTTAAATTAATAAAATTATGAAAAATAAATATTTTTCAGCAACAAAAAATATGATACTTTTCTATAAGTTGTCAGGAAGCTATTCCTAAATTTTCATGATTTTTGAAGAAAAATTGAATTAGTTATGATTATTTCAAGATATAATGCATTTATGTATATATAAAAAAAAAGTAATAAATGAGGCTTATCGAAAAATATACCCAGACCCGTGGCCTAGGGGGCTCGAACCCGGGTCCTCGCTGTTTACATAACACACCCACAACCACTACTCTATGGCATTTTTTGTTGATTAAATTGAATGATAAATGTATTTATAAAATAACAAAAACTTCATCTTCTTCCCCAATTCAAACCAAGAACCCTAACCCTAACCCTTGATTATAATAACCCAGATTCAGCAAGATTAATGATCCGAATTATGGGGCTTTTGATCGGATTTATACAAGAAACGAAATGGCAACAAGGAATCGAACTTACAATGCTTGTATCGATCGAAAAGGAAGTTTCAAAAGAACGAACTTAAAACACGAATTTGGAAGTCTTTAGATCATGTTTTTTTACGTTTTTTGGTGGGTTTGGAACGTGAAAAGGTGCAGAAGTTGATTGGGGAGTTCAATTTATAATATTAATAACTGGAAACGCTCGTTTTAATCACCTCTTAAGTCCGGTCGGTTACACTATAAAAGACCCGATTTAGTCTCATGCTTAATGCATTAAACTCGGTTTTAATGATGGAATTTCGAAGGTAAAGAGTGAAGAAACGTAAACCCGTATTAAAAACGAGTTATTATCAACAATTTTTGGGTTTAAGGTGGCCGGAATGTGGCCGGAAAGTTTGCCGGCGGCGACCTTGTCTGGTCGGAACAGGAGTGATATTTTTTTTATTATTTTTTTTTTAAAACTTTGACTTTTGGCAATTGTGGTCCCTCATGTTTCTAACTAGGTTAGTAGGTTATGTAACTTAGTTAATTTCCTTTAGAAAACTTAAACTAAGTTAAAAAAAGTTAACTAAAAGTTTTTAAAACTTTATAAAACTTAATAATATTTACAAGTTTTAATTTTTCTTAATGACTTACCTTCTTTAACGTAAAACCTTGACACTTTCCCAACCTTTGATACACTTTTATCCGTTTAATTTATAAAAAAGAAATGAAAACTTTGCTTAAATGCTCAATGTAACACGTTTAAATAAAGTTCCGATTATGTGAAGGACTACAAATGACAACTTGATGAAAGACGAGGGTGACGGTTGTCACAGTCTCCCCTACTTTAGAAAATTTCGTCTCGAAATTTCTTTCTAATGGAGTTTTATATGAAACATAAAGCGTTGTAAGAGTCAAGTAAGTTTAAAAAAAAAAATTCGCCAGTCATGTTTTTGCAAAATTTAAAGTAGTGGTTTAATATCCAATGTAAAAGTCTCAAAATCATTGACAGTTGACCCGAGATTAGGAAATTGAGAGCTTAAATGAGAGAGGTTTGGGAATGTGTAACGGGTGAGGGGCAGAGGTACTAACGAAAATAGTCTCCCCTACTTTAGAAAGGTTTCCGACTGTACGTTGTTAGAGTATGCAACAAGAATCCAAATATCCGAGTGTAAGAGTATATAAGGTTTTAGTTTCCTGTGGGGATAGTCAAGAGAAAGACTCTAGGAAAACAAATTGAAGCTTGTGTAAGAACGTTCTTATAAAAAAAATGCTAGCTATTAGTCAAAGATCCAATGATGAGGTAATTATAAAGTAATGGGCAGGTTCTTGGTTAGACTCCTAGTCCGTTCCCGCAGTATCGTTTATGCTTATATATAGGGTGTACCGCAGCTGACCCACCACACTCCCGATACTTTGGACTCGTACTGATTGTCTACCAACAACCTACATAGAATTACACACCACCCCAATGTACCTGTAAACCCATGATTGCGTTCCGGACCGTAATCATCGATTTACCTTACACTAGGGTGTTATGCTTTTCCATAACCCTAACAATAAATGCATGCAACCATTATGTGTTAAATAATAGATACTGCTCAAGTATAAAATGCGGTTTAAGGTCCTTCCCCTTTCGGGTTCACCCGAATAACCGTAATAAAGTGTAAGTATCACGCACGGTTAGCGGTCCTTCCCCTTTCGGGTTCACTCGCACAAATAACCGGTTCAATTTATGAAAAAGTCTAACAGGGTCTTGCTCACATAGGAAAGTATGCATACAAAATACACGTTCATATAAGTGAATAAATATAGCATAAAATTTCGATTTGAATATAAATCGAGTAAATCGCACAATTACGCAAAATAAGAGTAAACGAATTGAGTAATGCTCAAAATCAGTAATGTAAGAATAATTGCTAACAAATAGTGTGAGAATAACCACAAATAACGCGTAAGAATAACAACCAATAAAAGAATAATGTGAGAATAATGCGCAAACATGATAAGATGATATAAGAATAAAATAATGAAATTTTCCGTAAATGAAAGTGCGCAGAACAGACATATAGTCTGTTGGTATGAGAGTTTAAATTTAGAAATTTTGCGTATACGCTCTACACGTTAAAAGACATTTAGCAACATTCCGATGAGGATATGTCCAATGTTTTGGTAGACTAACAGTTTTGCGTCTGCGAGAGTGCAAGTATTAAAAGATAATTTTTTTTGTTTATAAAACGTAGTTTACTCGAACTTTGTGATATAGTTGAAAGAATGGAAATAAACTTTTTAGTAATCGAAGAATGTTTTAGATTCAAAATAGGTTCACTTGAAAAGATTTTGTAGGTACACATGTTCATGTGTTTACGAGAAGTCGAGTTTGAAATGTGTTATAAGGCATGTTATTAGTTGAAAACTTCTTTTCCCGAAACATATATTGGATCCGTTATATGAAAACAAGAAGGTTTACATTTGACTTGTAAATACAGGAAACAAGTTTATAAGATGCAAGAGGAAATCATATAAATCAAATATGTTTCAAAAGACCAATACTTAGATAGCAAAAATGTTAAAAGTCAATGTATTAATCATGAATAGATTCCAAATGTAAAAAGTTTGAAGTTTCGAACTAACACGAATGTGAAAAAAAAATTGCAACATACATCTCTAAAAATATACCATTTTAAGTTTTTAAAAGAATGATCGTGTCACAGTAACTGATATAGTAGGGTTTGTGAGTAACGTACAAGTTCCAAGTCTAAGTGTCAGCTGGTAACCTAGCTTCAAAAACCCAATTCAACGTTGAAGGTCCACTACACACAATTTATCGTGCTACGTTGACTGAGTGAATCAGCTCGGTATATGAAAATTTGGGTATAAGTTTCTGGGTTGTCTAATGACAATGGAAAATCTGATTTGGTTTGGGTTGATTCTCCTGGATAATGATTGAAAGGTATGAGTAGGACAGGTAGGAGATCGCATATGATCTCGAATGCCTTGACAAATTTTTGAGAAGTAAAACTTTACTGTATTAAAACATTCCTTCTGTTTACAAGTTAAAATCCCATTAAAGTTGAAAAATCTTCCATATTGATTAAATGTTTGGAAGAATCCAAGTGTTACCCACTTTGATTAAACTTGAATCCTTGAATTTTCACAATGTTGTGAAATTTATACGTTGAAAAATAGTTTGCTTGTAAAAGTTGTTAAGGCATCTCTTTGGGCTCCTAGCACGCTAAATGTTTGAAGACACAAGGTGTGTATAAGATGTGCTAATCTGGTGAATAAGTTTCTCCAAAGCTGGGTAATTTGGTTTTGTGTTTTCATGAGATGTGCTTTAGAGAGTAATGTACTGGTGTGTGTTTGGGTAGATAGGCTTTTAAGATGTTGTGTATATTGTGGAGACACAAGGGAATAGTTTAGAGATATACTGTGACATCGATCGAGTAAGTTTGTAAACGTGATGATAATAACAAGATGATTAATAAGTTTGAAACCACATTTGTGTTTAATTGTGCAGCGTTCAAGAATCAAGATGTGATCAAAGTTAAACAAGATGATTAATAAGTTTGAAACCACATTTGAGTCATAAGAAAATGTTTTTGAACAAGAGAAATGATGCTTTACGAAAATCACGAAACATAAATGAACTAATGTAAGTTTTAATGCGATAAAGTAGCGCATAGAAGTTTTAGTAATGATGATGTAAAGCGAATGATCAACAACAAGAGATAAAACTTAAAATCCAAATGTTAAACAAAACTTAAGAATCAATAACGGAAAACTGAAGAATGCACTGATAGCGATAGCTATTAATAGAGAAACTCAAAAGACATAATAACTTCCTTATAGAATGTTATGATGAGAGTTTCAAACAACAAATGAAAATTCCAATAATGAAATGTGATACTAGAAATATTTCCAATGAAACTGGTGACTAGCCAAAGAAATTGAAATATTATTAGTGACTTGTGGGGAGTGTATTTAAACCTATGAGTAAATGGTCATCCTTCCCGATTGCACATACCCCGCCACTGGTAAATTTCAAAACTTTTAGCGAGACTTTAAAACGAGATGTAGAAATAGATCCTTGAGATGTGGATTTCACTCCTAACTCAAAGATGTATTTCAAAATTGAAAACAATTGAGAAATGAAACCAATCACCAAGTTAAGGATATCACTCCCAGCTTAGTGGTTAAGTTTCTTTTTTTGAAGGAAATACTCTTTGAGGTGTGGATGTCACTCCTATCTCAAAGATATATTCCTAAGATAAATAACATATAGAGGAGTGAAACTAATCACCAAGGTATGGATGTCACTCCTAACTTGGTGATATCGTTTCGTTTGTGAAATACGAGTGTCTTCTTTTCCAAGCAAAATATCGAAAGAATAACGAGAAAGAATCATAGCAAAAATATCTTGAAAGAAAATATAGGAAATGGGAGAAATATACACGAGAGGACTCGTGAAAGTAAGCTTAGTTATAGACTAGGCTAAAAGGCATACTAATAACCTAATTCCCTATAACCATGGCTCTGATACCAATCTGTAACACCCCAACCGATGGCGGAAACATCGAGGTGTCACGTAGTGACGATTGTTCAATAGCACATGGTACTAAAGTGTAAATTTGATTACATTGAATTAAATAGTTTATTACATTGAAAGGAAAAATACAATAATTCTAAAGCATCAAGTCTATCTAAAATACAATAAAATCAAAGCTTATATTAAATCCAAAAGCTTAAAAGAAGCGTCTCAAAATCAACCTGAAACATGTACAAAATAATTTTGTCAACACATATAATGTATTGGTGAGCATACCCTGTTTTAGTTTCGAGAATCGTTTGTAATATTTGTGCCATGCTGTTTGCTAATATGTAATTAGTAGAATAAAAGCATCAAAATCAACCCTAATAGTTTCAAGTTTCACCCCAAAAGTTTCAAGTTTCACATAACAATGACCAAGGCTCAAATGAAACCATAATCACACAAGGGATGTAAATCGTAGTACTACTCATTGTTATGCTCGGCCCTTCGGTTAATGATTTTGATTACGTTTCAATTCACACAAATCACATAAGCATCACATAAGGCACATTACGTTTCAAAGTCTACATAGTTTAATAGTATAATGGTACATGAATCACCCCAAAATAGTAAAACATGAAAAAGGGGAAAGATATACTCACAGTTTTGCTAATCGCGATAAATCCAAACAAAACTCGTCGCAAGATAAACTTGGGAATTCCAAATAACTCAACCTATAATGTATAAGTGTACTAATAAGGAAAATTCTAAAAAGTCTAAGGTATCTAGGGTTCTAAGGCATTAGGGTTGCTAGGCTTATGTAGGGAAGATGAAGTTTTTATCATAACTCGGATGTAATAATAATTTTTAAATAAAATATATTATGATTCACGATCGAATAGGTGACTAAAGAAGTTTAATACTACGTTTCCACAAGTAGGAACATTTTCTATTTTATAGAAAAATAAAAATATCCCTAGAATAGATTTTAATAATTTATATTTAACTAAATAGTTTACTATATCTAATTAAATATAAACTAAAAATACTATATATGATCCAAAAATGATATTTTTATGAAAAATGATTATTTTATGATGTATAATAGTGAAAATAATTTTTCCATAATTTTTCTCAATTTATTTGTATTTAAAATAAATTTAATGGGTTTAAATCATGTTTAAATGATTAAAAATAGGAAAATTAATAAAAAAGTGTTTTCTGAACCAATAATTTTTATTTAAGTTCATGATCCTTAAAAATAATTTTCCAGAAATTTTGAGATTTAAAACATTAAAATTGGATTTTTAATCAATTATTTATGATTAAAACTATTTAAATTAATAAAATTATGAAAAATAAATATTTTTTAGCAACAAAAAATATGATAATTTTCTATAAGTTGTCAGGAAGCTATTCCTAAATTTTCACGATTTTTGAAGAAAAATTGAATTAGTTATGAATATTTCAAGATATAATGCATTTATGTATATAAAAAAAAAGTAATAAATGAGGCTTATCGAAAAATATACCCAGACCCGTGGCCTAGGGGGCTCGAACCCGGGTCCTCGCTGTTTACATAACACACCCACAACCACTACTCTATGGCATTTTTTGTTGATTAAATTGAATGATAAATGTATTTATAAAATAACAAAAACTTCATCTTCTTCCCCAATTCAAACCAAGAACCCTAACCCTAACCCTTGATTATAATAACCCAGATTCAGCAAGATTAATGATCCGAATTATGGGGCTTTTGATCGGATTTATACAAGAAACGAAATGGCAACAAGGAATCGAACTTACAATGCTTGTATCGATCGAAAAGGAAGTTTCAAAAGAACGAACTTAAAACACGAATTTGGAAGTCTTCAGATCATGTTTTTTTACGTTTTTTGGTGGGTTTGGAACGTGAAAAGGTGCAGAAGTTGATTGGGGAGTTCAAGTTATAATATTAATAACTGGAAACGCTCGTTTTAATCACCTCTTAAGTCCGGTCGGTTACACTATAAAAGACCCGATTTAGTCTCATGCTTAATGCATTAAACTCGGTTTTAATGATGGAATTTCGAAGGTAAAGAGTGAAGAAACGTAAACCCGTATTAAAAACGAGTTATTATCAACAATTTTTGGGTTTAAGGTGGCCGGAATGTGGCCGGAAAGTTTGCCGGCGGCGACCTTGTCTGGTCGGAACAGGAGTGATATTTTTTTTTTATTTTTTTTTAAAACTTTGACTTTTGGCAATTGTGGTCCCTCATGTTTCTAACTAGGTTAGTAGGTTATGTAACTTAGTTAATTTCCTTTAGAAAACTTAAACTAAGTTAACCAAAGTTAACTAAAAGTTTTTAAAACTTTATAAAACTTAATAATATTTACAAGTTTTAATTTTTCTTAATGACTTACCTTCTTTAACGTAAAACCTTGACACTTTCCCAACCTTTGATACACTTTTATCCGTTTAATTTATAAAAAAGAAATGAAAACTTTGCTTAAATGCTCAATGTAACACGTTTAAATAAAGTTCCGATTATGTGAAGGACTACAAATGACAACTTGATGAAAGACGAGGGTGACGGTTGTCACATCGTCGGACTCCGGCCGGTGGGTGTCGCCGGAAAAACGTGGGAGGCCAGGGAAGGAAAAAAAACTTCTTTTAAAACTTTTGATACTTGGCAGAATTAGTCCTTACACATCTAACTAGGTTAGTTTATTATGAAACTAGGTTAATATTTCCTTTATAAAACTTAACAATACTAACTAAGTTTAACTTGAAACTTTTATAAAACTTGAAATTTTATAATATCCATTCCGGATGACGTTTCAACATACACATTTGATAAAAACGTATACCCAATTCATAATAAATATAAATGATAAATTTTTAGTTTGCTCTAAAATTAATTTTGAAAACGACGAAACTTACAGGGACTATAATGGAAATATTTGAAGGACTATTATTGTCAATTAGATGAAAGACGAGGGTGACGGATGTCACAGCGTCCTTCCCACTTGTTGGTGTCGGTGATCCATGCAAGAGTGCGGACTAAGGTGAAGCATTACACGACATCCTTACAGGCAAAATATCCGTACTACGTATATGTATTAACTAACCTAAGAAAATCGGATCTCTACACAACATAAACATTCCTATCTGCATTTTCAAACACTACATATATTGACACGCATAGTTAGTCGGTCGGAATTTCCCCTTGTACAACCATGTACAATTTTCCTTCTTTTTTAAAAGTATTTCGTTGTGTTTTAGTTTTGAAAACTTTGTTTTCGAGCCGAAACTGGTTATAGTCTAGATTTTTCAAAAATACTAGTTCGCTATAATCTTGGCTCTGATACCACTTCTGTCACACCACATTAATGGCGGAAACCCGTGGCGCAACGCTCGAAATCATATCAAAGTCAAGATTAACACAAACCATATTTAATTAGAAAATATCATTTCATTAAGATGTCGAAAAGAGTACCTTGTCACAAACATTACACAAAACAACATACATAAGGTACAAACATGGGACTTTTCCATCTAAGTCCAAACCCAATGGTAAGTATAGATGAAATCCCTGACAAGTGTCTGACATCCCATATTCCACCGCACTAGTCCATAGCTATTCAGCACTTAGTTACCTGAAAGATATGTTTCAAGGACGTCAATATATAAAATATTGGTGAGTTCACAGGTTTTAGTTCCATAACAACAACAACATGTGCGGAACAAACACAAGTGGTGGCCATTGTAAAGAGTAGCTAGCTCATACAAAAACTATGACGAGCAATCTCTTGAGCCCATAAACAATCCAAGACAAGCAATGCCCCCCGAGCAGAAGTTGTTTCTTGGAAAATACAACTTAGTTAAAAAAACGTGCACCCTTGGCATACATAGTTGGATAATCGGCGCTATCGATTAGGGGTGGGCCTTGTCGGGCATCAATAGTACTATCCAAATATTACTCCGGTCCTTGATTTCACACACACATACACATAACATACGAGTAAATGGTTACAGTAGGTGATGACTCACCCCGAGTGGTGTACAACAAACCCAAGTACTCATCATGCCACTTGTCACATTTTAACATTTAAAAACATTTTGACATGTAACAACATTTCACAAAACATATCTTTCCCCTAAAACAAAAACAGTAAAAAGGGTCTGTGAAACTCACCTCAACAACAACGTGCATGCAGCAGTAGAGAATAGCTATAGTCCACATTCAAACACCTACAAGTGTTCTAGTCATATAAGACACTAGGTCTTAAGTGCGTGTTTTACCGGCAAAGTTGTCCACCCAACTCCCAACACCACTATTAAACACAATTCCCCATTTAATTAAACGTATGTCCTAGGATTGTTGGTGATGGATTACCCTTGTTATAAGTTACACTTATATTTCCGTATTAATTAGCTCATAATACATTATCATCGACTTGACTCACTTTACCGTATAATTACTTTCCAATTAAATAATTATACTAGGATCTTGTCGATCGATATTTCATCTTCAACACTCGACTCAACTCACTTTACCACATATTTACTTTCCTATTAAATAAATATACTAGGATCTTGTCGATCAATATTTCATCTTCAACACTCGACTTCACTCACTTTACCATATATTTACTTTCCCATTAAATAAGTATATTAAGATCTTGCCGATTCGATGACATATTTTACATTGTCAAGTTTACATACTTAACTTGGTATAAACGTGTAATCGTTATAGATTATTTAATGTTAATTCTCCCACGAATACTTTTCCAACACTTAGTAAAGTGTCACACATTTTTACCCATAATTAATCTTATATATTTTAGTTCATTAAATATATATTTTCATGGCACATTTGACGCAATAACATATATAAGTATCTTGTAGGAAGTTATACAATATATATTTATCTGTCCGTTTCACATTTTTGTCCGTTAACACGTCGTAATATAAATACGTCAACATTCAATTATTTGTATTTATACATCCTCTCGTCCCAAATTATACAAGTTGTTCACACATACATTTGTAGGAATAATTACTTGTCGACGTAATATTATTTTCCTACATCCAAAATATATATTTAGTTATTTTTCCTAAAAATCCCATCAATATGTTTTACATGAAATTAATCATCTTTTAATTTCTACATATTCTTACTCGGGAATTTATAAAATAACTTTTATATTTTTAAAACCAAGACTTGATTATTTACAACACAAAAACGTTCCAACACTTTTACATTCCCATAGATATAAAAGTGTTCGTTTTTATACAATTTACCAAGTCTTTAAATCACCGATTTTTGTTATAAGAACCTTTCATATTACTCAACATCTTTGATAACTTATATTTTTATAAAATCATATTTTATAAAAATATATTTTATACAAAAACATACTTTGGTAATTCTTATGGATGTTTCCATAACAAACCTTGGAAAGTTACAACTTTCCATGTTCAACACTAACTTTACAAAAGTCATATTTTTAGCCTCAAATTTTCAAAATGACATTTTACGCCCTTTAACTTTTAAAGTTTTCAAATATCACATCCAACTTTCAAAAGTTAAGTTTTATCCTTAACCTCGCAAAAATGACAATCTTTACTAAAACTAGTAAACTTTATCTCATCATATTTTTCATTATAGGTTATTGTAATGTCCAACGCTTTTAATAGTTCATAATAGTCATTTTAAGGATACTAGTAGGTGCAATAGTTGTATTTAGTTCACCATGTCCATTTTTGTGTTTTTAAAGTTCGAAAACTTTAAAGGTGTAACTTTGTAATCTTATAATTTTACTAGTGCAACATGTTTTTACATTTTAGAGAGTCATTTATGATAATCTAAACCATCTTTAAGTATATTGTAACACACCCCAACCGATGGCGGAAACATCGAGGTGTCACGTAGTGACGATTGTTCAATAGCTCATGGACTAAAAGTGTAAATATTGATACAATGATTTAATAGTTCATACATTGAAATGAAATACAACGGTTTTAAATGCTAATTAACTGAAATACAATGAATCAAAATCTAAATATGAATCCGAAAGCTTAAAGAAAGAATCTCAAATAACCTGAAACATGTACGAAAATAATTTGGTCAATACAAAAATGTATTGGTGAGCATACCCTGTTTGAATACATATAATAAAAAAAAGTGTTTAGCAATTCATGTGTGGTATCATTTGCAATTATGTAATAAGTAGTATCAGTCAAAACCAACCCTAAGACAAGACAACATATGAAAACCATTTTTAGTATAATGAATCACAAGACAATGACCAAGGTCTCTCAACAGAGTCACAAGGGGTATATACCATAGTACTATTCATTGAAATGCAAGGCCACAACGGTTAATGATTTTGACAGCCATAGATACACACAAATTAACATAAAGCAAACACACATGAGAATTGCATTTAGTAATAGAATAACATTTTGTCATAATGTACATGAATAGCCCCAAAAGTGTAAAACATGAAAAAGGGGAAAGATATACTCACAGTTTTGCTAAGCGTATCCAATCCAACAAAACTTGTCACAAGATTAATTTGGGAATTCCGAAGAATTCAACCTATACGTATAAGCATACTAATGAGGAAAGTGTCTTAAAAGTCTAAAGCATCTAGAACCTAAGGCATTAGGGTTTGCTAAACTTATGTAGGGAAGATGAAGTTTTATTATCTCTTGAATTTAATAAAAATGTTTAAATAAAGTACATCATGATTTAATGTTTAATACGTGACGAAGCAATTATAATACTTACGTTTCCACACAGAAATATTTTCTATTTTATAGAAAAATATTCATAAACATATTTTAATAATTTACATTTAACTAAATAATTAATTATATCTAATTAAATGTAATTAAACCAAAAATACAAGATATGATCCAAAAATGATATTTTTATGAAAAATAATTATTTTCTGATGTATAACAGTGAAAATAATTTTTCCATAATTTTCCTCAATTTATTTGTATTTAAAATAAATTTAATGAATTTAAATCATGTTTAAATGATTAAAAATAGGAAAATTAATAAAAATAAATGTTTTCTGAACCAATAATTTTTATTTAAGTTCAGGACGCTTAAAAATAAATTTCCAGAAAATTTGGGATTTAAATCTTTAAAAATGAATTTTTAATCAATTACTAATTATTAAAACTATTTAAATTAATAAAATTATGAAAATAATTTATTTTTCAGAAAATATTTGTGTGACAATTTTATTTATGGTATCAAGATGCTACTCCTAATTTTTATAATTTTTGGAGTAAAAATGAATTTTCTATGAATATTAGAAGATTAATGTATCTAAATGAATAATAAAAAAATCCAAAAAGAAAAGAAAAAAAAAGTGTGGTCAGACCCGTTGTCAAGAAGAGTCGAACCTGGGTCCATTCAAACAAAACCCAACATACAAACCACTACACCACAATACCACTTTGTTAATAAGTTTTAATTAAAATTATATTTATACAATACTAAAATTTCATCTTCTTCCCCAAATAATCTAACAAGAACCCTAACCCTAAGAAATTTAATTAAGCCCAATTCAATCGGATTAGAGCTCGAAATCATGGGGCTATGGTTCGGATATAATGGCTAAATGAAACGGCAACAAGAATGAGGGCTTACAATTCTTGTATCAATCGAAAAGGAAGCTTCAAAAGAACGACTTGAACCACGAAATTAAAGGCTTTCTGGACATGTTTTGCTACGTTTTTTGATGGGTTTGAAGCGTGGAAAGGTGCAGCAAACGAATGGGATAAACGGTTTTGATTAAAGTCGCTTTACATGGTGGTTTTAGTAGCTATAGAAATTCCGGCGGTTACTATATTAAAACCGAATTAAAAGCTCAATATTGATGCGTTTATGATCGATTTAATCATTGAAATTTAGTCTTTTGACATGAAGAAACGTACGGGAATCATTAAGAACAATTGAAACGTATTAATTTAACCTTTAAGATTTCGCCGGAAGTTGGGAGTCGCCGGATTCCAGCATGAACAGTGACCGGACGCGTGGGAGGGAAAAACAAGAGGAATCAGATTTTGAACTTTCATTATTTGACAAGTTTGGTCCTTGGAGTTTATTTTGGTGAAGTTTATTGTAATTTTAGTTAAGTTTCCTTTATAAAACACTAACCAAGTTAACTATATTTAACTTTTTAAATTCTAAACTTTTATAAAACTTGAAATTTTTATAATATCCATTCCAGATGACGGTTCAACATACACATTTGATAATAACGTATACCCGATCCATAATAAATATAAATGATAAAATTTTAGTTTGCTCTAAAATTAAATTTGAAAACGACGAAACTTACATGGACTATAATGGAAATATTTGAAGGACTATTATTGTCAATTTGATGAAAGATGAAGGTGACGGTTGTCACATATATTCCAGTCACATTTACAAACATTGCTTTAGATCATCATTTTATACAAGTTTATGCGAACTTATGTAACTTACAAAAACAATACAACATCACTACTCAAACCTACGGCCCATATATTAGTTTTTAACCATCCTTTTTTGTTATGTGAAAACATACAAAATCTTGTGTTTAAAACCCATAAAAACTTATGTTTAAAACATTTGTTTAAACACCTATGCACAGCTTTAAACACTAAAAAAATATAAAGTTTAAGGAAGAACAAGAACATAAGAAAACTTATAACTAGCATAAGGTTATGGAAAATTCACAAAAACATAAGATTTGAGGATGGGATTTAATGTGTTCTTCCAAGGGGTTAAGCTCCAATATTGAAACACACAAAAAGGGTTGGAAACACACAAAAACATTACATATTTTTTATAAGGTTATATTAAATTTTCTAACACACGTACACTCTCAGGTATAAACTAGTTACTCATATATATAATTACAAAGTTATTTGCAATGGTAAGTTTTTTTGTCATTTAGTAAAAACTTTTTTTCTTTCTCATTTGTGTTTTTTCTTCTCCTTTTCTTTTAGCTTAAATTTTCGTTTATACCCCTTGCACTTTAACAAAGTTATCACAAAACCCATAAAACTGTAATTGTGTGTCAAATCTATAACTCCGATTGTAGCTATCGCGACATCTGAGTTTCTTTCTTTTACAAGGACGACAATGATCACACGTCGAGTCGGTTTTTTATTCCCCCCCCCCCCCCCCCCTTTAGTCAAAATATTATGCGGGTTCAGTTTGTTGGAATAAGTGGATGTTGTGTTGCCATTTTTTGTTGTTGCCATAGGGTTTAACTAATCACTGTCAAATATCAAGGTCCTAACAACAAAAAATACCGAGTAAACAAAAACAAAAGAACTCTCTCGGCATGGGCGATTTTAAGAGAAGACCAGGGAAGCAGAACGAACATGAAGAAGAAGGGGTAAAATTTTGCGTATCAAACTTTCCAGATAATTGCGGTGGGAAAGGTCTTGCTGAATTGCTGCATGAGTTTGGAACGATATCAAAGATCTATGTAGCCAGAAAGAGGGATCGAGAAGGTCGAAGATTTGGGTTTGTTACTTTTTTTCGAGTCCTTAATAAACAAGATTTGGATAAAGCACTTCAACACCTTTGGATAGGTAGTTATAAAGTTCGGGTTAACATTGCCAAGTTTACGAGTGTGAACAATGAGAGTAAGAAGCCTCATGAAGAACGAAAGAAGCAGAGTACGGATCATCCGCCTCATCCGATGAATGAAGAGCAGAAAATTCTGACTGAGAAGAGAATGTTCAGTGGTAGCAATTCTATGTCATTTAAGGAGTCGATAACAGGAAACAAAGAGGTCAACAAAGTGGATATTCAAGTGGATATCCCAAGTGCTGTAGATGAAGAATTTTAGCTAAAACAGGATATTATGATCATACAAGTCACAATTCTAGGTGCGGAAACCCTAGATATGAACAAAATGATAATACGCAAATCAAAACACGTAAGACACCTTTTCAATCTCCATTTTATAGATAAACTTGATCAAAACGTTGTTACAATCAATATACAAGTTAATCTAACCCAAACATAAACATTCACACTCTATAGAGAATCCTGACCTTGACACACACTTTCCAAAACTATTCTAAACATGAAAATGACCAAAACATATTTATACTATCTGCAGGTTCGCCCCTTTTCATGGTGCGAATGTGGACAAAGTCCACATTCGCCCACTACAAGGGTACGAATATGTCTTCTGATCATCTGTCTTCTATCTTCGCCCATACTGAATCTACCTTCGCCCAACCATAAACACCTTCGCCCATATACTTTCACATTCGACCCATCAGAATTTCAATCTAACATATGTTAATACCTAATCCAATCACTAGTCGCAAAACATGCATCTACAAACTCCCCCTCGACTATTGATTGGATTGTCTTCGTTCCTCATCCATAATCTTGTTCAGTATCTTAAGTCTCAGCTGCTTTTTCTGGTCTTTAGTCATCTCAGGCTCAAGCTTACGTTTCACCGGCTTAGGCACATCAGCCATCTTCACCATCTTACCCAACTTAGTATCCAAGTTGCTTCCAGAGTTTATATCATATGCAAAGCAAACTCCAACAACTTGCTGATACTTCTTCGCCTGCTCTGCATCATTGGGATCACAATGTATCGGATTGTAGAAAAGCATGATAATATCCACAAACGTGCAATTGATAAGCCACATAGGATCAAACACGTATACATGCTTGTACTTATCCTTCCGTCTCTTAACACGATCACAGCCTCTGCCTTCCTCCAATCATAATACCAAAAGATGAAGTCTGCACTGAAATGTTGTGGTAAAGGCATCAATGGAATTTTCTTCATCACTTCAGGCGCTTCATAAATCAATGTAACCCTCTTCTTCCCAGTTCTCGGATCAACATCCCGATGAACTTTCCTCCTAGGGTACTGAGGTTTAAACATGTTCCATTTGGTTCTGCTTTCCCAAACTAACCGATCAGCAAACCAACCAATAGCCGTATTGTTCACAGAAGCTCCAGTCATAGGGAATCGACAAATGTCTCTAACCGCCCAGTATGGTAGAGTTAAAAGATCATGAAATCTGTAAAAGTACAAGATTTATGATTCCCATTTAACTGCCAAACACTTCAATCTACCCAAATAGTTCCAACCAAGAGCTCTGCCTTTGAACTTTTGATTGTGATATCTGTAAAATCCACCTTGAGCTTCCGGCTTTGGTCGTTTATCATCATCTTCTTTCAACTTCTGTAATAATGTCTTCAAATCATCATTCTGATTTGAAGGTTTCTGCTGATCATCACCAAACACTTTCTCTACGAACTCTTCACTTCTCTTTTCTGCTTTCTTTTTAGCTAATCTGTTTGGTATCTCAGTAAAGTTTGGGAATACCTCATTCTCATCATTCTCCCTAAAGTATTGTGGATATTCTTCGTGTGTAATATCCTCAATCTCTATTTCTTCCATCTCAGGTGTCTGCTTATCATCAGAATGATTTCCAATCTCTTTTTCAGGAAGATCTGGAATCATCTGATCCATCATAATTTCCTCCAATGATTTCCCTACACGCTGTGCAATACCCTCCAAGATTTCTTTGGCAACAGCAGCAGGTACTTCACCTTCTTCCAAGTCAGGATCATTATATTCAAGTTCATACCTCATATCTTCTGTTTGGAAGATTTCAGCAAACTTTCCTGTGAACTCAATGGTCCATTCTCTTTTCTCAAGCATCTCTCTATATACATTCTTTGCATCATCAGTCAACGATCTAACTTTCTCGTTCCAGAAGATACTTTCATCTGAGTCTACATTCTCACTTCCTTTCTTCTTCTTGGAACTAGACTCTCCAGCATCTTTCTTTGACTTTCTCTTTTCAAATGAAAACTTACTCGTATCATCTCCTCCATCATCATCATCACTATCATCACTATTATCATTATCATCCTTACTACCTGATCCCTCCGCATCATCATCATCCTTATCATCTTTCTTACCTTCATCATCAGAACTTTCTTCCGATTCATCATCCTCATCCTCATCCTCGTTTTCTTCATCCGAAGGCTCAAAATCAACCTGCTCTTCTTCTCTTTCCTTATCCTCTTCTCCATCCTTCAACTTAGGAGCTTCACCATATAGTTTATCCAACAAATCACTCAGACGCTTGTTTTCTTTCTTAAGCTCTTTGTTGTCAACCTTAACACTCTTAATCATCCTCCGGTTCCTGTTGCATTTAACCTCAAGATCCTTATTTTCTTCTTCAAGTTGCTTAACTTTCTTCTCGATCTCATCTTGGTTAGTTTTGGATGCAACGACAATCTGTAGCATCTTTTCTTCATTCTTCTTAAACTTACTTATCTCAGCTTGTTGTGCTACAATCATCTTCATCATATCTTCCATCTTCTTGTTAACCTGTTTCATAACATCATTCGAAACAGTAACTTTGGAAGACTTGGATGTTTCAACTTCTTTAGCCTTCTCCTTATGAGGATTCTTAAACATATCAAGCACATTCTCCAAAGCAGTTTCAAAATCAGCAACTGGTACTGCTTCAGATTCTTTACTTTTCTTCTGCTTCTTTGCAACTGGTGAAGATAACTTTGATGACGTGCCTGCTTCAGGTATCTTCTTGCCTTTAAGAAACTGCTCAATCTCTTTCTCTCTGAGCTTCTTAGTACTAGATTTCTTGGCCATCGACTTGTGTTTTGGTTTCTTCAAATTAACAACCACAGTCGATCCTTCAAAATCATCAATGTTGACACTTAAACCCTCATCAACATCAGCAGTTTTCTTCTGTAAAACTTCCTCAACAGTCTTGTTCAATGATTCAGACTCACCAACTATAGTGGCCTTACGCTTGGTGGTCTTAACTCTTTCTTCTTCTGAATCCCACTGTTCATCAACTTCTGTCTCCTCTGAGTCTACAGAATCTTCATCAACTAAACTCGTGCCTTTCTTCGCAGTCGTTTTCTTTCGAGTAACTTGTTTCTTTGAGCTACCCTGATCCACTTTTGCCTTGCCCTTCCCTTTGGCTCCAGCATTAACCACTTGCCTCTTCCTCTTAGTATTTGCATCAGCATAAACTAAGGGATCATCATTATCCAAGTCACTATTGTCGTGCCTTGCTTTGTTTAATCCAGGGTCAGTGTAACCCGGATTAACCAAAGCTCCAAATAATCTCCTATGAGGTGGCTTCTCGTTGTCAGGCACACCTTTATAACCCTTCATTCTCACTAGGGTTCTAATATTCATGTGATCTTGACCTAAAATCATCGTCGGATCCTTTCTCAAATCAGGATACTTGTGGTCGAAGATCATCATTAGAAACCTCGGATATAACATGAACTGCTTCTTCTTTAAACCTTTCAGCATCTCGAGCATGTGATCCAAAATCATACCAGAAACATTAAATGGTTTGTTAAGTGTTAACGCAACCATTAATGAACTTAGGCTCTTCCTCATTACATCATATCCACCGCTCACACACCCAAACACATGAATGATCACGTGTGCAAAGTACTTGAACTGCACACTAAGCTTTCCTTTGTGCATCGAACCATCAGTGATAGGACCCTTATACTTCATCCTAAGAAAGCAAGCCCTCTGCTCGGTCCATGTAAGTTCTCTGGGATCAGTACTGGTTTCAAACTTAATCTGTAACGCCTCTCTGATGTCCTCTTCTGTTAAGAACATCTCCATCCCCTGAATTTTGCTTCGGATAATGGTTTGATCTTCCCAGAAATCGTATCTTGCATTCTTGTAAAAGTCCTCCACAATGTCTTTATAGATAATAGCAGGTGTGGCTAAGGCATGAATAATTCGGCTTCGCCTTAAGAACTCCACAATTCCAGAAAACTCTCTGTTCTTCACCACGTCGCCAACGTAAGCACAACAGTTATGCGACGGTTCAAAAGGCCATCCTTGTGGAATATTCTCTGCCTCTGGTACTGGATCTGGTACAACGTTCTCCACTGGTAACTCAATATTCTCTGGTTGTTCAGCCATCTTCACATCAAAAATCAGAAAATACGTCAAAACACAAAAACGATAAATTTTAAAAATTTTAGATTTTTCACAGTTTCCACCTTCGCCCATTTTTACATGGTCGAATGTGGAATTAAAGGTTCGAAGGTAGATATTTTGGCACGAATGTGGAAATGATCTGATTAAAAATCACATTCGCCTAATAAATGTCACATTCGTCCTTTATTTTCTACATTCGCACGTTTCAGAAGGAACGAATGTAGATCTGTTTATCCCCAAAATTTAAAAATTTACCAAACTTGTTTTTAACATCTGATTTTGATTGAAACCTAGACTAATATGACCGACTAACATTCGTTCATCATCAATTGTTATTAATATTCAATTATTATCTGTTTTTCAAACGAATTAGGGTTTCGAACACTTGAACAACCGATTAAACATCACAAACACTGATTTAAACTAATTCCTTGAATATTCTCCCCCTAAAACTGATAATAATTGAATCCTAATAAAAAATTCTCAGTAAAACAGTCCATATAAGTCCAGACGAATCAAACTAGGGTTCGTAAACTAAGAAACCCAATTCTGATCTGATACGTCGTCCATTACCTGTAAAAATGAGGTGAAACTGATCAGGAAATAGCAGGGAATAATATTCTAAGGCAAACGAAATCAGGGCAACAAGATCTCTTAGCTTTGAAAATTTTTGAAAAACACACAGAATGAGGTTCGAATGTGGCTTTGGCAATTTATAATAGGTTACCTTCGCCCGTATAGGATGGACGAAAGTGGGAAAATTCTACATTCGTCCAAACTTAATGGCCGAATGTAAAGTTATAATACCCGAATGTGAAAAATGTGAATAAAAAGTCACATTCGTCCAACCCACAAGGCACGAAGGTGCAAAAATTTCCACATTCGACCTAATTAAAGGGCGAATGTGAAATGGAAATTTCTGAAAATTTTGCCAAATCACGAAATCGAATCCCGTTCAACATTTTTCAACCCGTTAAGTCACAAAAACTCATTATTTCACTTTTAGAATGATACAAAGCCCAGATGGTTACATCAAATCTCAGAAATTGACCATCAAACACCGTCGGTTATCTAAAAATAAAGCAGAAATGCAAAACTTTTGGATTTTCTGAAATTTATATTAAAACACACCTAAAATCTTTTTGGGTTTTGTATCTTTTTGACAATTAAAGTAAAATGCATCAATGTAAACAAAGCAGTAAACATTTGGTGATATCCGGTAAGAGGATCATATCAGTTGTATGAGAAATCTGATCACAGCGTTGATCTTTTTGTGTATTATTATCATTAGAAACAGTATGTGACACGGCAATTGCTGATATTGTGGTCCACATAAGCTCACATGCAGACTATTACGCAATGCTTTAAAATGATACGATTTAGGTGTATTAGACTAACACATTGTGGTTCCCACACACACGACATACTCCCGTATCAAGTAATTGCACAAAGCTTCGTCGTAACGCGTGATTATGCCAGAGTTATCCGTTAAAGTTACAAGTTATATAGCACAGAGGTGTACAGGTCAGCAAACGAATGCAGCAGAGTAACATGTGCATATATACCAGGTTGAGGCTGATATCAACTACTGATTTGCATCAGTAAATTGATACGATGTAATTATGATCTTTGATCAGTAAAAACATGAAGTTCCTCAATTCGGTAACTTTCGATTTTGGCATTTAAACTCTTTTAGCAAATATTCTGATAAAACTAGGTCCGTAAATCAATACAACAAAAGTTTAATCAGAATATCCCGGAAAACCATAACATAACGACCCGAAACCTCAGATTTTGGCAATCCTATCAAACGAAATTACGGTACTACGACCATATGCCCATGAGGTGTTCAGCCACGAACGCGTAGTTCGTTATGTTTGTATCACTAATGCACGCAATTTTTAGTCTACGAAGCCTATCAGCACATCACACGTAATCAACACACGGCTCATATTACTATACATATCTTTAGCCTGTGTCAGATCCCCACTGATGTACTATCATTTCCTCTTTTTATCCTGGAAATCATTTTTGGTTTTTCTAATTTTTATGACTTTTTGATTTTTCAATGTTTTTGGATTTTCTGATAAAATGACTCCCCCTAAAATGTAAAACATATTTTTGGGTTTTGAATTTTTCTGAAAAACAAAAAAAACTTTAAAGAAAATTTTAAAAACTAAAAAGCGATAAACCGAGGTGCTGATTAGTCCTGTTTTTCTTTTATGTTGTTAACTTTTAAAAGATACTCAAATCGGGATCTGTCAAAAGCTTTAGTGAACAAATCTGCACGTTGATAGTCAGTATGGATTTTGACCATATCTATCAATTCTTTAGCGTAACAATCACGGATAAAATGGTATTTGATATGGATATGTTTCGCTTTAGAATGATTGCCCGTATCTTTAGTTAATGCGATCGCGGCTTCATTATCACAGTGTATAGGGGTTTTAAGAAACTGCAAACCGTAATCCACCATCTGTTGTTGGATCCAGAGCACTTGCGAACAGCAACTTGAGGCTGCAATTTATTCGGCTTCACAGGTAGACAGCGCGACCGAAGTCAGCTTCTTACATTGCCAGGTGACTAACCTGCTCCCTAAAAACTGGCATCCAGCTGTAGTGGATTTGCTATCCTTGACACAGCCGCCCCAATCTGCATCACTAAAAGCGATAAAATCAAAATCATTATCATTAGGGTACCAAAGTCCTCTCGAGGGACAACCCTTCAGATATCTAAGGATACGCTTGACCGCCGTCAGATGACTTTGTTTCGGCTTCGATTGATAGCGAGCACAAAGACACGTTGCAAACATAATATCTGGATGCGGTAAGATACATCAGAGATCCGATGATTGCTCTGTATGTAAACGGGTCAGTCAGCTCCCCCTTAGCGTCCACTCCAATCCCGTGATTGGGTTGAATCGGGGTATCCATCGGCTTGGAATCCTTCATCTGGAACCGGCTCAAGACTTCGGATACGTATTTCGTCTGGTGAATGAAGATCCCCGTGGGTCTTTGGTCCACCTGCAAGCCTAGGAAAAACTGCATCTCCCCCATCGCACTCATCTCAAACTTTTCCTGCATGACAGTTTCAAACTCCCTGCATAAAAGTTCGTTAGTTGAGACAAATATTATATCATCAACATATATCTGCACTAGAAGCAAATCATCCCCTGATTTCTTCGTGAACAGGGTGCAATCGACGAGTCCGCGCTTAAATCCCTTTGACATGAGGTATGTACTCAGCTCCTCGTACCACTGACGTGGAGCCTGGTGCAGACCATACAAAGCTTTGTTCAGTACATACACCTTATCCCGGTGGATAGGGTCTTCAAAGCCCGGTGGTTGACCGACATAAACCTCTTCTTTGACTTTCCCGTACCGAAATGCGCTCTTGACGTCCATTTGATATACCTTGAACTTCTTATAGGAAGCAAACGCAAGAAACATTCGAATTGCCTCAATGCGTGCTACATGCGCATAGATTTCATTGTAATCAATCCCTTTGATTTGATGGAAACCTTGTACGACCAATCTAGCTTTGTTTCGAACAATTACACCACGATCATCCTTCTTACACTTAAACACCCATTTGGTGCCGACCTTCTTTCTTCTAGGAGGTAAATCAGTGAGCGTCCAAACCCCCAATTTCTGAAATTGTAATAACTCCTCCTGCATTGCTTCAACCCAGGCGTCCTCCAGCAAAGCGTCCTTGTATGTCCTTGGCTCGACCTGAGACACATAACATGCAAACGACCAATCATTTTGACTACCAGATTTTTGTATTTTGGCATATAAAGCTAAAGCACCAAAACTCTCTGGTGAATTAACACTTCTCAGCTGTCCTCTCGTCATCACACTGCTTCCAGGGTCACCAATAACTTGCTCCAGCGGGTGAATACGATGAATCCGAGATTCCAGATGTTCAGGTACAATAACTCCCGTCTGAATAGTCAAGTTCTCTACAGCATCCAGATCATGACCCGTGTTAGACGATGAAGCAACATCTGGATTTGGGTTCACTGGCGGTGCCTCTGATTCTGTTGCGTTTTCAAGAATAACTTCTTCAAATTCTCCATCATCTTCCGATTCTGAAGTATCTAGAGTTGTAGAAGCCTCTTGAAACACTTCTTCCTCCGGTATAGGAACATTGGTATCATTAGAAGCTGTTGGAGGAGTTACGGTGATCGGACGCACCAACGGTGAAGTCGCCGCGTTTTCACATTCGTAAAGTAATCTGATAACAGCTTCTTCAACCAAGCTATCAAGATTGAATGATTCAAAGAAATCTTTGTAATCAAACATCCAATCAGGACCAATCCCTTGCACATTTTGAGTATACCGTTGAACTTCTACGTTAGCCCAATCCTCCACCTGACGAGTTCTCTTGTTGTATACCCGTTTGAGTGGGGTTGCATATCCAACAAAGTATCCCTCTTCAGCTTTCGGACTAAACTTCTCGCTTGGATTCAACATCGTGCATGGTGCCCCAAAAGGTTCTAGATACTCTAAGTTCGGCTTTCTTCGGTGTAACAGCTCATAAGAAGTTTTACCAAACTTCTTCACCGTTAAAACCCGATTGAGTGTATAATTTGCTGCATAAATCGCCTCGTTCCAGAACATTACTGGAAGATTCGAGTCAGCGAGCATTGTTCTTGCCGCCTCAATTAGAGTCCTGTTTTTGCGTTCAGCAACACCGTTTTGTTGTGGGGTATACGGAGCCGAATATTCATGATGTATTCCTTTGTTTTCACAAAGTTCATCCATCTTTGCATTTTTGAACTCCGTCCCATTATCACTCCTAATTCTCTTGATCTTGAGATTGTAGAGATTTTCCAATCGAGTGAACAGAACTTTCAAGTTGTTAAAGGTGTCACTTTTATGCTACAAACACATCACCCATGAAAATCTTGAGTAGTCGTCAGTGACAACTAAACAATAAAGCTCCCCAAGATGACTTTTGCGTTTGACAGGTCCGAATAGGTCCATGTGCAATCGTTCAAGTGGCATCTCGACAGAGTTAACTTTCTTCACTTTGTGGGACTGTCTGTGTTGCTTGCCCTTCTTACAGCTCACGCACTTGTCATTCAAATGGAAATGCTTCACATTCACGCCATCGACAAGTCCATTCTTCACTAGATGATTCATTTTTCTCAAATGAATGTGCCCCATTCTTCGGTGCCACATTATTGATTCCTTCTCGGTTGCCTTTGAGAGAAAACATGTTACGTGCCCCTGTGTTGTCATTGCCTTGGACATATCAAGAATATAAAGGTTGTTGACGCGGGGTGCCTTCAACATAACCCACTCTTTTGGAATTTTGAAGCCTGGTTTGAGAATGTAACAAGATTTGTCATCAAAATGAACAGTGAATTGTTTGTCACAGATTTGACTGACGCTCAACAGATTATAGTCTATCTGCTTCACATACGAAATCCTCTCAAAGCTCACAATCCCATTACTCACACTTCCTTCCATAGTGATATATCCGCCTTTGTTCCCGGCAAATGCAACATATCCACCATTAATGTTCTTCACATCAAACAGTAAAGCTAAATCCCCGGTCATGTGGCCTGAAGCTCCACTATCAACAATCCAAAGACTGCTAATAGGGCCAGCTGAAGCTCCCTGCACACATCAAGTAAAACAATTAGTTCTTTCGGGGGACCCAAGCCTGAGTGGTCTTGGGTCTTTGAATATCATCGTTCAAAGAAACATTTTGGATCAATCTTTTTGGGATCATTCAAAACATTTTCCACTTTCTCATTTGACTTTGAAGTTGAGGCTCCCGGAGAACCATTTGGTGTCCAAGATTGTTCAGAACGTTTCAAGATATGAATCTGAGATTTTGGGGTCTCAGTCTTTTTCTGAACATTGTTTGCAAAAGAAACCTTCTTGGGTACCTTCTCTGATTTAACAGATTTAGGTCCAACATTTGACTTGACAATAGGTTTTGGTGAAACCCTTTGCCTATCATTTGTTGTGTTCACCACTGGTTTTCCCCACGGTCCTTCCATAGCAATCCGGTTACGACGATCATACTGAAAAGGACGATCGTTCCTCTTTTGATACAAGTTGTTTTGATTATAAAATTGTTGTTGGTGAGGAACAAAACGCCTTTGTTGTGTATAGTAACGATCATCGACCGGTTTCCTCATGGATTGCCTAATTTCAACCTCGTGCCTCTTATGCCTTACATACGGGCAGTGAGCAAGTAAATGCCCTCTCTCCCCGCATTTAAAGCATGCACAGTATTCCTCAAAAACATTTGGAGCATTCGGTTGAGCAAATTATCGGACAGGATATTGATCTTTATACTGTCGGTGCCTTACACTCTCAGGAAGTGGACCCTTTGAGTAGGCTGGCTCATGAAAACCGTTTGCTTTGTTTTTGGGCTTAATAAACTCTGTGACATGAACCTTTGGTTCTTGAGGAACATCCAAATACAATTTCTTTAGAATTGCGGGTGGAATCTCATTTGTTCTCTCATGTTTTGGAAACCAAATAGTACTTTCTTGCCAAATTTTATCAATTTTAGAGTAGTTGGCAAACTTAATTGGGTATTCCTCGTCAGAGATGATCTTATCGGATCCTTCCATCCGATAAAACACCTTGACTGGTTTGTCACTCATTGGTTTGTCACTCGGTTCATTGTTAACTTCTTTCTTAATTTCTTTCTTTTCAGACTTTTTCTCACGATGTGCGTTAGCCATCAGATGCACATGCTGAGACGATGACACTGGTTCAGTAGTAATGATGTGATTTTCTTTTGGAATATCACATGCATTAGCACTTTGGTAACTTCCAGAGTCGTCACTCTCAGTGTCTGAATCAACATTTTCAACTGTTACCCCTTCATCGTTTAAACCTAAAATCGGCCTCACATCAGAGGCATTACCAGAAGGAAAGTAGTCCAACTCAATGTCTTACGCATCAGTGGCCAATAATCCCAGGGGCTTTCACTTCGACACGTCTTATGAGGATCACCAACACTTGAGGTATTGGATTCATTTTCCGAAGATGAGTCTGATTTAACTGAGCTCTCCGGTGTCACTTGATGACAATTATGATTTTCAAAAACCACTGGAGATGGCACAGACTTATAATTTGTGGTTTGATCATCGATGATGTGGTCAACAACATAAGCAATGTGCTTATAACTCTCCAATTTCTTATTGATCTTTTCAGCAAAACACTTAATGGTGGCCATTTCCAACTTTGTGTTCTCAATTTCATTAATATAGTTGTTAATTGCTAATTGTTTTAATGAAAGAGTTTTCTTAAGGTCGGAAATGTCCTTTTTATACCCATCAAGTACTTTGTTAAACTCAATCAATTCTTTGTGAGCAGATTGACAGTTGATTATAGCACTATCACGTTGAACGCGAAGTTCTTTGTTTTCATCAGTCAATCTGTCACAAGTTCCACAATACTTGTCACTAGTAACATCAGTGCTAGATTCAGAACTTACCTGTTTAGGAGGATCTGTCATGGCCATCAAAGCAAAATGAGCTTCCTTTCCAGCGAAAAACTTTGAATAATCGATCCTGGTGAAAGCATCATCCACAATGCACGACTTCCTCGTCATCAGAAAATCTGCTTCTGCCAGCAACTGATCAATCTCATCATCCAAAGATGTAACACTAGCCTCTGTGTCTGATTCACTGTCTGAATCCGAATAAACTGATTCACACTCCTCAGGAACATCAGAAACTGTGTCAATCACTACTCCAGAACTTGCTTCCTCAGCCTGAACTTCAACAATCTCAGTCTCCACTTTCACCTCTTCCACAGATTCATCAACTTCACTCTCAGTTTCTTTATCTTGATCAACTATCACCGACTCCTCAGTATCAACCTTTCTGGCAACACATGCCACATTCCCACCAGTAGTGATCTCCTCAACACCAATTTGCATCCCAGACCAGTCAAACCATTCATCCTGCTGGATCACCAAAGCTTGATTCTGATTCGTATTCTGTGGCTGCTCATTTGGTGTAGTGATCGGTATAACTGTTCTGTTAGTGTTATTTGGTGAGTGGTTTTGATTCTGGTTGGTTGTGTTTGGTTGTCTGTTTTGGTTGTTGTTTGAGGTGTTTTGTCGGTTTTGGTAATTGTTTTGGTTTTGATAGTTGTTGTTACCTTGGAAACAAACTTGGTTTTGGTTTTGTTGTTGACGGTTCTGGTAGTTTGAGTTGAAAGGGTTTCTGTTACCTTGCTTTGGTGGCTGAGTGCATTCTCTTTTGAAGTGACCCTTACCTCCACAATTAAAACATGTCACCTTCTCCTTGTTGAAACCGTAGGTAGTATTAGGAGAAGTTCCCAAATCAGTTCTCCCGGTCTTTTCAATAAACTCGGTTGCCCTTCTCATAATACTAGCAAAAGCCCACTGGATGTCAATCAGCTCCATCTCCTCTTTGTCGATTTGTGCATAGTCTTCATTGGTCAAGTTGTTATTCCCAATTTGACTTGCAACTAAACCGTTATATGATGAAACCATTGCAGAGACTAATGCAATATGTTGCTGAGCAACCTCCACAGTCACATTTCCCAAATTGGAAGTTTCCAAAACCACCGGTTGCTGATTGGGTTGATTCACTTGATTCGTGTATTGTGATTGTTGAGGTGGTTGTTGTGATTGGCTAGCAGTGTAGAATGCTGCTTGCTGCATTGGGGAGAATGGTGAAATGTAAGAATTTGTGTATTGTTGTGGTGGTGGTGTATATGATGGTTGTGAATAGGATGAGGTTTGTGCTAGGTAGTTGATGGGTTGTTTTGGTGGTTCCATGACACTAGAAATACAAGCAATGTGAGGTGCCACAGTGCCACCAGCACTCGAGTTTCCAACTGTTGCTGAAGTACCACCATAATACAACTCTGGATTCTGAGGAATCTGAGATCTTTTGGCCTTCCTCTTCTCCTCGAGCTCCTTATTCTCCAGCTTCTGAACAAACTCGTTGATAGTCCAATATTTGTAAGCATCCTTCTCTTTGAGAACTTCAGCGTGTTGATCCCAGTACGGTGGTAAAGCATCTGCAAACTTGTCCACCAGATCTGTCATCGGAATCTGTATACCATAACTAGACAATTCAGTTAGTAAATGACAATATCTAGGAATCAACTCTTTTAATGTCTCATTTCCAACATAAGTAAAGTTCTCAAATTCTTTTCTCAACTCCTCCATCCTCAACCTTCTCGTCTTTTCATTCCCATCATGACGATTCTTTAGCACATCCCATATCTGCTTCGACGTAGTGCATGTTCCAAACTGATGTAGTAAATCATTTGTGATCGCCTGAGTCAACTGGGAGTATGCTTTCTTCTCCACAGCAAATTTCTTTTTCTCCTCGTCTGACAAACTCTCCAAAGGAACTGGTTCACCGGTGTTCTCCAGAATCGGTGCAACATAACCTTTGGCTATCACCTGCCATGCCTCTGTGCCCTCCAACCCCATGCCTTCCAGATGGATCTTGAACTTTTTCTGCCACTGGTTATACTCGTGCATCTCCATTAGCTTGGGTGGACGATTCCCGCTACCTAAAGATAAGTCATTTATTAGTGTAGAAATAGCATTGGTAGTTTGAGTATTTACCACCGCGGCTGCTACTCCCCAATAATCTGTCACAGGTTGTGATGGTGGAGGTGCAACACTCTGAGGCATCGAGCTAGTCATCGCTATGTAATTGATCGGTTGCGAAGACTGAGTGCTCATTTTCTGGGCTGCCACTGTCCATGGGTCCATCGTCACTTGCTGCTGTTGTTGTGTCGTTGCTGGTCTCGGTGTAGTCGGAAAATTCCACATGATGTTCACGAACTTCGAAAACCACCAAACTTAGAAAATTTTCCAAACACAGTTCTACTTTCGCCCTAAAAACTTCTACTTTCGTCCAAAAACCTCACTTTCGTCCAAACAGTGTCACCCGAAAGTAGATCAGTAACCAGAATTTGAAATATCAGCAACCTCTTTCCACTTTCGTCCAAACAGTACCACACTAATTCCACATTCACCCGCCCGATCAATCGAATGTGGAAAATATCACCCGAATGTGGAAACTTCAAACACAACACTCTAGGTTCGACCTGAATAAAGCTATGTTCGACCAAAATATACTCAGGTTCGCCCTAACAAGGTCAGGTTCGCCCACTTCTCTCTAGGTTCGCCCATTTCAGATTTGAAAAACGGTTACACTTTGAAAAACAGTTATTTTGATCTGAGATTTTCAAAAGGTTGTGGATTTTGATGATCTAAATCAGGTTATGATTCGGAATTGATTTGGAACAACTTTAATTCTTTGAAAACTTGATTTTAACCACAAATTCAATTCGAAATCCTTCAAAATCACTCAAAAACCATTTTCAATAAAAAACGGATGAATATTGATCAAAATTAAGTCCAAATCAGCTCTAATATTATCAATTTTGTTGTTGTATGATCCGTATGGCTCTGATACCACTTTGTAGATGAAGAATTTTAGCTAAAACAGGATATTATGATCATACAAGTCACAATTCTAGGTGCGGAAACCCTAGAAATGAACAAAACGATAATACGCAAATCAAAACACGTAAGACACCTTTTCAATCTCCATTTTATAGATAAACTTGATCAAAACGTTGTTACAATCAATATACAAGTTAATCTAAGCCAAACATAAACATTCACACTCTAGAGAGAATCCTGACCTTGACACACACACTTTCCAAAACTATTCTAAACATGAAAATGATCAAAACATACTTATACTATCTGCAGGTTCGCCCCTTTTCATGGTGCGAATGTGGACAAAGTCCACATTCGCCCACTACAAGGGTACGAATATGTCTTCTGATCATCTGTCTTCTATCTTCACCCATACTGAATCTACCTTCGCCCAACCATAAACACCTTCGCCCATATACTTTCACATTCGACCCATCAGAATTTCAATCTAACATATGTTAATACCTAATCCAATCACTAGTCGCAAAACATGCATTCACAAGTGCGATTAATGAATTCGACGATCATCACGGAAGATCATTGGTTACATCCGTTTGGGATGTCGATAGATTGAAACATATTGGTGCAATGGTTAGAGAGTTAAGTCCGAGTGGGGGATGTATTCGATTCTTTGGTGGGTTATCAGTTCTTTTAACCTTCAAGAACGAAGCTGATGCAAGGAGGTTAGATTGAAGGCATTAGAAAGTGGTGACTTCTTCCGATCGGTGGACATTTGGATGGGTCAATCTTTTCCGTTCAAGCGAAATGCATGGCTAAAGGTGCAAGGGATCCCTTTGAACCTTTTATGCAATGATACCATCAACCGAATTATGAAAGGTTTGGGAAAGTTATTCATAGGGCCAAGGTTAAGGCTGAAAATTGTGACCTTTCCTTCGAATATGTGGGCATCCTTGTTGGTGAAGGTAGTAGAATTATGGATGAAATTGTTTTAAATTGGAGAAACAAGAAGTTCAAAGCGTGGGTAAAGGAAGAGATAGGAGAATGGATACCGGATTTTTTGTTCAAGGATTACCGGTGTCCTGATGGTAAATCCGATGAGGACGAAGTCAGAGTTTCGCTGGAAATAAAAATTAATCCGGCTGATGAAGAATCAAACGGAGTCATTAATTGCGAGGCTGATAATACGGAAACGATGCATGAATTAGGGGGGGTTGATATGGAAGGGATTAATTCTTTTAAGGGAGGTATTAATGATAACGGTTTAAATTCAAAAGTTGAAAGTGAGATAAAGGATCAGAAGAAAACTGAAGGAATTGTTATTACTATAAACGATGTGGAAGAAGGAGAAATCATAGGAAGGTCTTCTAGTGGTACTAAAGTTCGGAAATGGGTAGTTTGTAAGTATTCGAAAAAGAGAAAGCAAAAGAAGTCGTTTAAAAGATCAGGCTTAAGGTCCAAGACTTCCACTGGGCCTGAAAAAAAAGAAAAGGAACAAGAGTAAGCCCATAAACAGAGATGACCCTTTTGAATTGGATCGGTTGATCAGCCCAATGAAAGTGGATGATATTAAGAAGCCTCATGATATATTAACACCCACTCTTTTGGCCAAAAAGCTTTTTCATACACCTGTTTCAGAGACTAAAGATAAAGAGCAGGGGATGGATTTTAATATGCAGGTGAATCAACAAAGAAACACAGGGGATGGCTTCAAATCGTTTGAAGCATTGTTGACTGACGCCGAAGAAGGGACTCCATTGGACTTAAACTCAAGACTGACTGATTGTCAGTCAACCGAGGCAGAGACGGGATGTGACAGAGAGATCGATGAAAGCAACCTGAATATTGAGGTAAGTAAAACTATTCGTATGGGGTTAAATTAGGGGCTGATTTTCAATTATGTGAGGAGCTTGTCAAAAAAAAATTAGGGAAGAAGGGGTACAAGAAGTTCAACCATGAATTTCCTATGTTTAAACATTCGTGGGATCGAGGTGGAGGGTAAGGATGTGTGGGTTGGAAAATTGAGGAAAGATCATGGGGTTTCGGTTCTGGCGTTACAAGAAACTAGATCTGGAAAGGTGAACCATTCTATCATAAGTAGATTTTGGGGTAGGGGGGATATGGAGATGGAATTGGTAGAGTCCACAGGTCGTTCAGGAGGATTAGTTACTGTTTGGGATCCGAAAGTGTTTTCTAAACCTAGAACTGAAGTGCATAGGAATTTTATATTAGTGTCGGGTTTTTTTTAAAGAAGTCGATCAACAACTGAATATCTTGAACATATATGCTCCACAAAAGTTGCAGGATAAAAAGGTTTTATGGAATATGCTGCTTAATGTCATAAAAAATAAGGAAGGTATGTGGTGTTGCTTGGGTGATTTTAATGCTGCCAGGTGTTCGGAAGACAGGAAAAATTCGTTTTTTAATACTTCAATAGCCAAAGATTTCAATGATTTTATTGAAGAGGTGGGACTTCGTGAGTATTATATGAAGGGTTTAAGATTCACCTTTGCCGCAGGGAAGGGAACGGGTTTAAAGATGAGCATGATCGATCGGTTCCTAGTTTCTTCGTCTTTTTCTGATAAATGGCTAGAGGCTTGTCTTCGGGCTTTATCGAGATACCTCTCTGATCATAGCCCCTTACTTTTAACTCTTGATCATAAGAATTTCGGGTCCCGGCCTTTTCGTTGGTTTAACTCGTGGATGGATAGGGATGGGTGTTTGGAGTTAATATCTAATTGTCTTTGTAACTTTAAGATGACAGGACCACCCGACTTGGTGTTATCATGTAAGCTGAAGCATCTCAAGTCTGTGTTGATAAAGGGGAAGGCGAATCTTGATGTTAAAGAAAAATAAGAATTGGCTGTTTTAAAAGAAGACTTGGCGGCTATAGAAAAAAAGGCTGACGATTTGGAGATTGAGGCAGACGAGGAATGGGTATGGTTAGAATGTCAATGCAGAATTCGAGAGCTTGAATTTTTCCCGGCGAAAGATTTGCGTCAAAAATTGCGCATTCGTCGGGCGGCTCTAGGGGATGAGAATACCGCTTTCTTCCATGGAATTATTAATGGTAGGAAGACGAGTAATTCTATCCCTAGCCTCATGGTTGATGGTATATGGGTTTCCAGACCCACTATGGTGAAGAAGGAAATCTTGAAGTTTTTTAGATCCCATTTCTCAGAAAAAGGTTAACCATAGACCTTCTCTTAGAACGGGGAATTTAAAGACTGTTCCGGGTAACATGGTTGATGATCTCATTGCTCCTTTTTCAAGGGATGCGATTAAGGACACGGTTTTTGAATGTGGCCTTGATAAAACTCCTGGATCGGACGAGTTTAATTTCCGGTTCGTTCGTCAGTTTTGGGATATCCTAGAAGATGATTTTTTTTAATATTTTGTCTTCCTTTCATTCCTCAGGAGAGATCAGTAGGGGTCGTGGCTCTTCGTTTATAACTTTAATCCCAAAAGTCAAAAATCCTTTGGGGTTAAAAAATTATAGACCCATTACCTTGGTGGGAATTATTAGTAAAGTGATATCTAAAGTTTTGGCGGCTTATCTCAAAAGGGTTATTGGTTTGGTCATATCCGAGGATCAAACGAGTTTCTTGAAAGATAGAAATATATTGGAGGGCCCTCTTAAGGTGAATGAGATTTTATCTTGGATCAAACGAAAAGGTATGGAAGCTTTCTTATTGAAGATAGATTTTGAAAAAGCGTACGATAATGTGAATTGGTCGTTTTTTATTTCTATATTGCACCAAATGGGGTTTTCGGATAGGTGGTGTTTGTATATTAAGGGGATATTAAAATCGGCAATGTCTTCGGTGCTTGTTAATGGGTCTCCTACATTCGAATTTCAATGTGAGAAAGGGCTTAGGCAAGGTGACCCACTTTCCTCATTCCTTTTCTTGGTGGTGATGGAAGCTTTATGTGACAACCGTCACCCTCATCTTTTAGCAAGTTGTCATTTAAAGTCCTTATATTTTCTATCGTTTCAAATTTAATAAAAGATGCGTTTCATTTGTTCATTATATATTTTTTTACATGGAAATGCTTAAATTTTAATCGAACACGTAAATAGAATCAGAATTTAAATGTAATACATCTTGACAATTGTAAACTTTGCTCATATTAATCTTGGTTTAAACACTTAAAGTTTATAAAAGTTAAAATTTTATAAAAGTTTAAAGTTTAAGTTTTTAGATTATTAGAGTTACTAAGAAAATATCAAGTTAAAACATATTATGTAGCAAAATAAAAATGGTTGGGGTGTTACACTTTATCTTGTCTTTTCAACAAGGCTTCTTCGGAGAAGTTTTTTTGGGTTGAAAATTGGTAAGGATGGTCCTCTCGTTTTGCACCTTTTCTATGCGGACGATGCGCTCATTATGGGGGAAGTGGCCCGCTTCAAACATTAAAAGATTGGCAAGAATTCTCCGGATCATTCACATTTGTTCCGATTTAAAAATTAACATTCATAACTCCAATTTATTTGGGGTCGGTGTTTCGCATGAGGTTTTACATGAGATGGCTACACTATTGGGTTATGGTATTGGTGAGGCGCCTTTGATTATTTAGGTATAAAGTGGGCGCTAATATGAACCGATGTATTAATTGGCGAAAGCTTATTGAGGTTGTTGAAAGTAGGCTTTCTTTATGGAAAGCCAAGCTATTATCTATGGGTGGGAGATTGATTTTGATTAAAGCGGTGTTAGAGTCGCTTCCGGTTTATTATTTTTCGTTATACAAGGCGCCTCTAAAGGTTATTGAATCGCTTGAAAGACTTATTAGGTGTTTTTTTTGGGCTGTGACAGATTCTATAAATAAAATCAATTGGGTTTCGTGGAAGAGACTTTCGGCTCCTAAAAAGGTTGGAGGTTTAGGGCTCACTAAACTTCAAGACTCAAATGAGGCGCTTATTTCTAAGTAGATTTGGAGATTTAAAAATGAAAAATATAGTCTTTGGAGAAGGGTTATTATCGCTTGTCATCCTAGTAGAAGAAGATGGACTTTTGTTCCGTTTTTGACTAGGTCCTCTGGTACATGGGCTGCGATAGATAGGGTTGGGGAGAAACTAAGGTTCGGGGATAAATCTTTCATTAGTTGCTTCAGAGGGATCTGTGGAGACGGGAAGGGAATTCGTTTTTGGTTGGATCATTGGATTTTAGACGGAGCTCTTAAAGATAAGTTCCCAACACTTTTTTCTTTGGATTCGGACAAAGATTGCTTGGGTACAGACAAGTGGGAAGGGGATTTTGATTTGGGTGTCCGGAAAGTGGTGCAGCCCGAGTTGCTTGATTCGAACGAGGCTGTAGCAGAATTATGCCTGATGTCCGTCGCTCTGCAGCCTTGCAAGCTGAGTAATCGTCCAGACAGGTGGGGATGGTTTGGTCTAGGTGCTGCTCCTTTTTTAGTGCAGGTCGTTAAAAGGTTGATGCATGCTCAGATTAGCTGCGGGAATTGGTACAAGTTCAAATGGGTACATTGGGTACCCTTGAAATGCAATATCTTTGCGTGGAGGGCCGAAATGAATCGTGTTCCCATGGCTCTTGCTTTAGCGAAAAGAAAAGTTTTCATCGACGACCATGTGTGCTCTCTTTGTAACTTTGATTTAGAGGCTTCGACACATTTGTTTTCCCGGTGTGGGTTCTCGTATGGTGTTTGGGCAGCGATTACTAAGTGGTGCGGTTTAAAGAATTTTTTCGCTTTTGACACTCGAGACTTGTTGGAATTATACAAACAATATCAAGAGTATAAGCGTGGAAGAGATCTTATTAAAGGCATAACCATTGTTACTTTATGGGAGATATGGGTCGCTAGAAACAAGAAGATCTTCAACAATAAGGAGCCGAAAGTGCAAAAGGTAGTCTCATGTGTTAAGTCATTGTCGTTTTTTTGGTCAAACATTGAAGTAGGTTCAAAGATACCACGTGGAAGGATTGTGTTGTTTCACCTTTGTACATGTTGTAAATTGTTCTGTCCTGTTTTTTAATGAAAGTCGAAGTTCAAAAAAAAAAAAAATATATCATGGTCCTTGCACGAGTAAATATCTAGTTACAATTATTTTCCATAATGAGACGTACACGTTGATTACGCAATCGTCTAAGTCTCGTCCAAGTAAACGAGGACTCCTTCAAATACTCTAAAAAGTCTCCTCAGGGCTATTTTCGTAAGTACAACTAATGTGGCGTGATATCGCTCATAAATACCATAGCATTGATCCCAACGATAGGTTAAAAGCAAACAAAACAAACAAGGGCAATTGCGTAATTAGACACATACACAAATTGGGTTTTAAAGTAGTCCAAAGTAATCCTCTTCTCCACATTTGTTTCATCCACTCACATAAATAAAGAAAAAGAAAAAGAAAAAGAAAGAAAAGAAGACGGTGTGCTATCGTGCGCCATCTAACATTCCGGCGAGCGGATCTGAGTAAAAAGATGGCAGGAGGAACAGCAGATGAGCAGTACGCAAAGGCGAAGATATCTGTATGGTGGGACATAGAGAACTGTCAGGTACCGAAAGGGTGCGAGCCTCACTCAATCGCTCAGAATATTAGTTCTGCTTTGGTTAATATGAACTACTGTGGGCCTGTTTCCATATCTGCTTACGGAGACACCAATCGTATCCCTGCATCTGTACAGCAAGGTCTTAATAGCACCGGCATCTCCTTGAACCACGTCCCAGCCGGTATAACCCTAACACCTAGATCTACTCTTCTTTTTTATTTCTCTGATTTCTTTTTCTATCTTGATTTTTTTATTCTTCAAACCCTAACGCATCCTTAATTCTTATAAAACCCTAACACATCATCTTTGCAAATCTCATTAAATAATAACAACAAAAGTAGTCTCTATTCTCTATGTATGATGTGTGTCCAATTTTACGATTTTCGAACTCTATTAACTTTACATGTTCTAATCTTACTGTTGCAATCTGCGGTGGTGAAATCGCATCACTCTATGCTGTCATCTGGCCTCAACAAATCTCACAATCGATTGACCAATGGATTTTAGTATTTCAACCAATCTGACTAGACAGGATGAGACTATGTTATATTTTGTGTTTTAAAGTTCAAATATTATCTATAATAATTTTTCTAGTGCTTTTTTTTTTAAAACGAATGACCCGACACGTGATGCGCGTGCTTCACACATTGCGCATCACGCATTGGAGGTGGCACTAACTTTTTTTTTTATGGTTTTTATTCTGAACGGAGTGCGGACAAGTGTTATACTTTTAAAAATGTAAAAAATGATATTGTAGTTGGCAACAACACACGAAAATGTACATAAAAATGATGCTTTGTATTCTGTAAAACTGACTAAGAATATTCATAATAGTTAATCTTTTGTTTTATCTCACTCTCACAGTAGATGTGTTATATACATAATACACATTTTCTTATTTAGATAACTATATTGTCAACAATTTTTTTATTTCTAGTAATCAGTCTGTACAACATGCTTCGTAACCTTCAATTTTGTGTTGTGGAATTTATCATTAAGGGGTGTTTTAGGCATTTGACATACTATCATTGCATTCAATAATTAGGTAATGATGGTTAAATTTGCAATTCATTCATGTTCATAGCTTACGTATGATTTATTTCTACGAACTGGTTTTAAAACCGGTTTTTATTACAAAAAACCCAAACCGGTGAAACAGGTTAGGATCGGTTTTTAAACTGGTTATCATAAAAAACCGTTTTTTAATTTCAAAAATCGTTTTTTAAAAACAAAAATCAGTTTTTAAACCGGTTGTAAAAAACCGTTTTTTTTAACCAGTTTCGGTTATAATACCTGTTTTTTTGTACACCTATATTTCTACGTCATTCATTAATTAGTAAAACATATTTTAACGGTTTACTGTTTCTCATAAAGATAAGTTTGTTTTTGATATTTCTACGTCATTCATTATTTAGTAAAACAGTTTTTTAACGGTTTACTGTTTCTCATAAAGATAAGTTTGTTTATCATATGAACAGGTGTTAAAGATGCAAGTGACAAAAAAATATTGGTGGACATGTTATTTTGGGCTGTTGACAACCCTGCCCCGGGCAATTATCTACTGATATCTGGTGATAGAGATTTCTCGAATGCGCTTCATCAATTGAGGATGAGAAAATATAATATTCTTTTAGCACAGCCTCAGAAAGCATCCGTTTCCCTCCTTGCAGCAGCAAAGAGTGTATGGCAATGGACTAGTCTTTTGGCTGGTGGACCACCACTAACAGAAATCGCTGAATCAGTACATGCTCCAGTTTCTGAACCACCTCAGACAGCAGACAATGGGTATGGAAACTTCCCCCAACCTGCATTGCAAAGATCCTCAAGAACAACAGATTCTAAACCAAAAGGAAAGCCAATAAGGAAAAACTTTAGTCAGCCAGTTTTATCACCTCCGCCATTTGAGAATCAGATTAATTCTAACTCTCATCAACCAGGATATAATATGCACCATCCTAGTCACCTTCCAAATGTTTCTTCAACCGGATCAATTCCTAATCAAATTCCTGATTATTCATGGAACGGTGGAAATAACATATCTGGTTACCAAGATCATCATCATCATCATAATCACCCACAGTCAGCAAAGCCCCAAGTTCATCTACCACCAGGAACTCCTCCCCTTGCTCCTATAAATCTCTTCCCGCCTTATCCGTCACATACTCGTCCTACTCATTATATGCCACCTCAGAGGCCTGATTTTGTTCCTGATGTTGTATTTACTAAGCTTAACCTTTCTGATAGCTCCGGCAGAGAACACAATTCTCCAATGAATAAAGGATTACAGAAACAAAGATCTGCTGACTCTCCAAATCATTCGTACACACAAAAAGGACATGGTATGCCCAACAAGTCTCAATTTCACAAGGATACTATGAACAAGCATCCATCGTTGGTGAATAATCCTCATTTTCAACCATCATCTTCCTCAGCATTGGATACTAGCGCAAATGGTAGTGGTGTGTGGGGGACACCTGGATGCCCAAAACCTTCAGAATATGTCCAAGGCCTTATAGGGGTGATTTTACTTGCCTTGAGCACCCTGAAAAATGAAAAGATAATGCCTACTGAAGCAAACATAAAAGACTGCATTCGGTATGGTAATTCTAAGCAACAAAATATTGATGTTAAAAAGGCCCTAGATAGTGCTGTTAAGCAGCAACTGGTAGTGAAACAGAAGCTTGGTCCCAATACATTCTATGTTGGTAAGAATGAAAAATTATGGAACTGTGTGAACCTATTAGGTAATAATATCAAGGATCACTCAAAAGAAACTTGGGATGAACTCCAAAAGTTTTTATCTACTTCTGCTGGTCGTTCTGCTATAATCGCTTCCCGCTGCAGGTAATATTTTTGCTTCTGCTTCTGCTTCTGCTTCAAGTTAATTTATTTTAGAGGTGGCTGTTTTTGCCTGCTTGCTTTTAAATGCCTCGCTTCGGGTTAAATTATATCTAACACGTCAAAACTCGTTGAAAGTTATCTAAACGTATTTATTAATTTGTAAAACTTCCAAATTCAGTTATTTTAAAGTATTTTGATTATATTGTAATAATGTAAATTGATAATCATGTGACATTGTTGCTCATAATATTTAACTAATTAATGGGCCAAAAGGTTTGTTTCCCTTAAATAATTATTCCATTTGACCTGTTAGGGAACATGACCATTTAGTCTATGTGACTTGTCTTAAACATTTTTCTGACTCATTATTTGTGTTTTGTATAGCTACGAGGCAGCAACTATTATAAAGAATACATGTCTAAAAGATACTGCTTTGGGTAACGTACTTCAGATTTTGCACTTGGCAACCAGTGGAAAGAAGTGGATCACACATCCTCCATCAGGAGAATGGCAACCAGTTAATATTACTCTGCCAGAGACCAACTCGGACTCCGATTGGTAACCAACCGCCCCACTTGAAACTGAGAAAACGGCTGTAAGTAGTTTAGGTTAGAAGAAATCGCTTAGGTTGTTCATGATTAGAAACGGTCACCCAGTAACTATTGAGGATAAGTCACCTGGCATCAATATAAAATCTAATGGTCTATCATAGACCACTAGGTGCATTGGGTTGACCAATTGTCTTTTTTATTTATTTTATTTTTCCTTGGTCTCTTGTCAGTAAGTATTTCAAGAGAAATGTTTGCCAAGATCGAGATCAAATGTGATGGAACAAAATTTTCTTTAGGTTGTGTAGAGATAGCTTTTGTTGGGGTCTTCAAGAAACATATAGATCTATCTATAGGGGAATGTTTACCCCTCTATTTTCTAACCCATCGTGTATACCTGGACATAGATAGCCAACAATCAAATTGATTGATGAAGTATTTGGAGATGATGTATTATACAGCCCTCCTATAATGGATCAACGTGTTTATATCAGTTTTGACAAGAAGAGACTGCTTGTAACAAATGAAGATGGGTTTGGATGAAATCTGTTAATTTTGGACCTCTATAGAATTGGATGGAAGATTGCTACACAAATCAGTCAGTATCCCATGAAACTGGTGAAGTTCAAGATGATCAGATTCTGAATTTGTTATGTTTTCAAACCGGGGTAGATGAAGATCAGATCAGATACATATGTCATGTCCTGAAACTGGTGAAGTTCTAAAGAGGAATATGTAGATGACGTTTCGAATAGAGTTCTGAATCCGGTGAGGTTTTTGATGGAATTTTCGGTAGGTTATGTTCTGAAGCTTTTTAAGGTGAAGATGATGATGATGATTATATTTTAAAGAATGTTATGTTCAAAAGCTGGTTAAATTTAAAATGGGAAGACGATGATCAGATACTACACATATGTCATGTTCTAAAACTGCTGAAGTTTTATAGGGGACGATGACGATAAGATCTTGAATATATGCTATGTTCTGAAACTGGTGGAGTTTTTTATGCAGGAATGATTATCGAATTTTGAATAGATTCCGTTCTGAAGCTGTTAAAAGTTTTTAAGGTCTAGATGATGATCATATTATGTTCAGAAGCTGGGTAACTTTAAAACGGAAAGATGATGAAATTTGATTAGTAACGCATTACGATAACAAACTGTTGAGTAGAATTTTGGCATCAAATGGAGATACACGTGCAGATGCTTGTTTGAAGCAGCAGCTGCAAACTAGCCAACTAGGCCTGAGCCATTAAGGTATGATTGTCCGTTTTTGTGAAATGGAATTAAGTCGAGATTTGCTAATGTCCAGAAACCTTAAAACTCTTGTTCTTTGTTATGCTGTTTGTATATTTGTTTCCGTGATGAATATTGCTGTTTGTATTGTATGAATATTCATGCTTATCATGTTAATTATGCTTTGTGAAACACATTTCTTATTCCATCATTTGATTTAGTAATAACAAATTAACAATAGTATATGATCAAAATCATAGTTTATGAAGATCAAAATTGCTCTTAATGATTGGAAAACTATTTTGCATTGTTGCCTTGTTTCGTTATCTAATAGAAATAGAAATTTGTAATTGTAAGTGATCTTAGATCGGTAAATGGTAATCGATAGTGACTAGTGTGTAAAATGGTGAGACCCATGGTTTAAGTTAGTGTACAACAATCAGATATGACAGCATTTGATTAAAGGGTGTTAAGGCACATTCTAGCACCACAAACACAAACTCCACCCTAACTAACGCCCCTCAAACGCCTTGGTTCAAAACACATAAATCATTCAAAACATGTGAGATGGACTTGTACATTTTAAATAACACTTTGCAAAAGTTTCTATTGTGTCGTGAGCTGCTTTCTTCAATTCATAGCATTGTTCACGACATCTAGCTTGAACAATTGTCAAAGTTATAATTTCTTTTTATTTAGAACACTTTTAGTTCTTTTTTGTTTTTTGTTTTTAAGTACGTCTTGTAAGATTTGAATTCTCTATATTTTTGGATAGAGTAAAAACATTTTACCCTCGCACCATGTTGCTTAGAGACATTATTAGTTCTAGACGGAATAATCTTTATTTGAGTTGCACAAAATTTTCAATTTAAATATTTGACGTGTAATTTAAAATACCAGATAAATGAAGCATAATAACAAAACTAAATTGCTTTAAACGTTCTTATAAATCGTATAAATATTTATGAATTTTCAACATCACTATATCTAAACTTATACATGATAATAGTTAAATTGGTAAAAGCAATATATGTTCAGTCAAGATTAGAGGTGCGTGGAAAAAAAAAACACGCTTTTGGGAACCACTGAAACCGAAGCGAACCAAAACCGGTCAAAACCGTTTTTACCCAAAACTCGAACTAAAAAATCATAAACCGAACAAAAAACCAGGCTGAACGCGATGCTAAAACGGGTCAAACGAACCCGAACCGAAACCAAAACCGTTACACATACCGGAACTGAACCGAAATCGGTACCGCTAAAAACCGGGGAAAAACTAAAATCAGTTTAAAAAAAAACATTTTTAGCCATAAACACAAATAAAAACTTTGTTTTTTGTACTAAAATTCAATTTTACCCTTTAAAAAAACCTCAAACTTAATAAAAGTAAAAGTTTACGTAATTTTTAAGATTTCAAAAATGCGTACGTGAATCAGAACGGAACCAAAACCGAACTGGAAGAAATCGAAACAAAACCGAAACCCGGTAAAAAACTGATTGTGTGTCCGACCAATTTATGGGCGTTTGAACCACTTATGAAAGAGTTGCTATCAAGTATAGACTAATCTCTATTAACTTATTAAGGACGAAAAATGTCTAATAGGGCAATTTCACACGATTATTGGATATTTATGCTCATTTCTTTCCCTTTATGCTCCTCATGTACAACTTATAATAATGCCAATTATATAATTGTCTAATGCACACTTTATATTTGTTTAAATATGTAACCCTAATTCATAAACACCCAATTCAATACTACATGAGTTACAAACCCTTTTCATTCCCTCCCTTTAATATATACATACACATGAGTGAAATTTGCTCAATTATTACCCGTTTTCCTTTATATGGTTATCAATTTTCATTATGCAGCGTGCATTTCCTGGTTCACCTCCATATTTTCAGGTTACCAATTTTCATCATTTTCATACATTTATGTTCTTGTTGTGATTGGTTTTAAATCATTATGAAAGATTGTGATTCAGTTAAGGGATTGGGAACTACACACACGATTTGGGGTTTAAGGTTTCAATCCAGTCAGTAGAATTTCTTCTTAGATAAATTGCTTCAACGTGTTATTTTTGTCTTCCTTTTTTTCATATAAGTTTTGCTCTATTAAATTGCTTCAACTTTTTAATTTTGTCTTTTTTTCATGTAAGTTTTGTTCATGATTATGTTATTGGTGTGTACATAGTGTCGGATGAATTGTTTGACGTTACTGGTTCACTTTGTTGTCGACCACTTTCCTTATGTTCATAGGTACCTTCTTTATATACAACTCCTTTTATATAGGGGAATTGTTGGGTCTGCTGACCTGGAAAAGAACAGATGATTGAAAGCCAAAATATTCTTACTGCTGATCATTAATAAAACAGTGCTCTTCCCAAACGACTGATGACACAAACTGCTGATGACTAAAGTGCTGCTGATCTAAAGTGCTGCTTATTGAAGATAACAACTGATGAACAAAGTACTGACAAGGAATAAAGACAAAGTGCTGACCAAGACCAAAGGTCTGCTGGAGTCAACAACACTTAGGCTCCACCAGATGTTGAAGACTATCAGAGGTTTCCTCTCAGTTGTTTAGTTATCAGTGGTTTATTCAATGTAACAGTAGTTTAGTGTAGCAGATGTTTTATGTTGTTAAGGTAGTTAGCTGTCACTGTCTAAGGTGACGTCAGTCCTAGGTCATAAGTGCTTTGGTTTGTCTATAAATAGAACAGTGCCTGTACTATTCTATTCATCACTTCACACATTCTCTGCACAAACAAAGTATTGAGTGATCAGGCTGAGGGGGAGCATTGTAATAACTTGTACTAATCTGTGATGACGAATGAAAAGTACTTGTTTGAAAACATTTGTTCAATTTGTTAACATTACATAGTTTATTTCCGCCGGACTTACCATTTTTAGTATTCATTCATCTTTCATACTTAAACATCTTAACAAATCAAACTCTCAGATCCTAACAATTGGTATCCGAGCTTGGTCAATTAAATTCGATCTAATCAATCAATTTAATATAAATAGATCAGCTCAATATTATTGATATCACTTTGTTTGTTGATTGAAAACAGAGTAAAAGTTTAATTTACGTTCAAAATTTTTAAACACATTTTGTTTTATAAATAATCAGAGAATGGCTTCTATGAATCAAGATCCACATAACACTGGCATGAGTAACAAGACACCAATGCTTGTCAGATCTGAATACAATATCCGGCAACGTCGGATGAGCCATGTGTTAGCCCAACAAAACACTGGGTGTTGGAAGCCGGTTGTCTTCGGACCACATGTTCCGATGGTGCCGAGTACCGAAGATCCCAAGGTCCAAGTACCTAAAAGTGTCGAAAACTACTCCGAGTAGGATTTTCAAAAAATTGAGTTAGATGCTAAGGTTTTCAGTATTGTAGCCATGGCTCTACCAAATGATATCTATGCTGGGTTGTTACACTGTAACAGTGCAAAGGAGTTGTGGGATGCTTTGAAAGAACAATTTGGTGGGACTGAGGATGTTATTGAAAACAACCGTGAAATTCTTAATCAACAATATGAAACATTCAGTCATGTGAAGGGAGAGTCATTAACACAACAATTTGAGAGCTTCAATTGTTTAATAAGTGAATTAAAACTGGTGGGTCTAACTTACCCAAATTCAACTTTGAATCATAGGTTTCTTAGATCACTACAAGATAAATGGGACACTATTGCAATTGTTATGAGAAACTCAATTGGTTTTAAGGACTTAACTCTGACCCGGCTTCATGGTAAGCTCTTGACCTATGAGAGAGAGCTTAACCAGAAAAAGAAGCTTCAGGATTCTGGAAAAGTGTCTCATGTTTATGTGTTTGGTAATACATCACTTTTGGGTCAAGATGAGGTGCCTGGTAGTAGTAAGGATCAGGGTTATGATCATTACGTTGATATAACCACTGGCTTAACACTGATTCTTACTCATCACCCAACTATGCTTTTGCAGCAAGTGGTGATATCCCGGCATCTGACAACACATCCTTTGTGTATAATGACCTTCAATACATTGACCCTGTGGACTTAGAGGAAATGGAAATTTTGCATCAATTGGCCCTGCTTAGTATTAGAACTAATAATTTCTATAAGAAAACTGGCAGAAGGTATCCAGGTTTACATGGTGGGTCAAAAGTGGGGTTGGATAAATCAAAGATCAAGTGTTATAAATGTCATAGAATGGGTCACTTTGCTAGGGAATGTAGGAGTCAAAATGGTACACCTATGATTACCTATCCAAACCAGAGACCTCAGACCAACACTTATCAGTTTTCCCAAAATACCCCTGGACAAAATGTGCAAAACACTGCTCACTTTGCACAGTCCTCATCCACTGTTTCGGTGCACTATGTCCAAACCACTATTCCCCAAATTCATTATGTCTAAATCCCTGTTGCTCAGGCAAAAATGCCAATAGCTGCTACTTCATCCTCTACTCCTGCAGAGACCAGTCAACAAAGCCAACAAAGTTTTTTCACACAACGTTTTGTTGATTGGAGCAGCTTACCAGATGAGCTAACAGATGAAAACATTGCTCTAGTTGCCAGATCTGAAAATGAACCAGGAAATTTCTGCTTCATGGCATTAGAAACAATTGTTGAGGAGGTTGAATCTGAGGAAGTGGTGTCTAAGTCTGAAAATGTGACTAATGATGTTGTTGATGAAGTTATTTCAGCTGAAGAATCTGAAGTGGAGGTTGTGAATCTCTCAGACCCATGGGGTACTGATGACTGTGATTGCCAGTGTAATTGTGCCTTGATGGCTGCTGCTAAGGTATCACCTCAAATCTTAAATGACTTATGTTCAGATAAATGTGTCATAGCATTTGCAAAGATAAAAGAGGTGAACGAAAACTTTAGAAAGAAAATTTTGGAAGATGAAATTCAGTTTGAAAAACTCACCAAAGAGTTAAAATCAAAATTAACTGAAAAAAAATCTGAAATCAGGAGTTTAAAACATGAAGCAAGTATAACTAAAGACCAGCTCCAAACTATGATAACCAAATATCAAAGTTGTAAACAGGAGCTTGAGTCCACCCAGGTTGAATGTCAAAAATGGGTGGAATCATCAAAAGGTTTTGAGATGATTGTTAACCAACAGTCTAAAAGTCATGTGAAATTTGGTTTTGGTTTTAATGAAACCAATGCTCAAGTTTCACAAACCACTGACAAAAAGGAACCACAGTTGGTTGAAATCATTCCAACCAATTCAAAAGGTCAGGAAATCAAGGTCACAGAACCTAATGGTAAGAAAATCATTCTTGAAAAACTTGAAGGTTCTCCTTCATTTGATGAGATTGAAAAATATCAATTTAAACCAACCTGGTCAGATGAATGTGATGTCCTAGAAAATTTCCAACCAATGACCTTCAAAACCTCTGATGGTAAAAAGGCACCACAGGCCAAGATCATTCCCTTGAAAGATCTTCCAACAGATGATCAAACATCTGTTGAACAGAAGAAAGAAAAAGGGAAATCACAAGACAACTTGTTTTGTGATTTTTGTGAAAAGAAGAATCATGTTACTAAAAACTGTTTTCCTCTAAAAGCATATGATATCAACAAAGGAACAAGTGTAGGTGATTCTAAAATCAAAGAGTGTTTAATCTGTAAGAAAGAGAATCACAAAACAAAAGAGTGTCTGTATCTCAAAAATTTTGATGAAAAAATAAAAGAGTACAAGGCTAAAACTCAAATGAGTCAAGTGGTTAGTACTTCAAAAGGAAAACCAAAACAGATTTTTGCACCAATCCAAACAGCTGTTACCAAAAATCTGAATGAAAACTCTACTCCCAGAGATGTTCAGGTAACGGATGCTCCATCCTCTAACAGGTTTCCAAGAGGACATGGACAACCACCTTGTCATCATCTGCCACATGTTTATGAAGAGCTCAAAAGGCCTTCAAAACCTAGAGTGAACAGACATCCTCATGGTTATCAACATCTGATAGGAAATGATCAAACATCTGTTGGACCAAGTGTTGACATACAAGCACTGGCAAATGGTCAACAACAGCTGCTGAATTTAGTCCAAAAACTAGTTCAAACCACTGATCATTCTCCTAAACTTGAGGATGAAAAGTCTGAGAACCCATCCAAAGCCAACTTGGCTTTGGACACTCACCAAAACTAAGTCTTTACTGATGTGCAGGGAGCTTCTGCATGCTTAGATAGTTTATGGTATGTAGATAGTGGAGGCTCCAGGCACATGACTGGATGTAGAGCCCTTCTTCTGGACTTTCTTGCTCATGGAGGGGGTGATATATCCTTTGGTAATGATTCAAAAGGTAAAGTGTTGGGTTCAGGGTCTGTTCAGGCTGGGAGACTTAAGTTTGAAAATGTTAATCTAATTAACAATCTTAAGTTTAATCTTCTTAGTGTTTCACAAATGAGTGACAAAGGATATGGGTCATTCTTCACTAAGAAGACATGTAAGATTGTAGGACCAGAAGTGGTTGAAAAGATTAACACCATCAATGCTGAGAGCAAAGCACAGCTTGTTGCTCACAGAAGTGGCAATGTGTATGTAGTTGATATGTTGAAAGATAATCCTATGGCAAATGTCTGTCTGTTTTCTACTGCCTCAACCAAAGAGACAGAATTGTGGCATAGGAGATTGGGTCAAACCAACCTTCAAAATATCAACTCTCTCTCCAAACAAAACTGTGACACCCCGCATTTTCAGGTTAATACTTTTACTGAACTCTAGTTAACTTACATGATATACTCTAGTTAACTTACGTGTCGTACATGGTTAGATACTTAACTAGGGTTAGTTAAGTAGGCCTAACATATGTTAGATGATATTAACATATGCGTTAAATAGGAAAATCATTGTTGAACACACACACGAGTCCTGTATCCCGAACGTTGGTGAATTATATGGCATGTATAATAATAATATGTGCAATTAAACCATGATGGATGTGAAGTGTATGCTTATGTGAATTAGGTGAATTATGTGAATTATCACTTGACTGAAGGTTAATACGTAAACAATGCAAATTACGTACACTTGATGATAAATATCTCATGTAATAATAAAAACAATAGTTTTTATGCAATTTAGAGTGATTAATATTATCGGGCCCGGTATTGGACTAGAACATGATTAACGGGTCAAGTTAAGGGACTAGAAGGGCCCTAATACCCAATTACTTGGGCAACAAGCCAACCTATCTTATAATTATAGATAAAAAAAAACCCCTAACCCTCCTTCTTATTTGCGCCGTGAATATCCCCTTCCCCATACCCTCTCAATTTTCAAACAATCAATCAATCTTTCACTTAATCAAGCTAGTTCGGGTTTAATCTCAGGGCTCTAGGGAGTTTTAGCATTGCAAGGTATGCCTTTATACATTCTTTGATGAATTATGATACTTGAAAAACTTTAAAAACTCTAAATACAACCTATATATAATCGCAAATATATATATATAGGAGTTCTTGAATGTTCTTGATGATTTAATGATGATGATTGTTGTTAGTTGCCATGATTAGGGTTTTTGCATGATAATATATGTTTTTGATCATGAGAGTATGGATTATTCATGTGTTAGAGATTTTTGAGCATGATTAGGATTTGTGAATAACTTGGGCTGCAAGTTTTAAATTCTGGCAGATTCGTTTGGACGTTTTGTAGGGGCTGTAATGGGTTGGTAAATTGATAGTTTTGATGATTTATTACCATGATTGTGTTGTACATAGTCTTAGCTTTTCATAATGGGCAAAACCATCAGATTTGGACGTCGGTTGAGTCGTTTTTGGAATTTTAATTGATTAGGGGTCATATCAGATTTTCGGAACTGAAAATTGGGTCAACTTTAAATGGTCATAACTGGAGATTTACAAAGAATTAAGTTATTAAATTTTTACAGTAGGTCTACATTGGAAACGCTCGGCTTTTCCAAGTGGATTCATCCCGTTTGGATGAATACACAATTTTTGGGAATTTTTCTACTAAACTGACCTGTTGCGGAAATTTTCTGGACATAGCTGTGTTGTACGAATTTTTATAATTTTTGTGTTTGGTTTTAAGACAAAATAAAAATAGGGTTTTGCAACTGAATCCCCATGAACACTCAGTAAAAAGTTGGGATTTTAATTCATTCGTTAAGAGGGTTAAACGACTCGTTTTTCACAATGCACAATCTGTCCTAAAAACGCAGATTGTGTACGAGGTGTTTATGTGACTATTTGAAGTTGTATGTGGTATGCAATTGACATGTACTTGTGTGGAAACTTGCATGAGGTATATTTGATGTGTTAAACTCATAATAATCACCATGATCACCAACGGGATACGTAGGACATACTTGTGCACGTAGAGTCACTAGGTGTCACTACACGGTTTTGAACTTTTGAAAGTTTCGAATAAACGAATTATATGGTGTATTGGTTATGCACATGTACTAACATAGTGACACATATAATAGGGAGTCGGTAGCGAGTCTCTATTACGTTGGAGTTTGGATATTTTTGCTTGCAACCTAAGGTGAGTTTCACTACTCTTTTCTCAAAAGCATGTGTCTCGGGTTGAGACAACTTACTTAACATTTCTAGTCCGGTTTGGGACTACTTTTACACATCCCGGGTTTTGGGGTGCATGGTTCACGGGGTGAATCTACTTTTACTAATTCATGCTATATGTCCTTGATGAACTAAACCAACCCTATCATTTAAGTCCTTCAAAATACCGAATCAATTGCCGGTTGGGCAAGCGGGTTACTAGTTGATAGCGCTATTAGGTCTAACAAACCTCACATCATGCTGGGAGCATGGGTGTGAACTAATAACTTAAAACATATGTCATTGTTGATGGGCAATGACGCAAGGCACTATAATCCCTGTTGTGGGAACTCGTTCATTAGTAGTTCGGTATTCGCCGGTATTAGTTATCATGAGTGGGTTAGCTACCCCTGGCATGTGAATTAGCTGTTTACTTGTGGTCTGGGAGACCGACGTTTTTACTTGTTGTTATGTGGTCTGGGAGACCGGTGCTTGTACTTGGTTACATGGTTTGGGAAACCTACACTTACTCACCTATTTTACTTAGTGAACTCACCAACATTGTTTGTTGACCCACCATTTACGTGCTTTTGCAGGTAGTTAGCTTCCGGTGTCACGATTAGGAAGCACTGCACGTTTCATTGCATTGGGTCTTGGGCATACACCTAATTTACATATCATGCTTTTACCTTTATTTTTTATATGACATTAATCTTGGGCGCGTTGTTTTGCGCATGGTTTCTAAAAGGTTTAATTTGGTTTACGCTTCCGCAGCTTAACTAAACTTGGTTTTTGAAAACGAACTAAATGGTTTGGGCATTTAGAGTTCGTTCATATGACTTATGGCTATGGGATCCTGGTATGTCATGCGCCTCGCGGTAAAACCCCGCAGTGGAAATTTGAGGGTGTGACAGATTGGTATCAGAGCCATTGGTTATAGTGAACTAGGAATTGCATTGCATTCTAGTCTATAATCATCATAGCATAAGTAATACGTTAGTACACTTACCCCATTAGTGCACATTTAAGACTTATTTATGGATATGTATTACAGGAAATGTCGTTTTCTGTCAATCAAAATTCTGAACGCATTAACGAGACCGAACCTGTAGCAAGCCGTCCACCTTTGGGCTCGGAAAATGGTTCATGGACACGGTATCCCAGTATGATACGTACGTGGGTAACCAGTAGTAGAGTGCCTGAGAGGGTACCACCCGTTTTAGACTCATGGGAGAGGTCCATTGCAGGAATTGTGAGGCATTTTCTTACCCAGTTCGACACCGTGAACTCGTATATTCAACGTTTCAAATGGTGGCAAAAGACATCTGACTATCGCTTTCGGCATATAGAAAGGAGGATCAGTCAGTTATTGGCCGACTTGGCCGTGGCTAAGCAGGAGGTGGCTAACACAAAGCAAGAGCTGATCACTACTAGGCAAGAGCTAATCATTGTTCGTAATAAACTCATGGAAGTTATAGCCCAGCGGAAGGAAGAGGAGAGAGAGCGACGTGTGAAAGAACTTGAGGCGGCGCTTGAGGCAGCATGTGTAGAAAATGTTGAGACAGACGAAGAAGCCGACCCGAGTGGCCCAATCACGTTCAGGGTTGAGATCGAGAACAAAGATGAGGAGTCCGATATGTCTACGGATCAAGAGGACGATTGATTCTATATTATTTATTTATTTTGTTCCTAGTATATTATGACTTTTATTCTACCTCGTGAGACTTGATGATCTTTTAGTTTGTGTTAGAACGTTGGTATTTTATTACTACTATCGATTGAACTTTTTATTTTATTATTATACGTATATGACATACTAGTACACTAGAGTGTGCGAACGATTGCATTCTCATGGGTATGGTATAAGTGTAAAGCTACTATGGCGAGAAGAGGCCACGGACGATGAAACATCAACCTAACGCAAGCTGAGCTGACTGCACTTGTCAACAACAGGGTGGTTGAGGCCCTCACGTCTTTTTGAAGCTAGTAAAGATTTAAGTTGCTAAATCATTCTTTCGCATTTGAACTTCCTTATTCCTTGAACGCGCATGCCACAACAACAACCTGCCATCGTATTTTCAAGGTTTTTATTGGTTGTAAAACTCGATAACTCCAACGGAACTGAAGGAGACCGTCTGATTGCTTCGATAGTATAAGTCTTTGCTCTGTGCACTTGCCCCCAGGCAGGATGAGGTAATGTATGCCACATGCACACTCGATGAGTTACAGATACTTGGGTGGATAATGTAACCCCCATGACGAAATTTAGAAACTTGTTATCTAAAGACGGATGGGTCTGAAATCGACGCCTACACTACCAAGCTACAGGAGTTAGCTACTACATACTCAAACATATTTAACCTACATTGCAAACGGATCGAAATTCATACCAAAGGGGTTGGCCCCACAGGTTCGTAGCATGGCTACTACGGCTCACCTATCCAGAATATAGCAAACCTTTCCCCTGGCTCACAAACTCACCGACGAGGCTGTTGAGCATGGTACTTTTCCAAAGCAGGGTGCTTCATCTTCTACTTTTGGTGATAACAAGAGAACGTGAGATAGTATGAGGTATAAGTCATTCAACAACAATAACCACAACAGTAACAACAACAATGGGGCTCGTGGAGGAGCATTTGTGATGGGCTCTGGGGAGGCTAAGACTGATAACAACGGCGTGACGGATACGTGTTCCTTAAACGACACTCTCGTTTCTATTTTATATGATACTGGTGCGGATTATAGCTTTGTGTCATCAAAACTTAGCAAACAAGTAGGGATAGTTCCTACACTTCTTGAGACCCCGTACTCTCTAGAGTTAGTTAATGGGAAGCCTGTTGAGGTAACCCACATCCATCGTGACTGTCAGCTCGAACTAGATGGGCAATTGTTTGCCATCGACCTCTTACCTATCACCCTAGGAAGCTTTGATCTCGTGGTTGGCACGGACTGGTTGTTCAAGCAACACGCTGAAATCCTCTGTTAGGAGAAAAATTGTTCGTATCCCTCTCCCTAGTGGAGAACTCTTATCTGTCCAGGGTGATCGTGGTGGTAACATAGTGGGCATCATCTCTTACTTGAAGGCCCAGAAGTGCATTCGGAAGGGCTACCCAGTCATATTGGCTAACATTTCTAATACTCGAGCTGAAGTCGAAACAAAAATTGAGGACATCCCTGTGGTCCGAGATTTCCCAGATGTCTTCCCAGAGGAACTGCCTGGACTTCCACCTGTTCGTCAAGTGGAGTTTCAAATTGACCTTGCACCAGGAGCCGCCCCAGTTGCGCGTGCACCATACCGCCTTCCACCAGGCGAACTTCAAGAACTATCCACCCAACTCCAAGAGTTATTGGACAGGGGTTTTATTAGACCTAGTTCTTCACCTTGGGGAGCTCCAGTCTTATTTGTTAAGAAGAAGGATGGGAGTTTCCGTATGTGTATCGATTACCGGGGATGGAATAAGGTGACAATTAAAAACCGCTACCCTTTACCTTGTATTGATGATTTATTCGACCAGCTCCAGGGGTCGAGTTTCTATTCCAAGATTGACTTGAGGTCGGGGTATCACCAACTGAGAGTCCGAGAGGAGGATGTTCCAAAGACAGCCTTTCGAACTCGTTATGGGCACTATGAATTTTTGGAAATGCCTTTCGGGCTGACCAATGCACCAGCTGTGTTCATGGACCTTATGAACCGTGTGTGCAAACCCTATTTGGACAAATTTGTCATAGTGTTCATAGACGACATTCTAATCTATTCCAGAGTAGGGAAGAGCACGAGCAACACCTGCGACTGATCTTAGAACTTCTGAAAATGAGCAGTTATATGCAAAGTTCTCTAAGTGCGACTCTGGATTCGTGAGGTCCAATTTTTGGGTCATGTGGTGAACGAGGCAGGAATACAGGTCGATCCCGCTAAGATTGACGCGATTAAAAGAAGGGAGGCTACTAAGACTCCTACGGAGGTGCGACAATTCCTTGGCCTTGCAGGTTATTATCACAGATTCATTCAGGGATTCTCAAAAATCGCTCAACCCCTCACTGCTTTGACACAGAAGGGGGTTACCTACAAGTGGGGAGATGCCCAAGAATCTGCTTTTCAGTTACTAAAGACTAAACTTTGCAGTGCTCCAATATTATCACTGCCTGAGGGTACGGAGGACTTTGTGGTGTACTGTGATGCATCTATCCAAGATCTAGGGTGCGTTTTGATGCAACGCGAAAAGGTGATCGCATATGCTTCACGACAACTAAAAGTTCATGATAAGAATTACCCCACCCACGACCTAGAACTGGGAGCGGTGGTCTTTGCTCTCAAAATTTGGAGGCACTACCTCTACGGGACAAAGTGCACGATTTTCACAGATCATAAGAGTCTTCAGCACATTCGATCAGAAGGTGCTAAACATACGACAACGTCGATGGGTCGAACTCTTGAATGATTATGACGGTGCCATCAAGTACCATCCAGGGAAAGCTAACGTGGTAGCAGATGCCCTGAGCCGTAAGGAAACAAAACCCAAACGTGTGCGAGCCTTACAACTTACCATACACTCTAACCTGCCTGACAAAATACGTGAAGCCCAGGGCGAGGCCTTGAAAAAGGAAAACATCGGGCTGGAAACACTACACGGTGCTGACAAACACTTAGGACTGAAGTCGAATGGGCTTCAGTACTTCATGGATCGAGTCTAGATCCCACGTTCTGGGGATCTTAGACAACTAGTGCTCGATGAGGCTCACACATCTCGTTATTCGGTACACCCCGGTTCGGATAAAATGTACCAGGACCTCAAAACTCTTTACTGGTGGCCAAACACGAAAGCAGAGATAGCTACTTATGTTAGTAAGTGCTTGACCTGTGCTAAGGTTAAGATTGAATATCAAAAACCTTCGGGCTTACTCCAGCAACCAGAAATCCCTATGTGGAAATGGGATGGAATTTCTATGGACTTTATAACCAAACTTCCTAAAACGTCCAGCGGGCACGATATGATTTGGGTCATTATTGACAGTTTGACCAAATTAGCGCATTTCTTGGCAATTAGAGAGACGGACAAGTTGGAACGTCTAGCCGCTTTTGTATTATGAAAATTGTCTCTAGGCATGGGGTGCCTACTTCTATCATATCGGATCGCAACGCGCGATTTACTTCCCATTTTTGGGAAACTCTCCAAGATGCTTTGGGGACTCGTTTAGACATGAGCACAGCTTATCACCCTTAGACGGATGGACAGAGTGAACGTACCATCCAAACACCAGAAGATCTACTGCGAGCGTGCGTGGTGGACTTTGGAAACAGTTGGGACAAGCACTTGCCTTTAATTGAATTCTCTTATAACAATAGTTATCACACTTCGATTCAGTGTGCGCCTTTTGAGGCACTTTTTGAACGGAAGTGCAAATCTCCCATATGCTGGACTGAGGTTGGGGATAGCCAACTGACAGGTCCCGAACTCGTGCACGAAACTTCTGAGAAGATAGTGCAAATCAGAAATCGGATGGCTGCTGCTCGTGATCGACAGAAAAGATACGCTGATAAGCGTAGGAAACCTTTGGAGTTCCAATTTGGGGACAAGGTGCTGTTGAAGGTGTCACCTTGGAAGGGGGTGATACGCTTTTTAAAACGGGGAAAGCTGACCCATGATACATTGGACCATTCGAGATTGTCGAAAGGATTGGTCTGGTAACTTACAAGTTAAACTCGCCTAATAAACTCGGTGGGGTACACGATGTATCCCACATATCATACCTAATCTATAGAAATTCCTGTTGGATGCAACACTGATGGTGCCACTGGAGGAGATCCAGGTGGACGATCGGCTACGGTTCATGGAAGAACCAGTGGAGATTCTTGAGCGGGGCGTCAAGAAACTCAAACAAAACACTATACCTATTATTAACGTACAACGGAATTCCCGTCTAGGACCAGAATACACGTGGGAACGCATGGATCAAATGCGGCTTAAATACCCACACCTCTTTTCTGAACCTGAACCTGAACATAGATCGAACGCTAAACAAAAAGCAGCTCTTTCAAAGTGAATTTCGGGGCGAAATTCCTTTCAACTTGGGGATGATGTGACATCCGGGAACCAAGCACACATTTTCATAGCTGGCTTTATTGTTTACTTGCTGAATTTCGGGACGAAATTCTTTTCAACTTGGGGATGATGTGACACCCCGCATTTTCAGGTTAATACTTTTACTGAACTCTAGTTAACTTACATGATATACTCTAGTTAACTTACGTGTCGTACATGGTTAGATACTTAACTAGGGTTAGTTAAGTAGGCCTAACATATGTTAGATGATATTAACATATGCGTTAAATAGGAAAATCATTGTTGAACACACACATGAGTCCTGTATCCCGAACGTTGGTGAATTATATGGCATGTATAATAATAATATGTGCAATTAAACCATGATGGATGTGAAGTGTATGCTTATGTGAATTAGGTGAATTATGTGAATTATCACTTGACTGAAGGTTAATACGTAAACAATGCAAATTACGTACACTTGATGATAAATATCTCATGTAATAATAAAAACAATAGTTTTTATGCAATTTAGAGTGATTAATATTATCGGGCCCGGTATTGGACTAGAACATGATTAACGGGTCAAGTTAAGGGACTAGAAGGGCCCTAATAGCCAATTACTTGGGCAACAAGCCAACCTATCTTATAATTATAGATAAAAAAAAAACCCCTGACCCTTCTTCTTATTTGCGCCGTGAATATCCCCTTCCCCATACCCTATCAATTTTCAAACAATCAATCAATCTTTCACTTAATCAAGCTAGTTCGGGTTTAATCTCAAGGCTCTAGGGAGTTTTAGCATTGCAAGGTATGCCTTTATACATTCTTTGATGAATTATGATACTTGAAAAACTTTAAAAACTCTAAATACAACCTATATATAATCGCATATATATATATAGGAGTTCTTGAATGTTCTTGATGATTTAATGATGATGATTGTTGTTAGTTGCCATGATTAGGGTTTTTGCATGATAATATATGTGTTTGATCATGAGAGTATGGATTATTCATGTGTTAGAGATTTTTGAGCATGATTAGGATTTGTGAATAACTTGGGCTGCAAGTTTTAAATTCTGGCAGATTCGTTTGGACGTTTTGTAGGGGCTGTAATGGGTTGGTAAATTGATAGTTTTGATGATTTATTTGCATGATTGTGTTGTACATAGTCTTAGCTTTTCATAATGGGCAAAACCATCAGATTTGGACGTCGGTTGAGTCGTTTTTGGAATTTTAATTGATTAGGGGTCATATCAGATTTTCGGAACTGAAAATTGGGTCAACTTTAAATGGTCATAACTGGAGATTTACAAAGAATTAAGTTATGAAATTTTTACAGTAGGTCAACATTGGAAACGCTCGGCTTTTCCAAGTGGATTCATCCCGTTTGGATGAATACACAATTTTTGGGAATTTTTCTACTAAACTGACCTGTTGCAGAAATTTTCTGGACATAGCTGTGTTGTATGAATTTTTATAATTTTTGTGTTTGGTTTTAAGACAAAATAAAAATAGGGTTTTGCAACTGAATCCCCATGAACACTCAGTAAAAAGTTGGGATTTTAATTCATTCGTTAAGAGGGTTAAACGACTCGTTTTTCACAATGCACAATCTGTCCTAATAACGCAGATTGTGTACGAGGTCTTTATGTGACTATTTGAAGTTGTATGTGGTATGCAATTGACATGTACTTGTGTGGAAACTTTCATGAGGTATATTTGATGTGTTAAACTCATAATAATCATCATGATCACCAACGGGATACGTAGGACATACTTGTGCACGTAGAGTCACTAGGTGTCACTACACGGTTTTGAACTTTTGAAAGTTTCGAATAAACGAATTATATGGTGTATTGGTTATGCACATGTACTCACATAGTGACACATATAATAGGGAGTCGGTAGCGAGTCTCTATTACGTTGGAGTTTGGATATTTTTGCTTGCAACCTAAGGTGAGTTTCACTACTCTTTTCTCAAAAGCATGTGTCTCGGGTTGAGACAACTTACTTAACGTTTGTAGTCCGGTTTGGGACTACTTTTACACATCCCGGGTTTTGGGGTGCATGGTTCACGGGGTGAATCTACTTTTACTAATTCATGCTATATGTCCTTGATGAACTAAACCAACCCTATCATTTAAGTCCTTCAAAATACCGAATCAATTGCCGTTTGGGCAAGCGGGTTACTAGTTGATAGCGCTATTAGGTCTAACAAACCTCACATCATGCTGGGAGCATGGGTGTGAACTAATAACTTAAAACATATGTCATTGTTGATGGGCAATGACGCAAGGCACTATACTCCCTGTTGTGGGAACTCGTTCATTAGTAGTTCGGTATTCGCCAGTATTAGTTATCATGAGTGGGTTAGCTACCCCTGGCATGTGAATTAGCTGTTTACTTGTGGTCTGGGAGACCGACGTTTTTACTTGTTGTTATGTGGTCTGGGAGACCGGTGCTTGTACTTGGTTACATGGTTTGGGAAACCTACACTTACTCACCTATTTTACATAGTGAACTCACCAACATTGTTTGTTGACCCACCATTTACGTGCTTTTGCAGGTAGTTAGCTTCCGGTGTCACGATTAGGAAGCACTGCACGTTTCATTGCATTGGGTCTTGGGCATACACCTAATTTACATATCATGCTTTTACCTTTATTTTTTATATGACATTAATCTTGGGCGCGTTGTTTTGCGCATGGTTTCTAAAAGGTTTAATTTGGTTTACGCTTCCGCAGCTTAACTAAACTTGGTTTTTGAAAACGAACTAAATGGTTTGGGCATTTAGAGTTCGTTCATATGACTTATGGCTATGGGATCCTGGTATGTCATGCGCCTCGCGGTAAAACCCCGTAGTGGAAATTTGAGGGTGTGACAAAAACCTTGTAAGAGGTCTGCTACCAAAAGAATTTAAGTGTGATGAGCATTGTGTTTCCTGTTTAAAAGGCAAACAACGTAAAAGCTCTTACAAATCCATTGATGAGTCCAAAACAAGTCAATGCCTTCAAATGTTGCATATGGACTTGTTTGGCCCTGTAAAAATCATGAGCCTTAGCAAAAAGAGATTTTGTCTTGTTATTGTTGATGATTTTTCTAGGTTTACATGGACTTACTTTTTACACTCTAAGGATGAGACTGCAGGTATTTTGAAGGACTTTGTCACCAAAGTTGAAAAACAATATAACTTGCTAGTAAAAGTCTTTAGAAGTGACAATGGAACAGAGTTCAAGAATAAGGAGTTGGATGACTTTTGTGTGTCAAAAGGAATTGTAAGGCAGTACAGCTTTCCAAGAATACCATAACAAAATGGGGGTGGTTGAAAGGAAAAATAGAACACTCATTGAGGTTGCAAGAACAATGCTGGCAGATTCTAGTTTACCTCTGTCCTTTTGGGCAGAAGCTGTAAACACTGCTTGTTATGTTCAAAACAGAGTTTTAATCAACCCTAGGCATCAAAAGACTGCTTATGAAGTTCTATTCAAAATCAAACCATTAATATCATTTTTCAAAATCTTTGGCTGCCCATGTTTCATTTTAAATCTAAAAGATTCCATTTCTAAATTTGCAGCCAAAGTAGATTGTGGATATTTTCTGGGATATTCTTCTACTACCAAGGCCTATAAAGTGTTTAACACAAGGACTAGGACAGTAAAGGAAACTCTGAATGTGAAGTTCAATGAGCTTTCATCATTTAAAATCCCAGCAATTCCTGCAGAACTGTTTGACTTAGATAAATTCAAATTTGAAGATATCACTGTGAAAACTGAAAATGCAGGTACTCTACAGTCTTCACAACAGGATTACAGATATGACATTGTGATGCCACAGTGTTTCTACAAAATCTATCCTGATTCAGGGCAAGCAGATGTTCAAAACTCTGCCACAGCTGAGTCAACCACTTTGGCCAGTCTTACCCTCAAACCACTGCCTCATCAAGCTCAACCACTGATCCACTCTTTCCTGACAAAAGTCCACTCTCAGTTGACAAAAGTCCATCCACTTCTACCGCACTTGGGCCTATTCCCCCACTTCCATTTCAAACCTCTGTTGGCACTACAGAAGTACAAACAGATGCTTCAACAGCTGATACCTCAAATCTCTGTCCTTCACCTCAAAATGCCATAGTTCCATACAAGGGAGATCTAATCTTCCTAAGAGCTCATCCACCAGATCAATTTATTGGAAACATCAGTGAAGGGGTGCTCACAAGAAGTTAATCCTCAAACATTTGTCTTTTTGTTGGTTTTCTATCTCTCACACAACCTGTCAAGTACCAAGAGGCACTGAAAGACAACAGTTGGGTAGAAGCTATGCAAGAAGAGCTCCTTCAGTTCAAAAGACAACAAGTATGGGAACTTGTACCATTGCCAAAGGATGTATGTCCAATTGGCACAAAATGGGTCTTTAAGAACAAAACAGATGAAAGGGGTATTGTTGTCAAGAATAAAGCCAGGCTTGTAGTTCAAGGCTTCAGACAAGAAGAAGGAATAGATTATGATGAAACCTTTGCTCCTGTAGCTAGGTTGGAAGCCATCAGACTTTTTCTAGCCTTTGCTGTCAACCACAATATCAAGGTGTATCAGATGGACATCAAATGTGCTTTTCTTTATGGCAAAATTCAGGAGGAAGTCTATGTATGTCAGCCACCTGGTTTTGAAGACACATTCCATCCTGATCATGTCTAAAAGCTTAACAAAGCTTTGTATGGACTGAAACAAGCACCAAGGGCCTGGTATGAAACTCTTTCTACTTTTCTCTTATCCATTGGCTTTACAAGAGGTAAAATTGATAAAACCTTGTTTCTAAAATGGAAAGGAAAAGATTTAATGATTGTTCAAATATATGTGGATGACATCATTTTTGGGTCCACATGTAACAAAATGTGTGAAGAGTTTAGAGAACTCATGACAACAGAGTTTGAGATGAGTGCCATGGGTGAACTACAATGCTTCCTTGGTCTCCAAGTGAAGCAACTGCAAAATGGAACTTTTATTAATCAAAATAAGTATGTTAAAAACTTACTTACAAAATTTGACATGAATGACTGTAAACCATGTAGCACACCCATGAGTACTACAAAGTTAGTCACTGTTGATGACAAAGATGAACTGGTTGACCAAACACATTATAGATGCATGATTGGGTCTTTATTGTACTTAACTGCATCTAGGGCAGACATCATGTTTGCCACCTGTGTTTGTGCAAGATACCAGGCATCACCTAGAAAGTCAAACCTTATTGCTGTGAAAAGGATATTCAGATACCTAAAAGGTGCTCCCACACTTGGTATCTAGTACCCTGCTAATGGGAACATTGAGCTTTCAGGTTATTCAGATAGTGATTTTGCTGGTTGTCAAACCACAAGGAAGTCTACATCAGGAGGGTGCCAATTCCTAGGCAATGCCTTGGTTTCTTGGCAAAGCAAAAAGCAAGCAACTGTTTCAACATCCACTGCAGAGGCTGAATACATTGCTGCTGCAAGCTGTACAACCCAACTTATGTGGCTTCAAAACTAGCTACTGGATTTTGGTATAACTGCTCTGAGGACTCCACTCATGCTGTATAGTCAAGCAGCTGAAAATATCATAAAAAATCCAGTCTGCCATTCCACAACAAAACACATTGACATCAGACATCATTTTGTTAGAGACAGCTATGAAAAAGGTTTGATTTCTCTACATCATGTTCCAACAGAGGATCAGTTGGCAGATGTGTTGACAAATGCTTTAGACACATCTACATTTGCAGATCTGATTTCTTGGATTGGTACGCTAAACATGGAATAAAATAAAATGTTTTCATGAATAAAAGCATTAAAATGTTGTTAGAAAATCAAAAATTCATCCTTAAAAATAGTTTTGGTTGAAAAATCTGCTCAAACATCTGATCAGATAACACAACCACTGTTTCCTTAATTAAACCACTGCTGGTTGAAAAATCTGTTTCAAACATCTGATCAGATAAAACAACTGTTTTCACAAACATCTGTTGACTAAAGCCAAACAGCTATTATAAACAACTGTCATCCACCATAACAGTCCTTCCATCAGATGTTTGCCACGTATGCTCTCAAAAGCAGTGTTTTGGCCACATCAGCGGTTTCCACCTGAGATTATAAAAACCCCTGTTTTCCACAGCAGTTGTTCCACCGTCTCATCGAATTCAAAATTCTAAAACCGCCTTCTTCAACCTAAAACCTCCATTAAAAAGCCTTCGACTTTCTCTGTGTAATCCATAAAATGGATCTTCAATTGAAAGCTCCTCACAATTATCTTCCATATCTGGCCAAAACAAATGAAAAGCAACATTTCCATACCATTATCGATACCTTGAATACATCAAAGTATAAAACTGCCCTGACTTCAAGTTCACTCATATATGAAGTTTTGTTTGTTGACACACTTCATGCTTTGTGGTTGAAAGCTGAAGTTTTGTTTGCTGAAAAAAAGCCAACGTCCATTGTTTCCCAAATTGGCGACACTAAAGTTGCTATCACCCTTGAAACCATATCTAGTACCTTCTCACTAAATGATCAGGCAAGTAAAGAAGTATTTGACAAAGCTGAATTCCACCCAGAGTTCATTGAGAGAGGCTATGAGGGATAATTAACTGGGGCAACCATTTACAAAAAGTTTTCCCCCCTAACATGAAATTTTTCTTCCATACTCTGCTTGTATGCCTCTCTCCCAAAACTACATCTTTTAATGAAATTCCTTTAAAAGTCCAGTACTTGGGATATGCAATTTTAACAAACACTAATTATAACTTATCCCAAGCACTGTTTTTAGATTTGGTGAATAATGTGAAGGGGGTTCAGGCTGGGTCAAACAATGCTTTCTTGATGTATCCAAGACTTTTAAGTGTGATCCTACAAAAGGTTTTACCTGAAAAGGATTACAAACAAGGGCAAGGCATTCAAATGAATAGCCTGTCCCAAGAAACTTTTACAAGGATGTTAGGTCCTAATCAAGAAAAACTTGCTAAAACAAAAGTTTCAAAAACACAAGCAAAGAGAGTTAAGACAACAACTGTTGTGCAAACCTCTGTTGCTGAGCCCACTGCTCCTGGTGATCATGGCACTACATCCAGTGCTGTGAAACCCACAATAGCCACCACTAAAAAGAACACTCCATCCATTAAACACCCTAAGAAACAATCTAAAAAGGTGACTCTGGAAGATGAGATACCAGAGAATATTCCTGTTGCAACAAACAAGCAACAAACAACCACTGTTGATACTTTCTCTCAACAGGTGGTAAAGTCTCAACCTAGCTAAACTCCTCATGTATCCTCTCAAAAGGATCATGTTGTAAGCCAAGGGGAAACACATCATGGAGCAGATGATTCACTAGCACATCTGTTTACAAGTCCTTCTCCCAGAGCTAATATTCTTGTCACTCCACAACCCTCACCATCAATTCCTCCAACTATGCAACCATTGTTTGAGGCCATTGACAAAACTCTGGACCCACAACCAGTTCCTCTCAAACACTTATCACTGAGAGTGCACCTCAACAAGTGACTGGTCCAGAGAAAAGTCAATTGGTCATCCCACAAACAGAGGAGGCCACACCCTTTGAGTTACATGTAACTCAAAGTGGTAGTTCAAGTGAAGCAGCCACTTCTGTTGTAGAGACCATTGTCTCACTTTAGGACAGTGGTTACATCAATCAGACATCCTTAAAGGCAACAACTGCTGAGGCAACAAGATTGACCTCAGAAAAAGTTGGAAGTCCCCAGTACCAAGAACAAGGGGCATCTGGTTTCTTTTCTATGGATACTCCTCCTAGGACTGAACCAGTTACAACTACCACCTTTGGTGGGAATTCAGATGATCCCATTAACTTTGGTGATGGGTTAAGATACCAAGAATTGACGGAAAGAGTGGATGCCATTGAATCATCTGTGTCAGAAATCAAAGGTGATATCAAGACCATCATGAATACTTTGGTGACACTCACCCAAAGTCAACCATCAAAAGAAGAGATTGCTAGTGAGTTATGGAAATCTGTCAGCCCTATTATCATAGCTCATAGAAAACTAGCTGATCAGACACAAGAGACCTACATGACAATGATCAGGAACATGGTGGATGCTAGATTCAATGATACAAAAGCAGACATCAAAGCCATTAAAGATCATTTGATGATGATGAATTCACGGCAGCTGATGCCAAAAGGGGGAGAGTGGTAGAGACAAACGGAAGAAGTTGAAACCTTTTGGGGCTCCACCTTCTTCTCAAGAAGAAAAGTCTGCTCCAGAGCCTACACCAGAGTCTGACCAAACCACTGCTGAAGCAACCAAGACTAAAGAGGTTGATGAATCAGCCAATGAAAGGGTTGAAAAGGCTGCTGAGGCTAAAAGGATCAGGGCTGAAACTCTACAAACAAAGGCAGAGATTCTTTCCAAGAAGAAAGAGGAACAACAACAAGAAAATGATAATATTGGTACCACCAAAAGGAAAAAGAGGCATGCTTCTGATGTCAGACAGCCTCCATCAAGATCAAAAACTTCTGTTGCTGCTACCACCAAAACAACTGCCAAACCATCTACCACAACGTTCACTACCACAACAACAACTTTAGCCTTGACCTTACCAACCATTCCATCACCACCTCAAACATCTGCTGGTGCTACACAAGTGCCAACAGATGTTAACATTCCACATTCACCACCATCTCCTACCATTCTATATAAAAGGAAAAGAAAATCCACATTTGTCATACAAGAAGAAAACATAGTCACCACACCACCACCAACTCAACCTATCCCTGCCATTCCAATCCAATCCTTATCACCACACACTTCCAAATTTACCACCACCAACATCTGATCTACCATTAGCAGCTCAGTATCCCCTTGAGCTTGACATGATCAAGGGGGAAATTCAATCCTTCTATAATACTGAGGATGCTACAAAACTTTCCTTCCCATTTCTGTCAAGCCTGAGCTTACCAAAGCCCAAAAACCTTGATGAGTACTTGAAACCAAAGGTTCAACAGACAGACTTGATAATAAAAGAGAACTGCAAAGGGAAGGATGACAGGACTGCTCAGGGCATCCATTCAACAAAGGTTGGCAAATTGAGAAGGATTGAAGATTTTGCCAAGGACCTGAGCAAGTCCATGTCTGCCAAGTGCATCAGTGGTGAGATGGTGAAGATTGTTAGAGAGTCTCTTCTTGATTAGATAATGGCCACCAAGCCTTACAAAGCCCAAAGGAAACATTTCACAGGCTGGACCATGCAAGCCCTTAAAGAAGAACTACAAAGAATTGAAGAGCTGAAGAAACGAAATCAAAAGGCTGATGTACCAGATTTCAGGAAGGGCAAAGACCCTGTCAGACTTTTGAGGTTCAGAAGAATGAGGGTTGAACTGGTTGATGCTGGATATGGTGAGATGAAGAACGTAGCCAGATGGTCTGAATTAAGGATGGTGGAATATTATAAATAGCTTGAAGAAAAGAGAAAGACTGATCCAACACTTCCACCAAAACCAACTTACCCTGATGATGAACACACTAAATCCATTCAGACCCTTTCATTTGAAGCATTACTTCCTTCAACAGACATCAATATTCCTGCCAGAAGACAAATCATGAGGCAAAAAGAGATGTGTGAAGAAGACCAAAAGAAGTTTGCTGATACATATGTGAAAGAGGGGATCTTCAACCAGGTCAAATACTTCTCTGATCCCATCAGTGAAGAATTAAGAAGAATCATTGGGAGACCTCCATCACCAAACTCATCTTCAATAATCTTGCAACCTAAAAACCCATCAGACTCAAAAATTCTAAAATGGAAGGTTGACAAATCCACCCATGAATTGACATTGCTCAGGTCTAATGGAAAGATCCAAAAACTCTCCACGGATGATGCATACACTCTGATTGCACATGACCTCATGGATCTTATGAGTTTGGAACTTGAAAGGGAAGCTGATGATCTCTATTCTTTTGACTTTGAACTTTAATTGAAGGGTCAGATTAGAGAGAGTCCGATGAGGAATAAAGATCAAGAATAAAGACTAGTTTTGGCATCATCAGTTCTAGGGGGAGATTGTTGGGTCTGCTGACCTGGAAAAGAACAGATGATTGAAAGCCAAAATATTCTAACTGCTGATCATTAATAAAACAGTGCTCTTCCCAAACGACTGATGACACAAACTGCTGATGACTAAAGTGCTGCTGATCTAAAGTGCTGCTTATTGAAGATAACAACTGATGAACAAAGTACTGACAAGGAATAAAGACAAAGTGCTAACCAAGACCAAAGGTCTGCTGGAGTCAACAGCACTTAGGCTCTAGCAGATGTTGAAGACTATTAGAGGTTTCATTTCAGTTGTTTAGTTATCAGTGGTTTATTCAATGTAACAGTAGTTTAGTGTAGCAAATGTTTTAAGTTGTTAAGGTAGTTAGTTGTCACTGTCTAAGGTGACGTCAGTCCTAGGTCATCAGTTCTTTGGTTTGTCTATAAATAGAACAATGCCTGTACTGTTCTATTCATCACTTCACACATTCTCTGCACAAACAAAGTATTGAGTGATCAGGCTGAGGGAGAGCATTGTAATAACTTGTACTAATCTGTGATGATGAATGAAAAGTACTTGTTTGGAAACAATTGTTCAATTTGTTAAGATTACATAGTTTATTTCCGCTGCACTTACCATTTTTAGTATTCATTCTTCTTTCATACTTATACATCTTAACAAATCAAACTCTCAGATCCTAACAAGAATTGGAATTAAATAATCCTGACTTTGTCGGGTTGGAGGGCAATAATCCCAACTTGAAAATTGGATCTAACTTGTCTTGGTTTTCATTTCACTGGACCAACACTAACTTCGTTTGACCCAGTTAGTTTTCTGCCTATGTGAAATAAAAACCAAGACAAGTTAAGTCTGATAGATTCCAATTTTCAAGTTGAGATTATTGCATTCCAACCCGACAAATTTAGGATTATTTAATTTCAATTCCCCTTTTATATACACATGTGTTGCTACAACAAATATAAGTCTAACGTTGGTTCTGAGTCTCAGGAAGGGTTAAAAGGTTAAAGAGTTTCAATCTGCCTAACGCAGGTCGTGGCGTCCTCCTACGTTGCAAAACGTAGAAGGAGGTTCAAGATATTGTTTTAGAGTAAGAAGGAGGTTCAAGATAATATTGTTTTAGAGTGTTAGAATTCTGGTTTGAGTAAGACTCAAAACGAGGAATGATGTTCTATACTCGAGTTGCGTGTTAGTGAGATGGAGATATTCCCCTCACGTGTAAAGACCAAAAGAATAGAAGATTGAGTGTAGGAAAGAATAATCAAGATGGATCAGATCTATGGAATGTGTAACACCCCGGTTTCAGACCAGAAAATTTTTCGCGCATAGAGTATTATAACAGTACATTTATACATGAAACCAAAAACCAAACCAATATATATATAATTATTATTCGCATATGTACGTTACGAAACCAGACCGATACGTGAGACGAACCCGACTCGCAAAAATGGTGATTAGTCACCATTCAAGACATGTGTCATCTTCTCAAGATGACACATGTCCCCATTCTAAACTTGACAACATGCCACGTATTTTTTTTATACAAATCCTCATCACTCCTTTGTGAAAACCATCCTCCCCTCACTTGTCTATTATTACAACACACACACGCATACTGAAGCACACACATATACATATCTAATGAAATAAAAATAGAGAAAGGGTTAGAGAGAGTGAGTAGCAGAGAATTAAAAAGATAAAAGGAGAGATATCGGAGAGTGAAAGCAGGAGGGTGGAAACCAACCACTAATACGGTGACGGAGCTACGACAGCATCAGCGCCTCCGCCTCCGTCTACCGGTGACATTAGATAATGGTGGTGGCTAGTAAGGATGGAGACACATCAGAATGAAGGCGAGGACTTTTGCTAATCGGTTAGCGGCTATTGTTATCGAAGGGTCATGGGTTTAAAGTGTGGGAATCGAACCTTTGGACTGTTCAAAAGGAGATGGTGATGGCTGGACATATTGGTTCTACAGTATAAGTATTGTATAGCAGTAGAAGATGGGTTTGAAATGTTTTAGAGACCAAGTCAACATAAGGCAAAACATGGTCAAGAGAATTGAACTCGGACAACACGAGGAGAGGTACAAAACCCGATCCCAAAATTATATTGTTACTCAAACTATATTAATGCATAACACGTGTGGGACTATACGAGCTTGATAGACACGACCCGACCCGACTAAATAAATAAAACTATATAAAGTACCTATGTTATGTATATACTGTGTGAACTAATAAGGTAGACCAACATGTATTAGGGAGCTTGGTTGACATGGATAGCTTGGCCATATTGGCGATAACGATATAGGAAATCAACTACATGGATTATATAGACATAAAGTCACGAAGCTTGCCTACTAACACTATCAATAGTAGTCACTACTAGTTGTATTCTTGAAGCTATTATAATCAACATAAATATATCGTTTTCATAATTAGTAATTATAAACAATACTGTTTTCGTATAAAGTATTATTATCATCACTAATATTAATTAATTCTTATAGGTTTGAGTAACATTATTGTTGTGAGCGAAAGATTTTGACTAAAACAGGATTATTTGATCATACAAGTTACAAAACCAGGTGCGGAAACCCTAGCTTTGAACAAACAGATAAAACTCAAATCAAAACACAATCAATATCATTTTCAAAGGTTTTCATAGATTAACTTGTTCATAAACTTGATTACAATGACAATATGGTTAATCTAGATCACTTACAGACACTCTCAAACTAACCAGGAACCTGACCTCTAAACACACACTTTCTAAAACTCTCTATACATTACAAAAACACAACTTCTATATATAATGTCTGCACGTTCGCCCATTAGCTGTGGTCGAATGTGGACTTCTTCCACATTCGCCCAGTCTATGGTACGAACCTGTTTCTTCAGTCAGGATCCATTGCACCTTCGTCCACTTCTCTCTACCTTCGCCCCTTTATACTCACATTCGCCCACTACCAATTCCACATTCTACCCAACAGCATCTAACATATGTTAATATCCAATCACTAGTCGCAAAACGCATCTACAAACTCCCCCTCGACTATTGATTGGATCGTCTTCTGTCTTCATCCATTGCTTTGTTCAACAACATAATTCTGAGCTGTTTCTTCTGCTCTTTGGTCATTTCAGGCTCCAACTTTCTCTTCACCGGTTTCGACACATTTGCCATCTTCACCATTTTGCCAAGTTTGTTATCCAAATTACTCTCAGCATTTATATCATATGCAAAACAAACTCCAACCACTTGAGTATATTTCTTTGCTTGATCAGCGTCATTCGGCTCATGATGAATCGGATTATAGAAGAGCATGATGATGTCTTCGAAAGTACAGTTAGTTAACCACATCGGATCAAATACATGAACATGCTTGTATTTATCCTTCCCGTCTCTCAACACTATCACCGCTTCAGCCTTCCTCCAATCATAATACCAGAAACTAAAGTCAGCACGGAAATGTTGTGGCATGGGCATCAAAGGTATTTTCCTCATCACTTCAGGTGCCTTGTATATCAAAGTAACCCGCTTCAGCTTGGTTTTAGGATCAATATCCCGATGAACTTTCCTTCGGGGATATTGAGGCTTGAATCTATTCCATCTCGTTCTACTTTCCCAAACCAGCTTGTCTGCACACCAACCGACATGTGTATTGTTCACTGAAGCACCCGACATAGGGAATCTGCATAAATCTCTGACCGCCCAGTACGGTAGAGTTAGCAAATCAATGAATCTGTAAAAGTACAAGATCCCTGATTCCCATTTGGCAGCTAGACACTTCAGCCTGCCTAAATATGTCCACCCGAGAGCTCTGCCTTTAAACTTAGCATTATGAAATCTATAGAAATTTCCTTGAGCTTCAGGCTTCGGTCGGTTTTCATCCATTTCTCTCAATTTCTTCAAATAATTCTTCAATTCATCAGATTGATTTGAAGATTCTTGCTTATCAGCACCAAACACTTTTTCCACAAACTCTGCACTTCTTTGCTTAGCCTTCTTCTTTGCCGAAGTGTTTGGTATCTCAGTAAAATCAGGAAATATCACATCTTCATCAGTCTGTCTGAAGTATTGTGGATATTCCTCATGAGTTATATCTTCAATCTCCACTTCATCAAATTCTGGAGTATTCTTGTCATCTGAGTGATTTCCAATATCCTTTTCAGGAATATCTGGAATCGACTCATCTACTATAAACTCCTCAAATGTTTTCCCTACTCTCTGTGCAAGTCCATCAAGAATTTCTTTTGCCACAGATGCAGGTACTTCACCTTCTTCTAAATCAGGATCGTTGTATTCCAATTCGTATCTCATGTCATCTGTTTGGAATATCTCAGCAAAACGTCCTGTGAACTCTATAGTCCATTCTCTTCTTTCCAACATATCTTTGTATACTTGTTTAGCATCATCTGTCAAAGATCTCACCTTTTCATTCCAGAAGATACTCTCATCTGAATCAACGTTCTCACCTTTCTTTTTCTTCGAACTTGATTCTCCAGTATCTTTCTTTTTAGGTGTTCTCTTTTCAAATGTAAACTTTGAAGAATCATCACCTCCATCATTATCATCATCACTACTACTATCATCTTCCTTCTGACTCCCAGACCCATCTGCATCATCATCATCATCATTCTTATCATCCTCATCATCACTTTTCTCTGACTCTTCATCGTCCTCATCATCATCTTTTTCTTTATCCGATTCAAATGGTTCAAAGTCAACTTGCTCTTCTTCACCCTCCTTCAACTTGGGTGCAACATTGTATAAATCATCAATCAAATCACTAAGGCGTTTGTTCTCAGCCTTTAGTTCTTTGTTGTCTTCTTTGATAGCTTTCAGTCTGTTCTTATTCCTCAAACACTTTCCTTCAAGCTTCTTGTTCTTCGCTTCAAGCTTCTTAACTTTCTCGTCAATTTCATCTTGATTCGACTTTGAAGCTACTACAATCTGAAGCATTTTCTCTTCGTTTTGCTTGAACTTGGCAATTTCAGCTTGTTGAGCCACTATCATCTTCATCATATCATCCATTTTCTTGTTCACTTGTTTCATTACATCATCATCAACAGTGACTTTCTTGGATTTGGATCTAGATGGCTCAACTTCAGCTTCCTTTTCTTTTTGAGGCTTTCTAAACATATCAAGCACATTATCCAGTGCAACATTGAATTGATCAACTGGTAATGTCTCTGCCTCTTTAGACTTCTTTTGCTTCTTAATGACCGGTGAAGACAGCTTCGATGACGTACCAGCATCGGGTACTCTTTTACCTCTCAAGAGCTGGGCTAACTCTTTCTCCCTTAACTGCTTAGTACTAGTTTTCTTTGCCATTGACTTGTGCTTTGGCTTTGGCAAGTTAACTACCACAGTTTCTCCAGCTTCCAACTCATCTAAGTCAATACTCAAACCTTCATCTTCAACACCAACAGACTTCTTACTTTTCTCAGCTTCCTCAATCGACTTGTTTAATGATTCAGACTCACCAACCATAGTGGCCTTACGTTTGGTGGCCCTGACATTCTCAGCATCCGAATCCCATTGTTCCTCTTCATCAGTCTCCTCTGAGTCAACAGATTCTTCATCCACCAAACATGTTCCTTTCTTTGCAGTCGATTTCTTCCTCACCACCTGTTGCTTAGAGCTCCCTTGATCAGTCTTTCTCTTACCCTTCCCTTTGGCTCCGGGATTGACCACTTGTCTCTTCCTCTTGGTACTAGCATCAGCATAAACCAATGGATCATCATTATCAGAATCGCTATCAGGATGCCTAGCCTTGTTCTTTCCAGGATCAATGTAATCCTTTTTAGCTAAGGCTCCAAATAATCTCCTGTATGGTGGCCTTTCATTGTCTGGCACACCCTTGTAGCCCTTCATCCTAACCAACGTTCGAATGTTCATATGATCTTGACCAAGTATCTGTGTCGGATCCTTTTTCAAATGAGGATACTTGTGATCAAATATCATCATCAAGAATCTTGGGTATAACATGAAATACTTCTTCTTTAACCCCTTTAACATCTCCAACATGTGGTCCAGTATCATTCCAGATACGTTGAATGGTTTGTTGAGAGTCAACGCAACCATCAACGAACTTAAGCTTCTCCTCATCACATCATAACCTCCACTTACACAGCCAAACACATGAATGATGACGTGTGCAAAGTATTTAAACTGCACGCTCAATTTCCCTTTGTGCATCGAGCCATCAGTAATTGCTCCCTTGTACTTCATTCTAAGGAAACATGCTTTCTGTTCTGTCCAAGATAACTCCCTGGGATCTTCACTTACTTCAAAATTAATCTGAAGTGCTTCCCGAATATCAGACTCTGTAAGGAACATCTCCATTCCCTGTATCTTGCTTTTAATGATTGTCTGATTCTCCCAGAAGTCATACTTTGCGTTCTTGTAGAAATCTTCAATAATGTCTTTGTAAATGATGGTTGGAGTAGCTAAAGCATAGACAACTCTGCTCCTCTTCAAGAATTTAATAATACCAGAAAACTCTACATTCTTTTCAACATCGCCAAGATAAGCACAACAGTTATGTGTTTTCTCAAACGGCCAGCTTATCTGCGTAGAAGATTCAGCCTCTTGAACAGTTTCTTGAACTGGATCAGTAACCACATTCTCAACTGGAGTCTCAATATTTTCAGTCTGATCAGCCATCTGTACATCAAAATCAGAAACAAACGTCAAAATACAAAATCGACAAAATTGAAAATTTTTAAGAATTTTATGTTTCACATTCGCCCGTTTTATAGGATCGAATGTGAATTTTTATGGTTCGAATGTAGAGCATTTTGGTCGAATGTAAATAGATTTTGAATAATAAGTACATTCGCCCATTTTAATGTACATTCGCCCAAAAGATTTCACCTTCGCCCATTCGTAGAACCGAAGGTAAAACCTGTTCATCCCCAAAATTTCAAAAATTTTGCAACTTTGTTATTAACACTTGGTTTTGATCAGAATATGTTCTATATTGGCCGATTAAGACTCGTGAATCATCAATTGGCTTTTAATTTCAATTTACATCTGTTTTAAAGACGAATTAGGTTAAACTGTTTCATTCAATCAATTTATCAATCAAACGTTGTTAAAAACCTAATTCGTTCACACATCTCCCCCTAAAACTGATGTATATTGAAATGTAATCAAAATCAAACAAAAACAAACACTCTAAGTCCATGATTTCTAAAACCCTAGGTCCGGTTAGTAAAACAACGATTCCGGCCTGATTATAGCTCCAATACCTGTGATTTTTATATGAAAAGGATCAGTAATCACACAGGAATCAAATGCACAAGAAAAATATATCCAAGCAACAAGGTGACAGATCGAAGAAAAATTCTGGAAAAATATGAATGAGGTTCGAAAGTGGAAGCAGCTTATATATAAAGGGCCACCTTCGTCCTTTTTTGTGGTCGAATGTGGGATATTCCACATTCGGTCCAAATAAATGACCCGAACGTAGAAGAATTCACCCGAAGGTGGAAATTTGGAATTAAAACCCACATTCGTCCGTTTTAAACAGCCCGAAGGTAGAGATTTTTCCACATTCGACCCAATTAAGGGGCGAATGTGAAATGGAAAAATCTGAAAATTTTGCCAAATCACGAATTCGAATCCTGTTCAACATTTTTCAATCTGTTAAACTTCCAAAAACTCATATTTTCACATTTTGAATGATACAAAGCCCAGATGGTGTAGTCAAATCTCAGAAATTGACCATCAAGCATCCCCGGTTATCAAAAATAAAGCAGAAATGCAAAAATTTTGGATTTTTCTGAAATTTTATCCAAACACACCTAAAATCTTTTTGGATTTTGTATCTTTTTGACAATAAAAGTAAATTGCATCAAAGTAAAATGCATCAAAGTAGATGAAAGCAGTAAACATTTTGTGATGTCCGGTAAGAGGATCATATCAGTTTTCTGAGAAATCTGATCACAGCGTTGATCTATTTGTTTAATATTATCATTAGAAACAGTATGTGACATGGCAATTGCTGATATTGTGGTCCACGTAAGCTCACATGCAGACAATTACGCAATGCTTTAAAATGATACGAGTTAGGTGTATTAGACTAACACGATGTGGTGCCCACACACACGACATACTCCCGTATCAAGTAATTGCACAAAGCTTCGTCGTAACGCGTGATTATGCCAGAGTTATCCATAAAAGTTACAAAGTATATAGCACAGAGGTGTACAGGTCAGCAAACGAATGCATCAGAGTAACATGTGCATATACACTAGGTTGAGGCTGATATTAACCACTGATTTGCATCAGATGATCAATACGATGTAAGAATGATCTTTGATCAATTAAAACAAAAAGTTCCTCAATTCGGTAACTTCCGGTTTTGGCAATTAAGCTCTTTTAGCAAATATTCTGATAAAACTAGGTCCGTAAATCAATACGACAAAAGTTTATCAGAATATCCCGGATAACCTTAACATAACGACCCGAAACCTCAGATTTTGGCAATCCTATCAAACGAAATTACGGTACTAAGACCATATGCCCATGAGGTGTTCAGCCACGAACGCGTAGTTCGTTATGTTTGTATCACTAATGCACGCAATATTTAGTCTACGAAGCCTATCAGCATATCACACGTAGTCAACATACGCCTCATTATACTATACAATTCTTTATCCAGGAAATCATTTTTGATTTCTAATTTTTAGGTCTTTTTGAATTTTTCAATGTTTTTGGTTTTTCGGATAAAATGGCTCCCCCTAAAATAAAGAACATATTTTTGGGTTTTTAATTTTTCTGAAAAACAATAAAAACAAAAATTTGAAAGAAACAATCCACTCGAAAGCATCAATTTCTTTGAGGATTAAACAATCCCCTCGAAAGCATCAACTTCTTTGAGGATTACGATAGTAAAGAGAAATTCCCAATTAGCAAAGAGAAATTCCCAATTAGCAAAATATTAAAAACTAAAACTAAAAAGCGATAAACCGAGGTGCCGATTAGTCCGGTTTTTCCTTTATGTTGTTTACTTTTTAAAAGATATTCAAAGCGGGATCTGTCAAAAGCTTTTGTAAACAAATCTGCACGTTGGTAGTCAGTATGGATTTTGACCATATCTATCAATTCCTTAGCGTAACAATCACAGATAAAATGATATTTGATCCGGATATGTTTCGCTTTAGAATGATTTTCAGTATTTTTAGTTAATGCGATTGCGGCTTCGTTGTCACAGTGTATAGGGGTTTTAAGAAACTGCAAACCGTAATCCACCATCTGCTGTTGGATCCAGAGCACTTGCGAACAGCAACTCGAGGCTGCAATGTACTCGGTTTCACAGGTAGACAGCGCCACGGAAGTCTGCTTCTTGCATTGCCAGGTGATTAACCTGCTCCCTAAAAACTGGCAACCAGCTGTAGTAGATTTGCTATCTTTGTCACAGCCACAATCTGCATCACTAAAAGCAATAAAATCAAAATCATCATCATTAGGGTACCAAAGTCCTTTTGAGGGACAACCCTTCAGATATCTAAGGATACGCTTGACCGCCGTCAGATGACTTTGTTTCGGCTTCGATTGATAGCGGGCACAGAGACACGTTGCGTACATAATATCTGGTCGAGACGCCGTCAAATACATCAGAGATCCGATGATTGCTCTGTATGTAAATGGGTCCGTCAGCTCCCCCTTAGCGTCCACTCCAATCCCGTGATTGGGTTGAATCGGGGTATCCACCGGCTTGGAGTCCTCCATCTGGAACCGGCTCAAGATGTCGGATACATATTTCGTCTGGTGAATGAAGATCCCGTCGGGTCTTTGGTCCACCTGCAAGCCTAGGAAAAACTGCATCTCCCCCATTGCGCTCATTTCGAACTTTTCCTGCATGACAGTTTCGAACTCCCTGCATAAAAGCTCGTTAGTTGAACCAAATATTATATCATCAACGTAAATCTGCACTAGAAGCAAATCATCCCCAGTCTTCTTCGTGAAGAGGGTGTAGTCGACGAGTCCGCGCTTAAATCCTTTGGTGATGAGGTATGTACTTAGCTCCTCGTACCACTGTCTCGGAGCCTGGTGCAAGCCATATAGAGCTTTGTTCAGCACGTAGACCTTATCCCGGTGGATTGGGTCCTCAAAGCCTGGTGGCTGCCCGACATAAACCTCTTCTTTGACTTTCCCGTACAGAAATGCACTCTTGACGTCCATTTGATACACTTTGAATTTCTTGTATGAAGCAAACGCAAGGAACATCCGAATAGCTTCAATTCGTGCTACCGGTGCATAGATTTCGTTATAATCAATCCCTTCGATTTGATGGAAACCCTGCACGACCAATCTGGCTTTGTTACGAACAATAACCCCACGATCATCCTTTTTGCACTTAAACACCTATTTAGTGCCTATTTTCTTCCTTTCCGGTGGCAAATCCGTGAGCGTCCAAACTCCCAATTTCTGGAATTGTAATAACTCCTCCTGCATAGCTTCAACCCAGGCATCTTCCTTCAAAGCGTCCTTGTATGTCCTTGGCTCTACCTGCGACACATAACACGCAAACGACCAATCATTTTGACTACCATATTGTTGAATTTTGGCATATAAAGCTAAAGCACCAAAACTCTCTGGCGAGTTAACACTTCTCAGCTGCCCTCTGGTCATAACACTGCTTCCAAGATCACCGATAACTTGCTCCAGCGGGTGAATACGATGAATCCGAGATTCCGGATATTCAGGTACAGTAACTCCCGTCTGAACAGTCAAGTTCTCTACAGCATCCAGATCATGACCTGTATTTGATGATGAAGCAACATCTGGAGTTGGAGTTGGGTTCACTGGCGGTGCCTCTGGCTCTTCTGCATCTTCAAGAATGACTTCTTCAAATTGTTCATCTTCAGATTCTGAAGAGTCTAATGAAGTTGAAGCCTCTTGAAACACTTCTTCCTCTTGTATAGGAGCATTGGTATCATTAGAAGCTGGTAGGGGGTTCACGGTGATCGGACGCACCAATGGTGAAGTCGTTGCATCTTCACACTCGTAAAGTAATCTGATAACAGCTTCTTCAACCAAGCTATCTAGATTGAATGATTCAAAGAAATCTTTGTAATCAAACATCCAATCAGGACCCGTGCCTTGCAAATTTTGAGTATATCGTTGAACTTCCACGTTAGCCCAATCCTCCACTCGACGAGTTCGCTTGTTGTATACCCGTTTGAGCGGGGTTGCATATCCAACAAAGTATCCCTCCTCAGCTTTAGGACTAAACTTCTCGCTTGGATTCAACATCGTGCATGGCGCCCCAAAAGGTTCTAGATACTCTAAGTTCGGCTTTCTTCGGTGTAACAGCTCATAAGATGTTTTACCAAACTTCTTCACTGTTAGAACCCGATTTAGTGTGTAGTTTGCTGCATAAATCGCCTCGTTCCAGAACATTACCGGAAGATTTGAATCAGCGAGCATTGTTCTAGCCGCTTCAATTAGAGTCCTATTCTTTCGTTCAGCAACACCGTTCTGTTGTGGAGTGTACGGAGCCGGATATTCATGATGTATCCCTTTGCTTTCACAAAGTTCATCCATCTTGGCGTTTTTGAACTCCGTCCCATTATCACTCCGAATTCTCTTAATCTTCACATTGTAGAGATTCTCCAATCGAGTGAACAGAACTTTCAGGTTGTTAAAGGTGTCACTTTTATTCTGCAAACACATCACCCATGAAAATCTTGAGTAATCGTCAGTGACGACTAAACAATAAAGCTCTCCAAGATGACTTTTGCGCTTGACCGGTCCGAATAGATCCATGTGCAATCGCTCAAGTGGCATCTCAACAGAGTTGACTTTCTTCACTTTGTGGGACTGTTTGTGTTGCTTCCCCTTCTTACAACTTACACACTTGTCATTCAGATGGAAATGTTTCACGTTAACTCCATCGACAAGCCCATTTCTCACAAGTTGGTTCATTTTTCTCAGATGAATGTGCCCCATTCTTCGGTGCCACATTATCGATTCTTTCTCGGTCGCCTTGGATAGAAAGCATGTTATTTGCCCCTGTGATGTCATCGCCTTGGACATATCAAGAATATAGAGATTGTTGACGCGAGGTGCCTTCAACATTATCCACTCCTTTGGAATTTTAAAGCCCGGTTTGAGAATATAGCAGGATTTGTCATCAAAATGCACAGTAAATTGTTTATCACAAATTTGACTGACACTCAACAGATTATAATCAATCTGTTTCACATATGATATTCTCTCGAAGCTCACTATCCCATTACTCACGCTTCCCTCCATCGTAATATATCCACCTTTATTTCCAGCGAATGCGACATACCCTCCATTGATGTTCTTCACGTCGAACAACAACGCAAGATCCCCTGTCATGTGGCCTGAAGCTCCACTATCAACAATCCAAAGACTGCTAATAGGGCCAGCTGAAGCTCCCTGCACACAAAAAGTAAATCATTTAGTTCTTTCGGGGGACCCAAGCCTGAGTCTTGGGTCTTGGAATATCATTTTTCACAGAAACATTTTCACAAACATTTTCAACAACTTTTTGTTTTGGATCAATCTTTTTCTGATTGTTCAAAACATTATCCTTTTTCTCATTAACATTTGAAGTAGAGGCTCCTGGAGTACCATTGGGTGTCCAAGATTGTTCAGATCTTTTCAAGATGCGAATCTGAGATTTTGGGTTCTCAGTCGGTTTCTGAACATTGTTAACAAATGTAACTTTCTTGGTTACCTTATCTGATTTAACAGACTTAGGTCCAACATTTGACTTGACAATCGGTTTTAGTGGAACCTTTTGCCTATCAATTGTTGCGTTCACCACAGGCTTCCTCCATGATTGTTCCATAGCAATCCGATTCCTATGATCATATTGAATTGGACGATTGTTCCTCATTTGGTAAAAATTGTTTTGATTGTAAAATTGTTGTTGTTGAGGAACAACTCGTCTGTGTGGTGGAACATAATGATCAATCGGTTTCCTCATGGAATTCCTCACTTCAACTTCGTGCCTTTTATGCCTTACATATGGGCACTGAGCAAGTAAATGCCCTCGTTCCCCACATTTAAAGCATGCACGGTACTCTTCAAAAACATTTGGAGCATTTGGTTGAGCAAATGATCTAACAGGATATTGATCATTATACTGTTGGTTCCTCAAACTCTCAGGGAGTGGCCCTTTTGAGTAAGCAAGCTCATGAAAACCATTAGCTCTGTTTTTGGGTCGAATGAACTCTGTGACATGGACCTTTGGTTCTTGAGGAACATCCAAATACAATTTCTTTAAAATTGCTGGTGGAATTTCATTTGTTCTCTCATGTTTTGGGAACCAAATGGTGCTCCTTTGCCAGATTTTATCAATTTTAGCATAGTTAGCATTTTTTATTGGAAATTCCTCGTCAGAGATGATCTTATCGGATCCTTCCATCCGATAAAACACCTTGACAGGTTTGTCACACTGTTCATTCTTAACTTCCTTTTTCTCAAAGTCTTTCTTAACAACATTCTTTTCAGACTTTTTCTCACGATGAACATTTGCCATCGGATGCATATGTTGAGATGGTGACACTGGTTCATTTGTAATGATGTGATTTTCTTTTGGAATTTCACATGCATTAACAGTTTGATTACAACCAGTATCATCACTCTCTGAATCTGAATCCACACTCTCAGCAGTAACACCCTCATCATTCAAACCTAAAATCGGTCTCATATCGGAATGTGGATCACCAATACTCGAGGTATTAGATTCATTTTCCGATGACGAGTCTGATTTTACTGAGCTCTCCGGTGTCACTTGATGACAATTATGGTTTTCAAAAAGAACCGGAGATGGCAAAGACTTGTAGTTAGTGGTTTGATCATCAATGATGTGGTCTACCACATAAGCAATGTGCTTATAGCTTTCTAACTTTTTGTTTACTTTCTCAGCAAAGCATTTGATGGCGGCCATTTCCAACTTGGTATTTTCAATTTCATTTATGTAGTTATTGATTGCCAATTGTTTTAATGACAAAGTGTTTTTCAAGTCGGAAATGTCCTTTTTATAGCCATCTAATACCTTGTTGAAAGCATTCAACTCTTTGCGAGTAGATTGACTGTTCATGATAGCACTATCACGTTGAACACGGAGTTGATTGTTCTCCTCAGTCAATCTATCACATGTTCCATAATATTTATCACTTTTAATATCAGTGCTACACTCAGAACTTACAGGTTTTGGCGGATCAGTCATGGCCATCAATGCGAAATGAGCTTCCTTTCCAGCAAAGAATCTGGAATAGTCAATCTTGGTGAAAGCATCATCTGCAATGCACGACTTCCTCGTCATCAGAAAATCCGCTTCTGCTAGCAACTGCTCAATGTCATCATCCAGAGATGTAACACTTGCTTCTGTATCCGATTCACTGTCTGAATCAGAATAAACCGATTCACACTCCTCAGGAATGTCAGAAACAGTGTCAATCACCACTCCAGAATTAGCTTCCTCAGCCTTAACCTCAACAGGTTCAGTCTGCACATCCATTTCAGCCTCAGATACATCAACTTCAACCTCAGTTTCTACCTTCTCATCAACTGTCACCGAATCTTCAATATCAACCTGATATGCAACACAAGCCACATTGCCACCAGTAGTAATTTCCTCAACACCTATTTGCATTGCCGACCAATCAAACCTTTCATCTTGTTGAGTCACCAATGCTTGATTCTGATTGGTGTTCTGGTGTGTCTCATTAGGTGTAGTGATCGGTATAACAGTTCGGTTAGTGTTCTTAGGAGATTGGTTTTGAGTCTGGTTTGATGTGTTTGGTTGTCTGTTTTGGTTGTTATTAAAATTGTTTTGACGGTTTTGGTAGTTGTTATTGTTTTGGTAAGAAACTTGGTTGTGGTTTTGTTGTTGACGGTTCTGGTAGCTTGCATTGAATGGGTTTCTATTACCTTGTTTTGGTGGTTGGGTGCATTCTCTTTTAAAGTGACCTTTTCCTCCACAGTTAAAACAAGTAACTTTCTCCTTGTTAAACCCGTAGGTTGTGTTAGGAGAAGTTCCCAAATCTGTTCTACCCGTTTTCTCAATAAATTCCGTTGCTCTTCTCATAATACTTGCAAAAGCCCACTGAATATCAATCAATTCCATCTCTTCCTTGTCAATCTGTGCATAGTCTTCATTGGTTAAATTGTTGTTCCCAATTTGACTAGCAACTAATCCATTATAAGATGAAACCATTGCAGAGACTAGTGCAATGTGTTGCTGAGCAACTTCAACCGTCACATTTCCCAAGTTAGAAGTCTCCAAAACCACCGGTTGTTGATTAGGTTGAGTAACTTGGTTCATTGGTTGTTGAGATTGGCTAGCAGTATAGAAAGCTGCTTGTTGCATTGGGGAAAATGGTGGAATGTATGAATTGTTGTATTGTTGTTGTGGTGGTGGGTTTGATGGTTGTGAAAAGGATGATGTTTGTTGATGGTAGTTGATGGTAGGTTTTGGTGATTCCATAACATTGGAAATACATGCAACATGTGGAGCCACTAATCCTCCTGAACTTGAGTTACCAGCTGGAACTGAAGTACCTCCAAAATATAAGTTGGGATTCTGAGGAATCTGTGATCTTCTAGCTTTCCTCTTTTCTTCCAATTCTTTGTTTTCCAGCTTCTCTATAAACTCTTGAATGGACCAGAATTGGTATGCATCCTTCTCCCTGAGAACTTCCACATGCTGATCCCAGTGTGGTGGTAAAGCATCTGCAAACTTATCCACCTGCTTTGTCATAGGAATCTGTATACCATAACTTGACAATTCAGTTAGCAAATGACTATATCTAGGAGTTAATTCTTTTGAAGTTTCATTGCCAATATAAGAAAAATTCTCAAACTCCTTTCTCAATTCTTCCATCCTTAGACTTTTAGTCTTCTCATTACCATCATGCCTCCTTTTAAGCGCTTCCCATAGTTGCTTAGATGTAGTGCATGTACCAAACTGATGCAACAGATCATTTGTAATTGCCTGAGTCAATTGGGAAAAAGCTTTCTTCTCCACAGCAAACTTCTTTTTCTCATCCTCAGCCATACTCTCCAATGGAACTGGTTCACCCGTATTCTCCAAAACTGGTGCTGTGTAACCTCTAGCAATCATGTTCCATGCCTCTGCACCCTCCACTCCCATGCCTTCCAAGTGTATCTTGAACTTTTTCTGCCACTGATTGTATTCTTGTATCTCCATGAGCTTCGGTGGCCGATTCCCGCTACCTGAAGACAAATCATTAATCAGTGTAGAAATAGCATTTGTAGTTTGAGTGTTTACCACCGCTGCTGCTACTCCCCAGTAGTCAGGTTGTGGTGCTGGAGGTGCGACACTTTGAGCCATGTAGTTAATCGGTTGCGAAGACTGTGTGCTTGTCTTTTGTGCCGCCACCGTCCATGGGTCCATCACTTGCTGTTGTGGTTGTGTCGTTGCTGGTCTCAGAGTAGTCGGAAAATTCCACATGATCACGAACTTCGAAAAAATTCAACACTTAGAAAATTTTCCAACACTTAATCCTAGGTTCGCCCTTTTAACTCTCACTTTCGTCCCTTCTGTTTCACTTTCGCCCAGAAACAACTCACCCGAATGTAGATGTTCACCAGAAAGTAAAACACTCTAACACACTTCCACTTTCGCCCAAAAAGATCCTAGGTTCGACCGTTTTGTTTCTACGTTCGCCCGCCCGATCAATCTGATGTGGAAAATGTGACCCGAAAGTGAAAACTTCTAACAAAAACTTTCCAGGTTCGCCCAAAAGTACCCAGATTCGACCAAAAACCACTTAGGTTCGACCAAAAATGTCCAGGTTCGACCACTTAGGTTCCAGGTTCGCCCATTTCAGGTTTGAAAAACGGTTACACTTTGAAAAACAGTTATTTTGATCTCTGATTTTCAAAAGTTTGTGGATTTGAATGATCTTAATCAGGTTTTGATTCGGAATTGATTTGGAACAACTTTAATTCTTGGAATTTTGAATTTTATCCACAAAATCAACTTCAAATCAATAAAAAACACTCAAAAACCATTTTCATTCAAAAACAGATGTATTTTGATCAAAATTAGGTCCAAATCAGCTCTGAGTTTATCAAATTTGTTGTTGTATGATCCTCTATGCTCTGATACCACTTTGTGAGCGAAAGATTTTGACTAAAACAGGATTATTTGATCATACAAGTTACAAAACCAGGTGCGGAAACCCTAGCTTTGAACAAACAGATAAAACTCAAATCAAAACACAATCAATATCATTTTCAAAGGTTTTCATAGATTAACTTGTTCATAAACTTGATTACAATGACAATATTGTTAATCTAGATCACTTACAGACACTCTCAAACTAACCAGGAACCTGACCTCTAAACACACACTTTCTAAAACTCTCTATACATTACAAAAACACAACTTCTATATATAATGTCTGCACGTTCGCCCATTAGCTGTGGTCGAATGTGGACTTCTTCCACATTCGCCCAGTCTATGGTACGAACCTGTTTCTTCAGTCAGGATCCATTGCACCTTCGTCCACTTCTCTCTACCTTCGCCCCTTTATACTCACATTCGCCCACTACCAATTCCACATTCTACCCAACAGCATCTAACATATGTTAATATCCAATCACTAGTCGCAAAACGCATCTACAATTGTCAATTCCATGACTAACATATACAAATGGGCATGTGCAGATGTATATTAACATGTACTCTAGGCAAACATACATGTGAACATCCATAAATATAATACATATGAATATGGACCAATAACCACATGGCATAATATTTATAACTAGCCACCAAAGCTCGTCCACACGTGTAAACGCACCATTTGATGATGCATACTAATAATATTTGACACGCATAGGTTTGCTAGCCACTTGCATATAAACAATAGGTGGGCTCAATCTTGGCATAGCTTACAACCGTATGATACAACGAGATACGATACAAATTAAGGTGAGTTCGTGTACTTCCCCTTTTTTTCTGTTTTACTGTTTTGGGGTGAACATATGCTTGTACGTGTAAACTGTTTTGTGTAAACTTACTTGATGTGACAAGGGCTCCCGAAACCAGATGCACACTCATTAACCCAAGGGAATTGGGCCACTTAATATGTGGGTAGTACTACTTGGGGAATCCCCCACGCACAGTGGATCCGGAAGCCCAGAAAACCCTCCACTGAGGTCTGCGGACCGTTGCGGCATATATTATGCCGTGGGGAATCCATAATGGGAGTAGATGGATTCCGTGTTAGGATTGAGGTGTGATACTTGTACATCACCATGTTTAGAACTGTGTAAACTTGTTTTGAACTATTAAACTCTTATGGATTTACTTAACAAGCTACACGGACTCACCAGCATAATTACTGACCCAAACTCTTTTAAGCATGTGTTCAGGTACTGCATTTGGAAGATTATGAAGCATACGGATTATGTTCATATGATGCGGATTATAGGTGATGTTTGCTAGATGACCTTGATAGAAGATTTGAGCTATAAGCATTGCGGTTAGAGCATCTAGAGATAAGCGGGATAGAGATCTGGATCGGCTAGCGGATCACACCTTATCAACTACTTCGACGACCGCCGCGATTCGTTCCGGCATAAATATTAGTGTATTTATTTAAGTTATGTATTTATATTTTGGATTAGAAATTGTAATAACAAATAAATATTAGTTATCGTTGCTTCCGTTGTGCAAGTCTGTTACCAAACTGTCGTTTCGACCAGCCCCCACCGGGTCGGGTTGTTACAGTTGGTATCAGAGCAACGGTTGTGGCGAAATAGGATATCTCCAGATATCCTATACCACACCAGGACAACTTAGAGAACTTAGCGTTTAAGACTCTGAGATTACCTAGCTAGGGAATGTCTTGAAATTATATAAGACTGACCGGAATAAGAAACGAAATAAGCTAGAATTTGAAGTACCTGAACACACTAGAATGCTTACAAGGTTTTTGAACCAGTTTGATTAGTGAACGGATTTTCAGTGATATACGAATGATGACTATGACGGAGATTACTAGAATAATTTCGTGAGGTAAATTGACGATTACATTTGACGTCATGTAATTGTGAATTTATAGGCTCGAAAAAGTTCTAAGAAATCCGAAGAGTTGCCAAAATTGTGAGTTTTAACCATGAAAGCCCCTAACTTTTGTGAGAAGACGAACTATATTAGAAATATAAACGAATATGTGATACACTTGTACGATAACAGTAGAGGTTGGAACTAGACATACTTGTGTGACTACAGTGAAGGCTTTGAGCTAGATACATTTAGTACGATATGGCGTGTTTGATAAGATATATGTACATATATACACACTTCCATGACTAATGTAGCACTCGATCCTTTGATTATATATATATATATATATATACGTATAATGATTCTTAGTGAATAATACTATATGTGACTAACTTTAATGACTAAGCTGCGAGACCATAAGTACCAGGTACCTTACCTCACCAAAACATGATGCCACAACTTAAGAGGATCCAAGATACCAAGGCGAACTTTGATCAAGCTAGCAAATTGTTTTGAAGGTTCACTTTACCTCATTGGTCCGATAAGTTTTGTTTCTTAACCCAATAGTTATTGTCTAATATATGAACTTATCGCCCGTATACGTTGAATTTCGTACTAGTATCTTCTACCGGTTGAACCAAAGTTAGCAATTAAACTTTTTATTACTAAACTTCCATGAGTGAACTCGGATTGTGTTCTCTTCGATAGGTTAAATTCTCACGCTACCATCTAGACTGAGGATAAGAGACTAAACTATTAATTGCTATATTCCTCCATTCGATTTGATCGGTTTCCGTGGATTAAGTTAACTATAGAGTCTTGGAATTATAACCGCATGAAAGGTTTTGGAGTCAATTCTAGAATATCAACCGGGGAGGCAGTGTTCTAGGCTCATAAATGCATCAAGCACCCCGACTATACAACCCTGTAGACTAAGGAAAGTAGATTTGAATATTACTTGAGGTATTCCTTAAGATTAAACAAGGTTTTTGTTTCTTAAAGGCCCGTACTAACTTTAGATTATCGTAGAAAACCTTCGGATTAAGTACCATAATTATTTAGCATAGTGACAAATTAACTTTAAAGAATCAGTGAAAATGTGAATAGGTAAATTCCAACGGGGGGAGTGGATACATTTATAAGGAACGTTTGACAAAGAGTAAGAGAATCTAGTTATAATTTAGTAGTAAGATCTTCATAAATAGCAATCCGACCTTGCAAGCAGACAAAATCTAGGAAACCAAGGAAATGTTACATGCGCCTTGATAAGTTTAAGATCAACATATTTTAATTTGATATCTTCAACATGCTTCTTGATAGATCGTCATTATACTTTACACCACCAAAATTTGAAGGCTTAAGAATTCAACCATTTTTCGGATGGTATAGATAGAGTTAACCACAATACTAAACAAAAAGGCGGACCAGAGTGATATGTCTCAAGAACATAACACCATATTTTAGTGTTTAACTCACTCAAAGCAAGGTGATTAAGGACTAGTAACTCTCGAAACACATATGTAGGAACTCTCGACCGAGACGACTATAAGAACCATAGTTGAAACACAATCATGACACCCTTATTGCACAAGTTTCACACATTCTATCCTTTGTAATTAGAAATTTTTATCATGGTTTAGGTGAAATTTCTAGTACATTTTTGGGGCACCAATGGTGTGGTGGGTTGGCTGCGGTACACCCTATATATAAACACCAATGATGCATCGAAAATGAGACTGGGAATCGAACCAAAAACAAATCCTAATCCGTCGGTAGTTTAAACCATTTGTTACAAGCCTAAACTTTTAGTATCAAGTTTGATTCCAACCATTATCATTCGAGTCTAGTAGTAGGCTCTATGAAGTTATTACCATTCCTTGATTCGAAAAGATCATGACAAATCATAAGCATTGTGTTAGTACTCAAAAACTTGATAATGAAAGTTGTTCATGTGAACTGTTGAGAGACAGATAAGTATATTTTGACAAAGAAAATTATAGCAAACAAGACGTTATATAGGAACCCTAAGAAGTTAGTATGAGGATTAGTGTAGAACCACAATGAACACAATTTGGCTTATGCGAAAGATTATGTATGTATAAGCACGTGGACCCGAACCCTGAATCCGAGTATGGAATATACTGGATATGCGGCAACGGGTAGTCTGAAAATAATTCTGAGGACGGAATTCCATTAACGGGGGGAGAATGTAACACCCCGGTTTCAGACCAGAAAATTTTTCGCGCATAGAGTATTATAACAGTACGTTTATACATGAAACCAAAAACCGAACCAATATATATATAATTATTATTCGCATATGTACGTTACGAAACCAGACCGATACATGAGACGAACCCGACTCGCAAAAATGGTGATTAGTCACCATTCAAGACATGTGTCATCTTCTCAAGATGACACATGTCCCCATTCTAAACTTGACAACATGCCACGTATTTTTTTTATACAAATCCTCATCACTCCTTTGTGAAAACCATCCTCCCCTCACTTGTCTATTATCACAACACACACACGCATACTGAAGCACACACATATACATATCTAATGAAATAAAAATAGAGAAAGGGTTAGAGAGAGTGAGTAGCAGAGAATTAAAAAGATAAAAGGAGAGATATCGGAGAGTGAAAGCAGGAGGGTGGAAACCAACCACTAATACGGTGACGGAGCTACGACAGCATCAGCGCCTCCGCCTCCGTCTACCGGTGACATTAGATAATGGTGGTGGCTAGTAAGGATGGAGACACATCAGAATGAAGGCGAGGACTTTTGCTAATCGGTTAGCGGCTATTGTTATCGAAGGGTCATGGGTTTAAAGTGTGGGAATCGAACCTTTGGACTGTTCAAAAGGAGATGGTGATGGCTGGACATATTGGTTCTACAGTATAAGTATTGTATAGCAGTAGAAGATGGGTTTGAAATGTTTTAGAGACCAAGTCAACATAAGGCAAAACATGGTCAAGAGAATTGAACTCGGACAACACGAGGAGAGGTACAAAACCCGATCCCAAAATTATATTGTTACTCAAACTATATTAATGCATAACACGTGTGGGACTATACGAGCTTGATAGACACGACCCGACCCGACTAAATAAATAAAACTATATAAAGTACCTATGTTATGTATATACTGTGTGAACTAATAAGGTAGACAAACATGTATTAGGGAGCTTGGTTGACATGGATAGCTTGGCCATATTGGCGATAGCGATATAGGAAATCAACTACATGGATTATATAGACATAAAGTCACGAAGCTTGCCTACTAACACTATCAATAGTAGTCACTACTAGTTGCATTCTTGAAGCTATTATAATCAAGATAAATATATTGTTTTCATAATTAGTAATTATAAACAATACTGTTTTCGTATAAAGTATTATTATCATCACTAATATTAATTAATTCTTATAGGTTTGAGTAACATTATTGTCAATTCCATGACTAACATATACAAATGGGCATGTGCAGATGTATATTAACATGTACTCTAGGCAAACATACATGTGAACATCCATATGGGAGTAGATGGATTCCGTGTTAGGATTGAGGTGTGATACTTGTACATCACCATGTTTAGAACTGTGTAAACTTGTTTTGAACTATTAAACTCTTATGGATTTACTTAACAAGCTACACGGACTCAGCAGCATAATTGCTGACCCAAACTCTTTTAAGCATGTGTTCAGGTACTGCATTTGGAAGATTATGAAGCATACGGATTATGTTCATATGATGCGGATTATAGGTGATGTTTGCTAGATGACCTTGATAGAAGATTTGAGCTATAAGCATTGCGGTTAGAGCATCTAGAGATAAGCGGGATAGAGATCTGGATCGGCTAGCGGATCACACCTTATCAACTGCTTCGACGACCGCCGCGATTCGTCCCGGCATAAATATTAGTGTATTTAATTAAGTTATGTATTTATATTTTGGATTAGAAATTGTAATAACAAATAAATATTAGTTATCGTTGCTTCCGTTGTGCAAGTCTGTTACCAAACTGTCGTTTCGACAAGCCCCTACCGGGTCGGGTTGTTACAGAATGGATCTCTGATTTTATAGAGAGAGTATCTTCTTATTTTGGAAAAGATATTATCTTGAAACATGGTGCAACAAGAGGACAAGCCACTTTAAGCCGATTGTTGCTTTGGACCTGCGGTCCAAGTGATGCATTGTCTATACGAAAACTGCTTGTGCTGACCGAGGAAGAAGATGACAAGACAGGTCATCTTTTGATCTGTGCTCCTCCGTCCTTTGAACCTTCGTAGCTTTCAACCCTTTAAGCATAGTTTTATGATACTTGTTAATCGTTTTGCTTTGGGCTACCCACGTCATCAACATGTTATGATTATTAGGGTCGTATAAATGTCAATAATCTGATGTTTATTTTATGGAATGAACGTATTTAGTTTAACGAAGATTTCCATGGAATTTTCTGTTAATTTAGCTTCCGTTGTATGTAATTTAGCTAAGATGGTTGACATAACGATAGACAACAAAGTACTTTTGTAAAACTAAAAAGTTATTATCATCTTATCTTTATAATAGCAGTTGTCGAGTGTTTTTTCGCTAAATAATATGTTTGCAAAATTTGGTGCTTATTGGTTGATATGAAGATTTCAATTGACTGATAAGACAATGTGTACTCGAGCATGATCCATGACGTTATCTCTAATTTCGTGCCCCACACACCATTGCGGTGGGGCGCTATGTAGCAAAAGTGTGAGCAAGCGTTATGTTTATAACGCTGGAATGCAATTTGATCATCCAATTATAGTGTGCCACGTTGATTCTTCACCGTCACCACCACCAAGTTGATTCTTCACCCTTTTGGTTTCTGTAGCTAAAGATTATACCCTTTTGGTTTCAGATCAAGTTTTGATTGTTATATTATCTAATCTGTAGAGAGAGAGAGAGAAGAAGAAGAGGGAAAAGGAAGAAGAAGAGGTAGGTGAATGGTGGTGGTGATGGTGTACGGTGGTGGGTGTGTGAGAGATGATGAAGAAGAAGGGAAGAAGGTGGTGGGTGTGTGAGAGAGGTAGGTGAATGGTGGTGGTGATGAAGAAGAAGAAGGGTATCCAGTTTTAGTTTTAGTTTTTTTCTTTTTTTAGCGCCCTAATTTCCCCCCACTACACCCAATTTTGAATTAACGCCCCATGCTGACTCAGCTGTGATGTGGACCAATCACAGAGGGGGGCCTTAAATTTTTCCCCCTCCACCACACATGGTCTAAGAAATGATGTTGTGATACTTTAAGCTGATGGTGGCTTTCCCCCTCCAACAAGAGGACAAGCCACTTTAAGCCAATTGTTGATGCACGATTTGCGACTAATGCTTTGGATTGTACATACAAAGTTGTTTAGTTGAGATCGAGGGGGCGAATGTGGGTTTTCAGAAGGTCGAAGTTGGAAATAATGGTCGAATGGAGAGACAGACTGGGCGAATGTGGAAGATTGATTGATATGTGCTGATTCGTACCTTAGTCAAGGGCGAAGGTGCACATTCGACCCTATCGGGGGGGCGAATGTGCAGTCCTATATAAACTCAAACTTTGTTTTAGATTATAACTTTTGCCATTTTTGAGTCTGTGTGTCTGGTCTAGATTCTCTCTCTAGGTTTTGATCTTTCTGAAAGTGATTTATAAACTTGTAAAGCTAATTGTAAAGATCTTTTATCAAGTTATTAATGAGAATGATGATTGAAAAGGTGAATTTGCGTGTTTGATTCATTTAATATCATTTTGTAACTGATCTAGGGTTTCCGCACCTGGATTAGTAGACTTGTATGATCAACTTACTTGTTTTTGTGAAAACGATCCTTTACACCGATGGTGGCTTTGGACCTGCGGTCCGAGTGATGCAGTGTCTATATGACAGCTGCTTGTGCTGACCGAGGAAAAAGATGACAAGACATGTCATGTTTTGATCTGTGCTCCTCCGTCCTTTAAACCTTTGTAGCTTTCAACCCTTTAAGCATAGTTTTATGATACTTGTTAATCTTTTTTCTTTGGGCTACCCACGTCATCAGCCCCCCAAGTCAAGAGTCTTTGTGGCGTAGCTAAAAGGCTTCTGACTGTTTGCTAGTAGTTGCGTTTGCTTGAAAGGTTCAAAGGTTGTGAGCTTGGTTGGGCGGTTATTTTTTCTCTGGATTTGAATTTTGATTTGATTGCTGATGCGATAGGTGTCAGCCATTCAGGCTTTGTATTAATGCAAGACATCATTGCTTTTTTATTAATATTATATAACCGTTATATGGTGGTTTTTATTTTTTACACCACACAAATTTACTTTACTCTTTCCTTCTTCCTCAATGGTTTTCTCCAAAATCTTCTTAGGGTTTCAACTTTGCAACAATCAGGTTAGTCTTTTTGCTTTATTTTTCTTGCTCTGATCATCCTTCGAAGCAGTATGGGTGCGAAGAAGGACATGCCCGTTACTTTCTCTTCCCTTACACGAGAGGAAGTTGATGCATTTTGATTGGAATGGGACATCGATTTGTCTTTCAATCTTGTTGCTCCTGGTCTTACAGACCCAGTTTCTCGTTGTCCTAATGGTTCGATTGCCTTGTATTGTCGCCATTTCGAATTTTCTAATCTTCGTCATCCGTTTTCCATCTTCTTGTTAAATGTGCTTGAGTAGTATAGGGTTCAAATTCATCCACATGGGGTTGGTCGTGCGTTACACTTTGAAATCTTGTGTAGAGCCTTGGGTTATGATCCGACCCTTCTTATGTTCAGGCGTTTCTTATGTCTTGCAAAAAATGGCGATTGGTACACCTTTGAAGGGTCTCAAGTTGAAACTAACTTACTTTCCTCTCATGTGACTACTGTTGGTCAATGGAAAACAAGATTTTTCTGGGTTTCTGAATCCATCTTTCCTTTCAAGCCTGTGTGGAGACATCCCGAGGCTGTTCTGAATGAAATGGAACCTTCAGAGTCTGAATTAGATGAAAATTTTCTTAAGTCTATTCGAGCATGTCCTTCAAGGCTTCGTCCCTTTGGCGAACCTTTTCTGGTTTTATCCGGTATTAGCACCCGATGGGACAAACAGGGTAGAGACCATGTGTTGATGAAGGGTGATCAGGGTATGCTCATTTTTGTTGTTGTTTTTTGTTAGTTTTTCTTTTCATGTTGCTTATATTCCTGTTTTCCTTTTTGTTTGTTTTGTAGTCATGTCGGCTCTAGATTTCATTAAAGGTGATAATGCTTCGGAGGTTGTTTTTAAAGATGCTGAAGCAGTTGAGGGTGAAGATGCTTTGACGAAGTATGAGAAGGGGAGGTATGATGGGACTAACTACGTTGCTGTTCCGAATATCAAAAGCTTTTCTAAGGCTAGTTCATCAAAGGCTTCAACCAGGAGGTCTAGCCGACGCCTGTTGAAGGCTGCAAAGCCTGATGATGTTTCTAAGGCGGTAACTGTTATTGACGAGATAGAAGAATCAGAGGAGGAGAAGGATCAGGATGTTGAGAATGTCATTGCTGAGGTTGTTGGGAAGAAGAGTAAGGGTAAAAAGGTAGCTTCTAAGTTTGCTATGTTGAAGGGTACTGAAGGCTCAACAAGTTTTGATGGTGAAGGGGTGTATACCCCTGGTTGGAATGTGAAGCCTAGTGACACATTCAAGTCCTCTTCTGTCTGTGAGGAGGTGTTGGCACATCTTGCTACCCCGGGTGCCAAGGCTTGTTTGGAGGGGTTGGATGATGATGCCTTGTTGACAAAGAAGATGGTTGGGACATGCTACTTGGCTGCAATGCTACTAGAAGGTGTTAGCCAGTTTAGGAAGATGACAGCAGAGTATGGTGATTTTGCCAAGAGGAAAAGAGAGATGAAGCAATCTCTTGCGTCATTGAAGAAAGATGCCGAGGAATATGCTGAGAAGGAAAAAACCTTAATTGGTTTGATTGATGACTTGAAGAAGGGGCATGAAGCAGAGACTGCCAAGCACAAGGCTGCCAGGTTGAAGGTTGAAGCTGATAGGGTGGCACTTGAAGCAGAGAAGGTGTTTGAGGATGAGAAAAAGGGGTTGGAGGCTTCTCTTGCTGGTGCTTTAGGGGACAATAAGTGGCTGATTGAAGAGGGTTTTCAGCAAGTTGTCACCTATCTGCTTCATTCTGCTGAATTCAACTCTGCTCTTGGGGAAGTATACACCAAACTCCTTATCCATGGTAAACATGCAGGTTTTGTTGCAGGCTTTAAGGCTCATGAATCGGGTCAAGTCATGGAAGAGTCTCCTCTGTATCAGCCTAACTCCCTGGATGTCTTCAATGAAACAGTTTTAAAGATGGAGCAATTAACTTATCCTTATGTTTCCCAAGTGTCTTCTTACTATGGGAAACCTCTACAGGAGTTGAAGCAGTTGAAGCCCAAAGGATTAAATGAAGCTGGTTGTGCTAAAGTGTTTGAAACAATTTCCAGGAAGAGGGCTCATTGCAGGGATAGTGAGGAGACTTTGGGTGTTGACGAGATGCTGTCCAAGGATGCAAGTATTGAAGCCTCGGAGGCTGGTGGTCTTGTGGAGAAGCTGCCGAAGAAGGGAAAGAAGTCCAAGAAGGCAAAGGTGATGAAGGCCTCTGGAGAGGATGAAGCCTCAAAGCCTTCAGGGTCTGGTGGTATTGCTTGACTTCTTTTAGTTCCCCTATTCGTAGCTTTCTTAGAAATTTGTCTGTAAACAATTAACTATGGTGGTGTTTAAACAATTTATCTTTTGGTGGGACCTGGTAGGTTCCCTTGTGGTTGTGGGCTTTAAATAACATTTTGAACAATTGGTGGTACTTGGCTTGTTAAAGCCTTTAATGTTTAATATTTAAGCCCTTAAGGCTGTGTTAGGTATCTTTGTTTGTGCAGATTTCATTGTTTGATTTTGAGTTGTGTTTATCTTATTTGTGTTTGTCTTTGTTAATGTTAAGGAATGTTTAACCGGTAGCACCTTGAAAGGTTGAATGCTGCAGTCATTCATCCTAAAGGTAGTCTAGGCAAACAAGTCACCATCTATCCTATATACACTACTCAAGTGTTTTATGTGTTTACGTAACTTTGTTTTTAAACTTAAGGAACAATTAGTGTAGGCTGTTCAAACCTGTCTATGAGATTTATAAAGAAGTACTTTGTGTATCTCACGGAGTTTGATTGATTTAGGAACTCACCCCTTATATAGGTTCATTCAACCCTTGAACCTATTGAGCGAAATGGCCTAGGAGTTCACCCCCTTACATGGCCCATGCCATGGAGTTTTTTGCAAGGTTCTCAACCTGAAGATAGGATAGAAAGACAGATTTTCAAAAGAGTATCTACTAATCCTTTCATTCATTCAACATGTCATCATTACATCGTTTAACAGGAAGAGAACAACATTTTTTGAAAGCCTAAACAAAGAACCTTTTAAGGTTCTTGCCATTCCAATGGCGTGGGAGCTTCTTGCCTTCCATGTTGGCAAGCTTGTATGATCCTCCTTTGTGGGACTCAAGGATTGTGTAAGGACCCTCCTATTTGGGTCCAAGCTTCCCTTGATTTTCTTTTTTGCTTGCTTCATTATTTCTTAAGACTAGATCTCCAGGCTTGAAACGTTCATGCTTCACTCTAGCATTGTAGTAGGATTCCATCTTTTGTTTGTATTGAGCTTCTCGAATTGCTGCTGAGTCCCTGGCTTCTTCTAAGAGATCTAGGTTGAGCAAAGCTTCTTTTTCATTAGTCTTGACATCAACATGAAGTGTTCGAGGTGTGGTAACCCCAATCTCAGCAGGGATTACTGCTTCGGATCCGAAAGCAAGGCTGTAAGGTGTTTTCTTGTTACTTGTTTTTTCAGTGGTTCGGATGGCCCATAAGACACTTGGAAGCTCATCCAACCACTTTCCCCTTGCTTGCCTAGCCTGGCTTTGATCCCTTCAACCACACTTCGATTCATTCTTTCAACTTGGACATTTGATTGAGGGTATGCTACAGAACTGAAAACTTATGTTATTCGATACTCTTTGCACCAAGCTCTGAAAGGTTTCTCTGCAAACTGCTTTCCGTTATCTATAATGAGTACCCCAGGCAAGCCATATCGACAGATAATGTTTTCCCAAACAATGTCGATAATCTTTTTTCCGGATATCTTTCCCAAAGGCTTCACTTCTGGCCATTTTGTGAAGTAGTCTACGACAACCAGTAAGAACTTGACCCCTCCTTTTGCTGGTGGGAAGGGTCCAACGATGTCCATTCCCCATTTGTAAAATGGCCAAGCTGAATTGATAGGGATCAAATCATGTTTGGGACTTTTTGGGACAGGAGCATGGATTTGACAATCATCACACTTCTTCAATTGCTCAGATGCATCACGATGCATGGAAGGCCAGAAGTAGCCGAGGTTCATGAGTTTTGCAACAACTGATCTTGGACCACAATGAGCTCCACATATGCCTTCGTGAACCTCCTTAATTAAGTATCTGCTTCGCTCAGGGCCGACACATCGAAGTAATGGAGCCAAGTACCTTTTTTTATAGAGTATGTATTCTTAGATGATGTATTGCCTTGACTTAATTCGAACCCTTTCAGCTTCAACATGATCTTGAGGTAGTTCACTTTTTTTCAGGAACGTTATGAACAGAGTCATCCAATTTGGTTCATTTTTAGTGATTACGTCATGCACTTCAAGTTCAGATATGGAGGGATGTTGGATCACCTCAAACAACACCTTCTTAGTGAGATGGGCAAAATTCAATGAAGCAAGCTTGCTAAGAGCATCAGCTTTCTTGTTAAGTGACCTTGGAACCTGTTTGATTTTGCAAGATTGGAAGCTGTTCATGATTTCCTTTGCTTTTTCTCTATATTTTTTCATATTAGGTTCCTTGGCAATGTACCTGTCGTTCACTTGGTTGGAAACTAGGAGTGAATTAGTGAACACTTGAAGCTTTTGGATGACCATCTTTTTTGCAAGCTTCAATCCTGCTATCAGAGCTTCGTATTCTGCTTCGTTGTTGGTTGTCTGAAATTCCAAATGAAGGGCATATGTAAATTCTAACCCTTCGGGGTTGATCAGGACAAGACCAGCCCCTGATCCTTCAACGCTGGAAGCTCCATCAGTGTGAAGCTTCCAGGCTTCTGGGTCAAGGGGTTCGTCTATGGTAATGTTAACTTCGGTAGTTTCCACCTTTGGAATTTCAACGATGAAATCAGCAAGTATTTGTTCCTTTATTTCTTTTCTCGGGACATAGGTGATTTTGTGTTCACCTAATTTGACAGCCCACTTAGCCAATCGTCCTGAGGTTTCAAGCCTTTCAAGCACATTCTTGATAGGTTGGTCAGTGACCACTTGTATAGGATGTTCTTGGAAGTAGCTTCGAAGCCTTCTCGCTGTTTGCACTAAGGCTAAGGCTAGTTTTTCCAAAGGAGGGTACTTGACCTCTGCCAACTTTAAAGTTTTACTGAAGAAGTAGACTGGTACCTGAGCTTTGTCTCTTTCGATGGTGAGGACAGCGCTGAGGGCTTCATCAGTAGCAGAAAGATAGACATAGATCGTTTCCCCTGCTTCAGGAGCTGCAATGGTGGAAAGGGAAGCCAGATACTGTTTCATTTGGTTGAAGGCTTCTTCGGCTTCTTCTGACCACCTGAAGTCTTTTTTGTCAGTGCAACCTTTGAGTGTCTTGAAGAAGGGTAGGGATCTTTCAGCTAGCTTGGACGTGAAGCGTTTTAGGGCAGCAAGTTTGCCATTCAAGCTTTCCACTTCCTTTTTGGTTTGAGGTGATTTCATATTTAGAACGGCCCGAACCTTGTTGGGGTTGGCCTTTATGCTTTGCTTCCCTACAATGTGTCCCAAGAACTTTCCTTCTTCGAAGCCAAACGGAAATTTCACAGGGTTGAGTTTCATGTTGATCTCCCTGAGGTTGTTGAATGTTTCCTGTAGGTCTTCGAGCATTTGTTCCTCCGTCTTGCGAATGCCTTGTCAACCAACCTTTGGTAAGTGGCACCTGCATTTTTAAGCCAAAAGGCATCTTTCGATAACAAAAGATACCTTTGTCAGTATGAAAGGCATGTTTCTCTTCATCTTCCTCCTTCATTTGTATCTGGTGATAGCCTTTATAGGCATCCAGGAAACATTTGAAGGGGAGGCCTGTCAACGAGTCAACCTTCAGATCAACCTCAGGCAAAGGATAACAATCCTTGGGGCAAGCTTTGTTGAGGTCTTTGAAGTCTATGCACATTCTCCACGAATCGTCAGGTTTTCGAACCATCACTAGGTTTGCAACCCATTATTGATACTTAACCTCACGAAGAATTCCTGCTTCAACAAGTTTGTCAACCTCTTGGCAAGCAGCCTTGCTTCGTTCAGGGGTAAGGCTTCATTTCTTTTGAACAACTGGTTTGATGTTTGGAGGAATTTTGAGCTCATGCTCGACAACGTCTCAGGTGATGCCTGTCATGTCACTAGGACACCAGGAAAAAACATCAGCATTGTTTCGTAACAACCCTTCAAGCTTTGAAAGTGTTTCTGCAGGGAGGTTTGTGTTAACTCGTATTCTTTGTTCAGGGTATTTTGGGTTGATGATGAGACCAAGCTTGTCTCGTTCACTGTTGCCCTCGTTTACCATCAGTATTGTGGTTGAGGGTTTAAGTGTTGCGATTCCGTCCTTCGTAGGGAACTTTGAACTCTTTCGGCTAATGGAGATGGTCATGTCGAAGACCACCACACCAGGCCTGTTGATGATAACATCATAACTGGATGGTAGGTCTAGGACAATGAAGGTTAATGGTTAAGTTCTTTGCATTTTCCCATTAGAGAAACTTACATCGAGTATTATTTCCCCCAAGGGTTTGATGGGTATGTCGACAATGCCTTTAGTGGAGGCCTCAGCTGGTTGGAGCTTGGAGCGTTCCTCTGGACTTATGAGGTTAAAGAATTTTGTAAACATGATTTCGGTGGCCGCTCCCGTGTCTATGTAGGCCTTTTGTGTTTTAATTGAACAAACGAATGCTTCAAGAACAAGGGGATCACAATGTTTTTCTTCTTTAGTGTGAGGGAAGCAAACACCTAGATGATCCCAAGCTTCCAACCTCTGACACTTGTTTGGGGTTTCTTGTTTAACCAAAACCATGGCAAGTTCCTTCTTTTTGTTGTCAGCAATGTTCTCCTTGACACCTTTCACCAAATGAGCTAGTTCTCCAGACTTAACAACTTCCTCGATCCTCTTCTTAAGTTGGAAGCAGTCGTTGGTGTGATGTCCCTTTTCTTCATGAAACTCACAATACTGGTTGGAGTTTTCATTTCTTTTGCTTTTTGGCAATGGCCGTGGAGGTCGAAAGGTGTGTTTGACTTCTTCTGTTGCCAGGATTTCTTGGGGAGTTTTGGTGAGGACTATGAAGTTCACGTTTCTATCTTTTCTTGAGGGGTTCCTGCTTTCTGACCTTCGAGACTCAGACCCCATAGGTCTTTTGTCATAGGTTCCATAGTTGCCCCTCTTTCTGTTAGGACTGTTACTTCTCCAGTTGGAAGCCCTTTTTCTTTGTTCCTTGATGTCTACAGCCTCTTCTCCTCGGATATGGGCTTCAGCCCTTTCTAAGGCTTCTTCAAGAGTTCTCAAGAGACTATTGTTGAAGTCTCTAGTTAGATACTTTGCATTGATGGCGTTCATGAACCCTGCAACCTTCATCTTTTCGTCCGCACCAACATAGGTGAGGCCTTCTTTCTTGTATCTTTCGATAAAAAATCTGAGGCTCTCATCATCTTTTTGCTTAATCTGAAAGATGACTGTTGCATACTTGACAAAACGTCTTTGTTGTGAGAAGTTGGCTAGAAATCCCTTACCAAGGTCGTTGAAGGTTTTAGTGCTTCCTGCTGGTAAGTCGTTGAACCAGATACGAGTTGATCCAAACAGGGTTCGCATGAACATGAGGCAGCACTCGGGGTCACCTCATTTTTCTATTCGAGCAGCCCCAGAGAAGATCTGTAGGTGATCTTCAGGATCTTCAGTACCATCATAGGTTCTGATATGATGTGGCATCTTCAGCTTATTTGGGAACTCGTAATCTGCTATTTCTTGGGAGAAGCAAGATAGGCTATTAGGTTTATATGGCTGGTTAGTAGTATGTTCCACCCTAGTGTTGGTGTTCCCACTAGATTTTCTTTGTTCAGCGGCAATGGCTTGGCTAATGAGTTGTTGCCAGGGAATGTGAGCCATCATTTGGGATATCATGTAAGGCATGAGGTTAAAACCTTGAAGGCTTTCAGTTGTTGCTACGTTGTTTGTTACCATGGGAATGCTCATGGAGGCGCTACGAGCCATGGGTAGTGTGGCCATGGCTTGTTCCCATGAGATGGCAGCTGGGGGTGGGAACACTGGTGATAGGTGACTGTAGGAGTTGATCCAGAGTAAGTTCATGCCCAAGGGGTGCACCGGTGGTGGCAGCTTGGGTAGTGAACAGGGAAAATGCAGTAGGACTAGGCCTTGTTGCCTGGTAGGAAGTAGGAAACATGTTGCTAGGACCTGCTTCATAGCTCCGAGAAACAGGTTGGTGACCAGAGGGACCAGTAAGAGGACGAGGTGGTCCAGGAGAGAATGACACTTCCTCTTCATTGTAATCTAGCCGAATACAAACTCCTTTCTCCCTTTCCTTCAGAACATACTGATTCAAGAGGGATCTGAGATGCAAGAAGTTACTTACAACTCCTTCGGGAGTGAGATCCACACACTGGGGAACTTGTGCAGTGTTGGGGAGAGGAGACAACACCCCTGAACGAGCGGGGGTGGAGTTTGAAAGATTGTGAACTCAGGATGAGTAGTTGGAGTTTGAGTACCAGCAGGGGTACTTCCTAGAGTGGAAAACGACATAGATCTGTTGGGAGAAGCTTGATCTGTGTTTCGAGAGACCTGATTCACCTCCTCTTGAGATTCAGGATCAGACATACTAGAGGGTTGGAGCTACACAATTGATTTTTGAAAGAGACAGTGGCGCAGCCCCACGGTGGGCGCCAACTTGTTGCTACAACAAATATAAGTCTAACGTTGGTTTTGAGTCACAGGAAGGGTTAAAAGGTTAAAGGGATTCAATCTGCCTAACGCAGGTTGTGGCGTCCTCCTACGTTGCAAAACGTAGAAGGAGGTTCAAGATAATATTGTTTTAGAGTGTTAGAATTCTGGTTTGAGTAAGACTCAAAACGAGAAACGATGTTCTATACTCGAGTTGTGTGTTAGTGAGATGGAGATATTCCCCTCACGTGTAAAGACCAAAAGAATAGAAGATTGAGTGTAAGAAAGAATAATCAGGATGGATCAGATCTATGGAATGGATCTCTGATTTTATAGAGAGAGTATCTTCTTATTTTGGAAAAGATATTATCTTGAAACATGGTGCAAAAAGAGGACAAGCCACTTTAAGCCGATGGTGGCTTTGGACCTGCGGTCCGAGTGATGCAGTGTCTATATGACAGTTGCTTGTGTTGACCGAGGAAAAAGATGACAAGACAGGTCATCTTTTGATCTGTGCTCCTCCGTCCTTTGAACCTTCGTAGCTTTCAACCCTTTAAGCATAGTTTTATGATACTTGTTAATCTTTTTGCTTTGGGCTACCCACGTCATCAACATGTTATGATTATTAGGGTTGTATAAATGTCAGTAATCAGATGTTTATTTTATGGAATGAACGTATTTAGTTTAACGAAGATGTCCATGGATTTTTCTGTTAATTCAGCCTTCGTTGTATGTAATTTAGCTAAGATGGTTGACATAACGATAGACAACAATTTACTTTTGTACAACTAAAAAGCTATTATCATCTTATCTTTATAATAGCAGTTGTCGAGTGTTTTTTTCGCTAAATAATATGTTTGCAAAATTTGGTGCTTATTGGTTGATATGAAGATTTCAATTGACTGATAAGACCATGCATACTCGAGCATGATCCACGACGTTATCTCCAATTTCGCGCCCCACACAACGTTGCGGTGGGGCGCTATGTACCAAAAGTGTGTGCAATTATAGTGTGCCACGTTGATTCTTCACCGTCACCACCACCAAGTTGATTCTTCACCCTTTTGGTTTCTGTAGCTAAAGATTATACCCTTTTGGTTTCAGATCAAGTTTTGATTGTTATATTATCTAATCTGTAGAGAGAGAAAGAAGACAAGGGAAAAGGAAGAAGAAGAGGTAGGTGAATGGTGGTGGTGATGGTGTACGGTGGTGGGTGTGTGAGAGATGATGAAGAAGAAGGGACGAAGGTGGTGGGTGTGTGAGAGAGGTAGGTGAATGGTGGTGGTGATGAAGAAGAAGAAGGGTATTCAGTTTTAGTTTTAGTTTTTTTCTTTTTTTAGCGCTCCAATTTCCCCCCACTACACCCCATTTTGAATTAACGCCGCATGCTGACTTAGCTGTGACGTGGACCAATCACAGATGGGGGTTAAATTTCCCTCCCCCTTCACCACACATGGTCTAAGAAATGATGTTGTTGTAATTGAAGAATTTTAGCTTTAAACAGGAAATCTGATCATACAAGGCACTATTCGAGGTGCGGAAACCCTAGAACAGAACAAAATGATAATACACGAATCAAAACACACGAATTACGCTTTTCAACATCATTTTTATAGATTACTTGATTCAAATATTCAATACATACGCTTTTACAAGTTAATCTATTGACTCTTTCAAAACCTCAACCTAGAGAGCAAACCTCTGACTTAAACTCACACAATGACCAAGAACTCTAAACATTAAAACAAGCAAAACCTATTTATAGTGTCTGCACATTCGCCCCTGTTGAATGTACGAATGTGGAATTCTTCCACATTCGTCCTCTTCCAAGGTACGAATATAGATAACTTCAGCATCCTCTTCCACCTTCGCCCTTATCTTTCTACCTTCGACCATACAAAGTTACCTTCGACCTTCAATTCTTCACATTCGACCCTTCTGAAACTTCTAACATATGTTAAGATTTACAATCCGAAGGATTAGTCGCACAAAATGCATCTACAAACTCCCCATCGACTATTGCTCGGATTGCCTTCTCGCTTCATCCATCTGAATGTTCATCAACTTGATCCTCAGCTGTTTCTTTTGATCTTTTGTCATCTCTGGTTCAAGTTTTCTCTTTGTTGATTGCTTAGGTACTTCAGCTACCTTCACCTGCTTGCCCAACTTCTGTTCAAGGTTGCTACCAGAGTTGATATCATAAGCAAAGCATACTCCAACAACCTGTTGATAGTTCTTTGCTTGTGATGCATCATTGGGATCGGTATAAATCGGGTTATAGTACAGCATGATGATGTCTTGAAATGTACAGTTTATGAGCCACATCGGGTCAAAAACATGTATCTTCTTATACGAATCCTTCCCATCTCTTAGCACAATAACTGCTTCAGCATTCCTCCAATCATAATACTAGAAGATGAAATCTTCACTGAAGTGTTGTTGAATTGGCATTAAAGGAATCTTTCTCATAACTCCAGGAGCTTTGTATATCAACGTCACTCTCTTCTTACCCGTCTTTGGATCTATATCCCTGTGAACTTTCCTTCTTGGGTATTGAGGTTTAAACATACCCCATTTCGTTCTACTCTCCCAGATCAATCTATCAGCAAACCATCCAACCGTTGTATTGTTCACAGATGCACCAGTCATTCTGAATCTGCATATATCTCTCACCGCCTAATACGGTAGAGTTAGCGAGTCATAGAATCTGTAGAAGTACAGAATTCCAGTTTCCCATTTGACTGCAATGCATTTCAGATTTCTAAGATACTTCCAACCAAGAGCTCTGCCTTTAAACTTTTCGTTGTGGTACCTGTAGAATCCTCCCTGTGCTTCCGGTTTAGGCCTTTTATCATCCTTTTCCTTCAGCTTCTGTAACAAAGTTTTCAGCTCATCACTTTGCTCAGATGGTTTCTGTTTATCTTGACCAAACACTTTCTCAACAAACTCTTCAGTCTTCTTTTTAGCTATCTTCTTTGCTTCTCTCTGATGTGTTTCAGTGAAATCTGGGAATACTTCATTTTCATCATTCTCTCTGAAGTATTGAGGATACTCTTCATGAGTAATATCTTCTATCTCAATCTCCTTAGTTTCTAATGTTTGCTTGTCATCAGAATGATTTCCAACATCCTTCTCAGGAATGTCTGGAATCATTTGATCTGACATTATCTCCTCCAGTGTCGTTCCTACTCGCTGTGCAATACCTTCTAGAATCTCTTTAGTCACAGCAGCAGACACCTCACCATCTTCCAAATCAGGATCATTATACTCTAACTCGTATCTCATATCCTCTGTTTGGAATAACTCAGCAAACTTCCCAGTAAACTCTATAGTCCATTCTCTCTTTCCCAATATCTCTCGATATACATCTTTAGCTTCATCTGATAAAGCTCTAACCTTCTCATCCCAGAAAATACTTTCATCGGAATCAACGTTCTCTCCTGATTTCTTCGAGCTAGACTGACCCGCACTCCCCTTTTTGGTCTGTCTTTGTTCAAAAGTGAATTTGCTCGAATCATCATCACCGTCATCATCACTGCTACTACTCTCTTCATCATTACTCTTATTACCCGATCCACCCTCAGCATCATCATTGTCATCATCAGATTCATCGTCTGATTCATCCTCTTCTTCTTTATCAGATTCTTCATAATCTACTTGCTCCTCTTCTTTCTCTTTATCCTCTTCTCCTTCTTTCAACTTTGGAGCTTCACCGTAAAGTTTATCAAGTAGATCACTCATTCTCTTGTTCTCCTTTTTCAACTCCATGTTTTCTTTTCTCACACTCTTAATCATTCTCCTGTTTCCATTACACTTCACATCCAGCTCATTTTTCTCCTCTTCTAGTTGTTTCAGCTTCTTATCAAGCTCATCCTGATTCGTCTTGGAAGCAAAAACTATCTGTAACATCATTTCTTCATTTTTCTTAAACTTTTCTATTTCAGCTTGTTGAGCAATCAGCATTTTCATCATATCTTCCATCTTCTTATTCACTTGTTTCATCACGTCATCAGAAACAGTGACTTTTGATTTGGAAGATTCAGCAACAAGAGTCTTTTCTTTCTCAGGCTTCTTGAACATGTTAAGAACATTTGCTAAAGTAGATTCCAAATTAGGAACTACTTCAGGTTCTATAGCCTTCTTTTGCTTCTTTGCTGTAGGTGAGGAAACTTTTGATGAAGTACCAGCTTCAGGAACTTTCTTTCCTTTCAACAACTTCTCAATTTCCTTCTCTCTCAACTTCTTTGTATTCACTTTCTTTGCCATCGACTTGTGTTTAGGCTTTTTCAGATTCACTACAACTGTAGATCCATCAAAATCTTCAGTATCCACACCTAAATCACCTTCAATATCAATTGGCTCTTTCTGTAACATCTCTTCCACAGATTTGTTGAGTGAATCAGACTCTCCAACAGCAGTGGCCTTGCGTTTGGAAGACTTCCTCACCAACTCAGTTTCAAAATCCCACTGTTCTTCTTCCTCAGTCTCTTCAGAATCCACTGAGTCCTCATCTACCAAACAAGTACCCTTCTTTTGCAGTACTTTTCTTTCTAGCCCTCTGTTTCTTTGCAGATTTACCTTCATCAGCTTTTGCCTTGCCCTTCCCTTTGGCTCCAGCATTCTTAACTTGTCTCTTCCTCTTGGTATTTGCATCAGCATGTACCAAAGGATTATCATTATCCGAATCGCTCTTATCATGTCTAGCTTTGTTCAATCCTGGGTCAGTGTAACCCGGATTAACCAAATAACCAAACAGACGTTTGTATGGTGGCTTTTCATTATCTGGAATACCCTTATATCCCTTCATTCTCACCAACATTCTGATATTCATATGATCCTGTCCCAACACCATAGTAGGATCCTTCCTCAAATTAGGATACTTATTATCAAATATCATCATAAAAAATCTGGGATACATCATGAACTTATTAGATTTCACTCCCTTCAACATTTCCAGCATGTGATCCAGAATCATCCCAGCAATGTTAAATGGTTTGTTTAGAGTCAAAGCAACCATTAACGAGCTTAAACTTTTCCTCATCACATCATATCCACCACTAACTGTCCCGAAAACATGAATAATCACATGTGCAAAATACTTGAATTGCACACTGAGCTTCCCCTTATGTAATGCTCCATCTGTGATCGGACCGTTGTATTTCATTCTCAAAAAGCATACTCTCTGCTCAGTCCATGACAACTCTCTCGGATCAGTACACTCGTCATCTTTAATCCTGAGTGCCTCTCTAATGTCTTCTTCAGTAATCAACATTTCCATCCCCTGAATCTTGCTGACAATGGCAGTTTTTCCCTCCCAGAAGTCGTAACGAGCATTCTTCCTGAAGTCTTCAACTATGTCTTTATATATGATTGCCGGTGTAGCAATGGCATGGATAATTCTGCTCCTTCTGAGAAAGTCAACCATACCAGAAAACTCTGTATTCTTCATTACTTCTCCCACATACGCACAGCAATTGTGAGGAGCTGCAAATGACCACACTTTTGGTACATTCTCTTCTTGCACTGAATCTTCTTGAACAGGCACTTCCTCCATAGGAATCTCCACGTTTTCTGGTTGTTCTGCCATCTGTAACACAAAAATACGAAAAATACGTCAAAATAATCAAAAACAACACATTTTGAAATTTTGAGTTTTACACATTTCCACATTCGCCCATTAAGAGGTACGAATGTAAGAAACATAAGTTCGAAAGTAGAATTTTTGGTTCGAATGTGAATTTTGTATGAACAAATTCCACATTCGTCCTTTTAGTTCTTCATTCGTCCCTAAATCAACCACCTTCGACCAACCAAATTCGCATTCGTCCTTTTTGAATTGGTCGAATGTGTCTGATTAAACCCCAAAAATACAAAAGTATTGTCTGATGTGTTTTAAACTGTAATTTTGATTCAAACATGGTCTAAAGTGACCGACTAAGCCTATTCAACCATCAATTTCTGTTTTCATTCAGTTTTCATTGATTTTAAAACAAAAACTAGGGTTCGGCTTATTATCCAAACAATTAACACATCAATTCAACAAATTAATCCTAGTTTTTCCTATATTCTCCCCCTAAAATCAATGGAGACTGAATCCCAACAAAAAAATTAGATTAAATCAGTCCATATAAGTCCAGATGATAAATTCTAGGGTTCGAACGAAAAAGCCCCAATTCTGGCGTTGTTTTCAAGCCATTACCTGTGAAATTAGAATCAAACTTATGATAAATTGATAGGGAACAATAATCTGAATTGAAAAGAAACAGGGCAACAAGTTTTCCACACTTTGAAAATTTTTGAAAAATTTTTGAATGACGGTTCGAATGTGAGCAGGGTTATATATAGAGCCACGTTCGCCCTTAACAAATGGATGAATGTAAGTTATTTTCCACATTCGCCCCAACCGAATGACACGAATGTGAAAATGTATCACGAAAGTGAAAAGTTTAAATGAAAACCCACCTTCGTCCATTTATCCAGGTTCGAATGTGACAAATTTTCCACCTTCGACCCACTAAAGGGGCGAATGTGAAGTGGAAAATTTTGAAATTTTACCAAATCACGAAATCGAATCCCGTTCAAACATTTTTCAACACATTTAGTCTCAAACACGCATTATTTCAGTTTTAAATGATACAAAGCTCAGATTGTTTCATCAAATCTCAGAAAATGACCATCAAACACCATCGGTTATCTAAAAATAACGCAGAAGTATAAAACTTTTGGTTTTTCTGAAATTTATATTAAAACATACCTAAAATCTTTTTGAGTTTTGTATCTTTTTGTAAAAGCAAAGTAAAATGCACAAACGTAAAATAAAGCAATAAATGTTTTGTGATATCCGGTAAGAGGATCATATCAATTGTTTGAGAAATCTGATCACAGCGTTGATCTAAACTTTTATATTATCATTAGAAACAGTGTGTGACCCGGCAACTGCTGATACTGTTGTCCACATAAGCTCACATGCAGACTGTTATGCAGTGCTTTAAAATGATACGAGATTAAGTGTATTATACTAACACGTTGTGGTTCCCACACACGCGACATACTCCCGTATCAAGAAATTGCATAAAGCTTCCTCGTAACGCGTGATCATGCCAGAGTTATCCGTTTAGTTACAAGATATATAGCACAGAGGAGTACAGGTCAGCAAACGAATGCAGCAAAGTAACATGTGCACATATACCAGGTTGAGGCTGATATCAACTACTGATTTGCATAAGTAAATTGACACGATGTAATTATGATCTTTGATCAATAATAACATGAAGTTCCTCAATTCGGTAACTTTTGGTTTTGGCATTTAAGCTCTTTTAGCAAATATTCTGATTAAACTAGGTCCGTAAATTAATACGACAAAAGTTTAATCAGAATATCCTGGATAACAATAACATAACGACCCGAAACCTCAGATTTTGGCAACTCTATCAAACGAAATTACGGTACTAAGACCATATGCCCATGAGGTGTTCAGCCACGAACGAGTAGTTCGTTATGTTTGTATCACTAATGCATGCAGTTTTTAGTCTACGAAGCCTATCAGCACATCACACTAAATCAACACACGCCTCATATTGCATTACATATCTTTAGCCTGTGTCAGATCCCCACTGATGTACTATCATTTCCTCCTTTTATCCTGGAAATCATTTTGGGTTTTTCTATTTTTTATGGATTTTTAAATTTTTCAATGTTTTTGGTTTTTCTGACAAAAGACCCCCCCTAAAATGTAAAACATATTTTTGGGTTTTTGAATTTTTCTGAAAAACTGTACAAACTTTAAAGAAAACTTTAAAACTAAAAAGCGATAAACCGAGGTGATGATTAGTCTTGTTTTTCTTTTATATTGTTTACTTTTAAAAGATATTCGAATCTGGATTTATCAAAAGCTTTTGTGAACAGATATGCTCTCTGATAGTCAGTGTGGATTTTGACCATATCGATCAACTCTTTTGCATAACAATCACGGATAAAGTGATACTTAATCCGGATATGTTTAGCTTTCGAGTGATTGCCCGAATCTTTAGTTAATGCAATTGCGGCTTCATTATCACAGTGTATAGGGGTTTTAAGAAATTGCAAACCGTAATCCACGATCTGCTGCTGAATCCAGAGAACCTGTGAGCAACAACTCGAGGCTGCTACGTACTCTGCTTCACAAGTAGACAATGCGATCGAAGTCTGCTTCTTACACTGCCAGGTGACTAATCTGCTCCCTAAAAACTGGCATCCAGCTGTCGTGGATTCGCTGTCTTTGTCACAGCCGCCCCAATCTGCATCACTAAATGCGATAAAGTCAAAATTATCGTCATTAGGTTACCATAGTCCTCTCGACGGACAACCCTTCAGATATCTAAGGATACGCTTGACCGCTGTCAGATGACTTTGTTTCGGCTTCGATTGGAACCGTGCGCAGAGGCATGTAGCAAATATTATGTCTGGCCTTAATGCGGTTAGATACATCAGAGATCCGATGATTGCTCTGTATGTAAACGGGTCCGTCAGCTCCCCCTTAGCGTCAACACCAATCCCGTGATTAGGTTGAATCGGGGTGTCCATCGGCTTGGAATCTTTCATCTGGAACCGGCTCAAGATTTCGGATACGTATTTGGTTTGATGAATAAAGATCCCCGTTGGTCTTTGATCCACCTACAAGCCGAGGAAGAACTGCATTTCGCCCATCGCACTCATTTCGAACTTTTCCTGCATAACACGTTCAAATTCCCTGCAAAGAAGTTCGTTAGTTGAGCCAAAAATAATATCGTTTACAAATATCTGGATGAGAAGCAAATCATCTCCTGTTTTCTTCGTAAACAGAGTACAGTCGACCAATCCGCGTTTGAATCCTTTCGACATGAGGTAAGTGCTCAGCTCCTCGTACCATTGGCGTGGAGCCTGGTGCAACCCGTACAGTGCTTTGCTTAAAATGTAAACCTTATCCCGGTGGATAGGATCTTCAAAGCCCGGTGGTTGACCGACGTAGACCTCTTCTTTGACCACACAGTAAAGGAAAGCACTTTTGACATCCATTTGATACACCTTAAATTTCTTGTACGAGGCAAACGCCAGAAACATTCGGATAGCTTCTATGCATGCCACAAGTGCATATATTTCATTGTAGTCAATTCCCTCGATCTGATGAAAACCTTGAACTACCAATCTGGCTTTGTTCCTTACGATCACTCCTCTATCGTCTTTCTTACACTTAAACACCCACTTGGTACCAATCTTCTCCCTTCCTGGAGGTAAATCAATCAGTGTCCAGACGCCCAACTTCTGAAATTGCAACAACTCCTCTTGCATCGCCTCGACCCAAGTATCATCCAATAGAGCTTCTTTGTATGTCCGCGGCTCGACCTGCGAAACATAACATGCAAACGACCAATCATTCTTGTAACCAGACTTTTGTATTTTTGCATATGAAGCTAAAGCACCAAAACTTTCTGGTGAATTGACACTTCTTAGCTGTCCTCTCGTCATCACACTTCTACCAGGGTCACCAATAACTTTCTCTAGCGGGTGAATACGATGAATCCAAGATTCCGGATGTTCAGGTACAATAACTCCCGTCTGAGTAGTCAAGTTCTCCACTGCATCCAGATCATGACCCGTATTAGACGATGAAGCAACATCTGGATTTGGGTTCACTGGCGGTGCCTCTGTTGCATGTTCAAGAATAACTTCTTCGAAATCTCCATCATCTTCCGATTCTGAAGTATCCAAAGTAGTTGAAGCCTCTTGAAACACTTCTTCCTCTGGTACAGGAACATTGGTATCATTAGAAGCTGTTGGAGGAGTTACGGTGATCGGACGCACCAAAGGTGAAGTCGCTGCGTTTTCACACTCGTAAAGTAATCTGATAACAGCCTCTTCAACCAAGCTATCTAGATTGAATGATTCAAAGAAATCTTTGTAATCAAACATCCAATCGGGACCATTTCCTTGCACATTTTGAGTATACCGTTGAACCTCGACATTTGCCCAGTCTTCCACCTTTCGAGTTCTTTTGTTGAATACCCGTTTGAGCGGGGTTGCATATCAAACAAAGTATCCCTCTTCAGCTTTTGGACTAAACTTTTAACCTGGATTCAACATCGTGCACGGAGCCCCAAAAGGTTCTAGATACTCCAAGTTTGGCTTTCTTTGGTGCAACAGCTCATAAGAAGTTTTGCCAAACTTCTTCACCATTAATACCCGATTTAGTGTATAATTTGTTGCATAAATCGCCTCGTTCCAAAACATTATTGGAAGATTTGAGTCAGCGAGCATTGTTCTTGCCGCTTCTATGAGAGTCTTGTTTTTCCGTTCAGCGACACCGTTCTGTTGAGGGGTATACGGAGCAGAATATCCATGATGAATTCCTTTGTTTTCAAAAAGATCATCCATCTTGGCATTTTTGAACTCCGTCCCATTGTCACTCCGAATTCGCTTGATCTTTAGACCATAGATATTCTCCAATCGAGTGAATAGAACTTTCAGATTATTAAAAGTGTCACTTTTCTGATGCAAACACATTACCCATGAGAATCTTGAAAAGTCGTCAGTAACAACTAAACAATAAAGCTCTCCAAGATGACTTTTACGTTTGACAGGTCTGAATAGGTCCATGTGCAATCGCTCAAGCGGCATCTCAACAGAGTTTACTTTCTTCGCCTTATGGGATTGTTTGTGTTGCTTGCCTTTCTTACAGCTCACACACTTGTCATTCAAATGGAAATGTTTGACATTTACGCCTTCGAAAAGCCCATTTTTCACCAAGTGATTCATTTTCCTCAAGTGAATATGTCCCATCCTTCTATGCCACATGATTGATTCTTTCTCAGTAGCCTTCGATAGGAAACATGTCACTTGTCCCTAGGTCGCCATTGCCTTGGACATATCAAGAATATAGAGATTGTTGACTCGAGGTGCTTTCAACATTACCCACTCTTTTGGAATTTTTAAGCCCGGTTTGAGGATATAGCAAGATTTGTCGTCGAAATAAACAGAAAATTGCTTGTCACATATCTGACTGACACTTAACAGATTATAATCGATCTGCTTCACATAAGAAATCCTCTCGAAACTCACAATCCCGTTACTCACCCTTCCCTCCATCGTGATATAACCTCCTTTGTTCCTAGCAAATGCAACATAACCTCCATTGATATTCTTCACGTCGAACAGCAATGCTAAATCCCATGTCATGTGGCCTGAAGCTCCACTGTCAACAATCCAAAGACTGCTAACAGGGCCAGCTGAAGCTCCCTGCACACATCAAGTAAACAAGTTAGTTCCTTCGGGGGACCCAAGCCTGTGTGGTCTTGGGTCTTTCAGTTTCACCCTTCAAAGATTCATTATCATCAACAATTGGTTTTGGAATGATCTTTTTCGGATCATTCAAAACTTTTTCAACCTTTTCATTTGGTTAAGAAGTAGAAGCTCCCGGAGAACCATTAGGTGTCCAAGAATGTTCCGAACGTTTCAGAATTCGAATCTGAGATTTTGGAGTCTCAGTCGTTTTCTTAGTTTTGTTCACAAATGAAACCTTCTTGACTACCTTCTCTGATTTAACAGATTTAGGTCCAACATTTGATTTGACAGCCGGTTTTGGAGGTACCTTTTGTCTATCAACTGTTGTGTTCACCATAGGTCTCTTTAATGGTTTTTCCATGGCAATTCGGTTTCGACGATCATATTGAAATTGACGATCATTCCTCTTTTGATAAAAAATGTTTTGATTATAAAACGGTGCTGGTTGAGGAACAAATCGTCTTTGTGGATAATAATGATTGTCAACCGGTTTTCTCATGGATTGCCTTACTTCAACTTCGTGCGTTTTGTGCCTCACGTACGGGCAGTGAGCAAGTAAATGCCCTCTCTCCCAGCACTTGAAACATGCACGGTATTCTTCAAACACATTCTGAGCATGCGGCTTCGCAAATGTATTGATGGGATATTGATTATCAATACATCTACGCCTTAAACTCTCAGGAGCTGGGCCCCTAGAGTAAGCTGGCTCAAGAAAACCGTTTGCTTTTTGTTTCGGTTTGATGAATTCGGTGACATGAACCTTTGGTTCTTTTGGAACATCCAAATACAGTTTCTTTAAAACTTCTGGTGGAATATCATTTGATCTTTCATGTTTTGGAAACCATATTGTGCTTTCTTACCAAATTTTCTCAATTTTAGAATAGTTAGCAAATTTAATTGGATATTCCTCATCAGAGATAATCTTATTGGATCCTTCCATCCGATAAAATACCTTGACTGGTTTGTCACCTGAATCCTTTTTCACTTCTTTCTTTTTGGATTTTTTTACACGATGTGCATTAGCCATCGGATGAGAATGTTTAGAGGATGACACAGGTTCATTCGTGATAATGTGATTTTCCTTTGGAATATCACTCACGTTCTCAACTTTCTCACTCTCAGTGTCCGAATCATCAGTTACAGCAGTAACTCCTTCATCATTCAATCCTAAAATCGGTCGTACATCAGAATGTGGATCTCCAACACTAGAAGTATTGAATTCATCTTCCGATGCAGAGTCAGATTTTACTGAGCTCTTCGGTGTCACTTGATGACAGTTATGGTTTTCAAATAGCAACGGAGATGGCACAGCTTTGTAATTTGTGGTTTGTGATGGTTCATCAATGATATGATCAACAACATATGCAATATGTTTATAGCTTTCAAGCTTTTTGTTGACCTTCTCTGCAAAACACTTGATGGTGGCCATTTCTAACTTAGTGTTTTCAATTTCATTTATATAGCTGTTAATTGCCAATTGTTTTAATGCAAGAGTTTTCTTTAAGTCAGAAATGTCCTTTTTGTAACCATCCAGCACTTTGTTGAATTCTCTGATTTCTTTGCAAGCAGATTGACAGTTAATCACAGCACTCTCAAGTTGTACCTTGAGTTGCTTATTTTCTTCTGTCAATCTGTCACAAGTACCACAATATTTATCACTAGTAATGTCAGTGGTAGATTCAGAACTTACCTGTTTTGGGGGATCTGTCATGGCCATTAGAGCGAAATGAGCTTCCTTCCCAGCAAAGAACTTGGAATAATCGATTCTGGTAAAGGCATCATCCACTATGCATGACTTCCTTGTCTTCAGAAAATCTGCTTCAGCCAGCAACTGATCAATATCATCATCTAAAGAAGTCACACTGGCCTCTGAGTCTGATTCACTTTCTGAATCTGAATATACTGACTCATTTTCTTCAGGAATGTCTGTGACTGAATCAATCACAACTCCCGAAATTTTCTCTTCAGCCTGAACTTCAACAGTTTCAGTCTCCACATTCATCTCTTCAAAAGAGTCCACAACCTCATTCTCAGTTTCTTCAACTTGATCAACTATCACCGACTCCTCAATATCAACCTGTTGTGCAACACACGCCACATTCCCACCAGGTCTTATCTCCTCAACACCAATTTGGATATCAGTCCAGTCAAATCTCTCATCATTCTGGATCACCAAAGCTTGATTTTGATTGTTATTTTGTGGTTGCTCATTTGGTGTAGTGATGGGTATAACTGTTCTGTTTGGGTTATTTGGTGGTTGAGTTTGATTTTGGTTGGGTGTGTTTGGTTGTCTATTTAGGTTGTTTTGAGAGGTGTTTTGTCGGTTTTGGTAATTGTTTTGGTTTTGATAGTTGTTGTTTTGAAAAGAGACATGATTTTGAGATTGGCGGTTTTGGTAGTTTGAGATGAATGGGTTTCGGTTACCTTGTTTAGCAGGCTGTGTACACTCTCTCTTGAAGTGACCTTTTCCTCCACAATTAAAACATGTGACTTTCTCCTTTTTAAAACCATATGTGGTGTTTGGAGAAGTACCTAAATCAGTTCTCCCGGTCTTTTCTATGAATTCAGTTGCTCGCCTCATAATGCTAGCGAAAGCCCATTGAATGTCTATGAGCTCCATCTCTTCCTTATCGATTTGAGCATAGTCTTCATTGGTTAAGTTGTTATTCCCAATTTGACTTGCTACTAAACTGTTATACGAAGCAACCACTGCAGAAACTAATGCAATATGTTGCTGAGCAACTTCCACAGTAACGTTATTCATATTGGAAGTCTCCAATACTACCGGTTTCTGATTGGTTTGATTCATTTGAGTCATGTACTGTTGTTGTTGAGATTATTGTTGTTGACTTGCAGAATAGCATGCAGCTTGTTGCATTGGAGAAAATGGTGAAATATAAGAATTTGTGTATTGTTGTGGTGGTGGTGTGTATGATGGTGGTGAATACGATGAGGTTTGAGTTAGGTAATTGATCGGTTGTTTGGGTGGTTCCATGACACTTGAGACACATGCTATATGAGGAGCCACTGTTCCACCAAGACTTGAATTACCCACAGTAGATGATGTACCAGCATGATACAACTCTGGGTTTTGAGGAATCTGTGACCTTTTAGCTTTCCTCTTCTCCTCAAGTTCTTTGTTTTCCAGCTTCTGGATAAACTCGTTGATGGTCCAGTACTTGTAAGCATCTTTCTCTTTAAGTACCTCGATATGTTGATCCCAGTACGGTGGTAAAGCATCAGCAAATTTATCCACCAAGTCTGACATAGGAATCTGAATTTCATAACTTGACAATTCAGTTAACAAGTGACAGTATCTGGGAGTCAACTCTTTCAGCGTCTCATTCCCAACATAGCTGAAGTTCTCAAATTCTTTCCTCAGCTCTTCCATTCTCAACCTTCTCGTCTTCTCGTTACCATCATGAAGATTCTTAAGCACATCCCATAACTGTTTGGAAGTTGTACACGAACCAAACTGATGTAGCAAATCATTTGTGATTGCTTGAGTTAACTGAGAATATGCCTTCTTTTCCACTGCAAATTTCTTCTTCTCATCATCAGACAAGCTCTCCAGAGGAATCTGTTCACCAGTATTATCTAACACTGGTGCCACATATCCTTTTGCTATCATCTGCCAAGCCTCAGTTCCTTCCAACCCCATTCCCTCAAGATGAATCTTGAATTTCTTCTGCCACTGGTTGTACTCCTGCATCTCCATTAGCTTGGGTGGTCTGTTCCCGCTACCTGAAGATAAATCATTGATTAGTGTAGAAATAGCATTAGTAGTTTGAGTGTTTACCACCGCGGCTGCTACTCCCCAATAATCTGCTGCAGGTTGTTGTGAAGATGATGCAACGCTCTGAGGCATCGAACTCGTCATAGCTAAGTAGTTAATTGGTTGCGACGACTGAGTGTTCGATTTCTTAGCTGCTACTGTCCACGGTTCCATGGTCACTTGCTGTTGTTGTGTGGTCCCCGGTCTCGGTGTAGTTGGAAATCCCCACATGTTGTTCATAAAGTTAGAAATGAAACACACTTGAAAATTTCACCACAAAGCTTCTACTTTCGTCCTTGGAACTATACTTTCGCCCAAAAATAAGACCCGAATGTAGAAAATAACCAGTAGAATCCATTTTCGACCAGATAATATCCACTTTCGTCCCTCAAAATTCCACCTTCGAACCCACGATCACCCGAATGTGGAAAATATGACCTGAAAGTGAAAAATCAACACAACAAACCTAGGTTCGACCCAAATAAAGCTACTTTCGACCAGAAAAAGCCCTAGGTTGGACCTAAAAGTCCACGTTCGACCCACTGCTCTCTAGATTCGACCCTCCCATGTTCAAAAAAGGGTTACACTTTGAAAAACGGTTATTTTGATCTGAAATTTTCAAAAGTTAACGGATTTTGATGATCTTTATCAGGTTATGATTCGAAATTGATTTGGAACAACTTTAATTCTTGGAATTGTTGATTTTAACCACGAATTGTTATCCAAATCCTTCAAATTGTATCAAAAACCATTTTTCAATGAAAACAGAGAAAATTTGATCAAAATAGGGTCCAAATTAGTTCTGAGATTATCAATTTGTTGTTGTATGATCTCTATGGCTCTGATACCACTTCGTAATTGAAGAATTTTAGCTTTAAACAGGAAATCTGATCATAGAAGGCACTATTCCAGGTGCGGAAACCCTAGAACAGAACAAAATGATAATACACGAATCAAAACACACGAATTACGCTTTTCAACATCATTTTTATAGATTACTTGATTCAAATATTCAATACATACGCTTTTACAAGTTAATCTATTGACTCTTTCAAAACCTCAACCAAGAGAGCAAACCTCTGACTTAAACTCACACAATGACCAAGAACTCTATGTGAATCCGGTTAAGAACCGAACTCGTGGATCGAATACGCATAAACAACTCGGTTTCAGACGGGAGATTCGAGACGAGACAGAAATATACGATAACAAAGTCATCACAGATTCGTATTACTACAGAAACGGTTACAGACACTGTCATCAGTAGGATAAACATCTATCTCGTGGCCGGGGGAGGTCGGGCATGACCTCCCCTTTGAGAGCATTCAAAGTACAAACTCAAATCACCAAAAAAACACAAACACATGAGATTGCTATTTATAGTCCAATACCCAAAAGCCACCTTCGCCCCTTTTGAAGGTACGAATGTGGAGTATTTCCACATTCGCCCCTTGTATAGAGGACGAACCTAGCTTTGTGTATTGTCCTATATTTTACAAATGCGTCAGATCCATAAAATGCCCTTATGGATCACCACAATCTCATGTAATACAATACTAAGACTCAACCCTAGTCTATTCGACAATGACGTCCACAGAAAGTGAATCAACAATCTCCCCCTTGAACGTTGCTGGCGAATCCACAAATCTCTTGCACATCAACAGTCAGAATCACAGGTTTCCCCCTCAATACATGCATTATTGCATTGAGTTAGAAATAAAATATCCTTCGTGAACCAACCAAGTAATGCACTACGGACCCTCAGCATCAATACGCAGGAAGTCAACTAGACCACGTATATCATTTGCGAATTCAGCAGGTCGCTGAATTACAACCAGATCACCTAGTTACGTCAATGTGAAGTCGACAATGTAATGCACTGCAGTCCCGTAGCATCAGTACCCAGGAATGTCATCTTGACCAAGTACATCACGCGCAATCCAACTAGCCTGATAAGACCCCTACTAGAAGGATTCCATGCTGACCGATCAGATATTCAACGTAACATGTAGGTACCACCACTAATTCACATCTCATATCTGCACTTAACCTTTGCATCACCCTTCACACCAACTGGAGAAGTCTAACTATCAGTACCCAATTAAACATCTCAATATGTGACTATGTGCAAAACAATCCACTCGAACATTAGTATTTCTATTAAATTCTTCATCTGTGCTGACTGTGATTGCATTAACACATTCTTCTCTTTTCCTAGCATCTTCAGTCAGTTATTGTTGAAGTATCAGACACTTACATCAACAATCTCCCCCTTTACTGATGCTTCACCAAGTTTCTCTGGGATCCCGTATAATCAATCAATCATGTTCTTGAGTAACTTCATCTGTTCGACAGAATACAAGCCGTAGACGAGTGGATCAAGCCATCAAAAGTTTTCAGCACTTGAAACTTTCGTTGAACCTACGTGCCACATGACTCCTACTAGGATACCTCATTACTTTCAGAACATTGAAATCTCAAACTTGATTTCCTTCTTCATAACAACTCTTTAGAACAAGTTCCTTCAAACATACAGAAACTGGGTTGACTGTTCTCATCATGCGGAATAAAATCTGTTCTGTTTTTGGCCCATAATAGTCATTTGAATCTGATTATCATACTGTTGATTCTCATGACTACCCCACAATAAAACTGTTTCATCATCATCAATTCTTCAACAAATTTGGGTAAACCTCATCACCATTCTTCCGAAAATCTTCAAAAATGCCATATTTTCGAAATTTTTAGGCCTTAAATTCTACATTTGCCCCTGGTACGTCTACTTTCGCCCACTTTTGTTGACCCGAAGGTAGAACAGTAACCAGAATGTAGAATATCAGCTAAACCTTCCCACGTTCGCCCGAAAAATTTCACTTTCGTCCACTATGATTCCACGTTCGCCCGCCCGATGAACCGAATGTGGAATCTGTCACCCGAATGTGAAAATTGACATAACAAAATTCCAGGTTCGCCCAAAATTTCTCCACGTTCGTCCTAAAAATGCTACCTTCGCCCAGTAAGATTCCACATTCGCCCTCCCGATCTTCTGAAAGGGGCGAATGTGCAGACAACACGTGTTCTTGTTCAATATTTTCTTCGAATCAGTCCATAATCACTCTAATTCTTTGAATTTGATGATGAAACTTGTGCAGAAAGGTGCGGAAATGAAAACCTAACCCTCGAATTCACAAAAACATGGAGAAATCACATGATTTCGGGTTCAATTAAAACTCTAGGGTTTCTAGGGTTTCAACCTTTCATTCAAATCTGAATTTTAACGTCTGAAAACATGAAAACGAGCTGTGATTGATTCAAACGACTGTTAGATCGTTCAAATCGGTACCACGGCTCTGATACCAGTTGTGAATCCGGTTAAGAACCGAACTCGTGGATCGAATACGCATAAACAACTCGGTTTCAGATGGGAGATTCGAGACGAGACAGAAATATACGATAACAAAGTCATCACAGATTCGTATTACTACAGAAACGGTTACAGACACTGTCATCAGTAGGATAAACATCTATCTCGTGGCCGGGGGAGGTCGGGCATGACCTCCCCTTTGAGAGCATTCAAAGTACAAACTCAAATCACCAAAAAAACACAAACACATGAGATTGCTATTTATAGTCCAATACCCAAAAGCCACCTTCGCCCCTTTTGAAGGTACGAATGTGGAGTATTTCCACATTCGCCCCTTTGTAATGGTCGAATGTGGAAAACTTCCACATTCGCCCCTTGTATAGAGGACGAACCTAGCTTTGTGTATTGTCCTATATTTTACAAATGCGTCAGATCCATAAAATGCCCTTATGGATCACCACAATCTCATGTAATACAATACTAAGACTCAACCCTAGTCTATTCGACAGTGACGTCCACAGAAAGTGCATCAACACTCTAAACATTAAAACAAGCAAAACCTATTTATAGTGTCTGCACATTCGCCCCTGTTGAAGGTACGAATGTGGAATTCTTCCACATTCATCCTCTTCCAAGGTACGAATATAGATAACTTCAGCATCCTCTTCCACCTTCGCCTTTATCTTTCTACCTTCGACCATACAAAGTTACCTTCGAACTTCAATTCTTCACATTAGACCCTTCTAAAACTTCTAACATATGTTAAGATTTACAATCCAAAGCATTAGTCGCACAAAATGCATCTACAGTTGTGATACTGCACGTGCCTATTTTCAGAGCAATAATATTATAGGGCTGCCTTACTTTCATGGGAAAGTAAGAGGAAGGTATTGGTTTCTTCATGTCATTTTTTCCCTGAATTTTTTTAAATTATTGATTAATGGTGCAAGTCAAACTTTTTTGAGTGGAACTATGCAATTGAATTTTATTTTGTACCAAATTCATGTAGCTTAAACTACTTAGGACCTTGATTTACAACTTTGAGGCGGGACGATTTTGTATTCAACTTGTTTTTTCAGTGACACTTCAGTTTGATGGCATACTAGTATTTTAACGATGCTCTCGTCATATAAAATTGGAGAAGAAAGTGATGGCAAGTTTCATCCCCTAGGGTGGAATCCTTTATTCTTAACCAAGATGCCTCAACCGGGTAAATTAACTTTGAAATTAATTTCGGAGGGATTTTACTCTGTTCGGGACGGCTGTATTTGTCGGACGTTTTCTGGGGGTAGCATTTTACCAATTCAGTAATAAAGTTTTTCTTTCAACTAGAGAGAATGAGAAAGTTATCTTCGACTATAATGCTGGGTATACACTCTTGGAAGAACTATGTCTGGCACGACAACTCACGTCTATTGGACCTGGTGATGAGTCTATTCTCTATGATGAGGGCTGGACGGTGATTGATGTTATGCTCTTGAAGAGAACAGAAGCCTACCTGTTATTGTTTTTATATTTTGTGTTATTCTTTATTTTCCTCATAGTATCTTAAACTATTAATTGCTTTTAATTGACTTTCATTGTGAATATTCAACATCGATATACTGTTAATCACTAATGTCATGAACACTGAAGAACTTAGCCTATGATCATTATAAATAACCATTCTCTACATGAAGAAGGGGCCGACAATTCTCACATTTAAACACACACACATTGTAATAGCTTTAAGTTTTGTAGAAAGATTGGTCGAAATATTTGTCCATTAATACTCATTACTACTCATTGTTATCGTCACACAATCATTAATAAAATATCTTAATTTCTCCTTTATATTTCGAGTATTGTTTGGATTAGCGTTTCTTCATTGGTGCCATCTGTAAAAAAGCAATTATTAGAACAGCAAAAACTCAACATCTTTCTTTCACAAAACCATGAGTTCTTTACTACCTTCTTTCCCAGGAGACACCTCTACTACTGGAGCGGCCCAACTAAGTCCCAACATGCAAGAGAACCCACAAGGAAGGCAAGGAAAACAGACATAATCTCTGCGCACCATTTCACCTTCCACCGCTACCCACAACTCAATCGTCTCGTTTCACTTTGAAACTGAAAACGCAAATGCAAACGCACGACAAAGCTCACCTACCTAGAATGTCACATCGATGGATTGTCTGGTGATTTGGTACATTCAGGAACATGAGGCCTTGCAACGTCGTTATGCCGAGAAAGTGCGTGAACAGCGTCTCAAAGAAGTTACTGTTTAAAGAGGTTCAGGTGTACACGGCGTCTGAAAGCCCATCGCACCCCATCACGGGAAATAGCGCATGGATTCAAGAGTTGCAGGTTACTACAGAGGGAGTAAGCAAAGAGATCCAACGTGGAGGGAGGACTCAGACAAGTCCCAAAGTAACTTCAGGCAGGAAAATAGCCAGTCTCGCGCCAACACTGTTGCGTGCGGACACTATTCGTCCGCCGAAGACGACCTTAACATGCCTTACTACCCCCCATCGTTTAGTGAAAAAACAAAGTTCATTCCGCGCATTGTGTTGACCCCTCTGCCATCAAAGACCAAAATACCAAGTACCCTGGTAAGTATGATGGGTCGTCAGACCCTGATGACCACCTAAGGAGCTTCGAAACTGCGGGAAAGGTAGCGGGTTAGACTCTACTAGCTTGGTGTCATATATTCGCGCATACACTCACATGAGCTGCATGAGTGTCGTTTGACAGCCTACCACCCGACCAGATCAACGGTATCAAGGAACTTAGTCATAAGTTTTCGACTCACTTCAGTCAACAGCGAAGAGCGGAGCGCGAATCGACAGATATCTTGCATGTGCATCGGTATAATAACAAGTCAATCAAGGATTATATAACAAGGTTTAACAAAGAGGCACTCCAAATCAAATAATTCTCGATGTGAAAACCCAGAGACAAAGGGCTTAGCTTTGAATAGGAAAAAGAGTGGATCTACATGGTCCAACATGAATTGGCTTATTCGAAAAAGGCCTTGTTCTTTGGAAGATCTATCTCGTTTAAGGTGTTGCGCGGTTCCACTCTACGAGAATTGTGAATCATTCTCTTGATGCTCATCCTCTATGATCCACTTGGCCCGAAATGACCTAGACCAATAGGGAAATCACAATTTTATTGGGCCTTTTAAATCAATTCAATAGAAAGCCCCAAGGGCGCCATATTCTAGGAGCCCAAACTATGTGATTGAATAAATACTCCTCTATCTGTTGTTGGTTGAGGGCTCCTTCTCCTTCCCCCTCTTCAAACTCTGATTCATCTTTTTCGTAGAGAAATATTTGATCAATGATAGAACAAGATCCTTTTTGCATCAAATCTAAGGGATTCCTTGGTTCGGGTCGAAGGACCCATAGGGTTCGAACTACTGAAAGCATCTTTCAAGTAGGGAGTACTTTGTGACGATCTCATTCGTACCCTCATAGGGAAAACATGCATGCCAAACACCTAGGAAGAGATCATGGTCATAGCATAGCATTACATGTCATCAATTTTATCATAATTAGGCCATACAGGGTTCCAACGAGTCAATCCCGAGACATGCAGTCTAACAGTAGACACACTAGTAAGTCCAAGGCCTTAGTTAGTCAAATAATTCGTGCTAGACTATAGGAGATCCATGCAAAACCCTAGTTGTGGGAAATCCATGCAATTGAACATAAGATTTCAAATTGTTGCCTCGACAAGAACAAAAACATACAATGTTTAATAACAATAAGGTTACCGACCCGTATTCTATGGAAGGTTTGCCAAATAGGGAAATATTCTAGGTGGTTGTGAGCATGTTCATGAGTGTTTGGGGAAATATGTAGGCTTGTGTGTGTAGGCGATCGTGTATATATGTATTTGAGAGGTATTTGTCACTTTCTAAGCATATGTTGATGTTTGTGTGTATATATTGTCGTATGTATGTATGTGTGAGTGATAATGTATTTGTTTGATTCTGATACGTGCACAAGTCTTTGTGGATCAACTTTTAAGGTTACATGTGGACACATTGTTCGTGTTTAGCAGATAAGGTATATATAGGCTCCACATTCGACCAAACATGTGGGGCGAAAGTGAAAATTCGTCCACCTTCGACCCTACTTAAAGGTTCGAATGTAGACAAATGGTTCGAATGTGAAGATAGCATTAGAACACTCACATTCGACCGTTTGAAAGGTACGAATGAGCAGCAAAAATTCCACATTCATCCAATCGAATGGGCGAATGAAATTTGGAATTTTTGAACTTTTTACCAAATCGCAAAATCGAGTCTCGTTCAATATTTGTCTCAACTTTTAAGCATCCAACATGCATTATTTCTCATTTAAAGTTGACAAAACTCAAATGGTCCATCAAGTTTTAGAAAATCACCATCAACTACCATCGGATATCAAAAATAAAATAGAAGTCGAAAATCTTTTGGATTTTCTAAAATTTTTGTTAAAACACACCTAAAATCTTTTTGAGTTTTGTATTTTTGACGAGAAATGTAAAATGCAGAAATGTAAAGGTAAAACGGTAAATGTTTTGTGATTTCCGGTAAGAGGATCATATCAGTTGTTTGAGAAATCTGATCACACCGTTGATCTGTTATAAATATTATCATTAGAAACAATGTGAGATCTGGCAATTGTTGATATTGTTGTCCACATAAAATGACATGCAGACTGTTATGCAGTGCGTTAAAATGATACGATATTAGGTGTATTATACTAACACGTTATGGTTCCCACACACACGACATACTCCCGTATCAAGAAATTGCACAAAGCTTCCTCGTAACGCGTGATTATGCCAAAGCTATCCGTTTAGTTACAAGATATATAACACAGAGGTGTACAGGTCAGCAAATGAATGCAGCAAAGTAGCATGTGCATATATACCAGGTTGAGGCTGATATCAATCACAGAGTTTCATCAGTGAATTGATACGATGCAATTAATGATCTTTGATCAATAATAAACATAAAGTTCCTCAATTCGGTAACTTTTAGGTTTTGGCATTAAAGCTCTTTTAGCAAATATTTTGATTGAAACTAGGTCTGTAAATTAATACGACAAAAGTTCAATCAGACTATCCCGGATAACAATAACATAACGACCCGAAACCTCAGATTTTTGCAACCCTATCAAACGAAATTACGGTACTAAGACCATATGCCCATCAGGTGTTCAGCCACTAACGAGTAGTTCGTTATGTTTGTATCACTAATGCACGAAGTAATAAGTCTACGAAGCCTATCAGCACATCACACGAAATCAACACACGCCTCTTATTGCATTACATTTCTTTAGCATGTGTCAGATCCCTACTGATGTACTATCATTCCCCCCCCCCCTTTTTTCACCTGGAAATCATTTTGAATTTTATAATTTTTTTATGAGTTTTTGAGTTTTTCAATGTTTTTGGATTTTCTGAAAATAAACTCTACCTAAAAAGTAAAACATCTTTTTGGGCTTTTGTATTTTTCTGAAAAACAATAAAAACTAAAACAAAAAAAACACGATAAACCGAGGTAGTGATCAGTCTTGTTTTTCCTTTATAACATTTGCTTTTAAAAGATATTCAAATCTTGATTTATCAAAAGCTTTGGTAAAAAGATCTGCACGTTGATAGTCAGTGTGGATTTTGACCATGTCGATCAACTCTTTTGCATAACAATCACGGAGAAAATGATATTTGATCCGGATATGTTTAGCTTTCGAGTGATTGACTAAATCTTTTGTTAATGCAATTGCAGCCTCATTATCACAGTAAATAGGGGTTTTAACAAATTGCAAACCGTAGTCCCCCATCTGTTGTTGTATCCAGAGAACTTGTGAGCAGCAGCTTGATGCTGAAACATATTCTGCTTAACATGTGGAGAAAGCAACTGCGGTTTGTTTCTTGCATTGCCAGGTCACGAGCCTGCTCCCCATAAACTGGCATCCAGCTGTTGTGGATTTGCTGTCTTTGTCACAGCCTCCCCAATCTGCATCACTAAGAGCAATTAGGTCAAAATTATCATCATTAGGGTACCATAGTCCTCTCGACGGACAACCCTTCAGATATCTTAGGATTCGCTTGACCGTTGTCAGATGACTTTGTTTCGGCTTCGATTGGAAACGCGCACAGAGACATGTAGCAAACATTATATCTCGCCTTGATGCAGTGAGGTACATCAGAGATCCGACGATTTCTCTGTATGTAAATGGGTCTGTCAGCCCCCCTTAGCGTAAACACCAATCCCGTGATTAGGTTGTATTGGGGTGTCCATCGGCTTCGAATCTTCCATCTGGAATCGGCTCAAGACTTCAGAAACGTATTTGGTCTTGTGAATAAAGATCCCCGTTGGTCTTTGATCCACCTGCAAGCCGAGGAAAAACTGCATTTCTCCCATCGCACTCAACTCGAACTTTTCCTGCATTATATTTTCAAATTCTCTGCAAAGAAGTTCGTTAGTAAAGCCAAAAATAATATCATCGACATATATCTGGACGAGAGGCAAGTCATCCCCTGTTTTCTTCGTAAACAGTGTGCAATCGACCAAGCCTCCTTTGAATCCTTTGGATAACAGGTACGTGCTTAGCTCCTCATACCATTGGCGTGGAGCCTGGTGCAACCCGTATAACGCTTTGTTAAGGATGTAAACCTTATCCCGGTGGATAGGATCTTCAAAGCCTAGAGGTTGACCGACGTAGACCTCTTCCTTGACCAGACCGTAAAGAAACGCGCTTTTAACGTCCATTTGATACACCTTGAATTTCTTGTAAGATGCAAATGCCAGAAACATGCGGATAGCTTCTAAACGTGCAACCGGTGCATAAATCTCGTTATAATCGATTCCTTCCACTTGATGAAAGCCTTGTACGACCAATCGAGCTTTGTTCCTAACAATCATTCCTCTGTCATCATTTTTACATTTAAATACCCATTAAGTTCCTATCTTTTTCCGTCCTGGAGGTAAATCTATCAGTGTCCACACTCCAAGTTTTTGAAATTGTAATAACTCCTCTTGCATTACCTCTACCCAAGCGTCATCCAAAAGAGCATCCTTGTATGTCCGTAGCTCTACCTGCGAAACATAACAAGCAAACGACCAGTCATTTTGAAAACCTAATTTTTGAATTTTGGCATATAAAGCAAGAGCACCAAGGTTTTCTGGTGAGTTAGCATTCCTCAATTGACCTCTCGTCATCACATTGCTACCAGGATCACCAATAACCTGCTCGAGCGGGTGAATACGATGTATCCGAGATTCCGGATAATCAGGTACTTGCACTCTCGTCTGAATAGTCAAGTTCTCCACTTCATCCAGATCATTACCCGTGTTAGACGATGAAACAACATCTGGATTTGGGTTCACTGGTGGTGTCTCTGTAGCAATATCTGGAACAGATTCACTTGTAACATCATCGTCATCTTCAGATTCCGATGAATCAAGAGTTGTGGAAGCTTCCTAAAATATCTCTTCTTCAGCTGCAGGAGCATTGGTATCATTAGAAGCTGTTTGGGGGTTTACAGTGATCGGACGCACCAACGATGATGTCACTGCGTTTTCACACTCGTAATATAATCGTAATACAGCCTCTTCAACCAAGCTATCTAGATTGAATGATTCAAAGAAATCCTTGTAATCAAACATCTAGTCTGGACCGCTACCCTGTAGATTCTGAGTATACCGCTGAACCTCAACGTTAGCCCACTCCTCAACCTGACGAGTTCGTTTGTTGAATACCTGTTTGAGCGGGGTTGCATATCTAACAAAGAATCCTTCTTCAGCTTTTGGTGCGAACTTCTCAGATGGATGAAACAACATCTGGATTTGGGTTCACTGGTGGTGTCTCTGTAGCAATATCTGGAACAGATTCACTTGTAACATCATCGTCATCTTCAGATTCCGATGAATCAAGAGTTGTGGAAGCTTCCTAAAATATCTCTTCTTCAGCTGCAGGAGCATTGGTATCATTAGAAGCTGTTTGGGGGTTTACAGTGATCGGACGCACCAACGATGATGTCACTGCGTTTTCACACTCGTAATATAATCGTAATACAGCCTCTTCAACCAAGCTATCTAGATTGAATGATTCAAAGAAATCCTTGTAATCAAACATCTAGTCTGGACCGCTACCCTGTAGACTCTGAGTATACCGCTGAACCTCAACGTTAGCCCACTCCTCAACCTGACGAGTTCGTTTGTTGAATACCTGTTTGAGCGGGGTTGCATATCTAACAAAGAATCCTTCTTCAGCTTTTGGTGCGAACTTCTCAGATGGATTAAGCATTGTACACGGTGCTCCAAACGGTTCTAGATACTCTAAGTTCGGCTTTCGTCGGTGCAACAGTTCATAAGAAGTTTTACCAAACTTCTTCACTGTTAAAACATGATTGAGAGTATAACAAGCTGCGTAAATTGCTTCATTCCAGAACATTACTGGACGATAGGAATCCGCAAGCATTGTTCTTGTCGCTTCAATTAGAGTCCTGTTTTTGCGTTCTGCGACACCGTTCTGTTGAGGGGTATACGGAGCACTGTATTCATGATGAATACCTTTGTCTTCACAAAGAGCATCCATTTGTGCGTTTTTGAACTCTGTCCCATTGTCACTCCTAATTCTCTTGATCTTCAGACCATATAAATTTTCCAATCGAGTGAACAGAACCTTCATATTATTAAACGTGTCGCTCTTATGATGCAAGCACATAACCCATGAGAATCTGGAATAGTCATCGGTAACCACAAGACAGTAAAATTCACCAGCATAACTTTTACGCTTGACTGGTCCAAACAGATCCATATGCAAACGCTCAAGTGGAAGTTCAACTGAATTGACTTTCTTTGGTTTATGGGATTGCTTGTGCTGCTTTCCTTTCTTGCAACTGACACACTTGTCATTCAAATGAAAATGTTTAACATTCACGCCTTCGACAAGTTCATTCTTCACCAGATGATTCATTTTTCTAAGGTGAATGTGTCCCATCCTCCTATGCCACATGATTGATTCTTTTTCAGTAGCCTTGGAGAGGAAACACGTGACTTGGCCTTGTGTAGTCATAGCTTTTGACATGTCGAGAATGTACAGATTGTTCACTCTCGGTGCTTTTAGCATAACCCACTCTTTTGGTAGAACAAATCCTGGCTTGAGTATGTAGCAAGATTTGTCATCAAAGAATACCGAAAACTGTTTATCACATATCTGACTGACACTGAGCAGATTATAATCAATTTGCTTTACGTACGAAATCTTCTCAAAACTCACGATCCCATTACTCACACTACCCTCCATAGTAATGTATCCTCCTTTATTCCCGACAAATGCTACGTATCCGCCATTGATATTTCTGATGTCAAACAGTAGCAATAAATCCCCTGTCATGTGACTAGAAGCTCAATTGTCAACAATTCAAAGACTGCTAACAGGGCCAGCTGAAGCTCCCTGCACATATCAAGTAAACAGATTAGATTTTTCGGGGGTATCATTGTTCAAAGAATCATTCACATCAACAAGTGGTTTTGAATTGATCTTAATCTGTTCATTCAAAACTTTCTCATCTTGAGATTTTCCAATTGGTTTTGAGGTAGAAGCACCTGAAGAACCCGTTGGTGACCAAGATTGTTCCGAACGTTTTAGAATTCGAATATGAGTTTTTGAAGTCTCAGTCGATTTCTTAGTGTCATTCTTAAATGAGACTTTCTTAGTTACCTTTTCTGATTTAACAGAAACAGGTCCAATAGTTGACTTAACAGCAGGTTTTGGTGGAACCTTTTGTTTACCAACCATTGTGTTCACCATAGGTCTCTTCAACGGCTTTTCCATAGCGATCCGGTTTTGACGATCATAGTTAAATTGACGGTTATCCCTCTTTTGATAATAATTGTTTTGATTGTAAAATGGTGCTGGTTGAGGGACAAAGCGTCTTTGAGAATAACAATGATTATCGACCGGCTTTCTAACAGATTGCCTCAACTCAACTTCGTGCCTCTTGTGCCTCACGTACGGGCAGTGAGCAAGTAAATGCCCTCTCTTCCCGCACTTGAAACATGCACGGTACTCTTCAAACACATTCTGAGCATGCGGTTTAGCAAATGAATTTATAGGATATTGATCATCTACACATTTGCGTCTTAAACTCTCAGGAGCTGGGTCCCTTGAGTAAGCCGGCTCAAGAAAACCATTTGCTTTTTGCTTAGGTTTGATGAATTCAGTGACATGAACCTTAGGTTCTCTCTGAGTATCCAGATATAGTTTATTCAAAATTTCTGGTGGTACTTCATTGGTCCTTTCGTGTTTAGGAAACCAGATAGTACTTTCTTGCCAGATTTTCTCCATTTTAGAATAATTTGCAAATTTAATCGGATACTCCTCGTCAGAGATAATCTTATCGGATCCTTCCATCCGATAAAATACCTTGACAGGTTTGTCAACTGATTCAGTTTTAACCTCTTTCTTCACTGATTGATTGACACGATGTGCGTTAGCCATCGGATGACAAAGCTGAGTAGGTGATACTGGTTCATTTGTGATAATGTGATTTTCCTTAGGAATATCACTCACCTTCTGAGTTTTCTCACTTTCTGTGTCAGAATCATCAGTTACTGGAATAACTCCCTCATCATTCAAACCCAAAATCGGTCGTACATCGGAATTCGGATCTCCAACACTAGAAGTGTTAGAGTCATCTTCCGATGCAGAGTCAGATTTTACTGAACTCTCCGGTGTCACTTGGTGAAAATTGTGATTTTCAAATAGCACTGGAGATGGCACAGCTTTGTAATTTGCATTACTGGGTTGTGATGGTTCTTCAATGATATGGTCAACCACATATGCAATGTGTTTATAGCTTTCAAGCTTTTTGTTGACCTTTTCCGCAAAGCACTTGATGGTGGCCATTTCTAACTTAGTTTCTTCAAGTTCATTTATATAACTGTTTATTGCCAATTGTTTTAAAGAAAGTGTTTTCTTTAAGTCAGAAATGTCCTTTTTGTAACCCTCAAGCACTTTATTGAATTCTCGTGCTTCTTTTTGATATGATTGACAGTTGACCTTAGCACTCTCAAGTTGAACTCTGAGTTGCCTATTATCCTCTGTCAATCTATCGCATGCACCACAGTATCTCTCACTATTCTTATCTAAATTAGATTCAGAACTTACCTGTTTTGGAGGCTCAGTCATCGCCATCAATGCAAAGTGTGCTTCCTTTCCATCAAAGAATTTAGAATAATCAATTCTGGTACAAGCATCATCCACTATGCACGATTTGCGTGTCATCAGAAAATCAGCTTCAGCAAGAAGTTGATCAACATCATCATCTAGTGAATTAACACTAGCTTCAGAATCAGAATCAGTCTCCGTATCAGAATAAGCTGAATCACACTGTTCAGGAACATCAGTAACAGAGTCAAGAATCAATCCCGACTTCTTCTCAACACAAACATCATTCAACTCTTCAATCTTCACCTCAGACATCTTCTCAGTCACCAAAACATCTTCAACAGACACCGGTTTATCCAAATCCATTTTCTGGGCAACACACGCCACATTTCCATCTGTAATTTCCTCGACACCGAATTGCATACCAGTCCAATCAAATACCTCATCTTTCTGAATAACCAAAGCCTGGTTCTTGTTATCTGATTGGGTTTGGCTGTTTGGTGTCGAAATAGGAATGATAGTTCTGGTTGGATTGTGTGGTGTTTGATTTTGGTTCTGGTTTTGTGTAGTAGTTTGTCTAACGGTATTATTTGGTGATGTGTCTTGGCGGTTTTGGTAATTGTTTTGTGGTTGAAAATTGGAGTTGTTTTTACTTTGATATGATACCTTATTTTGACAGTTCTGGTAGTTGGTGTTAAAAGGATTCATGTTCCCTTGCTGTGCTGGCTGTGTGCATTCTCTCTTGAAGTGACCTTTCCCACCACAGTTAAAACATGTCACTTTGGCTTTGTTGAAGCCATATGTGGTGTTTGGAGAAGTAGAAAGATCAGTTCTGCCCGTCTTTTCAATGAACTCAGTCACTCGCCTCATAACGCTAGCAAACGCCCACTGGATGTCCATGAGCTCCATCTCTTCTTTGTCAATTAGTGCGTAGTCTTCATTAGTCAGATTGTTATTACCAATTTGACTAGCGACTAACCCAATATACCAAGCGACCATAGAAGAAACCAATGCTACATGTTGTTGTGCAACTTCAACGGTAACATTGTTCAAGTTTGAAGTCTCCAACATAATTGGGCTCTAATTAGGTTGACTTGGGTTCATTTGGTTTTGATTCATTTGCGGAATGTAGGATTGTTGTTGAGATTGGTTTAAATTTGCAGAATAACATGCAGCTTGTTGCATTGGTGAAAATGGTGAGATGTAAGTAGCAGGATATGATGGTGGTGTATAGGATGAGGTTTGAGCAAGGTAATTTATGGGGGTTTTGGTTGGTTCAACATGGCTTGAAACACAAGCAATGTGTGGAGCAACAGTAGTAGTAGAACTTGAACTAGCTAGAGATGAAGATGTACCGCCATGGTATAACTCTGGATTCTGAGGAATTTGTGCTCTTTTCGCCTTCCTCTTTTCTTCCATGTCTTTATTCTCAAGCTTCTGGATAAACTCATTGATGGTCTAGTATTGATACGCATCTTTTTCTTTGAGTACCTCGATGTGTTGATTCCAGTATGGTGGCAAAGCATCAGCAAACTTGTCCACCAGCTCAGACATCGGTATATTGATCTCATAACTTGAAAGTTCAGTCAATAAATGGCAATACCTTGGAACCAACTCTTTCAGCGTCTCATTTCCCATATAGCTGAAATTCTCAAACTCTTTTCGTAACTCCTCCATTCTAAACTTTCTCGTTTTCTCATTCCCATCGTGACGATTCCTTAACATATCCCACAATTGTTTAGAAGTAGTGCACGACCCAAACTGATGTAAGAGATCAGTGTTAATGGCTTGGGACAATTGGGAAAATGCCTTCTTTTCTATCGCAAACTTCTTCTTCTCGTCCTCAGCAAGACTCTCTAACGGAATTGGCTCACCTGTGTTCTCCAAAATCGGAGCAACATACCCCTTAGCAATCATTTGCCAAGCTTCCGTTCCTTCTAATCCCATTCCCTCAAGATGAATCTTGAACTTGGTCTTCCATTGGTTGTAATCTACCATTTCCATCAACTTTGGTGGACGGCTCCCACTACCCGAAGATAAGTCTTGAATAAGTGTCGAAATTGCATTGGTAGTCTGAGAGTGTACCGCCGCTGCTGCAACTCCCCAGTAATCAGCCATAGGTTGTGGTTGAGGTTGTGCAACTTGTTGGGGGCATAGAACTAGTCATCGCCAAATAGTTAATCGGTTGAGATGGTTGACTAGTCTTTTGAGCAGCTACCGACCAAGGATCCACAGTTATCTGCTGTTGTGGTGTTGTATTAGGTCGTGGTGTTGTAGGAAAGTTCCACATATCGTTACTGAAAATTGCAAAACACGAAACGATTAGAAAAATTTTATAGCAGTTTCTACGTTCGCCCCTTTTCAATATTCGATTGGTCGAATGTACAATTTAATCCAGGTTCGACCGTTTGTTAAGCTTCGAATGTAGAAAATAACAGACTCATTTCACTTTAAACCAATTTAACCCACTTTCGACCACCCGATTGGTCGAATGTACAATTTAATCCAGGTTTGACCCTTTGTTAAGCTTCGAATGTAGAAAATAACAGACTCATTTCACTTTAAACCAATTTAACCCACTTTCGACCACCCGATTGGTCGAATGTATAATTATGGTCGAATGAACAACAACACACTAAAATTTTCTAGGTTCGACCAAATATAACTCCACGTTCGACCAAATAATCCTTGGTTCGACCTAAAAGTTCCACTCTCGACCAATTCTCCCTAGGTTCGACCCTTTCATTTTGAAAAACGGTTACACTTTGAAAATCTGTTATTTTGATCCAAAATTTTCAAATGTTGATGAAATTTGATGATCTTATGCAGGTTTTGCTTCGGATTGGATTTGAAACAAGTTTAACAAAGAGAATTTTGAATTTTATCCATGAAAACAAGTTCAAATCAATCAATTATCACCAAATTCAAATGTTCAATGAAAACAGAAAAGTTTGATCAAAATAGGGTCCGAATCAGCTGTAATACTATCAATTCGTGGTTGTTTGATCCTTATGGCTCTGATACCACTTTGTATGCGTAAAGGATCGGCTAATCAACAAAGAATTTGATCAAACAAGTTCAATTCAGGTGCGGAATCCCTGAATTGATCACGAAATGATTATACAACTAGCAAAACACACAAATCATCATTAACACATCCATTTCATTCATTAACATAATCATAAAACACTTGAAAAGCCTGTTTACAATGTTATAAATCAAATACAGACTCAACAAAAACCCTAGGGAGAAACACACTCTGAGAGGGAAACAAAATGACCAACCTTCTAATTCAAAAACTGATTCAGCCTATATATAGAGCTGCACATTCGACCATTTGATTGGGCGAATGTGCACGTTCGACCAACTAACTGGGCGAATCAGCATAATAAACAAACGTAACCTTCATTCGACCTCTAGGGCACTCCCTTCGACCATCCTATTCTTCCTTTGACCAACCATATCTACCTTCGACCGTCTGAGAACTTCAAAACATAATAGAATTTGCAATTCAATAGCACTAGTCGCACTTTCGTGTAACAGAATCGTCATTCAATCTTATCGCAAGGACGAACATGATTTCAACAAAACACTTGAGGGTTATAAAAGGGATGTTTTAGAATTAACTAAAACCCTTTCATTGAAACAAACAGCCATTAATAATTACATTAATGAAATTGAAGAAACTAAACTAGAAATGGCTAAAATCAAGTGTTTTGCTGAAAAGGTCAACAAAAAGTTAGAAAGTTACAAACATGTGGCATATGTTTTGGACCACATTGTTTAAGGAACCATCACAATCCAGTAGTGCAAACTACAAAGTTGTTCCTGCTCCAGTGTTATTTGAAAACCACAATTTAAATTCAGTAACACCTGAGAGTTCAGTGAAATCGGATTCCTTATCGGATAATGAATCTAACACTTCAAGTGTTGGAGATCCAAATTCTGATGTGAGACCGATACTTGGATTGAATGATGAATGAGTGGTCGTAGTAATTGATGATTCAGATACCGAAGATGAGGAACCTAAGAAAACTGTTGAGATTCCATTGGAAAATCACATTCGTACAAATGAGACTAGTTCTCTTTCTCAGGTTTCACATCCTCAGAAAATTGATAACAAAATGAATCAATCAGTTAAGAAAAATGAGAAAAATGAATCAGCTGACAAGCCTGTGAATGTATTCTATCAGATGGAAGGATCCGATAAGATAATTTCAGATGATGAATATACCATACAGTTTGCCAATTATTCAAAAATTGAGAAAATCTGGCAAGAGAGTACCATTTGGTTTCCTAAACAGGAAAGGACAAATGATATTCCTCCAGAATTAATTAAGAGACTGTATGGTGATAATTCTAAATAACCAAAGGTTCATCTTACTGAATTCATTAAACCAAAAGAGAAGGTTAACGGATTTTATGAACCGGCTTACTTAAAGGAGCCTGCTCCAATGAGTTTAAGGCGAAAGTGTGTTGATGATCAATACCCGGTTAATTCATTCACTAAACCTAACTCTAAGAATGTCTTTGAAGAATACCGTGCATGTTTCAAATGTAGGGAGAAAGGGCATTTACTTGCTCACTGCCCATATGTGAGACATAGACAACATTTTTCACCAAGACAGTTTGTCCCTCAAAGGTAACCATTTTATAACCAAAATCGTTTTTATCAAAAGATGGAAAACCGTCCAATTGTCTATAATAACAGAAACCGAATTGCCATGTAGAAACAGTTGAAGAAACCTATGGTGAACTCAACTAATGACAAACAAAAGGTTTATTCAAAACCGGTTGTGAAGTCATTGGTTGGACCTGTATCTGTTAAATCAGATAAGGTAACCAAGAAAGTTTCTTTTTCAAATGATACAAAGAAACCTATTGAGGGTCAAGAATCTCAGATAAGGATTCTTAAACGTTCAGAACAATCTTGGACACCAACGGTTCTCCAGGTGCTTCTACATCATCTGCTAATGTCAAAACTCAAAATGAGAAAGTTTTGAATGACCAGAAAAAGGTTGATTCAAAACCAAATATTTGTGAGAGTGATTCTTTGAAAGCTAATATTCAAAGACCCAAGACTAAACAGGTTTGGGTCCCTGTTAAAAACTAATATTATTTGTGATTTGTGCAGGGAGCTCCAGCTTGCCCTGTTAGCAATCTCTGGATTGTCGACAGTGGAGCTTCTGGGCACGTGACGCTACTCTTTGATATCAAGAATATTAATGGATGCTATGTGGCGTTTCCTGGTAACAAAGGAGGGTATATAACGATGGAAGGAAGTGTTAGTAATGGAATTAGTGGGTAATGCTAAAAGCTCCAAGAGTGAACAATCTGTACATTCTTGACATGAGCAAGGCAATGACAACTCAGGGCCAAGTCACGTGTTTTCTATCCAAAGCTACTGAAAAATAATCTATTATGTGGCACCGAAGGATGGGGCATATTCACCTAAGAAAGATGAATCATTTGGTGAAGAACGGGCTTGTAGAGGGAGTTAATGTGACGCATTTCCATTTGAACAACAAATGTGTGAGTTGCAAGAAAGGAAAACAGCACAAACAGTTCCACAAACCAAAGAAAGTAAACTCTGTTGAATTGCCACTTGAACGATTGCATATGGATCTTTTGGGACCACTCAAGCGCAAGAGTCATTATGGAGAGCTTTACTGCCTTGTGGTTACAGATGATTACTCAAGATTCTCGTGTGTGATGTATATGCAACACAAAAGTGAGACATTTAACAATCTGAAAGTTCTGTGTACCCGGTTGGAAAACATATATGGTTTGAAGATTAAACGCATAAGAAGTGACAACGGGACGGAGTTCAAGAATTCTCAGATGGATGTAGTTTGTGAAGAAAAAGGAATTCATCATGAGTATAGCGCACCATACACTCTTTAGTAGAACGGTGTTGTAGAACGGAAAAACAGGACTCTAATCGAAGCGGCTAGGACAATGCTTGCGGACTCAAATCTTCCAGTAATGTTTTGGAACGAGGCAATTTACGCAGCTTGTTACACATTGAATCGTGTATTAATAGTGAATAAGTTTGGAAAGACTTCTTATGAACTGCTCGATAGACGAAAGCCGAACTTAAAGTATCTAGAACCTTTCGGGGCACCATGCACAATGCTAAATCCTACAGAGAAGTTTGGATCTAAAGCAGAAGAGAGTTATTTTGTTGGGTACGCGACACCACTTAAACGCGTATTTAACAAAAGAACTCGACAAGTTGAAGAGTGGGCGAATTTTGAAGTTTAACGCTGCACTCAGAATGTTCAAGGAAGTGGGCCCGATTGGATGTTTGACTATAAAGATTTCTTTGAGTCATTCAATCTAGATAGTTTGGACGTACGAGGATGCTTTACAAGACGATTCATGGGTTGAAGCTATGCAGGAAGAATTACTACAGTTTTAGAAACTCGGAGTCTGGACGCTAACAGATTTACCACCAGACCGGAAGAAAATTGGCACTAAGTGGGTATTCAATTGCAAAAATGATGATCGGGGCGTTATTGTCAAAAACAAAGCTCGATGGTCGTACAAGGTTTTAGTCAAATAGAAGGGATAGATTACAATGAAGTCTATGGACCGGTTGCGCGCATAGAAGCTATTCGTATGTTTCTTGCGTATGCATCTTACAAGAAGTTTAAGGAGTATCAGATGGATGTAAAGAGCGCTTTTCTGTACGGTGTGGTCAAGGAAGAGGTATATGTTGGGCACCCACCAGGCTTTGAAGATCCTATCCACCGGGATAAGGTCTATAAACTCAACAAAGCCCTGTATGGTTTGCACCAAGCTCCAAGACAATGGTACGAGGAGCTGAGTACATATCTTCTCTCCAAAGGGTTCAAACGAGGTTTGGTAGACTGTACCCTGTTCACAAAAAGAACTGAGGGTGACTTGCTTCTTCTTCAGATATATGTTGATGACATTATTTTTGGTTCTACTAATGAATTTTTATGCAGAGAATTTGAACGAGTCATGCAGGAAAAGTTCGAGATGAGCACAATGGGAGAAATGCAGTTTTTCTTAGGCTTGCAGGTGGATCAATTGCCAACGAGCATCTTTATTCACCAGACGAAATATGTGTCTGAAGTCTTGAGCTGGTTCCAGATGGATGATTCAATGCCTATGGATACTCCCATACAACCTAATCACGGGAATTGAGTTGACGCTAAGGGGGAGCTTATATCTCCCTTTACGTATAGAGCCATCGTCGGATCTTTGATGTACCTGACTGCATCTCGTCCAGATATAATGTTTGCAACATGTCTCTGTGCTAGATTTCAATCGAAGCCGAAACAGAGTCACCTTACAGCTGTCAAGCGAATCCTAAGATATCTGAAGGGTTGTCCCTCGCGTGGACTGTGGTACCCTAATGATGATAATTTTGACTTTGTTGCTTTTAGTGATGCAGATTTTGGCGGTTGCGATAAAGACAGAAAATCCACAACGGCTGGATGTCAATTCTTTGGAAGCAGTCTCGTGACCTGGCAATGCAAAAAGCAGAATGTAGTTGCACTATCTACTTGTGAAGCCGAATACGTGGCAACCTCGAGTTGCTGTTCACAGGTTTTGTGGATACAACAACAGATGCGCGATTACGGTTTGCAATATCTTAAAACCCCAATTCATTGTGATAATCAAGTTGCCATAGCACTCACTAAAGACACAATCAATCACTCTAAGGCTAAGCACATCCGAATTAAGTATCACTTTATTCGCGATTGCTATGCTAAAGGGTTGATTGATATGGTTAAAATCCACACTGACTATCAGAGAGCTGATCTTTTTACCAAAGCTTTTGACAAATCAAGATTTGAATTTTTGCTAAGAGCTAATGGTATTAAAGAAAAACAAGACTAATCGTCACCTTGGTTTATCAAATTTTTAGTTTAAGTTTTTTTTTAGAAAACCAAAAACCCAAAAATATGTTTTTAATTTCAGGCGTAGTCTTTATTTTCAGAAAAACCAAAAACATTGAAAAATTCAAAAAGCCATAAAAATCAGAAAAACCAAAAATGATTTTTCAGGAGAAAAAGAGAAAATGATAGTACATCAGTGAGGATCTGACAAATGCTAAAGAATTGAAATTCTATATAAGGCGTGTGTTGATTTTGTGTGATGTGCTGGTAGGCTTTGTAGACTTATTACTGCGTGCCTTAGTGATACAAACATAACGAACTACTCGCTAGTGGCTGAACACCTCATGGGCATATGGTCTTAGTACCGTAATTTTGTTTGATAGGGTTGCCAAAATCTGAGGTTTTGGGTCGTTATGTTAATTGTTATCTGGGGTATCTCGATTGATCTTTTGTCGTATTAGTTTACGGCCCTATAATCAATCAAGATATTTGCAAAAAGAGCTAATTTGCCAAAACCTAAAGTTGTCGAATTGAGGAACTTAATGTGTAACCGGTTAGAGCGACTAACCAAGAGTGGGGGTGTCACCCAATAGATCTATTAAAGTGTTCCATGGCTTTTGATAGCAAATAGTTACAGTAAACGTTATACATGGACTAATGAGCTCATGAACCAAATGTCTCATGTTCCACATGGCAGTCCTGATAGAATTTACACACAATTGTAAAATGTACTTGAGTTGTAGCATGTTTATCCCCCAAAAACGTAAAAACAATAAAGTGGGGCCGTGAAACTCACCTGATAATGTCACGTGTGGTCTAGTAAAGCTAACAATGTGAGATGGCTACTGTCCAGATGATACCCTATGATCATTGGGGACATAGTAAGTCGTACGGTTTTGTTGTTTATCATACAAATTGTTCACCTGACATTCATGGACCCTTGTCTCTAGTGAATCGATTAGTTGGCATAGGTATAAAAGGAATAGGTGGTTATCTAGGAACATGAAATGATGAGTAGTTGTTTCCATTTTCTTGCAAGATACCACCATGTACATGTGAAAGTGACTTGTGATTGTTGTGGTAAGCTTTGGCCGATTCTATTGCACACATGGGCTTTCTAGTTTAGGTAAACATCATAGTATGGAATGTAGAGTTAAGCATGTTCATGGTCTAATTGTGTGCAAGGGTGAGTGTGTGTTTATAATTGGCTAAAGGGAAAAGAAGAGAAACGTGTGTCTTGGTTGATGTGTTTCGGCTACAACTAGAGGTAGGAGGGGAATGTTTGTTGTTTCCCAAGCCAAGTAATCAACTTTTCTTAGTCAAGGTCTATGTATAAAACAAAGAGATATAAGGGAAAATGACAAAAATGTGGCCTAGTATTCAAGTGGATGTGTGTTCATATATATAATGTCATGTGTATGTATATATCTATATATATATGTATATGTGTATGTATATATATATTGTTTAGGAACTTGATTTCGTCTAAGTAGCAAGGGTGCTTAATGACGATATTAACATGTATTTTGTGAATCATAAGTTATTCGCTTGTTAATATGCTCACATGTGTTAAGCGTAGGTTATCATATGTTAGGGGGGGGGGTTATCTCTAGGTATCAACATATGATATTGTGTAGGATTCGTTACATGTGTTAGAGAGGGAATATCATGTGTTAGTGTGTGATAACCTCATTGAATGATTGTTAGGTGATTGTACGGGTGTTGTATGTATAAACGGGTGAACTTTGTCGAGCTTTCTGAATAACTCGTGCTTTACTAGACTAGGGGGTAGTGTGTGCAAAAGTGTCTAAATGTGCACATATAATGAAAATAACCAATGAAATGCGTACGGATGTTGACCTGGATGGTTGACTGTTGTCACACCGCTAAACCTTGTGAGGTGGGTTAGGTTAATAATTAATCGTTTTTCAAGTTTTGTTTGTTGTGTTTTATATGCAGTTTCCTTACCAGTGGTTGTTGTTGTTGTTGTTGTCGTCGTTGTCGTTGTGGTTATTGTATTAAATACTCTCACACACACAACACTTTTTTTGCATCGGAGCCACCAACGTCGCTGGCGCCGGGGCCACCGCCGTCGCCACTCATCCATCACAGCCACCTATGCTCCATCTCCAACAAACCATTTGCAACAATATATATATATAATTATAGGTTCCTGTACAAAGTACATTTTTCGTATAAAGTGTGAGAAGTCTATATAGTCATTGTGTTTTAAAGTTTGGCTATAATGTTTTTTATTCCTTTTGCATTGATTTATATAGAAAAGCACCAAACGTTACAATTTAAAACACAATCAAGTGTATTTTATACATTAAATTTAAAACATACTGATTACTTGTTTCGTAGGGTGTTTTAGATTGCATGTCAAGAATACATTAATTAGTGTTTTAAATTATTAATTTTTGTGTTTTTCTATATAATACTATGCGAAAGGAACATAAAACATCATGCCTCAAATTTAAAACACAATGCCTATATAGACTTCTCACACTTTGTACGAAAAATACACTTTGTACAGGAACCCCACCCTATATATATACATATATATATATATATATATATATAGTGTAAGTATATGAAGAAAACCCATTTTATAATGAAAACTATGAAAACTCAACATGTGGTTAAGGATTTGCCATATCACCCAAAGAAAAATTCATTTTTTATTGTCTCTAAGGGCATTCAAGTAATTTCAACCCCTTGTCATTTCAAACTCTCTTTTCCTCTGGTACAAAGTACCATCATCACTCACCAACCCCATTTAAATACACAATCCCTCCCATTCCCTTCATTTTCATCTAAAGTTCTCAAAAAATCCATCCCCTTTTCACCTCAAAATGGATTTCAATATATCTTCTCAACAACCAACGATGATCTTATCTCCTTCATTTTCATCTAAGGGCACTCAAGATTTCAATATATCTTCTCAACAACCGACAATGATCTTATCTCCCATTCCCTTCATTTTCATCTAAGGGCACTCAAGATTATTGTTTTTTGTTTTCTCCCTTTTGAACTTTTCACCCTAATATAGATTTTAATATATCATCTGAAGGTTAGTGTTTTTTTTTGTTTTCACCCTTTTTGGAGTAATGTTTTTTATTATGTTTTTGTCTCTGTGTTCTGTTTTGGGTTGTTGCTAGACATTTTTCAGCTACTATGTGTAAAGATTTTTTATTTTGAAACTGTGCTAATGCTCTCTATTCTTATTGTTTGACCCCCCAGAAAGATCATTGTGTTGTGCAGGTAAAATTGTTCATTAAAGTTTATGCACTGCATGTGTTTGATGAAATGCCTGACTGGATAATATTATTGTTTTTGTGTTAATTTAAGTGCAGAATGTAATGTTGTGTTTTACTTGTTGTTTGTTGTTGATTAGATTCTTTTTCACTGGTTCTGTTTTTTTAAGTCTCCCTGTGTGTTTTTGCAACTAAATATTTCGTTTATTAAAGAGTTAGGGGTGTATTTTCATTACTGTAGCTAACACATGATACAACTTTGTTAAAAAGTAACCCATGTTAACATGTTTCTACATTGGGGCACGTTTTTTGGGGTAGGGTTAACAGATGTTCGCATTTCGACCCTGACTAATAGTGAATGTATGGAAGGTAGTTATAATGTCTGACTAAGTTTGATGAAATGCCTGACTGGGTTAACATGTGTTACTTCTGTTAGTATGTTAGAAGTGAATAGTAAATGTACGGAAGGTAGTTATAATGTCTTTTGTGTTTTGGATATGTGGATGTCCTTTTAAAGTTAATGGTGAATGTATGGAAGGTAATTATAATGTCTTTTGTGTTTTGGATATATGCACTCCTTGTGTTTGATGAAATTCCTGATTGGGTGAACATGTGTTACTTTTGTTAGTATGTTAGAAGTTAATGGTGAATGTATGGAAGGTAATTTATAAGGTCTTTTGTGTTTTGGATATATGGATGTCCATTTAAAGTTAATAGTGAATGTATGAAAGGTAATTATAATGTCTTTTGTGTTTTGCATATATGCACTCTATGTGTTTGATGAAATGCCTTACTCGGTTAACATGTGTTACTTCTGTTAGTATGTTAGATGATGAGTTGGTCACACCGGTTAACATCTCATCTATTGTTTTGCAGTTGATAACGAAGACCCCCCACCGGTTATGTTAACATCCGAAGTCCATGGAAACCGAGAAAAATATGTAGAAAAACTTTTGAATAACGTTTTCTTTTTTGTACTCAATGTATAGAATTACTACATCTATTTTGTTAAAGTGGTCAATAGTTTGTAATGATACTATGCAATAACGTGTATTAATAGTTTTATGCTTTATTTCTCAGTAAACTTATGAAGTGAAAACTATAGTGGTAAGCAAAATAAAAAAAAAGCTGACAATAAATACAAGTTTAACATATGTTACCAAATAACACATGTTAACCTCTCATGCAACATTAACACATGTTACCCTTCCATGAAGTTCATTTGAATGCCCTGGGTAGGTTTATCTCTTTTTCAATAGTTTGTAGTTATACTTTGTAATAACGTGTGCTAACAGTTTGTATGCTTTATTTCTCAGTAAACTTATGAAGTGAAAACTATAGTGGTAAGCAAGACAAAAAAGGCTAACAATAAATACAAGTAATTTTGTTAAACTGGATAATAGTTTGTAATGATACTTTGTAATAACGTGTGTTAATAGTTTGCATGCTTTGTTTCTCAGTAAACTTATGAAGTGGAAAATATAGTGGGAAGGAAAACAAAAAAAAAGGCTGACAATAAATACAAGCTTAACATATGTTAACAAATAACACATGTTAACCTATCATTCAACTTTAACACATGTTACCCTTCCATGCTGTTCATTTGAATGTCCTGGGTAGGTTTATCTCTTGTTCAATAGTTTGTAATGATACTTTTTGTAATAACGTGTGTTGGTAGTTTGTATACGTTACTTCTTAGTAAACTTATGAAGTGAAAACTATAAGGGTAAGCAAGAAAAAAAAGGATGACAATAAATATAAGTTATTTTGGAAAGTAGTTAGTAGTTTGTAATGATACTTTGTAATAACGTGTGGTCATAGTTTGTATGCTTTATTTCTTTGTAAAATTATGAAGTGAAAATTATAGTGGTATGCAAGACAAAAAAAGGCTGACAATAAATACAAGTTTAACATACATTACCAAATAACACATGTTAATCTCTCATACAACATTAACACATGTTACCTTTTCATGCAGTTCATTTAAATGTCCTGTATAGGTTTTTCTCTTGTTCAATAGTTTTTAATGATACTTTGTAATAATGTGTGTTAATAGTTTGTGTGCTTTATTTCTGAGTAAACTTATAAAGTAAAAACAATAGTAGTAAACAAAACAAAAAAAAGGCTGAAAATAAATACAAGTTTAAGATATATTACCAAATAACACATGTTAATCTCTCATAGAACATTAACACATGTTACCCTTCCATGCATTTCATTTAAATGTCATGGGTAGGTTTTTCTCTTTTTCAATAGTTTGTAATGATACTTTGTAATAACATGTGTCAAAAAAAAAAACAAGTGACCTTTATTGGGCCTCTTTGAATCTTTTTATGCTTACTGTTATTTGAATGTAGGTATATACGTTTTTCTATTTTTACTGTCTAACTAGGCACATTGATTTGGTCAAATTACACATGTTACCCTCTTATGCAACATTAACACGTGTTACCCTATATGCAATGTTAACACAAGTTACATCACATGTTTTTTCTTTTGTTGACATTCTGCTTTTAATATGCATCACAAAATAGTATATGACATTTTTAGCCCCTTTGAAGTTGTTTATGATTAATGTCATTTGAATGTTCTGGGTCGGTTTATCCCTTTGTTTATAATTGTGTCCATTTTTGAAGTTTTTTATGCCTAATGATATTTGAGTGTTTTGGGTAGGTATTTTTTTTTGTCATTCTAATAGTCTTGTTAAATAGATCTAATAACACATGTTACACTTCTTTCTTTCAAGCCGAATTGATAAACTCATGCTACCTTTGCAAACCACCCAATAACAACTATAAAACATAACACATGTTACATATTTTGACAAATAACATACACATTAAGGACACAACTATAAAGAACTCTTTTAAGGACACAACCACAATGACACCTTCAACCCCTTTTTCTCTGTTAACACTGGCCATCCTCTCTGACCGTCTCCGGTCACCTTGTAACACCTCGGATGAATATCTTCACAATCAAAACGAAACCCACTTCATTTTTTTATATAAAAATAATAAAACTGAATAAATGAAAAAAAAAACAAATAAAAAACTAGGTTATCACCCAACAAAAACCCAAATCAAGAACATATACATACCTGTTAAAATTGAAGATCATCACTAATGCCGTCGAATCTGAACATTAAGGTCGTGGGAGGGAGGGAATGGAAGGTAGGGTTCTGCTTCCACGGACTTTGAGGGTACAGGGGATGGAGATGAGAGAGGAAAGGGAGATGAGAGAGGAGATGGAGTTGGGAGGAGATGAGAGGAGATGGGGATGAGAGAGGAGTTGGGAGGAGAGGAGACAGTGGGCAGCGACGGTTGTAATCTTGTTTGTAGAGAAAGGGTAGAGAAAGGATGAAGGTAACGGGTTTGTGTTCTTCAATGGGTGGAGAAAGGAAGGAGCACAGGGATGAGAGAAACAAATGAGAGAGATAGAGAAGGTAAAGGGATTTTGTAATTTGGGAGGGATGAAAGATTGAGAGAAGTGATAGATGATGTGATGGAGAGATGAAATGGTTATAATAATATTATCCTCTTTAATCAAGATTATCATCTTACCCTTAAGTGTACTATATGATTTATAATATTATTATTTCAAACCAAAAAGTCTTCAATTGAATCTCATCCATTGATCATATTGAATAGATGGTCAAGATAGAGTTTTCTTGGTCTCCACTCTAAGAGTGGGTTTTCATAATATCCATCCCCTATATATATATATATATATATATATATATATATATATATATATATATATATATATATATATATATATATATATATATGTATATGGAAAGCGTGAAATGAGAACATTGTTGAGTTGGAAGAACAGGAGGAACTCACTTTATAACCGCACACTTGTTTATTCAATAATAAATGTGTGGTTGTAAATTAAAGCATAATAAAATATTGAATAAAATATTAAAAGTCAACATTGGTGTGCTAATTTTTTTACACCAGTGTAAAACCAACGTATTTTTTTTTCACTTTTTTTACGACGTGGTTACCCGTTTTTACATCAGTGTGTAATTTTATTTTTAAATTCATATTTTACGTCAAAGTTCCCATGGTTCATCCAACTCACCCTTGTTTTCAAAGTAATCTGATCCTATATATATATATATATATATATATATATATATATATATATATATATATATATATATATATATATAATCTTTAAATTAAAAAAAATCCCCAACGTGCACCTCTAACTTTCCAAAATCATCCACCAATCGCAATCCTTCTTTTCCACTCAGTGAGATCGGTGGGATTTCACCGAATGCACCAAAAATAAATCAGGAGAGGCGGTGCTACTGAATCGGTGACCTGCTAACTAACCCCCATCGAATGATTCCACGACTCCACACCATATGGTTTTATAAGAATAAAGTGATATATAAGAATTAACTCTTTTATTTAATTACCGTTCTCATTGACCGATGGTCTTTTCTATTGAAGCAGATAATATCCCAAAAGAGTGATCCAATTTGACGTTAGTCAGACAATTAAATAAACACGACCATAGGGTGTTTTAGATTTATAACTTTAGAAGAAACCTCGCACTTTGGATGTTGCAAACGTGTAAGTGCATTATTCATGTATGTCCCCAGCTAGTGATCCGGTACTGAATGTCGAAGGTTCAGATAATCAGAAAACGACCAAGACTTAAGCTTGAAGATAACATCGACCAATCGGAAGGTCGAATGTAGCTTGTCGAGGGTTGAATGTGGATAGATTGATAGGAAAGGCTTCATTCGAACCCCTAAAGGGGCGAATGAACACTTTCGACCTCATGTTAGGGGCAAATATGGAAGGCTATATATAAGGAAAAGTTAGTTATTTTGGAGAGTTAGTTATCATTTGAGCCTTTTCCCTAGAGTGTGTATGTGTGTTTTTCTCTGTATTAGGTCTAAGATTTCATCCGTAATATCTTTGATTTGATCTAATACAAAGAGTAAAGTTATGGAAATTGCTCGGTGATTCGTTATCTGTTTTTCATCATGATCTTTATCCATTATTTCTGAATCATTTTGCACGATCTGAGGGGATTCCGCACCCTACGGTTTATATTCGTGAGATCACATTTCTTGATTACGATCCGAAACGAATTCTCAATTGTAGGATTTAAGGTGTAAAAAATTTCGAAATTTGGTTAAGCGTGATTTCAGAAAATTTTTGAAATATTTTTTGTTGAAAAATGATAAATTACTTGGCCATATCAAGAACTGATGAGCAGATAAAAGCTCAGATAGAAGCTGAACGACAACAATTACAAAGACAAAATTCTAAAGTTGACAACATTTGGGGATTTCCAATGACACCGAGACCTATTGTCATACTAGCTCCTGCTGTGCAACCAACTGATGAAATGGTACATGTTGACAAGTGTGTTAATAGAGAAGCTGTTCAAAGAAATGTTGTGTGTTTAGTCAAACAAATGAGAAATGATGATTCCAATGAATTGTCAGAGAGTGTCTTGAGTTCTGATACGAATTCAGAACAGAGTAAATCAAGAGAGAGTGACATCTAAAATAATGATGCAAAATCTGATACTGGTAATAAATCAGATGTTGAGGTAAGATCTAGTGTTGACTGTGCTAGTTGTTCTGAATGTGTCAAATTGAAACATGAATTGATGACACTTATTGAGGAAAAACAGAACCTAGCAAATGAACTAGAAAATTGTCAAAACCAAAATAAAGTTTTTGAAAAGAATGAAAAAAATTTGTTAAATAAAATTGAATTTTTAAAGCAAGAAATTTTAGAAATGAATAAAAGTTTTTCAATGAATAACACCACATCAGAGTTGAAAGACACAACATCTTGTGTTGAAGTTTCAAATTCTGAGGTGAAGTCCGATTCTAGTCAGAAAAATAAAAATGTGGTAGTCACTTCAGAACCCGAGTCTGAAGAGAAAACCATATTTAAATTTCTTGATGGAATGGAAGGATCCTATATGTTGGTAGGACATGACAAGTTGATTCTCAATAAAGATTTTCCAATTGATAATATCGAACAATCTTTACTCAAATGTATATATGTTGATAATACCGATTTGTTAAATCAATTTGGTCATTTGTCGTTTGAACTAAATCCTAACCAAAATGAGGATCAAAAGAAAACATTGAAAAGAAAAATGTTGAAAACAAGAAAGGTTCTAAAGTAAAAGGACCGAAACCAAACAAATCGAAAGGAAATGATCAGATGAAAAATTCTCATCAAAACAATTCAAAACATTTTTCATCTAGATCATATGATTCTTATGATTATTCATATACCTCTCGATTTGATGGTTATTGGAGAAACAACTCACCACAGTATTCTCATGAATATGTTGAATGGAGAAACTGTTTTGAATGTGGTGAAGTTGGTCATATTGCTGCTCATTGTCCCTACTGGTATTGGGATGAAGGGTATGCATGTGATTTTGAAGAGTATAGGTCCTGTTTTAACTGCGGAGAGTGTGGGCATTTAGTTGCTGCATGTCCGTATGTTAAACAGAAAAGGACCGAAGTGAAATTTGCTAAAAATTCAGACAATGTCAAAAAGCCTCTATCCCCAAACTCAATCAAGAAGCAAAAGGGGAAACAGGTTGTGTATGACAATGGTAACAAAATTGCCTTAAATAAAAATGGAGATTGTGGACAGGTTGCTAAGGTAAGGGGGAGTTCTAAGGCTAAGCCTAATAATAACTCTAAACCTGGGTCTTCATCAGTTAAGTCTGAGAAGATTCCAAACAAAGTTCAGAAGCAGGTTTCAAATAAGAAATCTGAAAAATCAAAAATCAAAACAATTTTAACAAAATCTAAAATAAACTCTGAACGTGTTTGGAAACCCAAATCACTTTCTAAATCAATAGCAATTTCTACTTCAAATCAATCCATTGAAAAACTAATTGATTTTTCAAAAGGAGAATGGATTGATGTTCCGAGGATTGATGACCTTGGACGACCCATCAATGTGAAGGGATGGTTGCCTCTCTGTTAATAATTGTTTAACAAGTGTGCAGATTGTTCCAGACAGATCTATTAGTTATCTTTGGATAATTGATAGTGGAGCATCTGTATACAACCTATTTAGTGGAGAGGTGAAGGTCAAAAAAAAGGATGGGTTATTGGAAAAGGAAAACATGGTTTCAACAGAGAGGAGAGTGTTTGTCGTTTGTTTCCTACCTGTGAAGCCGGAAAAAGTTGCAATCTCATGCAATTGCTCTCAGGTGTTGGATTTCAACAACAGATGTGACAAAACAGTTTATTCTAAACTTTCTTATCTTTGTTAACGTCGTTTACGAATTGAAAGATCTTATTGAGTCAAGTAATCTGAGTGAAAAATGGTTTTTGAAATTCAATGAGTAAACCGCATCGGATATCATTTTATTTTGTTTTTCTTCAAAAGTTTAAAAATCCAAAAATATGCTTATTTTTAGATTTTTACGGGGAGAAAATATCAGAAAAATCAAAATAAAAAAAATAGAAAATCAAAAATGAAATTTACTGGAGAAAAAGAGGAGATGATAGTACATCAGTGGACTGTCAGACTACTCTGAAAACAAAAATGAATTGATAAACATTGAGTAGCCACTACAATTATATATTGGTAGGCTTGAAATCAAAGTTTAAAGTTCAGCATTGTGATATAAACTTAAAATCAATAACTGATAATCATGTGGATCAACGTATCGTTGGCATATGGTCTTAGTACCGAAATTTCGTTTGATAGATTGCCAAAATCAGAGGTTTCGGGTCGTTATATTGAAAGATATCTGGGGATGGCCTAACTGATCTTTTGTTGTATTGATTTACAGACCTAGATTCAGTCAGGGTATCTTATTAAAAGAGCTAATAAAGCCAAAACCATAAGTTACCGAATGAGGAACTTAACATGTGTGATGATAATCAAAGATTATCTAATGCATCGTATCAATACTATGATGAAAGTCATGTATGATATTAGTCCTCACCCTGGTAGAGTGCACAAGTCGCTTTGAAGCATTAATTTGCTAACCTGTCACCTCTGTGCCTCATACCTTGTAACTAACGGATAACTTCAGTATAATCACACGTTACGATGAAGCTTTGTGCAATTGTTGATACGGGAATGTGTCACGAGCGCGGGGACCATAGATTACTCAGTATCTAATATTACCATAATGTATCTAAAGTGCTGAGCAATAAATAATGATTTTGAGTTTAAGTGGACAAACATACTAGTGATGGTTGTAGGATGCTCAATGTCAAAAACAGAAAATTAATCAAAAAGAGTTTTGACTGATTGTTTCAATACTGATATGATCCTCTTACCAGAAAATTCACAAAAATATGTTTAGTTTACTTTTATGCAATTCCATTTGAAAATTCAAAAAGATTTTTGGTGTGTTTTAGCATAAACTTTGAAAAATCAAAAAGTTTTGTTTCAATTTTATTTTCGATAATCGATGTTGGGATACTGAATGTGAATGCTCAGATACTTAAAAGTTGAAATAGATTGCACATTTTCAAGTTTCTAGTGCGAATGAAAAATGTTTTATAGTTCAGGGGGAGAACTATTGAGGGTCAAAAAGGAATGTGAAGAGTACTTCCGAGATTTTTGTCGTGTCTAACGCTGGTTGTAGTTTGTGCAGTTTTTAGTAAATTTTTCTACAGAATCAAACACAACAGGTGCACTGCTCAATACTCATCGACAAAGCGTGTAACTGAACAAGACCCAAACCTGAACATCAAGATCACCATAACAACAGAAACTAGTCAAGAGTTGTGAGAGAAATGATTGAAGATTCAAGATTATTGTCTATCTTCATGTCTGGACCAACAAATGATAAAGCCAAGATTTCTTGAGTCTGTCTGAGATTTCAAAGCTTACTGCAGAGATAGACAAGAACCTCGACACAAACGTGCATGAAGATGGAAAGTTTTCAAGTCGTTCAAGATGAAGAGATCAAGACTTGAAGAATTGATAACTTTCTAATTTGGCATATCACTAGCTAGGTCCAAGGGGGAGATTGTAAGTGCATTATTCATGTATGTCCCCAGCTAGTGATCCGATACTGAATTTCGAAGGATCAGATAATCAGAAAACGACCAAGACTTAAGCTTGAAAATACATTCGACCAGTCGGAAGGTCGAATGTAGCTTGTCTAGGGTCGAATGTGGATAGATTGATAGGAAAGGCTTCATTCGAACCCTTAAAGGGTCGAATGAACACTTTCGACCTCACGTTAGGGGCGAAAGTGGAAGGCTATATATAAGGAAAAGTTAGTTATTTTGGAGAGTTAGTTATCATTTGAGCCTTTTCCCTAGAGTGTGTATGTGTGTTTTTCTGTGTATTAGGTCTAAGATTTCATCTGTAATATCTTTGATTTGATCTAATACAAAGAGTAAAGTTATGGAAATTGCTCGGTGATTCGTTATTTGGTTTTCATCACAATCTTTATCGATTATTTCTGAATCATTTTGCACGATCGGAGGGGATTCCGCACCCTACGGTTGATATTCGTGAGATCACGTTTCTTGATTACGATCCGAAACGAATTCTCAAAACGGTTCCGTTAGAAAATTGTATCATAAAGGCTCCAACACCTTAGAGATCCAACCGAACAACAGGTTTCAGAAAATCACAAAATTATTAGTTTTAATGACATTCTTTATTAAAGTAATACAATATATATATATATATATATATATATATGAACATTAATAAAAAAAACACATTCAAAACTATTTTGAGTTCTATCACTAACGAACCTAGGGTTTCAAAGAGGTACACCATCTTGGTGGCCGGGGAACAAGACAATGTGTTGGCTAGGTTTATGGAGCAACCCCATGACAAAGTCCAACTAAAATTTCAAGAGTACTATCAAAATATATACGTAGTACTCAACTTAACATAGATAAGGTACTATCAAAATATATACGTAGTACTCAACTTAACACAGCTGTCAACAGTGGCGGACCTACATAAATCTTAGACTATGTGTTGTGGCCCGCGAACCACGAACGAATCCACGTGGATCTCGTGAACCACAATAGGTGTGTGAACGTTGGCACGAGCCAGCTCACGCTAGCTGTTGGCAGCAACTAGCTGTTGGCGAGGAAATGATGACTGTTGGCAGCAACTAGTTGTTGGCCAACGGCTAGTTTTGAACTTTTATATAAAAAAATAATTTTTATTTCATATACACCAAAATCACAAAAATTCACAAACAATAAAATAAAATTCAAACGTTCAAACTACACACTGAAAGGATCAATCGCAATGGGAAGGATGTTACACACTGGTGTTAGAGTTTTTAAATGAAGACGGGTATGGCACAAATAGCAAAATCAAAGAAAACCGTAGCCAAATGCCACCCCCGACTCTGGATTTTGTTTTTCCGGATACACAAGTTGCAGCCCAAAAAAACGAGGGCAAAGGAGGGGTGGTGGAAGAGGTGGCATCACGGCGGCGAGGGGTGGTGGGAGAGGTTGCATGGCGGCGGCCGGGGGGTGGTAGAGGTGGCATACCGCCCGAACAAGATGCACGTCCAAAACGGCAAGTGACGCCGTGGACAAAAGATAAAATAATAGCTCTTTGTCCTGCGTGGGTGGAGGTTTTGGAAGATCGACATGCAAGTATATTTTTTTATGTAAATATATAATGTTGTCACTTAAAGGCTTTTTTATTTTTTTGTTATTATTTTTGTAGCCGACTATCAACAGGCGAAGGTTTTTTCGAGACGAATCCGATAAATTTTATAGACACAAGTGGGGAGTGAAATGCATTCGCCAGATATGATTTTCGACCTACCGGCCAAAATTTGAAAATGTGTGGGCTTATTTACAAATATTCATAACAGGAACGTCAATCGAATGCGAGTAAGTGGGGCTAACGATCTTTACGTGTATAAGTTCACTTGCGACAAGTTGAAGGATGAGGTTTTTCGCAAGTACAAGACCACGAAAACGTGGGATGAGGACAACTTGTGGAGAGTACTTCGTAATTGCTACAAATGGGTTGAGCTAATTACGGTTGAAGAAATGAGCGAAGGCGGCTCATCAAAGCGGTCCAAAACTACTTCTTCAGGTGGGTTCGTCTCCTCCACAAGCTCGAATGCTCACGTGGGGATTGACCTAAAATTTGAGGAGGGTCTTCCCCCGTCTCCCTAAGTAGACCAGTTGGAAGGGACAAGGGGAAAAAACAGAGTGATAATGAAGCTGATAACGAATTCTCTGGGGAGATCAGCAAAATAAGAACTACGATGGAGATGACGGCGAGGCTAAAGAGGATAAAGTAAGATTGGGGAACATGGACTTTCTAAAGAAGGGCTTTAGCAACCTCCCAATGCCTCATCGAGCGATACTTGAACGAGAACAACATCGTCGTGTAAAGGAATTCGAAGAGGAGCAAAACAACTAGTAGTTTATTAGTTTTTTATGTTTTTTTTATTAATTATGTCTTTGTAATGTTTTTTTATTAATTAATATTTTATATTTATTGCTTAATTTTTCTTTCAAATTCAAATATTATATCACATTTAAAATAATAATATTTAAAAAAAAACTGGATAAAGCTACTACTCACCTCTAGCCACAACAGGATCAAGTAAGTAAGCTGCAGCTTTATCACTCTGCCATATCAGCACTTACATGGCAAAATATTACAGGATAGAATTGTGGCTCATCTCTAACCACAACACATAGTCTTAAGGTGGGTGGGTTCCCCCCTTAAAATAAAAATCTTATTGTTATCTGTAGGGCAAAATCGTGATTGCACCCCTTAAAAGTCCAATTAAACCCCGGTCACTGTTTAAAAAAATAATTTTGTATCCATCACATATCAATTCTCATCTACATGTAAACCACTACCTTCCAAATCAATTCGTGGTGGAAGCTTAATCATTGTTAATTATTATAATTAAGGTCACAATCAAAAGTGTGATTAGATATGTCATATCAACAAAGTAGTGTCTGTTATAAATAGATAATTATATGTTATTATATGTGCGGCTAGGTTAGGTAATTAAGTGACGTGTTTGTCTTGTGTTTCATTGCTATAGCTGGTGCTTGACGACAATATTCGAATTAATTGTACAATTTAAAATATTTTAATGTTTGATTATTCTTATTGATATTATAATTCACGATTGATTATGCATTTTTAGTGTAAGAATTCGGATTTCTTTGAACGATGAGGTTAGAATTATATTTTTTTAACACATCAAATTCATTCCATCATAACAAAACAAGTTACATTTGAATAGTGAGTAAGCGAGCAACAAGCTGCGCCGCTATTCTTTTTTAAAATAGCAAAGCCTATCATGCTACATAAATATGTTTAGTAACTTTTGTTTATGAGGGATAAGTGTTGTAGCTATATGTAAAGTCAAATGTACAAGTTTCCCCTGTACAAGAGCGAAGATGTAATATAACAAGCATTATACGTGTCCTCTAGCCGCACCACCTTTCAAAGACCATGGAGAGAGAGATTCAGTCCTTTTCAATAATGCCTTATATGGGAAAGAGAAACAGTACATTCATTGATTTCTCTAAAAAGAGAAATGTTCAGACGAAGAGAGTGAGTCGGGTCCCCGGCATTTCTAGTTCGATATATATATATATATATATATATATATATATATATATATATATATATATATATATATATATATATATATTTCTTTTTTTACACTCGTGTAAAACACGTAAACCCCGCTATAAAATACATTAATTTACACCAAAATACACCAGTGTAAGGGATTTTTATCCCCGTGTAAGTATATTAATATTTTATTCATTATTTTATTGTTGATTAATTGTGGACCACATATTCATTTTTGATTAAAAAAAGTATGTGGTTATAAAGTGAGTTCCTATGGTTCTCACAACTCACCTTGGTTCTCAAAATATCCGAATCCTATAAATATATATATATATATATATATATATATATATATATAGAGAGAGAGAGAGAGAGAGAGAGAGAGAAGGTATAAATTAAAACCCCCTTGAGTTAAAAAAACTTAGAAAACTCATGTAAAAACCATTAAATTTTTTTTTTTTTGAAAAAAAATACACAAGATAATATACATGTATTCAAGCATTTTCGGCCAAAAAAAAGCTCCGATAGGATATTTAAAAAAAAAAAAAATTAAACAAAGTTTGTGTTGTTACTGTAACACCCTAAATCATTTTACAAGTAAATATGCAGCGGAAAATACGGACTAGAAAATTTCTTGCTTAATAGAACATTTTCAAAGGTTTGGAAAACATATCTAAGATATATTTTGGTTTTACATCTTTTATTGTTTCTTATTACATTCAACATGACTCATATTTATTAGGTTATGTGACCATGACCACGTACAATCCGCTCCCTCGCTCGATCTCCATCCTTTCCTTACTTCATTAGGTAGACAAGATAACCTGCAATCACAACATAGCCGTTTCGTTAGTTCAATAGGTGACTTCATGTAATCATTACTCACAATGCGGAAATACATCCAACAATACTCCATGATCCTGTTCAAACGCATTCTTGCAAGTTTGGGTGTGATACCCCGATCCGAACCTCCAAGTCCCATGCATTCATACTTACATATCTGCACCTTCATTACCATTCTCATAATAAAAGGTTAATAACCTTACAATACCTACAAGCGTACAATTCCCACACACAACCTACCTTGACGCGTCATGTTACTCTTCCTTCATAAATCCTCTAGGATTAATATGACGTTTCCAATCCTATACTCAATCTACACATAATGACCAACCTTTACATACATAAAACTCTCACACAAACCCGGGTATAAGTACCCAAACATACATCACATTCTCGATCTACAAAAGCATAACAAATCTACTTACCGTATTTGTTACCATGTATACACACATATCCATTTAATTACACACACACGCATCATTCCGTACTTGAGTCATATTTGCAAATCCGACATTCCTATTACTTGCTACACCCATACCTAGCATTCACGAAGTCCAACGATGTTATTCGATGCGTTAAACGCGAATACGGGTTGCGCATATAAGCGAAACATCAAAATACGATAAAAACAATCGATTAACCAGTGGGGGGCGCAAGCTTGCGCCCCCATAGGGCGCAAATTAGCCAAACTTGTCCATCAGAGTCAGGTTGCTCCCGTTCAGGTCACCTTGCGCCCGGACCTGATGTGAGGTTGCGCCCACTATGCACTTTTCATGATTTAATGGCATATCTTAAAACCCAAACCTCACAAGGTTCTAAGATCATTCCCCATGATTTTCCTAGGCGTTAAACTACTCGGATTACGTGGTATCATCGCTAATGGCGTAACATTTCCTTGATGACCCGTTATCTCCTTTATATGAAACCAAACATGGGTCAATCTATGGTTGACCCATCACCAAGTTTCTTACCTTGTCACCACAATTAATTATTTGTTTCTTTCAAGATTCCCATGCTACATTAACATATAAATTCGATATTACAATGCAAGTTAAGTTCGGGAATCACTTACCTTAAGTCCTCCAAGTTCATGCTTGTTTACTTGCCTCATCTTGACCCATTAGCTTCCCATGCTTAAGTCCTTCATTCCTATCCTTTCATATCATCATGTTCACATCGTTGTTAGCATACATGTTCATTCATAAACCAATCAGATCCAACTCATATATCACATTGACTTGCATAGGTCAATTTCCAACATGCACATTACATAATTAAATACCACATTGTTTATAAATCAAGCGATCCAACATACCATCATGTATGACACCTAGATAATCTAACATATATCACATGATCTCCTTAATAATCACAACAATGTTGGGTAGCCTAACCTTGTTAGTCATACATTGTTGACTTTTCAGAAAGTCAACTATCAAGTATGCAACTTTCAATATATAGATACATACATCAATATCGATATACTACTCCATATCAATTTTTATCCTAAACGTTACATTAGCATGTTATAGGACACATATTATGATATGACTACTTTGGTGCACATAGAATTCATTCGACACGTACTAGCGCTTTCATGATTCTACAATTGGCAATTACAAATCCAAGGTTAGCCAACATCATATAATACCAACATTGTCTTTTCTTAATAAGTTCATACACTTCACAATTAGTACACATTCATTTCTTAATTACAAATAAGAAATAAATCCAACACTTGGTGTGCATCATACTATCAAAACATAGAATGCAACATCCTAACGCACACTTCTTACCAAATCATATAATCCAACCAATTCCCACATGAATACTCTCTAATAAAATCCTCATGTTAATCTACTATCAATTGTATCTATTATCACATTACTTTCATATTTGTCAAGTCTTGCATACAAATTCATACATCATACTCATCTAGACATTTCATCAAACACATGGTGTGCGTACAACATTCTAAGCTCAATGTTCAAGCTCCTAATACACGCATTTCACCAAAACGCATAATCACCTTCAACCATGACCAATTTTCCACATGCATATCATCAACTACACATTATTCCTACAAGTACATGGTTTTACAACTAATTTAGCAACATCAAGGCTCTAATGAAAACCCAATATCATCATATTTTGCAACCAAGCAACTTCTAGCAATCAGCTCATCTCTAAACCATTAGAGATGATCAATATCACTTACAATCATGCAATAATATTAAATTTAACATCATTTGCTCAAAACCCACATATGCGTTTCGAACCCTACACAAATTTGGGGGTTAGGGTTCTTACCAAAGCTTATTCCTTGAAGATTAACCCTCTAGAACACACCCTCCATCCATTACTTCAACCTCTTGCAACAATTTTCTTCAATTTGGTGAGATGGGGGCTTGTTTTGGCTGAAGAAAACCCCTTTGGGGCTGCCCACGTTTTTTACCCAAATGGGTGTTTCTTGACCATATTATTTGACCCACATTTACACTAATGGTCCCCCAATATTTCCCCAAATGTCATTTTTTTATAAAACTTAACTTTGCAAGTTACTTTCTAGTGTTATTTCCCCATTATAAAGATAATAACTTTCACTAGGAATTTTCATATTAGAATATAAACCACATTCTTATCATCCCGTTTTATTATCCATAAAAGGCTCATTCTACTATTTAATTTGTTTTGTCATTTTCTTATTTACGCCCAAATAGCGTAATTAAGCGAAACGGATTTTCGGGATGTTACAGCTACTGATGTAACAACTCTGTTACATATGTAACATCAGTTGTTAGATATGTAACAACGCAAATGTTGTTTTTTTTAATATCCAATCAACGCTTTTTTTATTTTTTTGGCCCAAAACGTTTAAAAACATGTATGTTACCTTGTGTATGTTTTTCAAAAAATATAAACAAAATTTAGATGGTTTTTACATGGGTTTTCTAAGTTTTCTTAACTCAAGAGGTTTTCAATTTATGCTTCCCATATATATATATATATAAACACCTAATTATATATAAGATGCAAAGTTATAATATGATACAGTACTGCTTTTGTACATGTAATGAAATAAAAATGGAAAAGTATTGAAAACCACTCTTATCAAAACAAAATTTATGTTCGGTTAGGTAAAAATTTATGTGCATCATTAAATTTAAAAAATATATATTTACAATTGTTTACTTGCACAAAAGTTGTCTTATGTTACCCAAAAAATGAAAGTGTTAATATACCCAAAATAATAGCGCATATATATTATGATGTTGAAAACCATAAAAACAAATACTAATACCGACTGTGATAACATCGATGCAGTACCAATGTTGTTCTGTCTGCTTTAGTTCAATTTGTTATGTAACTGCTATAATGTTAGGTACTCAAAACACATTACGATACAAAAAAAGATTATTTTCAATGGCTTCTTCATTACATAGAATTTATGTGAAATAACCCAAAATATAAAGTCACTTCTTACAATGATCAAAACAATGAAAATGAATACCAAACCAGTTCCAATAATATTGATATCGGTACCGATTTTTTCGAATCGTCACGGTATTGACATGGTACATTTATTTGCTATAACTTAGGACACAAAAGATTATACTCAACTTTGTATACAAGTATGTTTTTAACAAAATTATCATAAAATGTCGGAAAAAACATTAAGAACAATTGTGTATAGTTTTTTTTCTTAAAGTTAACCAATAAAAGTTATTAAAGAAAATGTGTTGTGGAAAAGAAATACCGTTACAAGGTTTATTACAAGGTACCAATAAAAAAGATTTCTTAACAATGTCGTCAAAAAGATGCTAATTCATAATTGCTTTCAATTGGAAGACGATGTTGTTTCTCATCCTCCAAATAGTCCACCAAGTGATAAAGGTAATCGAACCAACTAAATATTTTTTATCCACCACTAAGTGAGCCAATCCATAACAAAAGAGAGGGAACAGTTTGTCAAAAAACCAATGCGTAACCAAGAAGCAATTTTGCTTGAAATCCCATTGATAAAAGGGAAAATCACTGAAAGGTGAATAGCTGATTCAGGATAAAGGGTAAATACTGGACATGAAACTCAGGCAGAGCAACATATATCCACAAGGTTGCAAGGGGAAGACGATTCAACAAAACCCCTAAAGCACATATGTAGATCTTTCTCAAAATTGGTTATACCAAATAGTTGAGGAAGTGCCAACACGAAAAATATACCTATCAATCATGAACCATTCAGGATCGTATGTATGACTCATTGTTGTCTTATGTTGTTTCTTTGACATACATATCCAATTCAATTGCACTTTGTCTGTATTCTTCTACCTGACTAAAGGTCTTATTAACCCTCTATAAAGAAGTTATTAGTTTTCTCTCTAAAAACGTATTTTCTTATGGTTATACATATAAAGAGGACAAAAAGGTGATTTAATACATATAAGGAGGACAAAAAGGTAATTTTACATAATCTTAAAAGAATAAGTAATATAACTTTTAACACACATGGTACAATCATTTACAACATATTGTCGACTTCTAAACTAACTACTCCCATGGTTTTTAAAAAGGGCATAACTTTTCATACATTATTGTTTTTTATAAAAAAAGTACACTACAAAAAGCGTGTATTTATTTCTCTATCATTTGAGTATGATATTGCAATAATTTTAATTTAATTTTATAAATTAATATGGTACGTGATTACTAGTGTTTGTGTTCCACACTACATCATGCAAGCACCCCTCTAGTGTGTGTGTACATACACACACACACACACACACACATATATAGGGTCGGTTCGATGGAGAATCTCAAAAAGTGTGGAACTAAACGTTTATCATGTTAAACATATCATTAAAAATTCAATTTAACATGTAAAATGTTGATTTTCTCAAAAAAAAAATATATATACAATTAGAGCTTTTACATATAAATACATGCAGAGGTGAATTCTTTGTGACACCCGCCACCTTACCAGGTCAAAATCCGTACACTTTCTAGTCAACATTTAATTTTCTATGCATAATTCATATCATTTCATATGCATAAGTCCCCCGAGAAAGTCTAGCAAGGTCCGAACGAGTATAATTTCACACATATCAATTCACACTGGTGACACGAGCTTAAACGACTATATACTATTTTCCAAAACTATGTGTACATGTTTATTTATTTCAATAACTAAGAAAGGTGAAAAAGTCCATGTATAATAACTAGTATTTTGCTAACTTACAAATCTATACACTATATATGTATATATACGTGGCCACACATACATATACATATGTATGTGTGTATGATGTTAAAAGAAAAATTTAATGTGTAAGATTTCATGCATTTTGTTCCATTTTAATAAACTATTCCATCATACCTTTTGACTAACTAAAAAAGGTTAAACCATTAATCAACACTAGGATTTAAAAACATCCTAACCTTATATAGCTACCACCATTTTTCATTTTGTCCCACTAATTCTAGACACTAGAACACCTTAAATGAAGTATCTTATCCTTATATTCTTCCTAAGATTAGTCAACCCAAGGATGTTTGGGTTACCACATATGTTGAGTTAGCACATATGTTCATGGATCAAGAATGTTGGGTTACCACATATGTTTAATGATACAATTATAGCTTTTACCTCTGCATGTATTTCATGCATTTTGACTTAACATAAATGGCAAGATTCCTTAATCTTCATGGATCAAGAATGTTGGGTTACCACATATGTTGAATGATACGGATTCGTATTAGTGGAAGCTAGAACCCTAGCTTAGATACACCCTCCTTCGGCCAACCGAATGGAGTAGACGAACAATACTCGTTCGAAAAGAACAATTGAACAATTCTCAAAATAAAAACTCATACCATATCAACCTTGAATTACAATACTTAAATAGGAAAAGAACTAAAGAGATAAACCTGAAAGCTAAAGTGATAATCACCAAAGTGCCAACAACTAAGGAAAAGATAAATGTAAAAGTTTTTAAAACAAATACTTAAAATTAAAACTACTGGTTGGATGGATTTTTTTTATTAAACACCCATTGGCCCAATACTAGCCACTTTCTGTTGGGCTAATGTGAGTTCGCCCGAGCCCAGGTGGTTCGACCGATGTAGGTAGATCCGTACCATCCTCCCCCTCCAAAATTAGACTCGTCCGCGAGTCATCTTCATTGTCCGCCTCATAAGGAGAAAGGTCAGCAACGTTAAAAGTGGCAGAAACCTTGTAGTCGCCGGGAAGATCAATCTTGTAGGCGTTGCCATTGATGCAATTAAGCTACATCTGCCCGTGGATGTAGCTTACCAAACAGTCCCTGTGGAAATCGTTCACGGCGCATGTAAGCCCATACCAAATCACCCTCTTGAAAAACCACCTTCTTGCGATGTTGATTAGCGAGGGACTGGTATTGCAGATTGTGCTTCACAATTTGTTCGCGAACCTGTTCATGTAGTAACTTGATTTGGTTTGCCTGCTCGTCTCCCTCGGTGCTAAAAGAATCAAGCTCGGGAAGTGGTGCTAAGTCAAGTGGGGTAAACGGGTTACGTCTGTAAACCACAAAAAATGGGCTTCGACCTGTGGAACTATGATTGGAGCGATTATAAGCAAATTCCGCTTGAGGCAAGACTAGATCCCATTGTTTTGGATTATCACCGACAAGACTTCGAAGCAAATTACCTAGGTTGCGATTAGTTAACTCTGTTTGACCATCCGTTTGCGGATGGTGTGAGCTACTGAACTGCAACTTGGCGCCCAAACGCTTCCACAACGTGCGCCAAAAATGGCTAACAAACTTAACGTCTCGGTCAGAAGTAATGGTCTTTGGAACCCCATGCAAACGGACAATTTCAGCGAAATAAAGACATGCAACTTGGGATGCGTCATAAGTCTTAGCACATGGAATGAAGTGCGCCATCTTAGAGAACCGATCCACGACAAACATAATAGAATCTTTCTTTCGCTGAGTTAACAGAAGACCCATCACAAAATCAAGGCTAACATCTTCCCACGGACGAACGGGCACAGGCAAGCTAGGGAGTGTACAGGCCGTGGTTAGTATGACAAGTTTTTGCAACATGACAGACACGACACCGCTTCAGAACTTTGGAAACATCCATCGAAAGTCCTGGCCAATAAAAGCGATCTTGGACCAAAGTAATAGTCTTAACCCGACCAAATTGTCCAAACAAAGCGCCTTGGTGACATTCTAATATAATTGCTTTGCGAAAAGCGGACAAAGGAACACACAACTGATGTCCTTTATATAACAAACCATGCTTCTGTACAAAAACTTTATATGGGCCAGCCTTTGTTTCTTCCAGACCTCATGAAAAGATGGATCATCTGGATATAAATTAGAAAAGGAGCTAAAACCCACCACGTCAAAGGACATAGCTGTTGCGAGGGATGGTCGTCGGCTCAAAGCGTCGGCCACCGAATCGGCTGAACCAACCTTGTGTCGAATAACAAAAGTGAAATCTTGTAAGGTCTTGACCCATTTAGCATGGCGCGGGTTTAACTTTGCTTGGCCATGAATAAATTTGAGTGCTTGATGATTCGAATAGAGAATGAACTCACTTGGAAGTAAGTAATGTCGCCAATATTCGAGACTCCGAACATTGGCATAAAACTCCTTGTCATAGGTGCTATATCTTCGCCTGGTGTCGCTTAACTTTTCACTAAAGAATGCAATTGGGCGCAAGCGTTGGCTGAGGAAACTGACAATGCCCAATCCGGACGCATCACATTCAACTTGAAAGACATGGTGAAAATTGGGTAAGGCGAGGACAGGAGCTTGAGTAACTGCCGATTTCAAGGCGTCAAAAGAGGATTGAGCTGAAGGTGACCAAACAAACTTACTTTGTTTCAAACATTCCGTAATCGGTGCCAAGATAGTGCTAAAATTCTTAATGAACCGACGGTAAAAAGAAGCGAGCCCGTGAAAACTCCTCACATCGTGTAGGGACTGTGATGTGGGCCAAGTTGTGATGGTAGAAACCTTGGAGTCGTCCATCCGAATGCCATGCACTGAAACTATATAACCCAAAAAGAGGACTTCTTTAGTAAGAAAATGGCACTTCTTCCCATTTGCATAGAGCTTCTGATCACGAAGAACTGTGAAGATGTCTCTAAGATGTGATAAATGTTGCTCCACATTAAAACTATAAACCAGGATATCATCGAAATAAACGACAACACAATGCCCAATAAAAGGTTTAAAGATATGATTCATCAATCGCATGAAGGTGCTCGGGGCATTTGATAAACCGAATGGCATGACCATCCACTCGTAGAGGCCGTCCCGAGTTTTAAAAGCCGTCTTCCATTCATCACCGGGTCGCATGTGAATTTGGTGATAACCGCTACGCAAGTCGATTTTGGAAAAGAACTTTGCTCCATGTAAATGATCTAACAAATCATCAAATCTAGGAATGGGAAACCGGTATTTTATTGTGATTTTATCAACCGCATGACTATCAACACACATACGAAAAGTGGCACTAGGCATGGGCACTAGTAGCGCGGGAACCATGCATGGACTCATGCTTTCCCGAATAAGACCTTTTTCAAGGAGTTTGTTAACTTGTCGATGTAATTCGTTGAATTCCTTCGGGTTCATCCGATAAGTCGGTTTGTTAGGGATGCTGGCTCCTGGGAGAAAATCGATGCAATGCTGAATATCCCGAACAAGAGGGAGACCCGCGGGGATATCCTCGGGAAAAACATCCACGAATTCAGATAGGAGTGGTTGAACCTCTGGCAGCACATACGGTAGTTCAGGATTTTCTTCAGCAATCAATAACCCGAAGATGATATGCGGCGGTTGGGCTTTGGTAAGTCCCGAGAAATCGGACTTGCTAACAAGCATGGATTCTGGGATGTCTTGCTTTGGATCGCATGGAGCAAAGGTAATAAGGACGCCATCTTTTTTGAAGGTGTAAGTGTTCCGAAAACCATCATGTTTTGCACGACAATCATATTGCCATGGTCGGCCTAACAGGATGTGACATGCGTCCATAGGGAGGACCTCGCACCAAATCTCATGAGTATTTATTACCGATTGAGAATTGTACCGAACAACGATGGGTAACTTTAATAATATTTCCTTTTTTAGCCAGGTAAGTTGGTATGGTTCGGGGTGATCTTGCGTTGGTAAGTTGAGCTTGTGAACCAAAGATTTAGAAACGATATTCTCGCAACTGCCACCATCGATAATGACGGTAAAAACCTTGCTTTTGGACGTACACTTGGTACGAAAAATATTGTTATGAAGCCAAGAAGTGTCGTCACTTGTATCTGCCACAGAAGTGTTAAGAATTCGACGAATAACAAGTGCTTCACCGCAACCAGGATATAGAACTTCCGTTGGTTGGCCGGGTACATCTTCTAGTTCAGTATCATAGTTGGGGACCGAGTCGTCAACGAGAGCAATAACTTATTTATTCGGGAAGTCGCGTTTTAGGTGACCGAGCCCCTGACATTTGTAGCAGCGAAGAGGATTTTGGCTGGGGTTGGATGAGTTAACCGGCGGTGTAGGCGGTTCGTTTTTGGGCGGGTCGGTTCGAGGCTGAGAAGGAGTTGAACTAGGTGCAAGGAAAGAACTAATCAGCGGGGCCGACTTTGGTTTTGCTGCTAATTGTTTCTCCACCCTTTGAGCCAACCTACATACATCAGAAAAGGACCAATATTGTTGCAACATAACGACATCGGCGATGTCCGGTCTGAGTGCCCCCAAAAACCGGGTAATGGTTTGTTCTTCAACTTCCTCAACTCCACATCTCATTCGTAATTGTTCAAACATTATAATAAACTCTTCTGCTGAAAGTGAAGTTTGTTTAAAGTTATGTTGTGATACCCCGCAATTTCAGGTTCCTAAATTAACTAAACTCTAGTTACTAGCACTTAGACTATTTGCATTCTACTTGACTAGAGTTAACTAGGTAAATCACACGTGCACACACTAGATGTATATCTATCTATGGGCTATCATAGATTGACAAATACATGATTAAACTTATGAGAGTTTATAAATATTAATCTATCTGCGTACATGAATATCTTATACTTCTAAATGTGCTTGTATATATATGTATATACACAATACATACACTAGGCTTTGTACATACACTTGGCTTGATAAGAAAAACTATATTTTGTTAAATACCTTCTAGAAGCTAACACACATACATACATATATAAACACACGCGCACCTACACTCCCACACACTTGGAAGTTTCCTTTTTGTCTTTAGTAACCACCCTAGTCCTCCTGGCTTATAATAATAGGGAAACAAACATTCCTACTCTACTAATCAGTGGCCTAAATAGCACATGGAGAAATTCTTGGATCTATGAAAGGTCACTATCCAAGCATGCTTAATACCTAAGCTAGATTAGCTAGACAACTCTCCCATTCTCTTTACAACTTTCGGCTATAGATACCTAGCACCCAAGAAGCATCCACACTAGCAATTAGAGCCTATGATCCATCAACATCCAAGCAAGTGAGACAAAACATGGCATTGAGCTATCACTATCATCTAAAACATTTGTTCTTTCCACCTCATGAGATTTCGGCCTATACTCCCCTTAACATACTATAGAAACTTCCAAACCAATTACTAGGAAGCTAGGAACTATCACATTAGTACAAGGCATGCCAATGAGATGTCACAATCAATTCCATATCCCTTACAATCTTCGGCCGAAACAAACAAGAAGGAAACATGAGCATGATTGTCAATAATCACCAAGAGAGAACTCACCCCTACCTCTAGGACTTAACCATGATTAGTCTTGGCCAAAAATGGAAGGTTGGATGAGCTTGCCAACTCACGGCCAACTCATGGGACAAACATTAGACATGTTGCTAACTTATAATCACCAAAATGGTATAGAAGCCTAAACGTGTAGCTAGAAAGGATGGTTGGGACTTGCCATGAAACCATTATATAAGGAGGTGCCATGAACACTTCATTCCTGCACCACACCTCTCAAAATCACCTCCCACTCTCACTCTAAAACACTCGGCCAAAGGGGCACCATGTCGAGTAGAATATCAAGCACTAGGAAGCTTCAAGTCTACAAGTTTTCCCCTTCTACTAGCTAGTATCAAGGTAGGTACTAATCGCTTATTTTCTTAAGTTCTATCGGCCCTTATTGTGAACCTAAGCTTAGACTCTTTGATCACTAGGATCGGCCCCAACTAGCAATGATAAGTTGATTATTATGCGTTTAGTAATCAAGCTTCTATTATGTGCGCATTGTTTCACCTACATGATCAATTATATTATCTAGTGTTAAAGTAATTGATTACATATTACACATGGATTCATGAAACATTTTAGATCAAACTTATTAAATGTGAAACATGTTCTACACAACTTGATGTGGTTCACAAAAGTGGGTGCCGAACTTGTGTGATAAACAAGAACATAGTTTAATATGTCTTAATACTCATAGGGTCGGAACGATAGTTACTTTCTCTGCTTTGCTAGATCTCTCGCACAAACACCCGGTGAGTTTCACTAATCTTTTCTCAAAAGCTTATGTCTCGGATGAGACAAATTTTCTAAACGATTCCATAGTCCGGTTTGGGACTACTATATACATCCCGGGTTTGGGGTGCAATGATTCACTGGATGAATCTTCTTTCACTAATTCATGCTTATGTTCTTGATGAACTAAACCACATCTATCATTGAAGTCCTTCTAAATACCGAATGAGTTGCCAAATGGCAAGCGGGTTACTAGTTGATAGCGCTATTAGATCTTACAAACCTCACATCGTGCTGGGAGCATAGGTGTGAACTATAACTTAACAATTATCATTGTTGATAGACAATGATGCAAGGCATTACCCCTATGTGGGAACTCGTACATTAGTAGTTCGGTATTACCGGTGTTAGTTATGATGAGTGGTATGTGAATTAGAAAACTACTCATTTTACGTGGTCACTTGAAATTATTTTAGTATGTCTAATAATCTAATATGATTATGGACGCATTGTTATGCGCAGACTATTTGTTTAAACGATTTAGTTTGAATTCGCTTCCGCAAACTATTTGTATGTTTTGACTATCTATGAAACTTATTTTACAATAGCGAACTAAATAGTTTGGGCATTTAGAGTCGTTCATATGACTTATGGCTATGGGATCCTGGTATGTCACGCCCCTCGCGGTGGAAAGCGAGGGTGTGACAGATTGGTATCAGAGCCATTGCTTATAGTGAACTAGGATTGCATTCTAGTCTATAATCATCAATGCATAAGTGCACCTTTTGTTGATTTCTTCAATACGAGTACTGATGTAGCGTATTGCAGGAAACACCATGACTAACCCTACTCATAGAAACTATTCTTATCGTGCTATTGAGGGACAGCAGGTTCCATCATTAGATCCCTATCAACGTCCAGCTTCATTTCAGAATCCACATTGGGAAACCAACCGTTGGCATTGGTTTACCGACATGTTGCACTCTTGGGTTGTAGGATATGGAGTGCCAGCTAGAGTACCTCCGGTTATAGATTCTTGGGAAAGATCTTTTACAGGTATGGTAAGGCACGTTCATATTGAGTTGGACAATGCTGTCACAGCTTTGCAACAGCTTAAGTTTAGGAGGAGATATACCGACTAGACACTTCATCATATGAGAGGTCAGATAGGCCACTTAATGACTGAGATGGCAGTTGTTAAGCAAGAGGCTACTGAAACTAGGCAAGAGTTGGCTGCCACTAGACAGAATTTAGCAGCTACCATGCAAGAGCTGAATATTGTTCGTAATCGACTCACAGCAGCGTTGGGAATAGATGCAGAGGATCTTGAGGAGTATTCCGACGAGGAACATATGGAAGGAGGCTTCGATGCAATTGGAGCAGCAGTCGAGCCAGAGGAAGAAGTTGAGCCATTCGAGGACGAGAGCGAGGATGAAGGCTCAGTTGTGGATCATGCGGACGATTGATTTTTACTATCCTAGTATTATATCTATATAGTCGTATAATGACTTTTATTTTGTCGTAGTGAGAATTGAGAAACGTTAGCTTATGTTTAGATTATTATTAATAATCTACTACTTTATCTTTTTCTCGCGTACGTATTCCATGCTACATTCTAGTTTACTTATACTATGCAAACGATGGTATGGGAGTCATATTATTGTTTTCTCATGGGTATACTGTAAATGTAGAATTACCATGACGGGAATAGGACATGGTAGAGGCAACGTTAGCATGACGCAAGAAGAGCTGAGCACGCTTATCAATGACATGGTGATCGCCGCCCTAGCAGCTTTTCAAGCTAGCCAACCTGCTCATCAAACTCTGGCTTGTACCTACAAGTCTTTCATGGATTGTAAGCCACACAATTTCGGAGGATCTGAAGGAGCAGTCGGGCTACTTAGGTGGTTTGAAAAGCTGGAGTCGTCCTTTGCTATGTGTAATTGCCCGCCAGCAGATAAGGTCCAATACGCCACCGCTACGCTTGAGAATGTGGCCTTATCGTGGTGGAATGCCCAGGTGCAGATGCTAGGAGTAGACGTGGCAAATGCTACCCCGTGGGCAGACTTCAAGGAACTCATGAAGGAGGAGTATTGTCCTCGAGATGAGATTCAGAAGTTGGTGACGGAGTATCTCAACCTAAAGATGGTGGGGTCAGAGATTGAGAGTTACACTACCAGGTCGCATGAGCTGGCGACAATGTGCCCTAACTAGTCCACTCCGCTTTACAAATGAATTGAGTTGTATATCCAGGGCCTAGTACCTCAGATTAAGGGAATGGTCAGTGCTGCTAACTTCAGTAACATTCAGCATGTGATTCGCTTAGCTCACCTGCTGACTGATTAGAAGGTGGAAAAAGGACTGCTACCACCTCGTGGTGCTTCCTCTTCTAGCACCAATGATAATAAGCAGAAGTGGGAGAACGCTTCTGGTAGACCATCGGGTAATGGTAACCAGCAACAGCAGAACAAGAGACATGACAATCACAGCAGCGGCAACAACCGCAATCAATCACAGAGTGGTTACCAGGGACAACGTCCCAAGTGCAATAAGTGCAACTATCACCACTCAGGATCCTGTAACAGGATTAAGTGTGATCGCTGTGGTAAGATGGGTCATGTGCAGAAGGACTGTAGAACCAATACCCCAGGAAACCAGCCAGCACCACAACAAGGTCAGTCGCAGAAGAATAGTAAAGCCTATTACCAGTGTAGGGATGAGGGTCACTTTAAGGACTGACCCCAGCTGAACGGAAATGGTAACAACAATAATGGAGGCAACAATGACAATGGTGGTGGTAACAAGACGGGAAACAACAACAATACTACCAACCACAACAACCACAACAACAATGGAGCTCGTGGGAGACTGTTTGTGATCAGTTCAGGAGAAGCTAGGAATGACAACAATGTCATGACGGGTACGTGTTCCTTGAACGACAACCTTGCTTCTGTTTTATACGATACTGGTGCGGACTTTAGTTTTGTGTCAATAAAACATAGCAAACATCTAGGGATGATTCCTACTCTTCTCAATACCCCTCATTCAATAGAGTTAGCTGATGGGAAACCTGTCGAGGTAACCCATATTCATCTCAATTGTAAGCTCGAGCTAGAAGGGAAATTATTTGCCATCGATCTTTTGCCTATCACCCTAGGAAGTATCGATCTCGTAGTTGGCATGAACTGGTTGTCCAAGCAACACGCCGAAATTCTCTGTCAGGAGAAGATAGTTCGTATCCCTCTTCCTAACGGAGAATTGCTAACTATACGGGGTGATCGTGGTGGTGCCATGGTGGGCATCATCTCCTTCCTGAAAGCCCAGAAACATATTCGAAAGGGCTATCCAGTCGTTCTGGCTAACATTTCTGACACTCGAGCTGAAGTTGACGCGAAAATTGAGGATATTCCGATAGTCCGTGACTTCCCAGACGTATTTCCCGAAGAGCATCCGGGACTTCCACCTGTACGTCAAGTGGAGTTTCAAATAGAACTCGCACCAGGAGTGGCCCCAGTTGCACGTGCGCCGTACCGCCTGGCGCCGGGCGAGCTGCAAGAACTGTCTACCCAACTCGAAGAGCTGTTGGATAGGAGTTTCATTAGACCTAGTTCTTCACCTTGGGGAGCCCAGTTCTGTTCGTTAAGAAGAAGGATGGGAGTTTCCGTATGTGCATTGACTATTGAGAGTTGAACAAGGTGACGGTAAAGAATCGCTACCCTTTGCCTCGCATCGATACCTTGGTCGACCCACTTCAGAGGTCAAGTTTCTATTCGAAAATAGACCTGAGGTCAGGATATCATCAACTGAGAGTCCGAGTGGAGGATGTGGCGAAGACAGCCTTCCGAACTCATTATGGACATTATGAGCTTTTGGTGATGCCATTTGGGCTAACTAATGCACCGGCTGTGTTCATGGATCTTATGAACCGCGTGTGTAAGATTTATTTGGACAAATTCGTCATAGTGTTTATAGATGACATCTTGATCTATTCCAAGAGAAGGGAAGAGCATGAGGAACACCTGCGACTGATATTGGAACTTTTGAGAAATGAGCAGCTGTATGCGAAATTCTCTAAGTGTAACTTCTGGATTCGAGAAGTCCAATTTCTAGGACATGTAGTCAACGAGGCCGGAATACATGTCGATCCCACCAAGATTGATGCTATTAAGCAGTGGGAGGCACCTAGGACTCCTACCGAGGTACGCCAATTCCTTGGCCTTGCGGGATATTATCGCAGATTCATTGAGGGATTCTCAAAGATTGCTCAACCCCGCACAGCCTTGACGCAGAAGGGTACCACTTACAAGTGGGGAGATACCCAAGTGTCTGCTTTTCAATTGCTAAAGGCAAATCTTTGTAGTGCACCAATTCTATCGTTACCGGAGGGTACGGACGACTTTGTGGTGTACTGTGATGCGTCCATTCAAGGGTTAGGGTGTGTGCTGATGCAGCGCGATAAGGTGATCGCGTATTGTTCACGCCAATTAAAGGTCCATGAGAAGAATTACACCACCCATGACTTAGAACTAGGAGCAGTAGTTTTTGCCCTGAAGATTTGGAGGCGTTATCTCTATGGAACGAGATGTACGATCTTTACAGATCATAAGAGTCTTCAATACATATTCAATCCGAAAGAGCTGAACATGCGATAGCGTCGATGGGTCGAGTTTCTGAACGATTATGACCGTGCCATCAAATACCATCTAGGGAAAGCTAATGTAGTAGCAAATGCCCTTAGTCGTAAGGAAACGAAGCCTATGAGAGTGCGAGCTTTACAACTCACGATTCATTCCGATCTCCCTCGTAAGATACGAGAAGCCCAGAGTGAGGCTTTGAAAGAGGAGAATGTCGGGCTTGAGACACTTCATGGTGCTGATAAGTACCTGGAGCTTAGGACAGGTGGTTTTCAGTACTTCATGTATCGAGTCTGGATTCCACGTTTTGGAGATCTCAGGCAACTAGTACTCGACGAGGCTCACACCTCTCGTTACTCGGTACATCCTGGTTCTGATAAAATGTACCAAGATCTCAAAACCCTTTATTGGTGGCCAAACATGAAGGCAGAGATAGCCACTTATGTTAGTAAGTGCTTGCCTTGTGCAATGGTTAAGGTTGAATACCAGAAACCTTCAGGTTTACTCCAACAACCAGAGATTCCTGTGTGGAAATGGGATGGAATTTCCATGGATTTCATCTCAAAGGTTCCCAAAACGCCAAGTGGGCATAACATGATTTGGGTTATCATCGATCGCTTAACCAAATCGGCACACTTTCTGGCAATAAAGGAAACTGACACGCTGGAGAGACTGGCCAACCTCTATCTCAAAGAGATCGTCTCTAGGCATGGAGTGCCTACTTCCGTCATATCTGATCGCGACTCATGAATTACTTCTCGCTTTTGGACTACGCTCCAAGATGCATTAGGAACTCGTTTAGATATGAGCACAGCCTATCACCCACAAACGGATGGACAGAATGAGTGTACCATCCAAACGTTGGATGATATGCTACGAGCGTGCGTAGTGGACTTTGGTAACAGTTGGGATAAGCACTTGCCGTTAATCGAATTCTCGTATAAGAACAGTTACCACACTTCTATTCAGTGTGTGCCTTTTGAGGCACTATATGGACGCAAGTGTAGGTCGCCCATTTGTTGGACCGAAGTTGGGGATAGTCAGTTGACGGGTCCCGAACTCGTGCACAAAACTTCTGAGAAGATAGTGCAAATCAGAAACCGGATGGCTGCAGCCTGTGATCGATGGAAAAGTTACGCTGATAAGCGTAGGAAACCCTTGGAGTTCCAAATTGGAGACAAGGTACTGCTAAAAGTATCCCCTTGGAAGGGAGTGATACGCTTTGGAAAACGGGGAAAGTTAAACTCGCGATACGTTGGACCATTCGAGATCGTCGAGAGGATTGATCCAGTAGCGTACAGGTTAAGCCTGCCTGAGGAACTCAGTGGAGATAACAACGTGTTTCACGTCTCAAATCTAAAGAAATGTCTCTCTGACACGACACTGGTGGTGCCACTGGAAGAGATCCAGGTGGACGACCAGCTACGGTTGGTAGAGGAACCGGTGGAAATTCTTGAACAAGGTGTCAAGAAACTTAGACAGAGTACTATACCTATAGTTAAGGTATGATGGAATTCCCGGTTAGGATCGGAATACACGTGGGAACGCAAAGATCAAATGCGGCTCAAATACCCACATCTCTTTAGTGAACCTGAACCTATACATAGATCAAACGCTAAACGTAAAGTAGCTCTCTCAAAGTGAATTTCGGGGCCAAATTCCTTTCAACTTGGGGATGATGTGACATCCGGGAACCAAGCAAACATTTTTTTTTCTAGTTCGAGCAATAACTTGTTTATTCGGGTACCTCTTCTAGTTCAGTATCATAGTTGGGGACCGAGTCGTCAACGAGAGCAATAACTTGTTTATTCGGGTAGTCGCGTTTAAGTGACAAAGCCCCTGACATTTGTAGCAGCGAATAGGATTTTGGCTGGGGTTGGATGTGTTAACCGGCGGTGTAGGCGGTTCGTTTTTGGGCGGGTCGGTTCGAGGCTGAGAAGGAGTTGAACTAGGTGCAAGGAAAGAACTAATCCACGGGGCCGACTTTGGTTTTGCTGCTAATTGTATCTCCACCCTTTGAGCCAACCTACACATATCAGAAAAGGACCAATATTGTTGCAGTATAACGACATCGGCGATGTCCGGTCTGAGTGCCCCCAAAAACCGGGCAATGGTTTGTTCTTCATCTTCCTCAATTCCACATCTCATTCGTAATTGTTCAAACTTTATAATAAACTCCTCTGCCGAATGTGAAGTTTGTTTAAAGTTATGTTGTGACACCCCACAATTTCAGGTTCCTAAATTAACTAAACTCTAGTTACTTGCACTTAGACTATTTGTATTCTACTTGACTAGAGTTAAGTAGGTAAATCACACGTGCACACACTAGATGTATATGTATCTATGGGCTATCATATATTGACAAATACATGATTAAACTTATGAGAGTTTATAAATATTAATCTATGTGTGTACATGAATCTCTTATACTTCTAAATGTGCTTGTATATATATGTATATACACAATACATACACTAGGCTTTGTACATACACTAGGCTTGATAAGAAAAACTATATTTTGTTAAGTACTTTCTAGAAGCTAACACACATACATACATATATAAACACACACGCACCTACACTCCCACACACTTGGAAGTTTCCTTTTTGTCTTTAGTAGCCACGCTAGTCCTCCTAGCTTATAATAAGTGGGAAACAAACATTCCTACTCTACTAATTAGTGGCCTATATAGCACATGGAGAAATTCTTGGATCTATGAAAGGTCACTATCCAAGCATGCTTAATACCTAAGCTAGATTAGCTAGACAACTCTCCCATTCTCTTTACAAATTTTGGCAATAGATAACTAGCACCCAAGAAGCTTCCACACTAGCAATTAGAGCCTATGATCCATCAACATCCAAGCAAGTGAGACAAAACATGGCATTGAGCTATCACTATCATCTAGAACATTTGTTCTTTCCACCTCATGGGATTTCGGCCTATACTCCCCCTAGCATACTATAGAAACTTCCAACCCAATTACTAGGAAGCTAGGAACTATCACATTAGTATAAGGCATGCCAATGAGAGGTCACAATCAATTCCCTATCCCTTACAATCTTCGGCCGAAACAAACAAGAAGGAAACATGAGCATGGTTGTCAATAATCACCAACAGAGAACTCACCCCTACCTCTAGGACTTAACCATGATTAGTCTTGGCCAAAAATGGAAGGTTGGATGAGCTTGCCAACTCACGGCCAACTCATGGGACAAACATTAGACATGTTGCTAACTAATAATCACCAAAATGGTATAGAAGCCTAAACATGTAGCTAGAAAGGATGGTTGGGACTTGCCATGAAAACCACTATATAAGGAGGTGCCATGAACACTTCATTCTTTCACCACACCTCTCACACTGCAATAAATATTGAGGATCGTGAGGATTAAGAGAGTTACATATCACTTGGAGGTGGATAGCTTTTCTATGAGCAGCCATATTCTTGTGTTGATCATGTCTTATGGTTGTATCTCTCTTTCATCATGAACCCATTTCGATTTGTAGACTTTTATTATTATTACTAGTAGAGTATTTTTAGTTATTTATGTTGTTATCTTCTTCTAATCCTTATTTGTTTATCTTTGTGGCAGGTTTGAATGATGACTAACTTAATAACTTAACAAACTTTAACTTAATTAAAATAAACTAAAGGTATAATCAGCTTCTGGTAACTCCGAGCTAGATCCAAGGCGAGGAAACCGGTAATGAGACAGATCATTCGGGCTTCTGATATCCGAACCGGGTTCTAAGCTACGGCTTCTGAAGTGGGCTAGATCTGAGTGACACATTTCTGGTTCATACCAGATAACTGAGTAATCTTCTTGGTAAAGGGAGGAATTCCTGCGGGCGCACCAGTGATCTTTTTGTATCATACGCCTTCAGGATTATGTTCCACCTTTATCAAGGATTTTATTCAGTAGTTGAGTGATTTTCTTGGCATTGGGAGGATTCCCTACGGGCGCACCAGTGATCTCTTGTATCATAAACCTTTAGGATTATGTTCCACCTTTGTCAAGGACTTCATTCAGCTCGGGAGGTTAAGGGTGGGGTTATTTAACCGTCATCCATCTAAACAACTTTATATTTAACTGATGAATAAATATTAAAGTGCCACCTAAAAGATAAACAAATAACGGATTCTTTATCTAGTTCTCGTTAGTACAACGCCGTTAGCCAATGGGGATATGGTCTCCTGAGTCAACTGTAAGAGAGATCATTCGGTCTAAGTATAGTTAACCTTCTTAGGGGATTCGTTGTTGGTCTACTCGGGAATGACCCTAAGGCGAGATCCTTCGGTACGAAACGCGAGAGCTAAGGCGAGGTGTACGTTGTTCCGGATCGGAAGTGAAGCCTCCATTTTATGAAGAAGATGAGTTCGAAGACCAGATACTTGACCGCGGTTCGATGAGCCCGCTATACGCGAGGCCCTGGCGGAGACCCCAGGTGGACGCACGCTGAAGATGTTTAGCATTCTACGCAGTAGTAGCCTCCGCTTATCTGCCAAAGAGTCAACACTTCAAGATCCCTCTCGTCTTCCTCACAAATAAATTAATTTAAATTATTAATTCTAATAATAAACTTAACTATTCAATCGAAGGACCCCGAGATATGCATAATACACTGCTCTACTATTTTATATTTTTATTTTACAAAACCAAAACCTTTTTCAAAAACTATTTTTATTAAAGAATCCCTCTATTTTATTTTTCTTTTTCAAACCCGATTTGTAAATTGATGAAAGGTTGAGTAGGGGAAAGTGTAAGCCTTGGGATACGATACTCAATACTTACCCTAGAGATTATACTATGCACGTCAGGTTCTCTACTATGTGTTGGTTTTAGTTTCTAAAATGAATATTGTTTACTTTATAAATTTAAAACTTGGTAAAAACCGGTTTAGTAAAACTCATTCAATTAGCCCTAACCAAAGTTCTGAAATTAAAACATCAAAGATTTTGGCCGGCAAAATGATATCTTTTTATTTTACTAAAACTACGCACATCAAGTTTTTGGCGCTATTGCCGGGGAACACAATTATTTCCAAAGAAAAACTCAAGTCACTTAACTGATCGGTTTATATTTCTTTTTCTTTTTCATTTTTATTTTCACTTTATTTTTCTTTTTGTTTTTCGTCTTCTATTTTTTCTTTTTCATTTTATTTCTTCTTTATTTTCGATGATTGCGGTTGTTTTAGTTTTTATTTGCAGGTGTCCATCAAGATTAGCTAACTTGGAGAATTCCCGTGGAGGAAACCGGAACTACCAATTTCATCAACTTTCATTTTGGAAGGTTTTTATTTCTGCTTTTTTTCATTTAGAAGAGGTTTGTCATACCATGAAGATCGACAGGTATGTTTAGTTAAATGCGAAAAGTGAGCTGGGTGAGATTTTTCAAAAATATTTAACCTTTAAATGTTTTCGGAACTTGAAGTTGGGTTTTAGAATATAAGAAGATTTTTCACGAATTTTAAAACCATATTTTGGAAAATGTTTAAAATTTTTTTCCCACCCGCCATTTTCCGTAATTTTTCTATTTTGAGCTCTCGTCTTCACTTTTAGGTATGTAAAAAAAACTTTTGTAAACAACTTTCTTTTTCTTTTTCTTTTTCTTTTTCTTTTTCTTTTCCTTTTTGGTTACCTTTCATGCACGCGAGTGCATGTTTGGAACATGTGTAATCTATGATTAGACATGTTCCACACCGCTAGTGTTTCGGCACTAGTATTCTATCCCTAGTATTAGTATTTCATCTATTTAGTTTACTTTTATTTTAGTTTTTAGCACAGGTTGGGGACAGCTTGATATTTTGAAGCCGCCTATTTCGACGTCTCTATTTGGAGGATGCAGGTTTCGCTCACACGCGAGTGGATTCGTTGTTATCAGGGGAGTATTTGTTTCTCTTGCCCTTTTTCTCCAATTCTACACTTAAAATTTATACAAAAATTTTAAGTGTGTGGTGGACTATTATTGCTGCTTATTTTATTTTATCTTGCGGGTAATTTTGTCATTGATTGTGCGTTATCCGGTACCCTCTTAGCAGCTTGATTCCCATAGCGTCATTCACGGTCATTTTGGCAGGTTTGTATAGTCTATTAGGCTTGTCTGAGTGGGCACTATTAGGCATTTATGCCAAACGGTTCACATCAAAAGACAGTCGAAATTAGATGATGTTAATAAAACCCAATAAATCCGTTAAAATAAAATAAACTAGAAAAATTGATTGCATGGAAAGTGAAAAATACCCCGAAAAATATGCTTAAAACCGATACCTTATCCTACCCGCTTTTCCGTGTGAGAGTTTTGAGCCTTTTCACGAGCACCACGCTTGTAGAAATATATCATATACTGCTCGTTTCGTTTGACCATGAGAGACGTTCACCCTTGGCGTGTTACAGCTAGAACTTGTGCAACTTATGCATTTGGAGACCGCACTTGAGGTGAGAGATTATAAAAGTGATCAAGGCACCTAGGACATACCCCTTACATCTTTCATTATCCTTCCACAAATTTATCCCTCACCTAGTTACCCCTCTTGAGCCTTATCCTTTTTCATTTCATCACACTTAGCCCCTGTCGTGATCTTGGCAAAGAAGGCGTTCTGCAGGCTATGGGGACACTCTTGGGCAGTTTTGAGATGTAGAAGATTAGACCAAACGTCACGGTGTCTACCGAGAAAAGTTTTGGCATTTGAAGAAAAACATCCAACCAGAGTTAACACACAAAAGAATAAGCTTCGCGGGAAGCAATACTTGTATTTTCTAGTAAAAAAAAAAGAGTTTGAAGAATAAGTCATAAAGCTTGACAATAAACGTGCCGAGAGAAAACAATTCTGTTTGAAGATTTATTTCCAGGACATTCCTAGCGGAGGTGATTAGGTGTAAAGACCGAAAAATTCGCAGAGTAGGGACGTCAGAGCAGTAAGTCTTTGAGGGAGGAGTTTCATGAAGCCCATCATTGAGAGTTTGACATTTACCCATTACGTCACAGTCGCTGCCCGAGCCAGACACGACAGTAGACACCCTTCCTACCCATTTACCACTACATCATTTTCACGCCTCAAAAGACCTTGTGATTTGCAGTTTCTCACCATTTTATAGCGGTGGAGATTCGATTTGTGTACAAGCCTATGGTTTGTGCGTACCTTGGGTAGAACTTCAGCGTTCACCCCCAAAACTCACTTAAATAATAAACCCGAGTGATGAGTGAACATTGTGAGTAGGTATAGGGATGGGCATAATCGTACGGGTTAAGTAGGCATGTCATGCAATTTTATTTTTCTCATAACATAAAACAAATAAATGGATTGAGGGCTTGTTAATTACAGTATGCCTTAGTGTACTTGTGTCTGATTGCTTGAGGACAAGCAATGGTCTAAGTGTGGGGTATTCTGATGACTCACAGAATTAACATATAAAACAGGCATAAACAGTCCCAAAATAGGTTTCAATTAAGCTTATATTATTGATATTGGGTGCTTAATTCGTTCCTATTTGTATTTCTCAGGAAATTGGAGCTCCAAGACAGAAACAAAGGATTTACGGGTGAAAACAAGCAAAAACTGGAGATTCCTAAAGATACAAGACTTACAGCCTGTTCCCTGTATGTTTGAAGACAATCCCGGGGCTTAAACAGACACAAAATCAGTCCGGGAGCGACCTTGCACGCCCACGCTCACTTGCACGAAGGCCCTGCACGCGAGAAGACAACACAGCAAACCTGGAGGGCAAGAAAACTTGGGGAGCAAGGCTGAGCACGCCCTCGACCATGCATTTGGCACGGGCGTGCCAGACACAAAGTACTGATAATCTCAGACCTGCAGCAACAGAACGTACGTGTAACTGCAAACGCGCCCTCGACACACTTATGCACGGCCGTGCAGCACGTGGAGGTCTATAAATAGCAAGCCAACCCTCACCATCAGATCATCCCTTCTTATGCTCACTTGGGGCCGAACTCCAAGCTTCCAGAGATCTTGGGGTCTTGTGGGAGGCCTTCTGGCCCTCCTAACATCCCTCAATAGTTAGGCCTCGTCCTACCATGATCGTCTTGGCCAAGAAGATGATCGTAGAGTAGTTATGCAATAAATATCGAGGATCGTGAGGATCAATAGAGTTACATATCACTTGGAGGTGGATACCTTGTGTATGAGCAGCCATGTTCTTGTGTTGATCATGTCTTATGGTCGTATCTTTCTTTCATCATGAACCCATTTCGATTTGTAGTCTTTTATTATTATTACTAGTAGTTTATTCTTAGTTATTTGTGTTGTTATCTTCTTCTAATCCTTATTTGTTTATCTTTGTGGCAGGTTTGAATGATGACTAACTTAATAAATTAACAAAATTTAACTTAACTAAAATAAACTAGAGGTATAATCAGATTCCGATAACCCCGAGCTAGATCCAAGGCGAGGAAACCGGTAGTGAGACAGATCCTTCGGGCTTCTGATATCCAAACCGTGTTCTATGTAACGGCGTCTGAAGTGGGCTAGATCTGAGTGAAGCATTTCTGGTTCATACCAGATGACTGAGTAATCTTCTTGGTAAAGGGAGGATTCCCTGCGGGCTCACTAGTGATCTTTTTGTATCATACGCGTTCAGGATTATGTTCCACCTTTATCAAAGATTTTATTCAGTAGTTTAGTTATTTTCTAAGCACTGGGAGGATTCCCTACGGGCGCACCAATGATCTCTTGTGTCATACACCTTTAGGATTTTGTTCAACTTTTGTCAAGGACTTCATTCAGCTCGGGAGGTTAAGGGTTGGGTTATTTAACCGTCATCCATTTAAACAACTTTGTATATAACTGGTCAATAAATATTAAAGTGCCACTTAAAAGATACACAAATAACGGATTCTTTATCTAGTTCTCGTTAGTACAACGCCATTAACCAATGGGGATACGATCTCTTGAGTCAACTGTAAGAGAGATCCTTCGGTCATAGTATCGTTAACCTTCTTAGGGGATTCGTTGTTGGTCCACTCGGGAATAACCCTAAGGCGAGTTCCTTCGGTACGAAATTCGAGAGCTAAGGCGAGGTGTACGTTGTTCCAGATCGGAAGTGAAGCCTCCATTTTAAGAAGAAGATGAGTTCGAAGACCAGATACTTGACTGCGGTTCGAGGAGCCCGCTATACGCGAGGCCCTAGCGGAGACCGCAGGTGGACGCACGCTGGAGAGGTTTAGCATTCTATGCAGTAGTAGCCACCACTTCTCTACCAAAGCGTCAACACTTCAAGATCCCTCCGTTTTATTTTTCTTTTTCAAACCTAATCAGTAAATTGATGAAAGTTTGAGTAGGGAAAAGTGTGAGCCTTGGGATACGATACTCAATACTTACCATAGAGACTAGACTATGCACGTCAGGTTCTCGGCCTATGTGTTGGTTTTAGTTTCTAAAGTAAATATTGTTTACTTTATAAATTTAAAACTTGGTAAAAACCGATTTAGTAAAACTCATTCATTTAGGCCTAACCAAAGTTCTGAAATTAAAACATCAAAGTTTTTTGCCGGGAAAATGATATCTTTTTATTTTGTTAAAACCACGCACATTGATCAACTTCTATAAATCTTAGTGTTTAGGGAATATTACTAAAAAGAGGATGTTTACCCTTAAACTTGGTGCCTAATCAATCTAAAGTGTCACCTTATCTAATCCTTTCAAATGTGAAAGACATAACATAAGGTCATGGTGTGTTTTAGAAGTCAAACGGAGATATTACAGGGAGGAGGGTGGTGATGGTTTTAGGATTCCAATAGGGTCAAGATTTGTTAATTATGGTAAGCAATCTTACATGGGTTTATGCATTCAAAGAAATCAATCCATATTAGTTATTAGTCACATCTAGTTTAGGGGTCACGATTAGATTAACATATGACTAAACATGGGATTAAAGTGAATGTATATTAGTGTGTGATAAGACACTTAAAGTAGGCTTTGTGTTGTGCGTAGGTGGGACAAGAGGGATGATGGTTGTGGGTTGTGTGCTTGAGCCAAAAAAGAGGAAAGGAAGGGAAGGCAGGCGTCGGTGGTTATGGTATGATGTGAGGGGTGGGTTGTTTTGGCAAGCATCGTCCCTTCATCTTGAGACTATCTAGGATCTTTCCATTTTTGGTTAAGACAAACCTTGGGATTATGTTGTGTATAAAAGGAGGGACAATCAGGTTATAACCGTCTACATAGCTTTGGATCTTAATATTACTCATACACACATAAATACATACATGCATACATGCCATCGCATGTATGCATGTTTGTATAGATATCATGTATTTAAAAAAAACAATAGTTTTGTTTAATGTGTCTTACCTATTATTTGTATATAAACACTTAAAGAATGGGTTTTCTATCCCCAATTAAATTATTTCTTATAACCTTTAATATATAAGGGTTATTGAATTAGTAAAATTTTTGAATAGTCTAGTGTTTTTTATTGATAATATAATATAGACTATATTTTATTGTGCATAACATTAGTGATGTGCTAAAAGTGGTTTAATAAAAACTACCTAAACTAAACACTCTAAGTTTTAAATTTATAAACTAAGACTCTCTAAACCTAAACCACACAACCGGCAAGTGTACCGGTCAATGCAGTACAGCTAAAGTAAGTCCGAGTATCGAACCCACGAGACTCTACTAGAAAACGTAAACTAGACTCGATTACTTATCCTAAATACTGACTTAATAATGTTTCGTTGCTTAAGGGGGGTTTTCTAACAAACTACTGCAAATATATAAAATAAAATAAAACAACTAAAGACGCAAACTGAAAACTGTAACTGGGATCAGAAGATGGGGAGGCACTACCTAGGCTAGAATCCTACACATGAATGATAATCTTCTAACGGCTATGGAACTGGTGTGGAACCGGGATCTTAAAATACTAAACATCAAGAATAAACTAGACACCCTCGACCCTTCTCAAGGGGAAACCCTAGAATATTGTTGTGCTGTTAAACCACCGGTTGAGAGGTTACCCTCACAGGCTTACCTACTCGAATCTTAAAGTACCCGCTAGACAGTCTACCTCACAGCGCGAAAGTCACAATACACCCGAAAGTGCAAGGGGTAACTACAATATTTCTGATAAGACTTGGCCTACAAGGAATGCTAGGGAAACTAGGAAGATCTTCTCACAAAGCCTCTAGATCTAGCAATTTAACACCCTAGACAGACCAACAATCTCGCACCTTACAGCTATTGAGAATTGGTAGAATACTTAGAATTACCTAACTAACAATTACAACTCCTATGGATAACCCTAGGCAATTAACCATAAACTAGCTGCTAACACACAGTCTGCAACCTAACCCGCATTCATACATGAAAGACATTCACAAAAACGCAAGTGGAGTTTATAAAAGTTAATTAAACAAAACTAAATATGCATACACATCAAACCAGAAAATAAAAAGTTCTTTACTTTAAAATTCACCCACAACCAAAAGTTCCAAAACCAAAAGAAAATAAATCATTCAAGCACAATCATTTTTAACCTAGGTAGCATCAAAGTTTAGCCTCTAAAAGTCATGATAAAATCAAAACAATAAAAGCAAGACAAAATCATGGTGTTCATAACGGGTTTGATTAGATAAATAATAAATAATTAGATTAAACCGACCCGTACTCGCACCAGTGCTTCAACCCTTGACCTCCACTCCAATTGATCCACCTCCTTTGTCTTTTAGTCCGCTGCTATTGTCGAGAGCTCTTGTGCAGCCGTCTGTTCCTCTCCACTAATATATTTCTTTTCTTCGGCTCTCTGTTCGTTTTCATATTAGCGGCCCCTTCAAAAATTAATAATACCCTCAAATTGAGATGGGCCATTGGGCCGACCAAAGTGACAACAAAGTCACTTTTTTTTTCTTTTTTTATATTATTAATTATTATTATTATTATTATTATTATTATTATTTATATATAATATTATAACTCCGTAATTTCGACTCGGGTGTTCTTGACTTGACCAAATTTGCTCGTTTACGTTCAACGTCCATAAACACCTACAAAATATAAAATAAAATAAATAAATACTAAAAATGACACAAAACTAATAAAAATCTATAAAAACCTATACTAAATAAAATAGACCCGTACAAGCCTAAAACTAATAAAAACACTATCTAAACGACTCGAAAATTATACAAACTTTACACTGGAAATACATGTATTTTACAATACATCAATCAGCTATGTATTCATTGTTCTAATACAATTATATTAGAGATTTAATGTTTGTCACCAATGCTAGGTTTAATTTGGAGGATTGTACGCTTAAATCTTGACAACAATGTAGTTGTTTGTCATTGAATGCTTTTGCAATAATTCGGTCTTTGCTAGACATTAGACGACTCGACTAAATGAAATAATGTCTAGCGTGAGTAATAAAATAAGGACTCATCTAGTATGTACGGGTTTGACATGGTAAATCAGCGGGTGTAACATTCTCCCCCTGTTGAGGAAATTTCGTCTGCGAAATTCTGCATGGTTTATCCGAAACCGAAACATTCTTGAATAGAGAGGGATACTTGTTCTTTATTTGGTCCTAGCATTCCCATGTGAACTCGGGTCCGCATCTAGAATTCTATCGAACTTTAATCACTTTAACTCGACTTCTCCTCAACTTTTGGACTTTGTAGTCTGTCACCATGATTGGTTCCTCAACCGTGCACCCTAGGTGCACGGCCGTGCACAAAACCAAAATCTGTATAAAAACAGAACAGACCTTACTGATCAAATATTGGGTAATTTTGAGGCGATTTTGGGCGATTTTCTGGACTGTCGGACTGCTGCAAAGCTGAAGAAAAAGCTCGGGAACTCATCCGGATCATCTATCTTCATCCAATCCATCACATTCAAGTTTATTTGGTTTGATCCTTTAAGCTTTTATCGATTCAAATCTGTTATTTAGAACTTGTTTGTGTTGTTTATGTATTACATTAGCTTCTAGTATTCGTATTTAGTAATCTTTAGTCGAAAAAACGATCCTTAGTATGTAATCATGTTTTGTAAGAATTTGGCGTTTTTCATGTTTAGATCTTGATGATCATAGTGCAACCTTGTTTCGTTGTTGTTGGATTGATAGTTGTGTTTTGATGACTTTGGCGATTATCGAATGTGTTAGGCGGATAAATGTTGAAAAACCGTCCGTTTAATCGTCCGGTAGTAAACTAGTTAACTTGTTAAATAGTTTACACCATGAAACTGTAACCGGGTATTGGTTTGGTTAAAGTCGCCTGAATAACGATTATGTATGTTTACCGGCACGTAAAAGAGTTTTAAAAGCTTAATGGTGTTGTTACCAATCTTTGACACGGTCAATTATCTTTGTTAGTTATTTTGGTGAAAATGGCGATCTTAGTAGATTTGTGTTCAAAGTTGGTAAAATGGAATAAGTTGTGAAATGCTCTACTTTATGCTAGTTTAGGTGGCTGTATTGTGTACTCGGTATTGCTTTCCCGAATTAGTGAGGTTAGAATACTCTTAACAGATGACTAACTTATCTTTAAAAGATCTGCATGAGATAATATCAGCTGCTCGCTAATGAACGACTTGAAGTGGTTAACGTGTGTATTCGTGTTAGCTTTCTGTATAGTTGTCATGTTAGGATAACCGAAAGGGAAACTAACTGTCGGAAAATGGGAATGTTGATCACGCCTTTATTTCTATTTATATATATAGATGACATGCTAGGATTGGCGTATTATAGTTTATATAGTTATATTTTCTATTTGGAGTCTTAGTTACATATTTACATATGTTAGAATTTAAACAAACTCACTTATCTTTTCCTACTGGTAAATCGGTGATAGAGTTTTAGTACAATTGCTCCGCGCGCGTCCATGGATCGATACTTGGTTCTTATCTGTTCTTACTACATATATGACAGGGTACACTTGCCCTATTGTGTGTGTTTTAATATTAAGGTCGAAACCATTTTTATAAATATTAAAGCAAAACGTGTGTTAAAATCCGTTGTAAAATATGTATAGTTACGCACACGTCAAGTTTTTGGCGCCGTTGCCGGGGACGCGACGAGCTTTAGGAACGAACCGAGTCAACTTTTTACCAGTGTACATACTTGTGAATACTTGTTTATACTTCTTTGATTTGTTATTTCGTTCATTTATTTGCATATATGATTCGTTGAATGCTTATTTGATTTATTTGTCTGTTGATATTTTGGATTGATTCTAAGTTGGTTTATTGGTTAGTATATAGATTCGTTCATTTATCTGCTTATAGGATTGTTTGATTTGATTATTCGTTCATTAGGGTGTTGATAGATTTAATTGATTAAATGTGGATTGATTAGTTTGTCTTTGAATTTGATTAGTTCGTTATTTGATTGATTAGACTTATTTGTTCGTATTTGAACTGATTATTAATTTCATGCGTTGTATAGTTTTAGGCTTAGTCTGCTTTTTCTGTTCTTCCTTTGATTCTATTTGTTTTTATTTTGATTTTCTCGAATTTATTGCTTTCTTTTGTTTTCGTATGAATTTATGAATTCTTTATTTATTTTTCTGTCTTTTATCGCCTTTTGGGTTTGTCATATATTCGCCTGCTGCAACTGTATCATTCTTATTTGCAGGTTGATGTCCGCAAACCCCGGGCCTTCTGGTGATCTTTCTGACGAGGAACGGAGGCGTGTCTTGAGGAGAAGCGAGCGGATTAGACTTCATAAATTGCGTCTTGTTTCTGATATTCTTATTTCTGCCCCTAGAGTAGAGATCCCAGTTGTGGAGGCGAGGCACGATCTGGCCGACGACGGGTCGGACGCCGGAAGCGACATTATCATGGCGGATGACGACATTCCGCTTAATGATAGTGGTCGTCCAGGAGGAGATGGACTCGCGCCGAGTATTATCCGTCCAGCTATTTTGGCGGACCATTTCGAGATCAAATCTAGTATCGTTAATATGATACAAAACTCGGTGCAATTCGGTGGACTGGAACACGAGGATCCAGGCCGACATATTGCTGCATTCTTGGAGGTTTTAGCCACCTTTAAGATGCAAGGCATCTCCGATGATGCTATACGTTTGAGACTCTTCCCATTCTCATTGCGGGACAAAGCCCGGACTTGGCTTCTGTCACAACCCGCAGGGTCGATCACGACTTGGGCAGAGTTGTCACAACAGTTCATGCAGCAATATTTTCCTCCTGAGAAAACACAAAAGCTGAGGAATCGCATCATGACTTTTCGTCAGGATGACGATGAATCACTGTACACGGCCTGGGAAAGGTTTAAAGACCTACTCTTGATTTGCCCGCACCATGAGCTTTCGAAAAGGCACTTGGTGCAAACTTTTTATCAGGGACTCGGGTATTCGTCTCAGGAACGCCTTGATGTATACGCTGGAGGAGACATCGGAACAAAGTCTCCTAGGGAAGCGTGGAGCATTATTGAGAAGGCGTCCCTAAAATCTAAATCCCGGCAGAATGATAGATCTAGATCTTCATCTGCCAAGGCTGGTGTGCTTGCCGTGGATAACTATACGGCGATTTCTGCACAAATAGCGGCTCTGGCTTCGAGGTTCGATAACTCTCAGCAGCAGCCGCAGCACGTAGCGCAGACCGATTGTTTGTGTGAGCAGTGCGGGGTATCTCACGAGCCTGGCTCGTGTGCTCAGGGGGTGATGTATACAGGCCACGAGGAAGTGGACTATATGGGCAATCAGACAAGACCCCAGAATAACCCCTACAGCAGCACGTATAATCTGGGTTGGAAAAATCACCCGAACTTCGGGTGGAGATCTGGTTCGTCTAACCAGAACCCGCTCGGATATTAGCAGAGGGCCCCCGCACCACAACAGTCCCAACAGCCTTACCAGTCCAACCAACAGCCTTACCAGTCCAACCAACAGCCTTACCAGTCCAACCAACAGCCTTACCAGTCTCGTGGTCAATCGTCCCAGCAGAGACCGAACCAATACCAGAGCCAGGGCGCCGGGAGCAGCTCCCAGCAGCACGCCCCTCATGGTATGTCTAAGCTGGAGGAGATGATGTCCTAACTCCTTACCAACACCTCTGATACCTATCAGCTCGCTGAGCAGCGCTACAAGCAGCACGAGGAGCGCTTTACAAATTACGAGGGTGAGATGAGGGGCCAAAAGGCGTCGATGCAGGCCATAGAGAACCAGGTTGGCCAGATGGCGAAAATGATGTCTGAGAGACAGCAGGGTGGTCTCCCGGGCAACACTGAGCCGAATCCTAGGGGGCATGTGAATGCCATAATGACGAGGAGTGGTAAAACCACGGGACCTGACACATCGGACTCACCACCGATCACTGAGACGGTCCAGACTGAGTCTTCGGACGAGGTGCACGCTAGGCGAGTCCCAGCAAGTACAGCACAGATACCGAAGCCAGTCACAGATTACACTCCTCCTGTTCCATACCCTAGCAGACTTAGGAAGCAGAAAGACGAGGCCCAATACGGGAAATTCCTTGAGCTGTTCAAACAGCTACACATAAACATCCCGTTTGTGGAAGCCTTGGCCCAGATGCCTAAGTATGCTAAATTTCTGAAGGACATCCTCACAAACAAGCAAAAACTTGAGGACCTGTCCTGTGTGCTCTTGAATGAAAACTGCTCTGCAATCCTGCAGAATAGACTAACCATGAAGATGGGAGATCCAGGTAGTTTCACCATTCCTTGTCTGATAGGGAACATGTCTGTCAGTAATGCACTGGCGGATTTGGGTGCGAGCATTAACCTTATGCCTTATAAGGTTTTTGAGAAATTGGATCTGGGTGAGCCTTCACCCACCAGGATGAGTATTCGTCTTGCTGATCGTTCGATCAAATATCCTCGGGGGTTTGTTGAGAATATGCTTGTCAAGATTGACAAATTTGTATTCCCGGTGGATTTTGTCATCCTTGATATGGATGAGGACTCTAAAGTGCCTCTTATCCTCGGACGTCCTTTCCTTAACACGGCTAGGACGATTGTTGACGTGGCTGCGGGCCAAATCACACTCCGGGTGAATGATGAGCATGTGACTTTTGATGTTCAGAGGTCGATGCGTCATCCCGAGAGTCAGGACGACACACTATACTATCTCGATATAGTAGACCAGTATGTCAGTTCTCACTTTCGAGGCACGATAGATGAGAATGATTCGGGCACACATCTGTTGTGTGGGAACTTAGATGGCATTATGAAGGAGGGCCATAGAGATGAGCAGCCGGTCTACCAGATCGGTGATGATAGTTCCCAGAGCCCGGATCGTTTCGTAGAGATTGAGCGTGAGGAGAGCGATAAGTCGAAGCCGTCTGTTGAAGATCCACCGTCTTTGGAGCTGAAAGAGCTCCCACCGCATCTGGAGTATGCATTTCTGGACGAGGAGGGTCATCTGCCTGTTATCATTTCATCTTTTTTATCTGCAGTTGAAAAGAGCGAGTTATTGAGAGTTTTGAGACTTCATAAACGGGCAATTGCCTGGAAGATCATGGACATCAAGGGGATTAATCCCTCATTCTGTACTCATAAAATCTTGATGGAGGATGTCCACAAGCCTTGTGCGCAGCACCAAAGGCGTCTGAACCCGAACATGCAAGAGGTTGTTAAATCCGAGGTGATTAAATTGCTTGATGCTGGATTGATATATCCTATCTCGGATTCTGTTTGGGTTAGTCCTGTGCACGTCGTGCCCAAGAAGGGTGGCATGACGGTGGTCACGAATGATAGGAATGAGTTGATTCCTACGAGGACCGTCACGGGGTGGAGAGTTTGCATTGACTATCGCAAGCTCAATGACGCCACCCGCAAGGATCACTTCCCGCTTCCATTCATCGATCAGATGTTGGAACGACTGTCGGGGAAGTTGTATTATTGTTTCCTTGATGGTTTCTCGGGGTATTTCCAGATCCCTATCGATCCTGTGGACCAGGATAAGACGACCTTCACATGACCTTTTGGCACATTCGCCTACAGGCGTATGCCTTTTGGGCTGTGCAATGCACCGGCTACCTTCCAGCGTTGCATGATTGCTATTTTTCATGACATGATCGAGGACTCCATGGAGGTATTCATGGATGATTTTTCAGTCTTCGGGAGTTCCTTTGATCAGTGTCTGGGAAATCTGGAGCGGATGCTTCAGAGGTGCGAGGAGACCAGTCTTGTGCTAAACTGGGAAAAATGCCACTTCATGGTGAATGAAGGAATAGTCTTAGGGCATAAGGTCTCCCAGAATGGGTTGGAGGTTGATCCTGCCAAAGTTGATATCATTTCTAGGCTCCCTCCGCTCTCCTCTGTTAGAGCGATCCGCAGCTTTTTGGGTCATGCGGGATTTTACAGGCGATTCATCAAAGATTTTTCAAAAATCGCCCGTCCGATGACCCGTCTGTTGGAGAAGGATGCACCGTTTGTGTTTGGTGCAGAGTGTTTGAAAGCCTTCGGGCTTTTAAAGTGTTTGCTTGTGGAGGCCCCTATATTGGTAGCACCCGACTGGGAGCTGCCATTCGAGATCATGTGCGACGCGAGTGACTTCGCGATAGGGGCGGTCTTGGGACAGCGGAAGGACAAGCACTTCCACCCGATCTACTACGCTAGTAAGACTCTTCATGATGCTCAGGAGCATTACACCACGACTGAGAAAGAACTTCTAGCTGTAGTGTTTGCATTCGACAAGTTTAGATCATATTTGGTGTTGTCGAAGACCATTGTCTATACGGACCATGCAGCGATCCGATACCTTTTTAGCAAACAGGATGCGAAACCGCGCCTGATTAGGTGGATCCTGTTGCTGCAGGAGTTCGATATAGAGATTCAGGACAAGAAAGGTGCCCTGAATGTTGCGGCTGATCATTTGTCCAGACTCGAGCATGATGATGCCGAGAACTGCGCGTGGGATACCATTAATGACAATTTTCCCCACGAGTTCTTGATGAGCGTCGAGTCGGTGGAAGATGTATCACCCTGGTTCGCGGATTTTGCGAACTACCTCGCGTGCGGGATCCTTATCAAAGGATTAACGCACCAGCAGAAGAGGAAGTTCTTTGCGGACCTTAAGCATTACTTCTGGGACGACCCATTCTTGTTCCGGATCGGGGCGGATCAGCTGATTCGCCGTTGCGTTTTTGGGGTAGAGGCGGCGCAGATCTTGCGCGATTGTCACGAGGGGCCCACTGGAGGTCACCATGGAGCTAATTACACTGCGAAAAAGGTGTTAGACTCCGGGTTTTACTGGCCCACACTCTTTCGTGGCTCTCAGATACTGGTTGGTGCATGTGATTCGTGCCAAAGGGCGACGAACATATCGGCACGCGACCAAATGCCGCAGAATCCCATCCAGGTCTGTGAGGTCTTTGACATTTGGGGCATTGACTTCATGGGGCCATTCCCCTCCTCACGGGGCAACAGATATATACTCGTGGTAGTGGATTACATATCAAAGTGGGCCGAGGCACAAGCCTTACCCACAAATGATGCCCGGGTTGTTGTGAGGTTTGTTAGGAGCTTGTTTGCGCGGTTTGGTGCCCCGAAGGCACTAATTAGTGACCGTGGCACGCATTTCTGCAATGCGCAGCTTGATCGCGCATTAGCACGTTATGGTGTTCACCACAGGTTATCCACCCCGTATCATCCACAGACAAGTGGACAGGTGGAGGTCACAAACCGTGGGTTGAAGCGAATCCTTGAGCGGTCGGTTAATCAAAACCGCAAGGATTGGGCTGACAAGCTCGATGACGCGCTGTGGGCCTTTAGAACTGACTACAAGACGCCTATTGGGACGACTCCCTTTCGGCTGGTCTATGGGAAAGCGTGTCATCTTCCTGTCGAGTTAGAACATAGGGCATTCTGGGCTCTTAAAACGGCGAATTTGGATCTTAAGACCGGCGGTGAGACCCGTTTCTTACAGATTCACGAGCTGGAGGAGCTTAGGCAGCAAGCCTATGAGAGCTCGATGTTATATAAAGAGCGCACAAAGAGGTTGCATGACAGTCGCCTGAAACGCCGAGAAGATTTTCAGGTAGGCGACTTGGTCCTACTTTATAACTCGCGCCTGCGTCTCTTTCCTGGGAAGTTGAAATCCCGGTGGACAGGACCGTACACTGTTAAGGAGGTATATCCTTACGGGACTGTCTCGATTGAGAATTCAGAGGGATTGACTTTCAAAGTCAACGGTCATCGCCTTAAAGTATATATTGACGGACCGGTTGACCAATCCGTAGAGGAAATCGATCTCTAGGCCCCACGCACTTCATAAAGTGTGGGGAAGTGAGTCTTGCTAGCGACTCGATAATAAAACTAGCGCGGCGTGTATGGTCGCGCCAAAGGGTAAGTAGGTAATTAGTGTAATTATTTATTGTTTTTCTTAGTTTAACATTGTTTCCAGTATTGTGCAGGTTCGTACCGGTTGTGAACAAAGCGGGAAGGACGCCATGAAGCGCGAACAATCGACAAACAGGTTTAAATTGTTAAAAATGATGTTTTCGGACGGTTCGGGGGTGCTGTGCAGCTGCAGGCTGCAAATTATGCAAGTCTGCAGACTGTGCACGGCCGTGCCAAAATGGTGCACGGCCGTGCAGACCTGGCTGATCAGCATGACTGATCAGCACCCGAGTGCAAGACCAAGTGCATGCGATGTGCACGGCCGTGCAGCCTAGGCGCACGGCCGTGCGGGCCTACAGGCCCAGCCCAGAAATGGACTATATAAACACCTTAAACTTTCAAAACCCTAATTTTGCACTCCCCATTTGCACTCCCAACCGCACCACAACCACCCCTACCTCGGGTTCGATAACCGACACAAAAAAGAGGCACCGTGCATCGACAAGTTCTTAAAGCTTTGGGCCCGACGAAATTCTTTTGGTACTCCTATCCGTTTAAATCTAGACTTGCTGACCACGCTCAAACAGCGTGAAAGATACGAGGGGTTCGTCTCGCCTCATATGGCGAAACTGCTGAGCATTAATCAGCCGGTCTATAAGGAGATCACCATCGAGTTCTTAGCATCCTTTAAATATAAAAAACCGAAAGAAGGGGTGTATAAGAACTTCCACGATAAGGACATCCGGTTCAGGATTTGTGGGAATTGGTATCATTGGTCGGTAGCGCGACTGGGGAGAAGATTGGGGATCTACGAGCACTTAGAAACCCAATCTGAAGACTTCTGTGGGGTCCACGGCTTCGCCGACCTTGACGAGCGGGCCGCATTTTGGGATTCGATTTCCGACGGCACACCTTACGTTCCGAGGTCTGCCAAGGCGACTCGGATCAGGGACCCGCTTCTCCGCCTCATGCACCATGTTTTCAGCCACACCATATGTGGCCGAAAGGACAGTTCTGGGAACTGTCCCACTCCTGATCTCATATATATGTACCACTTTTATGAGAGTGCCCCGATGAACTTAGCCGCACGGATGGCTGAGTTCTTCCTGAATGCCGGGGGCACGAAGGAAGGGAGTGAGATTCATGGCGGGGAGTACGTCACCCAGATCGCCGAGGCATTGGGGTTATTGACTGACGAGGTTAGAGGGACATTGACACTGGCTACTGAAGGGGTTATGTTGGACCTACGATCACTCAGGGCGCAGAACCTGATATATGACACAGATGATGGTCCACGACTTATCAGCCAGGGGATTGTGTGGGACCCGGTCCCAGAGGAGGTGGACGATGAAGACGAGGAGATGCAGGATCAGAACGCAGGTGGCGGTGGTGACCAGCACCACTCACCTGAGCACCAGCACCACTCACCTGAGCACCAGCACCAGCACCAGCACCAGCATTATGACCAGCAGTGGCCTCCAGGCATCCCCACATACCCAGAGTTCTATCAGCGGTTCCAGACGATGGAACTGAACATGGGTAACATTGTTGCACAGCAGGGATAGATTAGGCAGGACCAGCAGTTGATGCGGTCCACCATGGATAGAGTGCAGCAGGATGTGAGGCACAGTTTCGAGTACTTGTTTGCTAGGCTTGAGCAGGTGCACCCGGGTTATTTCAGCAACCCGCCCCTGTTCCCTTACCGTGCTCCTGGCGACCAGCCAGGAAGTTCCAGTCAGCACGCCACGGACGATCCCCCACAGTAGCCACTTCATGCATGCTTTGTTAGTACTTTATTTATTTATGCTTTCAGTATTTGCTTTTCGGGCCTGCGTACCCTTAGACATTTTAGTATTTATGTTTGAACTATTTCCTTTCTTCAGTATTTCAGTATTTTAGTTTATTTTGTGGATGTGGATGAATGGGTTTGATGAGTTTGTTTGTGTTGAGAATGTTGATTGTGCAGGTACTTAGCGAGCACCGTTATCGGGGCTCATGCCGTCCGTTTACCCGGACATTTCTTCGACACTAGGGGAGTTTTATTCTCCTTTTTCCCACTATAGATAGCTAATTCATAAACGCTGTCTATTGTCACATTGGGGACAATGTGAAGTTCAAGTGTGGGGAGGGATTATATCTTGATGTTTGTCCTCTTGTATATATATATATAACTAAAAAAAAAAAAAAAGAAACCCTTTTTAGTACATATATGTATATATAGTTATATTTTCATACAAGCCTAACTAATTTTTGATAAAGATAACTTGAGGCGCGACAAACAGATGAGATACGAGCGTGTTAGATTCGTACACTTGCACCCATTTCCTTCCGGTTACGTGAGCATTTGAGCCTTAAAGTATATTATTATTTCTTTGACATGCTTTCGAGTGAGCCGGATGTTTTGTGTAATTTAGAACTTGTCATTAGCATACTTGTTTAGATCAGAAACGTGTGAGATTGTACGAACATGATTGAGGCATTTAGGATAACCTTTTGATTTAAGCCTTTTCTTTTCGTTTTATCTGTTTTCCCGCACCCAAACATTATCCCCTAGTTAACCATGTTGAACCTAATCCCGTGTTTTTTCTTGTTTACCACACCATTTCACCACTTAACCAAATTTAGCCTTTTTCTTTTTAAACCTGTTGTGTTAAAGCTCGGTTTAGGTTAATGTTTAACTAGTTTCCTGTGTTGTAAATAGTTCGTGTTCGAGTTTGTATATTTAGAGCCCGTTTGTTGTTTATATTTCAGCTAAAAAAAAAAATCCAGAAAATTCCAGAAAAATAGAACAAGTTTTCAGAGCTATAAAGTTAGAAGTTATACATGTTTAGCTCGATTTAAATAAAAATCGCTTATATTCGCGTGTATTTGTATAGTTGAGTTTCTTTCTGTTTAGTTAGACTTAACCGCCGAGTTTTAGCCGTTTCGTCACTGTAAATATCCATTCCGCACCCTTACCCCTGCCTGACATTACAACCCTCATAAGACCTCTTGATTTGTGTTTTTTTCACACGTTAGTTGGTGAAGATTAGATCTTTTGACAAGCTTATGATATTGCACGATTCATTGTCTTGGCAATGGAGCGATTTACACATACACATTACACGTATGTTTCATAAATAAAACCGAGTGTGTGTGAACATTGTGAGTCGTGTACGGGTTTGCGTGCTTGGAGATCGGAAGCGAGTCGTTGCTTTTTAGTTATCTTATCACGTGTTTATATATCTTTGTTGGCTTGCCTATTATCGTCTGTACAGGTTATATTTTGACTTTATTGCCACTTGGCGAGTTTTTCGTTTAATTCTGTTTTGATGTTTGCTTGAGGACAAGCAAAGTTCAAGTGTGGGGAGGTTTGATATACGTTAAAATATACATATTTAAATCCCCGATTAAACTCCCAAATTACGCGTTTTCGACCATAATTGCACGAATTCGGTACTTAACCGCTTCATATGTTTATTGCAGGTCCTAAACGACGTCCCACGAGCAAAGTCGAAGAAACCGGGCGAAAAACGGACAAGACGGAAAGTTTCTGCAAAATCAGCTAAGTCTGGAAATGGTGCACGGCCGTGCACCATAGCTGCACGCCCGTGCAGACTCACTTGGCTCGAGCACAGAAGGCTGCACTGCCAGTGCACGAGCTGGTGCACACCAGGTTCTCGAGCACCCTGATCAACACGGCCGTGCAACAGCCCGTGCAACCTGGAATTCTCGAGTGCACTGCCAGTGCACCAGGCAGTGCACTCCAAGCACTCGGCCACCACAGACCTGCACGGCCGTGCACCCTAGGTGCACGGCCGTGCCAAAAATCAAGATATTTCCAGAAACGACCCAGCCACTTGCCCACTTGCACGTCACGTCAGAAAGTTAAAGTGCACGACCGTGCACCCTAGGTGCACGGCCGTGCACAAAACCAAAATCTGTATAAAAACAGAACAGACCTTACTGATCAAATATTGGGTAATTTTGAGGCGATTTTGGGCGATTTTCTGGACTGTCGGACTGCTGCAAAGCTGAAGAACAAGCTCGGGAACTCATCCGGATCATCTATCTTCATCCAATCCATCACATTCAAGTTTATTTGGTTTGATCCTTTAAGCTTTTATCGATTCAAATCTGTTATTTAGAACTTGTTTGTGTTGTTTATGTATTACATTAGCTTCTAGTATTCGTATTTAGTAATCTTTAGTCGAAAAAACGATCCTTAGTATGTAATCATGTTTTGTAAGAATTTGGCGTTTTTCATGTTTAGATCTTGATGATCATAGTGCAACCTTGTTTCGTTGTTGTTGGATTGATAGTTGTGTTTTGATGACTTTGGCGATTATCGAATGTGTTAGGCGGATAAATGTTGAAAAACCGTCCGTTTAATCGTCCGGTAGTAAACTAGTTAACTTGTTAAATAGTTTACACCATGAAACTGTAACCGGGTATTGGTTTGGTTAAAGTCGCCTGAATAACGATTATGTATGTTTACCGGCACGTAAAAGAGTTTTAAAAGCTTAATGGTGTTGTTACCAATCTTTGACACGGTCAATTATCTTTGTTAGTTATTTTGGTGAAAATGGCGATCTTAGTAGATTTGTGTTCAAAGTTGGTAAAATGGAATAGGTTGTGAAATGCTCTACTTTATGCTAGTTTAGGTGGCTGTATTGTGTACTCGGTATTGCTTTCCCGAATTAGTGAGGTTAGAATACTCTTAACAGATGACTAACTTATCTTTAAAAGATCTGCATGAGATAATATCAGCTGCTCGCTAATGAACGACTTGAAGTGGTTAACGTGTGTATTCGTGTTAGCTTTCTGTATAGTTGTCATGTTAGGATAACCGAAAGGGAAACTAACTGTCGGAAAATGGGAATGTTGATCACGCCTTTATTTCTATTTATATATATAGATGACATGCTAGGATTGGCGTATTATAGTTTATATAGTTATATTTTCTATTTGGAGTCTTAGTTACATATTTATATATGTTAGAATTTAAACAAACTCACTTATCTTTTCCTACTGGTAAATCGGTGATAGAGTTTTAGTACAATTGCTCCGCGCGCGTCCATGGATCGATACTTGGTTCTTATCTGTTCTTACTACATATATAATAGGGTACACTTGCCCTATTGTGTGTGTTTTAATATTAAGGTCGAAACCATTTTTATAAATATTAAAGCAAAACGTGTGTTAAAATCCGTTGTAAAATATGTATAGTTACGCACACGTCAATATTCTGGAGGGATAATCAACGATTCATCTGATAAGCATTTCTTGAGATTTGACACATGGAAGGTGTCATGAACTCCACTAAGCTCTTGCGGTCACTTAACCTTATATGCGACTAGGCCAATTCTTGCTAAGACCTAAAATGGGCCTATATATCTTGGATTTAGCTTGCCACGCTTTCCAAAACGGGGCACTCCTTTGCATGGAGAAACTTTCAACAGAACCTTATTGCCCATTTGAAATTCTAATGGTTTCCTTCTCATATCGGCATAACTTTTCTGTCTATATCGGGCAACTTTCAATAGATCCTTGATTTGAAAGATCTTGTCAGTAGTTTCTTGGATAATCTCTAGCCTGGTAAACTGCTTATCCCCAACTTCTGCCCAACACAATGGCGATCGACACTTGCGTCCATAGGAGGCTTCAAATGGAGCGGCTTTGATGCTAGTGTCATAACTGTTGTGGTACGAAAACTCAACTAGAGGTAGATGTGCATCCCAATTATGTCACACCCCTAAATTACCACCGCGGGGTTTATATCGCGAGGCGCGTGAAACACCAGGATCCTCATAGCCATAAGTCATATGAACGACTCTAAATGCCCAAACCATTGAGTTCGTTTTCGTAAACCAAGTTTAATAACCAATCAAATGTTTTATGTAATGCGGAAGCAAAATCAAAACAGTTAATTTAAATCTTGCAGAAAAAACTGCGCCCATAACCAAAGTAAAAGTTATGTAAATAATAAAATAGTTCAATAATGTTTAATGTCCCATGACACAATGATTCTTGAGCTATCGTGCTCCAAACCTAGCAACCTGCAAAAGCATGCTAGCGTGTGTCAACAAAAAGTCAGTGAGTTCTTAGTTTAAGTAGCAATAGTAAAGTTTCCATAGTTGTAAAGCAACATCAATTCTTTGCTTTTTCAAGGGGTAGGTAACCAACTCAATGTAACTAAACAGGAATATTATTAGGAACATACAGAAAATGTTAAATTGCCTTAGTACTAGTGTCTATCAACAATAGTAGGAAAAATATAGTTAGAAGTTCATGTCCGTGACCCAAGCACTTCAGGAATGAGGTTGCTGCACAACCTAATAGCGCTACTACTATTACCTCATTCGCCTCCAGCGATTAACCCAATAATGTGTAAGGACTTTCAAGTAATATATGTGTTTAGTTCATAAAGGACAAAACACTGCAAAACTGATCAAAACCTGATCCACATAAGGGATCGAAAACCATATTCATATAAGGAATCAAAGCATCCCAAAACCCGGGATAATCAAGTAGTCCCAAACCGGACTAGAAAAAAGTTAAGAAATTTTAAAACCTGAAATTAAGTTGTCTCCAAACCCGAGACGCATGCTTCTAAGAAAAGAGTAGTAGAACTCACCTTAGGTTGCAAACGCTAAAATCCAATCCAAGCGTAATAAGAACTCACTATCGACACTCTATTTTATGTGTCACTACGTGAGTACATGTGTATACACAACACACAAAAAGACTCGTTTGTCCAAGACATCCAATGATGTGAAAATGTTTAAGTGACACCTAATGTAACTACATGCACAAGTAGCCCTATGAACTTGTTGGTGAACATTATGTTTATAATCATTATGTTTATAATCAACTATACACATTAGTTCAAGTCATAACCAAATCATACAAGCCTTCAAATAAGAAATTATACAAAAAAGTCATAATCTACATTTTCGGGGCAGATTATGCGCTGTCAAAACGAATTTATGAAAAATACCTAAACATCATATTAGACTTCCAAAATTTTACTAAACATCTCCATATTTTCAAATGTCATGTCACTATTTTTGTTTCATGACATAACTACATTTAAAAATTACGGAAAATCGTTTACTATAGCTAGGTTCTGAAAACATTCACTTAAGGACAATTTATGACAAAAGTTCTTAAAAATTGTGTATTCATGAAAGCAGGATGAATCAACCTAGAAAAGCCGAGCTATTCATGTATCTATCTACTATCCGAAATTCGTGACCTAACTCCTTGTACATCTTGAGTTATGGCCACTTAAAGTAGACCCAATTTACAAATCCAAAAATTAGGTTTAACCTTTGTTTGTATAAAATTCCAAAAACGTATTAAACGATATCGAAATCGCACAAATGCATACATTCTGAAAAGCTAAGATCATGAATAACATACTCAAACCAAGAAATGAGCAATACAAGTAGTTTAAGATCAGGTTATAAGGCCTATGAGTCAAAGCATACAATTTGTCCGTTTTTAGTCATGTTAAGATCTTGTCATTGATGCATCCTATGACCGTATTATCGCCAAAATATTATCATAAACATATAGCACATCATGATCACAAAACATATCACTCCCAACATTCTAGTTCCATCACAAATATTATCATCTTTAAACCCTACATGTCTAACAATCATTAACATGCATTATCGTAACACATATCACAATATAACATATATTCTCATTGTTTTACATGTTATTACTCAATAAAAACTCATTATTTGATCACTATAAACCCACATCAGATCTTGACAAACAAGTGTTATTGCTTTTAAACATGTTAAAAGTGATTAAAAACATTAAAGGATGATTAACAGACCTTAAGCTCTTCAAACAACTCAACCGAGCAACTCAAATCCTTGTCGAATGATGTTATTGAGCCAATGCAGGTGTTCCAGAGGTTAATCATTCGTATGTGGGTTTTTTGGACAAATTAGGGTTGTTGTTATTGTAAATGAATCGATTTAACTAAAAAACAGGAAATCTGATCATACAAGGCACTATTCCAGGTGCGGAAACCCTAGAACAGAACAAAATGATAATCAATGAATCAAACGCATGAATTAAGCTTTTCAAATCTCATTTTCATAGATAACTTGTTCAAAATATGATGATAATAACATTTATAAGTTAACTTGACCAACAATTCACTCACACAAACACTAGAGAGCTATACTCAGACCTAGACCACTAACAATGACCAAAGTTAACATTCAAAACAAACTTTACATATCTATACCCTGCACGTTCGCCCATGTCGTGGGTGCGAATGTGGAATTCTTCCACATTCGACCTTCTTTCTGGTACGAATCAAGAACTTCTTCAGTCCATTTCCACCTTCACCCTTCTATCTCTACATTCGACCCTTCTGAATTCCACCTTCGACCTTACAATTATGAAAAGCAAACTTTATGATTAGAATCCGAAGCATTAGTCGCACAATATGCATCTACTAACTCCCCCTCGACTATTGCTCGGATTGCCTTTGCGCTTCATCCATCTGCTTGTTCATCAACTTGATTCTCAATTGTTTCTTCTGATCTTTTCTCATTTCTGGTTCTAGTTTCCTCTTTGTTGAACGCTTCGGCACTTCAGCTACCTTCACCTTCTCACCAAGCTTCTTCTCAAGGTTACTACCAGAGTTGATATCATAAGCAAAGCATACTGCAACCACCTGTTGAAATTTCTTTGCTTGTGATGCATCATTGGGGTCACTGTAGATCGGGTTGTAGTACAACATGATGATGTCTTCAAACGTACAGTTTATGAGCCACATCGGTTCAAAAACATGTATCTTCTTGTACGCATCCTTCCCATCTCTCAATATAATCACCGCTACAGCATTCCTCCAGTCATAATACCAAACAATGAAGTCTTCACTAAAATGCTGTTGTATTGGCATTAGCGGTATTTTCTTCATCACCACAGGTGCTTTATAAATCAACGTTACTCTCTTTCTACCCGTCTTTGGATCAATGTCTCTATCAACCTTTCTTCTCGGGTACTAAGGCTTAAACATATCCCATTTCGTTCTGCTCTCCCAAACAAGCTTATCAGCAAACCATCCGACCGCAGTATTGTTCACAGAAGCACCAGTCATCCTGAAACGACAGATATCTCTCACCGCCCAGTACTGTAGAGTAAGCAAATCATAGAATCTATAAAAGTACAGAATTCCAGTCTCCCACTTCACTGCAATACACTTCAGACTTCTAAGATATTTGCAACCCAGTGCTCTGCCTTTGAACTTCTGGTTGTGATATCTATAGAATCCTCCCTGTGCTTCTGGTTTCGGCCTTTTCTCATCAGTCTTTTTAAGCTTCTGCAACAAAGTCTTCAGTTCGTCACTTTGTTCAGATGATGGTTTCTGCTTATCTTCTCCAAACACATTCTTAACAAATTCTTCACTTTTCTTCTCAGCTTTCTTCTAAGCTTCTCTCATATGAGTTTCAGTAAAGTCTGGGAATACTTCATTCTCATCAGTTTCTCTGATGTATTGAGGATATTCTTCATGTGTAATATCTTCAATTTCAATCTCCTCAGCCTCTGGTGTTTGCTTATCATCAGAATGATTTCCAACATCCTTTTCAGGAATGTCTGGAATCATCTGATCCGACATAATCTCTTCTAGTGTCTTACCAACTCGCTGCGCAATTCCTTCAAGAATTTCTTTTGACACAGCAGCTGACACTTCACCATCCTCTAAATCAGGATCATTATACTCCAACTCATATCTCATATCTTCAGACTGGAATATATCAGCAAACTTTCTAGTAAACTCAATAGTCCACTCTCTCCTGTTCAACATCTCTCTGTATACATTCTTTGCATCATCTGATAACGCTCTGATCTTTTCTGTCCAGAATATGTTATTATCAGCATCTACATTCTCTTCTGCCTTCTTTGAGCTAGATTGACCAGAACTACCTTTCTTAGTCTGTCTCTCCTCAAATGTAAACTTGCTTGTATCATCATTATCATCATCATCATCACTACTACTCTCATCATCATCATTCTTCTTATCACCCGATTTCCCCTCAGCATCATCATCATCATCAGATTCATCATCTCCTTCTTCATCATCAGAAAATCAACTTGTTCTTCTTCTTTTTCTTTATCTTCTTCTCCTTCTTTTAGTTTAGGAGCTTCTCCGTATAACTTGTCAAGAAGATCACTCATTCTTTTGTTTTCCTTCTTCAACTCCTTATTTTCTTTCCTTACACTCTTTATCATCCTCCTATTCCCGTTGCACTTCACATCAAGCTCATTCTTCTCCTCTTCAAGTTGTTTCAGCTTCTTTTCAAGTTCATCTTGATTTGTCTTAGAAGCAACAACTATTTGCAACATCTTTTCCTCATTGTTCTTAAACTTTTCTATCTGAGCTTGCTGAGCTGTCAGCATTTTCATCATGTCCTCCAATTGTTTGTTCACTTGCTTCATTGCATCATCAGAAACAGTAACTTTTGACTTCGAAGATTCAGCAACAGGAGTTTTCTCTTTTTCTGGCTTCCTGAACATATTTAAAACATTCTCTAAAGTAGATTCCAGATTAGGAACTACTTCAGGTTCTTTGGAAGACTTCTTTTGTTTCTTGGCAGCTGGTGAGGAAACCTGTGATGAAGTACCAGCTTCAGGGACTTTCTTCCCTTTCAACAGCTTTTCAATTTCTTTCTCTCTCAACTTCTTCATGCTCACTTTCTTAGCCATAGACTTGTGTTTAGGCTTCTTCAAATTCACCACTACTGTAGATCCATCAAAATCTCCAGTATCAAGCCCTAATTCACCTTCTAAATCAACAGGCTCTTTCTGTAGTTGTTCTTCCACATCTTTATTTAGTGATTCAGACTCTCCAACAGCAGTGGCCTTGCGTTTAGAGTTCATCCTCAACAATTCAGTATCAGAATCCCACTGTTCATCTTCTTCCGTCTCTTCAGAATCCACTAAAGATTCTTCATCCACCAAACAAGTACCTTTCTTAGCAGTACTCTTTTTTCTTGTCTTCTGCTTCTTTGCAGATTCAACTATATCAGCCTTTGCCTTGCCCTTCCCTTTGGCTCCGGCATTCTTGACTTGACATTTTCTTTTAGTATTAGCATCAGCATGTACCAGTGGATCATCATTGTCAGATTCACTGTTAGCATGTCTAGCCTTGTTCTCCCTTGGGTCAGTGTAACCCGGATTGATCAAATGACCAAACAAATTCTTGTATGGAGGCTTCTCAGTATCAGGAATTCCCTTATAACCCTTCATCCTAATCAAAGTGCTGATGTTCATATGATCTTGTCCCAACACCATTGTAGGATCTTTCTTCAACTTCGGATACTTGAGATCAAAAATCATCATCAGAAATCTTGGATACAACAAAAATTTCTTTGACTTCTGACCTTTCAACATCTCCAACATATGGTCCAGAATCATTCCAGCTATGATGAATGGTTTATTCAAAGTTAGTGCAACCATCAACGAGCTCAGACACTTTCTCATTACATCATAGCCTCCACTTACTGTCCCAAACACATGTATGATGACATGAGCAAAGTACTTAAATTGTACACTCAGCTTTCCTTTATGTAACGCTCCATCAGTAATCGGACTGTTATACTTCATCCTCAGAAAGCATACTCTTTGCTCAGTCCAAGATAAGCATCTAGGATCAGTACAATCATCATCTTTGATCTTTAGTGTTAGGATCTGAGTTCTGGTTTGTTTTGATTTGTTTGATTAAGTATGAATAAATGAATGAAGTATAAATGGAAAGTGCAGCGGAATAAACTATAAATCAAAACATGGAGAATAATTGCTTTTAACCGAAAGCTTTCATTAATTGAAAGATTACAATTGTACAACTAAAACTCCCCCTCAGCCTGATCACTCAGAGAATGTTTGTCTGAAAGAGAATGACGAGTGATGAATAGAACAGTACAAGTACTGTTCTATTTATAGACAGACTCAAACCTCTGATGATCAGTTGCTGACGTCACCTAGACAGTGACCTCTAACTGACTAACAAACTCTAACATCTGCTAAGCTATAACTACTGTTACATTGAAACTACTGATAATACAAAACTCTGTAAACTAAAACTCTGATGTCTTCTATCATCTGTTGAACCAAAGTGCTGTTGGTTCAACAGACCTTTGTTCTTCAGTTCTTTGATCAGCAGTTGTTCTTCATCAGACTTTTATCTTCAGACCTTGTTCATCAGACCTTTCATCAACAGCAGTTATCTCTAACAGTTGATTCAAGCAGCAGTTAGGGATCAACAGACTTTTGGAGGAAGCTTTATTGTAATAACTGTTTTTATTCAAGGATCAATACTTAGTATATTTTGGCTTTTTAATCATCTATTCTTCTCCAGGTCAGCAGACCCAACAATCTCCCCCTAGAACAGATGTTGCCAAAACTCTGCTTTATTCTTGATCTTTATTTCTCATCAGACTTTCTCTTATTTGGCCTTTAAGTTGTAATTCAAAGCTTAGAGAGAAGAGGTCTTCAGCATCTCTTTCCAGTGTCAAATTCAGAAGGGTCTGGAGATCTTCAGCACTTAGGCCAGGTGCATCATCCATACTTAACTTCTGAACACTACCATCTGATCTGAGCAATGTCAATTCATGGGTGTCTTTGTCAGATTTCCATTTTAGAATTTTAGAATCAGAGGAGTGACTGGGATGCATCTTTATTTTTGATGAGTTAGGTGATGGAGGCCTGCCAATGAGTTCTCTAAACTTCTCTGTGACAGGATCAGAGAAGTATCTGATCTGATTGATGAGACCCTCTTTTACATAAGTATCAGTAAACTGTTTTGTTTCCTCTTCTGTCATTTCCTTCTGCTTCTTGAATTGTCTTCTAGCAGCAATGGAAAGATCAGAGGTTTCCAGCAAACTGTCAAGTGTAAAGGCCTGTAGAGGTCTCTTTGGTGCATCATCATAGACAGGTTTTCTTGGTAGGTTAGGGTTGGTCTTTCTTTCTTGTTCCAATTTCTTGTAAGTTTCAATCAATCTGATCTCAGACCATCTAGCAACAGATCTCATCTCTCCATACTTGGCAGCTACAAGTTCTTGTCTCATTCTTTTGAATTTCAAGGCTCTAGCTTGATCTCTCCCTTTACTGAAATCAGGGGCAGAGGCCTTTGTAGGAGGATTCTTGGCCATGCTCTCAATTCTTATGAGTTCTTCTCTGAGAGCATGTCTGGTCCAGCCTGTGAATTGATTTTTGGTTGCTTTGTAAGGCTTGGTGGCCAAGATCTGTTCTAGTAATGAATCCCTAACCTCCATTTCCAAATCTCTACTGAGAGGCATGGAAGACATGGAATTGCTCAGGGTCTTAGCAAAGTCTTCAATCCTTCGAACTTTGCTAAGCTCTGCTGAATGGATGCCCTGAGCAGTCCTGTCATCCTTCCCTTTACATTTCTCTTTGATGACAGCATCAGCCTGTTCACCCTTGTATTTTAGATAATTGTCAATGTTGAGAGGAACAGGGAAGCCTTTAAGAGAAGGGAAGGTTCTGACTAATGGCTGATCAGTATTATAGAAGGATTGAAGTTCCCCCTTGATTAAATCTAACTCAAGAGGATACTTCTCAGCCAATGGTGTGATGGTTGGTGGTGGTTTGTGGGATCTGAATTGTGATGTATGAGGTGAGAATGATGAAAGTGGAATGGCATGGACTGGTGTGGATTGTGTGATTGGGGTGTTAGGTGGTGTGGTGTGAATGTTTTCATCTTGTATAACAAAGGTGGATTTCCTTTTTCTGCTATACAAGATTTTTGGAGAAGGTGAGGATGTGGCAGTGGTTTGGTTAACATCTGTTGGTCCTTTTGTAGAACCAGCAGTTGTTTGGGTTTTTGGTTGTGTTGTGGTAGGTTTGGTTGTTGTTTGAGTTGTGGCTGGTTTTGTGATTGGTTTAGTGGTTGATGGTGTGGTGATTGGTTTGGTAGCTGGTTTGGGAACAGATGTTTTGGTAGCAGTGTTTTTAGTTTCAGTGGTTTGGGTAGCAGAGGTTGTGGTGGCAGTGGATTTGGGAGCAGTGGTTGTGGTAACAGGTGTTTCAGCAGCAGAGGTTTCAGCAGATAGCTTGGATGGTGGTTTCCTTGTATATTTGGCTGGCATTTTCTTTCTTTTAGAGGAACTCACATCTTCCACTTCTTGCTGTTGTTCCTTTTTAAGCTGCACCAACAACTCTGCTTTAGCTTCCAAAGTGTCAGCCCTTTTCATTTTGTCTTGAGCAGCTTTATGAGCCTTTTCATTGGCAGAGGTGTCAACGTCCTTTGCCTGGGTTGTTTGAGCTGGTTCAGCAACAGGGGTTTGAACACTTGGTTGCTATGGTTGTGGAGCTGATTTTGGAGACTCTGGTTTGTCAGCAGCTGGCTTACCCTTTTGAGAGGGTGGTGCACCAAATGGATTTAACTTTGGTAGCCTATCTCTGCCACTCTCCCCCTTTTTGGCATCATCAGCAGTGAATTGATTGTCATTTTCATCCCTGAGAATGGTGGTAGGGGCAGAGCCAGTAGTCTTCAGCAGATGTTCCTTGATCACCTTGATGTCAGCCTTTGTGTCATTGAACCTGGCATCCACCATGTTTCTGATCAGTGTCATGTAGGTTTCTTGTGTCTGATCTGCCAATTTTCTGTGAGCTATGATGATGGGGGAAACAGATTTCCATAGCTCATTGGCAATATCAAAAGTGGATGTTGACTCTTTGTAAAGTTTCCCAATGTTTCCAATATTGACTTGACATCAGTTTTGATGTTAGCAACAGAGGAATCATAGTTTTGAACTTTAACCGTCAATTCTTGGAGTTTTGATTCATCACCTAAGTTAATAGGATCATCTGAATCCCTACCAGAAGTAGTTTTAGCTGGTTCAGTCCTAGGAGGTGAATCCATGGAATGAGAACCTGCTGCCCCTTTTTCTTGGTACTGGGGACTTCCAACTGATTTTGGAGACACAATGGTGGCCTCATCAGTTGTTGCCTTCAAGGAAGTCTTATCAATGGAACCACTGTCCTGTTGTGAGACAATGGTCTTAACAGCAGTAGTGGCTGCTTCTCTTGAAACCTCACCAGAAGTTACATTGACCTCTGGGAGTATAACCTCCTCTTCTGTTTGTGGGATAGCAGTTTGACTTTTCTCAGCCCCAGTCACTTGTGGAGGTATACTATCTGTGACAGGTGAAGGAGAGGAACTGGGGTTGTCCTGAGTTTTGTCAATAGCTTCAAACAGTGGTTGCATGGTTTGTGGGACATGTGGTGGTGATGTGGGTGGAGTAAGAAGCTGATTAGCCCTGGGAGATGGACTTGTAAACATATGGTCAAGTGACTCATGCCTCAGTATGAGGTTCCCTTTGGCTTACAATAAGATCCTTTTGTGAGGATTCTTGAGGAGTTTGTCTAGGTTGAGATATCTCCAACTGTTGTGAGGAAGTAACAACAGTGGTTTCATGTTGCTTTGGTGATGCAACAGGGTTAGCTTCTGGTATCTCATCTTCCAGAAGTCCCTTTTTGGGTTGAGAGGTGGTTTTGGAGGATGGACGTTTTCTTTTGGTGGCTGGTGTGGGTTTCACAGCACTGGATGAAGTGCCATGATCACCAGGAGCAGTGGGCTCACCAACAGAGGTTTCAACAACAGTTGTTGTTTTTGTCCTCTTTGGTTGTGTTTTGGAAACTTTTGTCACTTTTGACACTTTTTCTTGGGTTGAAGAACCCAGCATTCTAGTGAAAGTTTCATCTGTTAAACTTTTCATTTTAAAAGACTCTCCCTTTTGAAAATCATTTTCTGGTAAAATCTTTTGTAGAATTACACTTAGGATTCTAGGGTAGAGTAGAAAAGCATTATTTGAGCCAGATTTTATGGCTTTCACATTTGATACCAAGTCCATAAACAATCCCTGAGACAGATTGAAGTTAGAATCTGCCAACATTGCATATCCCAAGTATTGAATCCTCAATGGGATTTCATTGAAGGATGTGGTCTTGGATGAGGCACAGAGAAGAAGGGTATGGAAGAAAATTTTCATGACTGGAGGAAAAAACTTTTTATATAAGGTTGATCCAGTCATTTGTGCATCATACCCTCTTTCCTGGAACTCAGTGTGAAGCTCTGTTTTAGGAAAAGATTCCATACCTGACAAGTCATTTAATGAGAAGGTAGTGGATATGATTTCAGGGGTTATTGCGATACTGGTGGCTCCAATTTTTGAAATTATGGAAGTGGGCTTTTTGTCTTGATACAAGACTTCAGCACTTGCCCAGAATTCTTGGAGTGTTTCAAGGTAAATGGGAGCATCAGCAATGAGGATATTTTTGTATTTTGAGTTGTTTATTATGCCGATTGTGGAGTGGAATGGAACATTGTCTTCGGTTTTAACCAAATATGGAAGGAAATTATGGGTGGCTTTTGTTTGAAGATCCATTTTAATGGATTTTGATTATGAAAGTACTGAACTTGGATGGAGGGTTTTGAGGAAGACGAAGGCGGTTTTCAGTATTTTGAATACAATGAGACAGTAAAACTGCTGTTGGGGGAAAAACAGGGTTTTATAGGCTCTGGTGAAACCGCTGATGTGGCAAAACTCTGCTTTTGAGAGAAGACGTGGCAAACATCTGATGGTTGAAACATCTGGTGGCATACAGCTGTTTTGTTAAACATCTGTTGCCAACCTCTGTTGTTTAACCAAAAGACTGATGAAAAACAGTTGTTTTATCTGATCAGATGTTTGAAACAGATTTTTCAACCAACAGTGGTTGTTTTATCTGATCAGATGTTTGAAACAGATTTTTCAATTATCAGTGGTTTGAATGAAACAGTGGTTGTTTTATCTGATCAGTGGTTTTAAAAACAGATTTTTCAACCAACAGTGTCATTTTAAGCAAAATTTGATTTTTCTGAAAACATTTTAATGTTTTTATTGAAAACATTTTTGTTGTTTTTAATCCATGTTTAACATTCCAATTCGAGAGATCGGATTTGTGAAGGTAGATGTGTCTAAAGCTTTTGTCAACACATCTGCCAACTGATCCTCTGTTGGAACATGGTGCAGAGAAATCAAACCTTTTTCATAGCTATCTCTGACAAAATGATGTCTGATATCTATGTGCTTGGTAGTTGAATGAGAGACTGGATTCTTGATGATATTTTCAGCAGCTTGGCTATCCAACATGAGTGGAGTCCTTAGTGCAGTTATCCCAAAATCCAGTAGTTGATTTTGAAGCCACATGAGTTGGGCTGTACAGCTTGCAGCAGCAATGTATTCAGCCTCAGCTGTGGATGTTGAAACAGCTGCTTGCTTTTTGCTTTGCCAAGAGACTAAGGCATTCCCTAGAAACTGGCACCCTCCAGAGGTGGACTTCCTTGTGGTGTGGCAGCCAGCAAAGTCACTATCTGAATAACTTGAAAGCTCAATGTTTCCATTAGCAGGATACCAGATACCAAGTGTGGGAGCACCTTTTAGGTATCTGAATATCCTTTTCACAGCAATAAGGTTAGACTTTCTAGGTGAAGCCTGGGATCTTGCACACACACAGGTTGCAAACATAATGTCTGGCCTGGATGCTGTTAAGTACAATAAAGACCCAATCACGCAACTATAGTGTGTTTGATCAACCAGTTCATCCTTGTCATCAATAGTGAGTGGCTTGACTGTGCTCATGGGTGTACTACATGGCTTACAATCATTCATCTCAAATTTTGTTAACAAGTTTTTCACATATTTGTTTTGATGAATGAATGTGCCATTTTGCAGTTGTTTTACTTGGAGACCAAGAAAGCACTGAAGTTCACCCATAGCACTCATTTCAAACTCTGCTGTCATGAGTTCCCTAAACTCCTCACACATTTTGTTACATGTGGATCCAGAAATGATGTCATCCACATATATTTGAACAATCATTAAATCTTTTCCTTTCCATTTTAAAAACAAGGTTTTATCAATTTTACCTCTTGTGAAACCAATGGATAAGAGAAAAGTGGAGAGAGTTTCATACCAGGCTCTTGGTGCTTGTTTCAGTCCATACAATGCTTTGTTAAGCTTGTAAACATGATCAGGATGGAATGTGTCTTCAAAACCAGGTGGTTGACATACATAGACCTCCTCCTGAATTTTGCCATATAGGAAAGCACACTTGATGTCCATCTGATACACCTTGATGTTGTGGTTGACAGCAAAGGCTAGGAAAAGTCTGATAGCTTCTAACCTTGCTACAGGGGCAAAGGTTTCATCATAGTCAATTCATTCTTCTTGTCTGAAGCCTTGAACCACTAACCTGGCCTTATTCTTGACAACTATACCCCTTTCATCAGTTTTGTTTTTGAAGACCCACTTTGTACCAATTGGACAGACATCCTTAGGCAGTGGTACAAGTTCCCATACTTGTTGTCTTTTAAACTGAAGGAGTTCTTCTTGCATGGATTCCACCCAACTGTTGTCTTTTAGTGCCTCTTGGTACTTGACAGGTTGTGAAAGGGATAGAAAACCTGCAAAAAGACAGATATTTGAAGATTGGCTCCTTGTGAGCACACCTTCTCTGATGTTGCCAATGATTTGATCTGGTGGATGAGCTCTTAGGTAGATTAGATCTCCCAGATATGGTATGATGGCATTTTGTGGTGAAGGACAGAGGTTTGGAGACTCTGTTGTCATAACATCTGTTGGCACTTTTGTAGAGTCAACAGATGTTTGAAATGGAGGTGGAGGAATAGGTCCAAGTGGTGTAAAGTTGGACTGACTTTTGTCAACAGATGATTGAGCAGTGGATTGGATTGGTGAATCAGTGGTTTGGAGATAGGACTGGCCAACAGTGGCTGACTCGGCTGTGACAGAGTTTTGACAGTTGTTTTGAACTACTGCTTCCTCTGATGCAGGATAGACTTTGTAGTGATCTGGAATCACAACATCTATTCTGTAATCTTGTTGTGGAGATTGTGGAGTACCTGCAGGGTTAGTTTTGACAGTAATATCTTCAAATTTGAATTTATCTAAATCAAACAACTCAGCAGGGTTTGCAGGGATTTTCAAAGATGAAAGTTCATTGAACTTCACATTCAGAGTTTCTTCTATTGTCTTGGTTCTTGTGTTAAACACTTTATAGGCCTTGGCAGTAGAAGAATACCCCAGAAAATATCCACAATCTACTTTGGCTGCAAATTTTGAAATGGAATCTTTAAGATTTAAAATGAAACATGGGCAGCCAAAGACTTTGAAAAATGATATCAGTGGTTTGATTTTAAACAGAATTTCATAAGCAGTCTTTTGATGTCTAGGGTTGATTAAAACTCTGTTTTGAACATAGCAAGCAGTGTTTACAGCTTCTGCCCAAAAGGACAGAGGCAAACCAGAATCTGCTAGCATTGTTCTTGCAGCCTCAATGAGGGTCCTGTTATTCCTTTCAACCACCCCATTCTGCTCTGGTGTTCTTGGGATACTGTACTGCCTTACAATCCCTTTTGACACACAGAAATCATCCAACTCCTTATTTTTAAACTCTGTTCCATTGTCACTTCTAAAGACTTTTACTGGCAAGTCATATTGTTTTTCAACTTTGGTGACAAAGTCCTTCAAAATACCTGCAGTCTCATCCTTAGAGTGTAAAAATTAAGTCCATGTAAACCTAGAAAAATCATCAACTATGACAAGACAAAATCTTTTTCTTCTTAGACTCATGATTTTTACAGGGCCAAACAAGTCCATGTGCAACAATTGTAAACACTGACTAGTTTTAGACTCATCAATTGATTTGTAAGAGCTTTTATGTTGTTTTCCTTTTAGACAGGAAACACAATGCTCATCACATTTAAATTCTTTTGATGGCAAACCTCTGACAAGGTTTTGTTTGGAGAGTGAGTTGATAGTTTGAAGGTTGGTGTGACCAAGTCTCCTATGCCACAGTTCTGTCTCTTTGGTAGAGGCAGCAGAGAACAGACAGACATTTGCCATAGGATTATCCTTCAACATATCAACTACATACACGTTGCCACTTCTGTGAGCAACAAGTTGTGCTTTGCTCTCAGCAATGATGGTGTTAATCTTTTCAACAGCCTCTGGGCCAACAATCTTACAAGTTTGCTTAGTGAAGAATGACCCAAAGCCTTTGTCACTCATTTGAGACACACTAAGTAGATTAAATTTTAGATTGTCTATCAGATTAACATTTTCAAACTTAAGCCTCCCTGCTTTGACAGTACCAGAACCCAACACTTTACCTTTAGAATCATTACCAAAGGATATATCACCCCCTCCATGTGCAAAAAAGTACAGAAGAAGGGCTCTACATCCAGTCATGTGCCTGGAGCCTCCACTATCTACATACCATAAACTGTCTAAACAAGCAGAAGCTCCCTTAGCAGCAGCCATCAAGGCACAGTTACACTGGCAGTCACAATCATCACTACCCCAAGGGTCTGAGAGATTCACAACCTCCACTTCAGATTCTTCAGCTGAAACAACTTCACCAACAACACCATCAGTCACATTTTCAGACATAGACACCACATCCTCAGAATCAGTCTCTTCAACAATTGTTTCTAGTGCCATAAAACAAAAATCATTTTCAGAGTTGGCAACTAAAGCAATGTTGTCATCTGTTATCTCATCTGGTAGACTGCTCCAATCAACAAAGCCCTGAGTAAAGAAACTCTGTTGACTTGGTTGACTGGTCTCTGCAGGAGCAGAGGGTGGAGTAACAGTCATTGGCACTGGTGCCTGAGTAACAGGTGTTTGGACATAGTGATACTGAGGGACAGTGGTTTGGACATAGTGCACAGGAACAGTGGTTTGGGTTTGTGCAAAGTGAGCAGTGTTTTGCACATTAGGTACATTAGGGATGGTTTGATAAGTGTTGGTTTGTGGTCTTTGGTTTGGATAGGTAATCATAGGAACTCCATTTTGACTCCTACATTCCCTAGCAAAGTGACCCATTCTATGACACTTGTAACACTTTATCTTTGATTTATCCAACCCCACCTTTGACCCACCATGTAAACCTGGGTACCTCCTGCCAGTTTTCTTATAGAAGTTATTGGTTCTAATACTGAGCAGGGCAACCTGATGTAAGATGTCCATTTCTTCTAAGTCCAAAGGGTCAATATATTGCAGGTCATTGTACACAAAAGATGAATTATCAGAAGCCTGGATATCACCACTAGCTGTGAAAGCACAGTTGTTTGGTGATGAGTAAGAATCATTGTTGAAACCAGTTGTTATGTCAATGTAATGATCATAACTCTGATCCTTACTACTTCCAGAACCTTCATCCTGACCCAACAATGCAGTATTCCCAAATACATAGTCATCTGACACTTTGCCAGAGTCCTGGAGCTTCTTTTTCTGGTTAAGCTCCCTTTCATAAGTCAGGAGCTTACCATGAAGTTGGGTCAGGGTCAGGTCTTTGAATCCAATAGAGTTTCTCATGACTATAGCTATAGTGTCCCATTTGTCCTGAAGTGATCTAAGAAACCTATGATTCAGTGTTGAATTAGGAAAAGTTAGACCAACCAGTTTAAGTTCACTAATTAGACAGTTAAACCTTTCAAACTGTTGTGTTAACGACTCCCCTTTTATGTGACTAAACGTTTCATATTGTTGGTTAAGTATTTCACGGTTGTTTTCAATCACATCATCAGTTCCCCCGAATTGCTCTTTAAGAGCATCCCACAGTTCTTTAGCACTATTGCAGTGCAAGAGACCGGCATAGATATCATTCGGCAGTGCCATGGCTACTATGCTGAAAGCCTTGGCATCTAGCTCGATTTTTTGAAAATCTTGCTCTGAGTAGTTCTCAACACTCTTTGGTACTTGGATCTTTGGATCCTCGGCACTCGGTACCATTGGAACATGTGGTCCAAATACTACCGATTTCCAGCACCCTGTGTTCTGTTGTGCTAGCACATGAGCCACCCGACGCTGCCAGATGTTGTATTCTGACCTGACAAGCATCGGAGGCTTGTTGTGTGTGCCAGTGTTGTGTGGATCTTGATTGAGTGAAGTCATTCTCTTGGTTTTTCAAAAACAAAGTCTGTTTACTAACTGTTGAAACGAAAATAAACTATTACTCTGTTTTAACACGACAAACAAACGATATCATTGATTATGAGCTGATCTGTGTATTAAATTGATTGATTAGATCAGATTTAATTGACCAAGCTCTGATACCAATTGTTAGGATCTGAGTTCTGGTTTGTTTTGATTTGTTTGATTAAGTATGAATAAATGAATGAAGTATAAATGGAAAGTGTAGCGGAATAAACTATAAATCAAAACATGGAGAATAATTGCTTTTAACCGAAAGCTTTCATTAATTGAAAGATTACAATTGTACAACTAAAACTCCCCCTCAGCCTGATCACTCAGAGAATGTTTGTCTGAAAGAGAATGACGAGTGATGAATAGAACAGTACAATTACTGTTCTATTTATAGACAGACTCAAACCTCTGATGATCAGTTTCTGACGTCACCTAGACAGTGACCTCTAACTGACTAACAAACTCTAACATCTGCTAAGCTATAACTACTGTTACATTGAAACTACTGATAATACAAAACTCTGTAAACTAAAACTCTGATGTCTTCTATCATCTGTTGAACCAAAGTGCTGTTGGTTCAACAGACCTTTGTTCTTCAGTTCTTTGATCAGCAGTTGTTCTTCATCAGACTTTTATCTTCAGACCTTGTTCATCAGACCTTTCATCAACAGCAGTTATCTCTAACAGTTGATTCAAGCAGCAGCAGTTAGGGATCAACAGACTTTTGGAGGAAGCTTTATTGTAATAACTGTTTTTATTCAAGGATCAATACTTAGTATATTTTGGCTTTTTAATCATCTGTTCTTCTCCAGGTCAGCAGACCCAACATTTAGTGCATCTCTGATGTCATCTTCAGTAATCAAAGCAAAGCTTCCTTGAATCTCGCTCACTATGGAAGTCTTGTCTTCCCAGAAATCGTATCGAGCGTTTCTCCAAAACTCTTCAACAATATCTTTGTAGATGATAGCAGGTGTAGCAATGGCATGTATAATCCTGCTTCTTCTGAGAAAGTCAATGATACCAGAAAACTCAGTGTTCTTCTGAACCTCTCCTACAAACGCGCAACAATTGTGAGCAGGTTCAAATGGCCACGCCTGAACAACATTTTCTACTGGAGATTCCTGTACCAGAACTTCTTGCACAGGAACTTCTTCTACTTGAATCTCCACGTTTTCTGTTGGTTGTTCTGCCATCTGGAAAATCAAAATCAGAGAGAATACGTCAAAAATAATCAAAAACGACAACCTTTGAAATTTTAGAATTTTATTGATTTCCACATTCGCCCTAAAAAGAAGTACGAATGTGAATTTTTTTTTTAAGCACGAAAGTGAAAATATGGTTCGAATGTGAAGATTTAATGAACAAAATCACATTCGTCCAGTTTGAGTCGCCTTCGACCCTAAAAACATCACCTTCGACCAATTAATTCCAAGTTCGCCCTGACCAACTAGGTCGAATGTACCTGTTTTAAGCCCAAAACTTCAAAGTTGTTTTCTGTGTTGTTTTAAACTTTGTTTTTGATACAACTAGCCTCTAAAGTGACCGACTAAGTTACTTTAATCATCAATTGTGTCTATTATTCAGTTTTTATTGATTTTCAAGAAGGACTAGGGTTCAGCTTTGTCCTTCAAACAATTAACCGTTCAATTTCCATGTTTTCACCCTATTCCTTCTACACTCTCCCCCTAAAATCAATAAGGACTGAATCCTTATCAAAGAAACAAGTTAAAACAGTCCAGATTAAGAATTCTAGGGTTCGTGAACAAAAATCCTAATTCAGACGTCATTACGTGTCCATTACCTGTGTAAAAAGGATCAATAGGATCAGTAAATGTTGTGGAACAATAAACAGGGATCAATAGAATCAAGGCAACAAGGTTTTGTTATTTTGAAAAATTTTGAAAACTAGAATGAATGAGGGTTCGGACCTGGTAATGTGAGATTTATTCCACATTCGTCCCTAATTAAACGAATGCAGCAAAGTAACATGTGCATATTCATCCCTAATTCAAGTGGGCGAATGTGAGATTTATTCCACATTCGTCCCTAATTAAAGAGGCGAATGTAGAACAGAGGTGCGAATGTACATCATATACATGAGAACACCCACTTTCGTCCAACTTTTGTAGTACGAATGTAGACAAATTTTCCACATTCGACCCATTTAAAGGGGCGTATGTAAAATGGAAAATTTTGAAAATTTACCAAATCACGAAATCGAATCCCGTTCAAACATTTTTCAACACATTAAACCTTAAACATGCATTATTTCAGTTTTAAATGATACAAAGCTCAGATTGGTTCATCAAATCTCAGAAAATGACCATCAAACACCGTCGGTTATCTAAAAATAATGCAGAAATGTAAAACTTTTGATTTTTCTGAAATTTATATTAAAACACACCTAAAATCTTTTTGAGTTTTGTATCTTTTTGTAAAACAAAAATAAAATGCACAAAAGTAAAGAAAAACAATAAATGTTTTGTGATATCCGGTAAGAGTATCATATCCGTTTTTGAGAAATCTGATCACAACGTTGATCTGATTTTTTATATTATCATTAGAAACAATGTGTGATCCGGCAACTGCTGATATTGTTGTCCACATAAACTCACATACAGACTGTTATGCAGCGCGTTAAAATGATACGATTAAGTGTATTATACTAACACGTTGTGATTCCCACACACACGACATACTCCCGTATCAAGATATTGCGCAAAGCTTCCTCGTAACGCGTGATTATGCCAATGTTATTCGTTTAGTTACAAGATATATAGCGCAGAGGTGTACAGGTCAGCAAACGAATGCAGCAAAGTAACATGTGCATATATACCAGGTTGAGGCTGATATCAATTACTGATTTTCATCAGTAAGTTGACACGATGCAATTAATGATCTTTGATCAATAATAAACATGAAGTTCCTCAATTCGGTAACTTTTGGTTTTGGCATTAAAGCTCTTTTAGCAAATATTCTGATTGAAACTAGGTCCGTAAATTAATACGACAAAAGTTCAATCAGAATATCCCGGATAACAATAACATAACGACCCGAAACCTCAGATTTTGGCAACTCTATCAAACGAAATTACGGTACTAAGACCATATGCCCATGAGGTGTTCAGCCACGAACGAGTAGTTCGTTATGTTTGTATCACTAATGCACGCAGTTATTAGTCTACGAAGCCTATCAGCACATCAGACGAACTCAACACACGCCTCATATTGCATTACATATCTTTAGCCTGTGTCAGATCCCCACTGATGTACTATCATTTCCTCTTTTTATCCTGGAAATCAGTTTGGGTTTTTCTATTTTTTTTATGACTTTTTGAATTTTTCAATGTTTTTGGTTTTTCTGAATAAAGACTCCACCTAAAATGTAAAGCATATTTTTCGGTTTTTGAATTTTTCTGAAAAACTGTAAAACCTTTAAAATTTAAAAACTAAAAGCGAAAAACCGAGGTGATGATCAGTCTTGTTTTTCCTTTATACCGTTTACTTTTAAGAGATAATCGAATCTGGATTTATCAAAAGCTTTAGTGAAAAGATCCGCTCTCTGATAGTCAGTGTGGATTTTGACCATATCGATCAACTCTTTTGCATAACAATCACCGATAAAGTGATACTTAATTCGGATATGCTTAGCTTTCGAGTGATTGACCGTGTCTTTAGTTAATGCAATTGCGGCTTCATTATCACAGTGAATAGGGGTTTTAAGAAATTGCAAACCGTAATCCACCATCTGCTGCTGAATCCAGAGAACCTGTGAGCAACAACTCGAGGCTTCTACGTACTCTGCTTCGCAAGTAGATAATGCGATCGAAGTCTGCTTCTTACACTGCCAGGTGACGAGCCTGCTCCCTAAAAACTGGCATCCAGCCGTTGTGGATTTGATGTCTTTGTCACAGTCGCCCCAATCTGCATCACTAAACGCGATAAAGTCAAAATTATCGTCATTAGGGTACCATAGTCCTCTCGACGGACAACCCTTCAGATATCTAAGGATACGCTTGACCGCTGTTAGATGACTTTGTTTCGGCTTCAATTGGAAACGTGCGCAGAGGCATGTAGCGAAGATTATGTCTGGCCTTGATGCGGTAAGATACATCAGAGATCCGACGATTGCTCTGTATGTAAAAGGGTCTGTCAGCTCCCTCTTAGCGTCAACACCAATCCCGTGATTAGGTTGAATCGGGGTGTCCATCGGCTTGGAATCTTCCATCTGGAACCGGCTCAAGACTTCAGATACGTATTTGGTTTGATGAATAAAGATCCCCGTTGGTCTTTGATCCACCTGCAAGCCGAGGAAAAACTGCATTTCTCCCATCGCACTCATTTCGAACTTTTCCTACATTACACGTTCAAATTCTCTGCAAAGAAGTTCGTTAGTTGAGCCAAAAATAATATCGTCTACATAAATCTGGACGAGAAGCAAATCATCCCTTGTTTTCTTCGTAAACAATGTGCCGTCGACCAATCCGCGTTTGAATCCTTTGGACATGAGGTACGTGCTTAGCTCCTCGTACCATTGGCGTGGAGCCTGGTGCAACCCATACAGTGCTTTGTTGAGAACGTAAACCTTATCCCGGTGGATAGGATCTTCAAAGCCCGGAGGTTGACCGACGTAGACCTCTTCCTTGACCACACCGTAGAGAAACGCACTTTTGACATCCATTTGGTACACCTTAAATTTCTTGTACGAGGCAAACGCTAGAAACATTCGGATAGCTTCTATGCGTGCCACAGGTGCATATATCTCGTTGTAGTCAATTCCTTCAACTTGATGAAATCCTTGCACTACCAATCTGGCTTTGTTTCTCACGATCACGCCTCTGTCATCTTTCTTACATTTGAATACCCACTTGGTACCAATCTTCTTCCTTCCTGGAGGTAAATCTGTAAGTGTCCAGTCGCCCAACTTCTGGAATTGCAACAACTCCTCTTGCGTCGCCTCGACCCAAGCATCATCCAAAAGAGCTTCTTTGTATGTCCGCGGCTCAACCTGCGAAACATAACATGCAAACGACCAATCATTCTGACAACCAGTTTTTGTATTTTTGCATATAAAGCTAAAGCACCAAAACTTTATGGTGTGTTAACACCACGTAGTTGTCCTCTCGTCATAACACTTCTACCAGGGTCACCAATAACTTGCTCTAGCGGGTGAATACGATGAATCCGAGATTCCGGATGTTCAGGTACAATCACTCCCGTCTGAGTAGTCAAGTTCTACACTGCATCCAGATCATTACCCGTATTGGAAGATGAAGCAACATCTGGATTTGGGTTCACTGGCGGTGCCTCTGTTGCATGATCAAGAATAGCTTCATCAAAATCTCCATCATCTTCCAATTCTGAAGTATCCAATGTAGTTGAAGCTTCTTGAAATATTTCTTCATCTGGTACAGGAGCATTGGTATCATTAGAAGCTGTTGGAGGAGTTACGGTGATCGGACGCACCAATGGTGAAGTCGCTGCGTTTTCACACTCATAAAGTAATTTGATAACAGCCTCTTCAACCAAGCTATCTAGATTGAATGATTCAAAGAAATCTTTGTAATCAAACATCCAATCTGGACCATTTCCTTGCAAGTTTTGAGTATATCGTTGAACCTCAACATTTCCCAATCCTCCACCTGTTGAGTTCTTTTGTTGAATACCCGTTTGAGTGGGGTTGCATATCCAACAAAATATCCCTCTTCAGCTTTAGGACTAAACTTTTCTCCTGGATTCAACATCGTACACGGGGCCCCAAAAGGTTCTAGATACTCCAAGTTCGGCTTTCTTTGTTCAACAGCTCATAAGAGGTTTTGCCAAACTTATTCACTGTTAAGACCCGATTTAATGTATAATTCGCTGCATAGATTGCTTCGTTCCAGAACATTATTGGAAGATTTGAGTCAGCGAGAATTGTCCTTGCCGTTTCTATGAGAGTCCTGTTTTTCCGTTCAACGACACCATTCTGTTGAGGGGTATACGGAGCAGAATATTCATGATGAATTCCTTTGTCTTCACAAAGAGCATCCATCTTTGCATTTTTGAACTCTGTCCCATTGTCACTCCGAATTCTCTTGATCTTAAGACCATAGACATTCTCCAACTGAGTGAACAGAACTTTCAGATTGTTAAACGTGTCACTGTTATGGTGCAAACACATCACCCATGAGAATCGTGAAAAATCGTCAGTAACCACTAAACAATAAAGCTCTCCAAGATGACTTTTACGTTTGACAGGTCCGAATAGGTCCATGTGTAACCGCTCAAGTGGCGTCTCAACAGAGTTTACTTTCTTCACCTTATGGGATTGTTTGTGCTGCTTTCCTTTCTTACAACTCACACACTTGTCGTTCAAATGGAAATGTTTAACATTGACACCTTCCACAAGCCCGTTCTTCACCAAATGGTTCATTTTCCTGAGGTGAATATGTCCCATTCTTCTATGCCACATGATTGATTCTTTCTCTGTAGCCTTCGATAGAAAACATGTTACTTGTCCCTGAGATGTCATCGCCTTGGACATGTCAAGAATATAGAGATTGTTGACTCGAGGTGCCTTCAACATTACCCACTCTTTTGGAATCTTATAGCCTGGTTTGAGGATATAGCAAGAATTGTCGTCGAAATACACCGAAAATTGCTTGTCGCATATCTGACTGACACTTAACAGATTATAATCGATCTGCTTCACATAGGAAATTCTTTTGAAACTCACTATCCCGTTACTCATGCTTCCCTCCATCGTGATGTAACCTCCTTTGTTTCTAGCAAATGCAACATATCCTCCATTAATATTCTTCACGTCGAACAGTAATGCAAAATCACCTGTCATGTGGCCTGAAGCTCCACTGTCAACAATCCAAAGACTGCTAACAGGGCCAGCTGAAGCTCCCTGCACACATCAAGTAAGCAAGTTAGTTCTTTCGGGGGGGGGGACCCAAGCCTGTGTGGTCTTGGGTCTTTGAATATCACCCTTCAAAGATTCATTAACATCAACATTTGGTTTTGAAACAATCTTTTTCGGATCATTCAAAACTTTCTCATCTTTTTCATTTGATTTTGAAGTAGAGGCTCCCGGAGAACCATTAGGTGTCCAAGAATGTTCCGAACGTTTCAGAATTTGAATCTGAGATTTTGGAGTCTCAGTCGATTTCTTAGTATCGTTCACAAATGAAACTTTCTTGATTACCTTCTTTGATTTAACCGAGTTATGTCCAACAGTTGATTTAACAGCAGGTTTTGGTGGAACCTTCTGTCTATCAACCATTGTGTTCACCATAGGTCTCTTTAATGGTTTTTACATTGCAATCCGGTTTCGACAATCATAATGAAATTGATGATCATTCCTCTTTTGATAAAAATTGTTTTGATTATAAAATGGTGCTGGTTAAGGAACAAATCGTCTTTGAGGAAAATAATGATTGTCGACCGGCTTTCTCATGGATTGCCTCATTTCAACCTCGTGCCTTTTGTGCCTCACGTACGGGCAGTGATCAAGTAAATGCCCTCTCTCCCCGCACTTGAAACATGCACGGTACTCTTCAAACACGTTCTGAGCATGCGGCTTAGCAAATTTATTGATGGGATATTGATCATTAACACATCCGCGCCTTAAACTCTCAGGAGCTGGATCCCTAGAGTAAGCTGGCTCAAGAAAACCGTTTGCTTTCTGCTTTGGTTTGATGAATTCGGTGACATGAACTTTTGGTTCTTTAGGACTATCCAAATACAATTTCTTTAAAATTTCTGGTGGTACTTCATTGGTCCTTTCATGTTTAGGAAACCATATGGTACTCTCTTTCCAGATTTTCTCAATTTTAGAGTAGTTTGCAAATTTGATTGGATATTCCTCGTCAGAGATAATCTTATCGGATCCTTCCATCCGATAAAATACCTTGACGGGTTTGTCACCTAAATCCTTTTTAACCTCTTTCTTTTCTGATTGTTTGACACGATGTGCGTTAGCCATCGGATGAGAAAGCTGTGAAGGTGACACTGGTTCATTCGTGCTAATGTGATTTTCCTTTGGAATTTCACTCACGTTCTCAGTTTTCTCAGTTTCAGTGTCAGAATCATCAGTTACAGCAGTAACTCCTTCATCATTCAAACCTAAAATCGGTCGTACATCAGAATTTGGATCTCCAACACTAGAAGTGTTAGATTCATTTTCAAATGCAGAGTCAGATTTTACTGAGCTCTTCGGTGTCACTTGGTGACAATTGTGATTTTCAAACAACACTGGAGATGGCACAGCTTTGTAATTTGCGGTTTGAGATGGTTCATCAATTATATGGTCAACCACATATGCAATATGCTTATAGCTTTTCAAGCTTTTTGTTGACCTTCTCTGCAAAGCACTTGATGGTGGCCATTTCTAACTTAGTGTTTTCAATTTCATTTATATATCTGTTAATTGCCAATTGTTTTAAAGAAAGTGTTTTCTTTAAGTCAGAAATGTCCTTTTTGTAACCATCAAGCACTTTGTTGAATTCTCTGATTTCCTTGCTAGCAGATTGACAGTGAATCACAGCACTCTCAAGTTGTACCATGAGTTGCTTATTTTCTTCTGTCAATTTGTCACAAGTACCACAATACTTATCATTGTGAATGTCAGTTGTAGATTCAGAACTTACCTGCCTCGGAGGATCGGTCATAGCCATGAGAGCGAAATGAGATTCCTTCCCAGCAAAGAACTTGGAATAGTCGATTCTGGTAAAGGCATCATCAACTATACATGACTTCCTTGTCTTCAGAAAATCAGCTTCAGCCAACAATTGATAAATGTCATCATCTAAAGAATTCACACTGGCTTCTGAGTCTCATTCACTCTCCGAATCTGAATATACTGACTCACTTTCTTCAGGAATACCTGTGACTGAGTCAATCACAACTCCCGAACCTTTCTCTTCAAACTGATCTTCAACTGAATCAGTCGTCTGAACATTCATCTCTTCAATTGATTCTTCAATCTTACTCTCAGGTCTTATCTGTTCAACACCAATTTGGATATCAGTCCAGTCAAATCCCTCATCATTTTGAATCACCAAAGCTTGATTTTGATTGTTATTCTGTTGTTGCTCATTTGGTGTAGTGATAGGAATGACAGTTCTGTTTGGGTTATTTGGTGTTTGAGTCTGGTTGGGTGTATTTGGTTGTCTATTAGGGTTGTTCTGAGAGGTGTTTTGTCGGTTGTGGTAATTGTTTTGGTCTTGATAGTTGTTGTTGTTTTGATTTTGATAAGAAACTTGGTTTTGAGATTGACGATTCTGGTAGTTTGAGTTGAATGGGTTTCTGTTACCTTGTTTTGCAGGCTGTGTACACTCTCTCTTGAAGTGACCTTTACCACCACAGTTGAAACATGTGACTTTTTCTTTGTTCAAGCCATATGTTGTGTTTGGTGTAGTGGCCAAGTCAGTTCTCCCGGTCTTCTCAATAAACTCAGTTGCTAGCCTCATGATGCTTGCGAAAGTCCATTGTATATCGATAAGCTCCATTTCTTCTTTATCGATTTGAGCATAGTCCTCATTGGTTAGATTGTTGTTACCAATTTGACTAGCTACTAGACCATTGTAAGAGGCAACCATTGCTGAAACCAAAGCAATGTGCTGTTGAGCAACTTCCACCGTGACATTATTCATGTTGGATGTCTCCAACACTACTGGTCTCTGATTAGTCTGGTTCATCTGAGAAATGTATTGTTGTTGTTGAGGTTGTTGTTGTGGTTGGTATGCAGAATAACATGCAGCTTGTTGCATAGGAGAAAATGGTGAAACGAAAGAATTTGTGTATTGTTGTGGTGGTGGTGTGTATGATGGTGGTGAATAAGATGAGGTTTGAGCTAGATAATTGATCGGTTGTTTGGGTGGTTCCATAACACTTGAAACACATGCTATATGAGGAGCAACTGTTCCACCAAGACTTGAGTTACCCACAGTAGATGATGTACTAGCATGGTACAACTCTGGGTTTTGAGGAATTTGTGACCTTTTTGCTTTCCTCTTCTCCTCAAGTTCTTTGTTTTCCAGCTTCTGGATAAACTCATTGATGGTCCAGTACTTATAAGCATATTTCTCCTTAAGTACTTCAATGTGTTGATCCCAGTAAGGTGGTAAAGAATCAGCAAATTTATCCACCAAATCTAACATAGGAATCTGAATGTCATAACTTGACAATTCAGTTAACATGTGACAGTATCTGGGAGTCAACTCTTTAAGTGTTTCATTCCCAACATAGCTGAAGTTCTCAAATTCTTTCCTCAGCTCGTCCATTCTCAACCTTCTTGTCTTATCATTACAATCATGACGATTCTTCAACATATCCCACAGTTGTTTGGAAGTTGTACACGATCCAAACTGATGTAGAAGATCATTTGTGATCGCTTTGGTTAGCTGAGAATACGCCTTCTTTTCCACAGCAAATTTCTTCTTCTTGTCATCAGACAAACTCTCAAGTGGGATATGCTCACCGGTATTCTCTAACACTGGTGCCACATATCCTTTTGCAATCATCTGCCATGCCTCAGTTCCTTCCAGTCCCATTCCCTCCAGATGAATCTTGAATTTCTTCTGCCATTGGTTGTACTCCTGCATCTCCATTTGCTTGGGTGGTCTGTTCCCGCTACCTGAAGACAAATCATTGATTAGAGTAGAAATAGCATTAGTGGTTTGAGTGTGTACCGCTGTGGCTGCTACACCCCAGTAATCTGCTGCAGGTTGTTGTGAAGATGATGCAACACTCTGAGGAATCGAACTCGTCATTGCTAAGTAGTTAATTGGTTACGAAGACTGAGTATTCGATTTCTGAGCAGCTACTGTCCACGGGTCCATGGTAACTTGCTGTTGTTGTGTTGTACTCGGTCTCGGTGTAGTCGGAAATCCCCACATGTTGTTCTCGAATTTGGAAATACGACACACTTGAAAATTTTACCACACAGTTTCTACTTTCGCCCTTGTCAAAGAAAATATGAGTACGAATGTGCAAACTCCTTCACCTTCGTCCTCTAAATGTGACCCGAATGTAGAAATCCAACGACAAAACCCACGTTCGACCTGAAACACTTTACTTTCGTCCCTTCCTTTTTCACTTTCGACCTCACGATCAACCGAAAGTGGAACTTTGACTAGAAAGTGGAAAAATAACACAACACAAATCTAGGTTCGACCAAAAAGATGTACTTTCGACCTGTAAAAATCCTTGGTTCGACCTAAAATCCTACTTTCGACCCGAAGCTCTCTAGGTTCGACCCATTCATGCTTAAAAAACGGTTACACTTTGAAAAACGGTTATTTTGATCTGAAATTTACAAAAGTTAATGAATGTTGATGATCTTAATCAGGTTATGATTCGGAAATGATTTGGAACAACTTTAATACTTCAAATTATTGATTTTATCCACGAAATCCTATCCAAATCCTTCAAATTGCATCAAAAACCATTGTTCAATGAAAACAGAGAAAATTTGATCAATTTTGGGTCCAAATCAGTTCAGAAATTATGAATTTGTTGTTGTATGATCTCTATGGCTCTGATACCACTTTGTAAATGAATCGGTTTAACTAAAAAACAGGAAATCGGATCATACAAGGCACTATTCCGGGTGCGGAAACCCTAGAACAGAACAAAATGATAATCAATGAATCAAACACATGAATTAAGCTTTTCAAATCTCATTTTCATAGATAACTTGTTCAAAATATGATGATAATAACGTTTACAAGTTAACTTGACCAACAATTCACTCACACAAACACTAGAGAGCTATACTCAGACCTAGACCACTCACAATGACCAAAGTTAACATTCAAAACAAACTTTACATATATATACCCTGCACGTTCGCCCATGTCGTGGGTGCGAATGTGGAATTCTTCCACATTCGACCTTCTTTCAGGTACGAATCAAGAACTTCTTCAGTCCATTTCCACCTTCGCCCTTCTATCTCTACATTCGACCCTTCTGAATTCCACCTTCGACCTTACAATTATCAAAAACAAACTTTATGATTACAATCCGAAGCATTAGTCGCACATTATGCATCTACAGTTATGATAAAAATTGGGTTAAAAAATATTTAAATATGTGTTCAACCGACTTGGCTTGTCAGACTTGATCCCGCGGACCGCGGAGGATAAGTCTTTGTCTCCGCGATGCGTCTAATTACATGGAAAACAATTTTATAATCCACGCGGACCGCGAAGGATTAAGCCTTCCCCTCCGCGCTCCGCGGGGGAGTGTCAATTCTATATTTGTGTTTTATTTTCCTTTTTAAAATTAAAAACTTATTAATAATCATTTTCTCATTATTAATAAATTATAAGGTATCCAAGATGCTTGTTTTATAGATTCAAGTCACAGTCTATCCCGTCCCGGTTACCGACCTGACAACGTTAAAACACGTAAGTTCACATAATCACGTAATAGCACATAGTTTCAAACACATCAAACATAATAGTTATATTTCACCAATTCACCAATGTTCAGGGTTCGATACTTATATATGATGTAATTCCCCGAATTACCGTTCCATGTAGTTGTTAACCTATAACTGTGCAACCTGTGACTCGTCTAACTAACCCTAGTTAATTAAAATGTTGTGAATGTAAATACAAGTTAACTAGAGTTTGGTCAATGTATGAACCTAAAAACGCGGAGTATCATAAATTACCTCCAAAGTCAATCACCCATGCACGAAGCATATCCTCAAGAGTTTGAATGGTTCTTTCACTTTGGTTGTCTGTCTGAGGATGACAGGCCATACTCATATCCTGTAACATCCGGCCTCTCTCACCACCAATATTGTTCGCTTTACCGCCGATGGGTTGCCTGTGCAGGAACTCACAATTTTGTTATTTGTCGCCCCGGTGCAAACTTCCCAGGAGGTCACCCATCCTAATACTACTCCCACCTGAGCACGCTTAACTGTGGAGTTCTCCTCTCATCCACTAGCATTAAGCCCAAAATGCATTGATGATTTAAGAGACTTTGGATTACTTACGAACCAAGAATCTCTTCTGGCTTCGGTCGATGTGGGATTTCCCTAGGGTCTCACAATGGTACATGTTAATCTTCTTAGTAACCAGTACTGTTACAATCACCCCCCCCCCTAGGGACTCATCATCCTCGATGAGGTTTGCCTCACTATCCCTCACGACACAAGAGTGGCTCTGATACCATTTGTAACATTCGGCCTCTCTCCCTACCAATATTCTCCGCTTTCCCCCCGATTGGTTGCCCATCTAGGAACTCACGGATTTGTTTTTGGTTACACACCATATTTAGTAATATTCTTTAATTGCATTGAACCATGGAAGATTTCCTTCGTAATCTAGCTTGATCCTCCCTCTTTTTCGGTCATGTGAGTCGCCCCCTTGTCCCAAGTGTGCTCTAATCACCATTTAGCTATCTAAACACCCTCATGATGGCCTCATGTCTAGTGATATGTCAAGATTAGTCATGTAATTAAACACTAAAATGGTAATATTCCTTATCTCACCAAGATCAAGACTAGTTGACCTTCCAAAAATAACACCACCATCCTAATCCATCCACACCTCTCACCCACTATAGAAGGAGACCATGGACTTAGACATCACCACACACCACAAACTCACACACTCACCCCTCCCTCTCTCTAATTTTCGGCAAACACATACACATACCAACCTGCAAGAGAAAACCAAGGATAGCTAGTGACTTGCACTCCTTCTTATTCAACTAAGAGGTATGAATCTTGCAACATTCCCTTCTTTATTTCGATTAAATACCACATGGTTCACCTTGGTTTAGAAACTTATCTTTTCATAGCAAACCAAAACTATAGTGTGATATGTATGTGTGTACGTGCGTGCGCATATATATATATATGTACGCATGGGTATGTGATGACTCACAGAATTAACATATAAAATAGGCATAAACAGTCCCAAAATAGGTCACAATTAGGCTTATGATATTGATATTTGATGCTTAATTCGTTCCTATTTGTTCATCTCAGGAAATTGGAGCTCCAAGACAGAAACAAAGGATTTCCGGGTGAAAACGAGCAAAAACTGGAGATTCCTGAAGATACCAGACTTGAAGCCTGTTCCCTGTATGTTTGAAAGACAATCCCGGGACTTAAACAGTGATAAAACCAGTCCGGGAGTGACCCATCACGCCTACGCACAATTACGCGAAAGCAAGAAAACGTACTGAAGACACTAGCACGCCCATGCCACATCACTTGGCACACCCATGCTTAACTGAAACGTGTTCACCAAGGCTTGAAACGACAAAATCTGACATTTTACTGATGTGCACGCCCATGCCAATTCTTGGCACGCCCGTGCACAGACAAAGACAGAACTGCATCAATAGAAAGTACCTGAGACAGTATGCACGCCCGTGCCAACTCTTGGCACGGCCGTGCTTGCTCTGGAGGCCTATAAATCCCAAGCTAACCCCCACCATTTCTTCATCCCTTCTTGTACTCTCTTGGGCCGAACTCCAAGCTTCTTCCAGAGATCCTGGGGTCTTGTGGGAGGCCTTCTGGCCATCCTAACATCCTCAATGGTTAGGCCTCGACCTACCTTGATCGGCCTGGCCAAGAAGAGGATTGTAGAGTAGTTATGCAATAATATCGAGGGTCGTGAGGATCAAGAGAGCTACATATCACTTGAAGATGGATAGCTTGTCTATGAGCAGCCATGTTCTTGTGTTGATCATGTTTATGGTTGTATCTTTCTATCATTCATGAACCCACTTGATTTGTAGACATTTATTATTATTACTAGTAGTTTATTTTTAGTTATTTGTGGTGTCCTCTTCTTCTAATCCATATTTGTTTATCTTTGTGACAGGTTGCATTGATGATAACTTGAACCTAAAATCAATAATTAACTTACTAGGAGAACTCATGAGTGTACCCGTGGTGTGTCAAAACCTACGCACTTGTGAGCTCATCCAAAAACATAATAATTGATTAACTTAACCAATAACTAGAGGTTTAATCAGCTTCTGGTAGTCCCGAACTAGACCCAAGGCGAGGAAACCGGTAGTGAGACAAATCCCTCGGGCTTCTAATATCCGAACCGGGTTCTAAGCATTGGCTTCTGAAGTGGACCAGATCTGAGTGACACATTTCTGGTTCATACCAGATGACTGAGTGATCTTCTTGGCATTGGGAGGATTCCCTCCGGGCGCACCAGTAATCATTTGTATCATACGCCTTTAGAATTATGTTTCCACCTTTGTTAAGGATTTCATACAGCTCGGGAGGTTAAGGGTTGGGTAATTAAATTATCATTTATTCAAGCAACTTAATATTTAATTGATCACTAAATATTAAGGTCACAATAAAGATAAATAAATAATGGATTCTTTATCTAGTTCTCGTTAGTACAACGACATTAACCAATTGGGGTACGGTCTCCTGATACCATCTGTAAGAGAGATCCATCGACCTAGTTCGTTAACCAATGGGGATTCGTTGTTGGCCTACTCGGGAAGACCCTAAGGCGAAACCCTTCAGTACGAAACGCGAGAGCTAAGACGAGGTGTACGGTGTTCTAGGTCGGAAGTGAAGCCTCCGCTTTAAGAAGAAGACGAAATTGAAGACCAGACACTTGACCGCGGTTTGAGGAGCCCGCTATACGCGAGGCCCTGGCGGAGACCCCAGGTGGACGCACGCTGGAGAGGTTCAGCATTCTGTGCGAGTAGTCGCCTCCGCTTCTCAATCAAAGAGTCAACACTTCAAGTCCCTCTCGTTTTCCCCACAAGATTAACTAACTTAAATTATTAATTCTAATAATAAACTTAACTATTAATCAATGGACCCCGAGATATGCATAACTTGCTATTCTACTATTTTTTTTTTATAAAACCAAAACCTTTTTCAAACTATTTTTAAAGAACCCCTCCGTTTTATTGTTTTTAAAATCCGATCAGTGAATTGATGTAATCTTCAGTAGGGGAAAGTGTGATCCTTGGGATACGATACTCAATACTTACCAAGAAACTATACTATGCACGTCAGGTTCTCTGCCTATGTGTTCGTTTTAGTTTCTAAAGTAAATATTGTTTACTTTATAAATTTAAAACTTGGTAAAAATCGGTTTAGTAAAAATCAGTCATTTATCCCAAACTAAAGTTCTAAAATTAAAACATCAAAGTTATTGGGCGGGAAAATGATATCTTTTTATTTTGCTAAAACCACGCACATCAGTATGTATACATATAGTGTGTATATATGTGTGTCCTCGTGTGTATATATACATAGTATGTAGTTATAGCCAATACTTTATGTGTATATATATATATATATATATGTATGCGTGCGTGAGTTATATGTACGGGGAAGGATTGTATCCTGAATATCTATGTTTAGATATGTATTGGTGTCACAAACATGAATGTTGATGAGTATATAGTGGATTATATACGTATATGGGTATGTATGTGTGACATTTAACACACATGAACATTCGTGTACGTGTCGAATACATGGATTTACATAGATAGGATTTTGTATGCGTATGAGTATATGTATGTATGGGGATATGTGACAACTAGATGGTTATGTATAGGAAAAACGGTGATACCTTAGACATGAATGTGTATGTGGAAAGAGTTAAAGCATGAACACATATGGGTGTGTACATGTGGAAACTTTATAAACATAGATAGCTATGTATGAAGGTATCAAGTTCTTGAATATACATAAACATAGAGGCGACCCACGTACTACGTGGATACATATGCAAAGACGTGTATTTGATACAAACCTAAATATATTTTCAAAGGAATAACATGTTTTTACTTACTAAAAACATATGACGATAATTAGTGATTTTAAAAATGTACATTGGGTATAATAAACCTTGATATTGACAATATTTTTGAAAGTATAAACGTCACCAATAATATCAACATAAATATATAATAAGATGGGTGAACAATGTGTATGAGGAAAACATAGACCTAAGATGTCCATTGATTTATACGACGTGTAGGTTGGACTCATTAGTTTATCCGACGCTCGTATTTGCTAAACTTCGCACGGACTTGAGGTGAGTTTCATGGCCCCTTTTTAGTGTTTTATATTTTGGGGACAAATCATGCATTGTTTACCAGTTTAAGAATGAATTCCTAGCAGACCAGTATACATGAGACAATATGTTTAGAGTACTCACTAAGCCCTCGTGTAATTAGTTTACCGTAACCATTAGCTATGGACTTGGCCATGAAACACTTGAATAGATCTACTGGGTTGACACACCCACTCATGGTTAGTCGCTCTAACCTAGATACATATGACAAAAGAGTGCTTGTATTCCACTCTTTGGTGATCTCAGACAACTCGTGCTAGATGAAGCACACACCTCTCATTATTCGGTACATCCTGGTTCGGATAAGATGTACCAAGACCTCAAAACTCTTTATTGGTGGCCAAACATCAAAGCGAAACTAGCAACTTATGCTAGAAAGTGTTTAACTTGTGCCAAGGTTAAAATTGAGTATGAAAAACCTTCGGGCTTACTTCATCAGCCAGAAATTCCCATGTGGAAGTGGGATGGAATTTCTATGGATTTTATTACCAAACTTCCTAAAACCCAGTGGGTATGACATGATTTGGGTCATTGTTGATCGGCTAACCAAATCAGCCCACTTCTTGGCAGTTAAAGAAACGGTCAAGTTGGAGCGTCTGGCTGCCATCTACATCAAGGAAATTGTCTCTAGGCATGAGTGCCTACTTCTATTATATTGGATCATGATTCGCGATTCACTTCTCGTATCCGGAATACTCTCCACGACGCATTGGGAACTCCCTTAGATATGAGCATGGCTTATCACTCTCAAACGGATGGGCAGAGTGAACGCACCATCCAGACATTGGAAGATCTACTACATGCTTGTGTGGTAGATTTTGGCAGTAATTGGGACAAGCACTTGCCTTTGGTGGAATTTCGTATAACAACAGTTATCACACATCGATACAGTGTGCTCCTTTTGAGGCATTATATGGACGCAAGTGTAGGTCTCGCTTATGCTGGACTGAAGTTGGGAATATCCAACTAATATGTCCTGAAATCGTGCATGAAACGTCTAAGAAGATTGTGCAAATTAGAAACCATATGGTCGCTGCTCGTGATTGATAGAAAAGCTATGCTAATAAGTGTAGGTGTTAGGATCTGAGTTTGATTGTTTTGATTTGTTTAGATAAACAATGAAATAAATGAAGTGAATATAAATGGAAAGTGTAGCGGAATGATAAACTATAAATCAAAACAAGAGAATAAATGTTTTTAACCGAAAGATTTCATTAATTCAAAGATTAAAATATTACAAGTACTCCCCCTCAGCCTGATCACTCTATGATTGTTTGTCTTAAAAGAATGTTTTGAGTGATGAATAGAACAGTACAATCACTGTTCTATTTATAGAAAAATCTAAATCACTGATGATCTCAACAGACGTCACCTAAGACAGCGACCTCTAACAGAATAACAACATAAAACATCTGTTAACTATAAACTACTGTTACATTGAAAACACTGCTAAGGTAAACTGCTGTTGAGGAAAACTCTGATGGTCTTGTATCATCTGTTGGATCCAAAGTGCTGTTGGTTCCAACAGACCTTTAGTCTTCAGTACTTTGACCAGCAGTTGTTCTTCATCAGACCTTTAGTCAGCAGTTGTTTATCCAGCAGTCCTTTGCAGCAGCAGTTGTTTCCAACAGTTGTTCAGTGTAGCAGATGTTAGGATCAACAATCTTTTGGAGGAAGTATCTTGTAAATACTGTTTATTCAAAGGATCAACTGAGTAGTATATTTTGGCTTTCTAATCATCTGTTCTTCTCCAGGTCAGCAGACCCAACAATCTTCCCCTAGAACAGATGATGCCAAAACTAGGCTTTATTATTGATCTTTGTTTCTCATCAGACTTTCTCTTATTTGACCTTTGAGCTGTAACTCAAAGCTCAATGAGAAAAGGTCTTCAGCATCTCTTTCTAGCTCAAGATTCAGCAATGTTTGGAGATCTTCTGCACACGGGCCATGTGCATCATCCATGCTAAGTTTTTGAATCTTTCCATCTGATCTGAGCAGAGTCAATTCATGGGTGTCTTTGTTGACCTTCCATTTTAGAATTTTAGAATCAGTGGATTTGCTGAGATGCACCTTTATTTTAGATGAGTTTGGTGAAGGAGGTCTCCCAATGAGTTCTCTGAGCTTATCAGAGGTGGGATCAGAGAAGTAGTGCACTTGGTTAAAGATACCCTCCTTTACAAAAGTATCAGCAAACCTTTTCTGATCTTCTTCTGACATTTCCTTCTGCTTCTTGAATTGTCTTCTTGCAGCAATAGATAGATCAGAAGTATTAAGTAAGCTGTCTAAAGTAAAAGCTTGTTGAGGTTTCTTCAACACAGGATCATCAGCATAGACAGGTTTTCTAGGCAAGGTAGAGTCTTTCTTCCTGTTTTCTTCTAACTTTTTGTAAGTCTCAACCAACCTCAGCTCTGACCATTTTGCAACAGACTTCATCTCTCCATAATATGCAGCCACAATCTCTTGTCTCATTCTTCTGAACTTTAAGGCTTTGGATGGATCTCTGCGTTTGCAGAAGTCTGGGGCAGAGACCTTTGTTGGAGGATTCTTAGCCATGTCCTCAATTCTTATGAGTTCTTCTCTGAGAGCATGAGTGGTCCAGCCTGCAAACTGTTTCTTGTTTGCTTTATAGGGCATGGTTGACAGGATTTGTTCAAGAAGTGATTCCCTAACCTCCCTTTCCAAGTCACTGCTGAGAGGCATGGTAGACATTGAGTTGCTCAGGGTCTTAGCAAAATCTTCAATCCTTCTCAATTTGCTAAGCTCTGCTGAATGGATGCCCTGAGCACTCCTGTCATCTTTCTCTTTGCATTTCTCTTTAATGATGGCATCTGCCTATTCAGCCTTGTATTTCAGATAGGTATCCATGTTTAGGGGAACAAGAAAATTTGGAAGAGATGGGAAAGATCTTTCAGATGGCTGATCAGTATTGTAGAAGGGTTGTAATTCCCCCTTGAGTAGATCAAGTTCAAGAGGACACTTCTCAGCCAATGGTGTAATGGTTGGTGGTGGTCTATGTGATGTGAATTGTGAAGTGTGTGGTGAGAATGATGAAAGTGGAATGGCATTTAAGGGTGTAGATTGTGTGGTTGGAGTATTAGGTGGTGTAGTGTGAATGTTTTCATCTTGTACAACAAAGGTAGATTTTCTCTTCCTGCTGTACAAGATTTTTGGTGATGGTGATGTTGTAGCAGTGGTTGTGTTAACATCTGTTCGTACTTTTGTAGAACCAGCAGTTGTTTGGGATTTTGGTTGTGAAGTGGTTGTAGTAGTAGGTTTGGTGGTTGGTTTGGTGGTTGTGGTGATAGGTTCAGATGTTGTGGTGGTATCAGTGGTTTTGGTGGCAGCAGTGGTTTCAGTAGTAAGTTTAGATGGAGGTTTTCTGGTATGTTTAGCAGAGATTTTCTTCCTTTTAGAAGAACCTACATCTTCAACTTCTTGTTGTTGTTCCCTTTTCAGCTGTACCAACCGCTCTGCTTTAACTTCGAAGGTGTCAGCCCTCTTTAGCTTATCCTCAGCAGCCTTTTCAGCTTTTTCATTAGCAGAGGTATCAACTTCCTTTGCTTTGCTGTTCTTGACAGTTTCAGTAGCAACAGAGGTTTTAACACCTGGTTGTTATTGTTGTTGTGGCGCTGTGTGAGTAGACTCTGGTTTGTTGGCAGACTTTGATTTTCCCTTTTGTGAGGGTGGACAACCAAAGGGATCTAGCTTTGGCAATCTATCTCTGCCACTCTCCCCCTTTTTGGCATCATCAACAGTAAATGCATCATCATCATCATCGCTGAGAATTCTGGTAGGAGCAGAGCCAGTAGTCTTCAGCAGGTGGTCCTTGATAACTATGATGTCTGCTTTGGTGTCATTGAACCTTGCATCCATGACGGATGGTTCAAGGAACAACCCTTTATAATGCTAAAACACCTATTTTACCCACATTTGATCATGATATTGCTTGGAATTAGATAACTACGAGTATGTTGGATGCAGGAGCATTATGGAGCTTAAAACGAAGAAATACGAGATTTGGAATGGACCGGAACGGGATGGAATGAGGAAAAGATTAAAGAGGAAAAATTGAAGATTTTGAAGGCTCCACCGTAAGGTACGGTGGCTTCTGGAGCTTATTTCCCACCGTTGTACAGGCTACTTCCACCGTCAGTTTCTAACCTCTACCGTACCTTATGGTGGCACCGTAAGGTACGGTAGGCTCTGCACCATTTTTGTAACTTCCACCTATATGAACGGTTTTGGGGGTCTTTTCACATACTTTTCGACTTGGGAACGTTTCTAGACGATATTTGGGCAATTTTTGGGCTAGAGATTGATTGGAGAACAATCTTAAACATTTGGTTTATGTCTTTGATTCTTAAGAACAATTCCATGAATGTTCTGATGATTCACCAAACTATGCTAGGCTAAACTTTTGGTGATCATTCTTGGTGAAGGTTTTTCTCAAATGTTTATTATGATGTTTGAATAATTGTTTGTAGCGTGTTGATTAATTTACCAATTTCTAGTCTCTAGCGTACGTTCTTGGTGTCGTTAACAATCGAGATATTACGGGAAGGATTTGGGTTGGTTATTGATCAATTGGTCATCGGGAAACAACCTCGCGTTAATATAATCCGAGTACTTTGTTCCTTTTTATCACAACAATTGTTTTTACATGAGTTATGTCTATGTAACTCTTTCTAGTTGGAACTTTTACACAAGTGTTTAGAGAAACCGGATCCAGGAATGATCATTGCTTTTATAATTTTAAGAAATAAACCCATTTTGATCAGCAATTAGTTTACAATTAAGTTTAAATCTAAAACAACCAAAAACTCTTGATCTTTATTTTTATTTAGTAGTTTAATTTTAGTTAATTCGCAGAACTATAAGTTACACATATTCCACAAACTCCCTGTGTTCGATACCTGTTTACCACTATCTAATAGTTGTAAGTTGGATTAAATTTACGTGTACCACGACTACACGTCAAATTTTGGCGCCGTTGCCGGGGAGTAGTGCGCAACGTGTGTTAATTTAATAGTTTTGTTTGTTATTTTCGGGTTTACACTGGTTGTGTTTAGTGTGCAGGTACTTCAAGTGTATGCATACTAGAGGCTCTCACGAGTCATCACCGCTATTGTTTGATCCGGAGATTGAAAGAACTTTGAGGCGAAAGCGAGTATTAGTCCGTGAAAACAGAATTCTTGGTTCACCCACTTCACCCATTACACCTAGAAACATCATGCAAGATCCTCAAATCCCACCAACAACGGGTAAAACGACCTCGTCATTCATACCAACTTCTACCCAAGTTGCACCAAATACCACAATGCCTAACCTTTCCAACAATCCTACTACACCAATCCATACCACACAACCAAGTTCCACTCAAGTTGAACCAAACCTTGTCTATAGTCCTGTTGGCACAATTCCACCATTTTCCCATTTTTTCCCAACTACGGGTCAATCATCTTCTACTTTCCCACAACCACAAGGCTCAACCATTATCCATACCTCATCTACTTACCAACCCCCAACCCAATCCGGTTTCCAATACTCGTCGGTTCCAATTGGGCAAACTTTGGGATATCAACGGGATAGGTATGATGATGTGTACGAAGAAGAGTATAGTAGGTATAATGAAGAGGGTTACTTTTATGGAGGGGATGGAAATTATTTGGGAGTTCAAGGAGAAACGGGTCAAATGAGTCAACCATTGCAACAATTTCAAGACCCGGTTAGACTACCGGTTGGGGTGCAACATGTTAGACCTCAAGGGCCGCAATTGCAACGTCCTACACCGCTTAATCAAATACGACATCAAAACATGCAAGGTCAAGCTCAAAGGCCAATTCAACAACCCATGCATCAATATCCGTATCAACAACAATTTGCACCACAAGGGCCACCACAAGGACAAATGGGTCAACCAAGAGCGCCATTGGGAGCACCTAGAAGACTGATGTTGTACGGGGAATTGAAGCGCATTTTCGGCCGATTATCACTAATAATCCATCACCAATAGTGATTCCTCAAAATGCAAATGGAAGAACTTTTGAAGTTAGAACAACCGCTCTCCAAAGTTTACCAAAATTCAAGGGGCTAGCAACGGAAGAGCCTTATTTTCATTTGGAGACGTATGATTCTATTTGCAACACTATTGGAGGACAAGGTTTTTTTGCAGATGATGTTAAGTTGGTTCTTTACCAATTTTCATTGGAAGACAAGGCAAAGAGATGGTTTCACACTTTACCATCCGCATCTATCTTTACATGGGCTGACATGCAACAAATATTCTTAGATGAATTTTATAGCTCCCAAAAGACTAATGATGCGAGGAGAGGGTTGAGAAGCTTTCAACAACAATCGGGAGAGATGTTTCATGAGGCATTAAAGAGGTTCAATATGATGTTAAGAAATTGTCCTCACCATGGTATCCAACTTTAGGAATTGTTGAATGCTTTCCATGAAGGGTTGAGTTTGGAGGATTCACGTGATTTAATGTCCATCACAAATGGTACTTTTGGTACAAATTATGAGCAAGATGATTGGGCATTTTTAGAGCAAATGGCGGTAACTTCCAAAAGAAAGGCTCAATCATCAAGACGAGCGAGGCATGTGATTCAAAGACCTCAAGTGCATGGAGTGGAAACGGGTAATGTTCAAACCACAAATCAATTATATAATGTTTTTGGAAATTGTTAGGAAATAGGCCATGCGGCCGATGTTTGTGGTGTGGTAGTGAATGAGGAGCAAACGGAGGAAGTGAATGCTATTCAAGGGGGTGGTAGAAATTATGACATGAATTCCAATACTTACCACCCTGGGTTGCGAAACCATCCTAATTTTCGTTATGGAAATGCATCAAACCAAGCGTACCCGAATTTTCAAGAAGCTCAAGGTAATTATGCACCCCGTCAACAATACAATCAAGGAAATTATCGGGGTGGAAACAACAATGGGTATCTTGGGAAGTTTCAACCAACGGGTCAAAGTGGTTCGGGGCAAGGGTCATCAAGTGGAAACGAAGTCATGGAGATGCTTAGGGCAATGCAACAAGATATGCAAAAGAGGAACCAACTTGATAAAGCCCGGATTCAAAAAGATGAGGTTCGTGACAAAAGCATTCAAACATTAACAACTCAAATGGGTCAATTAGCAACCGATGTGGCGGAGTTGAAGAAAAACAAGGGTCAACTTCCTAGCGACACCAAGGTAAATCTGTCTCATGGCTCATCGTGAGGTAACAATGTTAATGTTAATCATGTTAGTGTGTTGAGAAGTGGTAAAGAGTTTAAGGCTAATTTGTCACCGGGTTTTGTTGAGGGGGTAGTTGAGGATATTACGGGTGATGAAAGTGAAAATGATGATGCTTCACCGGTTTTACAAAAAGAATCAAATGTAAAAAAAACCGGAAGCGAGTGAAAATGAAAAAAAATAAAAATGAGGAAGTTGAGAATGAGCCGAATCAAGTTCCATTTCCATCGGCTCTTCTTGACCCAGGTAAGAAAAATTTTATTGCATCAAGAGGTCCCCAAAAAGAAGAAATGTGGGACATGTTTAAACAAGTAAAAATAAATCTTCCTTTACTTGATGCAATAAAACAAGTACCCGCCTATGCTAAATTTTTGAAAGAATTGTGTACACAAAAAAGGCAACAAAAGAAAAAAATGCCTAAGCGGGTGAATGTAACCGGGCAAGTGAGTGCGGTTTTGAATGGTGAGCTTCCACCCAAGCTTCAAGATCAAGAAATGCCTTTGCCATTTGAAAATTACCAACTTGAATATTAATTAATGGCGTGCCCGGATTCTGAAGCTTGGGTGTTGATGAGTGTTTCATGGCAGATATAGTTGACGGATGCAATCCGCATGAGTATGAGGAGGATGGAGTGGCCTTGTGTGTTAGTAATTTTTCTGAACAGGTACATGCTTGTGCGTTAAGGATTGAAGAGGAAAAACAAGATGTCATGGCAGTGAAAGAAGGTCGACCACCATGGTCTCACCAATTTGATAGTTTACCGGTGGAAATTGATTCGGGAACCAAACCGTCACTTGAAGAAGCACCAAAGTTGGAGCTTAAAGACTTGCCAAGCCATTTGAAGTGTGCTTTTCTAGGGGATGATGACACATTAACGGTCATTATTGCCTCTAATTTGGAGATGGCTCAAGAACAAGCATTATTGGAAGTCTTGAGAGAAAATAAAGAAGCTATTGGGTGGACGATTGCCGACCTTAAAGGAATTAGTCCATCCATTGTTATACATAAGATCATCACCACCGAGGATGCAAAGCCCACAAGAGAAGCTCAAAGAAGGTTGAATCCGAACCTTAGGGAAGTGGTAAAGAAAGAGGTAATTAAGTGGTTGGATGCGAGAAGTATTTATCCCATTTCGGATAGTGCTTGGGTAGGTCCTACTCAAGTGGTTCCTAAGAAGTCCGGCATTCAAGTAATTAAAGATGAAAGTGGTGAACAAATTGCTACCCGACCCGTTACCGGGTGGCGTGTGTGCATTGATTACCGCAAGTTGAATGCCGCCACTTCTAAGGACCATTTCCCACTCCCTTTTATTGACCAAATCATTGAAAAATTATCGGATCAAAAGTATTATTGTTTCTTAGATGGGTACTCGGGGTATAACCAAATCGCCACACACCCGGATGACCAACACAAGACCACCTTCACTTGTCCATATGGTACTTTTGCCTTTAGGCGGATGCCATTTGGATTGTGTAACGCTCCGACAACTTTTCAACGATGTATGATGAGTATTTTCTCGGACATGGTTGGAGAGTCGTTGGAAGTGTTTATGGACGATTTCTCAATTTTTGGCACTAGTTTTGAATCTTGTCTCAATGAGTTGCAAAAAGTTTTAAAAAGATGTGTTGAGAAAAATTTAGTGCTTAGTTAGGAGAAAAGCCATTTCATGGTGCAAGAGGGAATTGTGTTGGGCCATGTGATTTCTAAGCGGGGTATGGAGGTGGACAAGGCAAAAATTCGGGTCATATCATCATTGCCACCACCGAAAAATGTGAAAGGGGTAAGGTCATTTTTGGGGCTTGCGGGCTTTTATAGACGCTTTATTAAAGGTTTTAGTGTCATCACCAAGCCTTTATGTAATTTGCTTTTGAAAGATGTTCCATTTGATTTTACTAATGAATGTTTGCAAGCTTTCAATGTTTTGAAGGAACACTTAGTCAAGGCTCCTATTTTGCAACTGCCAGATTGGTCAAAACCATTTGAAATAATGTGTGATGCAAGCGACACTACAATTGGTGTTGTTTTGGGTCAACGAGTGAATAAGAAGCCGGTGGTAATTTATTATGCGAGCAAAACTTTGTCCGAAGCGCAACTGAATTACACCACAACCGAAAAAGAATTATTAGCGGTGGTGTATGCTTTGGACAAGTTTCGTTCGTATATTTGGGGGAGCAAAGTGGTGGTATATTCGGACCATAGTGCGGTTCGATATTTGATGGAGAAAAAAGATGCCAAGCCACGCTTGATTCGGTGGGTTTTATTATTGCAAGAGTTTGATTTGGAAATTCGGGACAAAAAGGGGAGTGAAAATGTAGTAGCGGATCACTTGTCTCGAATTCCGGTGGAAGGGATTGATGATGCGAGTGAAATAAATGATAGATTTCCGGATGAGCAACTTCTAGCCGTGTCTACTTTGGCGCACCGTGGTATGCTCACTATGTTAATTACTTTGCCACGGGTGCTATTTTGGATCATTGGACAAAGAAACGGAGACAACAATTTATGGTCCAAGTGAAACAATATATTTGGGATGAACCGGATCTTTTCAAGATTGGGCCCGATCAAGTCATTCGAAGGTGTGTGCCCGAATCGGAAGTTAAAGACCTCTTGACTCATGCTCATTCATCCGCATGTGGAGGTCATTTTAGTGGGCATAAAACCGGTTACCGGGTTCTTTCATGTGGGTTTTATTGGCCCACAATTTTCAAGGATGCTTGTGAATTTGCTCGAAATTGTGTGAATTGCCAAAAGATGGGAAGTATCTCAAAAAGGGATGAAATGCCTCTACAACCAATCTTGGTTGTAGAAATATTCGATGTGTGGGGCATTGACTTTATGGGTCCTTTCCCAAATTCTAATGGGTTCTTGTATATTTTGGTGGCGGTGGATTATGTCTCAAAATGGGTTGAAGCAATTGCTACAAGGACAAATGACCATTCGGTTGGTTGCAAATTCGTACAATCCAACATTTTTGCCCAGTTTGGCATTCCTAGAGTGATGATAAGTGATGGTGGTTCACACTTCAAAAATTTTAATTTCGGGAAACTATTGAAGAGATATAGTGTGAATCACCGGATTGCCACGCCGTACCATCCGCAAACAAGTGGACAAGTTGAAGTGTCCAACCGTCAAATCAAAGAAATTCTCATGAAGACGGTTCGAGTTGATAGAAAGGATTGGTCAAGTAATTTAGATGATGCTTTGTGGGCGTACCGTACGGCCTACAAAACTCCAATTGGCACAACACCTTATCGGATGGTGTATGGAATAGGGTGTCATTTGCCAATGGAGTTAGCACATCGGGCGCATTAGGCAATCACAACTGTGAATGCCGATTATGATGAAGCGGGTAAGACAAAAAATTGCAATTGAGTGAAATTGAAGAAATTCGGGATGAGGCTTATGAATGTTCTTTGGCATATAAAGATAAACTCAAGAAAGTTCATGATGCAAAGCTGCGAAAGAAAACCTTTGAGTGGGTCAAAAGGTTTGGTTGTATAACTCAAGGTTGAAGATGTTCGCGGGAAAGTTAAAAAGCAAGTGGATGGGTCCATATGTTATTCGCCGGGTTGGAAGGTTTGGTGATGTGGATATTTTCGATGAACAAAATCAAAATCAACAAACGGTAAATGGACATCGCTTGAAGCCGTACTTGGATGGAAACGACATCAACACCTTGGAGGTTGACAAAGCGGGCTATATCCTACGCCCGGTGGAGGAGGTACAACCATGAGAGGCCCAGGTTTGGTAGTGTATATAGTTAGATTTTATTTTATTTTATTTTGTTTGTGTTCGAAGCCCGTGTTTGAAACAAGTGTGGGGACGTTCGGGTCACGAAATGGTTCTAGCATTGTGTTGAGGACAACACGGGATTTTCGAGGGGGTAGGGTAATTTTATGTTTTTAAAAATTACTTGTGTTTATTTCAAAAATTTTAAGTTTTTTGTAAGGTTTTCTCAATCAAAAAAAAAAAAAAATTCTCCCAGGTCCCACCGTAAGCTACGGTAGGGACCGTAACTTACGGTGACTAAGGATAAAACACAAACCCAACGGTGGAAGTCTACTGTCCTACGACAGCTTTTTGTGCATTGAGTCTACCGTCATTTACGCCCCCACCGTAAGGTACGGTAGGGGCTGGGAGCTGATCAGTTTTCCGCTACGTTATATAAAAAAAAAAATTTAACCATCACGTGAGTTATCCCCTGCCACTTCTTTTCACCTAATTCCTTTTATTATTATTCTTCTTCACAAGAGTTCTTCCAAACACCCACAAGTTCTTCAACCTTTAAACCTTCATAAAACCTTCAATTCTTAACCAAATCACATGATTTTTGGGTCTATCTTGGCTTAAATTTCATAAGGGTTCCGATTTTAGGGAGAAACTTGCAAGAAAAACATTTTTGTGGGTCGAAATCAAAACCCTAAATCCGAAAATTTTGGGGCTTTTTCAAGTTTCTTACTTTTTGTGTTTTAGCATCATCTACTCAAAGGTATGTGTTCTATTTTACTAATTTTGATGCTACATTGTGAAAAATAGAGGTTGTAATTCTTGTTCATGTATACCCACTTGCTTGTTAGTTGATGTTAGTATGTAAATATTGTGTTTGAGTAATAATGTGGTAGTAGATGCAATATTGAGATGGAAATTGTGAACTTATGGTAATGCTAATATTGTAGAGGCGTCATGCCCAATTTTTGTCAAACCAAAGATGATATTTTTTTTCACAAACACCTATTACCATGATAACAAGCAAGTGTGGGGAGGTGTTAAACATATGGAACTGATTTTGTTTTGTTTTGATTTTATTTGTTTGTGTGTAGGAAAATGGTGAGAACTGGTGAGGCAGCTGGGGCGAGTTCATCTTCGAAGGCAAAGGGAAAGCAGGTGGAGAAACAGTATAAAAGAAAGAAGTATGTGGGTAGAGATGAAGATTCTGAGGAGGAAACGCCAGTGGTGGAACTGAACAGGCATGATAAACCCAAGTGGGAATCGGGTCCCTTGAATGAAAAGCCGAGGGAATGGCAGGCTATACTATTCCATGATCAAATGAAGAATTTGAAAGATAAATGGGGTGCGTTTATCTGTGAAAAGGATGTTATTGAGGTACAATTTGGACCTTTTAAAGTTGTTGATCGGTTTCGGGCATTAGGCTGGGAAGCGGCACTTCATTGTTACGATGGAAATAACAAGTATTTGTATTTGACTGAGATCGAGGAATGGATGGCAACCTTGAGATGTCCTAGATATGACTCACCATCTAATATGAAGTTAATTGGTGAGGTGAATGGGGTAGAGGTCAAAATGTCTTATGACACTTTGCGCAAGTTAACTAAATTTGATAGCTTGGCAAAGCGTGATTACGTTCTCCCAAGCCTAGATGACTTGTTGATTAAGCCTGACAAGCACCCGAGATGGACCGAAATGTTGGAAGCTTTGTTCATACCTGGAACATATCATGGGACTCTGTATAGGAGAAATCTGAAGATTGATGCAAAATTGTTATTGGCTATTGTTATCACGAATGTAATACCAAGAAGAGCGGATAAGCAAGAAGTGAGATTTCCGGAAATCCCGGTCCTTTACTCGTTGATGCATGGGAGTCCGAAATTTCCACTCAGGTACTTAATTTTGAATCATGTATGGATGTGCCGGAATTCAGTTGGAAGGCAGATTATTCCCTACTGTAGACTCATTACCGCCCTCATGATGCAACAGGAAGGTACCACAAGCTGAAATCTGAGGGTCAAAGATGGAGGGCGTTGAAGGTTGATGCTAAGAGGCTTTTGCCTGGAGAACAAGATGAGCCTGAAAGTGAAGATGAGCCACCGAGTGAAGAGGATGATTATGTGGAAGAACCAAGGGGGACACACATGGATCTGGGGCAAGGGAGTTCGGGTCATATGCATAGTGGAAGTTTTTATGATTTCACTGAGAGGTCGTATGAGAAAAATTGGGCTTTTGGGGGGACGATGCAACAAGTAATCGAAAATCAATGTCCCTCAGCTTCAGTGTTTGATACATGCTCGGGGTCAGAGCGCACGTTATTCGTTCACCAGACGATGATGAGTGCAAGCATGGAAAGGACCATGAAGCAAGGTTTTGACCGGCAGGAGATGTGGAATATGGCACATGCCTATTCCCATGAGGTGGAGATAAATAACAGGTATATTGATGATCAGAACAGGCGGATGAATGATGATTGGCATGCGGGAAGACCCGTAGTTGCAAATCCACAACCGGTGGATTACGGGTCTTTACCGCCATATGATGGGAGCATATCATATCCGACTCCACCACTTCATCACTCTTAGTGGGTTGACCCGCAAAAACAACAACAAGCCTCAGATCAAAGTGGAAGCGGTGGCGGAGCATTTGGATTCGGAGAGTGGAATGACTTGTTGACCTCCGTGTTCGGGCCACCTCAACCCCGCTATTATTGACCAGGTCATGTTCTTTTGTACATAGTTGTATGCTTTGTTTTTCTTTTCTTTATGTTGTTGGGATCGGGTGGTTGGGTGGTGTTATTGACTTAATAATGATTGATTTGGGTTGTGATAGTAGGTGGTGTGTTGTTTAACAAATTAAAAATAAAAATAAAAAAATTATAAAATGAAAATACCAAAAAGAAGTTTGTGGTTTGAGTCGTGAAGCTTTAGTTTCATGTTTTTGAAAGTGAAAGCGATCTTTTCCTTCCAAAACCGTACATTGGGGACAATGTATCCCAAGTGTGGGGATGGGGGAAATTTTTGAGGTTTTAAAATTTTTTTTTTTTTTTTGTAGTCAAGCGTAAACATTGTGAAAATTGGAACACCTTGAATTAACCCCAATAGACACACCGGCAGCCCTTAACACCCGTTTTTATTCTTGGTGAGAGTTGAAGCCACACGTGTATATAAATAATACGTTTCTTTGAGAGAGTGGCAATGGGTGGGGGTGCACTAGAACTTGTGCTTGAATGCAATTTGAGTCTTTAGTTGGACATGAGTGTGAAAAGGATAAGGGCATTAGGTAGCTTCGTCTAGTTGAGCGTGAGTGTGGGTTTTGGGGGGTTGGACCTCATACATTACATATATGAGCATGGTAGCGAGAGGGGCGGGGGTTTGGACATTTAGTTGCCCATTTTTGTGCCTAAAAGCCTATCATTTGATAACCCTTAAACTAGCTTCCTAAATTATACCCAACTTGACCCGGTCTTTTGTGTTTTAGTTTACGTTTGTGTTAGTAGTGTTATTGGAGTGTTGCATTTTGATGTGTAGTTGTGTGCGTTTCGTATGTTTATGTAATTTGCTTGGTTCAAAAAAAAAGAGAGAAAAAAGAAAAAAATTAGCAACAATGAAAAAAAAGTGAGAAAAAGAAGCAATAAAAAAAGAAGAAAAGAAAAAAGAGATTGTGTGTGTGTGTGTGTGTTCGTTGTGTAATAAAAGACCGGGTAAAGTTTGCGCTACTCACACATATTTCATTCCCTACCTTTGCACTTAGCCAAGTTACAACCTTAAAAGTCCCTTTGATTTGCATTCATGTTTAGCATTCGTAAGAGGAAAATTGATTTAGGTACAAGCTTATGGTTGTGCAACCACCCGTTTGCCTTTTGTGTGTCTAGCTCATCTTTGCTAGAGCTTACTTGTAGCCGAGAGGAGAGATATTGTGAGGGGTGTGTTGATTTGGGTGTTGAGGATAGGTTAATACAAGGATTACATGTTGATGCTTGATTTAAAATGATCGCGTGTGTGTGTGTGTGAAAATGATTTTTGGTGGATTGCTTGGGACAAGCAATGGTTAAGTGTGGGGATGTGACGGGTGGTTCAAGGAACAACCCTTTATAATGCTAAAACGCCTATTTTACCCACATTTGATCATGATATTGCTTGGAATTAGATAACTACGAGTATGTTGGATGCAGGTGCATTAAGGAGCTTAAAACGAAGAAATACGAAACGGGATGGAATGAGGAAAAGATTAAAGAAGAAAAATTGAAGATTTTGAAGGCTCCATCGTACCTTACGGTAGCCACCGTAAGGTACGGTGGCTTCTGGAGCTTATTTCCCACCGTTGTACAGGCTACTTCCACCGTCAGTTTCTGACCTCTACCGTACCTTACGGTGGCACCGTAAGTTACGGTAGGCTCTGCACCATTTTCGTAACTTCCACCTATATGAACGGTTTTTGGGGTCTTTTCACATACTTTTCGACTTGGGAACGTTTCTAGACGATATTTGGGCGATTTTTGGGCTAGAGATTGATTGGAGAACAATCTTAAACATTTGGTTTATGTCTTTGATTCTTAAGAACAATTCCATGAATGTTGTGATGATTCACCAAACTATGCTAGGCTAAACTTTTGGTGATCATTCTTGGTGAAGGTTTTTCTCAAACTCTTGTGTATGTTTCCTTAAATTTCTAGAATGATAATTTAGTATCTTTGCTTGATTATTATGATGTTTGAATAATTGTTTGTAGCGTGTTGATTAATTTACCAATTTCTAGTCTCTAGCGTACGTTCTTGGTGTTGTTAACAATCGAGATATTACGGGAAGGATTTGGGTTGGTTATTGATTAATTGGTCATCGGGAAACAACCTCGCATTAATATAATCCGAGTACTTTGTTCCTTTTTATCACAACAATTGTTTTTACATGAGTTATGTCTATGTAACTCTTTCTAGTTGGAACTTTTACACAAGTGTTTAGAGAAACCGGATCCAGGAATGATCATTGCTTTTATAATTTTAAGAAACAAACCAATTTTGATCAGCAATTAGTTTACAATTATGTTTAAATCTAAAACAACCAAAAACTCTTGATCTTTATTTTTATTTAGTAGTTTAATTTTAGTTAATTCGCAGAACTATAAGTTACACATATTCCACAAACTCCCTATGTTCGATACCTGTTTACCACTATCTAATAGTTGTAAGTTGGATTAAATTTACGTGTACCACAACTGCACGTCAATCCACCATGTTTCTGATCATTTCCATGTAGGTTTCTGGAGTCTGATCTGCTAGTTTTCTGTGAGCTATGATGATGGGGGAAACAAATTTCCATAGCTCACTAGCAATATCAGCTGTGGATGGTTGACTCTTGGTAAGAGTAGCCAAGGATCCCAAAATTGTCTTGATATCTGATTAGATATCAGCAACAGAGGTTTCAATGGACTGTACTCTGTCTGTCAATTCTTTGTATTTTAACCCATCACCTAAGTTATAGGATAATCTGGATTCCTACCAGTGGTAGTTTTAACTGGTTCAGTCCTAGGAGGTGAGTCCAAAGGATGAGAACCAGATGCCCCTTGGTCTTGGTTCTGGGGACTTCCAACTGATTTTGGGGACACAATGGTGGCCTCACCAGTTGTTGCCTTCAAGGAAGTCTTAGTCATGTAACCACTGTCCTGTTGTGAGACAAAGGTCTCTACATCAGTAGTGGCTGCTTCTCTTGAGAACTCACCTAGAGTTGCATTGAACTATGGGAGTGTAACCTCCTCTACTGTTTGTTGGTTGGCTGATTGATTTTCCTCAGTCCCAGTCACTTGTGGAGGTATACTCTCATTAATGGGTGAAGGAGAGGAACTGGGATTATCCTGAGTTTTATCAATAGCCTCAAACTGAGGTTGCATAGTTTGAGGGACATGTGTTGGTGAAGGTGGAGGAGTGAAAAGAGAATTAGCCCTGGGAGAGGGACATGTGAACATATGGTCAAGTGACTCAAATGTATCATGATGTGGTTCCCTTTGGCTTAAAACATGATCCTTTTGTGAGGATGCATGAGGAGTTTGTTTAGGTTGAGATGTATCCAACTGTTGTGAGGAAGTAACAACAGTGGTTTCTGGTTGCTTTTGTGTTGCAACAGGGTTTTCTTCTGGTATCTCATCTTCCAGAAGCCCCTTTTTGGGTGTAGAGGTGGTTTTTGTGGATGAACGTTTTCTTTTGGAGGTGGCTGGTGTGGGTTTCACGGCACTGGATGTAGTACCATGATCACCAGGAGCAGTGGGCTCAACAACAGACGTTTGAACAACAATTGTTGTCTTGGATTTCTTTGTTTGTGTTTTTGAAACTTTGGACACTTTTGACACCTTTTCTTGGGTATTAGAACCCAGCATTCTAGTGAAAGTTTCATCAATTAGACTATTCATTTGAAAAGACTCACCCTTTTTGAAATCTTTTTCAGGTAAAACCATTTGAAGGATTACACTTAAAATTCGTGGGTAAATCAGAAAAGCATTATTTGACCCAGACTTTATGGCTTTCACATTTGAAACTAAGTCCATAAACAGTCCCTGGGATAAATTGAAGTCAGAGTCTGACAACATAGCATAGCCCAAGTACTGAATCCTTAATGGGATTTCATTAAAGGAGGTGGTCTTAGCTGAGACACAGAGAAGGAGAGTATGAAAGAAAAATTTCATGATTGGTGGGAAAAACTTTTTGAAAAGAGTTGACCCAGTCATCTGTGCATCATACCCTCTTTCCTGAACTTCAGAGTTTCTTCTATTGTCTTGGTCCTTGTGTTAAACACTTTATAGGCCTTAGCAGTAGAAGAATATCCCAGAAAATATCCACAATCTACTTTGGCTGCAAATTTTGAAATGGAATCTTTAAGATTTAAAATGAAACATGGGCAGCCAAAGATTTTGAAAAAATGAGATTAATGGTTTGATTTTGAACAAAATTTCATAAGCAGTCTTTTGATGTCTTGGGTTAATCAAAACTCTGTTTTGAACATAGCAAGCAGTGTTTACAGCTTCTGCCCAGAAAGACAGTGGCAAACCAGAATCTGCTAGCATGGTTCTTGCAGCTTCATTAAGAGTTCTATTTTTCCTCTCAACCACCCCATTTTGCTCTGGTGTTCTTGGGATGCTGTACTGCCTTACAATCCCTTTTGACACACAGAAATCATCCAGCTCCTTATTTTTAAATTCTGTTCCATTGTCACTTCTAAAGACTTTTACTGGCAAGTCATATTGTTTTTTAACTTTGGTGACAAAGTCCTTCAAGATACCTGCAGTCTCATCCTTAGAGTGTAAAAAGTAAGTCCATGTAAACCTAGAAAAATCATCAACTATGACAAGACAAAATCTCTTTCTTCTTAGACTCATGATTTTAACAGGGCCAAACAAGTCCATGTGCAACATTTGTAGACATTGACTGGTTTTGGACTCATCAATGGATTTGTAAGAGCTTTTGTGTTGTTTTCCTTTTAAGCAGGAAACACAATGCTCATCACATTTGAATTCTTTTGGTGGCAAACCTCTGACAAGGTTTTGTTTAGAGAGAGAGTTGATAGTTTGAAGGTTGGTGTGACCCAATCTCCTATGCCACAATTCTGTCTCTTTGGTAGAGGCAGCAGAGAACAGACAGACATTTGCCATAGGATTATCCTTCAACATATCAACTACATACACATTGCCACTTCTGTGAGCAACAAGTTGTGCTTTACTCTCAGTAATGATGGTGTTAATCTTTTCAACCACTTCTGGTCCAACAATCTTACATGTCTTCTTAGTGAAGGATGACCCATAACCTTTGTCACTCATATGTGATACATTAAGTAGATTAAACTTAAGATTGTCAATTAGATTAACATTTTCAAACTTAAGTCTCCCTGCTTGAACAGTTCCAGAACCCAACACTTTACCTTTTGAATCGTTACCAAAGGATATATCACCCCCTCCATGAGCAAGAATGTCCAGAAGAAGGGCTCTACATCCTGTCATGTGCCTGGAGCCACCACTATCTACATACCATAAACTATCTAAGCAAGCAGAAGCTCCCTGCACATCAGTAAATATTTAGTGTTGGTGAGTGTCCAAAGCCAAATTGGCTTTGGATGGGTTCTCAGATGTTTCAGCCTCAAGTTTAGGAGAATGATCAGTGGTTTGAACTAGCTTTTGAACTAAGTTCAACAGCTATTTTTGACCATTTGCCAGTGCTTGTATGTCAACACTTGGTCCAGCAAATGTTTGATCATTTCCTGTCAGATGTTGATAACCATGAGGATGTCTGTTCACTTTAAGTTTTGAAGGCCTTTTGGGCTCTTCATAAACATGTGGCAGACGATGACAAGTTGGTTGTCCATATCCTCTTGGGAATCTGATAACAGGTGGAACATCTGTTACCTGAACATCTCTGGGAGCAGAGTTTTTGCTCAGACTTTTGGTAACAGCTGTTTGGATTGGTTCAAAATTCTGTTCGGGTTTTCCTTTTGAAGTACTAACCACTTGACTTTCAAGAGTTTTAGCCTTGTACTCTTTTATTTTTTCATCAAAATTTTTGAGATACAGACACTCTTTTGTTTTGTAATTCTTTTTCTTACAAATTAAACATTCATTGATTTTAGAATCACTTAAACTTGTTCCTTTGTTGATATCATATGCTTTTAGAAGAAAACAATTTTTAGTAACATGATTCTTCTTTTCACAAAAATCACAAAACAAGTTATCTTTGGATTTCCCTTTTCCTTTCTTCTTTTCAACAGATGTTTAATCATCTGTTGGAAGATCTTTCAAGGGAATGATTTTGGCCTGTGGTGCCTTTTTACCATCAGGGGTTTTAAAGGTCATTGGTTGAAAATTTTCAAGGACATCACACTCATCTGACCAAGTTGGTTTGAATTGATATTTTTCAATCTCATCAAATGAGGGTGTACCTTCCAATTTTTCAAAAATGATTTTCTTGCCATTGGGTTCAGTAACCTTGATTTCTTGACCTTTTGAATTGGTTGGGATGATTTCAACCAACTGTGGTTCCTTTTTGTCAGTGGTTTGTGAACTTTGAGCATTGGTTTCTCTAAAACCAAAGCCAAATTTCACATGACTTTTAGACTGTTGGTTAACAATCATCTCAAAGCCTTTAGATGATTCCACCCATTTTTGACATTCAACCTGGGTGGGTTCAAGCTCCTGTTTACAACTGTGATATTTGGTTATCATAGTTTGAAGGTGGTCTTTGGTTATGCTTGCTTCATGTTTTAAACTGCTGAGTTCAGATTCTTTTTCAGTTATTTTTTATTTTAACTCTTTAGTGAGTTTTTCAAACTGAATTTCATCTTCCAAAATTTTCTTTCTAAAGTTTTCATTCACCTCTTTTATCTTTGCAAATGCTATGATACATTTATCTGAGCATAAGTCACTTAAGATTTGAGGTGATACCTTAGCAGCAGCCATCAAGGCACAATTACACTGGCAATCACAGTCATCAGTACCCCATGGGTCTGAGAGATTCACAACCTCTACTTCGGATTCTTCAGCTGAAACAACTTCATCAACAACATCATTAGTCACATTTTCAGACATAGACACCACTCCCTCAGAATCAGTCTCTTCAACAATTGTTTTTAGTGCCACAAAGCAGAAATTATTTTCAAAATTGGCAACTAGAGCAATGTTTTCATCTGTTAGCTCATCTGTTAGACTACTCCAATCAACAAAGCCTTGAGTGAAAAAGCTCTGTTGACTTTGCTGACTGGTCTCTGCAGGAGCAGAGGATGAAGCAGCAGTCATTGGCAGTTGTGCCTGAGTAACAGGTGTTTAGACATAATGATACTGAGGAACAGTGGTTTGGACATAATGTACAGGAACAGTGGTTGGAGTCTGTGCAAGGTGAGCAGTGTTTTGCACAATTGGTCCAGGGGTGTTTTGGGAAAACTGATAAGTGTTGGTCTGAGGCCTTTGGTTTGGATACGTGATCATAGGTGTACCATTTTGACTCCTACATTCCCTAGTAAAGTGACCCATTCTATGACATTCATAACACTTGATCTTTGATTTATCCAACACCACTTTTGACCCACCATGTAAACCTGGATACCTTCTGCCAGTTTTCTTATAGAAATTATTAGTTCTAATACTGAGCAAGGCCAATTGATGCAAAATGTCCATTTCTTCTAAGTCCACAGGGTCAATGTATTGAAGGTATATACACAAAGGATGTGTTATCAGATGCCTGTATATCACCACTTGCTGCAAAAGCATAATTGGGTGATGAGTAAGAATCAGTGTTAAAACCAGTGGTTATATCAATGTAATGATCATAACCCTGATCCTTACTACTTCCAGGTACCTCATCTTGACCCAAAAGTGTTGTATTACCAAACACATAATCATCAGACACTTTTCCAGAATCCTGGAGCTTCTTTTTCTGGTTAAGCTCTCTCTCATAGGTCAAGAGCTTACCATGAAGCTAGGTCAGAGTCAAGTCCTTAAAACCAATTGAGTTTCTCATAACAATTGCAATAGTGTCCTATTTGTCCTGAAGGTATCTAAGAAACCTATGATTCAAAGTTGAATTTGGGTAAGTTAGACCCACCAGTTTTAGTTCACTTATTAAACAATTGAACCTCTCAAATTGTTGTGTTAATGACTCTCCCTTCACATGACTGAATGTTTCATACTGTTGATTAAGTATTTCACGGTTGTTTTCAATTACATCCTCAGTCCCACCAAATTGCTCTTTCAAAGCATCCCACAACTCCTTTGCACTGTTACAATGTAACAGCCCAGCATAGATATCATTTGGTAGAGCCATGGCTACAATACTGAAAGCCTTAGCATCTAACTCAATTTTTTGAAAATCTTGCTCGGAGTAGTTTTCAACACTTTTAGGTACTTGGACCTTGGGATCTTCTGTACTCGGCACCATTGGAACATGTAGTCCAAAGAAAACCGACTTCCAACACCCAGTGTTTTGTTGAGCTAGCACATGGGTCATCCGGCGTTGCCAGATATTGTATTCAGATCTGACAAGCATCGGTGGCTTGTTGCTAGTGCCAGTGTTATGTGGATCTTGATTAATTGAAGCCATTCTCTGATTTTTACGAAAACAAAATCTGTTTACTAACGGTTGAATCGAAAATAATCTATTATTCTGTTTTCAATCAGACAAACAAACGATATCAATAATTGTGAGCTGATCTGTTTATATTAAATTGATTGGTTAGATCGAATTTAATTGACCAAGCTCTGATACCAATTGTTAGGATCTGAGCTTGATTGTTTTGATTTGTTTAGATAAACAATGAAATAAATGAAGTGAATATAAATGGAAAGTGCAGCGGAATGATAAACTATAAATCAAAACAAGAGAATAAATGTTTTTAATCGAAAGCTTTCATTAATTGAAAGATTACAATATTACAAGTACTCCCCCTCAGCCTGATCACTCTATGATTGTTTGTCTTAAGAGAATGTTTTGAGTGATGAATAGAACAGTACAATCACTGTTCTATTTATAGACAAATCTAAACCACTGATGATCTCAGCTGACGTCACCTAAGACAGCGACCTCTAACAGAATAACAACATAAAACATCTGTTAACTATAAACTACTGTTACATTGAAAACACTGCTAAGGTAAACTGCTGTTGAGGAAAACTCTGATGGTCTTGTATCATCTGTTGGATCCAAAGTGATGTTGGTTCCAACAGACCTTTAGTCTTCAGTACTTTGATCAGCAGTTGTTCTTCATCAGACCTTTAGTCAGCAGTTGTTTATCCAGCAGTCCTTTGCAGCAGAAGTTGTTTCCAACAGCTGTTCAGTGTAGCAGATGTTAGGATCAACAGTCTTTTGGAGGAAGTATCTTGTAAATACTGTTTATTCAAAGGATCAACTGAGTAGTATATTTTGGCTTTCTCATCATCTGTTCTTCTCCAGGTCAGCAGACCCAACAGTAGGAAACCTTTGGAGTTCCTGGTTGGGGACATAGTACTGTTAAAGGTTTCTCCTTGGAAAGATGTGATTCATTTTGGGAAACGGGAAAAGTTAAACCTGCGATATGTAGGACCTTTCGAGATTGTTGAAAGAATTGGTCCGGTAACTCACAGGTTGAATTAACCTGATGAGCTTAGTAGGGTACATAATGTATTTCACGTATCCGACCTCAAGAAATGTCTGGACGATGAGACACTGGTAGTTCCACTGGAGGAAATCCAGGTGGAGAACAATTACGGTTCGTGGAAGAACCGATGGAAATTCTTGAGCAAGGCATCAAGAAACTTAGCACAGCACCATAACTATACATAAGGTGCATTGGGATTTCGGTCAGGGACCGGAGTACACGTAGGAACGCGAGGATCAAATGTGCCTTAAATACTCACACCTCCTTACTCAACCTGAACCTGTACATAGACCAAACTCTAAACGTGAAGCAGTACACTCGAAGTGAATTTCGGGTCGAAATTCTTTTCAACTTGGGGATGATGTGACATCTGGTAACCAAACATGCATTTTTTCACTTGTTTCATGGTTTACATGTTGAATTTCGGGACGAAATTCTTTTCAACCTGGTGATGATTTGATACCCCGCATTTTCATCTTCATACTTTAACTAACTCTAGGTAACTTGTACTTACATTCACAACATTTTACTTAACTAGGGTTAGTTAGGTGAGTCACACATTGCAAAGTTATAGGTTGATAACTACACGAAACTGTAATTCGGGAAATTACCGGACTACATACACGAGTGTTGAACCCCGAACTTTGGTAAAATAAGAAAATAAGTAATTGCGAAATTGTTGTTTCATATTATTTGCAATTATGTGTTTTTGTGAAATTATTTGTGAACTATTATACAATTACGTTTATTTAAACGAAACAAGTCACCGAGTTCGTAACTGACACCCAAAAAATTGGCAAGGTAGTTCGGGTCTAAAAAATAATGGGTTGGATATTGGTGATGTTGGGTTAAGTATTTAATGCCCTAAAACAAGAAACAAAACAAAAAAAAATATATTATAGACATGGACCCAACCCAAAAAGGAACCAAACCCAAGCCTGGTCGCAACAGGGAGGCACCGCAGTACGCAGGCAGCCCAGCATAATCTTCCGCGGTGCGCGGTTGGAAGCCGGATGTGGAAAACAAGTTTTAAGGGTTTTAAAAATGATTTTAAACACCATTCTTCTTATAAACACAACCCTAATCGTCCATATCAGCCCCCATACAAAAATTATCCCTCACAACCTCTGCCATAACCAAAATCAATCAATTCTTGGAGCTTTAGTTGTGTTTTAATTACCCGAACAAAGAGCTTGAGGTGTGTTAGTCATCCTTTAATGTTGTTAATCACTTTTAACATGTTTAAAAACAATAACACTTGTTTGTCTAGATGTGATGTGGGTTTATTATAATCAAAACTTGAGTTTTATAAAAGATTAACAGGTTAAACATTGAGTTTTTATGATTATAATGGTATGTCACATGCTAATACATAGATATTATTTATGAACATGTAGGGTTTATAGATAATAATATTTGTGGTGAAACTTGCATGTTGGGACTGTTACGTTGTATGATCAAGATGTGTTACATGTTTATGATAATACTTAGACAATATTTTGATCATAGGACTTGATAATAATGAGGTTTTAACATAACTAAAAACGGACAGATTTTATGCTTCGACTTGTAGGCTTTATAACGTTGTCTTAAACTAATTATTTTGATTGTTTCTTGGGTTGATCATGTTGATTATAATCTTATCTTTATAGAATGTGTAAGTTTGTGCGTTTTGATTGTTGTTTAATATGTTTTTGGAATTTTATACAAATAAAGGTCAAACCTGATTTTCGGATTAGTAAATTGGGTCAACTTTAAACGATCATAACTATAGTTTTACAAGGGGTTAGGTCACGAAATTTGGAGAGTAGGTAGGAACATGAAATAAAACGGATTTTCAAAGTGGATTCATCCTGTTTGTATGAATACAAAATTTTTAAGAATTTTTCTCGTAAACTAACCTGATGTGAATGTTTTCGGAACCTAGCTGTAGTAAAAGATTTTTCGTAATTTTTCAATGAGGTTTTGTCATGAGACAAAAATAGTGGCACAACAATTGTACATATAGTGATGTTCAATAAACGTTTTAGAGTCTAATATCTTGCGTAAGTATTTTTCATAAAATCATTTTACAGCACATTATCTGCCCTAAAAACGCAAATTATGACTTTTGTGTATAAATGCTTATTTGAAGGCTTGTATGACTTGATTATGACGTGAACTTGTTTATACACTTGTATGAAACCTATATGGTGTGCATAACTGAATATAAACATATCGTTCACTAACGGATTCGTAGGGTTACAGTGCATGTAGTTACATTAGGTGTCACTTAAACATTTTCATATCATTAGATGACTTGGACAAACGAGTCTTGTTGTGTGTTGTGTATGCACATGTACTCATGTAGTGACACGTATAATAGGGATTCGGTAGCATGTTTCTATTACTTTCGGATTGGGATTTAGCTTTTGCAACCTAAGATGAGTTTCACTACTTTTTCTCAAAAGCATGCGTCTTGGGTTTGAGAGAACTTACTTAACTTTTTCTAGTCCGGTTTGGGACAACTTTTCATCCCGTGTTTAGGGATGCTTTGACTACTTGTGTGGGTTGGGTTTTTGATTCCTTGTGTGGATCGGGTTTTTATCAGTTTTGCAACTATTGTCCTGAACTAAACAACATCTATCATTTGAAAGTCCTTACAAAGTTATTGGGTTAATCACTAGAGGCGTATAGGGTATTAGTTAGTAGCGCTATTAGGTTGTGCAGTGACCTCATGCCTGAGGTGCTTGGGTCACGGGCATGAACTTCTTACCCAATTTTCTTACTAGTGTTGATAGACACTAATGCTGAGGAAATTAATCATTTTGTATGTTCCCAATAATATCATGTTTAGTTACAATGAGTGGGTTAGCTATCCCTGGAAAAAATAAAACTGATGGTTTTACAACTTTGGAAAGTTTATTTTTGCTACTTAAACTATGAACTTGCCGACTTTATGTTGACACACGTTAGCATGCTTTTGCAAGTCGCTAGGTTTGGAGCACGCCGGGTAATGTATTCATTGTGTCATAGGATATTATAAACTATTGAACTATTTTATCATTTGCATAATAACTTTATTATGGTTTTTTTTGGGCGCGGTTGTTTTACAGAAGATTATTTAACTTAACTATTTTGTTTTTCGCTTCCACATTTCTTAGAACTTTTGATTCGTTATTTGTTGATGCACGTTTTGCGACTAGTGCATTGGATTGTACAAATAAGTGTTTTTTGTTGAAAACGATCCTTTACAAAGTGGTATCATAGCCTATCTAGATTTTATGGATAAAATCACAATTTCCATTTATTAAAGTTGTTCCAAATCAAATCCGAAGCAAAACCTGCTAAAGATCATCAAAATCCATAAACTTTTGAAAAATTGGGATCAAAATAACTGATTTTCAAAGAATAACCGTTTTTCAAATGGGTCAGGTCGAACCAGAGAGAGTAGGGTCGAACGTGTAGAGTTTTGGGTCGAACCAAGTGCATTTAAGTTGAAAGTGACTTTGTTTAGGTCGAACCAAGACTTTGTTTGTGTTGTGTTTGTTCATTCGACCAGTTATTGTTCATTCGACCCATACGTGAGGTCGAACGAGGTTTTAGGGAGGTCGAACGTGAGTCTAGTGTGTTTCATTTTCACATTTGAGTCTGTTTTAGAGGGTCGAACCTAGCATAACCTTCATTCGAACCCTCGACAACTTTTTCAGAGGTCGAACCAAGCCTGATTTGGGATATTTTATAAGTGTTTTACCTTTCAAACATCATTCACAACATGTGGGGATTTCCTACGACTCCTAGGCCTACAACAACACAGCAACAACACGTTCCAATGGACCCATGGGCTGTAGCATCACAGAAGACGAACACTCAACCATCTCAACCGATTAATTACCTCGTCATGAGTAGTTCGATTCCACATACTGTTATTCAACCTCCACAGCAATCGATGAATGACTATTGGGGCGTTGCAGCAGCAACGGTACACACTCAAACTACTAATGCTATTTCTACACTAATCAATGATTTGTCTTCAGGTAGTGGAAACCGTCCACCAAAGCTGATGGAAATGACATAATACAACCAATGGCAGAAGAAGTTCAAGATACACCTTGAGGGCATGGGACTGGAAGGAACGGAAGCTTGGCAGATGATTGCAAAAGGGTATGTTGCTTCGGTGCTTGAGAATTCAGGTGAACCAATTCCACTTGATGGTTTATCAAATGATGAAAAGAAGAAGTTCGCAGTCGAGAAGAAGGCTTTTTCGCAACTATCTCAAGCTATAACTACAGATCTTCTACATCAGTTTGGATCGTGTAATACATCAAAGCAGCTTTGGGATATGTTGAAGAACCGACATGATGGAAATGAGAAAACAAGACGTTTAAGGGTGGAAGAGCTAAAGAAGGAGTTTGAAAACTTTAGCTATGTTGGGAATGAGACTTTCAAGGAGCTTATTCCAAGATATTGCCATCTTTTGACTGAATTGTCCAACTATGATATTAGTATTCCAATGTCTGAGTTGGTAGATAAGTTTGTTGATTCTCTACCACCGTATTGGAACCAACATATTGAAGTTTTGAAGGAAAAGGATGCTTATCAATACTGGACAATCAATGAGCTAATTCAGAAGTTGGAAAATAAAGAGTTAGAGGAGAAAAGAAAGGCAAAAAGGTCACAATTTCCACGAAATCCGGAATTGTACCATGCTACTTCATCCTCGTCTATGTCTAGTTCAAGTGTTGGTGGGAATGTTGCACGACACATAGCTTGTGTTTCAAATGTTGCAGGGCAGTCTAGTTCAAAAAAGACGCCTGGCAAAAATGTTGATGATGATGATATATTTTGGACATAAAAGATCAAATCTTTGTCTGAAGATGGAAAAAGTTTTTATAGACAGATGCTAAATAGAAAGGTCTGGACAATAGAATTGACTGGAAAATTTCCAGAAATCTTTGCTGCTGGTGATATGAAATTTGAATTGGAGTATAACGATCCGGATTTGGAGGAAGATGAAGTGTCTGCGGCAATGGCTAAGGAGATTTTAGAAGGAATAGCACTGCAGGCTGGAAAGACACTGGAAGAGATTATGGCTGAACAGGTGATTCCTGATATTCCTGAAAAGGATGTTGGAAATCATTCTGATGAACAGACTCCGGAACGTGAGGAGATTGAAATTAAAGATATTACTCACAAAGAATATCCTGAATATTTCAGAAGCAAAGTAAACGAAGTATTTCCAGATCTGAATGAAGTGAATCTGAAAGAAGCAGAATATCTTGCAAAGAAGAAAAGTGATGAGTTTGTGAAAACAGTTTTTGAAAATGTTAATCAGAAACCAATGGGAGAGCAAAATGATAGTTTGAAAACTTTGCTGAAGAATCTGAAAGAACAAGACGATAAAAGACCTAAGCCAGAAGCACAGGGTGGATTCTATAAATACCACAATCAATTTTTCAAGGGGAGAGCGTTGGGTTGGAAATACTTGAGACAATTGAGGTGTATTGGGGTGAAATGGGAAAAAGGAATATTGTATTATTACGGATTTCAACACTCTACCGTACTGGGCGGTGAGAGATATATGTAGATTTAACATGTCTAGGGCTTCTACAAACTGTCACATTGTTAGTTAGTTTGCTGATTAGATGACTTGGGAGAGTAGAACCAAATGGGACATGTTTACTCCTCAATATCCCAAGAGAAAGGTACACAAAGAAGTTGATCCTGCTACGGGCTTGAAGAAGGTTACATTAAAGTACAAACCTCCAGTGGTTATGAAAAGAATACCATTGATGCCGATTCAGCAGCATTTCAGCTCTGAATTTGTGATGTGGTATTATGATTGGAGGACTGCCGAAGCAGTGATATTGTTGCAAGACAAGAAGGGTGCTTATAAGAAGATACATGTTTTTGATCCAATGTGGATCATAAACTGCTCTTTTGAAGACATCATCATGCTGTACTATAATCCGATTTATTGTGAAGAAAAGGATGCTGATCAAGCGAGGAAATATCATCATGTGGTTTGTGTATGTTTTGCATATAATATTAACTCAGGGGGTAACTTAGAGAAGAAACTGGGAAAGCGTGTAAAGATGAACGAAGTGCCCAAAAGATCGACTAAACGCAAGCTTGAGCCTGAGATGATTAAAGATCAGAAGAAGCAACTTAGGATCAAGTTAATGAATAAGAGAATGGATTATGAACATCAACAATCCAAGCAATAGTCGAGGGGAGTTTGTTGATGCACGTTTTACGACTAGTGCATTGGATTGTACAAATAAGTGTTTTTGTTGAAAACGATCCTTTACATTATTAAAAGTTGTTTTTGAAAACGAACTAAATGGTTTAGGCATTTAGAATCTTTCATATGACTTATGGCTATGGGGATCCGGGTGTGTCACGCGCCTCACGGTATAAACCCCGCAGTGGAAATTTGAGGGTGTGACAGTTTCCTTGATTGGCAAAAAGTGATCAAACTTAGTCAATCGATCAACAATTATCCAAATTGTGTCATGGCCGTTTGACGGCTTTGGCAGCTTGGTGATGAAATCCATCAAGATTTGCTCCCATTTCCACATAGGTATTTCAAGTTGCTGCAACATACCGGAAGGCTTCTGATACTCTACTTTAACCTTGGAACACGTGAAGCACTTTCCAACATAAATAGCGATATTACCCTTGATGTTAGGCCACCAATAAAATTCCTTTAAATCCTTATACATCTTATCGACGCCTGGATGGACTGAATACCTTGACTTATGGGCCTCTTCGAGTACTAACTTACGCAATCATCCAAATAAAGGGACCCATATTCTATCCACAAAATACAAAGTTCCATCGGACTTTGGTTCCAATAACTTGATCATGGAATGCAGGGCTTCCTCCTTGAGATTTGCTTCCTTAAGCGCTTCTTGCTGGGCTTCGCAAATACGAGTTGCAAGACTGGTATGAATCGTCAAACCTAGTGCATGAACACGTAAATTCTTGATGTGTTCCTTTGGACTCAGGGTATCCGTTACAATGTTTTCATTACTTGGATGGTACTTGATCTCACAATCGCAATAGTTCAACAATTCAACCCATCTTATTTGCCTCATGTTCAAGTAGTGTCTCCAAATCTTGAGTGCAAAGACAACTTCTCCTAATTCCAAATCATGCGTAATGTAATTCTTCTCATGAATCTTGAGAAATGGTTAGAGCTTGGGCTATCTTGGAGAAATTCTTGCTTATCTCCCCATTCGAACTTCTTTTCCTTTTGAGTCAAAATGGTTAGAGATTGGGCTATCTTGGAGAAATTCTCAATGAATCGTCGGTAATAACCATCTAATCCCAAGAATTGTCACACTTTGGTTGGCCACTTGGGCGCTTCCCAATTTTTAATTGCCTCAATCTTTATTGGATCGCCATGAATACCATTTTCATTCACTACATGTCCAAGAAAGTGAACTTTGCGAATCCAAAATTCGCACTTAGAGAACGTAGCATACAACTTTTTTACTCTTAAGTAGCTATAGAATCAACATCAAATGATGCTCATGTTCCTCATGAGTTCGTGAGTATATCAATATATCATCAATAAATACAATCACGAACTTGTTCAAATAAGGCTTGCATACTATATTCATCAAATTCATAAACACACACGGGGCGTTGGTCAATCTGAACGAAGAACTCATAATGACCATAACGCATTCTGAAAGCCATATTGAGTATGGTTTCCTCTTGCACACGCAACTAATGATATATCGATCTCAAGTCAATGTTTAAATAGAAGCTGGAACCTTGCAACTAGTCGAACAAATCATCAATCCTGGGTAGCTAGTACCGGTTCTTGATGGTGAGTTTGTTCAGCTCACGGTAGTCTATGCACATATAGAAAGATCCGTCTTTCTTCTTTACAAACAACATTGGAGCTCCCCACAAAGAGAAGCTTGGTCGAATAAAACCCTTATCCAACGATTCTTGCAACTGACTTGATAATTCCTGCATCTCTGATGGCGCTAGACGATATGGAGATCGAGCAATAGGTGCAGCTCCTGGAACCAAATCGATGCGGAACTCGTCTTGTCTTGGAGGCGGCAATCCAGGTAAGTCTTTAGGAAAGACTTTCGGATATTCCTGTACGACAGGAATGTCTTCTGTCACACCCCGCCAAGGCGGAAACACGGGATGTAATGACTGAAATGTTTTCATGCACAAGGTTCAAGCAATCACAAAAATTTATTTTAAAATAGTACCACCGTATAGATGGACATTGTCATTGATTATTTAAAAATGTCACCATGGCGTTAACAAAAGAGAATACGTGTCTATTACTCTCATGACTAAATAAAAATAGGACAATAAGATGAAACCATCGTAGTGGTACCACACAGTGCTTGCTCGAACCACTCCCTCAAATCCCTTTGGCCCTCCATCTAGTTACCTAAAACACATGCATGACGAGTTTTGTCAACAATAATGGTGGTGAGTTCATGGGTTTTGTTTGTGATGAGAAAAACCAACGTGTAATTCGTGTAATGACCAATCATATGCTAGCTAGGCAAATGATCACTGTGTGAACCATGAGTCCTGTAACCAAACCTCTTGACTGTTGTGCCTCGCGCATGGTATACTAAAATACAATGTATGTATCGTAGAATACTAGCACTCTTTTGCATGTGGCAGGTTAGAGCGACTAACCAAGAGTGGGGGTGTCAACCCAATAGATCTATTAAAGTGTTCCATGCCTAGATGTTTAGCTAATGGTTACAGTGAACGATGTACGAGGACTAATAAGCTCATGAACCAAAATGTCTCATGTTCCACATGGCAGTCATGATAGAATGTACACACACTTGAAAATGATACAAGTATTGATGCATGTATTTCCCCCAAAATGAAAAATAGTAAAAAGGGGCCATGAAAACTCACCTGATAGTAGTGTAGGTGGTCTAGGAAAAACTGTAGATGATCACCGTCCTGATAAATGATGCCCTATGATCATTATGCACATGGTAAGTGGTCTAGCCTTGTTCATCATACAATTTGTTCACCCAACATTTGTGATTTTGGTTATAGTGTGATTGATTTGTGATAGATAAGTGTCTTAACATATGTTTAGACCTTTATATTACACCATTTGAGGTTAACACATGCTTCGGCCTTGCTTAACACATGTTAGCTCATGGTAGCCGATGTGTTCTTATGGTATAAAGGGTAATGCTGATTGTCTAGTGAACCATCTTGGTTGTTTTAAGCTTGTTCGAGTCTTGGAGGGTTATATCATGACATATTGTGAGCCTTGTAACTAGTTTAAGCTTTGATTATTACGTTTCTTACCCTTAGCTTTAAACTTAAGCCATGTAGGCATTAGACTAATGAAACCCGAAGTGATCAAAGTTGTATATGGTTCTAAAACACAATTCGACTATTCTTGATCATAGTAAAGCCGATTATAGAGTTGTTAAAGCAAGATCACATGAACAAATGCTAGTACTAAGACAATGTGCCTAAGATTTATGCATCTAAAAGCATTGTTTTGAAAGCTATTCTTTTACAAGATGTTATGTGCCTAATCATGGTGTCCTAGAGCCGAATGTTAGGTCTAACAAGATAGTGTATTGAAAGAAAGAAGCTTAGTGAGTAATGTATCTTACCTAGAATGACTCGAAGCTAGAGAGTCTTGTGTATGGCTCCCTTGGTTCTTGATGGCTTCGGCTTGGTATCCAAGTGTTTGGCCGATGAGTGTGAGTAAGAGAGAGTGGGTCTTTGTGTTGAGAGTTGGTGCAAGGAATGAGGGTGAGGGTGGAGGTCCTTATATAGGGGTTCTAGTGGGTAGATGACAAAACATTTGTGGCATCCTCATGCTTCTCGGCCGAAACAAGTAATTAGAGAAGTTTGATGGATTCTTGCAAAGTCAATGGATGGAAAGACTAATCATGAAAGGGGAAAGGTTAACATTGCTAGCTTGTTAGTTAGTTTTTGGCTTATACCCATTTACATGCAAGTTCTATGTCTCCTTGTTGACTCTAGTCGATCTATACTCATAGGGTGGAGGTTTCGTTGAACTATCACTATCTTGTTTCCTTTCTTGGGGGCCGAATTCTAGTCATGGTAGTGTGGACTTGATAGTGACTTGTCTTAGAACATTCTTGTAGTAGTTGATAGTTCCAAGGGTCCTAGGTTGTCTTAGTGATAGTGATGTGTGCTTGTTCATGTTAGCCGATCCTAGGGAGGTATTTTCGGGTAAGGAGGAAGTAAGGGGAAGGATGGTAGCCTAAGCATAGACCCTATTTTGGTATAAGAAGTTGTTTTGTCTCTATTAGTGGGCATGTGATGGATTAGAGTTTGTTTTTAGCTACTACCAATCATGTTTAAGCAAGTGTGGCTATTCCTTTGGCTTGGTTTCTCTTAGGCCGATTTCTTTGTAGTGTCTAGTGATAGATATGTACCTTGCGTAGTGTTCTAGGGTGTTTGTTATTATATGGATAGGTATGAACCTTTGGCCGATCGAATAGAACAAGAGAGGTATCCCACGATTTCTTTGGATGTTTATATGAGCTTTATGTGCAAGCCTAGTGGATGTGAACATGATCCATGGATCCTTATGATTAAGATAGCTCTATTATGATCCTAGACTCAACATTTTTCATGAATTAATAGTCCTACACATGTTAATAGTGTTGTGGATCTACATTGTGTCCCTCATGTATCCTCTAGTGCCCGGTGATATAGGAATATCATTTGGTCTAGAATTGGTAATAATTGGTTAAGTTCTGGGCCTTTGGATGATGATATTAACATGTATTTTGTTTCATAGGTATCACGTATTTGTTAAGTGATATCCCATAGTGTTTCTTGTGTTCACTTTCGTGTGTTAAAAGCGAATTATCATGTGTTAGAGCTTAATAACCTTATGTAAGGTTTGTGGTGATTATTGTTCGGGTGTTGTATGATTAAACAAGTGCCAAATTGTTGAGTTTTCTGATTAACTCTTGGCTTTACTAGACTGGGGGGGGGGGTTATAGTGTATGAAAAACTATCTAGATATGCACATGTAGTAAGCAATAACTGAACTGTTAGGATCTGAGTATTGGATTGTTTTGATTAATTGTGAAATATGAATGAAGTATAAATGGAAAGTGCAGCGGAATAAAGAATAATCAAAACATAGAGAATAATTGTTATCAATCGAATGCTTTCATTAAACTTGAAAGATTACAAAGGTACAATTATAACTCCCCCTCAGCCTGATCACTCAGAGTTTGTATGTCTAGAGAGAATGACGAGTGACAAATAGAACAGTACAAGTACTGTTCTATTTATAGACAAGTACAAACCTCTGATGATCACTTAGCTGACGTCACCTAGAAAGCGACCCCTAACTGACTAACAAACTACAACATCTGTTAAACAATAAACTACTGTTACATTGAAACTACTGAAAGAAAAACTCTGTTAAACTAAAACTCTGATGTCTTCTTATCATCTGTTGAACCAAAGTGCTGTTGGTTCAACAGACCTTTGTTCTTCAGATCTTTGATCAGCACTTGTTCTTTATCAGACTTTTGCTCTTCAGACTTTATCCATCAGACCTTTCATTAGCAGCAGTTGTCTTGTATCAGATGTTTAAGTATCAGCAGTTTGGGAATCAGCAGTTCTTTGGAGGAAGCTTTCTTGTAACCACTGTTATTTATTCTTGATCAACACTTAGTATATTTTGGCTTTCTATCATCTGTTCTTCTCCAGGTCAGCAGACCCAACAATCTCCCCCTAGAACAGATGATGCCAAAACTCTGCTTTATTCTTGATCTTTATTCCTCATCAGACTTTCTCTAATTTGCCCTTTTAGTTGCAATTCAAAGTGTAGAGAGAAGAGGTCTTCAGCATCTCTATCCAGTGTCAAATTTAGAAGTGTCTGGAGATCTTCAGCACTTAGGCCAGGTGCCTCATCCATACTCAGCTTCTGAATACTACCATCTGATCTGAGCAATGTCAATTCATGGGTCTCTTTATCAGACTTCCATTTTAGAATTTTAGAATCAGAGGAGTGACTGGGATGCATCTTTATTTTGGATGAGTTTGGTGATGGTGGCCTTGCAATGAGTTCTCTGAGCCTGTCTGACACAAGATCAGAAAAAGATCTGACTTGATTCAAGATCCCCTCTTTCACATAAGTATCAGTGAACTGTCTTGTTTCTTCTTCAGTCATTTCTTTTTGCTTCTTAAATTGTCTTCTAGCAGCAATGGTAAGATCTGAAGTTTCCAGTAAACTGTCTAATGTAAAGGCCTGAGAGGGTTTCTTGGGAGCATCATCATACACTGGTTTTCTTGGAAGATCAGGATTGGTCTTTCTTTCTTGTTCAAGCTTTTTGTATGTTTCAATTAGCCTGATTTCTGACCATCTGGCAACAGACTTCATCTCTCCATACTTAGCTGCTACAAGCTCTTGTCTCATTCTTCTGAATTTCAAGGCTCTAGCTTCATCTCTCCCCTTTTTGAAATCAGGAGCAGAGACCTTAGCAGGAGGATTCTTGGCCATGTTCTCTATTCTGATTAGTTCTTCCCTTAGAGCATGTGTGGTCCAGCCTGTAAATTGGTTCTTTGTTGCTTTATAAGGCTTGGATGCCAAGATCTGTTCCAGCAGTGAATCCCTTACTTCCATTTCCAAGTGTCTGCTGAGAGGCATGGTTGACATGGAGTTGCTCAGGGTCTTAGCAAAATCTTCAATCCTTCTGAGTTTGCTAAGATCTGCTGAATGGATGCCCTGAGCAGTCCTGTCATCCTTCCCTTTGCACTTCTCTTTGATGACAGCATCAGCCTGTTCACCCTTGTATTTGAGATATGTGTCTATGTTGGGTGGAACAGGGAAGCCTTTAAGAGATGGGAAGGATCTTTCTGATGGCTGATCAGTATTATAGAAGGATTGAAGTTCCCCCTTGATTAAATCCAACTCAAGGGGATACTTCTCAGCCAATGGGATGATGGTTGGTGGTGGTCTGTGTGATCTGAATTCAGCAGTGTGTGGTGAGAAAGATGTGAGTGGAATGGCATTGACTGGTGTGGATGAGATTGGGGTGTTAGGTGGTGTGTTATGGATGTTTTCATCTTGTATAACAAAGGTGGATTTCCTTTTTCTGCTATACAAGATTTTAGGTGAAGGTGAGGATGTGGCAGTGGTTTGAGAAACATCTGTTGGTCCTTTTGTGGAACCAGCAGTTGTTTGGGTTTTGGGTTGTGTTGAAGTAGGTTTGGGAGTTGGTTGAGTGGTGGTTGGTTTAGTGACTGGTTTGGTTGCTGGTTTGGGTTGTGCAGATGTTTTAGCAGTGGTTTTAGTTTCAGTTGTTTTAGGTGCAGTGGTTTGGGTAGCAGAGGTTGTGGTGGCAGTAGTTTTAGGAGCAGTGGTTGTGATAACAGGTGTTTGTTCAGCAGAGGTTTCAGCAGTTAATTTGGAAGGTGGTTTTCTAATGTGTTTGGCTGGCATTTTCTTTCTCTTTGAAGTGTTCACATCTTCCACTTCCTGCTGCTGTTCCTTTTTCAGCTGCACCAACCTCTCTGCCTTTACCTCCAATGTATCAGCCCTTTTCATTTTGTCTTGAGCAGCCTTTTCAGCTCTTTCATTAGCTGAAGTGTCAACTTCTTTTGCCTTTGATGCTGGAGCTGGTTCAGAGACAGGGATCTGAACATTTGGTTGTTGTGTTTGTGGAGCTGATTTGGGTGACCCTGGTTTGTCAGCAGTTGGCTTCTTCCCTTTTTGTGAGGGTGGTTCACCAAATGGATTAAGTTTTGGTAGCCTATCTCTGCCACTCTCCCCCTTTTTGGCATCATCAGCAGTGAATTCATCATCATCTTCATCTCTGAGAATTGTGGTAGGGGCAGAGCCAGTGGTCTTCAGCAAGTGGTCTTTGATCACCTTGATGTCAGCCTTTGTATCATTGAATCTGGCATCAACCATGTTTCTGATCAAAGTCATGTAGGTTTCCTGTGTCTGATCTGCTAATTTTCGATGAGCTATGATGATGGGGGAAACAGATTTCCATAGCTCATTAGCAACATGAGCAGTTGATGGTTGACTTTTTGCAAAGTTATTCAATGTCTCCAATATTGACTTGACATCAGATTTGATGTCAGCAACAGAGGATTCAAGGTTTTGAACTTTAGCCGTCAATTCTTGAAGTTTTGACTCATCACCCAAATTAATAGGTTCATCTGAGTCCCTACCAGAGGTAGTTTTAGCTGGTTCAGTCCTAGGAGGTGAGTCCATAGAATAAGAACCTGCTGCCCCTTTTTCTTGGTTCTGGGGACTTCCAACTGTTTTAGGAGACACAATTGTGGCTTCATCAGTTGTTGCCTTCAAGGAAGTCTTAGCAATGTAACCACTGTCCTGCTGTGAGACAATGGTCTCAACAGCAGTAGTGGCTGCTTCTCTTGAAACCTCATCAGAAGTAACATTGACTTCTGGGAGTATAACCTCCTCATCTGTTTGTGGGATGGCTGATTGATTTTCCTCAGCCCCAGTCACTGGTAGTGGCATACTCTCAGTGATAGGTGAAGGAGAGGAACTGGGGTTATCCTGAGTTTTATCAATAGCCTCAAACAGGGGTTGCATTGTTTGTGGGACATGTGGTGGTGATGTAGGTGGTGTAAGAAGCTGATTAGCCCTGGGAGATGGGCTTGTAAACATATGATCAAGTGACTCATATGCCTCAGTTTGAGGTTCCCTTTGGCTTACAACAAGTTCCTTTTGTGAGGAATCTTGAGGAGTTTGCTTGGGTTGAGATATCTCCAACTGTTGTGAGGAAGTAGCAACAGTGGTTTCATGTTGCTTTGGTGATGCAACAGGGTTAGCGTCTGGTATCTCATCTTCCAGAAGTCCCTTTTTAGTTTTGGTGGTTGTTTTGGTGGATGGACGTTTTCTTTTGGTGGCTGGTGTGGGTTTCACAACACTGGATGAAGTGCCATGATCACCAGGAGCAGTGGGCTCACCAACAGAGGTTTCAACAACAGTTGTTGTCTTTGTCCTCTTTGGTTGTGTTTTGGAAACTTTTTGAACTTTTGGTGCTTTTTCTTGGGTTGAAGAACCCAGCATTCTTGTAAAAGTTTCATCAGTTAGACTTTTCATTTTAAATGACTCTCCCTTTTGAAAATCCTTTTCAGGTAAAAGCTTTTGTAGAATTACACTTAGAATTCTAGGGTAGAGCAGAAAAGCATTGTTTGAGCCAGATTTTATGGCTTTCACATTTGATACCAAGTCTGAAAACAATCCCTGAGATAGGTTGAAGTCAGAGTCTGACAACATAGCATATCCCAAGTATTGTATCCTCAATGGGATTTCATTGAAGGATGTAGTCTTGGCAGAGGCACAGAGGAGGAGGGTATGGAAGAAAAATTTCATGACTGGTGGGAAAAACTTTTTGTATAGTGTGGAACCAGTCATTTGAGCATCATACCCTCTCTCTTGAAACTCAGTGTGAAGCTCTGTTTTTGGAAAAGTATCCATACCTGACAAGTCGTTCAGGGAGAAGGTAGTGGAGATGATCTCAGGGGTTATGGCGATACTGGTGGCTCCAATTTTTGAAATGATGGACGTAGGCTTTTTGTCTTGGTATAAAACTTCAGCAGTTGCCCAGAATTCTTGGAGTGTTTCCAGGTATATGGGGGCATCAGCAATAAGAACATTTTTATATTTTGAGTTATTGATGATGTCAATGGTGGAATGGAATGGTGTGTTGTCTTCGGTTTTAACCAAATATGGAAGGAAATTGTGAGTGGCTTTTGTTTGAAGTTCCATTTTAATGGATTTAGATTATGAAAGCGACGAACTTTGATTGAGGGTTATGAGTAAGACGAGAGCGGTTTTTAGTATTTTGAATACAATGAGACAGTAAAACTGCTGTTGGGGGAAAGAACAGGGTTTTATAGGCTCTGTGAAACCGCTGATGTGGCAAAAACTCTGCTTTTGAGAGCAGACGTGGCAAACATCTGATGGTTGAAACATCTGGTGGCAGACAGCTGTTTTGTTAAACCTCTGTTGCCAACCTCTGTTGTTTAACCAAAAGACTGATGAAAACAGTTGTTTTATCTGATCAGTTGTTTGAAACAGATTTTTCAACCAACAGTGGTTGTTTTACCTGATCAGATGTTTTGAAACAGATTTTTCAACTAACAGTGGTTTTAATAAAACAGTGGTTGTTTTATCTGAATCAGTGGTTTTAAAACAGATTTTTCAACCAAAGTGTTAGATTAGCAAAAATTTGATTTTCTGAAAACATTTTAATGTTTTTATTGAAAACATTTTTGTTGTTTTTAATCCATGTTTAACATTCCAATTCGAGAGATCAGATTTGTGAAGGTAGATGTGTCTAAAGCTTTTGTCAGCACATCTGCCAACTGATCCTCTGTTGGAACATGGTGCAGAGAAATCAAACCTTTTTCATAGCTATCCCTGACAAAGTGATGTCTGATATCTATGTGCTTGGTGGTTGAGTGGGAGACTGGATTTTTGATGATATTTTCAGCAGCTTGACTATCCAACATGAGTGGAGTCCTCAGTGCAGTTATCCCAAAATCCAGTAATTGATTTTGAAGCCACATAAGTTTGGCTGTACAGCTTGCAGCAGCAATGTATTCAGCTTCAGCAGTGGATGTTGAAACAGCTGCTTGCTTTTTGCTTTGCCAAGAAACTAAGGCATTCCCTAGAAACTGGCACCCTCCTGATGTGGACTTCCTTGTGGTATGGCAGCCAGCAAAATCACTATCTGAATAACCTGAAAGCTCAATGTTTCCATTAGCAGGATACCAGATACCAAGTGTGGGAGCACCTTTTAGGTATCTGAAGATCCTTTTCACAGCAATAAGGTTAGACTTTCTAGGAGAAGCCTGAGATCTAGCACACACACAGGTTGCAAACATAATGTCTGGCCTGGATGCTGTTAAGTACAATAAAGACCCAATCATGCATCTATAGTGTGTCTGATCAACAAGTTCATCCTTTTCATCATCAGTGAGTGGCTTGACAGTGCTCATGGGTGTACTACATGGCTTACAATCATTCATCTCAAATTTTGTTAACAAGTTTTTCACATACTTGTTTTGATGAATGAAAGTGCCATTTTGCAGTTGCTTCACTTGGAGACCAAGAAAGCACTGAAGTTCACCCATTGCACTCATTTCAAACTCTGCTGTCATGAGTTCCCTAAACTCCTCACACATTTTATTACTTGTGGATCCAAAAATGATGTCATCCACATATATTTGAACAATCATTAAATCTTTTCCTTTCCATTTTAAAAACAAGGTTTTATCAATTTTACCTCTAGTGAAACCAATGGATAAGAGAAAAGTAGAGAGAGTTTCATACCAGGCTCTTGGTGCTTGTTTGAGTCAATACAATGCTTTGTTAAGCTTGTAGACATGATCAGGATGGAATGTGTCTTCAAAACCAGGTGGTTGACATACATAGACCTCCTCCTGAATTTTGCCATATAGGAAGGCACACTTGATGTCCATCTGAAACACCTTGATGTTGTGGTTGACAGCAAAGGCTAAGAAAAGTCTGATTGCTTCTAGCCTTGCTACAGGGGCAAAGGTTTCATCATAGTCAATACCCTCTTCTTGTCTGAAGCCTTGAACCACTAACCTGGCTTTGTTCTTGACAACTATACCCCTTTCATCAGTTTTGTTTTTGAAGACCCACTTTGTGCCAATTGGACAGACATCCTTAGGCAGTGGTACAAGTTCCCATACTTGTTGTCTTTTGAACTGAAGGAGTTCTTCTTGCATGGCTTCTACCCAACTGTTGTCTTTCAATGCCTCTTGGTACTTGACAGGTTGTGTAAGGGATAGGAAGCCTGCAAAAAGACAGATGTTTGAAGATTGGCTCCTTGTGAGCACACCTTCTCTGATGTTGCCAATGATTTGGTCTGGTGGATGAGCTCTTAGGTAGATTAGATCTCCCTGATATGGTATGATGGCATTTTGTGGTGAAGGACAGAGGTTTGGAGACTCTGTGGACATAACATCTGTTGGCACTTCTGAAGAGGCAACAGATGTTTGGAATGGAGGTGGAGGAATGGGTCCAAGTGGTGTAATATTGGACTGACTTTTGTCAACAGATGATTGACTCTTGTCAACAGATGATTGAACAGTGGATTGGCTGGGTGAATCAGTGGATTGAAGGTAAGACTGGCCAACAGTGGCTGACTCAGCTGTGACAGAGTTTTGACAGTTGTTATGAACCACTGCTTCCTCTGATGCAGGATAGACTTTATAGTGGTCTGGTACCACAACATCTATTCTGCAGTCTTGTTGTGAAGATTGTGGAATACCTGCAGGGTTAGTTTTGACAGCAATATCTTCAAATTTGAATTTATCTAAATCAAACAACTCAGCAGGGTTTGCTGGGATTTTTAAAGAAGAAAGTTCATTGAACTTCACATTCAGAGTTTCTTCTATTGTTTTAGTCCTTGTGTTAAACACTTTATAGGCCTTTGAAACAGAAGAATACCCCAGAAAATATCCACAATCCACTTTGGCTGCAAATTTTGAAATGGAATCTTTAAGATTTAAAATGAAACATGGGCAGCCAAAGACTTTGAAAAATGATATCAGTGGTTTGATTTTAAACAGAATTTCATAAGCAGTCTTTTGATGTCTAGGGTTGATTAAAACTCTGTTTTGAACATAACAAGCAGTGTTTACAGCTTCTGCCCAAAAGGACAGAGGTAAACCTGAATCTGCTAGCATTGTTCTTGCAGCCTCAATGAGAGTCCTGTTCTTCCTTTCAACCACCCCATTCTGCTCTGGTGTTCTTGGGATACTGTACTGCCTTACAATCCCTTTTGACACACAGAAATCATCTAACTCCTTATTTTTAAACTCTGTTCCATTGTCACTCCTAAAGATTTTTACTGGCAAGTCATATTGTTTTTCAACTTTGGTGACAAAGTCCTTCAAGATACCTGCAGTCTCATCCTTAGAGTGTAAAAAGTAAGTCCATGTAAACCTAGAAAAATCATCAACTATGACAAGACAAAATCTTTTTCTTCTTAGACTCATGATTTTTACAGGGCCAAACAAGTCCATGTGTAACATTTGTAGACACTGACTAGTTTTGGACTCATCAATGGATTTGTAAGAGCTTTTATGTTGTTTACCTTTTAGACAGGAAACACAATGCTCATCACATTTGAATTCTTTTGATGGTAAACCTCTGACAAGGTTTTGTTTGGAGAGTGAGTTGATAGTTTGAAGGTTGGTGTGACCAAGTCTCCTATGCCACAATTCTGTCTCTTTGGTAGAGGCAGCTGAGAATAGACAGACATTTGCAGTAGGATTATCCTTCAACATATCAACCACATACACATTGCCACTTCTGTGAGCAACAAGTTGTGCTTTGCTCTCAGCAATGATGGTGTTAATCTTTTCTACAGCCTCTGGGCCAACAATCTTACAAGTTTGCTTAGTGAAGAATGACCCAAAGCCTTTGTCACTCATTTGTGATACACTAAGTAAATTAAATTTTAGATTGTCTATTAGATTAACATTTTCAAACTTAAGCCTCCCTGCTTTGACAGTACCAGAACCCAACACTTTACCTTTAGAATCATTACCAAAGGATATATCACCCCCTCCATGAGCAAGAAAGTCCAGAAGAAGGGCTCTACATCCAGTCATGTGCCTGGAGCCTCCACTATCTACATACCATAAACTGTCTAAACAAGCAGAAGCTCCCTGCACATCAGTAAGGATTTTAGTTTTGGTGAGTGTCCAAAGCCAAATTGGCTTTGGATGAGTCCTGAGTTGTCTCAGCCTTAAGTTGAGGAGAATGATCAGTGGTTTGGACTAGCTTTTGAACTAGATTCAACAGCTGCAGTTGACCATTTGCCAGTGCTTGTATGTCAACACTTGGTCCAGCAGATGTTTGATCATTTCCTATCAGTTGTTGAAAACCATGAGGGTGTCTGTTCACTTTTGGTTTTGAAGGCCTCTTGGGCTCTTCATAAACATGTGGCAGACGATGACAAGTGGGTTGTCCATATCCTCTTGGTAATCTGTTAACAGGTGGAGCATCTGTTACCTGAACTTCTCTGGGAGCAGAGTTTTTGTTCAGACTTTTGGTAACAGATGTTTGAACTGATTCAAAAGTCTGTTTGGGTTTTCCTTTTGAAGTACTTACCACTTGACTTTCCAGAGTTTTAGCCTTATACTCTTTTATCTTTTCATCAAAATTTTTGAGATATAGGCACTCTTTTGTTTTGTGATTCTTTTTCTTGCAGATTGAACATTCTTTAGATTTAGAATCATTTAAACTTGTTGTTTTGTTGATGTCATATGCTTTTAGAAGAAAACAGTTTTTGGTGACATGGTTCTTCTTTTCACAAAAATCACAAAACAAGTTGTTCTTAGTTTTCCCTTTTTCTTTCTTCTTTTCAACAGATGTTTCATCATCTGTTGGAAGACTTACTAGAGGGATTACTTTGGCCTGTGGTGCCATTTTACCATCAGAGGTTTTGAAGGTCATTGGTTTGAAATTTTCAAGGACTTCACACTCATCTGACCATGTTGGTTTGAATTGATATTTCTCAATTTCATCAAATGAGGGTGTACCTTCCAACTTTTCAAGAATGATTTTCTTGCCATTGGGTTCAGTAACCTTGATTTCTTGACCTTTTGAGTTTGTAGGGATGACCTCAACCAACTGTGGTTCCTTTTTGTCAGTGGTTTGTGAAACTTGATCAGTGGTTTTAAAACCAAACCCAAATTTCACATGACTTTTAGATTGTTGGTTGACAATCATCTCAAAACCCTTTGATGATTCCACCCATTTCTTACATTCAACTTGGGTGGACTCAAGCTCCTTCTTACAACTATGATATTTAGTTATCATAGTCTGAAGCTGGTCTTTGGTTATGCTTGCTTCATGTTTTAGACTGCTGATTTCAGACTCTTTTTCAGATATTTTTGATTTTAACTCTTTTGTTAATTTTTCAAAATGAATTTCAGAATCCAAAATTTTCTTTCTAAAGTTTTCATTCACCTCTTTTATCTTAGCAAATGCCACAATACATTTGTCTGAGCACAAGTCATTTAAGATTTGAGGAGATACCTTAGCAGCAGCCATCAAGGCACAGTTACACTGGCAATCACAGTCATCACTACCCCAGGGGTCTGATAGATTCACAACCTCCACTTCAGATTCTTCAGCTGAAACAATCTCACCAACAACACCATCAGTCACATTTTTAGACATAGACACCACTTCCTCAGAATCAGTCTCTTCAACAATTGTTTCTAGTGCCATAAAACAAAAGTCCTTTTCAGTGTTGGCAACTAGAGCAATGTTATCATCTGTTATCTCATCTGGTAGACTGCTCCAATCAACAAAGCCTTGAGTAAAGAAACTCTGTTGACCTGGTTGACTGGTCTCTGCAGGAGCAGAGGGTGGAGTAACAGTCATTGGCACAGGGCCCTGAGCAACAGGTGTTTGGACATAGTGATACTGAGGAACAGTGGTTTGGACATAATGCACAGGAACAGTGGTTTGGGTCTGTGCAAAATGAGCAGTGTTTTGCACATTAGGTACATTAGGGATGGTTTGATAAGTGTTGGTCTGTGGTCTTTGATTTGGATAGGTAATCATAGGAACTCCATTTTGACTCCTACACTCCCTAGCAAAATGACCCATTCTATGACACTTGTAACACTTTATCTTTGATTTATCCAACCCAACCTTTGACCCACCATGTAAACCTGGGTACCTCCTGCCAGTTTTCTTATAGAAGTTATTGGTTCTAATACTGAGCAGGGCAACCTGATGTAAGATGTCCATTTCTTCTAGGTCCAAAGGGTCAATGTATTGCAAATCATTGTACACAAAAGATGAATTATCAGAAGCCTGGATATCACCACTGGCTGTGAAAGCACAGTTGTTTGGTGATGAGTAAGAATCATTATTGAAACCAGTTGTTATGTCAATGTAATGATCATAACTCTGATCCTTACTACTTCCAGAACCATCATCCTGACCCAACAGTGCAGTATTACCAAATACATAGTCATCTGACACTTTGCCAGAGTCCTGGAGCTTCTTTTTCTGGTTAAGCTCCCTTTCATAAGTCAGGAGCTTACCATGAAGCTGGGTCAGGGTTAGGTCTTTGAATCCGATAGAGTTTCTCATAACAATAGCTATAGTGTCCCATTTGTCCTGAAGTGATCTAAGAAACCTATGATTCAGTGTTGAATTAGGAAAAGTTAGACCAACCAGTTTAAGTTCACTAATTAGACAGTTAAACCTTTCAAACTGTTGTGTTAATGACTCCCCTTTTATGTGACTAAACGTTTCATATTGTTGGTTAAGTATTTCACGGTTGTTTTCAATCACATCATCAGTTCCCCCGAATTGCTCTTTAAGAGCATCCCACAGTTCTTTAGCACTATTGCAGTGCAAGAGACCGGCATAGATATCATTCGGCAGTGCCATGGCTACTATGCTGAAAGCCTTGGCATCTAGCTCGATTTTTTGAAAATCTTGCTCTGAGTAGTTCTCAACACTCTTTGGTACTTGGATCTTTGCATCCTCGGCACTCGGTACCATTGGAACATGTGGTCCAAATACTACCGATTTCCAGCACCCTGTGTTCTGTTGTGCTAACACATGAGCTACCCGACGCTGCCAGATGTTGTATTCTGACCTGACAAGCATCGGAGGCTTGTTGTGTGTGCCAGTGTTGTGTGGATCTTGATTAAGTGAAGTCATTCTCTTGGTTTTTCAAAAACAAAGTCTGTTTACTAACTGTTGAAACGAAAATAAACTATTACTCTGTTTTAACCCGACAAACAAACGATATCAATGATTATGAGCTGATCTGTGTATTAAATTGATTGATTAGATCAGATTTAATTGACCAAGCTCTGATACCAATTGTTAGGATCTGAGTATTGGATTGTTTTGATTAATTGTGAAATATGAATGAAGTATAAATGGAAAGTGCAGCGGAATAAAGAATAATCAAAACATAGAGAATAATTGTTATCAATCGAATGCTTTCATTAAACTTGAAAGATTACAAAGGTACAATTATAACTCCCCCTCAGCCTGATCACTCAGAGTTTGTATGTCTAGAGAGAATGACGAGTGACAAATAGAACAGTACAAGTACTGTTCTATTTATAGACAAGTACAAACCTCTGATGATCACTTAGCTGACGTCACCTAGAAAGCGACCCCTAACTAACTAACAAACTACAACATCTGTTAAACAATAAACTACTGTTACATTGAAACTACTGAAAGAAAAACTCTGTTAAACTAAAACTCTGATGTCTTCTTATCATCTGTTGAACCAAAGTGCTGTTGGTTCAACAGACCTTTGTTCTTCAGATCTTTGATCAGCACTTGTTCTTTATCAGACTTTTGCTTTTCAGACTTTATCCATCAGACCTTTCATTAGCAGCAGTTGTCTTGTATCAGATGTTTAAGTATCAGCAGTTTGGGAATCAGCAGTTCTTTGGAGGAAGCTTTCTTGTAACCACTGTTATTTATTCTTGATCAACACTTAGTATATTTTGGCTTTCTATCATCTGTTCTTCTCCAGGTCAGCAGACCCAACATGAACTATGTAAGAATGTTGACCTGGTTTGTTGACTATTGTCACATCTTCGATCTTCAATTCCTTAGACTTCTTCTCGGTCACATGTGCTAGAAATGCACAATAGCCCTTTCGAAGGCACTTTTGAGCTTTCATGCAAGATATGATTCGTAAGGTGGCTTGACTATAATCTCATTTGATCGAAAGAATTTTGCAACTTGAAAGGGGGATACGAATTATCTTTTCATGGCACATGATCTCGGTATGGTCCGTGGACACCTAACACATGCCGACTACAACATCGAAACTATCTAACTCTATTCGCAACAGGTCAATGCTAAACTCGTGGTCTCCCAAATTTAGGGTACATCCTTCAACAACTTCTTCCGACTTAACCAACTTACCATTAGCCAATTCTATAGAATAGTGTGTGCCCAACATACTTGACAATACCCCGAGGGTTTGCTTAAATTTGATTGACACAAAACTTAAATTGGCACTAGTATCGAAATGTACGGAAGCATAACTATTGTTAACAAGGAATGTACCAGTAACGACATTGGATCCTCACTAGCATCGCCAGTTCCAATCACAAAAGCTCTACCATGACCCTGATTCCTCAACTTGGGACAATCCTTCTTAAAGTGATTCGCGGCACCACGTTCATAACTTCCCGGTTTACCAGCGGGGTCACCTGCAGCCCTAGCACGGCAGCGGGTGGTTTGATGACCAATCTTATTACACTTATCATACCGACTACTTTCACATGGTCCCACATGATGCTAGTTGCACCTGTTGCAGAGAGGAATAACCATGTCTGAGCTGGCACTACAGGCTCCATAGGTTGTGGCCTGATCACGTGCTTCCTGGCGGTGGATGCGAGGTGTGCTCCTCCAGGGAACGGGCGGTAGGTGCGGAAAGAGGGCACACGCTCCTCAGTAGGTTGTGCCTCTTCCACACGGGGTGCCTCAGCTGGTGGCACCTTGACCACTGGAGCCACCTCAACAGGAGGCTCCTCGATCATAAGGGTCGGGTCAGCATCATCCACAACATTTCCTTGGGCCTCGGCATTAGAGGCATCGAGCTCATTATAGACTACAATGTCCACCTGTATGTCGTCGCCTATCATATCCATCCTTGTCATCGTCGGGCTCAGGACCCGCCTGATCCTCCTCAGGCTCAGAATCAGTGAAGTAGGAATCAGCGTCCTCTCCACGAGACGTCTCGTAAACCATGAATGAATCAACCTTTGAATCTAGTATGACAATTGGGTGGGAAGGTGAAGCCATGATCCTATGAAATCCAAGTGTACACATATACATATATAAGCATCAAGAAACTTATATACTATACTCGCATGTATGCAATATGTAAAAAGAGCATGGAATCTGGGGAGTGAATCGAGTTGAAAACATTTTTCATGCAATGAAAACTTTTCGTTTGGAAAATCGTTGAAGTTATCGTTTAGTTTAAAAAGAAATCTCGTTCGATATAACCATTCGCCCTGATACCAATTTGTCACACCCCACCAAGGTGGAATCACTAGGTGCGACACGAAAGGTTTTCAAGCACAAGATTCAAGCAGACATCTAAAAAGTTTTGGATACCAAAACAACTATAATAAAAATGTATTGTTTAAAATCCAAGTGTTCATAATTAAAATCACCAAAGACGGTATGCATCTATGAAGTTTAAAATCACAAAAGACAGTGTTCATAAAAATGTATGCATGATGCATGCCTAAATCATATCCCAAGTTCCATCTATGAAGTTTAGTTACATGAAAAATATGCATAAAAACATTGATAACATAAATTCGGTGAGTTCACAAGTTTAAAAGATTCATAAATGTAAAGTCAATGAAGTCCGTGAATAACCAAATCAATGTCTAGCTAAGACAATGACAAATGTGACCAATCATGAGTCCATACCCAAACTTGATAAGTTGTGCCTCGCGCATCGTACAATAAATACAATGTATCATCATATGTGAAATACAAGCACTCTTTTATTGTTTGTATCTAGGTTAGAGCGACTAACCAAGAGTGCGGGTGTCAACCCAATAGATCTATTTAAATTATTCATGGCTAAGTCCATAGCTAATGGTTACAATATACTAGGGCTTTATGAGTACTCTAAACATATTGTCTCATAAACACATAAAGTTTAATAGAAAATTATTCTAAAACTAGTAAATATTGCATGTCTTTCCCCAAAATTAAAACAGTAAAAAGGGGTCGTGAAACTAACCTCAAGTCCGTGTAAAAGCTAGCAAGAATCTACGCCCGACGTATTGTGAATCCGACCAACACGTCCTATATAAGATGGACATCTTAGGTCTAACGCAATGCTTCTTTGTGCAAATCGTTCACCCAATTTGTGTAATATGTTAGCTTATGTCATTGGTAACTTTTTATGCTTTCAAAATGTAAGGTGGAATGTGTATATAAAGATATTAGGGGAAATGGAATTAAATAATCCCAACTTTGGGGGATTGGAAGGCAACAATCCAAACTTGAAAGTTATAAACTAACAATCCCAACTTGTTATGTATTTTATTCCATTGAGCCAAAACTAATTGAGGTTAACTCAGTTAGTTAGCTGCTGACATGGCAGTCCACATGGCATCTGAGGTGGCAAAATAGGTCCAGTTGGCAAAAAAATGTGGGCCATGTTTCTTTTTTTAATCTATATTTTATATACACACATATTATATATACACACATATATCTTCATCATCTTCACCACAACAACTTGCCACCTCCAAAGCCACCTGCCACCACCGTCAACCACCGCCATCTCCGACGAAACCCACCACCACCACTCTACACCACTATCACAAACACCACCAAAACCCAGTTTCTACCCCCCCCCCCCTCCCCCGCTTTATCCTCTTCAAAGCCTACAACAAACGGGTTCAAAGAACAGAGTGTTGAACGATAGCCAGCAGAACGGGTTCCAGAATCCTTAAAGCCTACAACGAACAGGTTCAAGAAACAAAGTACAAAGAAAATGTCCATCCAATACCACCAAAAACAAAGCTACAAAATTTGAGGATTATGCGATTAATGTTTCTGATGCTTCGGGTTGTGAAGATGTTTGTGATTTCAGCTGGTGGTTGTGAAGATATTGGTGGTTTCAAGTGGTGGTTGTGAATATGATGGTGGTTGCGAGGGGAATAAGCCCTAATTGGAAAGGGTGGGGGCTGTAGACGAAGTAAAGAAATGGGAAGATGGTGGTTGATTGCGGTGGTGGGTGGTGGCGATGGTTGAAGGTGGTGGGTGGAGGTGGTTTGTGAAGGTGGATGTGGTGGTTGGTTCTTTGTTGCACGGTGAATGGTGGGTGTGTACGTGTGTATATTATATTGTATTGTGTTGTGTTGTGTTGTGTTGTGTTGTGTTGTGTTGTGTTGTGTTGTGTTGTGTTGTGTTGTGTTGTGTTGTGTTGTGTTGTGTTGTGTTGTGTTGTGTTGTGTTGTATTGTATTATATTATATTATATTATATGTTTAAAACTTAATTACGAAACATTATTAAAAGATTTTTTAATAATTAAAAGATTTTTTATTGAAAAAGCCAAGTGAAATTGTGGGCCCACGATTTTTTGCCATCTAGACTTATTTTGCCAGCTCATATGCCACATGGACTGCCACATCAGTAGATAACTAACTGAGTTAACCTCAGTTAGTTTTGACCCAATCGAATTAACTACAAAGATTATTATCTATGTATATGTCATCATTCACACACACACATCCATATATATATACACATACATACACGCATACACACACATCTCACATATATACATATGTATACAGCACACATATATTTATATACACGCGCGCACACACACTCACACACATAGTCATGTTTAAAGAGAGTGTGGGTTTAGTTTTATGTACCTCTAACTAGTGTGTTAAAGAAAGAAAAGAGGTTCCAAGCTCCTAGCTTCTTTAAGAATGGTGGTTCTTGGCTCGAAAGTTGGTGGTGTAGTGTGGTGATGGAGAGCCGAAAGTTAGAGGGAAGTAGGGGAGGGTTCTTGTGACTTGGTAAGTTGAATGGTGTAAATGGAAAAAGGATGGTGGTTATGTGATTTATATAGAGCCGAAGAGAGAGAGGTGTTCATTTTTGGGAGGTTAACTATTATCAAACTTTATGATTAAGGAATATTATCATTTTGATGTTTAATCACTTGAGTTGATTTACACATGACTTAACTCCACATAATGATGTTCATATGGATTTTATTGTGAGTAACAACACATGGAAGAATGGGGCCGGTCCATAGGGCCGAAAAAAGAGATGGAGGGAACAAATTGGGTAAGTCAACTTCTATAAATCTTAGTGATTAGGGAATCTTACTAAAAAGAGAGTGTTTACTCTTAAACTTGGTGCCTAATCAATCCAAAGTGACACCTTATCTAATCCTTTTCAAATGTGAAAGACATAACATAAGATCATGGTGTGTTTTAGAAGTCAAATGGAGATATTATGGGGAGGAGGGTGGTGACGGTTTTGGGGTTCCAAGACGGTCAAGATTTCTTAATTATGGTAAGCTATCTTACATGGGTTTATGAGTTCAAAGAAATCTATCCATATTAGTTATTAATCACATCTAGTTTAAGGGTCATGACTAGATTAACACATGACTAAACATGGGGTTAAAGTGAATGTATATTAGTGATGTGATAATACACTTAAAGTAGGTTTTGTGTTGTGTGTAGGTGGGCCAAAAGGGATGACGGTTGTGGGTTGTGCGCTTGAGCCAAAAAATTGGAAAGGAAGGGGAAGGGAGGCGGTGACGATTATGGTGTGGTGTGAGGGGTGGGTTATTTTGGCAAGCATCTTCCCTTGATCTTGACACTATTTAGGATCTTTCTATTTTGGTTTAAGACAAACCTTGGGATTATATTGTCTATAAAAGGAGGGACAATTAGGTTTTAACCATCTACATAGGTTTGCATCTTAATATTACTCATACACACATAAATACATACAAGCCATCGCATGTATGCGTGTTTGTATAGATATCATGTATTTTAAAAAAAAAAAACTATAGTTTTGTTAAATGTCTTACTTATTATTTGTAAATAAATGTTTAAAGAATTGGTTTTCTATCCCCAATTACTTAATCCCTTATGACCTTTAATATATGGAGGTTATTAAATTAGTAAAATAAATGCATAGTCGAGTGTTTTTAGTTGATAATATAGACTATATTTTGTAGCGCATAACATCATCTATGTATTCATTTTCTTAGACAACTATATTAAATATTTAATGTTTGTCACCAATGCTAGGTTTAATTTGGATGATCGTACGCTTAAATCTTGACAATAGTGTAGTTGTCATTGTAAGCTTTTGCAATAATTCAGGTTTTGCTAGACTTTGGGCGACTCGACTCATCTAGTAAGTGTACGGATTTGACCTGGTAAATAAAGATAACTATTATTAATTATTTTTAAATTTCAAATATGTTCAAGTAATATATTTATCTTTAACATTTTCTTATCTTCCCCTCACAAATTTTAAACGTTAGTAACTTTTATATACGACACTTTAAAAAAAATTACACCAAATTAACGAGCGTTTAATTATTTTTCGAACGAGCACCATGGTGGTATACAAAAAAAAATGACTTTTATAGTGGATTTTTGTTTATGCAGAAAACAAAAACACAATTTATTTAGATAATTCATTAATCATGTCTATACTAGTCACTGATCATGTTATGATAGTATATATGCTTTTGAATCTACTATTACATATAAAAACCCATTAACTACATATATATTCACAGATATAGTCAATTTGGTAAAAAAAAATATATTTTTTTTTTTTTTTGTATTTTGATTGGTATTGGTAGGAACATTTAATACAAAGGTTGCTAAGCTGGTTACATGTATCATATGATTGTTAGACACTAGATAAATCTCTAGCCGATAAGTGATAATTAATCATCCAACCATGCACATCTCTTAAATCAATCATCATTATGACATATCATTTGATACCAATTTGGTTATATTTTTCCCAGGTTCACATTACAGCTTTAGTGTGTTTTGAGGAAGTGACAAAGTTGTACAGAGACATCACTTGAGCAAGATGTGCACACGTAGAATTGGAAGTACGTTTTATGAGTTATAGATTTTGTCACTTGTTATTAGATTTGTCTATCCCAAAAAGCATTCGGGAATAATCTAGTTAATATATATTAAAAATCAAAGAGAATGATTAGCTTAAAACTAACTTAAATTCTAACATATACAAAATATGTGTATCATTATATTTGACGTGTTAGAATTCTAAGCAAAATATTTTGTTTCCAAACAATTCATTAATTTTATAATCTGTTTTAGGTGAAGGAAAGGTTGAGTCATGCTGGATTGAGATACCATCATATTTTTTTTATCGGCTAATTACACTCACCCTTTACTCACCCGCTGGATTCGAACTCCTTACATTTCGCTCTTATCACCTTTATCACCCTATCCTCACCACTGGGCCACAGCCACAGTGCCGGATACCATCATATTATCTGCATTACCTATGAATTACAATTCAACCTCAACATATAACTTACAATGAGTGGGTTATGTCCCCACATTCTCGCAGTTCGGTAGTGAAAAAAATTTATATCGAACGAAGATTACAAAACTCGGCGAAATGTTAAATTCAAAATTTTATAAACATTATATTTTTAAAAGAATAAAATATGGTACCTATATAAAAAACCATTAAAAGAACACTGACATTAATTAGTTCCGATAACACAAATACCGGCACTAATGTTGTTCAATCGGTATTAGGTTGGTTCGTGTTATTACCACCACGGATACGACTATCTATATTGTTTACAACACAATAAGTACACTATTTTGAACGCAACTCAGTTCGTTACATTATATGTATTCGGTTTAGTTTACGATACTAAAACAATATTTGTAACAGTTTCATTATACAAAATTAGTCATATGTAACCCACAAATTTAAACTATATTTTATACCGCCTTAACACAAAAAAAGAAAAACTGTAACAGTTCCGATAATATTGATACTAGTATGATAACGACACTCATTGTCTCCTACAATACCAAAAAAGACCCCATTTCGAATACAACTCAGGTCCAACAAAAAATATACCGGAACGTGGACAAAAATAATTAAACATACCACCATACTCAATTTAGAGAAAGGGAGGGAGAGAGAGCTCGCCGATACATACACCATACATAAAAAGATAGAATGTAAGAGGAGCACTCTTCATCCATTAGTAAATGTTAGTTAGAGCATTGTTATCCGAGTATCTATTCACGTCTGTATAATATAACTAAAAAAACACATTTTTCACTAAACTCTATTATTTTTAATACATATTACATCGGATACCCCCATCTCTATTTATACTAGTGGGTTTACCCGCGCGTTGCAGCGGGATTCAAAAAAACTTGTATTACAAGAATGTGATTACGCACAAATCGCAAAAATGCAGATTCAAAAAATCACCCAATTTTGTGTTTCGAATAAACTCTTACACGCAAGATTATCATCAACGGTCTTATGAATTATAATCGAAATCTTAAGGCGAACAACTCACAAAAACTAAAACAAACATAAAGTCACCTTATATGTTTTTTACATGTATGTTTTTTTGATCTGGTCATAATAATCCCCCACACATAAACAAATAACAAAGCTTAAGACAAAAAATGTTTGCCCCTACTTGAACTTATCGCCTTTGTTGAACGTAAACAGCCTTTCTTGAGGTTGCTCGAAAGGAAAACATCTAATTCTTGCCCCATCTTATACAACAAATATGCCAATGTTGTTGCAACTGACATTTTGTCTATCAACTTGAACGACGTCATCAAATAGTTGTCAAATTAAGAGTTAATACCGCGTTTGTAACAATTGAAAATCCACATATGTTTTGTATAGTAAAAAGTGATCGAAAGTTTGGGATTGTAACTTCAATATGGGCCTATTAGAACTTGATTGCTAAACGTCATAAAACCATATGCCTGGACTTTGTAGTTTGAGAATATTAGTATGAAAAGCTAACAACAACATACCTTCAATGGAAAACAAATCACAACATTTGTAACCCTGATATCACCGGTATTGCAGACTTGGTATGCTGAAAAATCGGCAAGTATGATCATTTCTTTTGCATTTACTCGCAATTTAATAAGCAAGAAAAATGTCTCACATCTGAACATTAAAACCAACAAAATTGGAAGGCATCAATATTAAGTTGTTTGTATGTTATACTTTAATGAACTATACACCAGAACTTATACATCAAAAGTTGTATTGCGAATATATTAAAATTTAATAGATTACCTTCAGCAAGTCTGATTCTCGATGAATATGAGGAGGCTGCTTCCAGGTGAGATTCCCTAGCCCTCCAGCTTCCAACCATTCATTCTTCCGCATCTTCCAATTTTTTTTGTAATAAGCAAGAGGCAAAAGGAATAAAGGTTCACACTCATTCCTCCCCTAGCGCCTAGCGATTTTCAGTCATTACAATAATCCATATGCACATATGTAATAACAAATATTTGAATTTATAATTATACTCGGGGTATACTCTATACATAATAATAGCTCATGTTTATTCTTAAAACAAATGCGCACCGCTGGTTCAAAATATATAATACATGAGATAACAAAAGTTAACCCACACGTTTCGTCGCTTCAAACGTAAGTTTGTCAAAGCCAGACAATGTCATTTTTTTTATAATTTGGAATAGTAGGTAAACGTAAATGTATTCAAGTTGTAAGTAAACTTGAGCTTGTAGAAGTACAAATCCCACTCCTCAAGCTTTAATGGTGACGGTCTCTCATAAAAGAAAAGTTCAAGATGAGAAGATACTTTACCAGTTTTATACCCTGGGTCAAGCTCTGTGATCGCAGAAAGACCATTTTCTAGTCAGGACCGGGGTGATTTGTTTGATTGTACGGTTCCAACATCATGCGCTTATGCCAGCCATTCATTGCAGAAAGACACTACATGGTATATTGTAGCCTCCTCCTATCATCCACCAACATTATTGAATAAAAATGAGATATATGTAGCATTTCTGCTATAGCATATATCTAGATAAGTGTAATGAATTTCAACTTTATTGAATAAAAAAATAACAGCCACTCTAATTTGAGTACTGTCAAACTGAATCATACTTCTAGTACAATTAGATATCAAACATAGAAAACCAGGCTAATTTACTTTTTTTTATTATTTGTTTCTAATATGTGTTGCACAAATCCAGTATCACGTACCATAACTAAAAACAAATGTGGACTATAAAGTAGCTTGACTGCCGCCATGATTTAAGAGGTTACACATACACATTAAAAATGCACTTTGGCCCGTTTTAGATCCCTTTTAATTTACTCACTTGACCCGTTAAGAGATAAAACAAAACCCAAATCGACCCACTTATAAGTCAACGAGGCAAAATTGCCACCTCTACTTATATGTTCTTTCTGAATTACAAATATATACACATATAGATGTAATCAAATGTGTAAATACCTGACAGTTTCTAGATTTGATCTGGTCAAAATTCTCAAGCAAATCAATTTCACGGCGCAACCGATAAGAGATCCCATCAATCTCCAAAAGCTCATGTCTTGTTGTTTCAGACACGGGAATCTTACTGGCAACATGAAATGAAAGCAGTCTAAAGTTCCACGACGTTGTTTCGAACGTCAAGGTTTAGGACACGCTGCATTGGAGTATACATGAGGTGCTTTTTCTCATCTACCTTGACCTAGTGTTATGTGTATAAAATACATCTCTTACAGGAAATGTTGGGACTGAGTATGCGATCTTTGAGTTGTTTACCTTGCTCGTCTTCTCTACGAAAAATAAGTTTTATAGCTACAACTTTGTTTATCTTCGGAAGTTCATCTTTACACTTTCCTTCCATTGATGACAAACTTTGGATATCTAAAACATCGAGTTCAGCTTTGTACACTGAACCATATGCGCCAGATCCAATAAAGTACTCTTCATGGAAATTATTTGTGGCTCGCTTTATCTCTATTAGTGGAATCTTAAAAAAATCCACCTGCAACATTATGCGTTAAGTGAGAAGGGGAGTATTCTATTATATGCTCTCACATTCTAAATCCATTCATACCAATTGTAGTTAAGAGGATATAGCCTTTGACCGGTTTGTAATTAAAGAGATAATATAGCTTCTTGTTTTCTGGTTCAAGTAATTTATAAGTTCTATATATATCAAGGTAGCAAGAATTGAAGGCAGTAGTTAGTACCTGTTGGTTGTCTGTAAGTGGTAGCGGCGGCTTCTTTGCAGGAACCCGAACTATTAGCTCCTCCTGCATAAGGATTTGTAAATGATAAACACATTGACCTAAGACAAAACATAGTGGTAGGGGGGATTCAACGCCCCTGATCCACTTGTATATGCTGGCCCAGCAAAAAGTAGGTTGTTCCACGCCGTGAAGGCGTGAAATATTTCAAGCCCCTGCCCAAAACAACCCCAATTTCATATATTTTAATGTATGAAATCTCTTTGACAACTTCATATTCGTAAATGATGTGTTTTGTTATAATATAAACATTTAACGAATGTCTTTTTATTTTTTATTTTTTGGCTAAATTTGTTAAACCACCACATGATGTTTCTGATATTGTGGTTTGACATCAGAAGCCGAATATATTTAACTTCGCGTACGATATCAAAACTTCAAATCATAATAGGCGGCTATAATGCACATCCAAACACCCCTAAACACCCACTAAGAATGATTTCTAGAGACATACTGACCTCGCTAACAAGTCGACAAGATTTATATTCTTAACCCTTGCAGATATTTCAGCAAGAACATCCATAATAATCCCCCGTATAAGCTCAGATGTCTCCTTTTCCGGTGTAATATCCGAATACCATAAATCCACAACAAAATCTTGTTAATAAAATCCTCCATTGCAGCCTCGACTATCGGAGAATCAATTTTCCTCTTCCATTTAGGTGGGGGAGGCAAAGTGTGCGACAAATACGTCAGCGGCTCGGTTTTCTTAACTTTAAGCTCATGGTGCTTCCACGCACCATGAACACTGTCGTACTTAAACATATACGTCTACACAAATTATACAAACAAATAAATAATCAATGATAAAACCCACTGATCTAATATTAACACAATCAAATTACATATAAAAATACAAACCATGTACTCCACAGAGATAAAGGGATCATTAACAGCAACAAGTTCAACATCATCTCTCTACAAAGCTACTCTGGCAACCAATCGACCGATTCTACCGAACCCTACACATGTTAATGAAAAGCAAACAACCCCAGGTCGCTTAACAACAACAACAATGGAAATTAAAGAGTATAAGATTATTACCGTTGATTACGATCTTGATCTTGCCTACACAATATAAAAAACAAAACAGTTAAAAAAAGATAATTGTGCAACTTTGAGCACTTACAAATATACCTTCGAAACACCATCATGATTATATAGGCATCCAATGTTACGGCTCTCCTTATCATCCACACGTTCATAGCCAAGTCTTTCAGTATCTGGTGTGATTTTGCACCTCTCCCCATTCCAATAATCTAATAATCTGACCTAATTTCTCTTCTCCACCCATGAGAATCGGGTGCCAAAATCACCCACATGATGATCAAATATACACTATTATTGGATTAACACAATTACACAAACACAAAGAACAAATAGACAAAAATGAAAAGGTGGTATGAACGATTAGTGAAGGTGATTGCTAGTTACCTTGAAGACTCCATCAACAACTCCGACCATCCACGTATATTACCAGACTGAACCATCCCATCATGTACAAGAACACATTCATCTTCTACATGTACCATAACAAAATCCTAGAAAAATACTAAAACCATAAAGAAAAATCCATAATTAACATCACACAGTATTAATCCCTAACTTTAACCAATAATAATAACATAAATGACTTAACTTATATACAAATGTTTTAATATTTGCGAAATTAATACCAGAAAATAGGCTCCAAAACAAAGAAACTAAAAGCGTACAGGTAATTATATGATGAAGTATAAACCTTAAGTTTGGTGAAAGTAGCAGAAATAATGGTTTAACTCAAAAGGTGTAAAATTGGGGAAATAAAGTGCATAAGATTGTTGAGGGAACAGAGAATGAAATGCATTTCGTGTTTTGCACAAAAAAAAAATTAGCGATGATAACGATGGAAAAGATTGAAACTTTATGCAGGGATTTCGATGAAAATTATAAATTTTACCAGGTAATTCGATTGTTGGCAAGAAAATTCGATCAACGACTTTGCTTGTTTCACTCTCTGCTGCATTCTTTTAGATTGCGTGTGTGTTTCTCTCTGAAATCTTGAAATTGGTAGAGAGAGAGACAGAGAGATTGGGGGTTTGCCATATGATATTAATGTAGGGGTTTTGAAGAATGATAGAAGTTACGAAGGTGAAGAGGTGGGGATGTCTGAGAATTAAGCCAAGGGTAAGGATGGAATGAGCTTTAGCTTTTAACTATAAAACCATGATAAAATGACTATTATGCCCTTTAAATTGTCTTAATTGTCCCTAATATCCCAAAAATACCCTTATGAAATAAGCTTTATTCTCTTATACTTGTTGCTTTAAAAATTGTACCCATGTCAAAATTCCAATATGGTACATCACTCCTCCTTTATAATGTATTATAGATTATAGATTATTCTCAAAAACATTTATTTTATTGTTTGTCTCGGCTTTATTCACTCAAAAATTATACATATTGATGAATAGTCGCCCTCTAAATATAGAGGGTTACTATTATGTTTATCAAAATTTTCTACATTATAGAGATCTCAATAGAGGGGAATTTTAGCTGTTTTTTCTATTCTTCCTTTAGATTTATAGATTTATAGAAAGTGAGTTTTAGAGGCTTCTATCAGAGTGCTCTTATCTATGTTTACCTTATTAAAGGGGAGAGATGACTACATTAGTAATTTCCTATGTTTTTTAAGATGACATATGAAAAGTTTAGTGCTTCACACCCAAAATGTCATGAAATTTTTCCCAATAATACCCTTCTATGCAAAATCCTCTTGTACATCCCCTCTCCTAATTATTTATTACATGGAGCAGCTTTGATGAATTCATGTGTGTATGTCACGTATGAAACAAAACGTAAAGTTTTGATTTACGAGCTATCTGGTAAAGTTGTTTGTATCATTTAATAGTATATATCGTTAAGTGGTAGGCGTGACCAAAGTGTTACGTGTGAGGTAGTGTAGTCTTGAGAATAAATGTATTATGGAACTAACCTTACAAGTTGTTGAATGGATTGTGTGGTAGGCGTGACCAAAGTGTTAGGTGTGAGGTAGTGTAGTCTTGAGAATAAATGTATTATGGAACTAACCTTACGAGTTGTTGAATGGATTATTACTAGAATCCACCTAAAATCAATGTACTTCAATAATCCGTGCGAATGTTATTATACTTTAGTTGAGATAAGAATAATTATCTTCTGTTGTTACAAGTATTCGTTATTTAATATATCATTTAAATAAAAAGTTTTCGATGAATTTTACGTCTTAATGAATTGATACAATTTGATGTAGTTTTTAGACCCGTCGCAACGCGCGGGTTACCAACTAGTGTATTATAATATAATATGCACTAGGTTAGAAACATGTGTATTACAATGGTTGAATAACAAAAAAAATACTCCTTTAGGTAGTAATGAAGATATACGAATCACACACTCTTTTGAGATGTGGCCCGTTTAAATCTATTGGCTTATGTTCAAAACCACGATGGGATTTTTTTTGCTGTTTTTTTTACTTATTATACAACATATTCACAATTATATCCAAGTTAAAACAATAAAAGGAGTGTTAGGTGTAGTGATTGAATGTCCTATTGGCCCAGGTTTGAATCTCGGGTAGGTTGGAGTTTTCTTCCTCTTTTTTTTATTCTTAGGTCGAAGGCATTAATCAAATTTTAATTTTTTATCTACCAATAGATAGATACTTTTTTTAAAGGAGAATTTCAATAGAAACGGCTTGAAAGGTCCTAAGACTATGGGCTGTTGTTCCCCTTCTCCCTTCCTTCCCCTTGTCCACATCAGCGCCACATCAGTTTCCCCTTCTCCTCCCCCTTCTAGGGGAAATGGTTCCCCCTTCTTTCCCCTTCCCCTTTCCTTTATTTTAATATTTTTATAGGGGAAAAAGACAAAATATATATATATATATATATATATATAATATTATATATATATATATATATATAATATTTAGAAGAAAAGACAAAACATATAATAATATTATATAGCTCGGGGAGAAGGGGAAGATTTCCCCGTTTACACCGAAGGGGAAGGGAGGGGGGCGGTGTTCCCCTTGGGGAAAATGCCACCTCAGCCTTTCCCCACCTCTTTCCCGAACCATACCCCTCAGTCTAAAAGCAAGGACCTACGAGCAAAAACGGAACAACATCAATCCAAAGGGAAGACACACCAATCTTTCCATATGACACTTAAAAAGGACATCCTCCCCCTTGAGTTTGTCATGTGAAAATGACATGTCATTAATGATATAAAATTAAAGCTAAAAATGTCATGTCATGTGACATTAAGTGATTTTAGATGTTATACGAGACTTTTTAAAGAAAAAATCACACCAAATTAACGAGCGTTTTATTATCTTTCCAATGAGTACCATAGTGCTATATAAAAAAACGGAGAAAAAAACGTCTATTTTTTGTGGGGTTTTGTTCATACAGGAAAAAAACACGAAGTGTATTAATCATGTATAGGTAAATCACTAATTATGTCCAAACCAGTAAATATGAATTCTATTTTCAGCATGTGTTAGCATTGGAGTTGTACATTGTTTTAGGTTAGGTATTACTATTAGAGTTATACATTGTTCTAGGTTAGATGTTAACATTAGAGTTATACATTGTTTAAGGTTAGACGTTAACATTGGAGATAAATTGTTAATTGTTTTACAGTAGGTGCTATCCGAAGCTTTCTTGCATGTAACTATAAAGCGCATCAGTCTATTTCATATGTAAAATTGATATGTCATATTATATTTCTCAACCCCGAGACGCTTCTGGGTATAATCTAGTATATATATTTCAAAGGCTAAATCCTACATGGCACTTATACAGCCATTCTCCCCTTTGAGAGTGCATGTAGGATGCCATGTGCCATTAAATAATTTTAGGAGAAAAAAAGTTTAAAAACAAAATTGGATTTTTCTATCTCATGTTTCCTTCCATAATTTTTAAATATCAATATCTTTCATTTACGAGAATTTTTAAAGAAAAAAAATTACACTAAATTGCCGAACATTTTATTATGTTTCCAACGAGTACCATAGTGCTATATATAAAACGGAGAAAAAAATGATGATTTTTTTGTGGGATTCCGTTCATACAGGAAAAAAACACGTGTTCAAATAATTCATTAATCATGTATAGGCAAGTCACTAATTATGATCAAACCAGTAAATATGAATTTTATTTTCAACCAGAGTAGAATAGGTTACTAGAGTTATAAATTGTTTTAGGTTAGGTATCAACATTAGTATGTTAGAGTTGTACATTTTTTTAGCCTTTAGGATAGGTGTTAATATTAGAGTTACATTGGAGTTATACATTATTTCAGATTAGGTGTTAGCATTGGAGTTGTACATTGTTTTAGATTAGGTATTAATATTAGAGTTATACACTGTTTTAGGTTAGATGTTAACATTAGAATTATACATTGTTTAAGGTTAGGCGTTAACATTTGAGATACATTGTTAATTGTTTTAGGTTAGGTGGTACCTGAAGCTTTCCTGCATGTAATTATAATGCGCATCAATCCATTTCATATATAAAATTGATGTGTAATATTAATTTCTTAACCCCAGGACGCTCCCGGGGTGTAATCTACTACTTATTTATTTGCTTTTCACCATAAAAAGGCAAACAAACTCTGATAGAATAATAATAGTGCTCGTACCGACATTTGTTTTTATATTTTCTACCATACCAATAATGTAATCGAACCTATACCTACAAAATGTCCGCCTGATATGGTGGAGAATCTACCTAGTTTATTATCATTTAACTAACAACTAGTAGGATTCTATGTTGCGCAACTTTTTGAAGCGTATTTGCACTAGGTTTGTAGCCAAAATAAAATTTCACATAACAGAATGCTCAAGGGAAGACGGTAAACCACACGAAGTTGGTCACACAAAATTTCGATTTGGTTAACGGAATAGCATAACTTCCAAGTTTGTTGCAGGTATCCACAACAACAAAAAAAAAATCAATTTCAAGTTCCATGGACAGAAATAACGACTTTGTACTCTTATTTTGTATGTTAATTATATCTGTATCATCACGTAAGCAACATCGTCGTTTAAGAAACATTAATTGAAGTGTGGTTCATTCTATTAACCCCCATAATAGTTAAGGGGTCTTTCAGTTTGATTGAAAAGCAAAAGCATAAACGGTTCCAATTTAAAGCCATATCACATACAATGTTAATGACATCACATAACTAACATATACAGATAGACTGTGAGTAACTTATTCATCGAAACTTCGTTTGAGACGATCCATCAAGTATTCGGAAAGTGACTCATCCTAATCCAATTTGGTAACTCATACTAATATCCGAATTCATCATAGGTATTTCTCCACAAAATAGTTATAACTTCTTTTCTTCACATCTAGTCAACTTATTAACATGTTACTAAATGTATAACAACATAACATACTAATCACAAATACAAATAGACCGTAACAAAATATTAATAAGTAATGTAATAAGTTATTAGGATGTTACTACAGAAATGCTCACCCAAACCGATTGGTCTTCCACGACTAACTTTGCTTACCATGCCCACGAATGCTCGAAATAGTAAGAAAAACATCTTCTGTAAAAGTGGCATTATTAAGCGCCAACCTCACTTTTCTTGCCTGCAATGCAACTCCACCTGCACAAATGAAGAAAGAGCTACCTTTGGTTTATCTGTAAAACCTATTATTTAAGGACTATTATTTACAAATTATACCTTCCAAGGAAATGAAGAATCAAGGCTCCTGGATGTAAAAGCATTAAAGATTTGAACTCTGAAGCTGAAACAATAAATATATATATATATATATGTATATGATCAATTATTAAAAGTAGTGCACACTAAGAAACATCTAGACATGAAAAATAACCCCTAAGGAAACAAAACAGAACAAAAAGAAAATACAAAATATTGTAAAAACTAATTCACATGGTGCATCTTGGCAGGATGCCCGGTCTCTTTTGCGGGACCGCTTGGGTAGATCAAAAATTTTGCTCCTGTACCGGCTTACAGTGATCGCTGCACACCAAAGGTACTCAAAAAGTTAGAAATCATCTAAAAATCGTATCCAAAAATGAGTCAACACAAGACAACCAATAAACTGTAGGCTTGAGTCATTTTAAGAATGCCATTCAACTACCAAATAAGCGGGAGTTCAAGGGCGCGCATTGCGCGCCTTGTTATTTGGTCGTTAAACGCTATAAAACTATTTTCAACCAAAGTAGCAACCAACTTTCATGTCGAAATTCGAGTTTTAGTATCGTTCACATCAATTACACATTGCAATAGATGATTATCCATGCTTTTGATGCTCCCAACCCCATGTTAAAGTAACATGAAAATATTAAGTAAATGCAACTGATCTATAGATCCCTTAAAGCTAACCATTTATGATATTAGACCCACAAATTGTTTTTGGAAAGTAATTTTTATAAAACACCAAATAGCGCAACCTCTCTCCAAGGCGGAGAAAAGGCGCACCAACAACCCAAAATTACATCACCTCGAATCTAAACCAAGAATTCGAATCCATACAACCATTCTTAAATCTAGATCTAAACCAAAGAAATGTCAAAGCCTTTATCTCCATAAGCACTTCTGTGACATTGATTTTCTGATAATCCAGACAACACATTCATCAACATGCATAACAATTATGTGGTCCTATTTCATAACATTGGTGTGACTATACTTCTTATGGCCATTCTAATGGATAGTTAGGGGGTCACAACCCGACCAAGGTGGGCCCGGTCGAAATACAGATTGATACCGAACATCACGCAATTTAAGCAAACAGCGGAAGCAATGTAAACATTATTATATTTTATAAATAACTGTTTACATTTCTAAATACCGTACATTCTTTAATACAAATACTTCAGGTAATATCCAAGGTTCTTGCTTGCCTTCTGATTCGTCCGCCGGGGATACTCCGAGTCGTAGCTACTCCATCCTTCTAACTCAGACAGGTACCTGAACACATGCTTAAAATGGTTTTGGGTCAACAATAATGTCGGTGAGTCCGTGCGTTAGTTTAAAATGGTTTTCAACAAGTTTATCCTTTCAAAATCAAGTTCATAAAGTTTACACGGTTCAACACATGGTGATGTACAAGCGACACCTCAAACCTAACATGGAATCTATCTACTGCCATTATAGATTCTCTGGCAAAATACGTGTCACAAATCCTCAGTGGAGGGTTTTCCGGGCTTCCGGATCCACTGTGTGTGGGGGTTTCCCCAAGTAGCGCTACCCACATATTAAGTGGCCCAATCCCCCAGGGTTAATGAGTGTCGGTATGGTTTTCGGCAGCTACTATCTTGTCACATCAAACAGTTTATAAAAAGGAAGCATGCATTCACCCCAAAACAGTAAAACAGAAAAAGGGGAATGGTACACGGAACTCAACTGGAAGCAATACATACGGATAGTTTATAGTAACCAAGGTGCCTGACATCTCGTATGGCTATACTCCTGGTCGATTCCTAAGTCGACAACATTATTAGTCTTGGTTTTACTTTTAATGGTTACACGTGGGGACGAGCACGAGCGTATGGTTCATTATTATACTATTTGGTTCTAGTCGCCCAAGATTTAATATACGTTCATTTGTGTCGATGGTTCTATGTTTCATTCCAATCATGGTTGTCAAGTCTAAGTATCATTACTAGAATCCGCTTAGTAAATATATTTCATAACTTGTTGTATATTTATTGGTCATATTATGTCCGAGTTTTAGTCACCAATGTCCCATGTCTCAAGTGTCAAACATAAGGTTCTAGTCACGTCCGCATCTTAGTCCCAATATCCAATAATTCGAGTCTAATGGTTCATCTCTAATCGTATCCATATTATCTAATAATTATATATATGTTTCTTTTGCTTCAAGCCTTATGTCCCAATCCATGTCTAAGTGTACAAAGGTTCATGAACTTAATGTCCGAGTAATTAGTTTTATGTCCACGCGATGTAGTTAGTTCAAAGTGTCCGAAGGTTCCAAGCTCCATGTTATTTAAGATTTAGGCGACTAATCCATACATCCGAGTTTATATATTATCAAATGTCGCTTCTTATCTAATTCATGTCCAAATATCCAAGTTAAGGTTTATACAATACTAATTCTCTTATGTTTTGGTTTTAGTTCGCTTCTACGTTCAGTTCGTCATATTGCTCGTCAAAGTCCCACACACGTTATATGTATAAATAAATATATTAGTCTAACTGTCGAGTTCGGTTATACCTATCGCTCATCTTTGGCTCGGGTTTGACCCGGTTGACTGACTCGTTGACTGAGTTGACTCATGTTGACTGAGAGTTTGACTTGTTGACTGTAACTGTTGACCGTTACTTGACCCGTCTTCCTGACCCGAACCCCTTTAGTTTCCTAGATGACTCCTCATCTTCCAACCCTGTACATTCATGTTCCTGTTTCACTGTGTATAATCAGCCATGGACAACCATCAGTGACCACCACCGTCTCCGCCACTGACATCACCATACATCACCCGGCACCACTCACATCACCTGCAACTTTGGCTCCTTCTCTGTACACCTACCCGAACCTTAAACCCACCTCATCATCCAACAACACTCACCTTAATCATCCTTATCAACATAATATTATACAAGAAAGGGGTTTTACCTCCTTGACCAGGTCTGACGCGGTTGGAACCCACCACTCGGACAACCACCGTCACCATCATAACCACCACTGTCACCACCACAGCGACCGCCGCCACTGTCTTCCTCCTCCGGTTCTCTCTCCTATACTTTCTCTCTCTCTCTCTCTCTCTATTTCTGCGTCTCTTTCTCTAGCCTTTTCCTTCTCCTCTTCCAGATCGTGTTTGTGGGTTAAGGGATGAAGAGCTTGGGTGTTTGTTAGAGAGCCGGCTGCCGGAGCTCCGCCTTCTGCGGTGGAGGTCTTCCACCTTCCTGCTCCCATTTCCTCTATTATGGTAGTGTGGGTGTGGGTGTGGGTGTGGTCTGATGTATGTGTGTGTTCGAGATGAGAGAGATAGAGTGATAAGTGTGTGTGTGAGGTAGGATAAACACACAGATTGTGTGTTTTGTGTTTTTATAATAACAAGGGAGGAGGGTTGTGTGATGCCAAGTGTTTAGAGTGGGCATGTGTCACCATAGAAGGGTGACACATGTCCGGGTGACTAATCAAGTCCATTCAGGTTCGGTTCGGGTTCGATAATGCGTTTTAATTCGGTCTCGTACGCATTTTCTATAATAATAGTTCATATGTAATGGTTCGGTTTTTAGTTTCGTACCTAGCCGGCTCGCTCATTATTGGTTTTGGTTCACTTTTTATTAAACGATAATAATATTATACTCGAAAAATTTTTGAGGGTCGGTGCCGGGTTGTTACATTCTCCCCTCCTTAAAAGAATTTCGTCCGCGAAATTATGGTTGTGGTAATATCTCAAAGTTTATTCGGTTGTTGATAATTGTTTAAATGAAAAGGCAGACAACTATGACATGGAAATCATGGAAACAGGATCTGCAAATTCCTCGATCCTTGGTTGTTCGAGTGGTTTGAGAATCATCCTATTTCGTTTCCTTATCAATCGGTGAAAACCGATATACCGCAAAGGATGGAAGGCATCCACATTGACGAGTAAGGAAAAACTGTCTTTATTCTTGCCAAGTTGCTCGTTACTTGGGCTTTTGTAAAGAAGTACTCTGTATGTTGAGTGTTCTCCTTGTCGTTTACAATATAGGAGCAAAATGGTTTGGGCGTTTTCCATTCCTCACAATCGAGTTCATATAAAGGGTTTCCGGATGACTTCAACGTTAGTCATCTAAACCGCATCTTCTGGTTTTGGCCAGAGAGTTTCACTGGAAAAATGGAAAGATTAAATATTTTCTTTGATTTCACATCGAGCGCACTGTCTTCGCAAGCACTGTGATATTTGATCGGGATCAATGGTCTTATTCAAAATGACGGAAAAAGGGTTTTTGGCTTGACACAACGTCCAATAACAAACTAGAATTTATTATAGTTCAGACCTCCAGTCCTATCTCCGACGTACCATTGGTGTTTATATATAGGGTGTACCGCAGCTAACCCACCACACCTTTGGTACTTCAGAAATACACTAGAAGTCTTTCTTAAGAAAATAAGGTTTATTTTTGGGTTGATTCCCAGTCTCATTCCTGATGCACCATCGGTGTTTATATATAGGGTGTACCGCAGCCAACCCACCACACCTTTGGTACTTCAAAGATGTACTGGAAATCTTTCCCAAAAGCCTTCATGGAATTTCATACCACAATAACGTATTTGCAAATTCATGATCACGCAACCTCGAATTTACTTTACATTAAGGCGGTAGATACGATTTGTCAATGGTTTGGAAGAGAACTCAAACATTAAGGGATTAATGAATAAGCGGAATTTTGTATTCTAGCATCATTAAAATGGTTTAGAACATGGTGTCCCAGGGTTTTTGATGATAAAACACGCAAAGATCACCAAGTTTCTGAACACGATTGGGTGCCTTTGCTCACAGGTTTTGCTAAAGTACCCATGGATTTTCAAGATTTTGCGGAATGAAACCAAGGGGAATGCGACAAATAAAGTTCAATACGCTTGCCGGAGTGTTATCTCACAACATTTCCAATTGAAATATTATGCACAAGGGTTCAAATGAACGATTTCGAGTCTCAAGGTATGTCTACGTAAAGTTTCGTAACCGTAAACGGGACATTGAGTATGTGTTTGGTTCTCCAAAGTAGACGTTTAGGATGTTTGTCATATAAACAAGGAGTTTCTCACAAACGACTTGGTCAAAATGTTCTACGCAAACAAGGGGGATCACTTAATGGGTTCGAAACTACAATCTGTCAAATGACCACATTATGGTTAAGAAACCCAGAAGCACAAAAAGGCTAAAGATATTCCTAAATCATCGGTAGCAAGCTGATGTGTTTTAGACAAGGTTCACATTTAAGGGTGTTAGTTCAACTCTCATGATCTTTAATAAAATATTCCCGAGATGCCCTTGCGCCTGCGGTTTCATGATTATGTTCGCGACCATAATCACTTCCTCGCCTCACTTAAGCATCCAAGTATATTCTATTTAAAATCATGACGTCTCACTTTCTCATGGTTTGTTTTGCTAGTTTACTCGTATGTTCCTGGTAAGGTCTCATCCTAATGTGTTCAGTACCCGTGATCGACTCACTCGGTATCCCCTTGTTGCATTTCCAGTTCATCCGTCATGTTTCGGTTCTCCAAACCAAAATAAACTCTGTGGTTTCAAAGGTTAGGATCCTAGGGTTCACTGTTGAAGCCTAATGGAGTTCTTATTCGCTTCAGTTGTTTGCTCTGATACCAACTGTCACAACCTGACCAAGGTGGGCCCGGTCGAAATACAGATTGATACCGAACATCACGCAATTCAAGCAAACAGCGGAAGCAATGTAAACATTATTATATTTTATAAATAACTGTTTACATTTCTAAATACCGTACATTCTTTAATACAAATACTTCAGGTAATATCTAAGGTTCTCGCTTGCCTTCTGATTCGTCCGCCGGGGATACTCCGAGTCGTAGCTACTCCATCCTTCTAACTCAGACAGGTACCTGAACACATGCTTAAAATGGTTTTGGGTCAACAATAATGTTGGTGAGTCCGTGCGTTAGTTTAAAATGGTTTTCAAAAATTTTATCCTTTCAAAATCAAGTTCATAAAGTTTACACGGTTCAACACATGGTGATATACAAGCGACACCTCAAACCTAACATGGAATCTATCTACTGCCATTATAGATTCTCTGGCAAAATACGTGTCACAAATCCTCAGTGGAGGGTTTTCCGGGCTTCCGGATCCACTGTGTGTGGGGGTTTTCCCAAGTAGCGCTACCCACATATTAAGTGGCCCAATCCCCCAGGGTTAATGAGTGTCGGTATGGTTTTCGGCAGCTACTATCTTGTCACATCAAACAGTTTATAAAAAGGAAGCATGCATTCACCCCAAAACAGTAAAACAGAAAAAGGGGAATGGTACACGGAACTCACCTGGAAGCAATACATACGGATAGTTTATAGTAACCAAGGCGCCTGACATCTCGTATGGCTATACTCCTGGTTGAATCCTAAGTCGACAACATTATTAGTCTTGGTTTTACTTTTAATGGTTACACGTGGGGACGAGCACGAGCGTATGGTTCATTATTATACTATTTGGTTCTAGTCGCCCAAGATTTAATATACGTTCATTTGTGTCGATGGTTCTATGTTTCATTCCAATCATGGTTGTCAAGTCTAAGTATCATTACTAGAATCCGCTTAGTAAATATATTTCATAACTTGTTGTATATTTATTGGTCATATTATGTCCGAGTTTTAGTCACCAATGTCCCATGTCTCAAGTGTCAAACATAAGGTTCTAGTCACGTCCGCATCTTAGTCCCAATATCCAATAATTCGAGTCTAATGGTTCATCTCTAATCGTATCCATATTATCTAATAATTATATATATGTTTCTTTTGCTTCAAGCCTTATGTCCCAATCCATGTCTAAGTGTACAAAGGTTCATGAACTTAATGTCCGAGTAATTAGTTTTATGTCCACGCGATGTAGTTAGTTCAAAGTGTCCGAAGGTCACCACCACAGCGACCGCCGCCACTGTCTTCCTCCTCCGGTTCTCTCTCCTATACTTTCTCTCTCTCTATTTCTGCGTCTCTTTCTCTAGCCTTTTCCTTCTCCTCTTCCAGATCGTGTTTGTGGGTTAAGGGATGAAGAGCTTGGGTGTTTGTTAGAGAGCCGGCTGCCGGAGCTCCGCCTTCTGCGGTGGAGGTCTTCCACCTTCCTGCTCCCCTTTCCTCTATTATGGTAGTGTGGGTGTGGGTGTGGGTGTGGTCTGATGTATGTGTGTGTTCGAGATGAGAGAGATAGAGTGATAAGTGTGTGTGTGTGAGAGGTAGGATAAACACACAGATTGTGTGTTTTGTGTTTTTATAATAACAAGGGAGGAGGGTTGTGTGATGCCAAGTGTTTAGAGTGGGCATGTGTCACCATAGAAGGGTGACACATGTCCGGGTGACTAATCAAGTCCATTCAGGTTCGGTTCGGGTTCGATAATGCGTTTTAATTCGGTCTCGTACGCGTTTTCTATAATAATAGTTCATATGTAATGGTTCGGTTTTTAGTTTCGTACCTAGCCGGCTCGCTCATTATTGGTTTTGGTTCACTTTTTATTAAACGATAATAATATTATACTCGAAAAATTTTTGTGAGGGTCGGTGCCGGGTTGTTACATAGGGTGTTTGGAGTTGTGCTCTAAAAATGATAATCTGTTGACCTATATCACTTTATAGTGTTACCATGAGTCATGAGTGATCTACTTTTGCTTATGATTAACTTATAAACAGTCTTATAATCAATTGTGTACCATACGCAACAAAAATGGTTTTCAAATAATAAAGAAAATAACTATACATGGCAAAACAGATGGGTCGAGTCGGGCATCGTAGCACGTCAGAACGTGTTCGGATCAGGAAGATTTGTTTTAGAAAATTGTCATTTTAGTTCAGATCTGAACGGATTTGGGCATAAATAGATAAGGTCAAAACGGGCCCATTAAAAAAATGTAAATTTGGTGACTTGTTGCATCATCTGTTCTTATGATATCAATAGTTGATCTTATAAAAAAGAAATGTTTAAGTTTCTTTTGAATTTATAAAAATGTCTCGGACTGAAAATGTTACGACTAAAGACAGACCGCACCAACCTGCAACTGCAGCCCAAATTCCTGCAGCAAACTCACATCCGGAAAACAAATATTTCGCCTTTCTAAAGCGGCGGCGGTGGCGATTCTGTCCAATTCTGCCCGCAAAAAAAAATACTAACCTTTAAATGAAGATGTATTTATTTAAAATTTAAATGCTGATTCTCCAATCATTTCATTCGATTCTTCTAATGTCAACCTAAAACTGTAGTTCCTCTGGCTACATATTCCCATCCTCGTTTTCTTGGTTAACATCAGCTGAACTGTACATACATCCTCGTCTTTATATCAAACTTTCTTTCTAATCAAGGCTTGCAATTTTATCCAACATCTTTGAGTGTATATAAAAAATTATCTATAATGTGTTTGCCTTTATTTATTTATTTGGTAAAAGAGATTATTCTATCCGTATTATAAACGCCGCCTCATCTTAGGTCCTACCGTATGGGTCAACTCGTATAGGCTTGCTCGTATAGCTTTATGCCATACAACCCATATTACGCATTTGATAAAAAAGAATATTTGAATCGAGGTCATAAAACCCGACCGTTTTGATCAACGAATAAACTTGTTTGAATTATTCTCTTACCCCTAAATTTCCAAATGGGAAAATCACCAAATTGGCCCGTTGACCGAGTGATTTGCCCAAATAGCCCCTTGACCCCTCTCTCAAAGACGTGTCACACCTTCCAAGACGTCTCAACCGTCTCCCGAGACGTCTCCCACTCTAACCAATAATTTACCGCCACGTCATTACCCACACACTCTCTCTCTAATAACTATTCTGACATCTCCTGTCCTCCTCTCTCTCTCTACCTTTCTCTCTCCTCTCTCCTCTCTCCCTCTCTTTCTTCCTTTCTCTCTACCTCTCTCAGACGTCTCTTGCGAGTATCAAACGACATGTGTCTTCAAAAGATTCATTCTTTCTTGGGAAAATTAACTAATTTTTTTTTTCTTTTTTTTTTTTTTTTTATATAAAAACACTTTATTCCAGGACAAAGAAAATTACATTAGGATAACGGGTAGGCGGGCAACAAGCTGCGCCGCCACCCCTTTCTGAATAGCAAATCCTAATCTACTAAAAACGTAACCCTGCCCACCCGGAACCGAGGCACTACTATGAATAACCCGCTGAACCCTGGTCAGGAAACGGATAGCCTCCGGTGCCAATGAGCCAAAGGTATCAAAAGCCAAGGGTACAAAAACATGTTGGTTCTCCTCGCAGGCTTTAGCATGTTTTTCTACCTTCTTTGCCTCTGCTTTCCGGGCCGCTTGCCCTGCTACAAAGCCACTGTCCCTCAACCCAACTAGGGGAGATACACCCGTCAGGTCAACACAAGCATGCTTCCCCCCGGCCCACCCAAAGACAAGGAGATCTGCTGGTCGTAGGGTGGATCGCCCTTCTGCTGGATCCGAGAGGAAGTTCACAAGGGGCCTCCTTTTTGGCTGAGATCCCAGCACGTCTTAAAATATCCCACAGAATGTCTCGAACCCAATCATGCCGATATTTGAAACCGGGTAACTCCTTACAATGAACCGCATGTTCCCCGTATTCATCCAGGCAGGCCTTACGGCAAATCGGACATATTTCATCCTCTTGGTACATTGGGATCATCAGACGATATTTAAGAATGACCCTGTATTCAATAGCGGACATGCTTTGGCCTAGACCTTCGATCGGGATAACAGTCAGGAAATCTTGAGCATGGGGGCTTTGCAAGCATTCAATAACTGCCCTCTGACGGGGGGACAAACCAAAAACTTCACCCAGGCTCTGAGCGATTTTGCCATAAAGGGCATTCGCCAAAGTATTTTGAGGCTTTGGGGGGGCGGTGTCCTTGTTAGAAAAACCGCCAATATCAAAACCTGGGAGATAGTCACTTAGCTTTTCGAGGGCCTGCACGTAGTCCAAGTCTGCGCCGAAAACCCCGCTATTTCGTAGGATGTGGTCTTGAAGGTTCCAGGACTGGGCTCGCGACGCCACAAACGCATACATGCCGACATCCTTCGCAGAGAGGAGCCCTAATCCTCCCATACGCAACGGCAAAGACGCCATCCGCCACTGTAGGTCACCGAAGAAAGGCCCCCCACATACCACTATGTCTTCAATGGCTTCCCTTAGCCCCTTGTCAAAACATGACACTGCTTCATCCATCATGGGGGGTTGGCAGGTCCGTAACCCAAAAAGCAACTTAGCAACCCCCATACAGGACCTGAGCAAGAGGAGTTCACTCTGGGGATCCCTAAGGCAGGGCAAGAGCTTCATAAGTTCAACCGCGCGCGATGCCCTTCGCCTTGCCAATTCGCGGATAAAATAAGAGTCACGGCTAACGGCCCCTCCGAGGAGCTTCACCCCTTTTTCTGGCCTACCAATTTCACTGGGAAAAAGCCCGTCCCGAAGTTTCACCCCATTACAAGACGGCCAGAAAACCTCTGTTTTCTTAATATTAAGCTGAAGCCCCAAGGATGGCCCCTCCAGACGGATAATGTTTAAGGCTTTAGCAACTTCGGTGGCCTCACCAATAATCGTCCCATCGTCCAAGTACCACGCATGAAATGGGAGTTTACAATTTTCTTGTACCCGGAGAACCATAGGGTGTAAAGCAAGGGCGAAAAGGAGGGGACCTAAAGGGTCCCCCTGCTGAACCCCCGTAGTAGCCGCTATACAATCATTACCAACATACAACCTAGCTGGCTGGGCATATAAGAACTGGACCCATGAATAGATAGACGGGCAATGTTGATGGACCTCTCGAAGAAGGGCAGTACGGTCGATCATATTAAACGCGTTCGAAAAATCCACCGTGAGCATAGCTAAAGACCCGTCCGCATGGAAGGAGCTTAAGAACCTGTTCGCGCTGTGAAGCACCGCCTCCGCCCCATTGGGAGTTCCCACCCCAAACTGAAAGTCCCCAAGATACTTAGCCATTTCCTTCCCAACCTTCCTCATAGCCACTTTAGAAACTAATCTGCGCCAAATGGCCCCTACTGCAATGGGCCGAATCCCGTTATTAGGTTTCAATAAAGGGGTAAGGGGAGCCGAAGAAATGAATTCAGCTAAACCCCTTGGACACAAACCCCCTAGCCAAAGGTTGACGACTTCAGTAATAGCTGAGAGCAACCCCGTGGACGTCACTGACCCTTCTCCAGTAAGAGCGTCTAACAAATGTTGGGCCCTCAGACCGTCCCTCCCACAGGAAGTCCCTTTAGGGAAAGATCGGAGACATCCAAGCACACAATCCATATCCACAATAAGGGCGGGCATGACGCCAGAGTTGGCGGGCAAGGACGGAGGGGGCATCACTGGATGTTTGTCAGTAAGGGCTCTCATGGTAGATTCTCCAAAAGGAGCAACCCCACTGGAACACAACACCTTAACTGATTAATATTGACTTCAAGATCGAAGAACATAACTAAGCATAGAATATTACATCCGGTGAAGACGTCTCGGTGACGACGTTTCAGACAAATACAACGTTGAACGACGTCTCGACAACTCTCCTACAATCGTTAAAAAGAAAGACGTCTCCGTCTCTAAGGCGTCTCGGTGGGAAACGAAACGGTGAACGTTTCCGTCTCTAGAGACGTCTCAGCGCCGGAGACGTTTACCGGAGACATTTCCGAACAGCCACCTGTTCAGCCCATCACCGTCACTATCAAACTACCTGTGTCTCCTCTCTTGACGTCGTGGTTCAGGGCCATGAAGAACAGTTTGAGAAAACACTAATAATCTAGATGACGTCTTTGCTTTTACGTTTTATTATTGATTAGTATTTTCTCAAAATAATCAAATTTAGCTATTAACAATGGGTGAGAAGAGGAATGGATTCGTGAATCGCACACAGCGGGTGAATGGGTTTTATTATTGGAGGGGATGGAGGCATTTGGTGGGTCTTGACTGACAACATCTCGAAGAAAAGAAAATCAGGAGTGCGAGAGGAGAGAGAAAGGAAGAAATAGAGGAGAGAGGAGAGAGAAAGGTAGAGAGAGAGGAGGTATTGAGATGTCAGAATAATTATTAGACAGAGGGGGAAAGGAGAGAGTGGGTGTTTACGTGGCGGTAAGTGATTGGTTGGAGTGGGAGACGTCTCGGGAGACGGTTGAGACGTCTTGGAAGGTGTGACACGTCTTTGGGAGAGGGGTCAAGGGGCTATTTGGGCAAATCACTCGGTCAACGGGCCAATTTGGTGATTTTCCCTTTCCAAATATTATTCCTTATAAATTTTTAGTTGCTCTTGCTAAATGGAATAAGTAATACTCCATCTTTTATACTAAAACAGTGAGTGACATCTACTTTTTTCTGTTTATAAACTCATTATCTTGAATTGAAACCTTACCAAGCTCTAAAGGTTTAGATTGATGGCAATGTTTTCTTCATACTTCCTGATCCTATAAATAGCCTGATACACCCATAAAAATTTCTAACCTTAGCCCATTTTATCAAACGTTAATGGATTTCTTTGAGCTATAGAGTAGAAATACTTACTAACCAATATGAATCCACAACTTCATGGCTTCTCGTGGGAACCACAATGGTTATATTTCTACTCAAATCAACTAAGAAATGTTAATTCTTCATCTTGCATATTATGTTAATGACCAGATTAGTAAATATGTTAGAATATTTTGTGAATTTGTGTCTTAACTTTATATGAAGTTCTAGAAAAGAGACCCTTTTTCGATGGACTGCAACTATCGCCAGGGTCTAATTGAGTAAGGTTGGTTTGCTTTTCATTTTCTCCTCAGATACAATCATAGTTACCAATGAAGCACCAACACCAACAAACTAACCATCTTCCACACCATCAACCTAAGTTTGAGCTTTTACCTATGAAGATCAAAATTCAAAGAAACAGACAGTGGGTGAACTTTGTTATTTGGATTCTATGTCAAATTCTAGCTTTGAACTAAAATTCGAGTAAAACGGTTCCAATTCCAGTTTCAGGCTTTAAATTCTATGTTGCCACTTAGTAGATCACTTCAAATCAATATAATATGAAGCCATGAAGAATATTAATTAAGAATTTATAATGTCACTTCGTATATCAATTAACAATCTACACAGAAGCTAAAACATACTTCAAATCATTAGCTCTCAGACCAATAAACATGAAGGAAAAAGGATATCTTAAGTCAAATTTAGAGTAGAAACAAAATAACCATTTCAGTTGCTTCCATATGCATTATCTACTTTGATTGATGGTTTTATTTAGAGAAAATTGCTTGAATAGTCCCTATGGTTTGCACAATTTTCACGTATAGTCCCTAAGTTTTTAAAATTATAGGTATACTCCTCAACTTTTGGTGTTTTTTAACTCGGATAGTCCTTAGAGCTAACAAAGGTTAAATAATCCAGTTAAGTGGTTGTGAAATTACTAAACTACCGTTGTTATTAAAAAATTATAAAAAAAAATCAATATGGGACCCACCCACTTTATCTTTCCCATCCCATCACCTCCACAAACCACCACCTCCTCCTCAAACCACCACAACCACGGTCCTCCACCCCTCCCCCTTCATACTCTAACTGAAGTATCTCCAAGCGAAGCAAAATTTGCAATTCATATCTTAATATTATTAAAGAAAATTAAAGCATATGAGGATACCATATTTAATATAAATAACATAATGAAACGAATAAAATTAGAGCATTTGAGTTCCCATACAGAAACTCCACCGTCAACGTCACCGTAACAAATGAGATCATCATCATCATCACGACTCACAGATCAGCATCGAAGAGAAAAGGGGTGTGGTTGAGGGTTTTACCTTCGAGGTCAGATCAGCTCCAATCGACAATCAGCATCACCGTCCATCGTCTTCATCGATATCACCGCCGTCGTCGTTATCGTGAGCAACCGCCTGTAATCGTCATTTTTATCATCGAAGTGGGGAGGAGGCTGGCCGAAGGCAGGGGCCGTCGGCTTGGTGAAGGTCGTACGTAAGTTTGGTAAAGGTGGGTTTTGCCTACGTCTTTCTTGTTAAGGAAGTTATCAGTGACGCCTCTGGTGTTGGTGCCTTGGCCAAATTCAAAGACCCTTCTCATATCTCTACATTTCCCCTGTTTTGATAAAAATTTTTTTATTTTTCATAATTATGAATTGATATGAACTTTTAGTTTCGAGTGAGTCGCTAAAAGTGCTGTCATCATCTCCCGTGATGGGGTGGGAAAGATTCAGTGGGTGGTGGATGTGGTGGTTGGGATGTCGGTGGTAGTGGTGGTGGTGGTGGTGAAAGTGGAGATGGGTGGTGGTGGTTGTGGTTTGTGGAGGTGATGGGTTGGGGAAGATGAAGTGGGTGGGTCCTATCTTAATTCTTTTTATATTTTGGTTGGTGGTGGTGGTGGTGGGTGGTGGTGGTGGTTGGCGGTGGTGAGGGTGGGTGGTGGTGATAGGGTGGGAAAGATGATGTTGGTAGGGCCCACTAAAATAGGTGGAGAAAAATAATTAGCTAAGAGGTTAAGTGGACCCTCTTTATATTTTATTAATTAATTGATTTTTTTATTTTTATTGGGGTAAGGGTAATATAGTAATTTTACATCCACTTAACTGAATTATTTAACCTCCATCCATCAAAAGGGTAATTTAGTAATTTCACAATCACCCCAAGGACTATCCAAGTTAAATAACCAAAAGTTGAGGACTATACCTATAATTTTAAAAACGTGGGGACTATAGTGAAAATTGTGCAAACCACAGGTGCTATTCGAACACTTTTCTCTTTTATTGATATAGCAAAGATCCATTGATATTACGTAAACATCATCAACATTAATCTAACCACCATATAAAATTACTTATTCAATCGGAAAAAAAATCTCAAAATGAAAACCCCAATTCTCGAAAAAAAATCCTCATAAACAATAGCCTCACTTTGAATCTAATTCAAAATCCTGCTTTATTGGGTGACGTATTTGCTAGTAGGACTCAGATCGGGTCTCGAGTATACTATACCTCGATAATCGTTGCCTTTACAACCATAAAGACTAGGGGTGTTCAGAATTCGATTCGGATTCGAAAAATTCGAAATTCGACTTAGTTCGATTCGAATACCAAGAATTCGATTCGATTATTAAGAATTCGAATTCGATTCAATTCGAATTCGAGTCCAGTAAATCGAATACGAATCGAATACGAATTTATGATTTTAAATTCGATTCGAATTTCGAATAAAATTGTACATGCATATTTTTTTTAAATATATATACACACATACACATTATTATATACACAAATATACACATTGAAAAAAGGAACTTCTAAATTTTTGTCAAAATCTAAGAATCCATAGTTTCTACAATTTTTACCGTAACCATATTTAACATATTTACCTTATACATCATAAAACTTTAACAAACTATACTCTCTACTATTTTTACTAACCCGTTTTTGACATATTGTTGTTTATCAATTTTGTAGATTTGTATTTTTTATGTTAAATAGAATGAGTTTATATTAGTTTTAAAACTAAAAGTAAAACAATTTATTATTTACGGTAAATTTGAACTAAATCGAATTTATTCGAATTCGATTCGAATTCGATTCGAATTCGAGTTTCTTATTCGAATCGAATACGAATCGAATAAATTGAATTTTAAGCGAATACGAATCGAATACGAATTCAGGTAAAAATAATAAAAATTCGAGAAATTCGATTCGAATAATTCGAAAATTCGTTATTCGATTCGTTGAACACCCCTAATAAAGACGGGATCAAACAAAGCAGATGTAGCCTAGTCTGTTACGGAGGTGTAGCCGTTGGAGGTAGCGACATCGGTCTGAGATTGTAGGTCGATGAGATTAGGAGAAGAGAAGAGAAGAGAAAGGTGAGGGTAACAATGACTGATGTAAAACAAAGAGAATGGTGAGAGTTGGAACAATGACTCATGATAAACAGAACGTGGGCAGGTTAATAAAACAACACCTGTAAACCACCTTCTTTTTTTTTTAAATAAAAAATTGGCTTAAAAAAGCACCAAAAACCGGCCCATACAGGATTCAAACCGGATTGCCAAAACAGACACAACAACACCCAAACTAACTGCACCACATCATCCTTTGACAGCATAATCAAACACATCTATAATCTATAACTTATAATAAAAGAATTGAACTTTGATGATGTGGCATTCAACGGAGGCCTCAACCCCTCCTTGAATGTGCCATGTGGCATTGTGTAGGATTTTTTAATTTTTGAGTTTTTTTAATAAATTCTATATATATTATAATTATTTTAGGAAAAGATAAGAATTTAAAAACAAAATTAAATTTTCTCTCTAATGTTTCCTTCCATAACTTTTAAACGTTAATATATTTTATATATGGGATTTTTTAAAGAAAAAAATTACACCAAATTAACGAGCGTTTTGTTATCTTTCCAACGAGTACCATAGTGCTATATAAAAAACGGAGAAAAAAAAACAACTATTTTTGTAGGGTTTTGTTTTCAAATATATTTTACTCTACAAATAAATCACAAACGATAAACATAACTTCATAGGCAGAGATTCCTTTTTTTTATATTTGAATATGATAACTTATGGCAGAAATTTGTTTAAAATAAATAATAATAATAATAATAATAATAATAATAATAATAATAATAAAAACAACTATTTTTGTGGGGTTTTGTTTTCAAATATATTTTACTCTACTAATAAATCACAAACGATAAACATAACTTCATAGGCAGAGATTCCTTTTTTTATATTTGAATATGATAACTTATGTTAGAAATTTGTTTAAAATAAATAATAATAATATTATTATTATTATTATTCATTAATCATGTATTGGCAAATCATTAATTATGTTATCATATTAGATATTTTATTATGTTATATTAGATATTTCAACCCCGGGACACTCCCGGGATAAAAGCTAATTAGTATGTAACACCTTTTCAAAATTAAGGAGACACTATTCACAGAGACTCACAAATTAACATGTAGGATAATATGCTCATTTGTATATATAAAAGGTATTTATTACCAACGTTTTTCACATTAACCCCTACATAATTCGCGCATGCAAAACATGAGCTTATATTTTAAACTTTTCGATTTCAATCTTTAACATGTCTTTCCACGCGTAAACTTTTATATTATAACCAATCCATCAATTACAATTGAACATTTATTTTACTACTTTGCCTTTGAATACATACAAACCAAACAAGTTAAGTTGATACCATTGTTTAGACAAACTCAATATTAAGGGATGTCTAACTTGATAACAAATTAATTAGTTTCAATTCTCTACGGACATTAACATTAGTTCGTTTTATATGTACCTTCCTAGGCGTGCTTTATTGTTGTTTTACATTCATTTACACGATTAAGCAACATGTGTCGGGTCAAGTGCGGTGAGGTTTATGCTTATTTTGCAAACCATATTTCAGGAATAACTTGCGATAGGTCATGTATCTTCTCCAAGGCATAATCTGCTCCATTTGTCATCATTGTTTTTCCAACCTGTCCAAAAATTAACAAGTTAAAAATGTAGATATCAACTATTTATTGAAATATCATCCAACAATAGAAAATGATTGTTAAGAAAATTAGATTTTAATAATCCAAAACCATAACTTATTGGTCAAAACTACTTCATATTCTAGTCGCACTTATATTTAATTTTTGTTACGAGGAGCAATCTCACTTGCACAATCAATCACCGTAGAATTACGTATAAATTCCACGTGATTTTGCCCACATAATCGATTATGAGCGGAATAAAGTGTAACTTTATAATAATTATGTGATTCATACTTTTCTTGATACCGGATGCAAAAGCTAAGAGTGTTATTGATTAAAGTTTTTGTATGAACTATTAAGAACATATGTAGTGAGGGTTAAATTTGGAGCCCCTCTTTTCAACATTTTTTGACAAGTGTCATTTGGGTCCCATACAGGGCTTGAAAAGGGTTGAATTTCACAAGAGGTGTAGTAGTTTCAAACATTTAAAACAAATAATGTGATTGGTGGATGAAAGTTGGAAGATGCCTATTGACGAATGCTATCTACCTTGCCCTGCGAAAAAATTCAAGGCAAAACATTTCACGCCCATTTGGCGCCCTTGGAGGTGGTGTAGCCAAGTAAAATGGGACTTTAAATCCCCATTTCATGTCCATTTAACCTACCATTACACATGATCTACTAATAATAAAATGACCACTTATTAACAGCTAGAGTTATTAAATTCATAAAAAGAAACTATTGTATAAAAGTTGATCATAATAATACCACAGCGGTATGAAGTCCAACAGATTTGGCTGCTGCAATATTTCCAACATTGTCGTCAAAAAACAACTGTTAAAACACAAACACAATTTATAATTGAAATTAATTATCAAGGACAGGACAGATGATTTATCTTTGGTTGGAAGAGGAAGGGGGTCAGGTTGTAATACCGTTGTGCTAGGGTGAACCTCAGCGACGTCGATAGCAATATTAAAAGCCTCCAATGAAGGCTTGAGAAGCACAGGAAACTCCTCAGGGGATGACGACTTTGAATTAAATAAGTTTGGATTCATAGTCTCAAAACAGATGATCTGCTCAAAGCAGTCGGCTATTCCAAGAAGATTCAACGCCTTCATCGCGTGAGCTCGATCCGAATTTGTGAATATCTGAAATTACTTGTCCATTAGCTAACTAAGGGCCTAAGGGGTTATTCGGTAGATACTAGTAATGTTACAAAAAAAAAAAAAAAAAAAAAGGGAAGGCAGCTTACGATTTTGCGTTGAGTGATGGAGAGCAAAAGGTTTCTTAATTGATGATCTGGCTTGATTAGATGGTAAGGTAACCTTCCGTGCACGATGCTGTGGTATTCATCCGCGTCAACGTCATAACCTAACGCCTGCAATAAAAAAAAAACAAAGAAACAGATTGTTACCAACAGTTGTGATGGATCTAATTGATTTGACATTTGAATATAATTACTCTTAATCCAGCGAGGGTGCTTCCGTAGGTTTTGAAGAGTTGAACACGAAGAGCTGAAGCTTTCCTCGCTTCAAATCCACATTTTTCAACTAGAAAATCTGCCACAAAAATAAAAATAAGCTGATTAGAATTTAATTTTTCCTTTAATTAGTTGATTTGGCTTGGGTATATATACCATCGATGTTACGCTTAGTGGCATCGCCGAATCCGATGCTTGAAGAGTACAAAGTATCATCCAAATATTTATGAAACACAATATATAGACAATAATGAGAAAGAATGCATACCGAAGATGAGACAATCGAAAGGCGAGTATGAATCCATGGATGTTTTTGAAGAATGTTTTGATTAAGAGGTTGAAATAAATAAATTTGTATACAAGTAGCGAAGAAAAGAGAAGAGAAAGAGCAGAGGATTGGTGGGGAAGAAAGCAATGGTATTTATAAGGGAGGGATTTGATTGATGACTCATTTTCGTTACTATTATAATGCGTAACGTGATAAATGAGTGTATTTTGCACCGCGTTGTCCCCCCATTCCCTTGTCTAGAACCAAATATTTAATTGTTTCAGCCACAGGTAGTAATAGCAAACAACCAATGATATTTTTTATCCTAAAAATATCAACCCCCTCATTCTTATCTATAACTTTATTTGATGTTCCGAATTTTGATCTTTACCCCCATGTATATATTTGATTATTTACATATACTTTTATACCAAAAAGTTTATCGTACCCAAAATATGAAAGAAAGTTTGTTATAATTTGCGTAATTTTGATTCTTTTATCGTTAATTTTCAATTGTTATTTTTCTTCATACGACAATTTTTATGCGTAATTATAATTTTCTTCATACGTAATTTAATTTTCAGTTGGTAATTCCTTCATACCCCTACTACTTTTATATATAATATTTGTTGTTTTCTTTTATGGAATGTTAGGTAATCAACTTTAGGTGGTTGGTAAATATTTATTAATTAAAGTTATGTTTCATTATTAATGGGAGGTGTGGTGGGAGTTTTCACCCTCAAGGTCTTGGGTTCAATCCCTGCCTTGTGCGGTTTCTCCCTTTCACTGGGGATTTCACCTGGGGGAGAACCCCGATCCTGGGTGGACGGGTTACATGTACAGGCATGGCCCGGGGTGTAAGCGGAGCTCCACCGCCATCACCAATAGCCGTTCAAAAAAAAAAAAAAAATAAGAGGTAAGACAAGTGTTTGAATTTGCATGGTCTTATTTCATGGTTAAAACTGATTTTCATACAAATTAAAATCGCTATTTTGTATGAAAAATTTAAAAGCAATAAACATGGTGTATACATATAGATAACATCATTTCTGTAAAAGTAAAGATATAATAATACGTACGTTATGTCCGGATTCATTTCTAGCCTGTAAAGTGAAACGTATAAATCTTTTACCTACAAACTTTCGGGTGGTTGGGATTGATTATTCAAAACAGAGTATGCGATTATTGAGTTTTAATAGCCTAAAAAACTGATTATCTGTGTTTTTAAAACGCAATCCAAACACTAAAAACTGTGAAAACGCAATAATTTAAAAATCAGATTCAAAACACAATCCCAAACACCAGCTTTGTTTGACTTGAACAATTTGATTGGTTCCGGGTTTTGATGAAACGCCATAGGTGGGGGATCTTTTCTTGGGCGGGACTAGGCCTAGGCCCGCCTAACTTTTTCGCTTCGTAGTGTAAATTACACTGAAAATTTTCAAAAAAAATTTATGTATTGAGTCCGCGCTTACCAAATTGAGTCCGACCGTACTAGTTTTTTCGTTCAAGATCTACAATTATATATATATCTATACTATATTAATAAAGATATAGCAAGGATAGAATGGTCATTTCACAAAAACTCTTAATTACAAGTATTAAGGCATAATGTACAATAACATAATGCACCCCATTATGTACAAGCCTATTTTGCTTAGAAGCACCTAGTACAACAGTTCAATACACAAAACTTAAATGCATTGTAAAACACAAGGGCACATATCAGATTTAGATTTAGGGTTTCAACCTAGACATCGCCGCCCCCAATCGCTCTCCCTCTCTCTCTCTCTCTGCAACGATTTTTTAGATCTAGGGTTTCTGGCTCATCAATCATCGATGCTTCTGCTCGAACCAGCTTGTTGCAGATCGAGCCACCTTGCTGCCACTGTTACCATTCGGACCACCTTGCTGCCATGATTATCTAACACACCAAATGTGAGTTTATTTTAGTGTTGGTTTTCTTCTGCTGTTTTTATGTTTCTATTTGCAAACGAACACACATATTCTTACGTTGTAGGGAAAATATCCAGGTAGGTTAAATTTTTATTTCCTGCTCAAACTTTTCTCAGATCCAACGACAATTTTGGTTGTTTTGTTGTAGATGAAGATGGAAGAGTGGAGGTACACGAACCAGGGAGGTACAGATATGAGTTTTCTTTCTACATTTATTAATTTTATTTCCTGCTCAAACTTTTCTCTGTGTGGTCAGGAATCGGAGAACTCTCAGGAAGCGTTGAGGGTTCTTGATATTATTCTCAGTCAACATGCCGCGAAGCAGTAAGTTGTGTTGTAATTGTTTTAATAGAAGTATTTATCAATCTTTTTGGCTAACTTCGATTTATGTTATATGGCAAAGGCTGTCTACGTGTTCGCCAATCGTTCTTCCACAATGATGTGAAGAACTTTGCTGATGTTGGCGGTGGTGTTCTGGATTGCAAAGGTTTCCATTCAAGTTTCCGTACTTCTCAGGGTGGTCTTTCCCTAAATTATATATGTGTTTATGCACTACAAGGTAGAATGGGATTATGTGCTGCTTAGTCAATTTTTTATATATGTGCAGGACATGGGTAAACCTTCTTTCTAATAAATCCTCTTTCAAGAAATCAGAAGACAAGCTTAAGGCATTTCAAAAACCGTCTAAAAAGTCTTTTAAGCCGCCGCCTTCAAAAGTAAATAATGTGTCTAAAGATTCTTTGCCAATTCAGATTGAAGAAAATGTCCCTGACTTTCCCAGAGGTCCAAGACTTCAACTATCTATATAAAGTTTTTTTTTTAATTTTAATTTTGCATGTACTTTAGTATTCATGTAAGGTTTTGAGTATTGTAGAAGGACAAAGTTCACTAAGTAGGGTAGAGGTAGACAAAGTTCGGGCAGATGTCGACAAAGAGTTCGAAAAAGAAGAATATAGTTTTGAAGAAAATGATCGGTCAACTGAGGATGATCTGGGTTCACTTTTTGCCGATGGGAACAGTGGGAAAGTACCTAGGTTTGCTAATAAGATAACTTTGAAGGTACGCGTTTATTTTGAGAAGGGGGGGGGGGGAGTTTTAAGTTTTGTTCTTTGTTATTATAGTTTAATCTGTGAATATATAATTTTATATCACTTAACATGAAAATGATCACTAGCAACGCTTGTGGGTGCTCTTTGTGTACCCGTGTTTGTTGAAACAAAGGAATTAAAGTTGAAGTCATAGTTACAATGTTACACGCTATTAATTGTTCGAAGGTCGTTTTTTGTTTGGTTATGTTAACTGCTTTCCTATTTATGAGTATGATACAGATGCTTGAATCTTTATCTATCTAATTAGTTGAGAAGCCGCTATTTCGTTATCTTTTCTTCTCGTTGTTCTTTTTAAAATTATATTTCAGCTGTTGACGTGTTATTCGACCATGTAACGTACATTTTGTAGTGCCCTTTTGTTTGCATAAATCTTTTGAATAAAGTTGCATTATGTTTTCTTTTGTTTTTTTTTTCTGGATTTTTCTAGAATGTTACTCCTAGAATGAAGCTTTGGGGTGTAATATCCGAAGTGAATGAGAAAGATCTTGTAGTTAGTCTTCCAGGAGGCCTTCGTGGTTTAGTTCATGCTTCCCCAATAAAACATATTTTATATAAAGGAGAGGGGAAGGGAAGGGGGAACCATTTCCCTGGTTTGGGGAAGGGGAAGGGAAGATGATGTGGCGCTGATGTGGACAAGGAGAAAGGAAGGGGGAAGGGGACGACACCTCATAGTCTTATGAGATGTATTATCTGAAGGTAATCAAGTTTATGAAGTGTTTACCTAAATTCGATCAAATTCTTTTTTGTTTTAAAGATCCATCAAATTCTTTAATTGGATTGTATCTCACAAGTCAAACCCAACAAGAAACTAATGTTACACGAAGATGTAACAAGATGAATCCTTAATTGTGTCAAACATAACCAAAACGCCACATATGTATCCGTGTGGACATGAACTTGTCGTTCATACTTCATAGTCTTAGTCCGGTTTCCACCGTTTCTTTTTTTAACGAGGGGTAGCGTTACATAATTTTAGGGATAACGTAATAAAAACACGTTAAAAAAATTAAAATTTTGCACTACGCCGGAAAAGTTGAGGGGTAGTCTTACTATATGTCCGCCACTCCTGAGTACCGCATTGTAAATTGTCTCCGCCGCCGCATCGCGCGGGTTCCTTACTAGTATATATATATATATATATATATATATATATATATATATATATATATATATATATATAGTGGAAGTATATAGAGAAAACCCTTGTTATTTGGTAAACTCTGGAAACTCTAACTTCCCGACTTTTTTTTTTATGAAAATTTTAGGGTATGTAATATACATTTTGTTAAGCATTTTGAGCCAAAAAAATCGAAAAAGCGCCGAACGGTTTTTTTTAAAAAAATAAAAAACGTTTACTGTTTACATATAGTTAACACCTGTTATTAGCGCTTAACATGTGTTAGTCAAAATTTTATTTTATTTTTAAAAAAAAAATACTCGGCGCTTTTTTATTTTTTTTGGCCCAAAATGCTTAAAATCATGTATATTACTTGCCCTATTTTTTTCAAAAAAAAAAAAAATATTGGGAAGTCAGAGTTTCCAGAGTTTACCGAATAAGGATGGGTTTCCTCAATATCCATTCCCTATATATATATATATATATATATATATATATATATATATATATATATATTAATTAGTATACTAAACTATTTTTGCTACATGTATTTGACCATGTGTGACGGTGTTATTATTTTTAAACGACACGTCATAAAGTGTCTACCACATCACAGACACATTACCGTTTGCTTTCTTGATATCGACCTGTAAGGCTAAGCACAATGGGGCCATACCCATGCCTAAATGGATGTTAAAGAGCGTCAAACACTATTTACAATGGGCGTTACCCAAGCTTGAATGTGGCGTTAGATGCTTTGACGTTAGCCTCTTAATTGGCTTCTTGTCCTGCAATACACAAATTTAGATTTTAATTAGATGAACCAATGAAAAATGTGCCTCATTACCTCTTATAATTTGTTTACACATTACCACTTTCTTCTTCTTTTTTTATATATTTAACAATTTAAATGTTACATAGTGGATAGTGAAACCTTTAAAAATAAGCAGGTGAGAACCATTGTCTATATGACAGTGACGTAGAGTGTAAAGTGTAACCCATTACCTATGGTCTAAGACCATGTGTAATGGTCTCGTTATCAATTGCATGAATGCTTCCAAACTATGAGAACACCGGCCCTGATCTCGATATCAATCGCGTGAATGCTTTCGGCGTTATATGTATCACGCGAGAGCAATTTAATATTAAATATCTATATTAAATGTTCTCTAACACACCCATATATTACTCCAAGAATTATGACCTTTAGCGGCAACCCGCCTTTTGGTCGCTGCTAAAGATCCAAACCTGACTCGTATCAACCCCAGCCCTTGATCAAGAAGCAGATCCAACAGCTAAGATTTTATAGTATGATTTGAGTATTAGCGACGACGAGTGTCTTTGCTAAAGGTTAAAAAATTTCTATAAGGCACCGGCAGTCCTTCTTTCCCTCCCTTATTCCCTCTATATCTCTCACAAATCTCCTCCCTCTCTGCGCGACCTCCCTCTCTCACAACTCTTTCCCCGCCGTAAACCTCCTACCACCAACGGAACACTCCCTACTTTCCATCTACCTCTCTCACAGACCTCCCTATCTATCTCTCTTGTTCCCTCCCTCACTACCACCGGAACCACCACCATCGTCACAGATCTCCCGACTTCCCCTCTCCTCTCCCCTCCGTCACAGACCTCCCCCGCCTCCCGCTCTCCTCTCCACCGGAACTTAGGTAAGTTTTTTTATCCGTTTTTGTTAAAAAAAATTCTTAAAATATGTTTATTTTTTTTAATTTTATAATGATATGAGTTGTAGGGAAACCCCGATCTACCGAACCACTCGGAGATTCGTAAAAAAACGGTTAGTCGATGCTAATTTTTTTTTTTTAGCATTAATGCGTAAATTGTTATTATTTAGCTATGTCTGTGTATATTTAGGTATGTATGTTTTTTTATTAAAGTGTGTATGTGTATTTATGTATGTATGTATGTATGTATGTATGTATGTATGTATGCGTGTATGTATGTATGTATGCGTGTATGTGTGTGTGTATGCGTGTATGTGTGTGTATGCGTGTATGTATGCATGTGTGTATGTATGTATGCGTGTATGTATGTATGCGTGTATGTATGTATGCGTGTATGTATGTATGCGTGTATGTATGTATGTATGTATGTTTGTATGTATGTATGTATGTGTGTGTGTGTTTGTGTGTATGTATGCTTGTATGTATGTTTGTATGTATGTATGTATGTATGTATGTGTGTGTGTGTGTGTATGTATGTATGTATGTATGTATGTGTGTATGTATGTATGCGTGCCTGTATGTATGCGTGTATCTTTGTAAGTGTGAATGTATGTAAGTATGTATGTATATGTATGTGTGTATGAATGTATATTTTAGAAAAATATATGTAAGTATGTATATTTTAAAATAAATATATGTAAATACGTAAGTAACTATGTATATAAGTATGTATATATATATGTGTGTGTGTGTGTGTATGTATGTATGTAAGTATGTGTGTATGTAAGTGTGTATGTATGTATATGTGTAAGTATGTACATGAGTGTATGTTTAAATCCTCATTTAAAACATAGTAAGCTTAGAAATATCCGCCCGAAATCGATTTAGTAATTAATTTCGGGTAGTCTCCATTTTGGGACTGCTTTTTGAATACTTTATCTCATTTAGGATGTGAATGTGTACTACATGATTGTTTGTTTTTGAAAGATTCAGTTGTCGTTTCCTCCTTGCTCCTCGGGTATATATTTATATTATATACTTGGGTGCTAAGGGGAAATGCTGCCGAATTTTTCTTAAACATGCAATAGTGTAGTACACATTCATATATGAGATAAGATATTAAAAAAGTGGGTTTAGTAGCCTACCCTTTAGGTGTCAATAATATGTTTCAGTTACATTATCGTGCCTTAAACCCCGAATTATGTTTCAGTCACATTATCATGTGGATCGATAAAAGCTAGATTATACAGCCAAACTGTTTGTCCAAAGAGTACCAAAAAGGAATTGACAATTTCATCGAGTATGCCAAACAATATGTCAATGAAGATGGATTAATTAGATGTCCTTGTGGAAAGTGTCATAATTCTGGCTTCCAATCCTATAAGACAATGACATTTCATCTTCGTATAAAATGGTTTCTATGATGACTACACAATGTGGACATATCACGTTGAAACTTCAATTAGCCCGTCTTCTGTAGTTGTAGATGAGGTTAGGGGAATAAGAGATATGAATGGCGTTATCGAAGACCTTATAGGGGAGCGTATGGAAGAGGATACAAACCTTAATGAAGGGAACTCGGATACAGAAAGTAGTGATGTTCGTGATGAGTTTTAAGCCCTGATAGACGAAGTCAAATCAGAATCATATCCTGGGTGTACTAATTATTCCTCTCTTGACTTTATATCAAAGTTTATGAATATGGAGGTAAGGAACAAATGGACTAATAATTCATTTGATGAGCTTCTTGATTTTTTACAATCTGTACTTCCAGTAGGTAACAAGGTCCCCCCTTCGCACTACAAAGCCAAAAAGACATTAAAGAATACTGGTTTGGGATATGAGATTATAGACGTGTGTAAATGGGATAGTGCGCTCTTCTGGAAAGAACATCAGTCGTTGCAAAATTGTCCTGTTTGCAATAAGAGTCGGTGGGTAAATAAAGACATAAATGGGAAGAAGGTACCTCACAAGGTGTTATGATACTTTCGTTGGACCCCCAGACTAACACGTTTGTATGGCTCAAGGCACACAGCAAACAATAGATAAGGATCAGCTCGAGTCCAGTCAGGTGTTTGTCTCCAACTTCTGCCCAACATAATGGAGAGCTGCACTTGCGTCCGTACAAGGCCTCGAACGGGGCAGCCTTGTTGCTGGTTTGATAGTTGTTGTTGTAGGATAACTCAACTAACCGTAGATGTGTGTCCCAATTTCCACCAAAATCGATAACACAGGCGCGAAGCATGTCCTCAAGCGTCTGAATCGTCCATTCGCTCTGACCATGTGTTTGCAGGTGATATGCGGTGCTCATGTCCAAATGAGTGCCTAGAGCATCCTGAAGAGTCTGCCAAAACCTGGAAGTGAAACAATTGTCGCGATCTGAAATGATTGAGACGGACACCCCATGCCTAGTCACAATCTCCATGATGTACACTCTTGCCAACTTTTCCAATTTTTCTGTTTCCTTGATTGGTAGAAAGTGTGCAGACTTGGTCAATCAGTCAATGATTACCCAAATCACATCATGACCATTGGAAGTCTTGGGTTGCTTGGTGATGAAGTCCATGGAGATCTGTTCCCATTTCCAGACTGGGATCTCCAGTTGCTGAAGCATACTAGACGACTTCTGATACTCTACCTTGACTTTCGAACACGTGAGACATCAGCTGACGTAAGTATCGATGATACCTATGAGGTTTGGCCACCAATAGAATTCCTTTACGTCCTTGTACATCTTGTCAGATCTAGGGTGAATCGAGTACTTGGACTTCTGAGCCTCCTTAAGGATCAATTCCCATAAACCACCAAAACATGGTACCCAAATCCAATTTGTGAAGTACAATGTACCATCAGACCAAGGTTCCAAAAGCGCAAGCATCTTGAACACGGATTCATCATTCAAATGTTCGCTCTGGAGTGCTTCCTGTTGAGCTTCGCGAATGCGAGCTGTGAGATTGGTGTGGATTGTTAAACCTAATGCGTGAACACGCATGGTTTTGACACGTTACTTCCAGCTTAAGGCATCTGCCATGACATTTGCCTTACCCGGATGGTACTTGATCTCACAATCGTAATCGTTCAGCAGTTCCATCCATCAGCGTTGCCTCATGTTTAGATCCTTCTCATTGAAGATGTGATGTAGACTCTTCTGATCCATGAAGATAGTGCACTTGGTACCATACATATAATGTCTCCAGATCTTGAGGGAAAAGATTACCTCACTTAGCACCAAATCATGGGTCATGTAATTCTTCTCATGAACCTTGAGTTGTGTGACACCCGGCAAATTCAGGTTAACAACGTCGTCTAGATTAAAGTCTACCTTAGCGAGTCACGCGTATTCTGTACTTATTTGGGTTAGTTGAGTCGGGTTATGGTTCGGGAACTGTTATGTGAGTCTAGGGAATCATTAGATGTTGGCCTAGAGGATCGTTAGATGTCAGTCATTAACCAAGTGTACAAGGGGTGACGATTCGGAGAATCGTCAAAGCATAGGGAACATGCAAGTCTCGAGTCCCGGGAATTGGTGAACGAGTGTGAATGTGTTTATTTGCAAGTGTTATGTGTTTACAATCATTATGTGACTTGTTGGTATGTGAAAATGTGTTAACATATGTTAAAACGGGGTTTAACGCGCAAAATACTTGGAACCATACCCTGTAGGCGATTAGGGTGAGCTAATCACCTACAGGGTGGCGATTAGCACTCCCCAGGTGGCGAGTAGCTCACCCAAGGTGGCGATTAGGGGGCTAATCGCCTAAGGGGGTGGCGATTAGCAACCCTAATCGCCTGCAACTGGAGCCTAATCGCCTGCAACGTGGGTTTCGACTAAAAACGACTATAAATACAATATTTGACCTCCTAAACATCATAACATCAACCCTAGTCGCCCCACAACTCGTCCCAACACCCACACAACCTCTGGAACACGATTTTGGATCAAACAACTTGATTTCAAGCCTATTTCATCAATCAATCATAATCTTAAGGTGTGGTTTTCATCCATGCAATCTTTTCTAACGTTTTTATTGAATCCCTAATAGTCCAGACCTGTTCATAAACACTTGTGTCTTCTGTAAATCGTTAATAATCGTTATTGTATGGATTCAAGATGCTATGCATGTTGTATGTGTAGGTTTTAATTTAAAGATAGGATTTTTATGATTCAAGCAGGGTTATTAACATGATATTAGGGTAGTTACTGAATTATAATGATGGTTTGATGTGGTAATCTGATTGATTGTTCATTAGGGTTGTGTTTACGCATGTTAGTGTGATGATTCATGATACTTGTGTTATGTTTTAGAAACGTGGTTGCATACAGGACTGTTAGGTCGCCGCTTTACGGGGCTAGCATAGTTTGTTGACTTATTCTGTTATCTGAAGTAACGCAACCTAAGGTGAGTTTACGGCCCCACTTTACTTGGTTTTCACTTTTTGGGGGAGAAAACATGTGTTAAACAACTATTTGGTAACAACTGTCATACGATGGGTTTTCAAACGGTTTACTATACGATCTTTGGAAGTCCCGGGGGGAACCATGAATGTGCTGGTTTGCACAACGGGGAAATGTGAATAGCGCTATTGGGAGTGACCAACCCCACCCGTCGGCATGGAGCGCCGGGCGGGTGCATATTGTCTCAAACAAGAACAGGTTTACTATTCGGGCACAACATCTGGTTTGCGAGTTAGTAATGGTTTTCCAATCGTAGTAGTAATGGAACATGCGCCTAGCTAGCGTACTTGGTTTACAATTGTTATAGTATGGACAGGGTGAACTTGGAACTTTGATTACAAACCTGTAAACTCACCAGCATTTTTGTGCTGACGTAAACTCTTACATGTTTTCTCAGGTCGCTAAGGTAGCAAAACGGAACTAGGGCGCACGCGTCTGCATGGCGTCTAGTTAGAGTTGCATGGTTTTTGGACATTAAACATTTGGTTTTATTTTGTTATGTAACGACATTTAGCTTCCGCTGATGTTTAAGATTTTTGAACTATGTTTTTGAAATTCATTTAGTATTGTTTATTGTGATCATTGACTTGGATCCTGGTTTGTCATGCGCCTCGCGGTAAAACTCTGCAAGTGGATTTGAGGGTGTGACAGATTGGTATCAGAGCCAGGTTATAGTGAACTAAGACTGCATGTAGAGTCTAGTCTATAACTGAGTCGCACACACTAGATGATCACATGGTACTAAACTTTATACTGGGTTACTAATAGACTTGTCGGGGTGTCTCTAAATCATTTTACCCTTCTGCGTTACATCATCCATCCTCTCATACTGGGTTACTTGCTTACTAGACAGTGCGGTACATTGGGGTTAACTGTATACTTTTGAGATTGGTCCAAGGCTCGGACATCTCCCTTTTCTACCCTAATCGAAACCCTTGTTACGAACTACCGTAGTATTACGGGGTATAGCTAAGAGTCTATGTCCGGTGATTTGAACTTTGAACTAGGAGAACACTTGGAGGACCATGTAGAGCGGTTTATCATTTTGGGTGCACACAAAATCATAAACCGAAATGCATGAAAACCCTAGTGAGCTCTGGGTTCGAATGGATAGTCCTGGGTTGGATCTAGCTTTGATCTTGTGAACGCTGGTGATTATCATTGGCTGTGAAACTAAATTTTCTCGTCCTTTTTGTCAGAATCATGTCTGGAGCACGAGGAGGACGTGGAGGTGGCCGCGCTGGTGGGCGTGGTAATGGTGGTCGTGGGGGTGTGAACCTCACGCAGGATGACTTGAATAACTTGCTGCAGGCTGCCTTCCAGCTAGGGCAAAATGGTGGTAAGTTGATCTAACCACTTCTGTCTCATCGGTGAACTTCGTTTACATTTCCGTGGTTTTCTTACGTGTTTCTTTACAGGTGGTCATGTTAATCCACCACCACCACCCATGTGCACCTACAAAATGTTTCGGGACTGCAAGCCCCATGAGTTTTCGGGTACTGAGGGTGCAGTAGGTTTGCTCAGGTGGTTAGAAAAAGTGGAGTCTGTTTTCCTGATGTGTAACTGTCTCCCGGAGGATCGAGTTAAGTATTCTGCTGGGTTACTCCAGGATGTTGCGTTGACCTGGTGGAACGATATCACCCAGACTATGGGTATAGGGGAGGCTTATGCTATGCCTTGGGAGAACTTTGTGCAACTACTGAAGCGGGAGTACTGTCCCAGGGAGGAGATTCAAAAGCTGGAACACGAGGTGTGGAACCTCAAGATGTCTGGATCGGAAATTGAGAAGTATACTGTGAGGCGGAACGAGTTGGCCGTACTTTGTCCTGATCTACATGTGCCGGAATATAGGAGGATTGAACATTATATCTCGGGTCTTGTGCCAGAAATCGCAGGGTTGGTAGCTGCGGGGAATCTTCCTACCTACCCGGATGTGGTCCGATCTGCTCATAGGATGACTAACCTGAAGGTGAGTGAGGGTATCTTGCCTGCCAAAGGATCAACTGTTAAGGCTCCTGAGAGCAACAAGCGTAAGTGGGAAAGTGAGGTGAAGAGTTCTACTCCAGCACCAACTCAGCAGGGGAAAAGGTTTGATAGTGGGGGTTCGTCTTCGTCGGGTCCTAAGCCAAGTGGTGGTTACGCAGGAAAGTTACCAAAGTGCAATAAGTGTGGACGCCATCATCAAGGGGGTTGTGACAATAATCGTTGCCATCGCTGTCAGAGGTTGGGGCATTTTGCCAAAGACTGTAGGGTGACTCTTCCATCGACTCAATCCCCAACTACTACTCCGACTTCTGCTACTCAGGGGACTTCGGGCAAGCAGGGATGTTTTCACTGTGGGGAAACTGGGCATTACAAGAAGGAGTGCCCAAAGCTGAAACAGGGAGGGAACGGGAATGGTAATGGGAATGGAAATGGTAACAACGGGGGCGGAAACAGGAATGCACGCGCCTTCGTTATTGGGACTGCAGAGGCAAGACAGGACCCTGACACAGTTACTGGTACATTTCTTCTCAACGATCGCTCTGTTAGTGTTTTATTTGATTCTGGCGCCGATAAGAGTTTCATATCTGTGGAAGTTAGTCGTTTGCTAGATGTAGTGCCTGTACCCCTAGAGGCTAAATATATTATAGAATTGGCTGACGGTAAGAAGATAGAAGCTACTTGCATTCTTCGGGAGTGTCACATAGAGTTGTCGGGTTTATCTTTTCCTATCGACCTTATGCCGGTACCTTTGGGTAGTTTTGACGTGGTTATAGGCATGGATTGGTTGTCTCTGTATCGCGCTGAAATCGTTTGTTACGACAAGGTCATCCGGATTCCTCTCCCTAATGGAGAATTCCTTTCTGTGTACGGGGACAAGAGCGGTGCTCCGCTAAGTCTCATCTCTAGCATGAAAGCCCTTAAGTATCTTCGGAAGGGTTATTCGGCTGTTCTGGCACTTTTATCTGTTTCCACTACCAGCGAGAAGAAGATCGACGATATTCCTGTTGTGCGCGAGTTTTCAGATGTCTTTCCTGATGATTTATCTGGTCTTCTGTAACGACCAACGAAAAATAAATAATAATTAAATAAAATAAATATTATTGGGCCACCTTAAGGTCTAGCCCAATATCCTTACCCGGATCGTAACCATAAGCCCAGTTCAAATCCAACTCGTATGTTAGCCCACTAAGAGAACCCGTAAAGGCCCATTGGACCCGATAGCCTTTAATGGGCCACTGTTGGGCCCGAAAGATTAAGTTAAAATATTGGGCCTATACTATAAACCCGATACACATATTGGACCTATAATGTGAAACCCGATAATGTATTGGGCCAAATAGTGTTAAATAAATATTGGGCCTATACTATAGAACCCGATAATATGTTGGGCCAATTAATATGTCCGGCTAATTATAATTGGGCCGGTATTAAAAGACCCGATGTATTAACTAAACCTATTAGAAGTTGGGCTAGGTTTACATTAGTATTGGGCCTAAATCTTAACAATAACTCAAGAGATATCATCGGCCCATTTAAGGTAACCGTCACTTTTGATCTCTCAAACCCACCTGGACATGCAAAACTCTTAACTAGCCAACACATATCTACCCTATAATATAGGAATCATGATTAATAAGACAAAACCTTGATTCTATCCTCAAAACCATCGACTCCTATAAACCTCCCTCAAAACCATTAAAACTCATCTCTTTCAAACATGCAAACCACCTACACCTTCTCAAAACCGATCGGAACTCCATCATCCGTAAACACCAACCTTTAAATCTTATATGATACTTAAAACCATCCTTCTTTTATCTATAATCTAAACTCCTTCCATTAAGAACAAGGTTCGGCTACGGTTGTTACTTACCGGCCGATTATTATTGACATCCGGGTAAGGTTCTAATCTTAATCTAGTAGGAAACACGAGTGCCAAGCTGTAATGGCCAGCTTACATACGTATTTATAACCTAAGCTGTAATGGTCAGCTATATACGTATATATATATGTATATATTAACCGTATGTGTGTAAACAGGTGATCCGCATAATTCCCGAGCAAGCTTTTCGTCTTAGAAACCGCGTGGAAGAACAACAAGTGAGTGCATGTACCCCCATAATCGTTTTAATGTTTCCCGGGGTGAATATACGTTTGTGTCGTTTTCATGAAACATGCACGAGTTATGATATAATAGAATTAATAGAAACCGGTTAAATAGAAACTACGTAGAGTGGATCCATTCGGTATCATAGAGTATAGACCCGGACCGATTAGAGGCCACGGGACCATATATAATCGATCTATACTCGTAAAATAGAATAACCGGATCATCGCATGCATGTATGATTTATGAGTCGAAATGGTTGTTTAAGGTCTTGACATCACTCACTAGTTTCGACTAACGTATTTTAAACGTATATTTCAGGAGGTTAGCATATCTATGGAACCCGAGCTTAGTTGTGGTGTTAGTGAAATCATGGAAGAAGTTTAATGTTGATAAATAAAGTGTGGTTATGTAATAAAGTTGAAATGTTTTCGGAACAGTTTATGCTCGGCTTGACCGAGTAGAATGTTTAAACGTTTGTTTACTAATGTATAATATGGTGTGTTTGAAGTTTGAAAGTGTTTTGAAATAAAAGAATTAGTAATCGGCTTTCAAAAGAAAATGAAAGGATTAAAATTATAAACTAGTTAAGAAATTAACTACCAATCGGTAATGACTCGGTTTAAAAATCGGGTCGTTACAGGTTGGTATCAGAGCTCGGGTTCGGACGGTAGTGGAATTCGTATAAAAACTAACTTGAAATTTGATTGATATGTATACGTGTAATAGAATGTCAAGCAACGGAGAACAAGCCGAAGTGTCGATGGAAATCGAAGACGGAGAGATACCAAATCAAGAGGAAGTGATGGACAACGAGTCGCAAGAATTTCCGAGTACACAAGATTTGTTAGCCGAGATACCGGGTTTAGTTTGGTCCGAAAATGGGTGGGATTTGAATTTGGAAAACATGGGAGTAATCGGCCCCTTGCCCGAACCCGTGTACACACCCGCCGAGTCTGTCCAACATTACCCGCAAGTTGATCCGGTACCCCACTACTTTTACCCGAACCCATCACCAAGTGAATACTATGGAACCTCTAGCAACCTCTCGGTAGAAGAGTCTAGTTATAATCCGTATACCATGGCCTACCCGACTCCTTTGACCTTACCTACCGTGACCCCGGTGATTGACCCATATCACGAGGCGACTATGATCACCCGGGCAAACGAAACTTTGCAACATTCGGAGTATGTGAGCCGTAAGGATTACTTGGAATTGACCGAGAGTTATTATCGTATGAAAGCCGAACGTGATCAAGCTCGTAATATGTTGGAGGATTTGAAGAAGTTGGTGAGAAGGTTTGGATATCAAGCTCGACAAACCTTGGAGGATTCGAAATATCCTCTAATGTTGTGAAGAAATGGGTGCATGGTTGAAGGGGTAGGCTAGTGATTGGGTTGTGAAGGAAGGTGGTGGTAGTATTATGTGTATGTAAAATAAATGTGGTAGTATGTGAACTTAATTAGTATGTGTGGTAGTAGTACTTGGTGTGGTATGGTAATAATTGTTATGGTAGTAAGAAGATGTGTAATATTATGTACTAGACATCTAGAAATTTTCTCTATAAATATAAATCTAGATGTTTATTTAAAGTGTTAATTTAAATTGTTAAATGATAAAAGACATAAAATAAATTACTACTAACCAAAATAAATAATTTTTAAATATAGAAAATGCCGAGACGTTCAGACAGAAATACTGGAAAGGAGCCAGAAATGGAACCTACCAAGAAAAATAAAGCCTCTACATCTAGACCAACTGAAACCGTTGAAGAACCGGTAGAAGAAGAAATTCCCATACCAAACGAAATAAACGAATTAGAGGAAAAGATGAGGACGTTTTTAAGACTGCTTTTCGAACCCGATATGGTCATTATGAATTTTTAGTCATGCCTTTTGGACTAACCAATGCTCCTGCAGTATTTATGGACCTGATGAATAGAATTTGCAGACCCTTCTTAGATAAGTTTGTGATCGTCTTTTTAGATGACATTTTAATTTATTCTAAGACTGAAAAAGAACACCAACAACATCTAAGAGAAATTTTAGAAACTCTTAGGAAAGAAAAGTTGTATGCGAAATTCTCCAAGTGTGAGTTTTGGGTGAAGGAAATCAAATTTCTAGGACATGTGATTAATGAGGAAGGACTACAAGTAGATCCTACCAAAGTAGAAGCCATTCAAAATTGGGGAACACCTAGGAATCCTACAGAAATTCGACAATTTTTAGGGTTAGCAGGGTATTACCGAAGATTTATTAAGAACTTTGCTAGATTAGCCCTACCCCTTACCGCTCTAACCAAGAAAGTTTCTAAGTTTAAATGGGGAGAAAAACAAGAACAAGCCTTTCAGAGCTTAAAGGAAAAATTGTGTGAAGCTCCGGTGTTAGTTTTACCGGAAGAAGGAAAGACATTTACTGTGTATTGTGACGCCTCCCAACAGGGATTGGGATGTGTTCTAATGCAAGAAGATCAGGTGATAGCATATGCCTCAAGGCAATTGAAGAAACACGAACAAAATTATGTTACCCATGATCTAGAATTAGGGGCAATAATATTCGCTTTAAAAATTTGGAGACATTATTTATACGGTACAAAATGTACAGTATATACTGATCATAAAGGTCTTCAACACATTTTTGATCAAAAACTTTTAAACATGCGACAAAGAAGATGGATAGAAGTTTTAAGCGATTACGAATGTGATATAAGATATCATCCAGGAAAAGCGAATATTGTAGCAGACGCTTTAAGTCGGAAAGAAAAACCTTTAGAAGCTAAGGCTTTTAGAATCACCTTGATAAATGAATTTCTAAATCAATTAAGAGATTTTCAAAAGAAAGCTTTAGAACCTACTTTAAGAAAACAAGAAGAACTGAATGGAGAAGGAGAAAGATTAGTAGAAGGTGCAGACGACATCTTAAGACATGACTCCCGTATATGGATACCTCAATATGGTGATCAAAGAGAAGTTGTATTAAAGGAAACTCATCATTCAAAGTATTCCATCCACCCTGGTAGTCACAAGATGTATAGAGATCTTAGGAAGAATTTTTGGTGGCCAAGTATGAAAAGAAATGTTGGAGAGTTTGTAGCCAAATGTATAACCTGTACCAAAGTCAAGGCAGAACACCAAAAACCTAGCGGGTTATTAGTTCAACCCGAAATTCCCGTTTGGAAATGGGACCAGCTTACCATGGATCTTGTAACCAAGATACCAAGATCTACAAAAGGTAATGATGCCATTTGGGTGATAGTAGATAGACTAACCAAATCAGCTCACTTTCTACCCATACAAGAAAACTTTGGAGTAGAAAAATTAGCAAAGATATATGTGAGAGAGATAGTAACAAGGCATGGAATTCCCCTTTCTATAATCTCAGATAGAGATGGTCGTTTTACTTCTCGATTCTGGGAAAAATTCCAAGATGCCTTAGGATCTCAAATTAGGCTTAGTACTGCCTACCACCCACAAATAGACGGACAAAGTGAGAGGACGATTCAAACGCTGGAGGATATGCTAAGAGCTTGTATCCTGGAATTTAAGGGAAGTTGGGATGTACATCTACCATTGATCGAATTCTCATACAATAATAGTTACCATGCTTCCATCAAAGCTGCACCCTTCGAAGCATTATATGGTAGAAAATGTAGATCTCCAGTATGCTGGAATGAGATCGGAGAAACCCAACTGACGGGCCCACAAATCATCCAAGAAACCACCGACAAAATAGTTCAAATCAGGAAGAAACTGGAGGAAGCTAGAAGTCGACAGAAAAGTTACGCAGATAATAGACGAAAGCCATTAGAATTCCAGATAGGAGACTACGTCCTTTTAAAAGTAGCCCCGTGGAAAGGTGTTATCAGATTCCAAAAACGGGGAAAGCTTAATCCACGATATATAGGTCCGTATCAAGTGATGGAAAGAATTGGACCAGTAGCCTATCGTCTAGACTTACCTCCAGAATTAAATGGGATTCACGATGTTTTCCATATATCTAACCTCCGAAAATGTGTAATAGACACACAAGCTATCATTCCCTTAGACGATGTCCAGGTAAATCCCCAGTTACAATTCACAGAAGAACCTATAGAAATTGTATCGCAACAAGAAAGGAGATTAAGGAGGGGAAAAATACCAATAGTACAAGTCAAGTGGAATGCAAGAAGAGGTCCAGAGTTCACCTTTGAACGTGAAGATAGAATGAGAGCTAAATACCCCCATCTTTTTATAAATCAGGTATAATATAAAAACAATTTCGGGGACGAAATTTCCTAAGGGGGGGAGAATGTAACGACCAACGAAAAATAAATAATAATTAAATAAAATAAATATTATTGGGCCACCTTAAGGTCTAGCCCAATATCCTTACCCGGATCGTAACCATAAGCCCAGTTCAAATCCAACTCGTATGTTAGCCCACTAAGAGAACCCGTAAAGGCCCATTGGACCCGATAGCCTTTAATGGGCCACTGTTGGGCCCGAAAGATTAAGTTAAAATATTGGGCCTATACTATAAACCCGATACACATATTGGACCTATAATGTGAAACCCGATAATGTATTGGGCCAAATAGTGTTAAATAAATATTGGGCCTATACTATAGAACCCGATAATATGTTGGGCCAATTAATATGTCCGGCTAATTATAATTGGGCCGGTATTAAAAGACCCGATGCATTAACTAAACCTATTAGAAGTTGGGCTAGGTTTACATTAGTATTGGGCCTAAATCTTAACAATAACTCAAGAGATATCATCGGCCCATTTAAGGTAACCGTCACTTTTGATCTCTCAAACCCACCTGGACATGCAAAACTCTTAACTAGCCAACACATATCTACCCTATAATATAGGAATCATGATTAATAAGACAAAACCTTGATTCTATCCTCAAAACCATCGACTCCTATAAACCTCCCTCAAAACCATTAAAACTCATCTCTTTCAAACATGCAAACCACCTACACCTTCTCAAAACCGATCGGAACTCCATCATCCGTAAACACCAACCTTTAAATCTTATATGATACTTAAACCCATCCTTCTTTTATCTATAATCTAAACTCCTTCCATTAAGAACAAGGTTCGGCTACGGTTGTTACTTACCGGCCGATTATTATTGACATCCGGGTAAGGTTCTAATCTTAATCTAGTAGGAAACACGAGTGCCAAGCTGTAATGGCCAGCTTACATACGTATTTATAACCTAAGCTGTAATGGTCAGCTATATACGTATATATATATGTATATATTAACCGTATGTGTGTAAACAGGTGATCCGCATAATTCCCGAGCAAGCTTTTCGTCTTAGAAACCGCGTGGAAGAACAACAAGTGAGTGCATGTACCCCCATAATCGTTTTAATGTTTCCCGGGGTGAATATACGTTTGTGTCGTTTTCATGAAACATGCACGAGTTATGATATAATAGAATTAATAGAAACCGGTTAAATAGAAACTACGTAGAGTGGATCCATTCGGTATCATAGAGTATAGACCCGGACCGATTAGAGGCCACGGGACCATATATAATCGATCTATACTCGTAAAATAGAATAACCGGATCATCGCATGCATGTATGATTTATGAGTCGAAATGGTTGTTTAAGGTCTTGACATCACTCACTAGTTTCGACTAACGTATTTTAAACGTATATTTCAGGAGGTTAGCATATCTATGGAACCCGAGCTTAGTTGTGGTGTTAGTGAAATCATGGAAGAAGTTTAATGTTGATAAATAAAGTGTGGTTATGTAATAAAGTTGAAATGTTTTCGGAACAGTTTATGCTCGGCTTGACCGAGTAGAATGCTTAAACGTTTGTTTACTAATGTATAATATGGTGTGTTTGAAGTTTGAAAGTGTTTTGAAATAAAAGAATTAGTAATCGGCTTTCAAAAGAAAATGAAAGGATTAAAATTATAAACTAGTTAAGAAATTAACTACCAATCGGTAATGACTCGGTTTAAAAATCGGGTCGTTACATCTTCCTCCCCATCGTCAGGTTGAGTTCGGTATTGATCTTGTACCTGGCGCTGCTCCTATTGCTCGGGCCCCCTACCGTCTTGCATCTCCTGAGATGCAAGAATTGTCTAACCAATTACAGGAACTCTTGGATAAGGGTTTCATCAGACCTAGTTCTTCCCCTTGGGGAGCCCCGATTTTGTTTGTTAAGAAGAAGGATGGCAGTTTTCGACTGTGCGTGGACTATAGAGAATTGAACAAGGTGACTATCAAGAATCGTTATCCTCTTCCTCGTATTGATGACCTATTTGACCAACTCCAGGGTTCTAGCTACTATTCCAAGATTGATATAAGGTCCGGTTATCACCAGTTGCGCGTAAGGGAAGCTGATGTTGCTAAAACTGCCTTTCGTACACGTTATGGCCATTTCGAGTTCTTGGTCATGCCTTTTGGTCTCACTAACGCACCGGCGGTTTTCATGGATTTGATGAACCGCGTTTGTAAACCGTATCTTGACAAATTCGTCATCGTGTTTATTGATGACATTCTAATCTATTCCAAGAACGAGACCGAACATGGGGAACATCTACGGTTAGTTTTGGAACTCTTACGACGAGAACAACTGTACGCCAAGTTCTCGAAGTGCGATTTTTGGTTACGCGAAGTCCAATTCCTAGGGCATGTAGTCAATGAACTGGGAATTCATGTCGATCCAGCTAAGATCGAAGCGATCAAGGACTGGGGAGCACCAAAGACGCCAACTGAGGTGCGGCAATTCCTAGGCCTTGCGGGCTATTATCGTCGTTTCATAAAGGGGTTCTCGAAGGTCGCTCAACCCCTCACCACTCTTACCCAGAAGGATAGAAAATTCGACTGGGGTGAACCACAAGAGTCGGCATTTCAAAAATTGAAGACTAAGCTTTGTTCTGCTCCTATTTTGTCCTTGCCTGAAGGCACTGATGATTTCGTTGTTTACTGTGATGCTTCTATTCATGGTCTCGGTTGCGTGTTGATGCAACGCGAGAAAGTTATTGCGTATGCTTCTCGTCAACTCAAGGTGCACGAGAGGAACTACACTACCCATGACTTGGAATTGGGTGCGGTGGTGTTCGCGTTGAAAATTCGGAGGCATTACTTGTACGGTACCAAATGCACCATCTACACCGATCACAAGAGTCTCCAGCACATTTTTGACCAACAACACCTGAACATTCGACAGCGCCGTTGGGTTGAACTTCTGAACGACTATGATTGCACCATCAAGTATCATCCTGGCAAGGCGAATGTTGTAGCAGACGCCTTGAGCAGGAAGGAAGCACTAAACCCTCGTCGCGTTCGGGCGTTGCAACTCACGATCCATTCCTCTCTGCCTGATCAACTCCGTTCTGCTCAGTTAGAAGCCTTGAAGGAGGAAAACCTTAAGGCTGAAACTATGCACGGCGCCGACAAGCACCTCGAGCAAAGGCCTGATGGCCTGCGCTACTTCGCAGAACGCATCTGGGTTCCTTTATTCGGGGGACTTCGGGAGCTGGTTCTTGATGAAGCTCACAAGTCTCGGTATTCCATTCATCCTGGTTCAGACAAGATGTACCAGGATCTAAAAATACTGTACTGGTGGCCAAACATGAGGGTGGATATAGCCTCATACGTGAGTAAGTGCTTGACCTGTGCTAAGGTCAAAGTGGAATACCAGAAACCGTCGGGTCTATTGCAACAACCTAAAGTTCCAGAGTGGAAATTGGAACGGATTACGATGGACTTTGTCACACAACTACCTAGGTCACCGAGTGGGAATGATAAGATATGGGTGATTGTTGATCGGTTGACGAAATCAGCCCATTTTCTCGCTATTAAGGAGACCGACACCATGGATCGGTTGGCTCGTGTATATCTGAAAGAAGTTGTCTCTAAGCATGGGGTACCAGTTTCTATTATCTCGGATCGTGACTCCCACTTTACTTCGCATTTCTGGAAGTCTTTGCATAAGGCTTTGGGTACCCGGTTAGACATGAGTACAGCTTACCATCCACAAACTGACGGTCAGAGTGAACGTACAATTCAAACTCTAGAAGACATGCTGCGGGCATGTGTGATCGATTTTGGCAAGGGTTGGGAAGCTCACTTACCGTTAGTAGAATTCTCTTACAACAACAGCTACCACACGAGCATCAAGGCAGCTCCGTTCGAGGCATTATACGGACGGAAATGCCGGTCTCCTCTTTGTTGGGCTGAAGTGGGTGAGAGTCAACTCACTGGGCCTGAACTAGTGTACGAAACTTCTGAGAAAATCGTACAGATTCGTAACCGATTGGCAGCGGCACGGGACCGACAGAAGAGCTATGCTGATCATCGCCGTAAGCCATTGGAGTTTCAAGTTGGTGACAGAGTACTTCTAAAGGTTTCACCGTGGAAGGGCGTCATACGCTTTGGGAAGCGTGGCAAACTTAACCCGCGGTATGTCGGTCCATTTACGATCCTGGAACGGATCGGACCGGTGGCATATCGACTTGATTTACCGACGGAGCTCGGTAACGTACACAACGTCTTCCACGTGTCTAACCTGAAGAAGTGTCTGACTGACGAGTCTCTCATTGTTCCACTAGAAGAGATCAAGGTTGATGATCGTCTTCGGATAGTGGAGGAACCTGTCGAGATCCTTGATTACAAGATTCGCAGTCTACGTCACAGTAAGATTCGCATTGTTAAGGTTCGATGGAACTCGAACCGGGGACCGGAATACACTTGGGAACGCGAGGATCAGATGAAGTCTAAGTATCCTCATCACTTTCCTAAAGAGGCATTCGAATCGAGACATGTTACCACTGCAACGGAATGAATCTCGGGGCGAGATTCCTTTTAACGTGGGGATGATGTGACAACTCGGGTAATTTTCTCTCTTGGTTTCTATCTTTTGTCTGTTTCTTTTGTTCATACTCTTGGTACTTGCATAATTTTCGGGACGAAAATTCTTTTAACGTGGGGATGATGTGACACCCGGCAAATTCAGGTTAACAACGTCGTCTAGATTAAAGTCTACCTTAGCGAGTCACGCGTATTCTGTACTTATCTGGGTTAGTTGAGTCGGGTTATGGTTCGGGAACTGTTATGTGAGTCTAGGGAATCATTAGATGTTGGCCTAGAGGATCGTTAGATGTCAGTCATTAACCAAGTGTACAAGGGGTGACGATTCGGAGAATCGTCAAAGCATAGGGAACATGCAAGTCTCGAGTCCCGGGAATTGGTGAACGAGTGTGAATGTGTTTATTTGCAAGTGTTATGTGTTTACAATCATTATGTGACTTGTTGGTATGTGAAAATGTGTTAACATATGTTAAAACGGGGTTTAACGCGCAAAATACTTGGAACCATACCCTGTAGGCGATTAGGTGAGCTAATCACCTACAGGGTGGCGATTAGCACTCCCCATGTGGCGAGTAGCTCACCCAAGGTGGCGATTAGGGGGCTAATCGCCTAAGGGGGTGGCGATTAGCAACCCTAATCGCCTGCAACTGGAGCCTAATCGCCTGCAACGTGGGTTTCGACTAAAAACGACTATAAATACAATATTTGACCTCCTAAACATCATAACATCAACCCTAGTCGCCCCACAACTCGTCCCAACACCCACACAACCTCTGGAACACGATTTTGGATCAAACAACTTGATTTCAAGCCTATTTCATCAATCAATCATAATCTTAAGGTGTGGTTTTCATCCATGCAATCTTTTCTAACGTTTTTATTGAATCCCTAATAGTCCAGACCTGTTCATAAACACTTGTGTCTTCTGTAAATCGTTAATAATCGTTATTGTATGGATTCAAGATGCTATGCATGTTGTATGTGTAGGTTTTAATTTAAAGATAGGATTTTTATGATTCAAGCAGGGTTATTAACATGATATTAGGGTAGTTACTGAATTATAATGATGGTTTGATGTGGTAATCTGATTGATTGTTCATTAGGGTTGTGTATACGCATGTTAGTGTGATGATTCATGATACTTGTGTTATGTTTTAGAAACGTGGTTGCATACAGGACTGCTAGAACAAGGTTAAACGATGTATTTTGATGTAAACATGTTTAGGATACTTGTTTGATTGATATTGGAGGTTAACACACGTTCTAGGGTTGATTTGGAGTGTTAAACGCGCGAAAAACCAAAACTGATGTGCAGGTGGCGATTAGCAGACCTAATCGCCTAAGGGATAGGCGATTAGCAGGCTAATCGCCTACCAGAGTGGGCTAATTGCCTACCCCTTAGGCAATTAGGGGCTAATCGCCTACTATGAGGTGTTTTTGCATGCTGCATGACCCTAATCGCCTGATAAGTTCTGAAATGCATGTCACATGACCCTAATCGCCTACAAACTCAAAAATTAGCATACCACATGACCCTAATCGCCTACTGTATAGGCGATTAGCATTCCTAATTGCCTGTTGACCAACGTAATTGCTAGTTGACTTTTCCTAATCGCCTGTACTGCTGCAGTAAGTGTATTTTAGCATTCCGAGACCCGTTTTGACACCTAGGAACATGCTAGGAACCCCGTAACATGTCTAATAACTCGGTAACATGTGTTCGGGTCAATGATGTGTTAATTGAACTATGTGCTAGAACGTGTTGGACTTTAACGTATGTTAAGTGTGACTGCATGATTATGTGTTTATGAATACTAGTGTAACACGGGAAGCCTCGGGTCACCAATGGGATGTCGAGTCTTGTACATTTGGTCATGTTAACAGTAAACGTGTTGTCAAACAAACATGGTTATGGTCTGGACATCTAGGGACTAACTAACCTACGGGTTATTAGTCTAAGTACTTGTAACTGTCATATGTTAGGTCGCCGCTTTACGGGGCTAGCATAGTTTGTTGACTTATTCTGTTATCTGAAGTAACGCAACCTAAGGTGAGTTTACGGCCCCACTTTACTTGGTTTTCACTTTTTGGGGGAGAAAACATGTGTTAAACAACTATTTGGTAACAACTGTCATACTATGGGTTTTCAAACGGTTTACTATACGATCTTTGGAAGTCCCGGGGGGAACCATGAATGTGTTGGTTTGCACAACGGGGAAATGTGAATAGCGCTATTGGGAGTGACCAACCCCACCCGTCGGCATGGAGCGCCGGGCGGGTGCATATTGTCTCAAACAAGAACAGGTTTACTATTCGGGCACAACATCTGGTTTGCGAGTTAGTAATGGTTTTCCAATCGTAGTAGTAATGGAACATGCGCCTAGCTAGCGTACTTGGTTTACAATTGTTATAGTATGGACAGGGTGAACTTGGAACTTTGATTACAAACCTGTAAACTCACCAGCATTTTTGTGCTGACGTAAACTCTTACATGTTTTCTCAGGTCGCTAAGGTAGCAAAACGGAACTAGGGCGCACGCGTCTGCACGGCGTCTAGTTAGAGTTGCATGGTTTTTGGACATTAAACATTTGGTTTTATTTTGTTATGTAACGACATTTAGCTTCCGCTGATGTTTAAGATTTTTGAACTATGTTTTTGAAATTCATTTAGTATTGTTTATTGTGATCATTGACTTGGATCCTGGTTTGTCATGCGCCTCGCGGTAAAACTCTGCAAGTGGATTTGAGGGTGTGACAAGTTGACAAGAAGCATAGGCGATAACCTTATTCCTCTACATAAGCACGCACCCAAGTCCTTGGTGTGAAGCGTCGCAATAAACCACAAAATCATTCGTACCCTCTTTAAGTGAAAGAATCGGTGCACTGCAAAGTTTGTGCTTTAGGGTCTGAAATGCCTCCTCTTGTTTGATTCCCCAATCAAACTTCTTATCCTTCTGTGTCAAAATGGTTAGGGGTTGAGAAACCTTTGAGAAATTCTCAATAAATCGGCGGTAATAACCAGCTAAACCCAGAAATTGGCATACTGCACTCAATGTAGTAGGCGCTTCTCAATCCTTAATCACATCTATCTTAGCCAGGTCGACTTGCATGCCCTTCTTATTCATAACGTGACCAAGGAAGTGAACATCTCGTATCCAAAACTCGCACTATGAGAACTTGGCAAACAATTTCTCGTTCTTGAGCAATTCTAGTATCAACTAGAGATCATGTTCGTGCTCGTTCTTTGTTCGCGAGTATATTAAAATGTCGTCGATGAAAACGATAAAAAATTTGTCTAGATAGGGCTTGCAGACGCGATTAATCTAATCCTTAAACACAGCCAGTGTATTGGTTAAACCAAAAGGCATAACCAGGATCTCATAATGTCCATAACGAGTTCTGAATGTAGTCTTGGGTATATTTTCCTCTTGTACACGCAACTGGTGGTATCCCGATCTCAAATCAATCTTGGAATAGTAACTGGAACCTTGCGATTGGTCGAACAAATCGTTGATCCTGGGCCGAGGATACTTGCTCTTGACGGTCAACTTATTCAGTTCTCGGTAATCAATGCACATCCGGAAACTACCATCTTTCTTCTTCACGAATAGAAATGGGGCTCCCCATGGAAAAAAGCTTGGTCGAATGAAACCCTTGTTTAACAGTTCGTGCAAATGGTTAGAAAATTCCTGCATCTCGGAAGGTGCAAGGCGATATGGGGTACGAGCTATTGGGGCAGCTCCTGGAACTAAGTCAATGCGTAACTCGACATGTCGTAGCGGCGGCAATCCTATCAAGTCTTCGGGAAAAACTTCTGAATAGTCCCTTACTACTGGTATATCTTCAAATTTCCGATCCTTAGTCATCTTCTCGATGATGTGTGCTAGGAACGCAACATAACCCTTCCTCAAGCATTTCTGCGCCTTCATGCATGAAATGATTCAACATGTAGCTCCATTGCGATCTCCTCTGACCAAAAGGGTTTCACCATTGGAAAAGGGGATTCGAACCATCTTTTCATGGTAAAAAATCTTAGCGTGGTTCTTCGATAACCAATCCATGCCAACTACAATATCGAAACTACCTAACTGAATCGGCAGTAAATCGATGTGGAACGCATGATCGCCAAGATTCAAAGTACAATCTCGAACAACTTCTTCGGATGAGATTGAGTTACCATTGGTCAATTATATAGTATATGGTGTGTGCAACCTACTGATTTCTAATCCAAGGGATCGTTTGAAATTGGTTGACACAAAACTTAAATTGGCGCAAGTATTGAAAAGCACAGAAGCATAATGGTTGGTAACGAGAAACGTACCGGTAACCACGTTCGGGTCCTCACAAGCATCATTGGCTCCCATGATGAAAGCTCTTCCACGTGCCTTGCCCTTGAGCTTTAGGTAATCCTTTTTGTAGTGGTCAACAACACCACACTCGAAGCAGCCTAATTTCGTACCGGTGTTGTCCACAATCTTAGCTCTACACTAGGCGGTAGGATGACCCATCCTCTTTCACTTGTCCCACTTTATGCTGTCACAGGACCCTAAGTGATGATACTTGCATTTGTCACATAGAGGATGAGGTCCATTCTACGGATTACGAGCCTCAGCTGTAGTGTCGAAAAATGCCTTCACTGTCTCTGGCTTCTTGGCAGGCTGATTCCCAAAACTCTTACCCTTCTTGAAATTTGACCACTTCTGCTTCTCACCAGAGATTCCACCTTTCTCGGATTCCTTTTGCGTCAAGGAACCTATTCGCACGTCGTCATTTGTAAGACTGTGTGCTAAGGTAACAGTGCTCTGGATCGATATCGGAGTAGCGGTAGTGACCATGCTTCAGATCTTGGGTGAGAGTCCCCAAATGTACCTTTTGATCTGCTTCTACTTAGAAGTAACCATATATGGAACCAATCGGAAAGCTCATGGAATCGAGTGGTGCAGGTTGTGACTACAACACCACTCATGGACAAGGTTCAGAATTCTGCCTCCAGCTTCTGTAGTTCGCTGCGAGGGCCGTAGTTTTCCATTAGCATTGCATTTAGTTCACCCCATGAGATATTGTAAGCAACATCTCTCCCCAGGGTTTGTACCAGTAGGTTCCACCATGTCAGAGCCTAGGTAATCAAGCTCCTCATCTTGCTGATCGTGTGAGCTATCGGTTACAACATGGATATCCTCCTCGGTGTCGGATAGGATAACGAGGTCAACGCGTGGTTCCATGATCCTGTAAATTAATAGCACACGCGAGTGTAGGAAATCATGCAACTTAAATACTAAACTTATCTAAATGTATGATGTATCTAGCATGGAACTTGCGGAGCGCATCGGGATGTATGATATTTTCCATCTCGTGAAAACATTTCGAAAATTGTTTTATTAGTTTTACTTGAAAAGAATCTTAGTTCGCTATAACCTTGTGCCCTGATACCATTCTGTCACACCCAGCCTAGGCGGAAACACGAGATGTAACTTCAAAAGGTTTTCAAGCACACAAGTCACACAAGCATCAAATTCATAATGTAAGAGATATTATAAAAGACGTCATTGTTCAACAAAATAATAGAAAATATTTTCTTAAAAATCGCACTTTAAATGACATTGTTCAAATCATTAAATAAAAAGTAGGTTCAAAATATCCCGGAGATGCCAGTGCGCGACTCCAAGTTCCATGATGTCGATTTAGTTGCCTGAAAAACATGCAAACAAAATATGTCAATAATTAAGTTGGCGAGGTCACGGCTTTTGGAATATGTGTAAACCATTGGTGACTAGATCATTGCCTAATGATCATTATGTGACTGTCATGAGCCCGTAACCAAACCTTGACGAATGTTGTGCCTCGCCTATTGTACACTAAAGACAATGATAAAATGTGAAATACAAGCACTCTTTTGATATCTGTAATATGGTTAGAGCGATTAACCAAGAGCGGGGGTGTCAACCCAATAGATATATCCCGGTGTTTCATGGCTAGGTCCATAGCTAATGGTTACAATAAAATGTATGACACGAGGGCTTATGAGTACTCTGAACCATTTTGTCTCATGTTCACATAATAGTAAAAAATGTAATTGAAGTTGTACGCATGTTTCCCCCCCCAAAAAGTATGAAAAAAGTAAAATGGGGCCGTGAGAACTCAGCTAATGTATGAATCCTAAGACTGATTGAATCTGGTGTGGAAATGTCTGAACAAAGGTGCCCTAGATTCAATAATGACAACTTAAGTCTATTTGTTGTACTATTTACCATGCAGTTGTTCACCTGACTTGTATGTTTATGGATTGTGTATTTTTGTACGGCTGTCCATATATGTCACATACTTTATGTGTTGGAAAAGCTTGTTTTTGTCATTATTGTAACAATGATTAACAATTTGTGGCAAAACACTTGTCTTGGCTTCCAATGTGTTACCATGTGATATATGTGTGTTAGTTATTTGTACCCAAAAGTGGCACATTAACATGTGTTCTGGCCCTTTTGTATAAAATTGTTATTTACATGCGTTTTGCCCTTGTTAACATATACCCTTTGATTATAAACATATGTTTTCCAAAATTTTTATGTCAAAGCTTATTTAACATATGTCCATTGGCCAACATGTATTCTCAAAATCATCATTTTATGTATGTTACCATTTAAGTAAGAAAAACAACATTTTCTGGCCTTGCTTGGCTTTATACATTAACGCATACATTCGCGTGTATGCATGTGTATGTCCGTATACATGTGCCTAGTGTGTATGTGCACACTGTATATACGAATGTCGATGCGTGTATATATATGCATGTTTGGTACACTATTCGAGTGTTGTGGTCAAAAACTAACCTTTGTGATCATGGATATCATGTATGCAATTAGTGTAGGGGGTCGGGTGAAGATGGCTTGGTCGATATTAATGGAGTTTGAAAGGAAATTATACAAGTGATCTTACCCGAGACGTATGGTCTGATTAGAGCAAGGTAGTGAGTTGAGCTTGGCGTCTATACTCCTCAATGTAGCCTCTACAATCTTGTGGGGTGTTTAGTTATAGTGTAAAGGTGGTGTGCGATGAAGATTTAGGTCCGGCTGGACCCTCTTGTTCTCAACCGAAGGTTGAAGGAGGGGAGGAAGTGGTATATTGTTGTGAATTGGGGTGTTGTGGTAGTGGTTCTTTGTGTTGAGCATACATACATACATACATACATATATATATATATAGATATATGAGAGAGAGAGAGAGAGAGGGAGAGGAAGTAGATTGTTGGTATTTTAGGAAGTCAACATACATAAATCTTGGGTGTGCAAAAAGTTAGTGGCTATCCTTGTATAAGTTGTTGACCTTCATGCATGCTTCTTTCTTGGTTAGTGTGGGCCGAATTTTTTTAGGGTTCAAGGAAGAATGGTTGGGTAGTCAACATGGCATGGGAGTTTGTTGAGAATTGTCCTTGAAGCTAGGTTAGTGAAAGTGTTGAATAGGAGTGTTCTTGGACTCTAATGTGTGTGTATATGTATGTATGCGTAGCATAGGGTGTGTGTGTGTATCTATAGTGTGGATTGTCCCAATTAATAGACACATGTGTGTATGTGTTCATGTGTGTATATATGTATACTCATAGATTGTTTGTCTTGTCTCAATCAAACTCACACATATATATGTGTGTGCCGTGGGTATATATGTATGAGATATAGGATAGTTTTGAACAATACACATGTTAATTCATACATACGGAATACATTTATGAGTATGGGCCGATATGTATGCATGATTATATGTATAAAATATGTTTATGGAAAGCTTCTAGTTGCCTTGTATATGAATCGATTTTTGTGTGTGTGCATGGGTGTATATAATCTTCTTTGATACTAATAACATTGTATTGTTTCGAGAAAATATTAACGTGATACTAGTATCCTTTGTTAGTTATCTATAAACATGTGTTGTTGGAGAGTTTTAACTCATGTTTATATGAGTTTGTATCTTAATTTGGATATGTGAGATTGTTCCATAGATTTTTATGTCAAATATCTAAAGAATGCCTTAGGAATTGTTTGGATTTGATTATGGAATTGATTAATTCCCAAGTTAGATATAGCCACGTGTGACTATGTTTTGTTTTGTACATTGTAGCTGAACATTTGGCTGCTCTCTGTTGAGCATGTGATTGTTCATATTGTCATTGTTAGTTGTTTTGTACATGGGTCAGTTATTGCATGCGTAAAGGGTAAATGTAATGAATCCTGAACTATCTTGGGCCTTACTAGATTCGGGGTGGCACAATTACTGTATAATGTCTAATGCATTACTGAAAATGATGTGACAGTGAGAGTGTGTACGGATCTTGACCTGGGAATGTGGCGGGTGTCACACTTTTCTCCTCTCGCAAATGAGACAAATCCACTATTGAAGCGTTCCAAATCGGTGAGCTGGGATAAATCTCAAGCCATGTGCCTTGAACAGCCGCTATCAATGTACTAAAGACGAATGATAGTCCTCCAAAGTTGTTCGTCCACATCATGCGGGATCAGTTAGTTATTGGTACCCATGCCATAGTCGTTTCGAGTACACCATCTTTATCCATGTACTGGACTTCCATCCAGTGCATGTCAGCAGTTGAAACAGTTGGACCATTTACATCACATTAATTAGATTTTTTATTAACAAAATTTGATGATCCTACAGGTGGGGGAGAACTTGGAATAGAGTTCTTTGGTTTCCAATATGATTTTCGTTTTGAAACCTTCTTTTTCTTTTTTGTTAGTAGATACCTTAGGGGTTCTACTTGATTTTGAGGCACGTTACCTGTTTGCGTGAGCCTCTTGTTTCTATTCCAATCCCTATAAGAAGGCTTCACCTTTGATTTATCACTCCTCATTGCCTCTGATTTTTCAACCTTAATTGGCTTTGAGTGAATATGTTTCCCGTTTGGAGCCTTCTGATTTTCCTTCGTTTCCGAACTTGTCAAAGTGGTTTTGCAATTTCTTGATATGTGACCGGGAATTCAACACGTGTAACATATTTTACGCGTCACGTGTGGATCTCCCAGAGATCGTGCAGTATTTTCAGATCTATAAGATATGTATGGTGCTCTGTGCCTTTGTGAGGTTGCTTGTGATTGCCCATGTTCCCGGTTTGAATAATTATGTGTCTAAGATTTACAAAACACATTTTTTCTGTTTTTCATCCTTTTGAATAATAGGTTTTTACCAGTACCACCTTTACCTGTTTGCTTTACTAAAAGATTTTTAGTTGAATCACAAGTATTAGACAAAATAAAAAAATCCGAATAATCAACCACAGAGTTAGACGACATGTCGCAAGGTTTTATGCTCAAAACAAATGAGCCCACATAAAAATTACTGTCTTTAGCAGAAATTGTAAAATTGTTTTTCTGAATTTTATTTTTCAATTCAGTTGATTCAGAATCCTTGACTTCATCCCCATCATCTACCCAATCCTCAACAATTAAACTGTCTGCACAAGAAGTAACCGAGTTAGTAGTAGTCACATCATCCACAATGTTAACACTTACAGTAGTAGAAAACTTAAGAAGTTTCTAGAGATTCTAGTTTCTCCCACTTTGGATCAAATATAGACTCATTTGACTCTGACGAATTGTCTAATGATTCGGTTGTTTCACAAGACTGATACATAGATTCGTTAGTGTCAACTAAGTCTATCTCAGATACAGATGCAACTGCAGTCTCCTCTAAATCGCATGAACAGGATTGTGAGGCAGCTGAATCATTTTCAGTTTGTGCCCTTTGTGTTAGACAAAGCTCCCTAATTTTGCTCATAAAATCAAACTCATAGGACACATCTGAGTTTGCACTAACAGATTGCTAACTAACATATTCTTTTAATCGGACCGACGCACATTTAGACTCCTTTAATTCATTAGGGGAATCATCAGGGACATTATCCTTTTTAACCTCAAAGACTATCAATTTTCTTATTTTTCTCAAATTTCAAAATATCTATTTGTTTTTTAACATCTTGAGGTTTGACAAAACCTTTGGTTGAAGACTGATGTGATTGAGACTTATGTGTGTTTTAGGTTTAGAAATCTTTATTAGAACTGACTCAGGTTTAGTGATCTTTATTTGATCTGACTCTGTTCGATTGATCGGCTCTTCTATTAAAGGATCGTATCCTTTAACAGGTAGAGCCAATAACTCTTCATCCGACATGGAAATTGAGGAATAGTTTTCATTAAAGGGAGACAGAATTTCTACAAAACCCAACCCTTTATTCCTCTCTTCCTTTTATCTTAACTTCAACTGGGCCTTGATCAGTTTTTGTGTTTTTTCACTAGAATAGTCGATTTTTTCTAAGTGAAAGTTAGCATTTTCAAATTGAGACTTTATGTTGATCAATTCCGCAGTTAAAGTATCAGAAAGTCGTCTGAAGTGCAGATATCGACACTTGTGATCACTCACCTCCTGATGCAAGCGCTTGATATCGAGTTTTTGTTTTTCGATCATTTCTTTATAGGAATTAAATTTCTTTTTAATGTCCCAACTGGCCATTTCTCGTATTCAAGCTGCTTATATGTAGAGACAGTTTCTTCTCTTAAACCTTTAATTTTTAACCTGCAACATTCAGTACAACATGATTCAGCTAAAATTTCAGAATGTAGCTCAGCTGCAGAAGGTACAGAGTCATCATCCATCTATGCCATGAGTGCTTTGTACACATAATCTTCAATGATCTTCAAATCTGGAACACGAGAAGACCAATCTCATCCAGCTCAGTCTTGAACAACCATAGCATTACTCGGAGTTGAGGTAGATGATTCAGTGCGAGTGACTGTTGCATGAGTTCAAGGTGTGGTAGTTGTCGTAGTAACTTTAGGAGTAGTCCTTGTAGAAGCAGAAGGGGGCTGACTCTGTTTTTGCCCTAGTACACTCCCTTGCAAAGTGACCAGGTTCATCACAGTTGTAGCAGTGCATCTTCTTTTTGTCCCTTCCCAGGTTCTTGTTTGGGTTGTTCCATATGTTTTTGCCTGTCTTTTCCATAAACTTGTTTACCCTATGCACCACCATAGCAATCTGCCAAGTCTAGTCCATTTCTTGTATATCATCTAGATTAACATCATCAAGCTCACCAGCACCAACTCCATTGGCAGTCAGTTGTCCTTTTAAAAAGGCGCTATAGCAATTCATGAAACTTGCAAATAAATTCAAATTGTCTTCGAGTTCTTTTGGGTTTTTATCAGCAGGTTGAGGTGCAACAACATATGTTGGTGCAGAAATATCTCCCAATGAAACATAATTGACTGAGTTAGTTGATGGACAAGGTGCTAAAATCGGTGGATATGAAAATCCACTAGCAGGATAGGAGTACAATGATGGACATTGTTGCTCTTGCTGAGACATGAGAGCATTCCTAGAAGAAGCAACAATAGCATTGTTGTAACTTGTAGTGTGTGTAAGATAGCGTTGCTTGTCATGCAGGTCATATGATTTAATTAAAGAAATTACATCAGACAATGTTAGTCTTGACAAGTCTTTGGTTCTCTTGATCAAGGTGACATTTGAACCGCAATTCCTCGGTAGAGTGTTAAGCAGGTTCTTATTCATCACTAAGTTATCCACCATCATATCATTTGCTTTCATCTCACTAATCAGGGCTACAAAGCGTTGAATCTGACTTTCCAACGATTCACTTGGAAAATGCTTTACTTCATTTCTTCATTTCCTTGATAGAGATTTTCAAGGGCTTCTCAAAGCTCCGTGGCAGTTGCATTATCATGAACTCCAATAGAGACTTCAGGTGAAAGTCCTTGATGAAGTAAAGCACTAGCTCTTTCATCAACATCAACTTTTTCATGGTCTTCATCAGTGTATATACTCTTTTATTTATTGCCAGTTGCCCCTATTGTGTCATTTACCACATAAGTGATCACACAAGGACCATTCCAAATAGATCGCAGTGCCTTTGGGTCCTTTATCTTCATAACTTGTATAAACCTGAATTTCCACCCAGAATAAGACATTCCGAGTTGTAAAACAAGTATCTTTTGATGAGTTCCAATGACTGACTCCATTGCTTTGTTCACTTGGGTAGCAACAAGTAATTGATTAGTATTAAGTCCATTCATGTTAGCTTGATTAACAATTTGATACATTTCTGAAAACAAAACTTAAAATTATTACAAAATTTTAGTTATGTTTTAAGTCCAAAATGTTAGTACAATAATTAGTTCAATAGTCTAGCAGTCCAACAGTATAATAAGCTAATGAGCCCAAAAGATTGATTTGGATTCTGTTTTTGGTTCGGAAACAACTTTGGTTTGGAACCAGACTTGTTTCCCGATCCAAATTGTAAGTCCCGAATAACACCGGATATCACTCAAAGGTTTAATCGAACGCGAAAAATAAGATCAAACCACAAGAAGAAAAAGAAAAATTATATTATTAAAGACATTGTGCCGCTACTTCGATCGCACATGGTTTCAAAGAACTGTCTGGAACGATCACTAAATCACTAAGAAGATTGCACACATTCTCTAGGAATGTCTGGTACAATCTCTAGGAACCTTGCACTCAATCTCTAGGATTGTCTGGTACAAGGTTCTCCAAAGGGGCCACTGTCTATGAGCGTAACTCATATCTGTCATCAAGCACCGTGTCACCTTTCATCTCCACTTCCATTGCTGTCATGCGTTATCAATATTTAAAACGCATAGAGTTGATGTGTTGCTTGATGTAGAATTAGCTATTAATATTATTAAAGCGCATAGAGTACGTATAATTATTTAATTTAATATATTTATATAATTTAAAGTTTTTAAATAATACTAATCGATAATTCTATGTATTAAAAATATAGACGACCTTGTGAAATATAGATAACGTATGACAACAATGGCAGTGGAGATGAGAGTATACATGATGCTTAATGGGAAATACGAATTAGGCTTATTGGCGATGGTTTACATGGATAGAAGTATTGTTTTGTAAAAAATATATACTAAATCGTATATATTATAATTATTTAATTTTGTATATTTAAAATTTCTAAGTTTTAAGAATATTAATAGATCATTCTATTAATAAATAAAGATGACCTTGTCAAATATAGATAACGCATGGCGGCAATGGCGGTTGAGATGAGAGTTGATGTGGTGCCTGATGGTAGATAAAAATTAGGCTTATTGGCGGTGGTTTATATGGATAAAAGTATTGTTTTAAAAAAAATATATTAAAATGTGTAGAGTATAATTATTTAATTTAGTATATTATTACAATTTTAAAATTTTAAATGTAATAATATTAATAGATAATTCTAATCTCAATAAATTGCAAAAAGTATCCTTATAAATCAAATAGAGTTAATTACAAGAATGGCCCATCTAGTTATTCTTGGGTATTTTAGTAATTTTATCAAAACTTAACTAGAAAAACTAATGGAGTTAGCCTTAGTACCCTAAAATGTTACAAAACTGAAACCATAAACCCTTAACATGTTAAAAAATAAAGTTAGTACCCTAAGATGTTACTTTCTATAAACCATAGGGACTATTCGTGTAGTTCTCTCATATTTTAATTATAGTGGATTTTTTATAAGAAACATGGATTTGGCTTTTCCAGAAAAATTTGTCGGTACGAGAACAAAACATTTTCCCGAACAGTACGAGTACTCCCATAGAATGACCATTTCCCGTGATTTAAGACCTGAATTGAAAAATAGAAAATCGTTTTGTCATTTTTGAATTTTCATAAACAAATAAAAGAAATAAAAACACTAATAAAGTGAAAAATAAAACAAATAAAATAAAATGAAATAAAATAAAATAAAATAAATTTAAGAAAGCAAACACTCTATTTTTATTCAGATGTCACCGGTGAAAGGATCATATCAACTAGAATTAGACTAAAAACACGAGTTAGAATTGTTTAAGATAAATTATTTAAAAGCACACTCGCAGTCCAAGGCGATTACCAGTATATTGATCCATTTAAACAAACTTACACCATTGTCTTCAAAGCCTCACTTTTCTGATTATGATTGTGAGCATTTGACTATAGGAACTGCGTGTCCCATAACGTGACATACCCCCACGATCAAGGTATGCACAAAGCTTCATCGTAACAGATGAGTATATTGTTGTTATCCGTATACTTTACAAGGTACGAGACACACAGGTGTACAAGTCAACATATTTCTGGATGCAGCAAAGTGACCGGTGTGTTCTCAATCAGGGTTAGGACAAATACCGTTAGGTACGAAGATTTAGCTTTGGGGCTTTTGAGATAGCCTTTCAACATAGAGAGATTTGGTATTTTCCTTTGGATTTTGCTCTTTTAAGATATCCTGGCGGTGCCTAGGACAACATATATCTGGATGCAGTAGAAGGACAGCCGGGTTATGCCTAGATAGGTCAATAATATAAAGACCCGAAACCTCTTATTTTGGCAATCTTTCAACGCAAGAATTAAGATCATAAAATGGTACGCCGATGTTATGTTCCCCACATCTACACAATCCAGCTTATTATAAATATTATTATCATGGGCCGAGTATGCGTTGTAAGTCTGCCTACTGGTATATCACATTGTGGAGCTGCAGTCGCACTTGGCAATTTAAGTTCTCTGTTCTATTTTAAGTGCGACAGTCAAGCAGCCTATGTACTATCACATCCTCTCTTGTACATATCGACGGCTTGTTTTTTTTACTTATATATAAATAAATACTCAAATTGGTACAAAAATACTTTAGTTACTTATGGGAAACATAAAATCATTCAGGATTCCTCATCCCATTCAGTTGCACCAACAGATCAAAACGAGCCCTGTCAAATGCCTTGGCGTAAAGGTCTGCCAAATTCTCTTTTGTATCAACCTTTTCTAAATGAATCATTTTCTTTTGAAAACAATCCCTTATAAAGTGATGTTTGATATGAATATGTTTAGTTTTAGAAAAGTTGGTAGGGTTTTCAGTTATGGATATAGCGGCTTTATTATCAATCATTATAGGAGTATCTAGAAGATTGAAACTATAATCCCACATTTGTTGTTGTATGCACAAAACGGTGGAATAGCAACTACTTGCTGCAACGTATTCAGCCTCGCATAAGGATACCGCTACAGAGGTTTGCTTCTTACACTGCCATAATACTAGTCTCCCTCCAAGTAGTTGACAACCGCCGGTCGTTGACTTTCTGTTCTGGTTGCATCCTCCGTAGTGTGTAGGACACGAGATCTAATCCACCATCTGATGGATACGAAAGACCTAATTTAGGTTTCCCCTTTAGGTATCTCTTTATCCATTTAATCGCAATCATATGCGACTCCTTTGGATCAGCCTAAAACCTGGCACAAAGACAAACTGGAAACATAATGTCAGGCCTAGAAGAAGTTAAATACATAAGTGAACCAATCATTACCCTGTACTTTGTTGGGTCGACATGCTTGTCAAGAGGTAAGAAGATAGTGTCTCATATCAAGCCTGTAGTGCCTGATGAAGTCCATAAAGGGCCTTATCATGTTTGTAGACCCGATCTAGATATTCTGGATCAGTAAACCCCGGTGGTTGTGAGACATACACTAGCTCTTGGACTTTACCATACAAAAAGGCGCTTTTAACGTCTAATTGATACACTTTAAAGCCTTTATGAGACGCAAAAGCAAGAAATAGTCGAACTGCCTCTAGCCAACACTTCATTGAATTTTATCCCTTCCTGTTGGTTAAACCCCTTTACCACAAGACAAGCTTTATTCCTAACCACTACACCATTGTCATCTTTCTTGTTCCGAAAAACCCATTTGGTGCCAATTTCCTGTGCACCCCGAGGGACATCGACCAAATCCCAGACCTTGAGCTTCCTAAACTGACCGAGCTCTTCCTGCATGGCTTCAACCCATAAATTGTCATGAAGAGCCAATTGATAAGTCTTCAGTTCAATTTGTGAGATAAAACACTTCAAGCATTTGTTCACGATCCCCGAGTCTCTAATTCTTGCGTACATGCAGTTGGCAGTCGCAAAACTTCTCCTAGTCTGAATCCGCACATTAGGATCTCCCAGTATGTAGTCAACTGGATGATCTTTATTTGCGCGTGTTGATATCACATTGTCAACTGGCAACTCTTAATCTAAGTTGGAGCCAATTTCTCCTGCAGTCACTTGATAATATGTAGAATCTATCCTGAACGGATTTGTGAAAGGTTCTTCTTCAGTTTCCATAATTCCTTCGGTGGATGAAGACTGGTTGTTTCCCGAAAAGTTTCTATTTGCATATGTCTTGTCCTTTTCTGCAGAGATTGTGACTATTGACCGAGGTGAAATAAAGTCGTCATCATCGCCATCAACAATCACGAATTCTTCTATGGGTGGATTTGCATTAAAGGTATGAGGAACATTTAAGGACTTAAATACAGAATCATAATCAAACATCCAACTGGGTTCTTGTCCACTATCTAGTGGTGAGTAACTTGTTATTTCGATATTAAAAGCGATTTCTACTACACCATTTGTTTTATTATAACACGTTTGTTTGGTGAGCCGGGAACATAACCAAGGAAGAGTCCTTCATCTGCGACCTCACCATATTTTGGTTGGTATTTATTTTTCAAGAGTGCAAGGCATCCCAAATGGCTTAAAATCTTTGATATTGGGTTTTCGATCGTTTAAGAGTTCATAACACGTTTTATTGTGTTTCTTAACAGTCAAAACCCTATTCAAGACATAACATGATGTATTCACGGCCTCCCCCCAGAAATGGACAGGAAGCTTAGAATTAGCTAGCGTAGTTCGAACTGAGTCAATTAAGGTCCTGTTTTTCCTCTCTTCGACTCCATTCTGTTGAGACTCATAGGGAGCACTAATTTGATGTTCAATTCCTTTGCGAATGCAAAAGATTGAAAATGTGTTGTTCTTGAACTCCGAGCCATTGTCGCTTCTGATCCTCCTCTTCAATGTGGTGTTGAAAAGATTCTCTGCATGAAGTATGAAATTCGTCAAGATGTTTGTAGTTTAATCCTTCGTACCTAAGAAAAACACCCGCGAGAATCTAGAAAAATCAGCAGTAATCATAAGGCAATAATATTTTCCATCGATGCTTCGAACGTTCACTGGACCAAAAAGATCAATGTGAAGTAGTTCGATAGAAGCAGAACTGGAGTTCACAGTTTTTGGGTGATGAGGCTTCTTATGTTGATTTCCCTTTTTACAAGGGACACATTTGCCTCAATCCCAAAACTTTCAATGGAACACCCTTAACTAAATCGTTTTTGACAATATAGTTCAGCTTCCTGAAATGGATGTGTCCCATCCTTCTATGCCAAAGAAGTGAACTGATGCAGATGCTCAAGATAATAGGCATATGGTCTCCTGTGAGGATTCGTCAGGCATACTCATGTCCATGATATACGTGTCATTTATTCTAGGAGCCCTCATTATTATCACTCTTTTGGAACTACCACCCCTGGTTTCAAAACTAAAGCTTTAGTCTTGGTGAAGTGAACCGAATGCCCCTTGTCGCAAATTTGAGAGACACTCATGAGATTGTGTTTAATCTCCTTAATATAGTTCACTCCTTCTAGGGTGATCTTGCCATTAGTGACCTTCCCATTTCCTGAGATGAACCCGCCTTTAGCGCCAGCAAAGTTTACGTAACCTCCATCACATTTCATGAATTCAATCTACAATCTCAACTCCCCTGTCATATGCCTGGAGCAGCCGCTATCAACATACCACCAGTTGATAACCCTCCTCAGCAGCTCCTGCATTCACAAAGAAGATTAGTTAGAGTAGGGGATGCAAGCTGTGAAAGTCTTGGGTCGTCCTATTTCATCAATAACAATAAACTCCCTCCGGTATCCATCACTCCCCACTGGAGTCCAGGATCTTGGTGGGTTGTTTCTATTCATTTGGTCAGAATGCCTGTAGGGCCTTTGATTCTGAGAAGTATAATATCCTTTGTGATTCACTGGACCGTTATTTTGATTTCGAGGATACCTCCCTCTGTTGGAGTATCCCTGAGTATAGTTATTTCTTGAAATATTTTTGTTATTAGAATAATATCTATCCTGATAATCGTTTTGAACATTATTATTATTAAAATTTAAAGGTTTGTCACCTTGTGCACTTTGGGTGACATTGCTGTCTGTGTGGTGGTTGGTATTTGTTGGCGTTTGTAGGTGTTGCCTGCTTAGAAGGTGGAGCACTGGATGTGCTTTCCTAGCCAACACATACCTGTCTAGGAATAAAATCAGGCCGTTCAAAATTTTTATTTATAGGTCTCTTGCCTGGATCCCTAGACCCATCGTCAGATTCTTTCTCTAATTGTCTCTGCAAAGATTTCTTTGCAGAGTTACTCACCTCTTTCCTTCTTTCTGATCTAGCAGGGTTCTCACCTTTCTTTGCATCAGTTGATGCGGTGTTCTCCTTCTTCTTGACAGTGCACATGCTAGCAACGTGTCCCTTTTGATGACATTTAAAACACGATCGCTTCTCAAGGGGCTTCTTGTACTGTCACCATGAGGTCGATCCCTCATTGGTAGCAGACTTTGGTGAAGTATTACCAGAACACTCAGCGTTACCCTATTTTATTTCTTCTGTTTTAGCTTATCCTTGCTTAACGAATTTAGGATTTTTCAAAATCATTTTTGGATCGGCCTTTTTAGTTTAAGTTTTTGAAATCACTGGAGTACCTTTTCTAGTTCAGTTGGATCAGGTTTAACAGTGTTAGTTTTATTAACCCCCGACCCCTTGGTCTTCTTGAACATTTCATTGGTTTCTTCATCCTCAGACACACTGGATGAACTACCACTCTCAACAATATCCATTTTCTCATTCACAGACACATTTTCTGCGAAATGGCTAGGCTTACTTATTTCAGCTATTACCTACTTTTCTGGTGGTAGAAATGAATAGTTTCCAGTCGCAGGAGGAGGTACATCTTGGTAACCTATACCACCATTGTCACTATTGCTTTTCTTAGAGTCTTTTCTTGAGTCAATCAAGGCATTAATAAGATACTTTGAGCTGTGAACCTAATCTATTTGCGTATTCAAGTCAGCTACCTTAACCTTAAGTTGGTCTATTTTAGCGTTCTTCTTAGAAAACTCTTCTTGTTTGTCAACTAAGGCCCACTGTGATAAGTTAAGTTAATCTATCTTTTCTCTAACAGTATAGTTCAGTTCTTTTAGATCTTTCTTAGTAGCTTTAAGGAATGTTTTAAGATTCCCATCTCTAATCTTATTGCCTATATTAAACTCTTTTTCTTTATCTAGTAGCACAACTAGATCAGTGTTATGCACAGCTACCTTATCATTTTCTTTCACAAGCAACATAATACGTTCAACATAATCGACACATTTATTACAAGCTTCTACAACTAAAGATAGAGGAAGGAGTACCTTTTTCTCGTTCGATGTCAAGTTTGCCATGTAAGCCATGAATTCTTTAGCAGACATCTCTTCAGTTGATGTTGTCAGATCCAGCACCTGGGTAGATACCTCCTTGTTAGCTTCACTCTCAGTCTTAGTTGCTTCAGCTTATTTAGCTTCACGCTCACTTTCAGATGTGTCGGCTTCATTCATCTTACTTTCATTCTCTTCTGTCTTAGTCTTATTTACCAGTTCATCGGACACTTGCTTAACAGGTTTCACCTCATTCCTAGTCTCTTTTTCAACAATCTCTGCCATTAGTTCCTGATTGCTTGAACCATCAGCACCATCTAACACGCTGCTCCAGTCATATGAACCATCAGATTCGGCCACCATTAGTGCCTTTGAGCTTAAGTTGCTCTGAGAAGGCGCCACTGATGAGCTTTGCCTTGTGGTGTTTCCCTGGTTTAGACCTTTCGGTCTGGCACATTCTCTGGCGAAGTGCCCGTACCCATAGCAGTTGTAACATTTAACTTTGGATTTGTCAAAAACCAGGTTTGCCTCCTACCAGCTTCTTCCCAGTTCACTCCATAAACATTCTTCCCCGTCTCGCAATCATGGTGTGATTCCACTAGAGATCCATTTCCTCTAAGTGATCCGGATCAATATGATCATAGTCATCATCGAACATTGCCGGATCATTTCTCTTCCCTTGTATGTAGTTCTCATAAGATGCTACAAAGGAAGACAAAACTGCAAGTTGCTCTTCTGCTGATTTAACACCTATGGGCATAGACTTGCATGACCTATGATCGCATTTGGAGTAAGATTTCTTGGAGTTGGCAACACTCTTTCCCTTGTATTTGCCTAAGGGAATGTCCTTCAATTTTGTTGACTCACCTAAAATAGACACAAAACAAACTTCACCGTCAGCATCTAACATAATGTTACGTGAACTATCTCCTGAAAAGAATGCAGTTGCATTCCCACTGCTGCTTGATGTGCCACTAGATGAGGATATGGATGACGATTTCCTATAGTAAACATTTGGATCTTGAACCTGATCAGAGCCGGCATCCCTCCTCTTCATTGACAAATCGAAAGCTCTCAGTTTTCCTATTACATCGTCAAGCGTGTATAAAGCGAATTCTGGATTTTCTTTAATGAGGAGAGTATGAACTTCCCATTTTGAAGGTAAAGAATCCAGAATCTTGGTCGTCATATCAACAGCAGTGTACTTAATCTCGAAGTTTTCTAGCTCAGTAACAAGATGGAAGTATCTTGTTATAATTTCTTCAAGGGTTTCACCAGTAAATGCCGTAGAGATAGCAAACTTTTTCTTAAGCAAGTCAATTCTATTTTTCTTAATGTTATCATTTCCATAAAAATGTTTTTCTAGGGCTACCCACAAATCTTGTGCATTTTGGTATTTTCTAAAGGTGTGCAGAATTTCCTGCGGCATGCTCATTGTGATGGTAGCGTGTGCCTTGTTCTCAGCTTCGAACATCAACTTTTCTTCCTCATCCATATCTTTAAATTCTACTTTAACAGTCCTACCATCAACAACTCTAGATGGTGTTACATAATTATCTCTAATGCAAATCCATCCTCTCATCATGTAAACCTTGCCAACTCTTTAAACATGTCCTTCCACCAGTAATAGTCATTAACTGAAATAATTTTACGTGGAGAGTTTGATTTTCGGACCTCATGGTCCATTTCTAAAAACCTGTTTAAAGTTGACGTTTTAATTTTTGTTTGATATAATTTAGATCTGTTTTAATGTCCAAGGTCAAGTTGTGAGTCTATAGTTCAAGTTCAATGTCCGAATAAGAGGTCCAAAATTAGTTTGAAGATGTGTTCGAATCAACAGTACAGTTCCATGAAGATTCTACATGAAGATAACCCCTAAACGAAGATAAGGTCTCACGAAGATGATTATTAAACAAAATTATTATTAAACGAAGCTATACCCAAACGAAGTTAACTTAATAAGCGAAGACCTAGGTCAAACGAAGTTGACCTTTTTAACGAAGTTAACCAAGAACGATGTTGACCAAGAACGAAGATTGATTATCTTCGTTTATAGCCCTAACATCGTTCGATGAATCTGTTCGAAAACGAATCATGTTTTTCAGTCGAAAACACTTTCAAATCACACGAAACTTTCTGAAAAGCACTATTATTGACTGAGAAAGATTTTAAGACACAAAAACAGATGTTTTGGACGTAAAAACGCGTTCCAATCAATTCAATCTTTGCAATAATCGAGCTTGAACCTTACAATCGAGCATAAAAGCTCTGATACCAATTGTAATTGCAGGTCCGTGGAATGGATCGATTACAAGCTAGATCAGATCTATTAAGGTGCGGAATCCCTTGATAGACGTTTATGCGAACGATGAATCAATCACAACGATAACACGATGGAAATTCTTATAAAACGGCTTGTCTATTGTTATTATTTCAGTGGAACCAATACCAATTACAAGCTAATGACTGACCAACCATAGCCTACATCCCATGCAAGGTATTTATACTTGCATGGGCCTAATCTGTAAACAAAGAAGATAATCCACGAACAAAATAACGAAGATGCTAAAGAGCATCTTCATTGTCTGCCACCTTCGCCCAATATCTTCTTTGTTTTCTATCTTCTTTTATTGCTAGGGTAAAACACAAAAGACTATCACTCGACTTATACAACGTCAAGCATGTTACAATTAACCTATCAACCAAACACAAAAACGATACTAATCTAGAGAAGCGTTTGTCACACAAACATGCACTAACATTTCACATCAAACACCTACATATGTATATGTATACAACGATACACATGGAAAATGTGTGTGAAATCCAATACAAACTATAGTTGTATATATACATACATATACACACACGACACCACTCTACACCCATGCATATGACAACTTAACAAACAAAACCTATACACCTAAATACATATATAACATACATTGAAAGGGACAAGGCATTCTACCAATCATACATGCACACACACCCATTAAATCTATGTATAGACATACGCACATGTGAAGTGTTGAACAACCTACATACTTATATACGCACATGAGGGACAAGAAGACGACAAAAAGAAACAAGATTGACATGCATGCTATAAGAGACAAAACCCCACCCTAAACTAATTTATACTAAATTAGGCCCTTCCATCTTTCATTAACATCTTCCTATACATAAACCACTTCCTTTTTTTGCTTTGTTAATGTCCCATTTAGCCAAAACCTTGAAGGAATGCATAGATAACTTACTTTGTCAACCTTTTATAAAAACTAGGGCATTAATCTTCTTCATGTGCTCCGTCTAAGGCATAATCTCTTTCCCTTTTATGCTTGATCTCTTCCAATTGGCCGAAGGTTTTGATGGATGCATGATCACAACTCACATGTCAACTCCTTATAAAAACTTAGCTAACACCTTTTCCCTTCACAATATCTATGAGTATTGACCTTCTCAAAGTATCACACATCCTTATCCTCAATCGGCCTATATAAGGGTTCCATGGATCACCTTGTTTCCCAATCTCAAACACATCAATCACTTGATCTCTCACTCCCTCTTTCTCATCCCTTGTCTTCGGCACTCACAAACAAACCAAACTCTCTTCCTTTTTCTTTCAGCCATCACATAAAGAAAGACAGGCCCCAAACCACCATCTTTGAGCCATATTGAGGAGTTAGATCGTGGGAAGATCACAAGAAACCAAATTCCTCATCATATTTTGATTATCCTTGGTATGTTGATTAACCTTCATTTCATTTAAACCTCTGTAATATTTCGGCCTATGTCAAACCACCCAATCGATGACACCATGTTACATGTATACATGGCCCAATAATATACTATACACTAAGATATAAAGGGTAAACATACAAAAATAGAGTTTATTTACATTCCATTACATATACATTTCACATAAATACCCACACTTACATATACACCTACACATATGTATAAGAATTTACATATATGTTAGTATACATACACCCGAGTATGTATATGTGTGTGTGGTGTCGAATGGCTAACAATAACTCAAATTTTTGGAACTTTAACATGGTATATACAACCTTTAACGCACCTTTACTTTGGTATATATATACGCACGATAATAGATGATAATAATCACCTACATACTCATAACCATCTTTGTGTCCATATACAAGTGTGCGAGAGTCGGTTTTGGTCGCACAAACTTCAGATTTTGGACAAGTGTACACATGTTAAATTTTTGGATTAAAGGAAACATATGTTAAAATGCCACCAACATGTTAATCATGTACTTAACATAATAACACTAGAACATACTTTAATAACTTGTGAAACCGGTTTTTGTCAACATTGATTAGGTTTCTATAACAAGAACCTCCAAGATTATACAAAACCATATACTTTTTGAAAGTACGAACAAGATGTGTAGAAATTGTCACGTGGATGGACAATGACCCCATGTATACATGGTACAAGGGTCCATAAGTCGGGTGAACAACTTGTATGGTAAATAACAAAGTACACTCAACATAAGATGTCCCTAAAATTTTAGGGCACTCTTTGTCGGGACTATAGTTATTCCAGCTTATGCTTTGCTAGATCATTTACTCGGACACCAGGTGAGTTTCACGGCCCCGTTTTAATGTTTTTACATTTTTGGGGGAATAAACATGCTACATTACTTGTTACATTTCATTTAGGGTGAATTCTATCATGACTACCATGTAAAACATGAGAAAAATGGTTCATGAGCTCAACAGTCCTCGTACATACATTTCACTAAAACCATTTGCTAAAAAGTAGCCATGGAACACTTAAATAGATCTATTGGGTTGACACCCCCACTCTTGGTTAGTCGATGTAACCTATCACATATAAAAGAGTGCTAGTTTTCTATAATTTATGCATTGTCTTTATTGTACAATGCATGAGGCACAACAGTCAAGAGGTTTGGTTATGGAACTCATAATTGGCACAGTAATCAATGGCTATGCTAGCTTTGATTGGTCATAAATGAATTTCACAAACCTTACATTACATACACTAAACCTGTGAACTCACCAACTTTATGTTGACAAATCTTTTACGCATGTTTTATTCAGGTAATTGATTGCATGGATCCTAAGGATTTAAGGGTCGGGTTTGAGCTATCATGATGTGGTACCTTTGTCGCAGGTCAAGTCATGAAAACAATTTTATAATATATGTTTTTTGTGAGGATTTCCACTTTCCAGACAATTTATATTTCAATATGTAAAACAATTTGAAGTATTTTGGTATCAAAATATGTTCTATCTTATGTGTTGCTCAAACCTTGTGCTTGAAAACCTTTCGAAGTCGCATTCCTGTGTTTTCGCCTTTGCGGGGGGTGACAATATTAACCGTGTTTCCAAAACTTGTTTTTCGAGATCTGATGTAAAACCTTAATGATTAAAACATGAGTTTTTATAAAGATTAACATGGTAGGTTAACATGATAATGTGATATTATGATATATGTTGCATGCAACTGGCATGTTGATGATTGTTGATGATCTAGAGTTTATATATATTAATATTCATGATAACTCTTTCATGTTGGATATGATGTATGTTGTGAACATGTTATATTATATGTTTATGATTTTGTTTAGATAATATTAAAGATCTGGGTTTGTTAATATTGAGATATATGTATGATAAAATTTGGACATATTCGAAGTAGCAACTTGTATGTGATATATCTTGGTCTTTAAAAGCGATTTTTTTGGTTGTTACTTGATACTAACACGTAGCTTATGTGTTTCTGTAAATACATAGTCAGAACAATTGATGTTCCTGATAACTTACAAGAAGAAAACACATTCTCTTCTGTTGTTAGTGGAGGTTACACATCATCCAAAGATGGTGTAGCAGTCATGCCATCACTAGATTGTTGCAACTCTTGCATTACTGGATTATCCTCGTTTCCTCGGACATTCCCTAAGGTTTGTCCTCTATGAGTTGTTGAAGAAGACAACACATGTCTCCTTCCATAAACCTAGCTAGGAGTACCACATCCATGGTATTTACCAGTTGTGATTTTAGTTTCCTCCTCTTTGTTCAGATTCAGGGATCAAATGGATAGTGCCTTCAATGGGTGGTACGTTTACCAAAAGAGTAGGTGATTATCTTTGTGGGTCAGGGTGAGGGATAGGCTCATAATAATAAGAGGATTCCTCAGAATCGCTTAGTCTGCTGGTGGTTCTAGACTGGTCTGCTAAAGGGGTAGTTTGGGTATTTTCCTAAGACTTAGAACTTGAATTGTTTAAGCTATTATTATCTTTTTTGTTCATACGTCTTAGGTATTTCTTCGAATATGGGGACTTTTCTAGTATTACAAAAATCATACATGGGGTAAGGTTTGGAATTTGATCTTCTTCTTCCCATTGTGAAGCTTTGGGCTTCCAAGCTCACATCTTTGTAGAAGTGAACATGATCTCATCATCCTTAAACCGTATTTCTGCATCTTCTAGTTTCTTGGCAATGAGAGTAGCCAAAAATCTGGGAAGCAAATGTGTCTTCGAATATGGGGAGTTTTCTAGTATAACAAAAATCATACATGGGGTAAGGTTTGGAATTTGATCTTGTTCTTCCCATTTTGAGGCTTTGGGCTTCCAAGCTCACATCTTTGTAGAAGTGAACATGATCTCATCATCGTTAAACCGTATTTCTGCATCTTCTAGTTTCTTAGCAATGAGAGTAGCCAAAAATTTGGGAAGCAAATGTGTTTTTCAGCCTCCTTTTCTCCTTTTTTTAGTACTTTTGTATCAATGATCCTTCTTATTTGAGTCCATATGAGCTTTGCATAGTCAATCTTTGCTCATGTGACCAAGCCATATAGAAGATTCAGTGAGTATTGGCTTCCATGGTCCATTCCTCCAGTTTTTTATGTCAAGCACTTGTTGGTCATCAGGAACCACAGGCTCCAGAAAGGTAGCAAATGGTCAATCTTGAAATCTCCCATCTTCTTGAAGTTTGCCTTGTGTCCCAAATTAGTTAATACTTCACCAACATATTTTGTAGTTGGCAGATCATCATACTCTGTTTCACTCGGTAGCCCCAGTATACTTTTGATGTCTTCTATGTCGATTCTCAGTGTCTGATCATCCCAGACATGAGCAAACAACACTTCCTCTAGTCCATCTTCTGTTTCTTCTACTTTTATGGTCCCCTATACTGGTTACAAAATCTTGACTTGTATAGTTTTTTTACTTTGTTAATGCTTCAGCCAGTGAATAGTGCTTCAGGAATTCAATGATGATGTGGTGTCTCTCATCATACTTTGAGTGATCTAGCTCAGCAATTATGTTATTTGCCTTGCCTTCACTGTATGACACCCATCTGTTTCTGGGTATGATCTATGGTTGAACCACTGGTGCAGATTCTTTGTTTCTGGTTGAAGTTAACATTTTGAGTTCTAGGGTTTGCAAAAGCTGACAAGATCTTTGGATTTTCGGGTGTTGTATGGATTTTTAGTGATGATAGAGATTTGTGATCAAGTGGGTGTTTTATAACTGAAAAGTGTTATAGATGGCAACTTTTTGGATACTTGAGTTTTAATTGGATGTTAATGTTGCCTTTGATTAATATAGATCCCTTGTTGTGATGGGTACTTTTTACTCTGCTATTCTCATTGTAATAACCATGTTGTCCATGATTTTCCCCCTTTCAAATGACAAAAAGCGACTTTTGAGTTTTGAAACAATCAAGAGTAGACATGTGGTCAACGTGGTCCCACGTTTTATGCCACTAGCTTGACAACTTATCTTTAAGGTCAACTATAATCCCAGAATGCTGGAATGAAATATGTTATCTTCTGCTGAAACTGAATTCCAGATTTATGGAGTATTGATGCATTTCTTGTTAACAGTCTTCCAGAAAACTGTAATTTGTCCTCATCCATCATCTGATTTGTTCTATTTGTATTTAATGGATGAGAATTAAACTTGAAGTGGCCGCTAGTAAATGTGGCCATGAAAATTAATGTGGCACCATATGATAAATGAGTGTCAAGGTTCAAATCCCGGATATGAAGTACCACGAACCATTTTAATAATCAGCGCCAGTTTTTAGTTTTCATTCAGGGTTTTTTGATGGTATGTTTTTGGAAATGTAAGAATTAAGTCTAAAATAAATTTGTTCTTGGTTCAAGCTTTTTGTTTAGACTTTGTCTATTTAATTCCAATTTTTTGTAATTCATTAAAAAGTTTTTTGTATCATTAGGCATGCACATTTTTCTTTTACTTTAAAAAGAAAATGACCTTAGTTAAGGTCCTTTTGTCGATTTGTTAGTTGACATTCTTTTCCATATTTCACTTTTGAAAGTCAAACATTGTCAAGTGTTTGCCAGATTATGCATTTTGTTGCCATTTATGTTCAGATTCTTTTGTTCTTTCCCAGGTTTGACGATTGAAGGTCATATTTTGCTTGTGTCATTTGGGATTTTGACTCTTAATCCTTATATTACCGTGATCAGTTTTTTGTTTCCCCTAAATTAAGATTAATTAGCTTAAAACCTAATTTCTCTTTCTCTCGTTTTCCAAAATATTTTTATATTAAAAAATTAGTAAAAAACAAAAAAAAAATCCTAATCAACATCCACAATCAGCATCTCATACATGATGCTCTCAAACCCCTTGTTGTTGGTGCTTAGCATTAGTGTCCAGATGTGAGATTGGCTTGGTTTACCATGGGTATTCTAGTGAATCCCTAAGGTATACCTCCAAAGTTCATTTGACTTGTGATGATCCTCATCACAAATCTAGGTTACATCAGGAACTTGGTCATACTGTCGACGTTGTCCCTCATGTCCTTCAAAAGGTGATATCAGAAGCTGAAAGGTTCTCCCCATACCAACGCATGAATAAGCTCATGAATTTTGAGAGAAATCAGGATGAAGTTTGAGATCTTTCTGCTGAAGCAAACACCAATTTGAGTCATCAGGAACTACCAGCGCAAAGTCAAAGAAGTCTTCTCCACCTGATGGGATCTCCTGGTACCATCATACCCCATCAGCCTAAAGGTTTGGATGACCCTATCCATGTGACTTTGAGGTTGTCACAGTCATCATTGGTGGTCAGGCGATAGTCATCAACCACCACCACAACATTATTCCGGAACAACAATAGCTCAACATACACATCAATGTGCAAGCCGTTGGCGAATCCAATGGGGCTTCTCAGAAGGAAAATCAACATTGGGTCGCAAACCCTGAACTCATGGTCCAGTGAAGTGGTGTGGTGTTGTATCCATGGACAATCTGATATGTACCATTTATGGTAGATATGGAAGATCCACTTGCACCCTTAAATGAATTCTTGCCACAGAGTAGTTATGTATGGAAACTCTTTGATATTTGGTTACCTTGTGAGAGAGTCTGCATTAATTATCTCTGCTGTCAAAACTACTTTGCTCTAGACTAGACTTCATGTAAACACAATTAAAAAAAGTAAGCATTATCTCTTTAAAATACTTATTTTAAACATAAATTCTACGTGTGATTATATATGTATAAATATAATGAAAGAAAAAAATAAAATGTAAAGACAAAAACTGAAGCGAAAGAAAGTACGTATATAGACCTGCATGCATGCATGGTTATGAGTCATAGTTTATTTTCCTAGATATCTAAGATGGTTCAAAAGTTTCCATTCTAGATTTCTAGGATTTGTCTAACAGTTCACCATAATTTTCTATGTTATCTAAATTGTTTGTTCCAGATTCTGACTTTTCATCTAAGATAACTGTCGCATTATTTAGATGATCAAAGGAGACACTTACTCCAAATTTCTTGTAACACCCCAAATCCATATACTACGCGTTCTCATGTGCAATATGACGTTTAATCAAACTTTTCAAATGATTCTAATTAAATTAGGAGCCAAGAAATTCGAAATCGTAACTAACCCTGTTAACAAAGTTAAAATGTTTGTTATGGAAAAAGCTTAACAAGGTTAGTTATCTTATGCTAACTAAGTTAGCAATTTATTTAAACTAAAAGGGCTAGACTTGTTAAGTGTTAAAAAGTTTGGGTTGGCTAGGAACAAAAGGAACTTGTGCTTGGTAGTGTTTTGTTTGACCAAAATACCTCCAGAAACACAGACTTACACTCCAAACCTAAAATCCTGCTCAAATCTCTAAATTGGAAGGGAAATTTCAAGCCAAATCAATGCATGTTAGGAGAAAAGTAATCTTCTAAGCTATCTGATTCAAAGGTATGTTAAAACATTTGATTTAGTGAAAATCTCAGGATTTTAATTCAATATGTATGACATGAAATTTGGTAATGGGAAGTGTAATTTGTGTTCATAAGGATTATAAGCATTAACCCCAACTTAACCAAAGATGAATTTGGGTAATTAGTAGAATTGTCAAATAACCTATATACTTGGTGAAGTGGGTTTTGACTTGTGTGTTGTACAAGGTTTGATGGATTGATGTTAATTGCCTAAAATTGTGAATAATACTATAACTTGAACTTGCATGCTTGGGTAAGGATGGATTAGTAGACAAGTTATGTTGACTATGTTGTTAAGAAACTATGCCCACCAAGTGTTTGATGAATAGCTTAGGTGAAATTGGAGTTATATAAACTTATTAAAATCATTGGTGAGAATGTCACTAGTGATAGCTATGGGTTGAGTTGGATATGTCATATAAAAGGGGAAAACATGAGTGTTCTAATAACCACTTGGATTGTGTGTTTAGGTGGCTCAAGTGGAACCCCAAAAACCAAAGGCGAACCGAACATTCACCAAAAGGAGAAGTTATAAGGTATGTCATTGCTTTCATACACCTTTATTACAGAACTAATACAAATAGTTGATTGATAGTACATGGAATGGGAAGTCTAGTTATACGAAAACTTAGATAAAGATTTGTAGGAGACATGTAAAACCGAAGCACAAGTAGTCCTAGGGACTATAGAGGCGGAGGTTTTTCTATGAAACCTAGCATGGTCACGAACCATGGTGGAGTTGAGGATCTATATGGCCATAGGAACAAATGATCATCACTTGACCTTTTGTAAAGGATCGTTTTATGAAAAACAGTTAGGATTGATCATACAAGTCTCTATTCCAGGTGCGGAAACCCTAGAAGAGTTACAAAATGATAGTTTACGAATCAAACGCTCAGATTTATCTTTTCAATCACCATTCTCATTAATTACTTGTTGAAATATGATTACAATTACGATTAGAAGCAAAACATACTGTTTCAGAATAAACACAAACCCTAGAGAGCACTAGCCTGACACACACTATTCAAATGATCAAAGTTACAATGAAAAATAACATTTAAGCTTATTTAGTGCTGCAGGTTCGACCTTCACGTGTGGTCGAATGTGGAATGTTTCCACATTCGCCCTCTTTTTCTGCATGAACCTGGAACTTCTCTTCAGTCACTTCTACATTCGACCCTTATATTCTACCTTCGTCCCTCTAATTCCACCTTCGCCCCTACGTAAATCAACAAAACATCTTTATGTCACAATCCAAAGCACTAGTCGCACAATATGCATCAACAAACTCCCCCTCGACTATTGCTTGGATTGCCTTCGCGCTTCATCCATTCCTTTGTTCATCAGCTTCAGAGAAGTTGTTTTCTTTGATCCTTTGTCATTTCTGGTTCCAATTTCCTCTTCGTCGAACGCTTCGGCACTTCATTCACCTTTACACGCTCACCAAGTTTCTTCTCAAGATTTCTACCAGAATTTATATCATATGCAAAGCAAACTCTAACCACCTGTTGATATTTCTTTGCTTGATCTGCATCATTGGGGTCACTGTAGATCGGATTGTAGTATAACATGATGATGTCTTCAAAAGTACAGTTTATGAGCCACATTGGATTAAACACATGTATCTTCTTGTAAGCATCCTTCCCATCTCTCAACACGATCAGCGCTTCAGCATTTCGCCAATCATAATACCAAACAACAAAGTCTGAACTGAAATGTTGTTGTATTGGCATCAACGGTATCTTCTTCATCACAACCGGAGATTTATACTTTAAAGTCACCTTCTTTCTTCCAGTTTTTGGATCTATCTCTTTGTGAACTTTCCTTCTCGGATACTGAGGTTTAAACATGTTCCACCTCGTCCTACTCTCCCAAATAAGCTTATCAGCAAACCATCCCACTACATCATTATTTACTGAAGCACCGGTCATTGGAAACCTACATATATCTCTCACCGCCCAATACGGTAGAGTTTGTAAATCATGGAATCTATAGAAGTATAGAATTCCCTTCTCCCACGTCACAGCTATACATCTAAGATATCTCAGATACTTCCAACCCAACGCTCTGCCTTTAAACAATTGGTTATGGTATCTGTAGAATCCTCCCTGTGCTTCAGGCTTTGGCCTTTTCTCATCCTTCTCTTTCAGATTCTGCAGTAAAGTCTTCAAATCATCACTTTGCTCAGAAGATGGTTTCTGATTACTATCTCCAAACACATTTTTCATAAACTCTTTACTTTTCTTCTTTGCTTTTTTATCAGCCTTTTTTAGATTCACTTCAGTTAGATCTGGGAAAACTTCATTACTTGTATCTCTGAAGTATTCAGGATATTCTTCGTGTGTTATATCCTCAATCTCAATTTCTTCTGTTTCAGGAGTCTGCTTGTCATCACAATGACTACCAACATCCTTTTCTGGAATGTCTGGAATCATCTGCTCAGCCATGATTTCCTCAAGTGTCTTACCAACTTTCTGCGCAATACCTTCAAGTATTTCTTTTGAAACTGCAGCAGACACTTCTCCTTCTTCAAGATCTGGGTCATTGTATTCCAATTCAAACCTCATATCATCAGCTTGAAATATTTCAGAAAACTTCCCAGTAAACTCAATAGTCCAAACTCTCTTATTCAACATCTCCCTGTAAACATTTTTATCATCATTAGATAAAGATCTTATCTTTTCTATCCAAAATATATCATCATCAGCATCCACGTTTTCTCCAGATTTCTTTTTAGAACTAGACTGACCAGAACTTCCCTTCTTAGTCTGTCTTTCTACAAAGGTAAATTTACTTGCATCATCATTATCATCATCACTACTACTATCCTCCTCATCATTCTTTTTCTCACTAGATTTCCCCTCAGCATCATCATCATCATCAGATTCATCATCATTTCCTTCATCATCAGACGAATCACCATAGTCTAATTTCTCTTCCTCTTCTTCTGTATCCTCCTCTCCTTCTTTCAACTTAGGAGCTTCATTATAGAGTTTATCAAGCAGTTTGCTCATTCTCTTATTATCTTTCAGCAATCTTTTATTATCACTCCTTATTCCTTTAATCATCCTCCTGTTTCAATTACACTTTTCATCAATCTCATTCTTTTCTTCCTCTAGCTGTTTCAATTTCTTTTCCAATTCATCTTGATTCGCTTTGGAAGCTACAACAATCTGCAACATCTTTTCTTCATTCTTTTTAAACTTTTCTATTTGTGCTTGTTGTGCAGATATCATTTTCATCATTTCTTCCATTTGTTTGTTCACCACTTCCATGACATTATCAGACACTGTCACTTTAGGTCTGGAAGATTCAGCTTCAGAAGTTTTCTTTTTCTTCTGGAATAAGTTTAACACATTCTCCAAAGTAGCATCTAAGTCAGGTACTACTTCAGGTTCTTTAGTAGTCTTTTTCTTCTTTTTGGTACTTGGTGAAGAAACTTGTGATGATGTGCCTGCATCAGGAACTTTCTTTCCTTTTAACAACATCTCAATTTCTTTTTCTCTCAACTTCTTAGTATTTTCTTTCACATCTCTCTTCGCCATCGACTTGTGCTTGGGTTTCTTCAAATTAACAACAACCGTTGAACCCTCAAAGTCTTCAGCACCAAGTCCTAGATCACCTTCAAGATCAATCGTCTCTTTCTGTAACTGTTCTTCAACAGATTTGTTCAATGATTCAGATTCTCCAGCAACAGTGGCCTTGCGCTTGGAGTTCTTCTTCAAAGTTTATGTATCAGAATCCCAACGTTCTTCCCCTTCTGTTTCTTCAGAGTTTACAGAAGATTCCTCATCAACAAATTGAGTACCTTTCTTAGCTATACTCTTCTTTCTTTTCTTTTGTTTCTTGGTTGGTTCATCTTCAACAGCCTTTGCCTTGCCCTTCCCTTTGGCTCCGGCATCTTTAACTTGTCTTTTCCTCTTTGTTGTTGCATCCACATGAACCAATGGATCATCTCTGTCAGAATCACTGTTATCATGTCTTACTTTGTTCTCACCTGGATCAGTATAACCCGGATTTATCAAATGCCCAAACAAATTCTTATGTGGAGGCTTCTCATTGTCAGGAATCCCTTTGTATCCCTTCATTTTTATTAATGTTTTCAATTTCATGTGATCCTGAACCAAAATCTTTATAGGATCTTTCTTCAACTCTGGATACTTATGATAAAAAATCATCATCAAGAACCTTGGATATAACATGAACTTCTTTGTCTTAACCCCCTTAAGTGGTTCAAGCAAGTGATCCAGAATCATCCCAGCTATATTGAATGGTTTATTCAACGTCAAAGCAACCATCAATGAGCTTAAACTCTTCCTCATAATATCGTATCCTCCACTCACCGTTCCAAACACATGGATTATTACATGAGCAAAATATTTTAATTGAACGCTCAGTTTCCCTTTGTGTAAAGCACCATCAGTAATAGGTCCGTTATACTTCATTCGTAGGAAACACAATCTCTGCTCCATCCAGGAAAGACATCTGGGATCAGTACATTCTTCATCTTTCAGCTTCAATGCTTCTCTTATATCATCTTCTATCACCATTGCCAGATTTCCTTGAATATTGCTTACAATGGCTGTCTTACTATCCCAAAAGTCATATCTAGCATTTCTCCAGAATTCTTCAACAATATCTTGATAAACTATTGCAGGTGTTGCAATAGCATGAATAATTCTGCTTCTTTTGAGAAAATCCACTATCCCCGAGAATTCTGTGAGCTTCTGTACATCTCCAACATATGCACAACAATTATGAGCGGGTTCAAATGGCCAGGCTTCCAACACATTCTCGACTGGAGCTTGTTGTTCTGGTACTTCAACATTCACAGCTTGTTGTACTGGAACTTCTTGGTTTTCAGCTTGTTGTTCTGCCATTTGAATATCTGTAAAAACGACACATTGACAATATGTTAAAAACAAACAAAATCGACAAAATTTGAATTTTTGGTTTTTTAAAATTCCACATTCGTCCCTTCGTGAGTACGAATGTAAAATTCTTTAGGTACGAATGTGGCAATCATGGTTCGAAAGTGAAACTTTTGGTTCGAATGTGAATCAAAATCCACTTTCGTCCTTTCAATTTTACATTCGTCCGTTTAATAGTTACATTCGACCCAAAATTTCCAGGTTCGCCCGTTTCATTCTGGTTGAATGTACCAGTTTATAAACCAAAATTTCAAAACTTGAATCTGTGTTGTTTTAACATCAGATATTGATTTGTTTCCCTTCTAACATGACCGACTAAGCTTTATACTCACTCAATTGAATCAATTGTTTAGTTTTTAATGATTTTAAATCATATTCTAGGGTTTCGTTTATTTCAAAGATCAAAACAAGTCTATTGATATGTTATTACCCTCGATTATGGTACCTTCTCCCCCTAAAATCATTAAACACTAAGTCCTAATCAAAAAGAATTTCAAAAACACATTAAAAATGGTCCAAAAGTCCAGGTTAGGGTTTCGAATGAAAAATCCCCAATTCTGGCATGAATCCATGGCTATTACCTGTGATTATGATGTTAAAATGATCAGGAAACACTCAGGAACAATAACAATGAATGAAAAGAACAAGGGCAACAAGGGTCTGTTGTTTGAAAATTTTTTGAAAATTTTTGGAATGAGAGATCGAATGAGGATCTGATATATATATATATATATATATATATATATATATATATATATATAAGGTCTACTTTCGACCGTTCGTCATGGGCGAATGTGAAATTGTTTCCATATTCGACCCTAGTTAAAGGTTCGAATGTGGACACAAGGTTCGAATGTACAATTTTCATAGGAACACTCACATTCGACCAGTTTTGATGGTTCAAAAGTAACAAAATTTCCACCTTCGACCCAACGAAGGGGCGAAAGTAAAATGAAAATTTTAAAAATTTACCAAATCTCAAAATCGAATCCCGTTCAAACATTTTTCAACATTTTAAGCCTCAATCATGCATTATTTCAATTTTAAATGATACAAAGCTCAAATTGGTTCATCAAATTTCAGAAAATGACCATCAAACACCATCGGTTATCTAAAATAACTCAGAAATGTAAAAATTTTGGTTTTTCTGAAATTTATATTAAAACACACCTAAAATCTTTTTGAGTTTTTGTATCTTTTTGAAAAACAAAAATAAAATGCAGAAATGTAAACACAAAGTAGTAAATGTTTTGTGATCTCCGGTAAGAGGATCATATCAGTTTTTGAGAAATCTGATCACACTGTTGATCTGTGTTTTATATTATCAGTAGAAACAATGTGTGATCTGGCAACTGCTGATATTGTTGTCCACATAAACTCACATGCAGACCGTTATGCAGTGCTTTAAAATGATACGATATTAGGTGTATTAGACTAACACGTTTATGGTTCCCACACACACGACATACTCCCGTATCAAGAAATTGCACAAAGCTTCCTCGTAACGCGTGATTATGCCAAAGTTATCCGTTTTGTTACAAGATATATAGCACAGAGGTGTACAGGTCAGCAAATGAATGCAACAAAGTAACATGTGCGTATATACCAGGTTGAGACTGATATCAATCACAGATTTTCATCAGTGAATTGATACGATGCAATTAATGATCTTTGATCAATAATAAACATGAAGTCCCTCAATTCGGTAACTTTTAGGTTTTGGCATTAAAACTCTTTTAGCAAATATTCTGATTGAATATAGGTCCGTAAATTAATACGACAAAAGTTCAATCAGAATATCCCGGATAACAATAACATAACGACCCGAAACCTCAGATTTTGGCAACTCTATCAAACGAAATTACGGTACTAAGATCATATGCCCATGAGGTGTTCAGCCACGAACGAGTAGTTCGTTATGTTTGTATCACTAATGCACGCAATAATAAGTCTACGAAGCCTATCCGCACATCACACGAAATCAACACATGCCTCATATTGCATTACATTTATTTAGCATGTGTCAGATCCCCACTGATGTACTATCATTTCCTCTTTTAATCCTGGAAATCATTTTGGGTTTATCTATTTTTATGGCTTTTTGAATTTTTCAATGTTTTTGGTTTTTCTGAATAAAGACTCCCCCTAAAATATAAAACATATTTTTGGATTTTTGAATTTTTCTGAAAAACTGTAAAAACTTAAAAATTTGAAAACTAAAAGTGATAAACCGAGGTGATGATCAGTCTTGTTTTCTTTTATACCATTTACTTTTAAAAGATAATCGAATCTGGATTTATCAAAAGCTTTTGTGAACAGATCCGCTCTCTGATAATCAGTGTGGATTTTGACCATATCGATCAACTCTTTTGCATAGCAATCACGGATAAAGTGATACTTAATCCGGATATGCTTAGCTTTCGAGTGATTGACCAAGTCTTTAGTTAATGCAATTGCGGCTTCATTATCACATTGAATAGGGGTTTTCAGAAATTGCAAACCGTAATCGACCATCTGCTGCTAAATCCAGAGAACCTGTGAGCAACAACTCGAGGCTGCTACATATTCAGCTTCGCAAGTAGATAGTGCGACCGATGTTTGCTATTTACACTGCCAGGTCACGAGCCTGCTCCCTAAAAACTGACATCCAGCCGTTGTGGATTTGCTGTCTTTGTCATAGCCGCCCCATCTGCATCACTAAATGCGATAAAGTCAAAATTATCGTCATTAGGGTACCATAGTCCTCTCGACGGACAACCCTTCAGATATCTTAGGATTCGCTTGACCGCCGTCAGATGACTTTATTTCGGCTTCGATTGGAAACGTGCGCAGAGACATGTAGCGAACATTATGTCTGGCCTTGATGCAGTGAGATACATCAGAGATCCGACGATTGCTCTGTATGTAAATGGGTCTGTCAGCTCCCCCTTAGCGTCAACACCAATCCCGTGATTAGGTTGTATTGGGGTGTCCATCAGCTTCGAATCGTCCATCTGGAACCGGCTCAAGACTTCAGATACGTATTTGGTTTGATGAATAAAGATCCCCGTTGGTCTTTGATCCACCTGCAAGCCGAGGAAAAACTGCATTTCTCCCATCGCACTCATCTCGAACTTTTCCTGCATTACACGTTCAAATTCTCTGCAAAGAAGTTCGTTAGTAGAGCCAAAAATAATATCATCTACATATATCTGGACGAGAAGCAAGTCATCCCCTGTTTTCTTCGTAAACAGTGTGCAATCGACCAAGCCTCATTTGAATCCTTTGGATAGCAGGTACGTGCTTAACTCCTCATACCATTGGCGTGGAGCCTGGTGCAACCCGTATAGCGCTTTGTTGAGAACAAAAACCTTATCCCGGTGGATAGGATCTTCAAAGCCTGGAGGTTGACCGACGTAGACCTCTTCCTTGACCACACCATAGAGAAACGCGCTTTTGACATCCATTTGATACACCTTGAATTTCTTATACGAGGCAAACGCTAGAAACATGCGGATAGCTTCTATACGTGCCACAGGTGCATATATCTCGTTGTAGTCAATTCCTTCAACTTGGTGAAATCCTTGAACAACTAATCTGGCTTTGTTTCTCACGATCACGCCTCTGTCATCTTTCTTGCATTTGAATATCCATTTAGTACCAATATTTTTCCTATCAGGAGGTAAATCAGTAAGTGTCCAGACACCCAATTTCTGAAACTGCAACAACTCTTCTTGCATCTCCTCGACCCAAGCATCATCCAAAAGAGCTTCCTTGTATGTCTGCGGCTGAACCTGCGAAACATAACACGCAAACGACAAATCATTCTGACAACCAGATTTTTGTATTTTTGCATATAAAGCTAAAGCGCCAAGATTTTCTGGTGGGTTGACACTGCGTAGTTGTCCTCTAGTCATTTCACTGCTACCAGGGTCACCAATAACTTGCTCGAGCGGGTGAATACGATGAATCCGAGATTCCGGATGTTGGGGTACTGTCACTCCCGTCTGAGTAGTCAAGTTCTCCACTGCATCCAGATCATTACCCGTGTTAGACGATGAAGCAACATCTGGATTTGGGTTCACTGGTGATGCCTCTGTTGCATGATCTAGAATAGCTTCACCAAAGTCTTCATCATCTTCCGATTCTGAAGTATCAAGTGTAGTGGAAGCTTCTTGAAACACCTCTTCTTCTGCTACAAGAGCATTGGGATCATTAGAAGCTGCTGGAGGAGTTACGGTGATCGGACGCACCAACGGTGAAGTCGCCGCGTTTTCACACTCGTAAAGTAGTCTTATAACAGCCTCTTCAACCAAGCTATCTAGATTGAATGATTCAAAGAAATTTTTTTAATCAAACATCCAGTCAGGACCATTTTCCTGTACGTTTTGAGTATACCGTTGAACCTCAACATTTGCCCAATCCTCCACCTATCGAGTTCTTTTGTTGAATACCCGTTTGAGCGGGGTTGCATATCCAACAAAATATCCTTCTTCAGCTTTCGGGCTAAACTTTTCACCTGGATTCAACATCGTACACGGAGCCCAAAATGGTTCTAGATACTCCAAGTTCGGCTTTCGTCGGTTCAACAGCTCATAAGAAGTTTTGCCAAACTTCTTCACTGTTAACACCCAATTCAGTGTATAACAAGCTGCATAGATCGCTTCGTTCCAGAACATTACTGGAAGATTGGAATCTGCGGGCATTGTCCTTGCCGTTTCAATGAGAGTCCTGTTTTTCCTTTCAGCGACACCGTTCTGTTGAGGGGTATACGAAGCAGAATATTCATGATGAATTCCTTTGGCTTCACAAAGAGCATCCATCTGTGCATTTTTGAACTCCGTCCCATTGTCACTCCGAATTCTTTTGATCTTTAGACCGTAGACATTCTCTAGTCGAGTGAACAGAACTTTCAGATTGTTAAACGTGTCACTTTTATGTTGTAAACACATCACCCATGAGAACCGTGAAAAATCGTCTGTAACCACTAGACAGTAAAGCTCTCCGATATGACTTTTACGTTTAACGGTCCGAATAGATCCATGTGCAACCGATCAAGTGGCATCTCAACAGAGTTTACTTTCTTCAGTTTATGGGATTGTTTGTGCTGCTTACCTTTCTTGCAACTTGTAACACCCCAAAAATGTTTAGTAATAATAGTATGGTGAAAAATTGATTATATATGTATATACACGTGCTGCGTGTATATATATGTAAGTACGAGCATGTATGTATGCGTAAATATATATGTGTGTAGAGGTGTGTACTCCTAGTTGTAAGTAGTGCATTGATAGTTGTACATTTGATAGACATAAAAATGTACCAAGTATATTACTTGGGTAAAATGGTAGAAACTTAATTAATAATAGGGGAGGGGTTAAACATGAGCTAATACCCATCTTGATGGGTAGTTTTAGAAAGATGAGTAGTGGTAAATGTTTAAGGGATTAAAAGGAAAAAAATGGGGGAAACTTGGAAAGAAAAAGAAACGTGCAGAGAAAGAGAGAGAGGGGCGACCAAGAAGCTCTCCACAACAACTCTCCAAAGCTAGAAATTTAGTGAGAAAAACACCCCTAATTCCCTGCATGTTCATGAATCCACAACCATCTAGTAGTGCTAATCATCATGGTAAGTTGTAGAATCAATTATAATGAGTTTGGAAGTGGTATGGTAGAAATTCATGGTTATGTTATAATAATTGTCTCTTGTGGTTTAGGAAGAATGTGATTCCTATGTGTGGTAGTGTAGAATTGATGAAATTACATGATGATTTGGGTATTTTAGGATTGAATTGAGAATGCGCAAAGTGGGTATTGATCATGGTGTAGCCCATGGTCATTCTTAGTTAAATGGGTAAATAGATTTAAAAGAAAGTGACGATTGCTATGTTGATGACTATTGAATGAATGGTATGTAAGGTAGGGAAGAAATATGATTAATTGTGTTATGAGCTATGGAAGTATGCATGAAATACTTGTACATTGTGTTTTAAATGTTGTATGCACACCAAGTGTTTGATGAAATGCCTAGATTAGTCTAACTTGTGAATTATAGACAAGATTGGACAAGTATGAAAGTAATGTGATAATAGATATAATTGAAAGTGGTTTAGCATAAGAATTGTGTACTAGGGAGTATTCATGTAGGAATTTAGTGTTATGAGATGTTCTTGGGCTATGTTGCTAGTTGGCGATTATGAAGGCCCTAGTATGTATGTGAGGAAATGTATGAATGTATGTGACAACCATTGTGATCATATGGTTGTATGTGTTCTGAAATATATAAGGATATTGTTACGGTGAAGTTCATATGGTCTAGTACGCTAAAATGGATATAGGTTCTAACTAGAAAGTTTAAATGGTAGAAAGTTGACTTTCCGCCGAGTCAATAGTGTGGAATAACATGGTTAGGCTCCCAAACTTGATTGTGTGATTAGAAGCACAATGTGATGCTTAACATGTTAAAACTATGAGATATATATGATAATGAGTGGTATTACATGATGAGAGGATAAATGTGGTTCCGTATATATGTTGTAGATATGGTAGAAGTTGACTAATGAAAGTCAATGTGATTTTTGATTGAGAATGGTTGTTAGTGTGATATGATCATGTATGCTAACAATGATGCGAATATGGTGATATGAAAGGATAGGAATAATGGACTCAAGCATGGGAAGCTAATGGGTCAAGACGGAACAAATAAACAAGCATGAACTTGGAAGACACGAGGTAAGTGAATTCCTATTCCATTTAGAATAACGAATTCATTCATGTATATGTATGCGTAGGTAGAATGGAAAATGTGGAATGATGGGACATTATTAGTTATGTCAAGGCATGTTAGGAAGCTTATAATAGGAAAAATGCAGCTTCGGACGGACCGGCGTGAGACGGATCTAGAAAGGATAGAAAGGGAAGCAAAATGGGGAAATTTCAGGGCCCCACCGTAAGATACGGTGGTCACCGTATCTTACGGTGGCCCCTGACACAAATCTCCACCGTATGGCAGAGGGGAACCCACCGTAGAGATTTGAGGTCCACCGTAAGATACGGTGGCCCCTGGGAAGAAATATTAATTTTTATCGTTTGACGATGTTTCGCTGAAGTGCGCGACCCGTAATTGCGTTTAACGCACCAATTAACATTGTTGGACCTTGTGTAAGGCTATGTAAGGGAGTAGCATGTAATAGTAATGTCGGTTTTGCTAATAGGATCCTAGTGCGGAATGATACATGCGTGGAGTCAATTGATACGTTGGTTGATGGTATCAAATATGGTAGGTAGATTGTCGTGGTTATGTGGATTGAAATGTGATGCACATATAGGTACCCATACTCAGGTTTTTGAGTGAGAGCTTCTTGTATGTATTGTGGTATTATATGTGGGAGTTTATTCTTGTATGTATTGTGGTATTATATGTGGGAGTTTATTCTTGTATGTATTGTGGTATTATATGTGGGAGTTTATGCTCGTATGTATTGTGATATTATATGTGGGAGTTTATTCTTGTATGTATTGTGGTATTATATGTGGGAGTTTATGCTTGTATGTATTGTGGTATTATATGTGGGAGTTTATTCTTGTATGTATTGTGGTATTATATGTGGGAGTTTGTTCTTGTATGTATTGTGGTATTATATGTGGGAGTTTATTCTTGTATGTATTGTGGTATTATATGTGGGAGTTTATGCTCGTATGTATTGTGGTATTATATGTGGGAGTTTAGGCTTGTATGTATTGTGGAAATTGTATGGAGGGGATTATATGCTTGGATATATTGTGAGGTTATTAACCTGTGTTATGAGAATGATAAGAGATGTAGGTATGTAAGTATGATTGCAGGAGACATGGAGGTTCGGATCGGGGTAACCCACCCGAACTTGAAGGAAGGATTTAGATAGGATCACAGAGTATTGTGGGATGCTACTTCCGTGTCATGAGTAGATTTCATGAGGTTACCTATTGAACTAACGAATTGGTTATGTGGTGATTGCAGGATGTCTGGTTTACCTAATAAAGCAAGGGATGGAGATCGAGCGAGGAGGCGGATTGTACGTGGTCACGATCGTCTAATCTAGTAGAGATGAGTCACGTTGATTGTATTACTAATTATTTTAAGATGTAACACCAGAAAATAATTAGAAGATTCGGTTTCTAAACATTTAAGTTGTTTTTAAGAAATGAATTTTTCGGTTGGTATTTTTCCGCTGTGAGTTTTCTGCAAATTGGTTTAGGGTTTTACAAGTTGGTGTCAGAGCCCTGGTTTGAGTGAAATCTAGTACAAGGAAGTATGTACTCGAACTCAAACTTGTGTGCTCCTGAATGAAGTGACCCGTACAATCCAAGACTCCATCAAGACCCAAAGGTAGAATTTGATATTAACTCACATGACATGTTAAAAGCTAATTGTGGTGTTTATGTTAAGGTGAACTTTTGGTGGATAATGAAGAGGTCTTAAGGACACGATCCAAGATAGATCGCGGAAATTATAGATAAGATGGGACAATCACAGGTACGCGATAATTAACTATTAGTACCGGTGGGAGGAAAATCCTCAGGGATGGTCAAACATAGAAGGAAAAAAATAACCGTGTTGTTTAGGAAGGAAATTGAAATGTGGCACGAAGCTGAAAACCAGTCCCCAGGCATAAGGTAATGATTACATGAAGGCACGTGGATAGCATGTGGACTGTACACCTGGCCAGTGCACAAGAAACATGCGATACACGTGAGACCATGAGAATCATTACAGGTATGCCTGGTAGAATTGGAAAGTAAGTGGTCGTGTGGGTGAATAGTTGGAATGGAAGGTTTGAGTCCGTAGACAAGTACGGATCAAGTCAAAATGGTGAATACCCTTATGGGTTAAAATAGTAGAATGACCATGATGGGTCAAAATTGTGGAAATACCCTTATGGGTTAAAATGGTAGAATGACCATGGTGGGTCAAAATTGTAGAAGTACCCTTGTGGGTCAAATTGGATGGAAAGACCTTAGTGGGTCATAAGGGTTGGGAGGACCTTAACGGTTCATAGGGTGGAAATCATGTATGATAGGTAGGAGAACCCTAATGGGGCAAGGTTGGATGGACCTTGATGTGTAAGGATGGGCAATAATATACGGTAGTTAACGATAGAAACAGATTGCAAAGGAAAGATGCATATAATTAGACATTCTAATTGAAACGAATTTTGTATGGACTTTTGAAAGTCAGTTGTTAGGAATATAAAGGGGTATGAATAACCAATGATTTTGTAGATACGAATGGTCGAATTTATGGATATAATGAAATCCACAAGGTAGGTGATATGATGTTGGCGAGTGGGAACTCATGGTGAATGAACTAAAGCAAGCTAAGTATGGCATGGACTTGTGAAGAAACAAGTTAAGCCGACACGTAGTTGGTTGGATAACGTCGTAAAAAGGAAGGTTAGTAAACTTAGATATTTTGCGATTATTAAATAGGAAATTGATATGTTGAATAGTACCCCGTATGAATGAACGGTATTTTACGTGTAATGTAGCTCGAAAGGTTTGAATTTTAAGGTCAAAAAGGATGAACGAGTCTTAGCTTAGACTCGGTGTTATGCAATGAACACATATCTACAATAGATAGTGCATGAAAGGAACTAGCAAACAAAGTAATGTCAATAGAATGATCTTGAAAATTTACCAAAAAGGGGTGGGGGTGCATATGGTAGATGTACCGATTCGGTAATGCCTAGGCAATTATGCCTAACTCTCAAGTTAAGTGAGGGTGAATGAGGAATGAAACGGTATGTATGTTGTGAAGAAATAACTATGATCTAAGGACTTGGGTTATACGTAGGTATATAGTCTAACTAATTACATGACTGAAGTAATTAAAAGGAGTTTATAATAGTAGAATATTGTAGTAAGATAAGGGTGAATACTAATGGTGGTTTATGCAACCATAAAAGATCAATTGGGTTGATGAGGTGAAGGGTGGCGATGATAGTTCGGTATGCTCAATGCTTGCGTGAAGGCTTGTTGTTGATATTAGAAGGTGTGAACATATAATCGTGTCAATTCACGGATTACAATTGTAGTAATTAAAGAGGTTTCGGGGACGAAACCTTCTTTAAGGGGGGTAGACTTGTAACACCCCAAAAATGTTTAGTAATAATAGTATGGTGAAAAATTGATTATATGTGTATACACACGTGCTGCGTGAATATATATGTAAGTACGAGCATGTATGTATGCGTAAATATATATGTGTGTAGAGGTGTGTACTCCTAGTTGTAAGTAGTGCATTGATAGTTGTACATTTGATAGACATAAAAATGTACCAAGTATATTACTTGGGTAAAATGGTAGAAATTTAATAGGGAGGGGTTAAACATGAGCTAATACCCATCTTGAGGGGTAGTTTTAGAAAGATGAGTAGTGGTAAATGTTTAAGGGATTAAAAGGAAAAAAATGGGGGAAACTTGGAAAGAAAAAGAAACGTGCAGAGAAAGAGAGAGAGGGGCGACCAAGAAGCTCTCCACAACAACTCTCCAAAGCTGGAAATTTAGTGAGAAAAACACCCCTAATTCCCTGCATGTTCATGAATCCACAACCATTTAGTAGTGCTAATCATCATGGTAAGTTGTAGAATCAATTATAATGAGTTTGGAAGTGGTATGGTAGAAATTCATGGTTATGTTATAATAATTGTCTCTTGTGGTTTAGGAAGAATGTGATTCCTATGCGTGGTAGTGTAGAATTGATGAAATTACATGATGATTTGGGTATTTTAGGATTGAATTGAGAATGCGCAAAGTGGGTATTGATCATGGTGTAGCCCATGGTCATTCTTAGTTAAATGGGTAAATAGATTTAAAAGAAAGTGACGATTGCTATGTTGATGACTATTGAATGAATGGTATGTAAGGTAGGGAAGAAATATGATGAATTGTGTTATGAGCTATGGAAGTATGCATGAAATACTTGTACATTGTGTTTTAAATGTTGTATGCACACCAAGTGTTTGATGAAATGCCTAGATTAGTCTAACTTGTGAATTATAGACAAGATTGGACAAGTATGAAAGTAATGTGATAATAGATATAATTGAAAGTGGTTTAGCATAAGAATTGTGTACTAGGGAGTATTCATGTAGGAATTTAGTGTTATGAGATGTTCTTGGGCTATGTTGCTAGTTGGAGATTATGAAGGCCCTAGTATGTATGTGAGGAAATGTATGAATGTATGTGACAACCATTGTGATCATATGGTTGTATGTGTTCCGAAATATATAAGGATATTGTTACGGTGAAGTTCATATGGTCTAGTACGCTAAAATGGATATAGGTTCTAACTAGAAAGTTTAAATGGTAGAAAGTTGACTTTCCGCCGAGTCAATAGTGTGGAATAACATGGTTAGGCTCCCAAACTTGATTGTGTGATTAGAAGCACAATGTGATGCTTAACATGTTAAAACTATGAGATATATATGATAATGAGTGGTATTACATGATGAGAGGATAAATGTGGTTGCGTATGTATGTTGTAGATATGGTAGAAGTTGACTAATGAAAGTCAATGTGATTTTTGATTGAGAATGGTTGTTAGTGTGATATGATCATGTATGCTAACAATGATGCGAATATGGTGATATGAAAGGATAGGAATAATGGACTCAAGCATGGGAAGCTAATGGGTCAAGACGAAACAAATAAACAAGCATGAACTTGGAAGACACGAGGTATGTGAATTCCTATTCCATTTAGAATAACGAATTCATTCATGTATATGTATGCGTAGGTAGAATGGAAAATGTGGAATGATGGGACATTATTAGTTATGTCAAGGCATGTTAGGAAGCTCATAATAGGAATAACGCAGCTTCGGACGGACCGGCGTGAGACGGATCTAGAAAGGATAGAAAGGGAAGCAAAATGGGGAAATTTCAGGGCCCCACCGTAAGATACGGTGGTCACCGTATCTTACGGTGGCCCCTGACACAAATCTCCACCGTATGGCAGAGGGGAACCCACCGTAGAGATTTGAGGTCCACCGTAAGATACGGTGGCCCCTGGGAAGAAATATTAATTTTTATCGTTTGACGATGTTTCGCTTAAGTGCGCGACCCGTAATTGCGTTTAACGCACCAATTAACATTGTTGGACCTTGTATAAGGCAATGTAAGGGAGTAGCATGTAATAGTAATGTCGGTTTTGCAAATAGGATCCTAGTGCGGAATGATGCATGCGTGGAGTCAATTGATACGTTGGTTGATGGTATCAAATATGGTAGGTAGATTGTCGTGCTTATGTGTATTGAAATGTGATGTACATATAGGTACCCATACTCAGGTTTTTGAGTGAGAGCTTCTTCTATGTATTGTGGTATTATATGTGGGATTTTATTCTTGTATGTATTGTGGTATTATATGTGGGAGTTTATTCTTGTATGTATTGTGGTATTATATGTGGGAGTTTATGCTCGTATGTATTGTGATATTATATGTGGGAGTTTATTCTTGTATGTATTGTGGTATTATATGTGGGAGTTTATGCTTGTATGTATTGTGGTATTATATGTGGGAGTTTATTCTTGTATGTATTGTGGTATTATATGTGGGAGTTTGTTCTTGTATGTATTGTGGTATTATATGTGGGAGTTTATTCCTGTATGTATTGTGGTATTATATGTGGGAGTTTATGCTCGTATGTATTGTGGTATTATATCTGGGAGTTTAGGCTTGTATGTATTGTGAAAATTGTATGGAGGGGATTATATGCTTGGATATATTGTGAGGTTATTAACCTGTGTTATGAGAATCATAAGAGATGTAGGTATGTAAGTATGATTGCAGGAGACATGGAGGTTCGGATCGGGGTAACCCACCCGAACTTGAAGGAAGGATTTAGACAGGATCACAGAGTATTGTGGGATGCTACTTCCGTGTCATGAGTAGATTTCATGAGGTTACCTATTGAACTAACGAATTGGTTATGTGGTGATGGCAGGATGTCTGGTTTACCTAATAAAGCAAGGGATGGAGATCGAGCGAGGAGGCGGATTGTACGTGGTCACGATCGTCTAATCTAGTAGAGATGAGTCACGTTGATTGTATTACTAATTATTTTAAGATGTAACACCAGAAAATACTTAGAAGATTCGGTTTCTAAACATTTAAGTTGTTTTTAAGAAATGAATTTTTCGGTTGGTATTTTTCCGCTGCGAGTTTTCTGCAAATTGGTTTAGGGTTTTACACAACTCACACACATGTCATTCAAATGGAAATGTTTGACATTAACGCCTTCGACAAGCCCGTTCTTCACCAAATGGTTTATTTTTCTAAGGTGAATATGTCCCATTCTTCTATGCCACATTATAGATTCTTTCTCTGTAGCCTTCGATAGAAAACACGTCACTTGGCCCTGAGTTGTCATCGCTTTTGACATATCAAGAATGTAAAGATTGTTAACTCTCGGTGCCTTTAACATAATCCACTCCTTTGGAATCTTAAAGCCTGGTTTGAGAATATAGCAAGATTTGTCGTCGAAATGCACAGAAAATTGTTTATCGCAGATCTGACTGACACTTAACAGATTGTAGTCAATTTGCTTCACATAGGAAATCCTCTCAAAACTCACTATCCCGTTACTCACACTTCCTTCCATTGTTATGTAACCTCTTTTATTTCCCGCAAAAGCAACATATCCTCCATTAATATTCTTCACGTCAAACAATAGTGCTAGATCACCAGTCATGTGGCCTGAAGCTCCACTGTTAACAATCCAAAGACTGCTAACAGGGCCAGCTGAAGCTCCCTGCACACATCAAGTAAGGTCATTAGTTCTTTCGGGGGACCCAAGCCTGTGTGGTCTTGGGTCTTTGAATATCAGCTTTCAAAGAGTCATTCACATCAACATTTGGTTTTGAATTGATCTTTTTCTGATCGTTCAAAACTTTCTCATCTTGAGATTTTTCATTTGGTTTTGAGGTAGAAGCACCCGGAGAACCATTAGGTGTCCAAGATTGTTCCGAACGTTTTAGAATCCGTATTTGAGTTTTTGGAATCTCAGTTGGTTTCTTAGGGTCGTTCTTAAATGAAACTTTCTTGATTACCTTCTCTGATTTAACGGAGACAGGTCCAATAGTTGACTTAACAGTAGGTTTTGGTGGAACCTTTTGTTTATCAACCATTGTGTTCACCATAGGTTTCTTCAACGGTTTTTCCATAGCGATCAGGATTCGACGATCATAGTTAAATTGACGATTATCCCTCTTTTGATAAAAATTCTTTTGATTGTAAAATGGTGTTTGTTGAGGGACAAAACGTCTTTGAGAATAACAATGATTATCAACCGGCTTTCTAACATATTGCCTCATCTCAACTTCGTGCCTCTTGTGTCGCACGTACGGGCAGTGAGCAAGTAAATGCCCTCTCTCCCCGCACTTGAAACATGCACGGTATTCTTCAAACACATTTTGAGCATGCGGCTTAGCAAATGTTTTGATAGGATATTGATCATTTACGCATCTGCGTCTTAAACTCTCAGGAGCTGGGTCCTTTGAGTAAGCCGGCTCAAGAAAACCATTTGCCCTTTGCTTAGGCTTGATGAATTCAGTGACATGAACTTTAGGTTCTCTCGAAGTATCCAGATATAGTTTCTTCAAAATTTCTGGTGGTACATCATTGGTCCTTTCGTGTTTAGCAAACCAAATAGTACTTTCTTGCCAGATTTTCTCAATTTTAGAATAATTTGCAAATTTAATCGGATACTCCTCGTCAGAGATAATCTTATCGGATCCTTCCATCCGATAAAATACCTTGACGGGTTTGTCAACTGATTCATTTTTAATCTCTTTCTTCACTGATTGATTGACACGATGTGCATTAGCCATCGGATGACAAAGCTGAGAAGGTGAAACTGTTTCATTTGTGATAATGTGATTTTCCTTAGGAATATCACTTACTTTCTCAGTTTTCTCACTTTCTGTGTCAGAATCATCAGTCACAGCAGTTACGCCTTCATCATTCACACCCAAAATCGGTCGTACATCGGAATTTGGATCTCCAACACTAGAAGTGTTATATTCATCTTCCGATGCAGAGTCAGATTTGACTGAACTCTCCGGTGTTATTGAGTGACAATTATGATTCTCAAACAACACTGGTGATGGAACAGCCTTGTAATTTGCATTACTGGGTTGTGATGGCTTTTCAATGATATGGTCAACCACATATGCAATGTGCTTATAACTTTCAAGCTTTTTGTTGCCTTTTCAGCAAATCACTTGATGGTGGCCATTTCTAACTTTGTTTCTTCAAGTTCATTGATATAACTATTAATTGCAAGTTGTTTTAAAGAAAGTGTTTTCTTTAAGTCAGAAATGTCCTTTTTGTAACCATCAAGTACCTTGTTGAATTCTATAACTTCCTTGCGAGAAGATTGACAGTTGATTATGGCACTCTCAAGTTGAACCTTGAGTTGCTTGTTTTCCTCTGTCAATCTATCACAAGTACCGCAATACTTATCACTATGCATATCAGTTGTAGATTCAGAATTTACCTGCTTCGGAGGATCTGTCATAGCCATTAGAGCGAAATGAGCTTCCTTCCCAGCAAAGAACTTGGAATAGTCAATTCTGGTAAAGGCATCATCCACAAAACATGACTTCCTAGTCATCAGAAAATCAGCTTCGGCCAAGAGTTGATCAATTTCATCATCTAATGAATTCACGCTTGCTTCTGAATCTGTTTCACTCTCCGAATCTGAATACACTGATTCATTCTCTTCAGGAACATCTGTGATTGAATCAATAATGATTCCCGAAGTCTTTTCATCATGTTGTACTTCAACTTGATCAGTCACCGAAACATCCATCTCTTCAATCGACTCCTCAATCTCTTCTTCAGAAGTACTTTCAGTTTCTTCAACATTCTCAACTATGTCCAACTCCTCTAAATCAATCTGTTGAGCATCACAAGCTACATTCCTAGCCTTTATCTCTTCAACACCTAGTTGTATATCGGTCCAGTCAAATCCCTCATCATTTTGAATCACCAAAGCTTGATTCTGATTATTTGTCTGTGGTTGATCATTTGGTGTTGTGATAGGAATGACAGTTTTGGTTGGGTTATTTGGTGTTTGAGTTTGAGTCTGGTTAGGTGTAGTTGGTTGTCTAGTAGAGTTGTTCTGTCGGTTTTGGTAATTGTTTTGATTTTGATAGTTGTTGTTTTGATTTTGATAAGAAACATGGTTTTGAGATTGACGGTTTTGGTAATTTGAGTTGAATGGGTTTCGGTTACCTTGTCAAGCTGGCTGTGTACACTCTCTTTTAAAATGACCTTTACCACCACAGTTGAAACATGTGACTTTTTCTTTGTTGAAGCCATGTGTTGTATTCGGTGTAGTGGCCAAGTCAGTTCTCCCAGTTTTCTCAATGAATTCTGTTGCTCGCCTTATGATACTTGCAAAAGCCCACTGTATATCAATAAGCTCCATTTCCTCTTTGTCAATTTGAGCATACTCCTCATTGGTTAAATTGTTGTTACCAATTTGACTAGCTACCAGACCATTGTATGAGGCAACCATTGCTGAAACCAAGGCAATGTGTTGTTGAGCAACTTCCAATGTGACAATGTTCACGTTGGATGTCTCCAACACTACTGGTCTTTGATTAGATTGTGCTTGATTCATCTGTGGAATGTATTGTTGTTGTTGAGGTTGTGGTTGGTTTGTAGTATAACACGCTGCTTGTTGCATAGGTGAGAAAGGTGAAACGAAAGAATTTGGATATGATTGTGGTGGTGTATATGATGGTGGTGTATAAGATGAGGTTTGAGCAAGATAGTTGATCGGGTTTTTGGGTGGTTCCATCACACTTGAAACACAGGCAATATGAGGAGCAACTGTCCCACCAAGACTTGAGTTACCCACTGTAGACAATTTACCTGCATGATACAACTCTGGGTTCTGAGGAATTTGTGATCTTTTTGCTTTCCTCTTTTCCTCAAGCTCTTTGTTTTCCAATTTATGAATGAATTCATTGATGGTCCAGTACTTATAAGCATCTTTCTCCTTAAGAACCTCAATGTGTTGATCCCAGTATGGTGGTAAAGAATCAGGAAATTTGTCCACCAAGTCTGACATCGGAATCTGAATTTCATAATTTGACAATTCAGTTAACAAATGACAATATCTGGGAGTCAACTCCTTCAGTGTCTCATTCCCAACATAACTGAAGTTCTCGAATTCCTTCTTCAGTTCCTCAATCCTTAGCCTCCTCGTCTTCTCATTACCATCATGACGATTCTTTAACATGTCCCACAATTGTTTGGAAGTAGTATAAGATCCAAACTGGTGTAAAAGATCATTGGTAATGGCTTGGGTTAGTTGAGAATACGTCTTCTTCTCCACCGCAAACTTCTTCTTTTCATGTTCAGACAAACTCTCAAGTGGAATCTGTTCACCGGTATTCTCTAACACTAGTGCAACGTATCCCTTTGCAATCATCTGCCACGCCTCAGTCCCTTCAAGTCCCATTCCTTCCAAATGAATCTTGAATTTCTTCTGCCATTGATTATACTCCTGCAACTCCATCAGCTTGGGTGGTCTGTTCCCGCTACCTGAAGACAAATCATTGATTAGAGTAGATATAGCATTTGTAGTTTGAGTGTGTACCGCTGCTGCTGCTACACCCCAGTAATCAGCTGCTGGTTGTTGTGAAGATGAAGGAACACTCTGTGGAATCGAACTCGTCATTGCAAGATAATTGATTGGTTGCAAAGACTGAGTAGTCGACTTCTGAGCAGCTACAGTCCAAGGGTCCATGGTAACTTGCTGTTGTTGTGTTGTACCAGGCCTAGGTGTAGTCGGAAATCCCCACATATTGTTTTTGAAGTTGGAAATACGACACAATTGAAAAATATCACAACTCTGTTCTACTTTCGTCCCCTTCTGAATATACGCGAGGTCGAATGTGGAAAATATTCACTTTCGTCCCCGTTATAAAGTACAAATGTAGAATTAAACAGACCAGTTTCACTTTCGTCCCAACCAACTTTCACTTTCGCCCTTACGTACGGACGAATGTGGAACTTTGACTCGAATGTGAAAAAGCAACACAACACAATTCTAGGTTCGACCACAAAAAGTTACTTTCGACCACTAAAAACCTTGGTTCGACCTCAGAAACACACTTTCGACCCTTTGCTATCTAGGTTCGACCGACCCATTTGAAAAACGGTTACACTTTGAAAATCAGTTAATTTGATCTCAATTTTTCAAAAGTTGATGAATTTTGATGATCTTAATCTGGTTTTTCTTCGGAATTGATTTGGAACAACTTTAATAAGTCAAATTCTTGATTTTATCCATGAAATCTAATCCTAATCCTTCAATTTTCATCAAAAACCATTGTTCATTGAAAACAGCAAAATTTTGATCAAATTTGGGTCCAAATCAGTTCAAAAACTATCAACTTGTAGTTGTATGATCTCTATTGGCTCTGATACCACTTTGTAAAGGATCGTTTTATGAAAAACATTTAGGATTGATCATACAATTCTCTATTCCAGGTGCGGAAATGTGACACCCCGCTTTTTCAGGTTAACTCTTTTACTAAACTCTAGTTAATTTTCCATGATCATACGTGGTTAAACACTTAGCTAGGATTAGTTGAACGGGTCTTTCAGAATGTTTTGTAACAATAACCTCTGTTAGATGACATTAACGTACGTTATAATTAGGAAAACAATTGTCTTGACACACACACGAATCCTGTATCCCGAACATTGGTGATTTGTTAGGCATGCATGATTATATGAACGATTGAGTGTTGATGAATGTGGAGTAACATGTGTATGTGAATTGTGTAGATGCACGTTTTGCGAATAGTGATTGGATTAGAGTTTAACATATGTTAGTTTGTATTTCTGATGGGCCGAATGTAGTTCAGTATGGGCGAAGGTGATATAGTTTGGGCGAAGGAAGATTACTTATGGGCGAATTTAGAAGACAGAAGACCAGAAGACACGTTCGTACCAATGTAGTGGGCGAATGTGGACATAGTCCACATTCGCACCATCATTCTGGGCGAACCTGCAGTTAGTATAAATATGTTTTTGTCATTTTCATGTTTAGAATAGTTTTGGAAAGTGTGTGTTGAGAGGTCAGGTTTTGCTCTAGATTGTGAATGTTTATGTGAGGGTTAGATTAACGTGTGTATTGATTGTAAACAAGTTTTGATAAAGTTAATCTATAAAATGGAGATTGAAAAGGTGTCTTACGTGTTTTGATTTGCGTATTATCATTTTGTTCAGTTCTAGGGTTTCCGCACCTAGAATTGTGACTTGTATGCTCATTACATCCTGTTTTAGCTAAATTCTTTAATCTACAAAGTGGTATCAGAGCCATACGGATCATACAACAACAAAATTGATAATATCAGAGCTGATTTGGACTTAATTTTGATCAATATTCATCTGTTTTTGATTGAAAATGGTTTTTGAGTGATTTTGAGGATTTTCGAATTGAATTTGTGGTTAAAATCAAGTTTTCCAAGAATTAAAGTTGTTCCAAATCAATTCCGAATCATAACCTGATTAAGATCATCAAAATCTATAAACTTTTGAAAATTTCAGATCAAAATAACCGTTTTTCAAAGTGTAACCGTTTTTCAAAGTCAAAATGGGCGAATCTAGAGAGATATGGGCGAACCTGACCTTGCTAGGGCGAACCTGAGGGAGTTTTGGACGAAAGTACATTCATTCAGGTCGAACCTAGGTTGTTGTGTTTGAATTTTCCACATTCGGGTGAACATTTCCACCTTCGGTTGATCGGGCGGGCGAAAGTGGAAACAGAGTGGACGAACGTGACTTATTTTGGACGAACGTAGAAAGAGGTTTAGGATATTCTACATTCTGGTTCCTGTTCTACATTCGGGTCAATAAAAGTGGGCGAAAGTAGTTTTCTTTGGACGAAAGTAGGACATTAAGGGCGAACGTAGATTTTGGTTTGGAAAATTTTCTAAGTTTAGTGTTTTTCGAAGATCATGAACATCATGTGGAATTTTCCGACTACACCGAGACCAGCCACGACACAACAACAACAGCAAGTGACGATGGACCCATGGATAGTGGCAGCCCAGAAAACGAGCACTCAGTCTTCGCAACCGATCAATTACATAGCGATGACTAGCTCGATGCCTCAGAGTGTTGCACCTCCACCACCACAACCTGTGACAGACTATTGAGGAGTAGCAGCCGCGGTGGTAAATACTCAAACTACCAATGGTATTTCTACACTAATAAATGACTTATCTTCAGGTAGTGGGAATCGTCAAGCAAGCTAATGGAGATGCAGGAGTATAACCAGTGGCAGAAGAAATTCAAGATCCATCTGGAAGGCATGGGGTTGGAGGGCACAGAGGCATGGAGGATGATAGCTAAAGGTTATGTTGCACCGGTTCTGGAGAACACCGGTGAACCAGTTCCTTTGGAGAGTATGTCAGACGAGGAGAAAAAGAAATTTGCTGTGGAGAAGAAAGCATACTCCCAGTTGACTCAGGCGATCACAAACGATTTACTACATCAGTTTGGAACGTGCACTACGTCGAAGCAGTTATGGGATGTGCTCAAGAATCGTCATGATGGGAATGAAAAGACGAGAAGGTTGAGGATGGAGGAGTTGAGAAAAGAGTTTGAGAATTTTACTTATGTTGGAAATGAAACATTAATAGAGTTGACTCCTAGATATTGTCATTTACTAACTGAATTGTCTAGTTATGGTATACAGATTCCGATGACAGATCTGGTGGACAAGTTTGCAGATGCTTTACCACCGTACTGGGATCAACAGGTTGAAGTTCTCAAAGAGAAGGATGCTTACAGATATTGGACTATCAACGAGTTCGTACAGAAGCTGGAGAATAAAGAACTCGAGGAGAAGAGGAAAGCCAAAAGATCTCAGATTCCTCAGAACCCAGAGTTATATTATGGTGGTACTTCAGCAACCGTTGGAAACTCGAGTGCTGGTGGAACATTGGCACCTCACATTGCTTGTATCTCTAGTGTCATGGAACCACCAAAACAAACCATCAACTATCTCGCACAAACCTCATCCTATTCACAACCATCATATACACCACCACCACAACAATACACTAATTCCTACATTTCACCATTCTCTCCGATGCAGCAAGCAGCATTCTACACTGCTAGCCAATCACAACAACCACAATACATGACTCAAGTGAATCAACCTAATCAGCAATCGGTGGTTTTGAAGACTTCCAATTTGGGAAATGTGACTGTGGAGGTTGCTCAACAACATATTGCATTAGTCTCTGCAATGGTTTCATCATATAACGGTTTGGTTGCAAGTCAAATTGGGAATAACAACTTGACCAATGAAGACTATGCACAGATCGACAAAGAGGAGATGGAACTGATTGACATTCAGTGGGCTTTTGCTAGTATTATGAGAAGGGCAACGGAGTTTATTGAAAAGACAGGGAGGACTGATTTGGGAACTTCTCCAAATACAACCTACGGTTTCAACAAGGAGAAGGTGACATGTTTTAACTGTGGAGGTAAGGGTCACTTTAAACGAGAATGCACTCAGCCACCTAAACAAGGTAACAGAAACCCTTTCAACTCAAACTATCAGAACCGTCAACAACAGAACCAAAACCAAGTTTCTTTCCAAGGTAACAACAACTATCAAAACCAAAACAGCTACCAAAATCGACAAAACACCTCAAACAACAACCAAAACAGACAACCAAACACAACCAACCAGAATCAAAACCAATCACCAAACAACACTAACAGAACAGTTATACCGATCACTACACCAAATGATCAGCCACAGAATACGAATCAGAATCAAGCTCTGGTGATCCAGCAGGATGAAAGGTTTGACTGGTCTGGGATGCAAATTGGTGTTGAGGAGATCACTACTGGTGGGAATGTGGCTTGAGTTGCCCGACAGGTTAAAACTGAGGAGTCGGTGATAGTCGATCAAGATAAAGAAACTGAGAGTGAAGTTGATGAATTTGTGGAAGAGGTGAAAGTGGAGACTGAGCCTGTTGAGGTTCAAGCTGAGGAAGCAAGTTCTGGAGTGGTGATTGACACGGTTTCTGATGTTCCTGAGGAGTGTGAGTCTGTTTATTCAGATTCAGACAGTGAATCAGATGCAGAGGCGAGTGTTACATCTTTGGATGATGAGATTGATCAGTTGCTGGCAGAAGCAGATTTTCTGAAGACGAGGAAGTCGTGCATTGTAGATGACGCTTTCACCAGAATCGATTATTCGAAGTTTTTCGCTGGAAAGGAAGCTCATTTTGCTTTGATGGCCATGACAGATCCTCCTAAACAGGTATGTTCTGAATCTAGCACTGATGTTACTAGTGATAAATACTGTGGAACTTGTGATAGATTGACTGATGAAAACAAAGAACTTCGTGTTCAACGTGATAGTGCTATAATCAACTGTCAATCTACTCGCAAAGAATTGATTGCTTTTAACAAAGTACTTGATGGATATAAAAAGGACATTTCCGACCTTAAGAATACTCTTTCATTAAAACAATTAGCAATTAATAACTATATTAATGAAATTGAGAATACAAAGTTGGAAATGGCCACCATTAAGTGTTTTGCTGAAAAAGTCAATAAGAAATTGGAGAGTTATAAGCACATTGCTTATGTTGTAGATCACATCATTAATGATCAAACCACTAACTATAAGTCTGTGCCATCTCCGGTGCTTTTTGAAAACCATAATTGTCATCAAGTGACACCGGAGAGCTCGGTAAAATCAGACTCATCATCGGAAAATGAATCCAATACCTCAAGTGTTGGTGATCCTCATTCCGATGTGAGGCCGATTTTAGGTTTGAACAATGAAGGGGTGACTGTTGAAAATGTTGATTCAGACTCTGAGAGTGATGATTCTGGAAGTTACCAAAGTGCTAATGCATGTGATATTCCAAAAGAAAATCACATCATTACTACTGAACCAGTGTCATCGTCTCAACATGTGCATCCGATGGCTAACGCACATCGTGAGAAACAGTCTGAAAAGAATGAGATTAAGAAAGAAGTTAAAAATGAACCGAGTGACAAACCAGTCAAGGTGTTTTATCGGATGGAAGGATCCGATAAGATCATCTCTGACGAGGAATATCCAATTAAGTTTGCCAACTACTCTAAAATTGATAAAATTTGGCAAGAAAGCACTATTTGGTTTCCGAAACATGAAAGAACAAATGAGATTCCACCGGCAATTTTAAAGAAATTGTATTTGGATGTTCCTCAAGAACCAAAGGTTCATGTCACAGAGTTTATTAAGCCCAAAAACAAAGCAAACGGTTTTCATGAGCCTGCATACTCAAAAGGGCCACTCCCTGAGAGTTTGAGGAACAGACAGTATAATGATCAGTATCCTGTCAGATCATTTGCTCAACCGAATGCTCCAAATGTTTTTGAGGAATACCGTGCATGCTTTAAATGTGGGGAGAGAGGGCATTTACTTGCTCACTGCCCGTATGTAAGGCATAAGAGGCACGAGGTTGAAGTTAGGCAATCCATGAGGAAACCGGTCGATCATCATTACTGTCCACCACATAGACGTTTTGTTCCTCAACAACAACAATTTTATAATCAAAACAATTTTTATCAAACGAGGAACAATCGTCCTTTTCAGTATGATCGTCGTAACCGGATTGCTATGGAGAATTCATGGAGAAAACCAGTGGTGAACATAACAAATGATAGGCAAAGGGTTCCACCAAAACCTATTGTCACGTCAAATGTTGGACCTAAATCTGTTAAATCAGAGAAGGTACCCAAGAAGGTTTCTTTTGCAAACAATGTTCAGAAAACGACTGAGAATCCAAAATCTTAGATTCGTATCTTAAAACGTTCTGAACATTCTTGGACACCAAATGGTTCTCCTGGAGCCTCAACTTCAAAGTCAAGTGAGAAAGTGGACAATGTTTTGAATGATCCCAAAAAGATCGATCCAAAACAAAATGCTGAAGTGAATGCTTCTTTGAACGATGATATTCAAAGACCCAAGACAACTCAGGCTTGGGTCCCCCGAAAGAACTAACTGTTTTACTTGATGTGTGCAGGGAGCTTCAGCTGGCCCTATTAGCAGTCTATGGATTGTTGATAGTGGAGCTTCAGGCCACATGACCGGGGATTTAGCTTTACTGTTTGATGTGAAGAACATTAATGGTGGATATGTTGCATTTGCCGGGAACAAAGGCGGATATATCACTATGGAAGGAAGTGTAAGTAATGGGATTGTGAGCTTTGAAAGGATTTCGTATGTGAAGCAGATAGACTATAATCTGTTGAGCGTCAGTCAAATCTGTGACAAACAATTCACTGTTCATTTTGATGACAAATCCTGTTACATTCTCAAACCAGGCTTCAAAATTCCAAAAGAGTGGGTTATGTTGAAGGCACCTCACGTCAACAACCTTTATATTCTTGATATGTCCAAGGCAATGACTACCCCGGGGCAAGTAACATGTTTTCTATCAAAGGCTACCGAGAAGGAATCGATAATGTGGCACCGAAGAATGGGACACATTCATTTGAGGAAAATGAATCATCTTGTGAAGAATGGACTTGTCGATGGCGTGAATGTGAAGCATTTCCATTTGAATGACAAGTGGGTGAGCTGTAAGAAGGGGAAGCAACACAGACAGTCCCACAAAGTGAAGAAAGTTAACTCTGTTGAGATGCCACTTGAGCGATTGCACATGGACCTATTCGGACCTGTCAAACGCAAAAGTCATCTTGGGGAGCTTTATTGTTTAGTTGTCACTGACGACTACTCACGATTTTCTTGGGTGATGTGTTTGCAGTATAAAAGTGACACCTTTAACAACTTGAAAGTTCTGTTCACTCGGTTGGAAAATCTTTACAATCTCAAGATCAAGAGAATTCGGAGTGATAATGGGACGGAGTTCAAAAATGCAAAGATGGATGAACTTTGTGAAAACAAAGGAATTCATCATGAATATTTGGCTCCGTCACCCCACAACAGAACGGTGTTGCTGAACGCAAAAACAGGACTCTAATTGAAGCGGCTAGAACAATGCTCGCAGACTCAAATCTTCCAGTAATGTTCTGGAATGAGGCGATTTATGCAGCAAATTACACACTTAATCGGGTTTTAACGGTGAAGAAGTTTGGTAAAACTTCTTATGAGCTGTTACACCGACGAAAGCCGAACTTAGAGTATCTAGAACCTTTTGGGGCACCATGCACGATGTTGAATCAAAGCGAGAAGTTTAGTCCGAAAGCTGAAGAGGGTTACTTCGTTGGATATGCAACCCCGCTCAAACGGGTATACAACAAGCGAACTCGTCAGGTGGAGGATTGGGCTAACGTAGAAGTTCAACGGTATACTCAGAATGTGCAAGGGATTGGTCCTGATTGGATGTTTGATTACAAAGATTTCTTTGAATCATTCAATCTAGATAGCTTGGTTGAAGAGGCTGTTATTAGATTACTTTACGAGTGTGAAAACGCGGAGACTTCACCGTTGGTGCGTTCGATCACCGTAACTCCTCCAATAGCTTCTAATGATACCAATGTTTCTGTACCAGAGGAAGAAGTGTTTCAAGAGGCTTCCACAACTTTAGATACTTCAGAATCGGAAGATGATGGAGAATTTGAAGAAGTTATTCTTGAAAATGCTACAGAACCAGAGGCACCGCCAGTGATCCTAAATCCAGATGTTGCTTCATCGTCTAACACGGGTCATGATCTGGATGCTGTAGAGAACTTGACAATTCAGACGGGAGTTACTGTACCTGAACATCCGGAATCTCGGATTCACCGTATTCACCCGCTGGAGCAAGTTATTGGTGACCCTGGAAGCAGTGTGATGACGAGAGGGCAGCTAAGAGGTGTTAATTCACCAGAGAGTTTTGGTGCTTTAGCTTTATATGCCAAAATACAAAAATCTGGTAGTCAAAATGATTGGTCGTTTGCATGTTATGTGTCTCAGGTCGAGCCAAGGACATACAAGGACGCTTTGCTGGAAGACGCCTGGGTTGAAGCAATGCAGGAGGAGTTATTACAATTTCAGAAATTGGGGGTTTGGACGCTCACTGATTTACCTCCTGGTAGAAAGAAGATCGACACTAAATGGGTGTTTAAGTGTAAGAAGGATGATCGCGGAGTTATAGTTCGTAACAAAGCCAGATTGGTCGTACAAGGTTTCCATCAAATCGAAGGGATTGATTACAATGAAATCTGTGCGCCTGCAGCACGCATGGAGGCAATTCGAATGTTTCTTGCGTTTGCTTCCTATAAGAAGTTCAAAGTATATCAAATGGACGTCAAGAGAGCATTTCTGTACGGGAAAAGTCAAAGAAGAGGTTTATGTCGGGCAGCCACCAGGCTTTGAGGACCCTATCCACCGGGATAAGGTGTATGTACTGAACAAAGCGCTGTATGGTCTGCACCAGGCTCCACGACAGTGGTACGAGGAGCTGAGTACATACCTCATGGCAAAGGGATTTAAGCGCGGACTCGTTGACTGCACCCTGTTCACGAAGAAATCAGGGGATGATTTGCTTCTAGTGCAGATATATGTTGATGATATAATATTTGGCTCAACTAACGAACTTTTATGCAGGGAGTTTGAAACTGTCATGCAGGAAAAGTTTGAGATGAGTGCGTTGGGGGAGATGCAGTTTTTCCTCGGCTTGCAGGTGGACCAAAGACCCACGGGGATCTTCATTCACCAGACGAAATACGTATCCGAAGTCTTGAGCCGGTTCCAGATGGAGGATTCCAAGCCGATGGATACCCCGATTCAACCCAATCACGGGATTGGAGTGGACGCTAAGGGGGAGCTGACGGACCCGTTTACATACAGAGCAATCATCGGATCTCTGATGTATCTTACCGCATCTCGGCCAGATATTATGTTCGCAACGTGTCTCTGTGCTCGCTATCAATCGAAGCCGAAACAAAGTCATCTGACGGGGGTCAAGCGTATCCTTAGATATCTGAAGGGTTGTCCCTCGAGAGGACTTTGGTACCCTAATGATGATGATTTTGATTTTATCGCTTTTAGTGATGCAGATTGGGGCGGCTGTGACAAGGATAGCAAATCCACTACAGCTGGATGCCAGTTTTTAGGGAGCAGGTTAGTCACCTGGCAATGTAAGAAGCAGACTTCGGTCGCGCTGTCTACCTGTGAAGCCGAGTACATTGCAGCCTCGAGTTGCTGTTCGCAAGTGCTCTGGATCCAACAGCAGATGGTGGATTACGGTTTGCAGTTTCTTAAAACCCCTATACACTGTGATAATGAAGCCGCAATCGCATTAACTAAAGATACGGGCAATCATTCTAAAGCGAAACATATCCGGATCAAATACCATTTTATCCGTGATTGTTACGCTAAAGAATTGATAGATATGGTCAAAATCCATACTGACTATCAACGTGCAGATTTGTTCACTAAAGCTTTTGACAGATCCCGCTTTGAATATCTTTTAAAAGTTAACAACATAAAAGAAAAACAGGACTAATCAACACCTCGGTTTATCGCTTTTTAGTTTTAAAATTTTCTTTAAAGTTTTTATTGTTTTTTAGCTAAATTCTTTCATTTTATCAGAAAATCCAAAAACATTGAAAAATCAAAAAGACATAAAAATTAGAAAAACAAAAACTGATTTCCAGGATAAAAAGAGGAAATGATAGTACATCAGTGGGGATCTGACACAGGCTAAAGATATGAATAGTAATATGAGGCGTGTGTTGATTACGTGTGATGTGCTGATAGGCTTCGTAGACTAAAAATTGCATGCATTAGTGATACAAACATAACGAACTACGCGTTCGTGGCTGAACACCTCATGGGCATATGGTCTTAGTACCGTAATTTCGTTTGATAGGATTGCCAAAATCTGAGGTTTCGGGTCGTTATGTTATGGTTATCCGGGATATTCTGATTAAGCTTTTGTCGTATTGATTTACGGACCTAGTTTCATCAGAATATTTGCTAAAAGAGCTTAAATGCCAAAACCGAAAGTTACCGAATTGAGGAACTTCATGTTTTTATTGATCAAAGATCATAATTACATCGTATCAATTTACTGATGCAAATCAGTAGTTGATATCAGCCTCAACCTGATATATATGCACATGTTACTCTGCTGCATTCGTTTGCTGACCTGTACACCTCTGTGCTATATAACTTGTAACTTTTACGGATAACTCTGGCATAATCACGCGTTACGACGAAGCTTTGTGCAATTACTTGATACGGGAGTATGTCGTGTGTGTGGGAACCACAACGTGTTAGTCTAATACACCTAACTCGTATCATTTTAAAGCATTGCGTAATAGTCTGCATGTGAGCTTATGTGGACCACAATATCAGCAATTGCCGTGTCACATACTGTTTCTAATGATAATATTAAACAAAAAGATCAACGCTGTGATCAGATTTCTCAAACAACTGATATGATCCTCTTACCGGACATCACAAAATGTTTACTGCTTTGTTTACATTGATGCATTTTACTTTTATTGTCAAAAAGATACAAAACCCAAAAAGATTTTAGGTGTGTTTTGATATAAATTTCAGAAAAACCAATAATTTTGCATTTCTGCTTTATTTTTAGATAACCGACGGTGTTTGATGGTCAATTTCCGAGATTTGATGAAACCATCTGGGCTTTGTATCATTCTAAAAGTAGAATAATGAGTTTTTGAGACTTATCGGGTTGAAAAATGTTGAACGGGATTCGAATTCGTGATTTGGCAAAATTTTCAGATTTTTCCATTTCACATTCGCCCCTTAAATGGGTCGAATGTGGAAAAATCTTCACATTCGTGCGTTCCATATTGGGCGAAAGTGGGTTTTACTTACAAAATTTTTACCTTCGGGTATTCAGTTCACCTTCGTGCCATTTACTTGGGGCGAAAGTGGATTTCACCCACATTCGTCCAACGCAAACGGACGAACGTAAACTCTATAAATAGCTAAATCCAGATTCGACCAACCATTCAGTAATTTTTCAAAATTTTTCAAACTTAAGAGACCTTGTTGCCCTGATTTCGTTTGCCTAAGAATCTTATTCCCTGTTGATTCCCGATCATTTTAATCCAAGTTTTACAGGTAATGGACTTCAAACAAGATCAGAATTGGGTTTTTGGGGTTACGAACCCTAGGTTTAACAAAATAGGATTATCTGGACTGTTTTAATGTGTATTTGTGTTAGGGATTCAATCATTATCAGTTTTAGGGGGAGAAGTTACAAGGAATTAGATTAAAAACAAGTTTGTTATGGTTAATCGTTTGTTCGAATGCTTCAAACCCTAATTCCTTTTTAAAACTGATAATAATTGATTGATAATGTAAATTGATGATGAACGAGTGTAATTCGGCCATATTAGGCTAGGTTTCAATCAAAATCAGAGGCTAAAAACAAGATTGGTAAAATTTTAAAATTTGGGGAAGTCAGATCTACATTCGTCCCTTCTGAAACGGGCGAATGTAGAAAATAAAGGACGAATGTGATTTTAGTTGGGCGAATGTACTTTTTCATTTGATCATTTCCACATTCGTGCCAAAATGTCTACCTTCGAACCATGTAAAAATGGGCAAAGGTGGAAAATGGAAAAACCTAAAAACGAATTAGGGTTTGAATACCAGTGGAGAATGTTGTACCAGATCCAGTACCAGAGGCAGAGAATATTCCACAAGCATGGCCGTTCAAACCAATGCATAACTGTTGTGCGTATGTTGGCGATGTGGTGAAAAATACTGAATTTTCTGGTATTGTAGAGTTCTTAAGGTGAAGCAGAATCATTCATGCCTTAGCCACACCAGCTATTATCTACAAAGACATTGTGGAGGACTTTTATCAGAATGCAAGATACGATTTCTGGGAAGATCAAACTATTATTTGAAGCAAGATTCAGGGGATGGAGATGTTTTTGACAGAAGAGGACATCAGAGAGGCGTTACAGATTAAGTTTGAAACGAGTACTGATCCCAGAGAACATACATGGACCGAGCAGAAGGCTTGCTTTCTTAGGATGAAATATAAGGGTCCTATCACAGATGGTTCGATGCACAAAGGAAAGCTCAGTGTGCAGTTCAAGTACTTTGCACACGTGATCATTCATGTGTTTGGGTGTGTGAGCGGTGGATATGATGTAATGAGGAAAAGCCTAAGTTCATTAATGGTTGCGTTAACACTTAACAAACCATTTAATGTTTCTGGTATGATATTGGATCATATGCTTGAGATGCTGAAAGGATTGAAGAAGAAGCAGTTCATGTTATATCCGAGGTTTCTAACGATGATCTTCGACCACCAGTAATTTAATTTGAGGAAGGATCCGACTATGGTTTTGGGTCAAGATCACATGAACATTAGAACGCTTGTAAGGATGAAGGGTTATAAAGGTGTGCCAGACAACGAGAAGACACCTCATAGGAGATTGTTTGGTGCTTTGGTTAATCAGGGTTACACTGACCCTGGATTGAACAAAGCGAGGCATGATAATAGTGACTCGGATAATGATGATCCCTTAGTTTATGCTGATGCAAACACTAAGAGGAAGAGGCAAGTGGTTAATGCTGGAGCCAAAGGGAAGGGTAAGGCAAAGGTGGATCAGGGTAGCTCAAAGACACAAGTTACTCGAAAGAAAACGACTGCGAAGAAAGGCACAAGTCTAGTTGATGAAGATTCTGTAGACTCAGAGGAGACAGAAGTTGATGAACAGTGGGATTCGGAAGAAGAAAGAATTAAGAATACCAAGCGTAAGGCCACTATGGTTGGTGAGTCTGAATCCTTGAACAAGACTGTTGAGGAAGTTTTACAGAAGAAGACTGTTAATGTTGATGAAGGTTTAAGTGTTAACATTGATGATCTTGAAGTAGGATCGACTGTGGTTGAGAATTCGAAGAAACCAAAACACAAGTCGATGGCCAAGAAGTCGAGTACTAAGAAGCTCAGAGAGAAAGAGTTAGATCAGTTGCTTAAAGGCAAGAAGATACCTGAAGCAGGTACATCATCAAAGCTATCTTCACCAGTTGCTAAGAAACAGAAGAAAAGCAAAGAAGCTGAAGCAGTACCAGTTGCTGATTTTGAGACTGCTTTGGAGAATGTGCTTGATATGTTTAAGAATCCTCAGAAGGAGAAGGCTAAAGAAGTTGAAACATCCAAGTCTTTCAAAGTTACTGTTTCGGATGATGTGATGAAACAGGTTAACAAAAAGATGGATGAAATGATGAAGATGATTGTAGCACAGCAAGCTGAGATAAGTAAGTTAAAAAAGAATGAGGAAAAGATGCTACAGATTGTTGTTGCATCCAAAACTAACCAAGATGAGATCGAAAAGAAAGTTAAACAACTTGAAGAAGAAAATAAGGATCTTGAGGTTAAGTGCAACAGAAATCGAAGAATGATTAAGATTGTGAAGGCTGACAACAAAGAGCTTAAGACAGAAAACAAGGGTCTGAGTGATTTGTTGGACAAGCTATACGGTGAAGCTCCTAAGTTAAAGGAAGGTGAGGAGGATAAAGAAAGAGAAGAAGAGCAAGTTGATTCGAGCCTTCTGATGAAGAGAAAGAGGATGATGAGGAGGATGATGAATCGGAAGAGAGTTCTGATGAAGAAGGAAAGAAAGATGATAAAGATGATGATGATGCGGAGGGATCAGGTAGTAAGGATGATAATGATAGTAGTGATGAGAGTGATGATGATGATGGAGGAGACGATACGAGCAAGTTTTCTTTTGAAAAGAGAAAGTCAAAGAAAGATGCTGGAGAGTCGAGTTCTAAGAAAAAGAAAGGAAGTGAGAATGTAGACTCAGATGAAAGTATCTTCTGGAATGAGAAAGTTAGATCTTTGACTGATGATGCAAAGAATGTATATAGAGAAATGCTTGAGAGAAGAGAATGGACCATTGAGTTCACAGGAAAGTTTGCCGAAATCTTCCAAACGGAAGACATGAGATATGAACTTGAATATAATGATCCAGACTTGGAAGAAGGTGAAGTACCTGCTGCTATTGCCAAAGAGATCTTGGAGGGTATTGCACAACGAGTAGGGAAGTCGTTGGAAGAGATTATGATGGATCAGATGATTCCAGATCTTCCTGAAAAGGAGATTGGAAATCATTCTGATGATAAGCAGACACCTGAGATGGAAGAGATAGGAATTGAGGATATTACTCATGAAGAATATCCACAATACTTCAGGCAGAATGATGAGAATGAGGTTTTCCCAAACTTTACTGAGATACCAAACAGACTGGCTAGAAAGAAAGCAGAGAAGAGAAGTGAAGAGTTTGTAAAGAAAGTGTTTGGTGATGATCAGCAGAAACCTTCAAATCAGAATGATGATTTGAAGACATTATTACAGAAGTTGAAAGAAGATGATGATAAACGACCAAAGCCGGAAGCTCAAGGTGGTTTTTACAGATATCACAACCAGAAGTTCAAAGGCAGGGCTCTTGGTTGGAAGTATTTGGGAAGATTGAAATGTTTGGCAGTAAAATGGGAATCAGAAATCTTGTACTTCTACAGATTTCATGATTTATTAACTCTACCGTACTGGGCGGTCAGAGACATTTGCCGATTCCCTATGACTGGAGCTTTTGTTAATAACACGGCTATTGGTTGGTTTGCTGATCGTTTAGTTTGGGAAAGCAGAACCAAATGGAGTATGTTTAAGCCTCAGTATCCTAGAAGGAAGGTTCATCGAGATGTTGATCCGAGAACAGGAAAGAAAAGGGTTACTTTGATATATAAAGCACCTGAAGTGATGAAGAAAATTCCATTGATGCCTTTACCACAACACTTCAGTGCAGACTTCATCTTTTGGTATTATGATTGGAGGAAGGCAGAGGCTGTGATCGTGTTAAGAGACGGAAAGGAAAAGTACAAGCATGTATACGTGTTTGATCCTATGTGGCTTATCAATTGCACGTTTGAAGATATCATCATGCTTTTCTACAATCCGATACATTGTGATCCCAATGATGCAGAACAGGCGAAGAAGTATCAGCAAGTTGTTGGAGTTTGTTTTGCATATGATATAAACTCTGGAAGCAACTTGGATACTAAGCTGGGTAAGATGATGAAGATGGCTGATGTGCCTAAGCCGGTGAAACGTAAGATTGAGCCTGAAATGACAAAAGATCAGAAAAAGCAACTGAGAATCAAGATACTGAACAAGATCATGGACGAAGAACGAAGACAATCCAATCAATAGTCGAGGGGGAGTTTGTAGATGCACGTTTTGCGACTAGTGATTGGATTAGAGTTTAACATATGTTAGTTTGTATTTCTGATGGGCCGAATGTAGTTCAGTATGGGCGAAGGTGATATAGTTTGGGCGAAGGAAGATTACTTATGGGCGAATGTAGAAGACAGAAGACCAGAAGACACGTTCGTACCAATGTAGTGGGCGAATGTGGACATAGTCCACATTCGCACCATCATTCTGGGCGAACCTGCAGTTAGTATAAATATGTTTTGGTCATTTTCATGTCTAGAATAGTTTTGGAAAGTGTGTGTTGAAAGGTCAGGTTTTGCTCTAGATTGTGAATGTTTATGTGAGGGTTAGATTAACGTGTGTATTGATTGTAAACAAGTTTTGATAAAGTTAATCTATAAAATGGAGATTGAAAAGGTGTCTTACGTGTTTTGATTTGCGTATTATCATTTTGTTCAGTTCTAGGGTTTCCGCACCTAGAATTGTGACTTGTATGCTCATTACATCCTGTTTTAGCTAAATTCTTTAATCTACAAATTGCATGCTTATGTGAACTACTGCGTGTTAGTTAACTTGTACGTAAACGTTATGAGATATGTGCACTTATGATAAACGTAATATTAATCGATAAAACAGTAGTTTTATATGAGTTAGTATGACTATTATTGTCGGGAGTAATCTCGAGAGTTAGATAGGGCTAATGGGCTCACTTATCAGATAAAAATCACTAGAGCCCGAAACCTTGGCCCATAACTCAACCCTAGGTGTATTATTTATAAAAAAAATAAACACAAACCCTAAGACACCCATTTGCGCCGTGGACAAGGAGCACCCCCACACCCACCTTTCAATCTCAATCTTCATCAATTTCTCACTAGTTCAAGTTGATTCGGGTGCTATCTTGAGGTTTTAAGGATTCTAGCATTGCAAGGTATATGTTTTATGTGTTATACGAGTAAATATAATGCTTGAAAAGTTGTAAAACCCTAAGAAATATCCATGTTAAAAATCGCAAATCAACATATGTTAGATATCTTGGATGTTTGTTGAGATTGTTGATGAATATTGTTGTTAGAAATCATATCTAGGGTATATGGTACCTAAAAACCTGAGATTAAACGTGATAATATGAATGTTATTGTGTTAATATGAGGTTATTGCATGATTATGGGGTATTGAGAATGTCACACCATCAAATTTCCACTGCGGGGTTTTACCGTGAGGCACGTGACACACCAGGATCACATAGCCGGAAGTTATACGAACGACTCTAAATGCCCAAACCATTTAGTTCGTTTCAAATAAAAATTCGCTTTTATTTTTAAAAGGTTGACAACCATACGTTTAAATGAGTGCGGAAGCGAAAACAGTTTAGTAAAATAAGTTACGATGCGCAAACACAACGCGCCCAAACCAAAATGAAAGTAAATATGTCAAAGTTTAATGAGTTATAAATCCCAAGAGACATTATGCATGAACCTAGACGTGCTCCTTTCTAGCGACCTACGAAAACATACTAAGTGTGTCAACATAAAGCTGGTGAGTTCACAGTACGAGAACAGTTGTAATTTCATCAATTGTATTAAAAATATCAGTTTTAAGCTTGTCAGGGGTAGCTAGCCCGCTCAATGTAACTAAACAGTGATTATTGGGAAATATACAGATGTTATAGTGCCTCAACACTGGTGTCTATCAACACCAGTAAGAAAAAGTGGTCAGAAGTTCATGCCCGTGACCCAAGCACCTCAGGCATGAGGTTGCTGCACAACCTAATAGCGCTACTAACTACTACCCCGTTCGCCTCCAGCGATTAACCCAATAAAATAGTAAGGACTTTCAACATAGAGTGTTTAGTTCACAAGGGACAGTTAAAGTACAAAACTGATAAATGTGTGATCCACGTAAGGATCGAAAACCCGACCCACACAAGGATTCATAACATCATAAGTTATGTTTTAGCATCAGAAAACAACCAGATTAAACATGTTAATAACCATATAACAGCCATACAAGTCGTTACAAATAATCTGCCAGAAATCAGAATTTTATCAACATGACTCTTATAAACCCTAACCATTCTCAATACCCCATAATCATGCAATAACCTCATATTAACACAATAACATTCATATTATCACGTTTAATCTCAGGTTTTTACGTACCATATACCCTAGATATGATTTCTATCAACAATATTCATCAACAATCTCAACAAACATCCAAGATATCTAACATATGTTGATTTGCGATTTTTATCATGGATATTTCTTAGGGTTTTACAACTTTTCGAGCATTATATTTACTCGTATAACACATAAAACATATACCTTGCAATGCTAGAATCCTTAAAGCCTCAATATAGCACCCGAATCAACTAGAACTAGTGAGAAATTGATGAAGATTGAGATTGAAAGGTGGGTGTGGGGGTGCTCCTTGTCCACGACGCAAATGGGTGTCTTAGGGTTTGTGTTTATTTTTTTTTATAAATAATACACCTAGGGTTGAGTTATGGGCCAAGGTTTCGGGCTCTAGTGATTTTTATCTGATAAGTGAGCCCATTAGCCCTATCTAACTCTCCAGATTACTCCCGACAATAATAGTCATACTAACAAATATAAAACTACTGTTTTATCGATTCATATTATGTTTATCATAAGTGCACATATCTCATAACGTTTACGTACAAGTTAACTAACACGCAGTAGTTCACATAAGCATGCAATTCACATACACGTGTTACTCCACATTCATCAACACTCAATCGTTCATATAATCATGCATGCCTAACAAATCACCAATATTCGGGACACAGGATTTGTGTGTGTGCCAAGACAATTATTTTCCTAATTATAACGTACGTTAATGTCACCTAACATATGTTATTGTTACAAAACATTCTGAAAGACCTGTTCAACTAACCCTAACTAAGTGTTTAATCACGTATGATCATGGAAAATTAACTAGTGTTCAGTAAAAGAGTTAACCTGAAAATGCGGGGTGTCACATCATCCCCAAGTTGAAAAGAATTTCGTCCCGAAATTCAGCAAGTAAACAGTAAAGTTGGTGTGCTTGGTTACCGGATGTCACATCATCCCCAAGTTGAAAAGAATTTCGCCCCGAAATTCACTTTGAGTGAGTTGCTTTACGTTTAGAGTTCGGTCTATGTACAATTTCAGGTTCTGTAAAGAGATGTGGGTATTTGAGTCGCATTTGGTCCTTGCGTTCCCACGTATATTCTGGTCCTAGACGAGAATTCCACCGTACCTTAACAATAGGTATAGTGCTTTGTCGGAGTTTCTTAACGCCTTGCTCATGAATTTTTACTGGTTCTTCCACGAACCTCAACTGGTCATCCACTTGAATTTCTTCCAGTGGAACCACCAATGTTGTGTCAGACAGGCATTTCTTAAGGTTTGATACATGGAATACGTTATGCACCCCAATAAGTTCATCAGGTAAGTTCAACCTATAAGCCACCGGACCAATCCTTTCCACAATCTCGAATGGTCCAACATACCGAGGGTTTAACTTTCCTCGTTTCCCGAAACGAATCACGCCCTTCCAAGGCGACACTTTCAAGAGTACCTTGTCCCAAACTTGGAACTCTAAAGGTTTTCGGCGCTTATCAACGTAGCTTTTCTGCCTATCATGAGCAGCGGCCATACGGTTTCTAATTTGGATAATTTTTTCAGACGTTTCATGCACGATCTCAGGGCCTGTCAGCTGGCTGTCCCCAACTTCAGCCCAACAAATTGGTGATCTACACTTGCGCCCATAAAGTGCCTCAAAAGGCGCACACTGTATAGAGGTGTGATAGCTGTTGTTATACGAGAATTCAATCAGGGGTAAATGTTTATCCCAGTTGTTACCAAAATCCACCACGCATGCCCGTAGTAGATCTTCTAACGTCTGAATGGTACACTCACTCTGACCATCTATCTGAGGGTGATAAGCCGTGCTCATATCTAAGCGAGTGCCCAACGCTCTGTGAAGAGTAGTCCAGAATCGGGAAGTGAATCGGGGATCACGGTCAGATATGATTGAAGTAGGCACCCCATGCCTAGAAACAACTTCCTTGATGTAAAGGGTAGCTAGACGTTCCAAGGTATCTGTCTCCTTAATTGCCAAGAAATGAGCTTATTTCGTTTGACGGTCAACAATGACCCAAATTTTGTCATAGCCACCAGACGCCTTAGGAAGTTTGGAGATAAAATCCATGGAAATTCCATCCCATTTCCACATAGGGATTTCTGGTTGTTGGAGCAAGCCCGAAGGTTTTTGGTATTCGATCTTGACCTTAGCACAAGTTAAGCACTTACTAACATAAGTCGCTATTTCGGCTTTCATATTCGGCCACCAATAAAGAGTTTTGAGGTCTTGGTACATTTTATCTGAGCCAGGATGTACCGAATAACGAGAGGTATGCGCTTCATCAAGCACAAGCTGGGTTTTGTCTCCTTGTGGCTAAGGGCATCCGCTACTACATTAGCTTTCCCTGGATGATACTTAAAAGCACAGTCATAATCATTCAAAAGTTCGACCCATCGACGTTGTCGTACGTTCAGCACCTTCTGATCAAATATATGCTGGAGGCTCTTATGATCAGTGAAAATTGTGCACTTTGTCCCATAGAGGTAGTGCCTCCAAATTTTGAGAGCGAAGACCACCGCTCCCAGTTCCAAGTCATGAGCGGGGTAATTCTTCTCATGAACTTTCAATTGCCGCGATGCATACGCGATCACCTTATCACGTTGCATCAGTACACACCCTAAGCCTTGGATGGAGGCGTCACAATATACCACAAAGTCATCCGTACCCTCAGGTAACGACATAATTGGTGCACTACAGAGTTTTGTCTTTAACAACTGAAAAGTAGACTCTTGGGCATCTCCCCATTTGTAAGTAATACTTTTCTGTGTCAAAGCGGTGAGGGGTTGAGCGATCTTTGAAAATCCCTCGATGAATCTATGATAATACCCCGCGAGACCAAGGAATTGACACACCTCTGTAGGAGTCTTAGGAGCCTCCCAACGCTTAATGGCATCAATCTTGGCAGGGTCAACATGTATGCCAACCTCATTCACCACATGTCCTAAGAATTGAACCTCCCGAATCCTGAAATCACATTTGGAAAACTTTGCATATAACTGCTCCCTCCTTAAAAGTTCGAAGATCATCTGTAGGTGTTGCTCGTGCTCTTCTCTATTTTTGGAGTAAATCAAAATGTCATCAATAAACACTATGACAAATTTATCCAAATAGGGCTTACACACGCGGTTCATAAGATCCATAAAGACCGCGGGTGCGTTAGTCAACCCAAATGGCATCACCAAAAATTCATAGTGCCCATAGCGAGTTCGGAAGGCTGTTTTGGCCACATCCTCCTCCCGGACTCTCAGTTGGTGGTAACCCGATCTCAAATCAATCTTCGAATAAAAACTTGACCCTTGGAGCTGGTCAAACAAGTCATCAATTCGAGGTAATGGGTAACGGTTCTTGATAGTGACTTTATTCAGTTCTCGATAGTCAATGCACATGCAGAAACCCCCGTCCTTCTTTTTAACGAACATAACTGGAGCTCCCCATGGAGAAGAACTGGGTCTAATAAAACCCCTGTCCAGTAACTCCTGGAGTTGGGTAGACAGCTCTCGCAGTTCACCTGGTGCTAGGCGGTAAGGTGCACGCGCGACTGGAGCCGCCCCGGGTGTAAGGTCTATTTGAAACTCTACCTGCCGAATAGGTGGGAGTCCCGGTAGTTCTTCTGGAAAGACATCCGGGTAATCACGAACCACTGCGATGTCTTCAATGTTTGGTCCATCGTCAACTCGAGTGTCGGAGATATTTGCCAATATACCTAGATAGCTCTTCCGTACACACTTCTGGGCTATCAAGAATAAAATGATGCTTACCATAGGACCACCCCGGTCCCCACGAATAGACAAAAGTTCTCCACTAGGAAGAGGGATACGAACAATTTTCTCCAGACAAAGAACCTCAGCATGATGTTTAGACAACCAATCCATGCCGACTACAATATCAAAGCTTCCTAGGGTGATAGGAATGAGGTTGATGTCAAACAGGTGACCATCCAGGTCGAGCTTACAGCTGCGGTGAACATGAGTCGCCTCAACAAGCTTGCCATCAGCCAGCTCTACATAGTGTGGAGTTTCTAGAAGAGTAGGGGCTGTCCCTAGAAGTTTGCTAAGTTTCATTGACACAAAGCTAAAATCCGCACCAGTATCATATAAAAGAGAAGCAAGAATATCGTTTAAAGAGCACGTACCCGTCACAACATTATTATCCGTTCTGGCTTCCCCCGAGCCGATCACAAATGCTCTCCCCCGAGCCCCGTTGTTGTTGCCTGTGTTGGTTGTGTTACTGTTGTTCCTATTATTGTTGCCACCTTCATTGTTGTTTCCCCCAGTATTGTTGTTTCCATTAGCCTTCAGTTGTGGAAAATCCCTCTTAAAGTGATCCACACTACCACACTGGTAACACCCCTTACCACCTCGCTGCTGTTGACCTTGCTGGACTGGTTGATTTCCCTGAATATTAACCCGACAATCCTTTGCCACATGCCCCAACTTGCTACAGCGTTCACACTTAACTTTGTTGCACGGTCCAGAGTGGTGAAGATTGCACATGTTGCACTTGGGATGGTTTCCTTGGTAACCACCCTGTGATTGATTAGAAATTCTTGAGCAAGGCGTTAAGAAACTCCGACAAAGCACTATACCTATTGTTAAGGTACGGTGGAATTCTCATCTAAGACCAGAATATACGTGGGAACGCAAGGACCAAATGCGACTCAAATACCCACATCTCTTTACAGAACCTGTAATTGTACATAGACCGAACTCTAAACGTAAAGCAACTCACTCAAAGTGAATTTCGGGGCGAAATTCCTTTCAACTTGGGGATGATGTGACATCCGGTAGGCGAGTAGTCTCCCTCGTTTACTATCTTCGCGGTTTTATTTTTAGCACGCAACCTAAGGTGAGTTTCACTACTTTTCGCGAAAGCATGTGTCTCTGGTTGAGACAAAGATAAATAAAACTTTTCATGTCCAGTTGGTGCTACTTTTCATTCCAAGTTCTGGGATGCTATGACTCCTTGTGTGGGTCGGGTTTTCAATCCTTACGTGGATCACACTTTTATCAGTTTTGTACTTTAACTGCCCCTTGTGAACTAAACACTCTATCTTGAAAGTCCTTACTATTTTATTGGGTTAATCGCTAGAGGTGAACGGGGTAGTAGTTAGTAGCGCTATTAGGTTGTGCAGCAACCTCATGCCTGAGGTGCTTGGGTCACGGGCATGAACTTCTGACCACTTTTTCTTACTGTGTTGATAGACACCAGTGTTGAGGCACTATAACATCTGTATGTTTCCCAATAATCACTGTTTAGTTACATTGAGCGGGCTAGCTACCCCTGACAAGCTTAAAACTGATGTTTTTAATAGAATTGATGAAATTACAACTGTTTCTCGTACTGTGAACTCACCAGCTTTATGTTGACACACTTAGTATGTTTTCGCAGGTCGCTAGAAAGGAGCACGTCTAGGTTCATGCATGATGTCTCTTGGGATTTATAACTTATTAAACTTTGACGTATTTACTTTCATTTTGGTTTCGGCGCGTTGTGTATGCGCATCATAACTTAGTTTACTAAACTGTTTTCGCTTCCGCACTCATTTAAACGTATGGTTGACAACCTTTTAAAAATAAAAGCGAATTTTTATTTGAAACAAACTAAATGGTTTGGGCATTTAGAGTCGTTCGTATAACTTATGGCTATGGGATCCTGGTGTGTCACGCGCCTCGCGGTAAAACCCTGCAGTGGAAATTTGAGGGTGTGACAGATTGGTATCAGAGCCAATGTTGATAGTGAACTAGGACTTCGTGTCGAGTCTAGTCTATAACTGTCATAGCATAAGCACTGCATTAGTTACACTCACAGTAGAAGTACACATTTAACTATTTCTCTTGAAATGGTATACTAAATTTTCGTGTTGCAGGGAATCATGTCATTTTCTCCTACCATGGATGACAAACTTGAAAAGGAGTGGGGATGGTACGCTGCTTTGCTGAACTACACTGTGGAGAAATACGGGGTGCCTGACAATGTTCCCACTATCAGGGACTCATGGGAGAAGACATTTGCAGGTTACGTGAGCTATTTGCAGGACAAGATGAGTGACGTTATCAAGGCTGGTCGTCGTTTAGAAGTTATTTTGAATTTGCGTCACACACTGACCGCACAATACTCCGCCTTGGAGGAACGCGTTGATACACTGACCTCTCGTCTCGCCGAGACCAGACTTATCGTCAAGGAACAGCAGAAACAAATACAACTACTGATGGCCAACCAACAACCCCCTGTGATACCACAAGAGGAACAACTTGAAGAGGAGCCAGAGGAGGATCCTGAAGAGGATCCCGAGGAGGAGGCTGAGGAGGAGGTCGAGCCCTTAGAGGTCGACGAGAGTGATGGCGATGACTCATGCACCACTATGGACAGCGACTGATTATTTCTTGCTATTTTATATATTATTATTATGTCTTGACTATCATTAAATATCATTGTGATTTGAGAACCACTTTGGATATTCGTTTGAGACACTATTATTTATGACATTTTTGGATTGGCTGTTTTATTCTTTTCTCATGTTTGTCTGTCATGTTGTGTTCTAGTTTACTTGTACTGTGTGAACAATTATATGTTTAGCATATTATCGTTTTCTCATGGATATACTGTAAATGTAGAGTTACGATGGCAGAAAGAGGATTTGGAAGGGGAAACGTAAACATGTCACTGGCTGAACTTAATGCACTCATCAACGCCAGAGTTGTTGAAGCTCTAGCAGCCTTTCAAGCCAGTAACATTATCTCATTCCATCCTTCCATAAACCCTTACTCTAAGCTCTTATCCTTACTCGTGTTTCCTACTTTCCGTGTTTAGGCCAACCTGCTCATAACCCACCGGTGTGCACCTACAAGTCGTTTATGGACTGTAAACCTCAGAGTTTTGGAGGTTCGGAACGGGCAGTCGGATTACTAAGGTGGTTTAAAAAGGTAGAGTCCTGTTTTGCCATGTGTAACTGCCCGCAGGCAGATCGGGTTAAGTATGCAACTCACACACTTGAGGATGCGGCACTGTCTTGGTGGAACGCCCAGGTGCAGATGTTAGGGATTGATGTGGCTAATGCGACACCATGGGCCGATTTTAAGGAGTTGATGAAAGAAGAGTATTGCCCACGTGATGAAATTCAGAAGCTGGAATCGAAGTACTTCACTTTGAAAATGGTGGGATCAGAGATCGAAAAGTATACCACCAGATCACATGAGTTGGCTACGATGTGTCCTAACTATTCCAACCCGCCTTACAAACGAATCGAACTTTACATCAAGGGTTTGGTACCCCAGATTAAAGGAATGGTTACTGCCGCAAACTTGAATAACATCCAGCAGGTTATCCGCCTGGCACATCAACTGACAGACCAGAAAGTGGACGAGGGATTGCTACCCCCTCGTGGTGCTTCGTCTTCAGGCACTAGTGACAACAAAAGAAAATGGGAGAATGCGGCGGGTAAGCACTCAGGTAGCAGTAATCAGCAACAGCAACAGCAGAACAAGAGGCACGATAGCAATGGAGGGAACAACAATTGTAATCAATCACAGGGTGGTTACCAAGGAAACCATCCCAAGTGCAACAGGTGCAATCTTCACCACTCTGGACCGTGCAACAAAGTTAAGTGTGAACGCTGTAGCAAGTTGGGGCATGTGGCAAAGGATTGTCGGGTTAACATTCAGGGAAATCAACCAGTGCAGCAAGGTCAACAACAGCGAGGTAGTAAGGGGTGTTACCAGTGTGGTAGTGTGGATCACTTTAAGAGGGATTGTCCACAACTGAAGGCTAATGGAAACAACAATACTGGGGGAAACAACAATGGAGGTGGCAACAATAATAGGAACAACAATAACACAACCAACGCAGGCAACAACAACGGGGCTCGGGGGAGAGCATTTGTGATCGGCTCGGGGGAAGCCAGAACGGATAATAATGTTGTGATGGGTACGTGCTCTTTAAACGATATTCTTGCTTCTCTTTTATATGATACTGGTGCGGATTTTAGCTTTGTGTCAATGAAACTTAGCAAACTTCTAGGGACAGCCCCTACTCTTCTAGAAACTCCACACTATGTAGAGCTGGCTGATGGCAAGCCTGTTGAGGCAACTCATGTTCACCGCAGCTGTAAGCTCGACCTGGATGGTCACCTGTTTTACATCAACCTCATTCCTATCACCCGAGGAAGCTTTGATATTGTAGTCGGCATGGATTGGTTGTCTAAACATCATGCTGAGATTCTTTGTCTGGAGAAAATTGTTCGTATCCCTCTTCCTAGTGGAGAACTTTTGTCTATTCGTGGGGACCGGGGTGGTCCTATGGTAAGCATCATTTCATTCTTGAAAGCCCAGAAGTGTGTACGGAAGGGCTATCCAGCTATATTGGCAAATATCTCCGACACTCGAGTTGGCGATGGACCAAACATTGAAGACATCCCAGTGGTTCGTGATTACCCGGATGTCTTTCCAGAAGAACTACCGGGACTCCCACCTATTCGGGACGTAGAGTTTCAAATAGACCTTACACCCGGGGCGGTTCCAGTCGCCCGTGCACCTTACCACCTAGCACCAGGTGAACTGCGAGAGCTGTCTACCCAACTCCAGGAGTTACTGGACAGGGGTTTTAATAGACCCAGTTCTTCTCCAAGGGGAGCTCCAGTTCTGTTCGTTAAAAAGAAGGACGGGAGTTTCCGCATGTGCATTGCCTATCGAGAACTGAATAAAGTCACTATCAAGAACCGTTACCCATTTCCTCGAATTGATGACTTGTTTGACCAGCTCCAAGGGTCAAGTTTTTATTCGAAGATTGATTTGGGATCGGGTTACCACCAACTGAGAGTCCGGGAGGAGGATGTGGCCAAAACAGCCTTCCGAACTCGCTATGGGCACTATGAATTTTTGGTGATGCCATTTGGGTTGACTAACGCACCCGCGGTCTTTATGGATCTTATGAACCGCGTGTGTAAGCCCTATTTGGATAAATTTGTCATAGTGTTTATTGATGACATTTTGATTTACTCCAAAAACAGAGAAGAGCACGAGCAACACCTACAGATGATCTTGGAACTTTTAAGGAGGGAGCAGTTATATGCAATGTTTTCCAAATGTGATTTCAGGATTCGGGAGGTGCAATTCTTAGGACATGTGGTGAATGAGGCTGGCATACATGTTGAACCTGCAAAGATTGATGCCATTAAGCGTTGGGAGGATCCTAAGACTCCTACAAGGGTGCGTCAATTCCTTGGTCTCGCGGGGTATTATCGCAGATTCATCGAGGGATTTTCAAAGATCGCTCAACCCCTCACCGCTTTGACACAGAAAAGTATTACTTACAAATGGGGAGATGCCCAAGAGTCTGCTTTTCAGTTGTTAAAGACAAAACTCTGTAGTGCACCATTTATGTCGTTACCTGAGGGTACGGATGACTTTGTGGTATATTGTGACGCCTCCATCCAAGGGTTAGGGTGTGTACTGATGCAACGTGATAAGGTGATCGCGTATGCATCGCGGCAATTGAAAGTTCATGAGAAGAATTACCCCACTCATGACTTGGAAATGGGAGCGGTGGTCTTCGCTCTCAAAATATGGAGGCACTACCTCTATGGGACAAAGTGTACAATTTTCACTGATCATAAGAGCCTCCAGCATATATTTGATCAGAAGGTGCTGAACATACGACAACGTCGATGGGTTGAACTTTTGAATGATTATGACTGTGCTATTAAGTATCATCCAGGGAAAGCTAATGTAGTAGCGGATGCCCTTAGCCGCAAGGAGACAAAACCCAAGCGGGTGCGAGCCTTGCAACTTACCATACACTCGAACCTTCCAGGTAAAATCCGCGATGCTCAAGTTGAGGCTTTGAAGGAGGAGAATATTGGACTTGAAACGTTTCATGGTGCCGATAAACACTTGGAATTAAAATCGGATGGACTCCAATATTTTATGAATCGAGTTTGGATCCCACTTTTTGGGGATGTCAGACAGCTTGTGCTTGATGAAGCGCATACCTCTCGTTATTCGGTACATCCTGGCTCAGAAAAAATGTACCAAGACCTCAAAACTCTTTACTGGTGGCCGAATATGAAAGCCGAAATAGCGACTTATGTTAGTAAGTTCTTAACTTCTGCTAAGGTCAAGATCGAATACCAAAAACCTTCGGGCTTGCTCCAACAACCAGAAATCCCTATGTGGAAATGGGATGGAATTTCCATGGATTTTATCTCCAAACTTCCTAAGGCGTCTGGTGGCTATGACAAAATTTGGGTCATTGTTGACCGTCTAACGAAATCAGCTCATTTCTTGGCAATTAAGGAGACATATACCTTGGAACGTCTAGCTACCCTTTACATCAAGGAAGTTGTTTCTAGGCATGGGGTGCTTACTTCAATCATATCTGACCGTGATCCCCGATTCACTTCCTGATTCTGGACTACTCTTCACAGAGCGTTGGGCACTCGCTTAGATATGAGCACGACTTATCACCCTCAGACAGATGGTCAGAGTGAGCGTACCATTCAGACGTTAGAAGATCTACTACGGGCATGCGTGGTGGATTTTGGTAACAACTGGGAACTGGGATAAACAATTACCATAAACATCCTAATAAAGTTGGTGGAACGCCCAAGTTGAAAGGAATTTCGCCCCGAAATTCACTTTGAGTGAGTTGCTTTACGTTTAGAGTTCGGTCTATGTACAATTTCAGGTTCTGTAAAGAGATGTGGGTATTTGAGTCACATTTGGTCCTTGCGTTTCCACGTATATTCTGGTCCTAGACGAGAATTCCAACGTACCTTAACAATAGGTATAGTGCTTTGTCGGAGTTTCTTAACGCCTTGCTCAAGAATTTCTACTGGTTCTTCCACGAACCTCAACTGGTTATCCACTTGAATTATTTCTAGTGGAACCACCAGTGTTGTGTCAGACAGGCATTTCTTAAGGTTTGATACATGGAATACGTTATGCACCCCATTAAGTTCATCAGGTAAGTTCAACCTATAAGCCACCGGACCAATCCTTTCCACAATCTCGAATGGTCCAACATGCCGAGGGTTTAACTTTCCTCATTTCCCGAAACGAATCACGCCCTTCCAAGGCGACACTTTCAAGAGTACCTTGTCCCCAACTTGGAACTCTAAAGGTTTTCGGCGCTTATCAGCGTAGCTTTTCTGCCTATCACGAGCAGCGGCCATACGGTTTCTAATTTGGATAATCTTTTCAGATGTTTCATGCACGAGCTCAGGGCCTGTCAGCTGGCTGTCCCCAACTTCAGCCCAACAAATTGGTGATCTACACTTACGCCCATAAAGTGCCTCAAAAGGCGCACACTGTATAGAGGTGTGATAGCTATTGTTGTACGAGAATTCAATCAGGGGTAAATGCTTATCCTAGTTGTTACCAAAATCCACCACGCATGCCCATAGTAGATCTTCTAACGTCTGAATGGTACGCTCACTCTGACCATCTGTCTGAGGGTGATAAGCCGTGCTCATATCTAAGCGAGTGCCCAACGCTTTGTGAAGAGTAGTCCAGAATCGGGAAGTGAATCGGGGATCACGGTCAGATATGATTGAAGTAGGCACCCCATGCCTAGAAACAACTTCCTTGATGTAAAGGGTAGCTTGACGTTCCAAGGTATCTGTCTCCTTAATTGCCAAGAAATGAGCTGATTTCTTTAGATGGTCAACAATGACCCAAATTTTGTCATAACCACCAGTCGCCTTAGGATGTTTGGAGATAAAATCCATGGAAATTCCATCCCATTTCCACATAGGGATTTCTGGTTGTTGGAGCAAGCCCGAAGGTTTTTGGTATTCGATCTTGACCTTAGCACAAGTTAAGCACTTACTAACATAAGTCGCTATTTCGGCTTTCATATTCGGCCCCCAATAAAGAGTTTTGAGGTCTTGGTACATTTTATCTGAGCCAGGATGTACCGAATAACGAGAGGTATGCGCTTCATCAAGCACAAGCTGTCTGACATCCCCAAAAAGTGGGATCCAAACTCGATTCATAAAATATTGGAGTCCATCCGATTTTAATTCCAAGTGTTTATCGCCACCATGCAACGTTTCAAGTCCAATATTCTCCTTCTTCAAATCCTCAACTTGAGCATCGCGGATTTTACCTGGAAGGTTCGAGTGTATGGTAACTTGCAAGGCTCGCACCCGCTTGGGTTTTGTCTCCTTGTGGCTAAGGGCATCCGCTACTACATTAGCTTTTCCTGGATGATACTTAATAGCAGAGTCATAATCATTCAAAAGTTCGACCCATCGACGTTGTCGTATGTTCAGCACCTTCTGATCAAATATATGTTGGAGGCTCTAATGATCAGTGAAAATTGTGCACTTTGTCCCATAGAGGTAGTGCCTCCAAATTTTGAGAGCGAAGACCGCCGCTCCCAGTTCCAAGTCATGAGTGGGGTAATTCTTCTCATGAACTTTCAATTGCCGCGATGCATACGCGATCACCTTATCACGTTGCATCAGTACACACCCTAAGCCTTGGATGGAGGCGTTACAATATACCACAAAGCCATCCGTACCCTCAGGTAACGACATAATTGGTGCACTACAGAGTTTTGTCTTTAACAACTGAAAAGCAGACTCTTGGGCATCTCCCCATTTGTAAGTAATACTTTTTTGTGTCAAAGCGGTGAGGGGTTGAGCGATCTTTGAAAATCCCTCGATGAATCTGCGATAATACCCCGCAAGACCAAGGAATTGGCGCACCTCTGTAGGAGTCTTAGGAGCCTCCCAACGCTTAATGGCATCAATCTTGGCAGGTTCAACATGTATGCCAGCCTCATTCACCACATGTCCTAAGAATTGAACCTCCCGAATCCTGAAATCACATTTGGAAAACTTTGCATATAACTTCTCCATCCTTAAAAGTTCCAAGATCATCTGTAGGTGTTGCTCGTGCTCTTCTCTGTTTTTGGAGTAAATCAAAATGTCATCAATAAACACTATGACAAATTTATCCAAATAGGGCTTACACACGCGGTTCATAAGATCCATAAAGACCGCGGGTGCGTTAGTCAACCCAAATGGCATCACCAAAAATTCATAGTGCCCATAGCGAGTTCGGAAAGCTGTTTTGGCCACATCCTCCTCTCGGACTCTCAGTTGGTGGTAACCCGATCTCAAATCAATCTTCCAATAAAAACTTAACCCTTGGAGCTGGTCAAACAAGTCATCAATTCGAGGTAATGGGTAACGGTTCTTGATAGTGACTTTATTCGGTTCTCGATAGTCAATACACATGCGGAAACTCCCGTCCTTATTTTTAACGATAAGAACTGGAGCTCCCCATGGAGAAGAACTGGGTCTAATAAAACCCCTGTCCAGTAACTCCTGGAGTTGGGTAGGCAGCTCTCGCAGTTCACCTGGTGCTAGGCGGTAAGGTGCACGCGCGACTGGTGCCGCCCCGGGTGTAAGGTCTATTTGAATCTCTACCTGCCGAATAGGTGGGAGTCCCGGTAGTTCTTCTGGAAAGACATCCGGGTAATCACGAACCACTGGGATGTCTTCAATGTTTGGTCCATCGTCAACTCGAGTGTCGGAGATATTTGCCAATATAGCTGGATAGCCCTTCCGTACACACTTCTGGGCTTTCAAGAAAGAAATGATGCTTACCATAGGACCACCCCGGTCCCCACGAATAGACAAAAGTTCTCCACTAGGAAGAGGGATACGAACAATTTTCTCCAGACAAAGAATCTCAGCATGATTTTTAGACAACCAATCCATGCCGACTACAATATCAAAGCTTCCTAGGGTGATTGGAATGAGGTTGATGTCAAACAGGTGACCATCCAAGTCGAGCTTACAGCTGCGGTGAACATGAGTCGCCTCAACAGACTTGCCATCAGCCAGCTTTACATAGTGTGGAGTTTCTAGAAGAGTAGAGGCTGTCCCTAGAAGTTTGCTAAGTTTCATTGACACAAAGCTAAAATCCGCACCAGTATCATATAAAACAGAAGCAAGAATATCGTTTAAAGAGCACGTACCCGTCACAACATTATTATCCGTTCTGGGTTCCCCCGAGCCGATCACAAGTGCTCTCCCCCGAGCCCCGTTGTTGTTGCCTGTGTTGGTTGTGTTACTGTTGTTCGTATTATTGTTGCCACCTCCATTGTTGTTTCCCCTAGTATTGTTGTTTCCATTAGCCTTCAGTTGTGGACAATCCCTCTTAAAGTGATCCACACTACCACACTGGTAACACCCCTTACCACCTCGCTGCTGTTGACCCTGCTGCACTGGTTGATTTCCCTGAATGTTAACCCGACAATCCTTTGCCACATGCCCCAACTTGCTACAACGTTCACACTTAACTTTGTTGCACGGTCCAGAGTGGTGAAGATTGCACCTGTTGCACTTGGGATGGTTTCCTTAGTAACCACCCTGTGATTGATTAGAAATTCTTGAGCAAGGCGTTAAGAAACTCCGACAAAGAACTATACCTATTGTTAAGGTATGGTGGAATTCTCATCTAAGACCAGAATATACGTGGGAACGCAAGGACCAAATGCGACTCAAATACCCACATCTCTTTACAGAACTTGAAATTGTGCATAGACCGAACTCTAAACACAAAGCAACTCACTCAAAGTGAATTTCGGGGCGAAATTCCTTTCAACTTGGGGATGATGTGACATCCGGTAACCAAGCACACCAACTTTACTGTTTACTTGCTGAATTTCGGGACGAAATTCTTTTCATCTTGGGGATGATGTGACACCCCGCATTTTCAGGTTAACTCTTTTACTGAACTCTAGTTAATTTTCCATGATCATACGTGGTTAAACACTTAGCTAGGGTTAGTTGAACAGGTCTTTCAGAATGTTTTGTAGCAATAACATATGTTAGGTGACATTAACGTACGTTTTAATTAGGAAAATAATTGTCTTGGCACACACACGAATCCTGTATCCCGAACATTGGTGATTTGTTAGGCATGCATGATTATATGAACGATTGAGTGTTGATGAATGTGGAGTAACATGTGTATGTGAATTGCATGCTTATGTGAACTACTGCGTGTTAGTTAACTTGTACGTAAACGTTATGAGATATGTGCACTTATGATAAACATAATATGAATCGATAAAATAGTAGTTTTATATGAGTTAGTATGACTATTATTGTCGGGAGTAATCTCGAGAGTTAGATAGGGCTAATGGGCTCACTTATCAGATAAAAATCACTAGAGCCCGAAACCTTGGCCCATAACTCAACCCTAGGTTTATTATTTATAAAAAAAATAAACACAAACCCTAAGACACCCATTTGCGCCGTGGACAAGGAGCACCCCCACACCCACCTTTCAATCTCAATCTTCATCAATTACTCACTAGTTCAAGCTGATTCGGGTGCTATCTTGATGTTTTAAGGATTCTAGCATTGCAAGGTATATGTTTTATGTGTTATACGAGTAAATATAATGCTTGAAAAGTTGTAAAACCCTAAGAAATATCCATGTTAAAAATCGCAAATCAACATATGTTAGATATCTTGTATGTTTGTTGAGATTGTTGATGAATATTGTTGATAGAAATCATATCTAGGGTATATGGTATGTAAAAACCTGAGATTAAACGTGATAATATGAATATTATTGTGTTAATATGAGGTTATTGCATGATTATGGGGTATTGAGAATGGTTAGGGTTTATAAGAGTCATGTTGATAAAATTCTGATTTCTGGCAGATTATTTGTAACGACTTGTATGGCTGGTATATGGTTATTAACATGTTTAATCTGGTTGTTTTCTGATGCTAAAACATAACTTATGATGTTAGCTTTTCAAAAAGTCCAAAATCATGTGTTTTGGACTTGTTTTGATATGTATTCATGATTTTATAAGTTTAAAGGTATAATCAGATTTTCAGAATAACAGACTGTTTCAGAATAAACACAATACCTTGTTGGGACAAAGAGGATTGAAGAAACCACTTTTGATAACCTTAGTCCAAATCATAATTCTGCTAAGTATAGAAGAAACTGCTGAAGAAGAAAACACAAGTACTGAAGAAGAGAAGAACAAAGTACTGAAGAAGAAACTGATTAGTAGTTCTGAGGTCTAACCAGACACTTCACTTCAGAACTACTGAAGACAAAACTACTCATTAGTAGTTTGTCTACTCATCAGTTGTTTGCTATTCTTATCTTCAGAACCGACTTAGACTTCAGTAGTTTAGTATAATAATGTTTTGTTAAAGTCTTGGATCAAGTTTCAATGCTACAGCCTGTTGTAAGCATTATCCTAAGTATAATATCTTAGCTAAATATCTTGTATTACTTAGTACAACAGTCTTGTAACTTCGTCTATAAATAGATGAGTTTATTCATCTATTTTAGATATGTGATTTACTTTGATTTTAATTGAAAATCCTTCAAGGCTTTTAAACTTATTATCCATTTCACATCTGAGAATCATAACTTGTGCTTATTGCTTTATACCTTCAATTGATTATAGATTCTCATTAACTGCTTAGTAAAGGGGGAGTAGTAACTCTTGTTAAAAGTGATACTTTAAACTTATAACATTTACTATTCCGCTGTGCAAATAACTTTGATATAACTGCACACACATAAGTGTTCTAAACTAATATAAAGAGGCCAACTGATCCAACAATTGGTATCAGAGCACTGGTTTATCTGATCAAATATCAATCTAACAAATTGAGAATCAGACACAGGCTCTTATTGATATCCAATAAAGGATTAAAAGGTTCACTTTTTCATCCATCACTTTAAAGAAGTATTGACAAATCCAAACTTCTTAAAAATGGACCCTTACAATACTGGATCTGCCAATAAACCTCCTATGCTAGTCAGAAATGAATATAACATCTGGCAAAGAAGGTTCGCACATACAATATCTCAGACCAACACTGGTTGTTGGAGGTCTGTAATGTTTGGACCTCACAAACCAGTAGTTACTGATCCAGAAGGTAAGACAGAAAGACCAAAAGACCCAAAAGACTACACTGATGAAGATTTCCAAAAATTTGAGCTAGATGCAAAAGCTTTTTCTATGTTGGCTATGGCTCTCCCAAATGAAATTTATTTTGGACTTTTACATTGTGAAAGTGCCAAAGAGCTGTGGGATTGCCTAAAAGAACAGTTTGCAGGAACTGAAGAGGTGATAGCCAACACTAGAGAAATCCTAGCCCAACAATATGAAACTTTTACTCACATAGATGGTGAAACATTAACTCAACAATTTGAAAGATTTTCATCACTCATCTTTGAGATAAAAATTAACAATCAGACCTACTCAAATGCATCTATGTTACATAGATTTTTAAGGTCTCTACCTTCAAAATGGGAAACTTATTCAATAGTCCTTAGATCAAGTTCAGATTTTAACACCTTGAACCTAACAAGGTTACATGGAAAATTACTAACTTTTGAAAGAGAGATCAATCAAAAGAAAAAGTTACAAGAATCTGGTAAAACAGTTGATGACTATACTCCAGGTAGCACAGCCTTATTAGGACATGACTCACCATCTTGTTCTAATGATTTTGGATCTTTTGATCACATTGACATAATTGCTGGGATCTCATCAGATGGATCTTTCCCAGCTTATGACAGTGAAGATCTAAGTCAAACTGCTGATAACATGTGTTTTATCATGGATGACTTAAAATATTTTAGCAGTGATGACTTAGAAGAAATGGATATTTTACACCAACTGGCCTTATTAAGCATTAAAACTAACAAATTTTACAAAAGGTCAGGAAGGAAATTTCCAGGATTAAACAACTCTACAAAAGTTGGTTTTGACAAATCTAAACTGAGATGTCATAAGTGTCAGAAGTTAGGACACATTGCTAGAGAGTGTAGAAGCTCTAGCTATAACCAACCCATGTCTGGAAATCAATTTAACCCCACTTATAATAGGAATAATGGAACTCAAGGGAGTGCTCATTTTGTACAGGCACAAGCTCCACAAGTCCAATATGTGCCACAAGTACAATATGTTCAAATGCCTGCTCACCAACAGCAGCAAATGCCTCCTTTACCAACTACTCAACAACCTGCACAAACTCAACAACCCCCTCAACAACAAAGTTTATTTACATCAGGGTATGTTGACTGGAGCAGTCTTTCGTTTGACACATCTGAATGCAGTCAGGATGCAGACAACAAAGTCTATGATGTCAACTGGGGAGAACCTGACAATGGCAGAAAGAACTTTGCCTTAATGGCTTTTGAGGGATACTCCTCGAATTCTGCACTAACTCAGGTATCACAACAATCTCTTTTAAAGCTTTGCTCAAAATCTTCCAAAGAATCTTTTGCTTTAATAAGAGAAACCAATGTGCATTTACAAGGCAAATCAAATGATATTGAGGAAAAACATACTCAAATGAAGTGTGATTTAGAAAGAAAAATTGCTTTGAAAAATAAAGAAATTTCTAAATTAACTGATAAATCCATTGAAACCCAGGCACAAATTAAAAGCATGATAGACAACCTAGGCAATGTCAGAAAAGAGCTTGCTGACACTAAGGTTGATTGTGAAAAATGGGTTGAGTCTTGTAAAGGGTACCAAATGCTGCTTAACAAACAAACTGCAGCAAATGTTAAGTTTGGCATAGGGTATACCCACACTGAATCACCAACAGATTTCACCCACAAAACTGATAATGATGGGAAGAAATTGATTCAAACTTCTGATATGGAGGAATGCACATCCTGCCATCAGAACTTTCTTAAAAATGAAAGTACTGCAGAAGTTAAAACCACTGACAATAAGCCATCAGCAGTTTCATCTACATCAGGAGTTGAGACCCTGAAAACTACTGATGACCTATTACAAAATACTGATATTGTCAGAAAAAGATTTTATCTCAACAAAAGTCCTTTTCTCAAAGTTCATCTTCAGAAGTTACACCTAACTCATCAGCAGTTTCACAAACTACTGAAGTTAAAGATTTGATAAATTTGGTTAAACTTCTGATGACCAAAGTTGATGGTGGTCACCTAAAAGATACCACCATTGTTCTTAATGAAAAATCCATAGCCAAAAAGACATGGATTTCAAAAATTGGTCCTCAACAAGCTGCACCTGTTCTCAAGAGCAAACCCAAAGCCAAATTGGCTTGGGTTGCCAAATCTAACTAATTTGCTATTTTGTGCAGAGGGTCTCCAGAGGTTTGAATAGCATTTGGTATGTTGATAGTGGAGGCTCAATGCACATGGCTGGATGCAGATACCTGATAAACAATTTTATCAGCCAAAGAGAAGGATCTGTGTCCTTTGGGAACAATGCCAAGGGATATGTGCTAGGATATGGCAATGTATCCTCAGGCAAAATGCAGTTTGAAAAGGTCAATCTGGTTGAAAACCTTGAGTACAACTTGCGGAGTGTCTCACAGATGTGTGATAAAGGATATTCTTCCTTTTTCACAAAGACAGCATGCAAGATCATATCACCAGAAGGCCAGAAGTTGATAGAAAAGATCATTGAAGATCATACTTTGCTGATTGCCAAAAGATGTGGCAATGTCTATGCAGTGGACATTGAAAAAGACAAAGTATTGAACAATACTGTCTGTTTCTTCTCAAAGGCATCAACTTCAGAAAATGATCTCTGGCATAGGAGACTTGGCCATGTGAACTTTAAAACCATCAATAAAGTCACAAAAATGGGCTTGGTCAGGGGTCTACCTTTGAAGGAATACCAGTGTAAAGAACACTCTGTTTCCTGTCTTAAAGGTAAACAGCATAAGTCCTCCTATAAGTCTATTGAAGAATCAAAAACAACTGCATGTCTTCAACTACTCCATATGGACTTATTTGGACCAGTCAAAATTATGAGCCTTGGTAAGAAGAAGTATTGCTTGGTCATCATTGATGACTACTCAAGATTCACATGGGTCTTCTTCTTATATTCCAAGGATGAGGCAGCTGAAATAATCAAGTTCTTCATTCTACAAGTAGAGAAGAAATATTCTCTCTCTATCAAAGTCATCAGGAGTGACAATGGGACAGAGTTCAGGAACAAAACTTTGGATGAATTCTGTTTGTCTAAAGGGATTGTTAGACAATTCAGCATTCCCAGAACTCCTGAACAAACTGGTGTGGTAGAAAGGAAGAACAGGACTTTAATAGAAGCAGCTAGAACAATGTTAGCTGATTCAGGCCTACCTTTATACTTTTGGGCTGAAGCAGTCAACACAGCTTGTTATGTTCAGAATAGAGTTCTTATCAACAAGAGACATACCAAGACTTCCTATGAAATTCTTCATGGCATAAAGCCCCTTATCTCCTTCTTCAGGGCTTTTGGATGTCAATGTTTCATCCTCAACATCACAGACTCTATCTCAAAATTTGCTGCTAAAGTTGATACAGGTTACTTTCTTGGTTACTCTCCAATGAGAAAAGCTTACAAAGTCTTTAATTCAAGAACCAAGATAGTTGAAGAAACACTGAATGTCAAGTTCAATGAATCAAAACACACTCTTATTCCAGCAAATCCTGCTGAACTCTTTGATCTTGACAACTTTAATTTCGGACCTGAAAAGACTGTGGAATCATCCAAACCTCCTAAAAATGGTTTTCAAGGATTTGAAGATGATAGTCCTACACCATGGACTCCAAACACAGTTAGTAAATCAACTTTTAAACCTTCAGAAGTTTCAAAAGCTTCTACTTCAAGAACTACTGATGAACAACTTGAAACTACTGATTCAGCTGAACCAAAAACTCCTGAACCTCAAACAACAGCTGAACCAGATATTATCAATCTCAATGGTTTATTTGAAGAAATAAAGAGCCATCCTCTAGTACAGGTTTACAACAATTGATTGAACACAAGGATCATCCATTGGAACAAATCATGGGTGATATTGCATCAGGGGTGCTTACTAGAAACCAGCTCTCCAACTTTTGCTTTTTCTCAGCATTTATTTCTCAGTTGGAACCAAAGAAATATCAAGAAGCCCTCAAAGATAACAATTGGGTGCAAGCCATGCAAGAAGAGCTGCTTCAATTCAAGATGCAACAGGTTTGGGAAATCTGTCCCTTACCTCCAAACAAACAACAAATTGGTACTAGATGGGTCTTTAGAAACAAATCAGATGAAGCTGGTATGATCATCAAGAACAAGGCAAGATTGGTGGTACAAGGCTATTCTCAAGAAGAAGGCATTGACTATGATGAAACCTTTGCACCAGTTGCAAGACTTGAAGCTATCGGGTTATTTTTAGCTTATGCAATTTCCAACAACATAAAAGTTTATCAAATGGATGTCAAAAGTGCATTTTTGTATGGAAAAATAAAAGAGGAAGTGTATGTCTGTCAACCTCCAGGGTTTGAGGATCCTTCTCATCCTGACTGGGTATACAGACTTGACAAAGCTCTTTATGGGCTAAAACAGGCTCCAAGAGTCTGGTATGAAACACTTTCCAACTTTTTACTTAAGAATCACTTCACAAGAGGCTCCATTGATAAAACTCTTTTCATAAAACATGTTGGGAATCATGTCTTACTTGTTCAGATTTATGTTGATGATATCATTTTTGGTTCAACAAATTCAAAACTGTGTGAAGATTTTAAGAAACTCATGCAATCAAAATTTGAAATGAGTACTATGGGAGAATTGCAGTAATTTTTGGGACTGCAAATCAAGCAACAATCAAATGGAACATTTATACATCAATCAAAATATGTTAAAGAATTATTAAACAAATTTTCTTTACAAGACTGTAGATCATGTTCCACTCCCATGACACCAACCACACAAGTTGAACCAGATGATCAAGGAAAAGAAATTGATCAAACCATGTATAGATGTATGATTGGTTCTCTTTTATATTTAACTGCTTCTAGACCAGATATCATGTTCTAACCTTGTGTCTGTGCTAGATACCAATCTGCACCAAGAGAATCACACCTAATTGTTGTCAAAAGAATCTTCAGATATCTGAAAGGAACTCCTACTTTAGGATTTTGGTATCCTGCTTCAAGCAATACCAAGTTAAAAGCTTTTTCAGATAGTGACTATGCAGGGTGTAAAATATCAAGAAAATCAACATCTGGTGGTTGTCAATTTTTGGGAAACTGTCTGGTGTCCTGGCAATCAAAGAAACAAACATCTGTGGCAACTTCAACAGCTGAAGCTGAATACATTGCTGCTGCAAGCTGTACATCATAGATACAATGGCTCCAATATCAACTTCTTGATTATGGAATCAAAGAGACCAAGACTCCACTCTTAGTAGACAGTAAATCTGCCATTAGCATCATTCAAAATCCAGTTCAGTTCTCAAAGACTAAACATATTGAAATCAGGTATCATTTCATAAGAGATTGCTATGAAAAAGGCAAGATTGTGGTGAAACATGTCACAACTGCTAATCAAATAGCTGATGTATTCACCAAACCCCTTGATTCAACAACATTTCAGAGGTTAGTATCCATGCTTGGGATGTTAAATTTGGAAGAAAGTCTGTAAGTGTTTTCACTTTTTAGTTCTGCACATATTTTATTTCACTTACATACTTATCTGTCAGAAAACCTCTGATGAACAATTCAAAGAGCGAGAAACTACTGATATTTTGAAAAACATCAAAAATGGGAAATTTCAGAAAAGAAGTAACTACTGATGATTATCAGAAATTATTCAAGTGTTTTGAAAGTTAATCTCATCAGCTGTTTCAAAACTACTGAAGAGATGACTAAAACCACTGATGAAGAAACCTGCTTCATCAGTAGTTTCATTAAAAAGGGTAAAACTGACATTTCACTCATCAGAAGTTTGACCTAGTCGGTTAAAAACTTCTGATAAATACCTTTTTCAAACACTTATCCATTCAAAAAGAAAATTTCCCTCTTTCTCTCTCACAGCAAAACCAAAACCCCCTCTCTAACCTAAATTTACTGTTCGATCAAAGAAACTATGGCTCTTGTTCTAAAACAGGGACATAATCAAAGAGGCTACTTCGAGAAAGATGAAGCCTGGTCCCAATACGATGAAATCATTGATTTAGTCGTTAAATCCCAGTATTATCAAGCTTTCACCATTGATCCTCCTATTCATATAGAAACTCTTAATGAGTTCTGGGCAAATGCAGAGGCGGTGACAGTGAATAATAAAGTAATTTCCCTCAACTCAACAATTCAAGGGAAACACATGGCAATCACACAAGAGTCACTGGGAATAAGGCTTGGCCTTAATGATTCTGATGCTCCTGAGCATATTCCCACTACTGATATTCATCTAACCATGACTGAGTGTGGTTATCAAGGTACTTTAGCACAAGCAACAGTTTATAAGAAATTTTTTGATCCACAATATAAAATGCTATTTCATTATATTATCATGTGTTTAAGTCCTAAAACTGGATCATATGATTAGATGCCTTCAACCTTTCAACCTATTTTTCATTCAATAATAAATGAAACATCTTTTAAGGAATCTTCATTATTTTCCAATGAGTTGGTGTTACATCACCAAAATGATAAGAAAAAGTTTTTACTGTGCCCAAGATTTGTTATGCAATGCATAATAAAAGAACTTGGTGAGCGAGTACTTGTGGGGGAGTCAAAAACTTTAAATCCATTAACTTCACAAGTATTCTCAAGGCATAACAAACCGGCACTTTTGCCAGAAGATGACCAAAGGGAACAAGAACAAATCCCTGAGGAACCCACATCTTCAAAACAAAGAAAGCCAAAAAGCCAAAACAGCAAAAACAAAAACCCACCAACCCAAAGAAAAAGGTAGTTCAGGAAGTGGAGATCCCTGAAACTACTGATGTGCAATCTGCACTTGAAAAGGTAGTGGCTGAAACATCCTCTCAGACCACTCCATCTCCACCACCCAAAAGAAAACCAGTTACAGTCATTTTTCAAAGAAAAAGACTTAAAAAGACTGTAACTACTGACCAATCCTTTCAAACTACTGAACCAGAACCCTTACCAACTACTGAACCTGAACCCTCCCACACAACCATAGAAATTGCCCAACTTCTCTCGGGACTAAAAGGATCCCATCCAACACATGTCACTCCCCAAGCAACACATCAAACAGGGGAGATGCCTTCAGAAGTTGACATGGATGTGGACTTTATTAGCCCTAACCAGGGAGATGAGGATGAACCAGAGTATCTAAGCCCAAACTTAGAAACTCTAGGTACTTTTGAGGCTGCTACTACTCACTTATCACCTAGTGGTGAACCTGAGGACAGTAGTAACATAGCTAAGACCTCAAATTTGGCAACTACTGATGAAGGCTAATTGCCTGAAGTAGGAAATCCTCAGTTCCAAGAAAAAGAGGTTCATAAGAAGACTAGTTTGGAGCTAGCTCATGATTTAACTGATGCTGCCCTCATTTAGGACACTATCAGGGATTCAGATGATTCCATTAGTTTGGATGATGATTCACAAAAACAGCCTACCCAATTCTCTGGGCTTTCAAGCATAGACATGAACCAACTATGCAGCCCAAATGGTCCCCTGTACCAGATAATGAAGGATGTTATCACTGATCAACTCAAATCATTCACAACTGCTTGGGAGTTGAAGACCAACACTCAATTTGAGTTGATAAACACCAAACTTGCAGAGCTGAACAAGAAGATGGATGAAAACCAAAGACAGCTTGCAACATTATCTGCTACAACTTCTAAACCTTTAAGGCTTCCAGAAGTGGATGAAGCCAAAAAGGGGGAGAAGATTAAGGAACCAGCAGTTGAAGAATCTCTTGATGCTGAAAAGACAACTCACAGACCTGGAAAAGAGATCCTTCAAGAGTTTAGACCATTACCAAGGCAACCTGAAGAAACTCCTGAAGACATTATTCAAACTGCTGAAGACAATCCTTCAGTAGTTGTGACAAGAACCAGTATAATCAAACTTTCAGAAGTTTCAACTTCCAAGACTGATCAAGGACAGTCTTCCAAGGCAACTAAACAAGAACCAACTTCAATTCCAAAGCCTGTGCATACAACAACAACTGTTTTAAACCCTTCTCCAATCTCAGTATCCAATGAGTACCTAGAGAAGAGTTTGAAAGAGGCTCAAAAGAAGGCTAAGGAAGATAAAGTATGGAATAACCTGGAAGCAAGGGATGATCTAAGCTATGAAGAAAAACTTATCAAGTATCAAGAAAAACTTGATGAGTTAGAAGCTGAAGAGAGAGCACATGAAGCTGCTGTTGAAGAAGACAAGAGAGCACAGCTGATTCAAATGATTATAGCTATTCAAATGATTACAAAGAATTCCAAGGCAAAACAAGTCTCTCTAAACAGACTCTCAACTGAAGAACTAACAAGAAGAGCTCAACTTATAGCTGATAAGTTGGCAACTGAATAGGAAAGAAAAGCAATGAGATCTGAGATAGTGGAAGAACTTGTAGCTAATGGATATGGTTCAAAGGCCTCAGTGTCAAAATGGAAAGAAGAAACCCTATATAGCTGCAAATCCAGATAGATTTAAAACTCCTGAAGCTCAACAAACTTCAATCATTAGAAGATCATCTGGTGCATTACAAAGACCTGCTACAACAAAGAAGAAGAAAGAGGAAAATGTAAAGACTGATTTCAAGATGGTGTTGTTAGAAGGAAGTCAGTTAGTACATGGTGATTTTGATATTGGAGAAAAGCCTCTGCTTACACAATTCAGAGATCCTGCTACATATGCTTACCAAATACAACAGTCTATCAAAGACAAATCTCATACCAAGGTTGTTACAACACATCAACTACCCAACTTTGCTATCCAAGGTGGTGTTGATCTTCAAGCTAGCAGAGATTCTCACATGAAGGTCACTGAAATAGAAGATATACCCCAATCTTCTTCAGGACAAACCCAGGAAACTAGCTTGGTTTCCTATGCCTCAGACTTTGACAGGTCTAAGGTGAATATTGTCAAATGGTCATTCACTGATTCCAACTCAGTGTTGGTGACCAGAAGAGATCGTTCAAGCAAGGTCTACAAGAATTCAAAGGAGTTGAGCATACCGTCAACTAAAGATCTTCTCACCATTCAACATCTTGAACCTGAACAAGGATCTCTAACAAAGCAACAAAAAGATACTCTTACTACCAAGATGACTGCAGAAGTCTGGAGGATATTAGAAGAGAGAAAGAATGAAGAGAAATAAAGATTGGATAAGGTTTTGGCTTCATCAATCCAGGGGGGTATTGTTGGGACAAAAAGGATTGAAGAAACCACTTTTGATAACCTTAGTCCAAATCATAATTCTGCTAAGTATAGAAGAAACTGCTGAAGAAGAAAACACAAGTACTGAAGAAGAGAAGAACAAAGTACTGAAGAAGAAACTGATCAGTAGTTCTGAGGTCTAACCAGACACATCACTTCAGAACTATTGAAGACAAAACTACTCATCAGTAGTTTGTCTACTCATCAGTTGTTTGTTGATCTTATCTTCAGAACCGACTTAGACTTCAGTAGTTTAGTATAATAATGTTTTGTTAAAGTCTTGGATCAAGTTTCAATGCTACAGCCTGTTGTAAGCATTATCCTAAGTATAATATCTTAGCTAAATATCTTGTATTACTTAGTACAACAGTCTTGTAACTTCGTCTATAAATAGATGAGTTTATTCATCTATTTCAGATATGTGATTTACTTTGATTTTAATTTAAAATCCTTCAAGGCTTTTAAACTTATTATCCATTTCACATCTGAGAATCATAACTTGTGCTAATTGCTTTATACCTTCAATTTATTATTGATTCTCATTAACAGCTTAGTAAAGGGGGAGTAATAACTCCTGTTAAAAGTGATACTTTAAACTTAGAACATTTACTATTCCGCTGTGCAAATAACTTTGATATAACTGCAAACACATAAGTGTTCTAAACTAATATAAAGAGGACAACTGATCCAACAACCCTAGAGAGCACTAGCCTGACACACACTATTCAAATGATCAAAGTTACTATGAAAAATAACACTAAAGCTTATATAGTGCTGCAGGTTCGACCTTCACGTGTGGTCGAATGTGGAATGTTTCCACATTCGCCCTCTTTTTCTGCACGAACCTGGAACTTCTCTTCAGTCACTTCTACATTCGACCCTTATATTCTACCTTCGCCCCTTCTAATTCCACCTTCGCCCCTACGTAAATCAACAAAACATCTTTATGTCGCAATCCAAAGGACTAGTCGCACAATATGCATCAACACCTTTAAAACGGGTCAAAGTGGCCACTAAATTTTACCTAAGCATTAGACATGTAAGACCAAGTTACAAACATCCCAAGTGGGTTGTAGAGCCCGAGGCATTGTCCCTAAATCATCAATATTGACTAAGGTCTTTATTGGGATCATATACACATATGCCAAGGAAATTTTGGCATAGAGCCTAGGAAAAACGGACATGAATGTCCGGATTCAGCAAACGGGTCAACTAGTTGCAATTGACTAGTTGGGGTCAAGTTATAGAAAAACTAGAATGAGACTCAATTAAGTTGGGTTAAGTGTCAAGGCCATTGAAGTCTACAAAAACCAAAAATGAAAAAGGATACTAGTCATAAAGGATTTGAGGCTTGAAACAAGGCCCGTCACCACCAAACGTGTCAAACAGATAAATCACTAGGTATGATGGAGAGTAGTTAATGGGATGATTGATATTATAGTAGATCCCAAAAATTGTATCTTTAAACCCATCACGATTCCTTGGTTGAAAGCATTCTAATCCCCTTAAAAACAAGAAGAAACAAAAAAAAAACAAAAAACTTTTTGTGCAGCAGCCTGCACCGAGGACGCCCAGACATGCGCCTATGACACCCAACTGATGGACTCCTGTAATGTCCATATCTCCCATTCATGATAATGTACCATTTGTAATTTGAATAGGTTACGAGTAATCTTAACTTGGCAGTAACATGGGAACAATTGTACATTGTGGATCCTTGACTGGTTATGGTGGGGAGTTTGATTCATTTTACATAGATATGAAAAAAAAAGACTCGAGTGTAATAGCTTTTGAAAGTTATGAAACCATGGTATCTAAACAAAGGGCCTACATATATTATGAACAATAGGATCATCACCAGTTTAAACCCTAGAACCGTCGACCACTTCAAAAGCGGCTCTCCGTATATTTTTTTCCAAACATAAGCAAAAGAGCGGGATTAGCTCGAGGCTCTCCATCATCATTTAAGTTTTCTCATCTTAGTGGTAAGTGGTTGTAAAGTCAGACCTATCCCGCGATTCACGATGTCGCGTGGTCTAGGCAAATTAGAGTCGTGCACGGTCGGGAAAAGCGACGAATTGTGATCGGTTTTGCAGCAACCCTAGCAGCCGAATACCATATAATCTTCTTCACCAAACTCACGAAATATGGGGGCGAAGATGGTATAGGGTGAAAGAGCTTGGCGACGCGGTCGCATGGATATATTATTTGTCCCAAACAGAGATCGTATGATAGGGTTACCAGTCGCGTGAAGACAGATGTGTAAAACAGTGACGTATGGCCACTGTTTCTCTTTCCGGAGACTAAGATTCCGGTGATGGTAACTGATGGGTTTGGAAGGGTTCAGTGATGCGAACACATGAACATATTATTTGCCCAAAACGGAGTTCGTTTGGCTCGGTTTTGGTCTCTACTCGAATGTTTGCGCCCAAAACGAAACGAGCTGGAGGGTTGTTCTGCATTCTGGCAGCGGCGAAGGCGTCGGCAACCAACACCAATAATTTTCGGAGGACGATCATGTCAAGACGAGCGTGTGGATATGTGGTCCGCCCAAAACGGAGTTTATATGGTAAAGTTACGGACGAAAGCGGTGTTGTTGTTTCATTGAGGGTGATCGAAGGTGCATGAGTTTATTGTAGGGATCACATGAAGCTTATAACATGTTAAGGTGGTGGTGTCAATGGTGTGAGGTCACAGGATCGGTGAGGGTAAAAGATTTGAGAGAGAATACTTGAAACTAAATATTCAATACATTACATAAATGAATTGAAATGTTGGGGTATTTATACACATGAAAGGGTGTGACTCTTTGAGGCAAACCGACACACCAGTTGGTTAAGTTGTAACCGCCACATAACTAATATAACAATATACTTAAGATATCTAATATACTTAGGATAATATGGAAATCATGAATTAGATTCTAACATTCTCCCCCCTAATTCTTGATTTCCCTAATGTCTTCAACTCCTATGAGACTTCGCATCTCTATGAACTTTATCCTTGGTAGTGCCTTGGTGAGGATGTCTGCTTTCTGCGTCTCTCCATTGATATGATCAACTTGTATCGGCTCATTCTCTATGAATTCTCTAATAAAATGATACCTTGTGTTGATATGCTTTGATCTTCCATTAAACACAGGATTCTTCATGAGTTGTATCGCTGACTTGTTGTCTACTAGTAGAGTTATCTTCTTTGGTCTTTAACCTGTGAGTTCGTTTAGTACTCCTTGTAGCCATATTGCTTGACATGCTGCTGATGTAGCTGCCATAAATTCGGATTCACATGAGGATAATGTTACTGTACTTTGTTTCTGACTTGCCCATCTTATAGGTAAATCTTTGTAGTAGAATATTGTTCCTGTGGTTCCTTTTCCATCTTCTTGGTCTCCATAACTATTATCGATGTATCCAATGATTTCTGCTTCTTTTCCTCTGCTGTACTGAATTCCATAATTCAACGTGCCTTTGATGTATCTTATCAAATGTTTAACTGCCTTCATGTGAGTTGTTCTTGGCTTCTCCATAAACCTGCTCACGTATCCAACTGCGTAGGTGATATCTAGTCTGGTATGTGTAAGGTACCATAAGCTTCCAATTAGCTTTCTATATTCTGTCTCGTTGACTGGTTCACTCTCGTCTTCTTTAGTGAGCTTCAAACCTGGTTCCATTGCATATTTTGTTGGATTGTAGTCTTCTAGTCCAGCTTCCTTGATAACTTTCTTCGCATAGGATGATTGCTTCAATTGTATCTTTCCTTGTGCTTAGCATACTTCTATCCCTAGATAGTATGTGAGTGGTCCTAAATCACTCATTTCAAACTTTACTTGCATTTCTTTCTTGAAGCTTAATATGTCCTTGATTGAACTTCATGTCACTATTATGTCATCAACATAAACTCCTATAACTATTATTGATTGTCTTGAAGTTCTCTTGTAAACTGCTTGTTCTTGTGGACATCTTATAAATCCAATTTCCTTTAGGATGTTGTTCAACCTTAAATTCCATGCTCTTGGTGCTTTCTTCAAACCATATAGAGCTTTTTTTAGCTTGTAGTCTAGGTTCTCTTTTACTTTCTTTATGAATCCATCTGGTTGTGATACGTAGACATCTTCTTTTAATTCACCATGTAAGAATGCTGATTTTACATCTGAGTTATGTACTTGCCATCCTTTCTGTGCTGCCAATGCTAGTAGTAGCCTGATTGTTTCCATACTTGCAACGGGTGCAAATACTTCATTGTAATTTATACCTTCTTGTTGTACATACCATTTTGCTACTAATCTGGCCTTATGCTTGGTGATATGTCCAATTACATCTCTCTTGACCTTAAATACCCATTTTAGACCTATGGGTTTCTGACTTGAGGGGAGTGTAGTCAGTGTCCAAGTGTTGTTCTTTTCTATAGAATCTATCTTGCTTTCCATTGCTTCTATCCATTGTGGGTAATCTGCTGCTTCTTTGTTGTTTGCAGGTTCTTCATCATATGTGTTGGATCAGGGGTCTCTTTATAACAGTTAAGTTTTAGAACACTTATGTGTTTGCAGTTATATCAAAGTTATTTGCACAGCGGAATGATAAATGTTCTATGTTAAAGTATCACTTTTACAGGAGTTATTACTCCCTCTTTACTATAGCAGTTAATGAGAATCAAAAAGCAATTCAAAGTATAAAGCAGTAAGTGCAAGTATTGAATGATTCTCAGATGTGAAATGGATATAAGTTATAAAAGCTTTGAAGGATTTCAATTCAAATTAAGAATAAATCACATATCTAAAATAGTGGGATAAACCCATCTATTTATAGACGATTACAAACTGTTGTACTAAGTAATAGAAGATAAGATTTAGCCAGGATATTTACTTAGGATAATGCTTACAACAGGCTGTAGCATTGAAACTTGTTCAAAGACTTTAACAAAACAATATAATACTAAACTACTGAACTGGGTCGGTTAGAAGCTTCTTGTTGTGAAAGTACTGATGAGTGACAAGCTACTGATGAGTAGTTTGTCTTCAGTAGTTCTTCAGTGAAATGTCTGGTTAGACTTCAGAACTTCTAATGAGATAACTCTTCAGCACTTTGCTTTTTCTTCTTCAGAACTTCTGTCTTTACTCTTCAGCACTTCTATACTTAGCAGAATTATGATTTGAACTTTGGTAACAAAAGTGGTTTCTTCAATCCTTTTTGTCCCTACAATATGCAAAATATAGATGTTCAAGTTCTTCTGGTCTAAGAGGTTCTGTGGCTGCATAGATGTCACTAAGTGATCTAAGGGCTCGTACTGGTCTATGTTTGGAGCTTGGTGAGTCTTCTAACTCTTGAATGTTTGATTCAACTGCTGGATCACTTATCGGTGTCTCTTGAACTGTTATTGGAGTTCTTGTAGCTGTAAATGGACTGCTAAAAACTTCATTATCACTTTCTCGATCTTCATTGTCCTCGTTACTTTGCTCTTGTATAGCTTCACTTTCTTGATCTCCATTAATCTCAAATCTTGTCCAAGATGGTTCGTTGTCACTTCCTTCTTTCAAGTAGTTGTCCCAATCCCATGGTTCAATTTCTATGAATTGGACATCTCTAATGATATGTATCTTTTCTTCTATGGGATCAGGTAATCTATAGGCTTTTGAACCATTTTCATTTCCTAGATGTACCATTTTCTTATTTCTATCTTCTAACTTCTTTAAGTAGGGTGTTGTTGCCTTCACATATGTTGTGCATCTAAATACTCTAACGTGCTTAATATTGGGTGCCTTGCCATTTACTACTTCATAGGGTGTCACTCCCTAGAGTACTTTTGTAGGTAAACGATTTAGTATGTAAATTTCTTGTCTTGTTTCTTCTGCCCATAAGTTCGATGGTACATTCATAGCCTTTAACATGCTTCTTGTCATACTCATTACTGAACGGTTTCTCCTTTCTACTACACCATTCTGCTTAGGTGTATAAGGTGTTGTAAGTTGTCTGAGGATTCCTCTGTCCTCACAATACGTGGTAAGTGATTTAGAAGTAAATTCTCCTCCACGATCCATTCTTAATCTCTTGAGCTTGTGACTTGTCTTTTTTTAAGCTTCACTTAGAAACTTCTTGAAGTTCTCATAAACTTAATCTTTTGACTTAGACATGTAGATCCACATATATCTTGAATAATCGTTAACTATCAGGAAGAAATAGTTGTTGCCTGCTAATGATGTGGGTGTAATCGGTCCACACAAATCTGCATGTACTAATTCTAGAGGTGTCGTAGCTCTAAAACTTGCTTGAGAGGGGAATGGAAGTCTGCTTTGTTTTCCCGTAATACATGCATCACATACTTGAGATGGGTGTTTAATTTTTTGTATTCCATGTGCCATTCTTTTTATGCTTAATTCATATGTCCCATATGTGCATGCCATAACCATGCAGGTGAAACTATTTTGGCTTGACGGTTACCTGATATTGTAACTGAGCTATGACAGAAGTGAGATATGTCTGCTCTGATTTATGGTTTAGTTTTGTGTCATGGTTGTTACATAGTTTATGTTTATGAGTTATTAGCAGTGGGATATGCCTGCTCGGATTTGTAGACTTGGTTTTTTGTGTCAAATAGGCGGAATATGCCTAATGTGGTTTGGTCTAGTAAGCGGAATGCGCTTAGTTAAACTTGATTGTACTTTGTGTCAAATAGGCGGGATGCGCTTATTATATTTGATAATCGAAGTCTTGAGATAAATAGGCAGATTGCGCCTATCCTAGACTTTGATTGTTGCTTGGGGAAAACAAATTAGCGGCTTGCGCTTATTGTTAACTATGAGGTTGAGGTATTTTGTAAATTCTTATTTTGACAAATTACTTGTTTATATAAATTTATAAAACTTGAACTCGCTCAGCTTAACTGACTTTTTGCATACACGTTAGATTGATTTCAGGTTTAATGAGAGATGGATGGATGACTGTTTGGTGAAGCAAGAAGCTACCCGGCAATTAAAGGCGTTTCTAGTGGAAGGCGAGTTTTTCTTACTCATGGTAAATTTTTTAAATTCGATTTACAGTTGAATAAGTATTTTTTTCATGTGATTTGTAGATTTTATTTTAAATGATTTTCCGATGCGTATCTTCTGAAATAAAACTAAGACTTCTTTTAAGTTATTAAGATGGTTTTAGTCTTTGAGGGCCAACTGTTTGACACCGGTTTTGCGGGTCTTACAAGTTGGTATCAGAACCACTCCTATGTTGTCGAGATGGTGGGTCAAACCTCATCAGGGACGATGAGAATCTAACAGGGGAGTTAATGTGACACCCCAGGCAAATCCCACATCGGCCATGGCTAGGGGAGATCCTTTGTTCATATGTAATCCATTGCCTCAACGCGTTTTGGGTCTTCATGTTAGTGGATGAGAGGAGAACTCAACAGTTAAGCGTGCTTAGGTGGGAGTAGAACAGGATGGATGACCTCCTGGGAAGTCTTCACCAGGGCAACCAAAAACAAATCTGTGAGCTCTAGATGGGTAACCCATCATGGCAAAGTGGACAATATTGTTGGTGAGAGTGGTCGAATGTTACAGACACCCCAGGTAAATCCCACATTGGTCATGGCCAGGAGAGATCATTTATTCATATGTAATCCAATGCCTCTTAACTCAGCAATGTGTTTTGGGGCTTAATGTTAGTGGATGAGATGAGAAATCCACAGTTAAGTGTGCTCAGGTGGGAGCAGTACCTGGATGAGTGACCTCTTGGGAAGTCTCCACCGGCAAACCAAAAACAAATCTGTGAGCTCTGGATGGGCAACCCATCGGGGCAAAGCGAATAATATTGGTGGTGTGAGTGTCCAAATGTTACAAATGGCATCAGAGGCACTCCTGTGCCATTTGAGATGGTGGGTCAAACCTCATCAGGGACGATGTGACTCTAACAGGGGGTGGATATGACACCCCAGATAAATCCCACATTGGTCGTAGCAAGGAGAGATCCTTGGTTCATATGTAATCCAATGCCTCTTAAATCACCAACGCGTTTTGGGCTTAATGTTAGTGGGTGAGGGGAGAACTCCACATTTAAGCATGCTCAGGTGGGAGCAGTACCGGGATGGGTGACCTCCTGGGAAATCTCCACCAGGCAACCAAAAACAAATCCGTGATCTCGGGATGGGCAACCCAGTGGGGAAAAGCGGACAATATTGGTGGTAAGAGGGTCCGGATGTTACAACTTCAGACACCCAAGGCCTTTTGGACACACCCAATTGGACGCTGGCAGCGCTGGGACGCCTAGACATGCGTCAAGGACGCCCCAGCCTATTTTGCTTGATTTTCTCTAGTTTGCTTGTTTGTTGCCCCGTTTTCGATATGATGCTATGTTTCTAACTATTCTAATGCTTATTTGTGATAGTTTTGGTACGTGTTTAATTACCGAATAGGCAATCAAGCATTGAGACAAACCAAGCGAAACATAAACCTTAACTTTTTGTCTAGAATCTTCAAATTGAAATTTTGATCATCTTATTTAGAAACCTAACTATTACTTAAATTTCCATTGTGTAAATCATATCTTTTATTAGATTTAACTCGAATTTGGTTTAACCTCAAAACTTTTAAATGGTCCATATTTTGTAAGCTACGCCGAATATCTATTATATTAAGTGAAATGATTCAAGTGCAACTAGTTTATAATAAATTCATTGACAATCTAGTCAAACAGAGGTTTGGGTCATACCTTTCTCTTTTGGATTATCATCTAAATTTGACTCATATGATTTAAGTCTAGAATTTGACATTTCTATATACTAGATTCTTAACTTATAACCATGCTCAGCATGCTCAGCTTGCTTATGATATAATTGTGATGTTTTTCATCTAAATGCTTGGTGAGAATATCAGCAAGTTGTTCAGCTGTGGGAACACAGAACATTTCTACATCACATTTCTCGATATGGTCTTACTAAAATTATACCTGACATTTATGTGTTTGGTTTTGGAGTGTTGAATTGGATTTGATGTTATGGTTATTGCAATTTTTGAATCACATAGAATTGGTGTTTTTGCAATGTTTAATCTATAGTCTCTTAATTGAATCTGCATAACTTCTGAACACAGCTTGCTTGCCGCATACTCTGCTCCAGTTGTGCATGTTGATACACAATTTTGTTTCTTTGATGCACAACATACCAGTTTCTCTCCAAACATTTGACTGCTACCAACAGTACTATTTATGCCCAACTTACAGCCTGCATGATCACCATCAATATAAGCTATAAGATCTAAATTTGTACCTTTTGGATACTATAATCCAAGATCTGGAGTTCCTTTCAAATATTTGAACATTCTTTTTACAGTAGTTTGATGAGATTCATTTGGGTTGCATTGATATCTCGCAAGAAAGCAGGTTGCAAACATGATATATGGTCTGCTTGTAGTGAGGTATAGGAGAGATCCTATCATTCCTCGGTAATGCTAAATATTCACGGCTTTTCCATCTGAATCAGATCCTAGAGTGGATCCAGTTGCCATTGGTATTTAGATGAGATCCATTTTTATACAAGGTATTTTTTTAAAATAGTGTTGACATATTTGGATTGACACAAAAATATTCCCCTGGTGTTTGTTTGACTTGTAAAAGGAAGAGTTTAATCCACCCATCATGCTCATTTCAAAATGGTTGGTCATTAGCTTTTCAAATTTCTTGCAAAAATCTGGATTAGTTGATCCAAACATTATGTCATCAACATAGATCTATACCAAGATTGTGAGACCTTTGTGTATTTTTGATAAAAGTGTTGTATCAATTGCCCCCTTAAAGAAACCTGACTTCATTAAAAATTTGGACAAGGTTTCATACCAAGCTCTAGGAGCTTGTTTCAAGCCGTACAAGGCTTTGTCCAGTTTGTAGATGTGTTTTGAAAAGTTGGGATGTATAAACCCTTGTGGTTGTTGAACATAAACTTCTTGTTCAATCTTCCCATTGAGAAATGTTGACTTCGCATCAATCTGATAGAGTTTGAAATCTTTGTGAGCCGCATAAGTAAGAAAGATTCTCACACCTTCTAATCTGGCCACTGGTGTAAAGATTTCATCAGAGTCAATGCATTCTTTATGACTATAACCGTACTTTTCAAACTCTTGTTTACTTGCTAACATTTAGAGGCTCGGCTCTTCTAACTTGTTGTCTCTAAACATCCTTGGTCTTGTCCTTAGACCTATCACATTTTACAAACATACTTCTTTATAAAAACCCTGTGGAATCACTACCAAGATTGGCGCTAACCCGGCAATCTAGGACTCGTGTTTCTTCATTGGCGCCATCCGTGGCCTTACCACAAATACTCCAAACAAAAGCTTTAAGTAGCCAGGTCATTTACATTAAAATGACTACTTCACCCCCAAAAAACCACTCCCCCTCAGGAGTCGTCCAAGACATAACCAACGAACCTGACTCACCACAGGGCCAGGACGGTGATAACCAAAACAACACCGTCCTCACCCCTAATGGTATTGATTTTGACGCTACTAATGTACCACCCACCCAGGAGGAAATCGACGAAATCAACAATGAATGGTATGAAAAACAAAAGAAATCGCTAGACACTCAACTAGAGCGTCGACGCCTTATAGGAAAAGCCATCATGGCTTCCACATCCAAAAGCGTCAAACAACCAATTACTACCCGTCATGGGGGAGGTCAGGGGAAACCCGCTATAGACCAGGCCCATGTAGAGTACAACCGGTTTGATGACGAAGACTAAGACGAAAGCTCTTGGGAAGACGACGCCTCAAGACCTTACCGGCGCACCCCTTATCATCATAGAGAGCGTCTCAACCATTTTAACAACGCCACAACTACCGACCTGTCGCTCCCCTACAAGCCAACGGCGTTTGCTGACAAATCCAAATTCACAAGACGTATCTCCCAAGCACCCATACCACCAAGGCAGCGCTTACCAGCCAACGTCAAGTTATACGACGGCCTCATAGACCCCGACGACACCTCGACATTTTTAACCAAGTCGGGGCCGTCATCGGGTGGACCCTACCTGTCTGGTGCCACATGTTCGCCCAGACACTATCCGGAGAAGCCTGGGTATGGTTCGACAATCTTCCTATCAGAAGCATTGACAGCTATGAACAGCTGATCGACAAATTTTCACTCCACTTCAGCCAGCAGCGTCGCCACAAACGCGACAAAAGTCAAATTCAACTCTGCAAGCGCAGAGACACCGAACCGCTCGAAGACTTCATCGTGCGGTTCAACAAAGAAGCACTCCAGCTAGGAACCGGGGACGAGGCAACTCGAACCTCCTTCCTAGCAAATGTCAATGACTACAACCTACAAAACACTCTTCAAGGCAAAGATGGTATCCCCGAGTCCTGGGAAGAGGTCATCAGAATCGCTAAGCTCTACGCCGGAAATCAGAAAACAAAAAATCAAAACCAACGCGGGAGCTCAAGCAACAATCGTAATCATAACAACAACCGACCCTCCGTCTGGAGCCGAATCTATGGCACCACCGACGAAGGAAGGTACTCAACCTCTGGCGACGCCAGAAATATTATCGGCAACAAATAGATGCGCGACCAGCGCAACAGTGGCCGAAGAAACCAGGACTGCATACCACTAACAAAAACACCATCTCAGGTGCTAGCCCAAGTCCTGTCAACCGGAGAAGTCGCATTTAAACTCCCAAAACCCATGGGAGCCAACCGCAAGAATGTCGACAACATCAGATATTGCGACTTCCACAAAGACGTGGGTCATGACACGGACAACTACTACAGCCTCAAAATGGAGATAGAGGTTGCCCTCCGTTCTGGAAAGTTGACCAACCTCGTTAAACACGTGCGCGCTGGCGCACGTAAAAACGAGGACCCACCAAAACCAATTAAAGACATCAGAACACACCATGTCCGCGGCGCTTACTCAAGACAGTGTCACATGACACAACGCAACAAGCGCAAACTGCAGCCAGCCAACGCCACCACCACGTCAAGACAGGCCGTCGCTGGAAACAAGAACAACTGGCGAGAAGCCCAAATTGTCCTCCCAACAATACCGGGAGGCGCAAAAATCAACCACACCGCTCATCATCACTGCCCTGTTCGGCCACTACCGCACATACCAGATGATGTGCGACAGCGGAAGCAGTTTTGACATCATGTACCAACAGTGCATCGAGCAGCTGGATGATGAGGACAAAGCGCGTCTTCAGCCGGACGCACCCATTGCTGGTTTCTTCAATGAGGTAATCCACTCCCTAGGCAAGTTTGACTTTACAGTCACCATTGACGACGGGATCCATTCACGCTCGGAGACAAACACATTCCATGTCATCCCAGCCACCTCGTCATATGGCATCTTGTTGGGCCGATAAAACCTTGCCAACTTCAACAGCAACGCGTCGACTCCCCACTAAACCATTGGTTTTCCAACACCAACGGGGATCGCATATATCCAAGGAAACCAAGAATGCCTCGTAACAGCAGAACCAGCGGCACAAAAACCACCGTCCAAACCTGCCGCAACCGAAAACGAAAAATGGGTCCTCAATCCATCTTTCCCGGAACAAATGATCACCCTGGGATCAACTTTGTCCCCCCAATTGCGCATACACCTCAAGCAGCTGCTAGTGGCAAACAAAGATATCTTCGCCTGGAAGTCATCCGACATGATCGGCGTCCCAAGGGATGTGGCAGAACATCCCCTTAACACTTACAAAGACACCCGATCAGTCGCACAGAAAAAGCGCCCTCAAGGCCCGGACAGGGTTAAAGCCATGAACGAGCAGGTCGATGACTTACTCGAGGCAGGCATCTTCTGACGGTGCAACCACCAAACATGGGTGGCAAACCCAGTCATGGTCCTCAAAAAGAATGGCTCCTGGCGCATGTGCGTCGACTACAAGGATCTAAATAAGGCGTGCCCAAAGGACAACTACCCCCTGCCAGAAATCGATCTTAAGGTAGACTCCTTAGCGCCATTCAAGTTCAAATGTTTCCTCGATGCTTATTGAGGATACCTTCAAATACAAATGGCCTACGAAGACGAAGACAGAACCGCCTTCAGAACCGATAGAGGGGTGTACTGCTACACCAAAATGCCGTTCGGCCTGAAGAACGCACGCGCAACCTACCAGTGCCTAATGGACCAAGCCTTTATAAACCAAATCGGCGTCAACCTAGAAGTATACGTCGACGACCTGGTCATAAAAAGCCGGGAAGAAGACACAATGCTCTTGGACATAGAGCGCACCTTTGAAAAGCTGCGTAAAATCAAAATGAAACTTAACCCGAGCAAGTGTTCCTTCGGCGCAGAAGAAGGAAAATTTCTAGGTGTCATCGTCACCAATGGCGGCTTCAAACCAAATCCTGAAAAAGTTCAAGCCATCCAATGCATGCCATCACCCAGCTCCATCAAAGATGTACAGACACTAATGGGCCGCCTAGTCGCCCTCAACCGCTTCCTGTCAAACTATGCATCAAAATCCTTTCCTTTTGTTCACAAGCTGCGCAATGTATTGAAAAAAACACAATTCCGCTAGACCCCAGAAGCGGAAGTGGCTTTTCGTGAAATGAAATAGTGTTTGACTTACTTACCGACTCTTACTGCGCCTCTACTAGAAAAACCGCTAACACTATACCTATCCGCTTCTGAGAAGGCGATAGGTGCAGTACTACTAGTCGAGCGCAACAAGATTCAGACACCAATTTACTACATCAGCCGCACGTTAGCAGACGCAGAGACCAGATACTCCACAATGGAAAAACTGGTCTTAGCATTGGTCCATGCATCTCGGCTTCTCAGGAGATACTTTCAAGGGCATCCCATAAACGTCCTAACAGACTACCGTATAAACACCGTGCTCTCAAAATCGGAGTTATCTGGCCGCCTAGCAAAATGGGCAATCGAGCTGGGCGCACACACCATCATTTACAAGCCAAGACCAGCGATCAAAGGACAGGTTCTAGCAGACTTCATTGCAGAAATCCCCATAGAAAACATCGAAAAATGTCAAAACGTGCAAGATCCAGAACCCGTCCCTGATTCACGCGTCACATGGTCATTATTCACCGACGAAGCTTCAAACGACCAAGGCGCTGGAGTAGGCCTCAGGCTCATCAGCCCTGACAACACAGAATTTACATACGCCGTGCGCCTAGAATTCCCAAGTACCAACAATGAGGTAGAGTATGAAGTTTTCCTAGCAGGATTGCACCTGGCCGACAAGATGGGCGCAAGACATCTTAAAGCTCATACAGACTCAATGCTCATAGCGGGACACATCAACGGCATCTACGATGCCAAAGACCCAGTTATGGCACAATATGTTGATCAGGCTAATCTCCTAATCAAAAAATTCACAACCTGTACGGTCACCCATATCAACCGAAGTGGAAACAAAGAAGCTGACGCCCTCAGCAAAATAGCATCACAGCTTTGCCGCACATGGCCAAAGAGGTAAGTATTGAAACCTTAGATCAACCATCAGTACCTATTTGGCAGGTCAATGTAACACAAACAGGCGTCGGGTCATGGATGACCCCCATTCAATCATATTTAGCAACAGGCACTCTCCCACCCGAAAAAGCAGAAGCCAAAAAGATCCAGTACAAATCAGAACACTATCAACTCATGAATGGTGTCCTATACCGACGCTCCTATCTTGGGCCCCTCCTAAGATGCGTTGACTCCGCAATTGCCTCATTCGTTATCAAAGAAATTCACGAAGGTATATGCGGTATCCATGCAGGACCAAGGATGGTCGTCGCCAAAATTATGAATGCTGGATACTACTGGCCGGGAATGCATCAGGACGCCGTCAAAATCTTGCGCACCTGTTTCAATTGCCAACAACACGCGCCAAATACTTTGCGCCCAAAGAACGACCTGGTCCCAGTCACGGCAGCTTGGCCATTTAAAAAATGGGCCATCGACCTGGTCGGCCCATTTCCAATGGCCCCAGGAAATATACAATATCTTATAGTCGCCATCGACTACTTTACAAAATGGGTTGAAGCCAAGCCTTTAGCGACAATTAGCGCCGAACACGTCAAAAAATTCATTTGGGAATTTATCATCTGCCGCTTCGGCCTACCCATGGAAATCGTCACTGACAACGGAACTCAGTTCGCAGACAAGAAAATCGAGGCATGGTTAACTCAAATGGGCGTCAACCAAATCTTTACATCCGTCGCCCAGCCTCAAGGAAATGGACAGGTAGAGCGCATCAACAGATCACTGGTTGAAGGCATAAAGACGCGCCTGGGTTCAAAGCGAACAGGTTGGGTCGATGAACTGCCGCATGTCTTATGGGCACATCGCACCCTTACAATAACAAGCACGGGGGAAGCCCCGTTCAGCCTCACTTACGGCTCCGAAGCTGTAATCCCCGAGGAAGTTAACTTTCCATCCCCACGGGTCCTCAGCGCAGAGCAAACAGACAACGACAGGGAACTACGCCTTAACCTAGACCTTCTGGACGAAAGACGCGAAATGGTAGCCATACGCGAGGCAAACTACAAAAAACAACTCGAGCGGTACTACAACTCAAAGGTCAAAATATGTGCATTTGACATCGGGGACTACGTCCTAAGAGACAACAACGCCTCCCACTCAGAGCGCCCAGTAAAATTAGCGCCCAACTGGGAAGACCCCTACAAAGTTCAACAAGTCTTAGGAAAAGGAGCATACGCACTAGAAAAGCTGGACGGAACACCCGTCCCACGATCATGGAATGTAGCGCAGTTGCGCATATGTTACTTATAAATTTCTCAGATTTTTGAATATATACATCAATACTCTACATCTTGCCCATCATCGCGCAACTGTTACCTTCGCTCTACATTATGAAGTTAATTTACTCTTCATAACTTCGACGACAACCTTTACTTCTAACTTATGAAGTTAATTTACCCTTCATAACTCAGACGCCAATTTTCTTAGTCCAAATTTATGAAGTTAATTTACTCTTCATAACGGACGCCAACTTTACTTCTAATTTATGAAGTTAATTTACTCTTCATAAATTAGACATCAAGTTATCCTCCAGATCTATCCTACAATCATTCAACAACAAGCGTAAACACTACAAAAAGGTTGATATTCCATTTCATTAAAAATATGTCCACATACACAAAAGATGGTTACATTTGAACACTTCAACCTACTGGGAGGCTCATGCGCCATCCCCGAACTACCTAAACCACTAGCCTTTGCAACAGCTGCAGCGGCTTCTTTTTCAGCGCACTCGCGCCCTGCACGATCTGACTCTTGCACCCAATGCCTGAAACGAGCAATGGGATCAGGATCTGACAAACACTGCCTGACGGTCTGAAGCACCAGGAACTCCATCTTCTTAAGCTTTTCAAGCTGCTCCATCAACGCCTGCTCTGTGTTCATATCTTGAAAGGGTTGCGCATCAAAAGGAGCTCCGTCTTTCGCAGCAAGGTACCCTTCCAACCAACCACTTGGTAACCCTGTGGTCCGCGCAGCATCCACCACCTCCACCACCTGCTCGCCCATCTTCGGCTCGTTCCAGCAACGATCAAAGACCTGCAACAAAGATATAACTTACATAAATAACAGTGCAAAGTCAACTAAAGAAAATGAAAAAGAAAGACGGAAACTTACGGCGGAAATCCCATCAGACATTATCCATAATGCCTTCTCACAGTAAGACCTCTGAGCATCGAGCATCAGAGCCTTCTCCAGCTCCCAAGCTTCCTTTTCCTTTAACAGGGCGCCAATCTGCCACTCCAGCTCCGACACACGAGTGTTGGCCCTCACCACATCTTCATCCTTCTTCTTCAGTTGGCCCGCAGCATCAGCATATTTTGAGGATAAAACCTCCAGTTCTTTATCCTTGGCGGCAACAATCTTCTCTTGCGCTGCTAGATCTACTTCGGCTTTCTGCACCGCCAGTCGGCGGCGCTCAAGCTCCTTGTTGATTTTCTGAGATGATTGTTCCCAGGCCTTCAGCTTTTCTACCGCCTCCACATCTTTTTGACGCAAGTCGGACTCCAGTTGCCGAACTTGCTCAACTAACCTCTTCTAGGCAGTTTCAAAAACTCCCCTCTCCTTAGCCAGGCGATCGGCCTCCTTAGCGACCGTCGCCTGTTCATCAAGAAATTCGTCCTCCCCATGAAGAAGTGCGTACAAGTTTCCTAGAGATTGTGTTAGATTCATAAACAACTCTGAGAACAAAGTACCACGGTCCTGCGACCGATGATAGATGCGCTCCGCTGGGGGAAGCGCATAGTTAACAAAGTCCTCAGCCACAAAGGGGCTGAGGAAGCGACAACTATCCGTTATACGCCACCAACTATCCGTTATACGCCACGCAGGCGTATATACAGGAATCTCCAATTTAAATCCAGGGGCGCTCGAAGACGCCCTGGCCCCTTCCACCTTTTTTACTTGTGGCCCCGTGAAGCCACCCTCCTCACCCATCACCAACATATCAACCGGGGCATCCCCTCCCTCCAAATCAACTATCATAGGCTCCATCTGCGACCCACCAACAACCGAAGAAGACACCAACTTACCCTTCTCACTCTTTACGGCCACCATGGCCGCATGTTGTTTGAGCAACTCAGCGTGACGCTGGTCCTCTTCTTCCTTAGTCTTCTTCTCGGCCACCAAACGGGCCTCTTCCTCTTTCTGCCTTATCATGGCAACCTCCCGAATACGGGCATCCTCCTCTTCTTTTTTCTTGATAGCAACTTCAGCAGCGCGCTTCTCCTCCTCACCCTTCTTCAATGTCTCGGGATCAGGCACAGTCTCAACGCCAGATTGAGCCTTCAGGCGCTCTTCTTCATGCAACTTCTTCTTCCTTTCCTCTTACGCCTGCTTAAGAGAAGCAGGAACAAAACCTACAAGAAACAAAACTATAAAGAACAGCCCAACAGAACCTGCTTAAGAGAAGCAGGATGAGCAAGGTCCATACCCGTCGAAACAGGCTCCTCAGTATGAACACCCTCAGACGGGGCTACCTTCTTCACTAAAGGCTGATCAGTATCACCCTCGGTCGTCAACAGCAGGGGAAGGCGCTTACGCCTACCCTCTGCAAAAACAAACACACAAGATTAACAGAACCCATGCGGAACTATAACTTAAAAAAGACATGGAACTACTTACCCTTTTCCTTGCCTTTGGAACCCTTAGCCGTCCCAGAGCCACTGCTGGGGCCGCTCACACCCTGTGGCGCTGACACAGTTCCGCTAGACCCGCCACCTACAGAGTGACGTGAACAGGGAATCATATTAGAGGACGAGCCACTAGACTCGTCATCAGACAAAACAACCCAGTCAACTCCTTGCGCGGTACGCGCAGAAAGGGGTTCGGGAATAATTAAGAAACCAATAGCTAAGGGATTCTCAGGCACACCTTCAATCCGCGTCGGGAAAACAAAGTTCACCCGCTTCAGCTCCACACCAGCAACTTCACCCTCTGGGACCGGCCTAAACATTGTGCACGAGACCCTCTGCGCCCAGAAATCAAACAAGCACTCACCTACATACAAGACATGATACACATCATTCAAGGATCACAAAACAAGAAGGAAGAATGAACAAAATAAATCAGGACTTACCTGCCACCAAATCCATACCTCCGTCACCATAAGGAAGCACATCCATTCCCTCCCTCATGCCTAGACGGCTCAAGCCCATCAACCTTAACATCCCTTCGTCACAATGATCCAAATCATCCAACCGTGTCGCATGGGACAATAGTATCTTGCACCAATCTTGTTGCTGAAAATCCTTCTCAACTTCAAAAGAAGGAGGTTTTTGCCCGGCACGAAGGGTCAGCCACCCCATCTCCTCCGGAATCACCTCCTTCCTCACATAGAAAAAGCATTTCTTCTAGTCACGAAGGCTTTTTGGAGAGTTCCCTCTTAACAACAAACGAAACGGACTTCGATCTCTCAACAAAGGAGATCCAACCACTATCCTTCACCTCTAGTTTGTAAGACCAGTTAAAATGCTCAAACACTGGCTCCATCCTCATAGCCCGACAAGTCCCCTTGAAGTGCATGACCCTCATAACTCCGAACGGGCTCATCTGAGTTATATGGACGCCATACCTCTTTAACACATCAACCAAGAAACAACTTGTTGGAATCCTGAAGCAAGTCTTCTGAAAAAAGGCCTCGTACAGGCAGATCTTCCCTTCAAGGGCATCAGTAGGGGTCTTTCCCTTCGCCGGAAACTCGGGCTCCCACTCCCTGAGAATTTCATATTTCTCAAGAAGGGCCCTGTACTTATCCTGGGACCAAGAGATCTGAGCCTCTACCATTGCCAACTCGGGCTTCGAAACTTTATCTTCAGACATCTTATATATGAAGAAAACGGAAAACGATTTCGGACTTAGAAAATTTTTTGATCAGAAATCTATAAAGACAGCCGGAGATAAGAAGAACAAAATTGAAGAGTGATAAAACGAACAACGAAGAGGGAAACCCCTATTTATACCCATCGCATTAATGGCGATGGGATACAACTCATGATGACAAAAAACTGCTTTTCAGGTGGAGGTCCAATAGATAGACGACACGTCAGACGCACCACGTGACAGCCATATCACGCGCGGCGCGTGGCCTACTCGCCTGACGGTTGCAATGCTCACACAGCTGTCAGTCACCACAGCTGACTGACACGTGTACGCCCACGTTCAGATGCACCATCTCCAGCTGTTCACACTTCACCGATGAACGACACGTGGCGACCTATCAGCTCTCCAACTATAGCACGTGTCAGACACGTTCTCCGAAAAAAGTGTACAAACCGTCAGACACGTCCTCTCTCAGACCAACATTCCCGCCATTTATTTCAAACAGAATTCGAAAAGAAAAATTAAATGTGTAATAAGTGCACTTCAGCAGGCGCATAAGCCGACAAAAAGTTACCTTTTTATCCCACCTCTATGAAGCGCTCCACCCACCAACGCCTATACAGGCTTCGCGTCAGCGCCAATTACAAAAGTTCAAAACTTTTTGTTATACTTCTCTCACATGCGCTAAACAATCTGACACCTAATCTGGCGTCGCCGAGACCAACAATTCACACATTTTTCTCATTTCTCAAATGCGCTAAAGGGTACGATGCCTAATCTGGCGTCACCCATGCGCCAACTTGAGAAACTTCAAAGTATCCCAACTTTCACATACGCTACTAGGCATGGCGCCGATTCTGGCGTCAAGCCTATACAAACGGAAGAATTTTTCACATTTCTTCTTCTCTCCCAGACGGGTAACAAGGCATAACGCCTATACCGCTAGATTCCTCATTCCGTCATACGCCTGCAGCTTGATCACTACCGCGCGCACCATGTAACTCATGTAACTCAAAGTACACATGTAAAAAACTTTCAAAACTCCACAAATGAGTCCAGCACCCCCTTCTCAACATAATAAGGCAGCACTGGACTAGGGGGACTTGAAGGGATATGGTACCAAAGCGCCAGCAAAATACCATACCACAAGCTAAAACACAATACGCCCGCTTTACATAAACAGGGCGACTCGCGCCCATCAGACATATGGCGCAGACTCACCCGCCCGTTTTACGTTAGCGCAGAGGCTAACGTCCATCAAACGAATGACGCAGACTTACCCGCCCGTTTTATGTCAGCGGGACAGATGCCATAACGAAGCTTCTTCAGCAAGATAAACAAAGCTTCCTCAACACGATTACAAGATGCCTTATGGGGCAGCCTCGAGACACACACTCCTGCCGCAGGCAACTGTTCCTGACGTTGCAGGCTGCCCGTCAGACTTTCCAGCCAATCAATGGCTGCGCACAACCTGATACTCAGAAAGGACGACGACATGGCAGCCTCCCAGCCAAGATATTTTCCTGAAGACTTTTGCAACCCTCCAACTTGTCTCGGGTTCTTCTAGTAGGGGATGATTACCCACCGCCCTACATCAGCCAATAGGCGGACGCCACGTGTCCACTGACCACCTTCATCCAATCGACGGACGCCACATGTATTCACATCACGACGGTAACATCCCCCATTTCCTCTCTTTTTTATCAAAACCACTTGCACCATTGGGCCTGAGGACTTGGGCCGGAAACCTAGAAACACCTCTACCTGGGCCGGGCCCCATCAAGGGTAGAGGACGGGTTGTGAAAGTCGTATATCGAGGTACCATAAAAGGGGAGATCTTTCTCTTTTTATTGGCATCCGATACTCACTAAAACTTTCACAGAAAAGACTACGAGCACGTCGTACTTTTCCAACTCTAGTTTATTTGCTAACATTTAGAGGCTCGGCTCTTCTAACTTGTTGTCTCTAAACATCCTTGGTCTTGTCCTTAGACCTATCACATTTTACAAACATACTTCTTTATAAAAACCCTGTGGAATCACTACCAAGATTGGCGCTAACCCGACAATCTAGGACTCGTGTTTCTTCAACAGATTTTGGTTTTGTTATGCTTAAGAAACCTACACATAGACATTCATTAGTAGTTTTAGCCTTTGTTTATACACCTTTCTAACCTAATATGTTTTCAGGTAAATGATCTTTGGTCCACCTCATATTATGGAAAGGGTTTATGTTATCAATGTCTATTGTATCATTTGGTTGTTTCCCCTGATTTTGTGCCTTTTTTGGGATTGGTGTTGTCTAGTTTATATTTTCAAAATTTGTTCTAGATGTTTCACCTAACTCGTTGTTATTCACTTGACTTTCAGCGTTTAAGCTTTTGTCATTAAGGCTTTTGAATTTACTAAGCTTATGCCGTTAAGGCTTTTGAATTTACTTTCCCAATGATACCCCAGAATTTCTTCACACCATTCATTTAACAATTCTTCTGTGTTTTCTGGGGTTTTGAAAAGTTTATCATTTTTGAGATTTTGAGTTTTCTGGATTAAGTCTTAGTGATGAATCATCAAACGACACATACAGACATTTTCTCTGATTGTTTTACAGCTTATAACATAAACTATATATGCTTTTAATGCCAGAGAATAGCGTAGAAAGACTCATTTTTCAGCCTTCTTTGTCAAATTTTTCTAAGCTTTCAAAATCATTAAAGATGTAGCATGTACATCCAAAGATATGTAAAAATTTAACACTTGATGGGTCTTTTAAAGATTATGTGGTAAGGTGTTCTTTGAAATCTTTTATTGATTAGAATTCTATTTTGTGTGAAGCAGGCATTTGCATTAGCTTTAACCCAGAAATATGTTAGCAAATTTGAAAATGCTAGCATAGTTCTTACTGCTTCAACAAGAGTTCTATTCCTCCTCTCTACAACTCCATTTTGTTGATGAGTTCTAGGTGCTGAGAAATCATGTGAAATTCCTTTGTTTGTCAGAAAACTTTCTAATCGGGAATTTTTAAATTCTATTCCATTGCCACTTCTTATTCTTTTGACTTTAAGTTTCAAGTGATTTTGGATTTTTATGATAAAATTAATTATTAATTCTAGAGTTTGAGTTTTTTTTCTCAAAAAGTCAACCCATGTGTACCTTGAATAATTATCGACAACGACAAGTATATACTTCTTAGCTGACATGGTTTCCCTGTTGAAATGTCCACACAGATCCATATGAAGTAGTTCTAGAGGTTGTGTTGTATAAGATTAAGATAATGATTTATGTGAGCTTTTGTTTTTATTTTCCAAGTTGACAAGCTTCACATATGTTTTCCTTTTTAAATTTAATGACAGGAATGCCTCTAACAAGCTTCTTATTGGCCAGGATGTTTAATGTTTTGAAATTATGTGAGCTAATATCATATGCCATATCCAGTTAACACTTGTTGTTTGAAAAAGTAAACACAATGGTTGCCTATATATTTTGTCATTGAAATCAAAGTAATAAATTGATTTCCTAATTCTTTTTCCTGTCAAATTTACCACATTATCTTGAATCCCAATTACTTCACACTTTTCAAGATAGAAAATTACCTTAAAACATTTATCATAGAATTGTCCACAACTTAAGAGATTATATTTTAATCCTTCCACATAAGAGAACTTTTCTATGGTTAAGGATCATATTACAATATTTCCATAACTTAAGGTCATACCTTTTATTCCATTACCAAAGTTGACCGCCTTCCCTTAAGGTCGTCGTTCAATCAACCAGGCTAGCTTTCCTGTAGTAGAGCTCAGTTGACCAACTTTGGCTACATACCTACTTAATATGCTTCTATTTCCTTTCATGTGCTTGGAGCTTACAGAATCATTGTATCAAATCTGGGGCACATGAATGTCCTGCAATGTTGAGATTAGAGATTTTTTTGTACCCATCTTTTGTTAGGCACTGATTTCGTAGCCAGTTTCTCAACACTAAGTTCTTTCTTCATCTTCTTGCAAAATGATGAGAGTGCTTGTCCAGTTAGAAGTTTCTAACAAAATGGAACTTGGACTTGATGGTGCTTGTCCAGCGTTTGATGAAGGTTGCAGAGTCGTGTTCATCGTTGGAGCAGCTAACCATGGTGAAAACTGCATTGGAGCTTGAGATGGTGTATATGAAGATGAAGAAGAAACACCATAATAGCTAGCGGGATTGGTTGGTTCCACACTTGATACAAAAGCAATTTGTGGTGCGAAACTCACACCAACATTTGGAATGGCTGAAGAGGATGAACTAGCATAATACAACTCTGGATTCTGTGGAATTTGAGCTCTCTTCGCCTTTCTCTTTTCTTCTATCTCCTTATTCTCCAATCTTTGAATAAACTCAGTCAAAGTCCAAAAAGGAAATGAATCTTTCTCCTTTAAGACTTCAATGTGGTGGCTCCAATACACCCGCAAAGCTTCTGCAAACTTCTCAACACATTCTGACATAGAACAAGAAATTTCATAGTTAGATGATTCAGATAACAAATGATAAAAACGAGTAGTTAACTTCTTAAGAGTTTCATTCCCAACAAAGCTAAAGTTCTCAAATTCTTTCTTCAATTCATTTTTTCTGAGCTTCCTAGTCTTTTCATTTCTATTTATATTCCTACTTTTAAGTGATTCCCACAGTTGCTTTGATGTTGCACATGGTCCAAATTGATGCAACAAGTCAGTAGTCAAATCTTGAGATAACTACGCATATGCCTTCTTCTCAGCTGCATGCTTCTTCTTTTGATCTTCATACTATCATCCTAATAATCTGGCATAGGTTGAGTGGGAGGTCGCACAATGGGTTGAGTTGGTTAAGAAACCGCCCATTAATTGACCATCGATTGTTGCGGTTGTTGTGAAACCTGCTTTCCTTTTTCTGCAGCAACTCACCAGGGATTCATCGGTAGTTGTTGTTGTTGTTGTGTCGTGTTCGGTCGGTTCATCGGAAATCCCCAAATGTTGTCCATAATATAAAAGTTCCAAAACTTAGAAAAATTTATCAAATTCTCTGTTCTGGAAGTCGAAGTTTCGAATCAACTTTTGGAAGATTGGTTCGACCTTATAATCAACACGAACAAAAAATATTGACTTCGATTCGACCTAACTGAAAGCACGAATGAGAAATGAAAGCATGAACGGAATTCTGATAACACGAATGTGAATGAAAAGGTCCGAATGAAAATTTCTAAACTTTGTTCGACCCAATATCTAGCATGAATGGAAAGTGAAAAATCTCATTCGACCTATCTCAGAAACCCATTCGACTGTCCAGTTTGCATGATCATATTTTCTACAAAAACACACAATTTTGATATGATTTATGAAGATTTTATCAATTAGGATTGAAATTGTGTAGGTTATGATTCAGATTGAATTCTGAACAACTATTGTGAAAGAATTTTTGATATTGACCACAAAATCACCTTCAAATCATTCAAAAACCAGGTTTTATCAAAGTTCTATGAAAACAGATGGAATTTTGATGATTTGGATCTAAAACCTGAAAGTTTTTATCAAATTGCAATCGTGTGATTGAGCACAAGCTCTGATACCACTTTATAGGATCGAGTTTCACACAATCAATACGTAATCAACACAAATACTGAAACACTAGGTGTGGAAACCCTAATGCTCATGCAAAATGATAAAAATACGAATCAATACACGTGAGATTTCATTTTCAAAGTTTTCATACACACAACTAGGTGTAACTGGACAGCCTTTTAACACTCTAGAACATGCACACACTAAATGACATAACTAAATAACCGTCACAAATTACACCTATATATAAACCTTTCCGTTCGACCTATCGATGGTGTGAACCAACTGGTTCGACCATGTGTTATCCCGAACCAAAACCTGAAGTTTTGGTTCGACCCTTCAAATATTCGAACCAATACAACAAAATCAAACATAAAGTTTACAATTCGACAAACACAATTCGATGATCCGAAAGCTCCAGACACATATATGAAATATGCATCTACATCTACATTTGAGACTGAAGCTCTAGATTCTCAGGTAATAACCTCTATTCAAAATTCTGAGTTTGAAAACTTGAACTTAGACTTAAAACAATTGCAAGAAAAGCTTCAAAAACAAACAGTAAAATTTTATAAAAAAATCTGGGAGCTAACCAGAATCCAGGAACTAAAATATGAAGAGGTTAGAAAAGGAAAAATTTTGGAAAAAAACAATCTTTCATTACAAGCTAAAACTAGTTTCTATGAAACAGAAAGACAACAATTGTATAAAAACTTGTAGGACAAATCAATTAATGTAAAAATTTTTCAACAATCTAAGGAATTTATTGATTACATCGAGGCACCAAGACCAGAAATTATAGACAAGGTCTAGGATATGTAAAAGGAACATGCTCAAATACAAAAGTTGTTTTCATAAAAGCAACTGTAGAAAATCTAGAATAGAAAAGTGTAAACTATCTGAGCCAGATAATTTGGTGAAAATAGAAACAACCTTTGATTTAATAAAAAATTTCAGAAATCTAGAATACAATATTGGGGCCTGTTTGGTAGCCCCTTAATGAGGCTCTGACCCATTCAGCTCTGAATGGTTCAGCATTCAGACTGTTTGTTTCAATCTAAAAAAGGCTTTGAATTGAATGGTTAAGAGCTGAACCATTCAGACTTGGTGCATAGCTGAACCATTCAGCACTTACTCATTCAGAGCCTCTTAACCATTCAGACCTCTTAATTCAGCACATAATTAACCAAACAGACCCTTAGATAAAATGCTGCATGTGTTCTAAAATTCTGAAAGTAGTCCAAGCACACATCACTAGAAATACAGTCAAGCACTCTCATCATTGGATAAAATGCTGCATGTAACTATTAAACTAGCTCAAAAGCATGTTGCTTTTGTGTCAGCTTTAGTTGCATCATACAATGGACTTGTGGCTAGCCAAATTGGCAACAACAATTTGACTAATGAGGATTATGCACAGATCGACAAGGATGAGATGGAATTGATAGATATCCAGTGGGCGTTTGCAAGTGTGATGAGGAGAGCTCATGAGTTTATGGAGCGAACTAGTAGAAGTGATTTGGCTACATCTCCTAATACCACCTATGGGTTTAACAAAGTGAAAGTCACTTGCTTTAACTGTGGTACAAAAGGCCACTTTGCCTAAGAATGCACCTAACCAAAACAACAAGGTAACTGAAACCTATTTAACACAAATTACCAAAACCGTCAAAACAACTACTCAAATCAAAACCAAAACCGACAATCACAAAACACAAACCAAAGATAAACATCATCACCTAACCAAACTCAAAATACACCAAACCAAGAAAGAAACATTGTTCCTGTAACCACTTCCACCAACCAAAATACCAATGATAACAAAGCGTTGGTTATCTAGTAAGATGAAGGGTTTAATTGGAACGACATGCAATTGGGTGTTGAAGAGATTTCTAGAGGAAATGTCGCATGTTTTGCTCAAGAGGTTGTGAATGATGAAGCAATAAAGAAGAAGAGTTGGTGATTGAACCGGTAGTTGAAGAAAGTGAGATTAAGACGGTAGATGAACAAAGTGAAGGTGTTTTGGATGTTCAAGATTCAGAGTATTCAGATTCTAAGAGCGAAACAGATTCAGAAACAAGTCTGGATTCTCTTGAAAATGATGTTGATCAGTTATTAGCAGAAGCCGACTTTCTAATCAGCAAGAAATCGTGCATGGTGGATGATGCTTGCACCAGAATGGATTATTCTAAATTCTTTTCTGGAAAGGAAGCTCATTTTGCTCTTATGGCTTTAACTGATTCGTCAACCCTGGTAAGTTCTAACTCACTTTCTAAGTGTAAAGATTGTGTTGCTAGGAAAGTGTGATAGACTTGAAGAACAAGTTCTCATCTTGACACATGACTTGGCTAGTTCTAAATCTGCTGTTGAAACCTATAGAAAGAATGAGAAAGCTTTAAACAAAACTTTAGACAATTATAAGAAAGATGTGTCTGAGTTGACAAAACAGTTTCAAACAAACAAATTGCAATTACCAATTACATAAATGAGATTGAAGAAACTAAGCTTGAAATGGCCAAAGTCAGATGCATGTATGAGAAAATGAACAAAAAAGTTAGAAAGCTATCTGAATGTACAATATATGTGATTGACCACATTGTTGAAGTACCAGACAAAATGGTATTCCAACTAGTATCAGTTATAAGTCTGTTCCTTCTCCTATGTTATTTGGGAATCATAATCTTGATATGGCTAGCACGGGGAGTTCGGAAACATCGACTTCCACATCTGAATACGAATCAAACACCTCAAGGGTAGGTGATCTGAATTCGGATGTGAGACCGATACTAGGACTTAACAATGAAAACGTGGTATTTGTGACTGATGATTTAGATTCAGAAGCTGAGGAAGAACCTGAAACCAATGTTGATATTCCTTTGGAAAATCACATTGAATATGACCCTGTTCCTAAAGTTCCAAAGCTGAGACAAAAACTAAAACATCAGTAAAGAAATCTAATGAAAAGGAATGTGAAAAGGGCGTGAAAGTATTCTATCGAATGGAAGGATCCAATCAGATATTTTCTGATGAGGAATATTCCATACAGTTTGCTAATTATTCAAAGATTTCTAAAATCTGGCAAGAAAGTACAATTTATTTCCTAAATCTGAAAGGACAAACGACTTTCCACCATAATTAATCAGAAAACTATATGGTAATGAGTCCATAAAGCCCAAAGTTCATGTGACTGAATTCATTAGACTTGTTGGAAGTGTTGAACCATCTTACTCACTAGAGCCCGCTCCTGAGAGTTTAAGAAGGCATTGTATTGACGACAAATATCCAATAAACACTTTTGCCAGAGGTCATGAAAAGAATAAGTTTGAGGAATATCGTGCCTGTTTTAAATGTGGGGAGAGAGGACATTTACTTCTTCACTGCTTATATGTAAGACATAAGAGGCATGAAGTTGAGGTTAGGAGAAACCATAGGGATTAGAGAGTTGTTTATCCTCAGAGGCAATTTTATCAATCTAGAGGAAAACAACCGATTGTTTATGACAATCGAAACCGAATCGTCATGAACAAACCATAGAAGAAACCAATGTTGAACACAGCTAAAGACAAGCAGAAGGTTTATCCTAAACCATTTGTTAAGTCTGAGGCGGGACCTTTGTCTGTTATATCATACAAGGTTACTAAGAATGCTTAACCAAAGGTCATGCAAAAGAAAACTGAAAATGCTAAAATTGATAATACAAAACAAATTCGAATTTTAAAACGACCTAAGCAGACTTTGTTACCAAAGTGTTCTTCTAATGGTTCCACCTCAACTTCACAAGAATCAGTGAAGGTTTCTGAAAATAAAGTTGATGAAAAAAAAATGTTTCTTTGAATGCGGAAACTTCAAGACCCAAGACCATGAAGGTGTGACAACCACACCCAGATAAGGATACACCATACACAATTGATACCAACTTACAACGGATATACTTATTTTATTAATATATTTGTGGGGTACAAAAGATGGAACTTAAAAATTACAAGGCTTGATCAACTATTCTTAGCCGAATATATTACTTTTCCATCAACCACACAGCTAGCATATCTTCTTCCACTAGTCACATAACTTCATATTAAACAGCGTGTACAAGAGTTAGTCATCACTACCTGTGAAACATGCTTAAAAGGTGTTGATGCACTATTATGTGGACGTCACTGTCGAATAGACTAGGGTTGAGTCTTGTATGGTGTTACATGAGATTGTGGTGATCCATAAGGGCATTTTATGGATCTGATGCATTTGTAAATATAGGCCAAAACATAAAGTTCACATTCGAACCTATGGTAAGGGCGAATGTGGAAATATTCCACATTCGACCTATACTAAGGGACGAAAGTGGCTTTGTGTGTTGGACTATAAATAGCAATCTCATGTGTTGGTTTTCATTTGTAGATTTGAGTTTGTGCTTTGAATGCTCTCAAGGGGGAGGTCACGCCCGACCTCCCCCGGCCCCGAGATAGATGTTTATCCTACTGATGACAGTGTATGTAACCGTTTCTGTAGTAATACGAATCTGTGATGACGTTGTTATCGTTAATTTCTGTCTCGTCTCGAATCTCCCGTTTGAAAACGAGCTGAATTCGCTTAATCGATCCGTAAATTCGGTTCTTAACCGGATTCTCAACTGGAATCAGAGCATAGGGTCGATTTCACGATTGCAAATTGATTTGAATTGGTGAAAACATATTAGAATTCAGGTTTAAAGATCAAAACCCTAGAAAGTTTGAAGCTTTTCATAAAAACATGGTTTTTGATTAAATTGGAGTTGAATTCGGTGGTGATTTCAAAAATTCTTTCATAAAAACTTGTCTAAAATCAATTCCGCACAAAACCTATCCAAAATCATTACATTTGGTGAAAATTTTGTCAAAAACCGTTCAGATTCGTGTTCTTGAGGTTGAAAATGATGAACAGGTCTGCAAGGGTCGAACGTGCAGAAGATTTGTGAGTACGTGAGGGCGAAAGTGGGTTTTTAGGTCGAACCAAGGATATTTTGAGGTCGAAAGTAGCCATTTTTTGGTCGAACCTAGGATTGTTGTGTTGGATTTTCACTTTCAGGTCAGAAATTCCACCTTCGGCTCATCGGGGGTACGAAAGTGGAAAAAGAGGGACGAAAGTGAAGAGATTTTGGTCGAACGTAAATTTCATTTGTTGAATTCTACATTCGGGTCAGATTTTGAGGACGAAAGTGAAGGAATTTCCACATTCGTACTCACATTTTCATAGACAAGGGCGAACGTAGAATTTTAAAGTGTAAAAAAAATTTCGAAAATTTTCTATAAGCCTGATTTTAGAAAATTTTTGAAATAATTTTTGTTGAAAAAATGATCAATTACTTGGCCATATCAAGAACTGATGAGCAGATAAGAGCTCAGATAGAAGCTGAACGACAACAATTACAAAGACAAAATTCTCAAGTTGATAACATTTGGGGATTTTCAATGACACCGAAACCAAATGATGAAATGGTACATGTTGACAAGTGCGTTAACAGAGAAGGTGTTCAAACAAATGTTGTGTGTTTAGTCAAACAAATGAGACATGATGATTCCAGTGAATTGTCAGAGAGTGTCTTAAGTTCTGATACGAATTCAGAACATAGTGAATCAAGAGAGAGTGACATCTTAAATAATGATGCAAAATCTGATAATGGTAATAAATCAGATGATGAGGTGAGATCTAGTGTTGAGTGTGCTAGTTGTTCTGAATGTGTCAAGTTGAAACGTGAATTGATGACACTTATTGAGGACAAACAGAACCTAGTAAATGAGCTAGAAAATTGTCAAAACCAAAATAAAGTTTTTGAAAAGAATGAAAAAGATTTGTTAAATAAAATTGAATCTTTAGAGCAAGAACTTTTAGAAATGAATAAAAGTTTTTCAATAAATAACACCACATCAGAGTTGAAAGACACAACATCTTGTGTTGAAATTTCAAACTCTGAGGTGAAGTCCGATTCTAGTCAGAAAATTGAAAATGTGGTAGTCACTTCAGAACCTGAGTCTGATGAGAAAACCATATTTAAATTTCCTGATGGAATGGAAGGATCCTATATGTTGGTAGGACATGACAAGTTGATTCTCAATAAATATTTTCCAATTAATAATATTGAACAATCTTTACTCAAATGTATATATGTTGATAATATCAATTTGTTAAATCAATTTAAACATCAATTTGGCCATTTGTCGTTTGAACTAAATCCTAACCAACATAGGGATCAAAAGAAAAACATTGAAAAGAAAAATGTTGAAAATAAGAAAGGTTCTAAAGTAAAAGGACCGAAACCAAACAAATCGAAAGGAAATGATCAGATGAAAAATTCTCATCAAAAGAATTCAAGAAATTTTTCATCTAGATCATATAATTCTTATGATTATTCATATACCTCTCGATTTGATGGTTATTGGGGAAATAACTCACCACAGTATTATCATGGTTATGTTGAACGGAGAAGCTGCTTTGAATGTGGTGAAGTTGGTCATATTGCTGCTCATTGTCCCTATTGGTATTGGGATGAAGGGTATGCATGTGATTTTGAAGAGTATAGGTCTTGTTATAACTGCGGAGAGTGTGGGCATTTAGTTGCTGCATGTCCGTATGTTAAACAGAAAATGACCGAAGTAAAATTTGCTAAAAATTCAGGCAATGTCAAAAAGCCTGTATCCCCAAAACCAATCAAGAAGCAAAAGGGGAAACAGGTTGTGTATGACAATCGTAACAAAATTGCCTTGAATAAAAATGGAGATTGTGGATGGGTTGCTAAGGTAAGGGGGAGTTCTGTTAGGGGATGATTTTATACGAAAACAGGATTATATGATCATACAAGTTACAAAACCAGGTGCGGAAACCCTAGCTTTGAACAAACTGATATAAACTCAAATCAAAACACAATCAAAGTCATTTTCAAACGTTTTCATAGATTAACACATGCATAAACTTGATTACAATTGGTTTTAGGTTAATCTAGAACACACACAGAACCTCTCAAACTATTCTGGAACCTCACCTCAAAACACACACAACTAATGACTCTCTTACATTACAGTAAAGCCTACCTTCGCCCTCTTCAGCACACTAACACATGTTAATATCCAATCACTAGTCGCAAAACGCATCTACAAACTCCCCCTCGACTATTGATTGGATCTTTTTCTGTCCTCGTCCATGGCTTTGTTCAGCAATTTGATTCTGAGTTGTTTCTTCTGCTCTTTTGTCATTTCAGGCTCTAACCTTCTCTTCACTGGTTTTGACACGTTTGCCATCTTCACCATCTTGCCAAGTTTTCCATCCAAATTACTTCCCGCATTAATATCATATGCAAAACACACACCAACCACTTGAGTGTATTTCTTTGCCTGATCAGCGTCGTTCGGCTCATGATGAATCGGATTGTAAAAGAGCATGATGATGTCTTCGAAAGTACAATTAATCAACCACATCGGATCAAATACGTGAACATGCTTGTATTTATCCTTCCCGTCTCTCAACACTATCACCGCTTCTGCCTTTCTCCAATCATAATACCAGAAAATAAAATCAGCACTGAAATGTTGTGGCATGGGCATCAAAGGTATTTTCCTCATCACTTCAGGTGCCTTATATATCAAAGTAACCCGTTTCAGCTTGGTTCTGGGATCAATATCCCTGTGAACTTTCCTTCGGGGATATTGTGGCTTGAATCTACTCCATTTTGTTCTGCTTTCCCAAACCAGCTTGTCTTCGCACCAACCGACATGTGTATTATTAACTGAAGCACCCGACATTGGAAATCTGCATAAATCTCTGACCGCCCAGTACGGTAGAGTTAGCAAGTCAATGAATCTGTAAAAGTACAAGATCCCTGATTCCCATTTAGCAGCTAGACACTTCAGCCTGCCCAAATATGTCCACCCGAGAGCTCTGCCTCTGAACTTAGCATTATGAAATCTATAAAAGTTTCCTTGAGCTTCAGGCTTCGGTCGGTTCTCATCCATTTCTCTTAACTTCTTCAAATAACTCTTCAATTCATCAGATTTATTTGAAGATTCTGGCTTATCTGCACCAAATACTTTCTCCACAAACTCTGCACTTCTTTGCTTAGCCTTTTTCTTCGCAGAAGTGTTTGGAATTTCAGTAAAATCAGGAAACACCACATCTTCATCAGTTTGTCTGAAGTACTGTGGGTATTCCTCATGCGTTATGTCTTCAATTTCCACTTCTTCAAACTCAGGGGTATTTTTATCATCAGAGTGACTTCCAATATCCTTTTCAGGAATATGTGGAATCGACTCATCTACAATAAACTCCTCAAACGTTTTCCCTACCCTCTGTGTAAGTCCATCTAAAATCTCCTTTGCCACAGATGTAGGTACTTCCCCTTCTTCAAGATCAGGATCGTTGTATTCCAATTCATATCTCATATCGTCAGTTTGGAATATTTCAGCAAAACGACCTGTGAACTCAATGGTCCATTCTCTTCTTTCCAACATGTCTTTATAAACTTGTTTAGCATCATCAGTCAAAGACCTCACTTTTTCATTCCAGAATACACTTTCATCTGAATCAACGTTCTCACCTTTCTTTTTCGAACTTGATTCTCCAGTATCTTTCTTTTTCTTTGAAGGTGGTCTCTTCTCAAATGTAAACTTAGACGTATCATCTCCTCCATCATTATCATCATCACTGCTACTATCATCTTCTTTTTGACTTCCCGAACCCTCTGCATCATCATCATCATCATCATCATTATCATTATCATCCTCATCATCACTCTTTTCCGATTCTTCATCATCCTCATCATCATCCTTTTCCGATTCTTCATCATCCTCATCATCATCTTTCTCCTTATCAGATTCAGATGGTTCAAAATCAACCTGTTCTTCTTCTTTTTCTTTATCTTCTTCACCCTCCTTCAATTTGGGTGCAACATTGTACAGGTTATCAATCAACTCACTCAGGCGTTTATTCTCAGCCTTCAGTTCTTTATTATCTTCTTTGATAGCTTTAAATCTGTTCTTGTTCCTCAAACACTTACCCTCAAGCTTTTTATTCTTTGCTTCAAGCTTCTTAATCTTCTCGTCAATCTCATCTTGATTTGACTTTGAAGCTACAACAATCTGAAGCATCTTTTCTTCATTCTGCTTGAACTTAGCTATTTCAGCTTGTTGAGCCACTATCATCTTCATCATGTCATCCATCTTCTTGTTCACCTGCTTCATAACATCATCATCCACAGTGACTTTCTTTGACTTGGATTTTGATCTAGATGGCTCAACTTCAGTTTCCTTCTCTTTCTGAGGCTTTCTAAAAATATCAAGTACATTATCCAGTGCTACATTGAACTCATCCACTGGTAATGTTTCTGCCTCTTTTGATTTCTTCTGTTTCTTAGTGACTGGTGAAGATTGCTTTGATGACGTACCAGCATCGGGTACTCTTTTACCTTTCAAGAGTTGGGCTAACTCTTTCTCTCTCAGCTGCTTTGTACTTGTTTTCTTAGCCATGGTCTTGTGCTTAGGCTTGGGCAAGTTAACTACTACAGTTTCTCCTTCATTCAACTCATCCATATTCACACCTAAACCTTCATCTTCAGCACCAACAGACTTCTTGCTTTTCTCAGCTTCTGCAATTGATCTGTTTAATGATTCAGACTCACCAACCACAGTGGCCTTACGTTTGGTGGCCCGGAGATTTTCAGCATCCGAATCCCACAGTTCCTCCTCCTCAGTTTCTTCTGAATCCACTGATTCTTCATCCACCAAACTAGTACCTTTCTTAGCAGTTGATTTCTTTCTAACAACCTGTTGCTTTGAGCTTCCCTGATCAGTCTTTCCCTTGCCCTTCCCTTTGGCTCCAGGATTGATCACTTGCCTCTTCCTCTTAGTATTAGCATCAGCATATACCAAGGGATCATCGTTATCAGAATCACTATTAGGATGCCTAGCTGTATTCTTTCCTGGATCAGTGTAATCCTCTCTAGCTAAGGCTCCAAACAACCTTCTGTACGGTGGCCTTTCATTGTCTGGCACACCCTTGTATCCCTTCATTCTCACCAAAGTACGAATGTTCATGTGATCTAGTGCAAGTATCTGTGTTGGATCTTTCCTCAGATTTGGATACTTGTGATCAAAGATCATCATCAGGAATCTTGGGTATAACATGAAATATTTTTTCTTTAACCCTTTCAGCATCTCCAGCATATGATCCAATATCATTCCAGAAACATTAAATGGTTTGTTGAGGGTCAACGCAACCATTAATGAACTCAAACTCTTCCTCATCACGTCATAGCCTCCACTAACACATCCAAACACATGAATGATGACGTGAGCAAAATATTTAAACTGCACGCTCAGTTTCCCTTTGTACATTGAACCATCAGTAATAGGTCCTTTGTATTTCATTCTGAGGAAACAAGCTTTCTGCTCAGTCCATGAAAGTTCTCTTGGATCTTCACTTACTTCAAACTTGATCTGGAGTGCTTCTCTGATATCAGACTCTGTAATAAACATCTCCATGTCTTGAATCTTGCTCCTTATAATAGTCTGATTATCCAGAAAGTCGTACTTCGCATTGTTGTAAAAATCTTCAACTATATCCTTGTAGATAATAGTTGGAGTAGCCAAAGCATATACTACTCTGCTTCTCTTCAAGAACTTGATTATATCAGTAAACTCAACGTTCTTCTCTACGTCCCCCAGGTAAGCACAGCAATTATGGTTCTTCTCGAACGGCCATTTGCTTTTACTCGACGATTCACCTTCTTGAACATTCTCCGGAACTGGCTCTGTGACTACAGTCTCTACTGGAATTTCAACATTCTCTGTCTGGTCAGCCATCTGAACATCAAAATCAAAAACAAAACGTCAAAACACAAAATCGACAAAAATTTAAAAATTTTAAGTTTTTAGGATTCTACATTCGCCCCTTTTATCAAGGTCGAATGTGAATTCTTTTGGTCGAATGTAAAATATTTTGGTCGAATGTGGAATAGCTTTGAGTAAACATCACATTCGTCCGTTCTAAAGCACATTCGTCCAGTTATATTTCACCTTCGCCCATACGTAGACCCGAAGGTGAAGTTGTTCTTCCCTAAAATTCAAAAAATTTTGCAAATCTGTTATTAACACTTTGTTTTGATTCAGACATAGTCTATTATGGCCGATAAACACTCGTGTAGCATCAATTGTCCATATTAATCAATTTACATCAGTTTTAAATTGGAATTAGGTTACAAACTTTTCATTCGATCAATCAACCAATCAATTGATGTTTTCTAACCTAATTCGTCACATTATCTCCCCCTAAAACTGATGTGGATTGATCGCACATCAAAAACAATCAATAAAAACCACACTAAGACCCTTAATCCTAAACCCTAGGTACGAATATAAAAACGACGATAGGCAACTCATTTCTGCTCCATTACCTGTAAAAATGGTATTGAAATGATCAATAAGATTCAGGGAACAAAATGCACAAGAAAAATTCAACAAAGCAACAAGGTGATGTTAACCGAATGAAAATTTTGAAAAAAAATAGAATGAGGGTTCGAATGTATCATCTGGTTATATAAGGGAGTCACCTTCGCCCGTTGATGTGGGCGAATGTGAATATATTTCACCTTCGCCCCAACTTAATGGCCCGAAGGTAAAAAAGAACACCCGAAGGTAAAAATGATATTTAAGACATCCACATTCGTCCAGTATGTAAACGACCGAAGGTAAGATTTTTCCACATTCGACCCAATTAAGGGGCGAATGTGAAATGGAAAAATCTGAAAATTTTACCAAATCACGAATTCGAATCCCGTTCAACATTTTTCAATCCGTTAAGCTTCCAAAACTCATATTTTAACATTTAGAATGATACAAAGCCCAGATGGTGTTGTCAAATCTCAGAAATTGACCATCAAGCATCCCCGGTTATCAAAAATAAAGCAGAAATGAAAAAATTTTGGATTTTTCTGAAATTTTATCAAAACACACCTAAAATCTTTTTGGATTTTGTATCTTTTTGACAATAAAAGTAAATTGCATCAAAGTAAGATGAAAGCAGTAAACATTTTGTGATATCCGGTAAGAGGATCATATCAGTTTTCTGAGAAATCTGATCACAGCGTTGATCTTTTTGTTTAAAATTATCATTAGAAGCAATATGTGACACGGCAATTGCTGATATTGTGGTCCACGTAAGCTCACATGCAGACAATTACGCAATGCTTTAAAATGATACGAGTTAGGTGTATTAGACTAACACGATGTGGTGCCCACACACACGACATACTCCCGTATCAAGTAATTGCACAAAGCTTCGTCGTAACGCGTGATTATGCCAGAGTTATCCGTAATAGTTACAAAGTATATAGCACAGAGGTGTACAGGTCAGCAAACGAATGCAGCAGAGTAACATGTGCGTATACACTAGGTTGAGGCTGATATTAATCACTGATTTGCATCAGATGATCAATACGATGTAATAAAGATCTTGGATCAATTAAAACATAAAGTTCCTCAATTCGGTAACTTCCGGTTTTGGCAATTAAGCTCTTTTAGCAAATATTCTGATAAAACTAGGTCCGTAAATCAATACGACAAAAGTTTATCAGAATATCCCGGATAACCATAACATAACGACCCGAAACCTCAGATTTTGGCAATCCTATCAAACGAAATTACGGTACTAAGACCATATGCCCATGAGGTGTTCAGCCACGAACGCGTAGTTCGTTATGTTTGTATCACTAATGCACGCAATATTTAGTCTACGAAGCCTATCAGCATATCACACGTAGTCAACACACTCCTCATATACTATACAATTCTTTAGCCTGTGTCAGATCCCCACTGATGGACTATCATTTCCTCTTTTTAACCAGGAAATCATTTTTGATTTTCTAATTTTTAGGTCTTTTTGAATTTTATAATGTTTTAGGTTTTTCTAATAAAATGGCTCCCCCTAAAATAAAGAACATATTTTTGGGTTTATGATTTTTCTGAAAAACAATAAAAACAAATTTGAAAGAAACAATCCACTCGAAAGCATCAACTTCTTTGAGGATTAAACAATCCCCTCGAAAGCATCAACTTCTTTGAGGATTACGATAGTAAAGAGAAATTCCCAATTAGCAAAGAGAAATTCCCAATTAGTAAAATATAAAAACTAAAAACTAAAAAGCGATAAACCGAGGTGCCGATTAGTCCTGTTTTTCCTTTATGTTGTTTACTTTTAAAAGATATTCAAAGCGGGATCTGTCAAAAGCTTTTGTAAACAAATCTGCACGTTGGTAGTCAGTATGGATTTTGATCATATCTATCAATTCCTTGGCGTAACAATCACGGATAAAATGATATTTGATCCGGATATGTTTCGCTTTAGAATGATTTTCAGTATTTTTAGTTAATGCAATTGCGGCTTCATTGTCGCAGTGTATAGGGGTTTTAAGAAACTGCAAACCGTAATCCACCATCTGTTGTTGGATCCAGAGCACTTGTGAACAGCAACTCGAGGCTGCAATGTACTCGGCTTCACAGGTAGATAGAGCCACGGAAGCCTGTTTCTTACATTGCCAGGTGATTAACCTGCTCCCTAAAAACTGGCAACCAGCTGTAGTAGATTTACTGTCTTTGTCACAGCCGCCCCAATCTGCATCACTAAAAGCAATAAAATCAAAATCATCATCATTAGGGTACCAAAGTCCTTTTGAGGGACAACCCTTCAGATATCGAAGGATACGCTTGACCGCCGTCAGATGACTTTGTTTCGGCTTCGATTGATAACGGGCACAGAGACACGTTGCATACATAATATCTGGTCGAGACGTCGTCAAATACATCAGAGATCCGATGATTGCTCTGTATGTAAATGGGTCCGTCAGCTCCCCCTTAGCGTCCACTCCAATCCCGTGATTGGGTTGAATCGGGGTATCCATCGGCTTAGAGTCCTCCATCTGGAACCGGCTCAAGATGTCGGAGACATATTTCGTCTGGTGAATGAAGATCCCGTCGGGTCTTTGGTTCACCTGCAAGCCTAGGAAAAACTGCATCTCCCCCATTGCGCTCATTTCGAACTTTTCCTGCATGACAGTTTCGAACTCCCTGCATAAAACCTCGTTAGTTGAACCAAATATTATATCATCAACGTATATCTGCACTAGAAGCAAATCATCTCCCGTCTTCTTCGTAAAGAGGGTGCAATCGACGAGGCCGCGCTTAAATCCTTTGGAAATGAGGTATGTACTTAGCTCCTCGTACCACTGTCTCGGAGCCTGATGCAAGCCATATAGAGCTTTGTTCAGCACGTAGACCTTATCCCGGTGGATTGGGTCCTCAAAGCCTGGTGGCTGCCCGACATAAACCTCTTCCTTGACTTTCCCGTACAGAAATGCGCTCTTAACGTCCATTTGATACACTTTGAATTTCTTGTATGAAGCAAACGCAAGGAACATCCGAATAGCTTCAATTCGTGCTACCGGTGCATAGATTTCATTATAATCAATCCCTTCGATTTGATGGAAACCCTGCACGACCAATCTGGCTTTGTTACGAACAATAACCCCACGATCATCCTTTTTGCATTTAAACACCCATTTAGTGCCTATTTTCTTCCTATCCGGCGGCAAATCCGTGAGCATCCAAACTCCCAATTTCTGGAATTGTAATAACTCCTCCTGCATAGCTTCCACCCAGGCATCATCCTTCAAAGCGTCCTTGTATGTCCTTGGCTCTACCTGCGACACATAACACGCAAACGACCAATCATTTTGACTACCAGATTGTTGAATTTTGGCATATAAAGCTAAAGCACCAAAACTCTCTGGCGAGTTAAGACTTTTAAGCTGCCCTCTGGTCATAACACTTCTTCCAGGATCACCGATAACTTGCTCCAGCGGGTGAATACGATGAATCCGAGATTCCGGATAATCAGGTACAGTAACTCCCGTCTGAGCAGTTATATTCTCTACAGCATCCAGATCATGACCCGTATTTGATGATGAAGCAACATCTGGAATTGGAGTTGGGTTCACTGGCGGTGCCTCTGGTTCTTCTGCATGTTCAAGAATGACTTCTTCAAATTGTTCATCTTCAGATTCTGAAGATTCTAATGAAGTTGAAGCCTCCTGAAACACTTCTTCCTCTTGTATAGGAGCATTGGTATCATTAGAAGCTGGTAAGGGGTTCACGGTGATCGGACGCACCAACGGTGAAGTCGTTGCATTTTCACACTCGTAAAGTAATCTGATAACAGCTTCTTCAACCAAGCTATCTAGATTGAATGATTCAAAGAAATCTTTGTAATCAAACATCCAATCAGGACCCGTGCCTTGTAGATTTTGAGTATATCGTTGAACTTCCACGTTAGCCCAATCCTCCACTCGACGAGTTCGCTTGTTGTATACCCGTTTGAGCGGGGTTGCATATCCAACAAAGTATCCCTCCTCGGCTTTAGGACTAAACTTCTCGCTTGGATTCAACATAGTGCATGGCGCCCCAAAAGGTTCTAGATACTCTAAGTTCGGCTTTCTTCGGTGTAACAGCTCATAAGATGTTTTACCAAACTTCTTCACTGTTAGAACCCGATTTAATGTGTAGTTTGCTGCATAAATCGCCTCGTTCCAGAACATTACCGGAAGATTTGAATCAGCGAGCATTGTTCTAGCCGCTTCAATTAGAGTCCTATTCTTTCGTTCAGCAACACCGTTCTGTTGTGGGGTGTACGGAGCCGAATATTCATGATGTATCCCTTTGCTTTCACAAAGTTCATCCATCTTGGCATTTTTGAACTCCGTCCCATTGTCACTCCGAATTCTCTTTATTTTCACATTGTAGAGATTCTCCAATCGAGTGAACAGAACTTTTAAGTTGTTAAAGGTGTCACTTTTGTTCTGCAAACACATCACCCATGAAAATCTTGAGTAGTCATCAGTGACAACTAAACAATAGAGCTCTCCAAGATGACTTTTGCGCTTGACTGGTCCGAAAAGATCCATGTGCAGTCGCTCAAGTGGCATCTCTACAGAGTTAACCTTCTTCACTTTGTGGGACTGTTTGTGTTGCTTCCCCTTCTTACAACTCACACACTTGTCATTCAGATGGAAATGTTTCACGTTTACCCCATCGACAAGTCCATTTCTCACAAGTTGGTTCATTTTTCTCAGATGAATGTGCCCCATTCTTCGGTGCCACATTATCGATTCTTTCTCTGTCGCTTTTGATAGAAAACAAGTTATTTGCCCCTGTGATGTCATCGCCTTGGACATATCAAGAATATAAAGATTGTTGACGCGAGGTGCCTTCAACATTATCCACTCTTTAGGAATTGTAAAGCCCGGTTTCAGAATATAGCAGGATTTGTCATCAAAATGCACAGTAAATTGTTTATCACATATTTGACTGACACTCAACAGATTATAATCGATCTGCTTCACGTAAGATATCCGCTCGAAACTCACTATTCCATTGCTCACACTCCCTTCCATCGTGATATATCCACCTTCATTACCCGCGAATGCGACATACCCTCCATTGATGTTCTTCACGTCGAACATCAACGCAAGATCCCCTGTCATGTGGCCTGAAGCTCCACTATCAACAATCCAAAGACTACTAATAGGGCCAGCTGAAGCTCCCTGCACACAAAAAGTAAATCATTTAGTTCTTTCGGGGGACCCAAGCCTGAGTCTTGGGTCTTTGAACATCAGGTTTCAAAGTAACATTTTCACAAGCATTTTCAACAACTTTTTGATCAATCTTTTTCTGATTGTTCAAAACAGTTTCCTTTTTCTCATTTACCCTTGAAGTTGAGGCTCCTGGAGTACCATTAGGTGACCAAGATTGTTCAGTTCGTTTCAAAATGCGAATCTGAGATTTTGGGTTCTCAGTTGGTTTCTGAACATTGTTAGCAAATGTAACTTTGTTGGTTACCTTATCTGATTTAACAGACTTAGGTCCAACACTTGATTTGACAATCGGTTTAGGTGGAACCTTTTGCCTATCAATTGTTGCGTTCACCACAGGCTTCCTCCATGATTGTTCCATAGCAATCCGATTCCTTTGATCATATTGAATTGGACGATTGTTCCTCATTTGATGAAAATTGTTTTGATTATAAAACTGTTGTTGTTGAGGAACAACTCGTCTATGTGGTGGAACATAATGATCAATCGGTTTTCTCATGGAATTCCTCACTTCAACCTCGTGCCTTTTATGCCTTACATATGGGCACTGAGCAAGTAAATGCCCTCGTTCCCCACATTTAAAGCACGCACGGTACTCTTCAAAAACATTCGGAGCATTTGGTTGAGCAAATGATCTAACAGGGTGCTGATCATTATACTGTTGCTTCCTTAAACTCTCAGGGAGTGGCCCTTTTGAGTAAGTAGGCTCATGAAAACCATTAGCTCTGTTTTTGGGTCGAATGAACTCTGTGACATGGGCCTTTGGTTCTTGAGGAACATCCAAATACAATTTCTTTAATAATGCAGGTAGAATCTCATTTGTTCTCTCATGTTTTGGGAACCAAATGGTGCTTTCTTGCCATATTTTGTCAATTTTAGCATAGTTAACATCTTTGATTGGAAAGTCCTCGTCAGAGATGATCTTATCGGATCCTTCCATCCGATAGAACACCTTGACAGGTTTGTCACATTGTTCATTCTTAGCATTCTTTTCAAGATCTTTCTTAACAACATTCTTTTCAGACTTCTTTTCACGATGAGCATTTCTCATCGGAATCACAATCTGAGATGGTGAAACTGGTTCATTTGTAATGATGTGATTTTCTTTTGGAATTTCACATGCATTAACATTTTGAACATTACCAGATTCATCACTCTCAGTGTCTGAATCCACACTCTCAGCAGTAACACCCTCATCATTGACACTAAAATCGGTCTCACATCGGAATGTGGATCACCAATACTCGAGGTATTAGATTCATTTTCCGATGATGTGTCTGATTTTACTGAACTCTCCGGTGTCACTTGGTGCCAGTTATGGTTTTCAAAAAGAACCAGAGATGGTACAGACCGATAATTAGTGGTTTGATCATCAATGATGTGATCTACCACGTAAGCAATGTGCTTATAGCTTTCTAACTTTTTGTTTACTTTCTCAGCAAAGCATTTGATGGCAGCCATTTCCAACTTGGTATTTTCAATTTCATTGATATAGTTGTTAATTGCAAGTTGTTTTAATGACAGAGTGTTTTTCAAGTCGGAAATGTCCTTTTTGTAGCCATCTAATACTTTGTTAAAAGCATTCAACTCTTTGCGAGTAGATTGACTGTTCATGATAGCACTATCACGTTGAACACGGAGTTGTTTATTCTCCTCAGTCAATCTATCACATGTACCACAATATTTATCACTTGTAACATCAGTGCTACACTCAGAACTTACAGGTTTTAGCGGATCAGTCATGGCCATCAATGCGAAATGAGCTTCCTTTCCTGCAAAGAATCTTGAATAGTCAATCTTTGTGAAAGCATCATCAGCAACGCACGACTACCTCGTCATCAGAAAATCCGCTTCTGCTAGCAACTGATCTATGTCATCATCTAGAGACTCAACACTTGCTTCCGTATCCGATTCACTGTCTGAATCAGAGTAAACCGATTCACACTCCTCAGGAACATCAGAAACAGTATCAATCACCACTCCAGAGTTAGCTTCTTCAGCCTTAACCTCAACAGATTCAGTCTCCACATCCATTTCAGCTTCAGACTCATCACTTTCAACCTCAGTTTCTACTTTCTCATCTACTTTCACCGAATCTTCAATATCAACCTGATATGCAACACAAGCCACATTTCCACCATTAGTAATTTCCTCAACACCTATTTGCATACTCGACCAATCAAACCTCTCATCTTGTTGAGTCACCAATGCTTGATTCTGATTGGTGTTTTGTTGTGTCTCATTAGGTGTAGTGATTGGTATGACTGTTCGGTTAGCATTGTTTGGTGATTGGTTTTGAATCTGGTTTGGTGTGTTTGGTTGTCTGTTTTGGTTGTTATTAAAGTTGTTTTGACGGTTTTGGTAGTTGTTGTTGTTGTTTTGGTAAGAAACTTGGTTTTGGTTTTGTTGTTGACGATTCTGGTAGCTTGCATTGAATGGGTTCCTATTGCCTTGTTTTGGTGGCTGGGTGCATTCTCTTTTAAAGTGACCTTTCCCTCCACAGTTAAAACAAGTCACTTTCTCCTTGTTGAACCCGTAGGTTGTATTAGGAGAAGTTCCCAAATCCGTTCTACCTGTCTTTTCAATAAACTCCGTTGCTCTTCTCATTATGCTCGCAAAAGCCCATTGGATATCAATGAGTTCCATCTCTTCCTTGTCAATCTGTGCATAGTCTTCATTGGTTAAGTTGTTATTCCCAATTTGACTAGCAACTAATCCATTGTAGGATGAGACCATTGCAGAGACTAATGCAACGTGCTGCTGTGCAACTTCAACCGTTACATTACCCAAGTTAGAAGTCTCCAAAACCACCGTTTGTTGATTAGGTTGGTTCATTGGTTGTTGAGATTGGCTAGCAGTATAGAAAGCAGCTTGTTGCATTGGGGAGAATGGTGGAATGTATGAATTGTTGTATTGTTGTGGTGGTGGATTTGATGGTTGTGAAAAAGATGATGTTTGTTGATGGTAGTTGATGGTAGGTGATTCCATAACATTGGAAATACATGCAACATGTGGTGCCACTAGCCCTCCTGAGCTTGAGTTACTAGCTGGAACTGGAGTACCTCCAAAATATAAGTTGGGATTCTGAGGAATCTGTGCTCTTCTAGCTTTCCTCTTCTCTTCCAATTCTTTGATTTCCAGCTTCTCTATAAACTCTTGAATAGACCAGAATTGGTATGCATCCTTTTCCCTGAGAACTTCCACATGCTGATCTCAGTTTGGTGGTAAAGCATCTGCAAACTTGTCCACCTGCTTTGTCATAGGAATCTGTATACCATAACTAGACAATTCAGATAAAAAATGACTATATCTAGGAGTTAGTTCTTTCAAAGTTTCATTTCCAATATAAGAAAAATTCTCAAACTCCTTTCTCAATTCTTCCATCCTTAGACCTCTAGTCTTCTCATTACCATCATGCCTTCTTTTAAGTGCTTCCCACAATTGCTTAGACGTTGTACAAGTCCCAAACTGATGCAAAAGATCATTTGTGATTGCCTGTGTCAATTGGGAAAACGCCTTCTTTTCTACAGCAAACTTCTTTTTCTCATCCTCAGCCATGCTCTCCAATGGAACTGGTTCACCTGTATTCTCCAAAACTGGTGCTGTGTAACCTCTAGCAATCATGTTCCATGCCTCTGCACCCTCCACTCCCATGCCTTCCAAATGTATCTTGAACTTTTTCTGCCACTGATTGTATTCTTGTATCTCCATGAGCTTCGGTGGCCGATTCCCGCTACCTGAAGACAAATCATTAATCAGTGTGGAAATAGCATTTGTAGTTTGAGTGTTTACCACCGCTGCCGCTACTCCCCAGTAGTCAGATTGTGGTGCTGGAGGTGCACTTTGAGCCATGTAGTTACTCGGCTGCGAAGACTGTGTGCTCGTCTTCTGTGCTGCCACCGTCCATGGGTCCATCACTTGCTGTTGTGGTTGTGTAGTTGCTGGTGTCGGAGTAGTCGGAAAATTCCACATGATTACGAACTTCGAAAAAATTCAACACTTAGAAAATTTTCCAAAAACTAGTCCTAGGTTCGCCCAAAATCTTCACTTTCGTCCCTTTCTGTTTCAGGTTCGCCCAGAAACACTCACCCGAATGTAAATGTTCACCAGAAAGTAAAACACACTAACACAAATCCAGGTTCGTCCAAATATTTCCAGATTCGACCGTTTTAATTCCAGGTTCGCCCCCCCGATCAATCGAATGTAGAAATTGTGACCCGAAAGTGAAAAATTCAACAGAAACTTTCCAGGCTCGCCCAAAATTTCCTAGGTTCGCCCAAAAATCACTCAGGTTAGCCCAAAAATACACACGTTCGACCACTCAGGTTCCAGATTCGCCCATTTCAGGTTTGAAAAACGGTTACACTTTGAAAAACGGTTATTTTGATCTCTGATTTTCAAAAGTTTGTGAATTTGAATGATCTTAATCAGGTTTTGATTCGGAATTGATTTGGAGCAACTTTAATTCTTGGAATTTTGAATTTTAACCACAAAATCAACTCTAAATCTTTCAAAAACACTTAAAAACCATTTTTATGCAAAAACAGATGTGAATTGATCAAAATAATGTCCAAATCAGCTCTGAGTTTATCAATTTGTTGTTGTATGATCCTCTATGCTCTGATACCACTTTGTTAGGGGATGATTTTATACGAAAACTGGATTATATGATCATACAAGTTACAAAACCAGGTGCGGAAACCCTAGCTTTGAACAAACTGATATAAACTCAAATCAAAACACAATCAAAGTCATTTTCAAACGTTTTCATAGATTAACACATGCATAAACTTGATTACAATTGGTTTTAGGTTAATCTAGAACACACACAGAACCTCTCAAACTATTCTGGAACCTCACCTCAAAACACACACAACTAATGACTCTCTTACATTACAAAAACACAATTTCTATATATAGAGACTGCACATTCGCCCATTTTCATAGGTCGAATGTGATCTCATTCCACATTCGCCCATATGAATGGTCGAATGTGTTCTTCTGTCAGGTTCCATTCCATGTTCGTCCACTTCTGTCTACCTTCGCCCACTAAACTTCTTCCTTCGCCCAGTAAAGCCTACCTTCGCCCTCTTCAGCACACTAACACATGTTAATATCCAATCACTAGTCGCAAAACGCATCTACAAGTTCTAAGGCTAAGCCTAACAATAACTCTAAATCTGGGTCTTCATCAGTTAAGTCTAAGAAGATTCCAAACAAAGTTCAGGAGCAGGTTTCAAATAAGAAATCTGAAAAGTCAAAAATCAAAACAATTTCAACAAAATCTAAAATAAACTCTGAACGTGTTTGGAAACCCAAATCACTTTCTAAATCAATAGCAATTTCTACTTCAAATCAATCCATTGAAAAACCAATTGATTTTTCAAAAGAAGAATGGATTGATGTTCCGAGGATTGATGACCTTGGAGGACCCATCATTGTGAAGGGATGGGTACCTCTTTTGTGCTAATTGTTTAACAAAGTGTGTAGATTGTTCCAGACAGACCTATTAGCTATCTTTTGATAGTTGATAGTGGAGCATCTGTATACAAGCTATTTATTGGAGAGGTGAAGGTCAAAAGGATGGGATATTGAAGAAGGAAAACATGATTTCAACAGAGAGGAGAGTGTTTGTCGTCTGTTTCCTACCTGTGAAGCCGGAAAACATTGCAATCTCATGCAATTGCTCTCAGGTGTTGGATTTCAACAACAGATACAACAAAACGGTTTATTCTAAACTCTCTTATCTTTGTTAATGGTTTTTATTAATTGAAAGATCTTATTGAGTCAAGTAATCTGAGTGGAAAATGGTTTTTGAAACTCAATGAGTAAACCGCATCGGATATCATTTTATTTTGTTTTTCTTCAAAAGTTTAAAAATCCAAAAATATGCTTATTTTTAGATTTTTAGGGGGAGAAAATTTTCAGAAAAATCAAAATAAAAAAATAGAAAATCGAAAATGAGTTTTCCTGGAGAAAAAGAGGAGATGATAGTACATCAGTGGACTGTCAGACTACTCTAAAAACAAAAATGAATTGATAAACACTGAGTAGTAGCCACTACAATTATATATTGGTAGGCTTGAAATCAAAGTTTAAAGTTCAGCATGGTGATATAAACTTAAAATCAATAACTGATAATCATGTGGATCAACGTCTCGTTGGCATATGGTCTTAGTACCGAAATTTCGTTTGATAGATTGCCAAAATTAGAGGTTTCGGGTCGTTATATTGAAAGTTATCTGGGGATGGCCTGATTGATCTTTTGCTGTATTGATTTACAGACCTAGATTCAGTCAGGGTATCTTATTAAAAGAGCTAATAAAGCCAAAACCATAAGTTACCGAATGAGGAACTTAACATGTGTGATGATAATCAAAGATTATCTAATGCATCGTATCAATACTATGATGAAAGTCATGTATGAAAGTCATACCTTGTAACTAACGGATAACTTCAATATAATCACGCGTTACGATAAAGCTTTGCGCAATTCTTGATACGGGAATGTGTCGCGAGCACGGGGACCATAGATTACTCAGTATCTAATATTACCATAATGTATCTAAAGTGCTGAGCAATGAATGATGATTTTGAGTTTAAGTGGACAAACATACTGGTAATGGTTGTAGGATGCTCAATGACAAAAACAGAAAATTGATCAAAAAGAGTTATGACTGACTGTTTCAATACTGATATGATCCTCTTACCAGAAAATTCACAAAAAATATGTTTAGTTTACTGTTATGCAATTTCATTTGAAAATTCAAAAAGATTTTTGGTATGTTTTAGCATAAACATAGAAAAATCAAAAAGTTTTATTTCAATTTTATTTTCGATAACCGATGTTGGGATGCTTTTTGTGAATGGTCAGATACTTAAAAGTTGAAAAAGATTGCAAATTTTCAAGTTTCCGGTACATATTGAAACTGTTTAATAGTTCAGGGGGAGAACTATTGAGGGTCAAAAGGAATGTGAAGAGTACTTCCGAGATATTTGTCATGTCTAACGCTGGTTGTGGTTTGTGCAGTTTTTAGTAAATTTTTCTACAGAATCAAATACAACAGGTGCACTGCTCAAGACTCATCGACAATGCTTGTAACTGAACAAGACCCAAACCTGAACATCAAGATCACCAGAACAACAGAAGCTAGTAAGAGGTTAAAGAAATGACTGAAGATTGAAGAATTCAAGATTATTGTCTATCTTCATGTCTGGACCAACAAATGATAAAGCCAAGATTTCTTGAGTCTGTCTGAGATTTTGAAGCTTACTGCAGAGATAGACAAGAACCTCGACACAAACGTGCATGAAGATGGAAAGTTTTCAAGTCGTTCAAGATGATGAGATCAAGACTTGAAGAATTGATAACTTTCTGATTTGGTACATCACTAGCTAGGTCCAAGGGGGGAGATTGTAAGTGCATTATTCATGTATGTCCCTAGCTAGTGATCCGGTACTGAATGTCGAAGGTTCAGATAATCAGAAAACGACCAAGACTTAAGCTGGAGGATACATTCGACCAGTTGGAAGGTCGAATGTAGCTTGTCTAGGGTCGAATGTAGAAGTGGTTGATAGGAAAGGCTACATTCGTCCACATGAAAGGGGCGAATGTGGAAAACTTCCACATTCGACCTTACACTTAGGGTGAATGTGGAAAGCCTATATAAAGGGAAAAGTTAGTTAGTTTTGAGAGTTAGTTATCATTTGAGCTTTTCCCTAGAGTGTGTATGTGTGTTTTTCTCTGTATTAGGTCTAAGATTTCATATGTAAACATCTTGATTTGATCTAATACAAAGATTAAAGTTATGGAAATTGCTCGGTGATTCGTTATCTGTTTTTATCACGTTCGATTACGTTTATTACTGAATCATTTTGCACGATCGTTGGGGATTCCGCACCCTACGGTTGGTATTCGTGAGATCACGTTTCTTGATTACGATCCGAAACGAATTCTCAAAAGGACGTCAGACAATGCTGGTGAGTTCATGAATATACACAAGTTATAAAACACATTAGTTTATCATTCATGACTTGTATCTACCCATGTCACTATAATCTTTCCGCCACACCAACACCCATGTATGGGCCCCCTGTCACGGGACATATAAGGGACCACAAATATCGTGTGTATGTGTGATTTGATTATATACATGCGTACTAACAGTCATGAGTGAAATATTAACAATTACCAGTTTGGACAAGCATGCTCAAATTTGACAACATTCATAGAACTCACATGTTTAATAGCTACTTAACACTTATTATTCCAATGAGAACTATCTCAGGGTCCTGATACAATTAAATCATCCTAGGTTAGGTAATGGTACACCTAACTAGTAATTATCATGGTTGGATATTGGTTAACGCTGCCTTATTTAAGCATGGGTGATCAGTCCATGCCTAACTAAGGCTAGGCCACCTAATACCCACCCTTAATAATAATCCTAATTCCAAAAAATAATAATACTAAACTACAACTAATAATGCTAATAAAAATAACTAAACATGACTTAACAGAACATACCTCAAAACTATCTACGACAGGTTGATGTAGAGTCTCCCTACCTGGGCTTCTACTAGTGCTTCAAAAATGACTATTAACAACACCTAACGGTTCGGGATTCTCTTATACTAGAGCATTCCCAATAAAATTTATGTGCTATAAACTTACTTCGATACCTATATTTATAATAGGAGCATGCAGCCTTATTTTCTTTTTGCCTTCGATGTGGGACACAAATGAGTAGCTAGGCTGCTTGCTTGGTTTGTGGGTCGATATGGGATTCAAATATCCTGCCAGCTAGCTTTCTTTATAACATGCGCTTCTCAATTCTTAAGTTTCATTTTCTATATTATTATTTAATTATTTAATTGTTATAATTACAGTTGTTTCACTCGTTTTTCTCGTATAACTTCTGAACTATAACGTTTTACTAACTTTCGAGTATACTATGAAGACGAGCTAATTTCTATCTACGCGTCAACCTAAGTTTTATTAAAAAGGAGTAAGGTTCAAATATAATATATTTTATTATTATTACTAAACGGTCTCTTACAATACTAATGGCTCGACTAGATCTTATGTCTCAAATAGTCGTGCTACTCATTATTCAACAATATAAATTTCATAAACGTTCATATTTCATTTAATCATAAACCGGGTGTAGTAACTACTCTCCCCACCTTATAGAAATTCCGTCCGCGAAATTTAAGTGAAGAGGTATGGGTATTTCTGTTTCGTCCAATTTTCTTTCTCCTGGGTTTCTTCAGATCCTTCCCTTGCCTCCCACCTGACCCATACTAGAGGGAACTCTCTATTTCTCAATTTCTTTACTCGTCGATCTAGAATTTGAATGGGACACTCTGTGAAGTTCAAGTTATCGTTGATCTGGACTTCCTGCCATGGCATTTTATTGGACTCATTCGCCAGACACTTTCTTAGGTTGAACATGTGAAATGTGTCATGTATTCCTTGTAACTCCTCTGACAGTTTTAACTTAGACAAAATTGCAGAAAACGTCCTTTATGTTTACCCAAAGTTGCAGGTTTAGTCCTTTAACTTTAAAAGTTGCAGGATACATCCTTTATCGAAGTTTTTGTTGCAGGAAACATCCTTTTGTCGTTAACTCCCCCTCACATGCCAAGCATGTGAGGGTATTTTCGTCAATTTGTATTTAAAGGACTTTTTCTGCAATTAAAACAAAAATAACAACATAACAATAAAGGAGGGACTAAACTTGTCAAAGTTTGGAAGTTTTTTGTTATTATTCAAAAAAAGGAAAGGGAAAGAATCGCGTGTAGCAAGATTCGAACCCGAGTCTAAGACGACTCTGTACACAGTAGCAACCACTCCACCACCATATGCCCCATGGCTGCTTGATTCTATTAACATCACAAATACACACACCATGTCACACACACCCTCATTTTCTTTGTCTATCATCTGCACACATACACACCACCCTTATCTCTATTTTCTAGCACACCACATACACCACACATACGTATCTACTCCCTCTCTCATAGCACCCACACAAACAAAAGATCTGTAATCTCTCTCTTAATCCACACACACACACTCGATTAGAGAAGCAGCGAAAGAGAGATCGAAGAAAGAGAAAGAAAGCTAGAGAGAGGAAGTGTAGAGAGGAGAGGGGAGCTGTTGAGCAGAGAGACAGAATCGAAGGGCGAGAGAGAGAGAGAGACGCTAAGAGAGAAAGAAGAGGAAGGGAGAGAGAGAACCGAAGGAGGGGAGGAGATGGGTCGTGGTTCACGGCAGCGGCAGCGGTGCCGCCACTTCCACCACCACACCGGTGAACAAAGGTTTCACCCCCAACTAAACCCCTCTCCTTGTATTATTAATCTGAGATGGTCATGAAGGTGGGATTGTGTCGGGTATCGAGATTATGGTGGTGGTCGTGCGATGGATTACAGTGGTGTAGGGTGGTTCTGATGTCGGTTAAGGGTCCAGATACGCTTACAGAGGTGGAGTCAGGCTCGTATAGGAGGATGCCAGTGGGTCGTGATAATTAATAATAAGGGTGTAGGGTGGTTCTGATTTCGGGTTAAGGGTCCAGATACGCTTACAGAGGTGGAGTCCGGCTCGTTTAATGTGTTAATAAGACTAGAAATTAAATAAGAACAGCAGAAGAAACGTTTTGGGAGTATTAAAGGCGAATTAAACTTTGTTATTCTTGGGTTTTGGGTCGGCCGGAATGAAAATCCGGTGACCGGAATCCTCTCGCCGGAAAAATCGAGGAAAAGAGGAGAGGGAGGATGAGTTGGTTTAAAAGTTTGGCAGAATTGGTCCCTCCTTGCCTAACTTTTTTAACATTATCACATGTTATTTTTGTTTTTATTGCAGAAAAGGTCCTTTAAATACAAATTGACGAAAATACCCTCACATGCTTGGCATGTGAGGGTAACTTAACAGCAGAATTTAACACCGTTAGTGGTAAAGGTCGTTTTATGCAACCAAAAGTTCATTAAATGATGTTTCCTGCAACAAAAACTTCGATAAAGGAGGTATCCTGCAACTTTTAAAGTTAAAGGACTAAACCTGCAACTTTGGGTAAACATAAAGGACGTTTTCTGCAATTTTGTCTTTAACTTATGTGCTACTGGGCCAATTCTTTTGATTGTCTCAAATGGTCCAATATACCGTGGACTCCGTTTTCTTTTCTTCTTAAACTGAATGATGCATTTCGAAGGCGCGACCTTAAACAGTACCATATCACCTACATGGAATTTTGATGGTACTTTCTTTTGTCACCATAATACTTTTCTCTATCTCTCGCAACTTTTTATCTATTCTCATATTTGTATGATCTTATTTGTACTTACTTTAATAATATCGGGACCTGTTAAGGGATGGCTATCGATCTCTGACTAACAAACGGATGGATACTCTAACGATAATTATTGTTATAAGCAAATTCTATCAAGGGTAAATGTTCATTCCACTGCCACCGAAGCCTAACGCATGTCCTAACGCATGTCTTCCAAGGTCTAAATTGTCCTTTCACTTTATCCTTCAGTATATGGATGCTATGTCATACTTAAATTTACTCCTTTCGGAAGTCTTGCCAGAATACTGATGTAGACGGCTATCTCTATCTACTATAATGCATATAGGTACTTCATGACAGGTGACAATTTCCTTGACATTTTCTTTGTATCTTTTCCATCTTATAAGCTTCCTGTATTGAGAAGAAGTGAGCAGTCTTAGTTAACCCATCTAATATAACCCAAATGGTATCATGCCCAGACTTAGTTTGTGGAAGTTTAGTAATGAAATCCATTGTTATCATCTTTCATATATCCATTCTGGGATATCGGGTTATACTAAATATCATGAAGGCTTTTGATGTTCTATTTAACTCGTAAGCAAGTCAGGTATTTGTATATGCACTTACTGATGGAGCATACTTATGTCTATGTGATTTTTATGCCACTTTACACCTTAGCCTTCTCCTATAGGTATTCATATCCTATTGTGTAATCTTAATATTTCATTTTATCCCTTAGCAACTTAAGAATGGCATCGATATGTCTATGTTTCCTCTCTTGGAATAGATGAAAATATAATCTATGAAGGTGATTACTAAGTGAATGGGGTATGGTTCACAAGCTTGGTTTATAAGGTTTATAAAGGTGTCTAGTGCATTAGTGAAGCTAAAAAGCATCACTGGAAACTTGTAATGACCATACCTTGTCTTAAAGGCAGTCTTCCTATCTCACCCTCAACTGATGGTATCCAGACCTTAAGTCTATCTTTGACTTTGAGAAGTAACTTACACCTTGTGACTGATCAAACATATCGTCAATCCTTGGTAGTGGGTATCGATTCTTTATCATGATCTTGTTTATATCTCTATAATTAATCCACATTTTCATTGGACAATCCTTCTTTTTAACAAAGATAATAGACGTTCCCCATGGTGTCATGCTAGGATGTATATATCCTTTATCCAATAATTCCTAGAGTTGGTTTCTCAACTCTTTTATCTCAGTCAGGACGGGCAGTACGGGGCTTTAGCAATAGGGGTTGCTCCTGGAATAAAGTCAATTCTAAATTCAATTTACCTATCAGGTGGTAGTACAAGAAGATCTTCAGGGAATACTTCAGGAAAATGGATACTACTGGTATATCTTCTAGTTTCCTATCTGCCTTTGCTTCCGATGCATACACTAGGTAAGCTAGATGGCTCTTCTGAATACACTTAGATGCTTTTAGACTGGTGACAAAACTTATGGGTTTACTATGTTTTTTTCCATGAAATATCAAAGATTTTCCCCTGAGGGTCTTTAATTCGAATCTGCTTCTTATCACACAATAATTGAGCCTGAAACTTAGCTAACCAATCCATTCCTATTACTACATTGAATTCTCCAATTTTCATTGTTAGCAAGTCTATGGGTACCGAGGTATTACTAACCAGGATAATGCAATCCTTAATAAATTCCAATTTCTTCTTCCATTTTATCTGCTAGCTCTGCTATAAAACGGTTTATCTAACCTACAGAGAATCTGATTAATCAAAACTCTAAATTGCTCATATATAAAACTTCTATCTACACTCGTATCACCATATAAGATTTTAGGAGGAATGTACCCATTATCTTGCCAGGGTTCCTACGACCTCCTCAGTTGGTATGGAAACAAAAAGCTTTCCTTCTTACTCTATTAAGCCATTCCTTCGGTTGTTTCTTAGGGCAGTCATCCTTAAAATGCCATATCTCTCTCTCTCTACATTTAAAACACCTATAGGGTTTTCCATAGTCATGATGGGTGTGTCCACGGTCTTATAATTTCTACTTACTAACTCGTGACATGGATTGAAATGTTCTTTTCTACATAGCAGACACTAAGGTGGAGGGTCCACATTGCCTCTTAAAATCGCGAAAAATGGATCTCCTATTCTTCTGATGATTGTTCCAATTTATCTTAGAGGCATGATCTGGAGTTTTCTATTGCTAGATTGGTGACGATGGTTGCTCGACGTCTACCGTATCAGAATAAGTAGTTGGTTTAGTTGCCTTAATAAACATGTGGTATTTTATAGGTACTCCCTAACTAAACATGATAACATGATTTGGTTGCAAGGAACTAGTCGAGACCTCTTGGTGATAAGTTCATGGAACGTCTTATTCCCAAGCTCAAGATACCTAAATTTATTTTCAATTCTGTCTTTTTCCTTAGAGGACATAAATATTAAGTAAATGGTTCTAATAATACTTTCCAAGTTAAACTATCAGCCAAATCATTGCCTCGGGTTCGTTTCTATATCCTCCACCAATATAATGCCCCAATTTTGAATGCATGAATAACAAACATAACTCTATGCATTTCGAGGCAATTGCTTATTTCCAAAATAGTTTCCACTTTGCTTAACTATACATGGGATCTGATGGCACCTTTCTTCCTATCGAAAGTATGAGGGTTACAAGAAATGAAGGTCTTGTGATTATGTCTGAAGATTTTCGTTTTCTAGGTTTCCAAGAAAATACTACTTCAGTATTTTATTCATATACAAGCAACTACAATAGCTATTTTTCATAATATACATAGTGCAACACATTTTTAAATATAGCACATAGACACACAAGTTTATTGCCCTCACCAAGTCCGTGACTGTCACTTTCGACCTTCATCGGGCCCATGACATATGATGTCAATTTGGCACCCTCACCAGGTCCATGACACCTTAGGTCAATCGGGCACCCTCACTGGCCATGACTTATATTATGTTAATCTTGCACCCTCACTGGCTTCAACCCCAACTTATTCTTGCTCGGGGATCTTATTTATGACTTCTACATTTAATAATACCCAGTTTTCAGCGTTTACCTCAGTTCACCATGATGGCTTTTTTCCTCTAAGTTTCAATCAATAATCCTATTATCTCACGAGGAGTACTAAACATACAAAATCACTAGGGTTTATAAACTACAGTTGTCACCATCTTTATTTCCAAACGACTCTACATCCTCAGTAGGTTCATCATCAACTCAATGGTTACTCCTACATCAAAAGGTTATTTATATCATGCTTACATATAAAATCAGGTCCTTTATCTACCAGGTATCCATATCTGCAATAAATTATGTCAGTATATATACTACTAAAGGCAAGCCTAATCTTAAAGGTTAAAGCCTAGATATCCATACCGAATACCTAATTCGCTAAAACCTTTTGCTCTGATCCCAATTGTGACAACCACACCCAGATAAGGATACACCATATACAATTGATACCTACCTACAAGGGAAATACTTATTTTATTAATACAAACGTGGGGTACAAAAGATGGAACTTAAAAAGTACAAGGCTTGATCAACTATTCTGTCACACCCTCAAATTTCCACTGCGGGGTTTTACCGTGAGGCGCATGACATACCAGGATCCCATAGCCATAAGTCATATGAACGAACTCTAAATGCCCAAACCATTTAGTTCGTTTTCAAAAACCAAGTTTAGTTAAGCTGTGGAAGCGTAAACCAAATTAAACCTTTTAAAAACCATGCGCAAAACAACGCGTCCAAATCAAAACCATATGAAAGAAAACGTATAAGCATGATATATAATTTAGGTGTATGCCCAAGACCCAAATGCAGTGAACGTGCAGTGCTTCCTAATCGTGACACCGGAAGCTAACTACCTGGAAAAGCATGTAAATGGTGGGTCAACAAACAATGTTGGTGAGTTCACTAAGTAAAGTAGGTGAGTAAGTAAAAGCGTAGGTTTCCCAAACCACGTAACCAAGTAAAAGCGTCGGTCTCCCAGACCACATAACAACAAGTAAGAACGTCGGCCTCCGCGGCCACAAGTAAACAGCTAATTCACATGCCAGGGGTAGCTAACCCACTCATGATAACTAACACCGGCGAATACCGAACTACTAATGAACGAGTTCCCACAACAGGGAGTATAGTGCCTTGCGTCATTGCCCATCAACAATGACATATGTTTTAAGTTATTAGTTCACACCCATGCTCCCAGCACGATGTGAGGTTTGTTAAACCTAATAGCGCTATCAACAAGTAACCCGCTTGCCCACCCGGCAATTGATTCGGTATTTTGAAGGACTTAAATGATAGGGTTGGTTTAGTTCATCAAGGGCATACAGCATGAATTAGTAACAGTAGATTCACCCCGTGAACCATGCACCCCAAAACCCGGGATGTGTAAAAGTAGTCCCAAACCGGACTAAAAACGTTAAGTAAGTTGTCTCAACCCGAGACGCATGCTTTTGAGAAAAGAGTAGTGGAACTCACCTTAGGTTGCAAGTGAATAATCCAAATTCCACAAATAGTAAAGTGCTACCGACTCCCTATTACAAATGTCACTAGGTGAGTATATGTGCATAACCAACACACCATATAACTCGTTTATCCAAGACTTTTAAAATTTCAAAACCGTGTAGTGACACCTAATGACTCTACATGCACAAGTATGTCCTACGTATCCCGTTGGTGATCATAGTGATTATTATAAGTTTAATACCTCAAATACATCTCATACAAGTCTCCATACAAGTTCATGTCAAATACATACCATATAAGACTCCAAATAGTCACATAAAGATCCCGTACACAATCTGCATTTTTAGGGCAGATTGTGCGCTGTGAAAAATGAATTATTTAAAATACTTAACGAATGCATTAAAGTCCCAAATTTTTACTGTGTATTTATGGGGATTCGGTTGCAAACCCATATTTTTGTTTTGTCTTAAAACCAAACACAAAAATTATTAAAATTCGTACAACACAACTATGTCCAGAAAATTTCCACAACAGGTCAGTTTAGTAGAAAAATTCCCAAAAATTGTGTATTCATCCAAACGGGATGAATCCACTTGGAAAAGCCGAGTTTTTCCAATTTTGACCTACTGTAAAAATTTCATAACTTAATTCCTTGTAAATCTCAAGTTATGACCATTTAAAGTTGACCCAATTTACAAATCCGAAAATCTGATATGACCCTAATCAAATAAAATTCCAAAAACCACTCAAACGAGTCCAAATCTGATGTTTTTGCCCACTATGAAAAGCTAAAACCATGAACGGTACAATCATGCAAAGAAATCATCAAAACAATCTATTTAACAACCCAATACAGCCCCTACAAAACGTCCCAGCGAATCTGCCAGAAACTGAAACTTGCATCCCAAGTTATTCACAAACCCTAATCATGCATCAAAATCACTAATACATGCATAACTCATATAATTCTGATTAAACACATATATTATCATATAAAAACCCTAATTATGATTACTAGCAATAATTTTCATCATCAAATCGCAATGAACTGTCAAGAACTCAAACCTACACATACATGCATGCGATTTATATATATACATGTGTGTTCTATGATTTTTAAACTTTTCAAGTATTAATAATCATCATAAAACATATAAAGATTATACCTTTCAAAGAAAGATTCCTCAAAGCCTAGAGATTACACCACAACTAATTTGATGAGATGATTAAGATTGATGTTTGTTGAAAATTGAGAGTGTGTGTGTGTGGGTTATTCACGGCGCAAAAGAGTAGGGTTAGGGTTTATATTTTTTTTTTGTTCCCTAATTATAAGAAAGCTTGGCTTGTTGCCCAAGCAATTGGGTTTTAGGGCCCTTCTAGTCCATTAACCGGACCCGTTAATCATGTTCTAGCCCAATACCGGACCCGATATTATTAATCACCCTAAATTGCATAAAAACCATTGTTTTTATTATCCCATAACATATTAATCATAAAGTGCACGTAATTTGTATGGTTTAGGTATTAACCTTCAGTCAAGCGATAATTCACATAAACACGTAATTCACATAAGCATGTACTTCACGTTCGTCATGATTTGATTGTACATATTATTATTATGTATGCCATATAATTCACCAACGTTCGGGATACAGGACTCGTGTGTGTGTTCAACAAGGATTTTCCTATTTATCACATATGTTAATATCATCTAACATATGTTAGGCCTACTTAACTAACCCTAGTTAAGTATCTAACCACGTATGACATGTAAGTTAACTAGAGTTCAGTAAAAGTATTAACCTGAAAATGCGGGGTGTCACATCATCCCCAAGTTGAAAAGAATTTCGTCCCGAAATTCAGCAAGTAAACAATATAGCCAGCTATAAAAAAATGTGTGCTTGGTTCCCGGATGTCACATCATCCCCAAGTTGAAAGGAATTTCGTCCCGAAATTCACTTTGAAAGAGCTGCTTTATGTTTAGTGTGAGATCTATGTTCAGGTTCAGGTTCAGAAAGAGGTGTGGGTATTTAAGTCGCATTTGACTCCTGCGTTCCCATATGTGTTCCGGTCCTAGACTGGAATTCCATGGCACCTTAACAATCGGTATGGTCCGCTTTGCCCCGATGAGTTTCCCATCCAGAGCTCACGGATTTGTTTTTGGTTTCTCTGTCCGAGTTTCTTGACGCCCCGCTCAAGAATCTCCACTGGTTCTTCCACGAACCGTAGCTGATCGTCCACCTGGATCTCCTCTAGTGGCACCACCAGTGTTGTATGTGATAATCATTTCTTTAGATTCGATACGTGGAATACATCGTGTACTCCATTAAGTTCATTAGGCAGGTTTAACCTGTAAGTTACGGGACCAATCCTTTCGACAATCTAGAATGGTCCAACGTATCGTAGGTTCAGTTTTCCCCGTTTTCCGAAGCGTATCACACCCTTCCATGGTGACACCTTCAATAGTACCTTGTCCCCAACCTGGAACTCCAAAGGTTTCCTACGTTTATCAGCGTAGCTTTTCTGTCGATCACGAGCAGCAGCCATTCGATTTCTGATTTGTACAATCTTCTCAGAAGTCTTATGCACAAGTTCGGGACCTGTCAGTTGGCTATCCCCTCTTCAGTCCAGCAGAGGGGAGATCTACACTTGCGTCCATAAAGTGCCTCAAAAGGCGCACACTGAATCGAAGTGTGATAACTATTGTTATAGGAGAATTCAATCAGAGGCAAGCGCTTGTCCCAATTAATTCCGAAGTCCACCACGCATGCTCGTAGTAGATCATCCAGTGTTTGGATGGTACGTTCACTTTGTCCATCCGTCTGGGGGTGATAGGCTGTGCTCATGTCTAAACGAGTCCCCAAAGCATTTTGGAGAGTTTCCCAAAAATGGGAAGTAAATCGCGCATCGCGATCCGATATGATAGAAGTAGGCATCCCATGCCTAGAGACAATTTTCGTAATACAAAGGCGGCTAGACGTTCCAACTTGTCCGTCTCTCTAATTGCCAAGAAATGCGCTGATTTGGTCAAACGGTCAATAATGACCCAAATCATATCGTGCCCGCTGGGCGTTTTAGGAAGTTTGGTGATAAAGTCCATTGAAATACCATCCCATCTCCACATGGGATTTTCCGGTTGCTGAAATAGGCCCGAACGTTTCTGATATTCAATCCTAACCTTGGCACACAATAAGCACTTACTAACATAAGTGACTATCTCAGCTTTCATGTTTGGTCACCAGTAAAGAGTTTTGAGATCTTGGTACATTTTATCTGAACCAGGATGTGCCGAATAAAGAGAGGTGTGTGCCCCATCGAGCACTAGTTGTCTGAGATCTCCAACACGTGGAATCCAGACTTGATTCATGAAGTGTTGAAGACCCTATGTCCTCCGTTCCAGGTGCTTATCAGCACCGTGCAAGGTTTCAAGCCCGATGTTTTCCCTTTCAAAGCCACGCCCTGGGCTTTACGTATCTTAACAGGAAGATTAGATTGTAGGGTAAGTTGCAAGGCTCGCACTCGTTTGGGTTTTGTTTCCTTACGACTCAGGGCATCTGCTACTACATTAGCCTTCCTTGAATGCTACTTGATGGCACAGTCATAACCATTCAGGAGTTCGACCCATCGGCGTTGTCGTATGTTTAGCACCTTCTGGTCAAATATATGTTGGAGGCTCTTATGATCAGTGAAAATCGTGTACTTTGTCCCATAAAGATAGTGCCTCCAAATTTTGAGAGCGAAAACCACCGCTCCAAGTTCCAAGTCATGGGTGGGGTAATTCTTCTCATGAACTTTTAGCTGCCGTGAAGCATAAGCGATCACCTTTCCGCGTTGCATCAAAACACACCTTAAACCTTGGATAGATGCATCACAATACACCACAAAGTCCTCCGTACCCTCAGGTAGTGATAATATCGGTGCACTGCAAAGTTTTGCCTTCAATAAATGAAAAGCAGATTCTTTGGCATCTCCCCACTTATAAGTAATCCCCTTCTGTGTCAAAGCAGTGAGGGGTTGAGCTACCTTTGAGAATCCCTCAATGAATCTGCAATAATAACCTGCAAGGCCTAGCAATTGTCGCACCTCCGTAGGAGTCTTAGGAGCCTCCCACCTTTTAATCGCGTCAATCTTAGCGGGATCGACATGTATTCCTACCTCGTTCACAACATGACCCAAAAATTGGACCTCGCGAATCCAGAAGTCGCACTTAGAGATCTTTGCATACAACTGCTCATTTCTCAAAAGTTTCAAGATCAGCCGCAGGTGTTGCTCATGCTCTTCCCTGCTCTTGGAATAGATCAAAATGTCATCTATGAACACTATGACAAATTTGTCCAAATAGGGCTTGCACACACGGTTCATAAGGTCCATGAACACAGCTGGTGCATTGGTCAGCCCGAATGGCATTACCAAAAATTCATAGTGCCCATAACGAGTTCGAAAGGCTGTCTTTGCTACATCCTCCTCCCGGACTCTCAGTTGGTGATACCCTGACCTTAAGTCAATCTTGGAATAGTAACTTGACCCTTGAAGCTGGTCGAATAAGTCGTCAATACGAGGCAAAGGGTAGCGGTTCTTAATTGTCACCTTATTCAACTCTCGATAATCAATATACATGCGGAAACTCCCATCCTTCTTCTTAACAAACAATATTGGGGCTCCCCAAGGTGAAGAACTAGGCCTAATGAGACCCCTATCCAATAGCTCTTGGAGTTGGGTAGATAGTTCTTGAAGTTCGCCCGGTGCTAGGCGGTACTGTACACGCGTAACTGGGGCCGCTCCTGGTGTAAGGTCAATTTGAAATTCCACTTGTCGAACAGGTGGAAGTTCGGGTAGTTCCTCTGGGAAGACATCTGGAAAATCCTGAACTACAAGGATGTCCTCAATTTTTGTTTCAACTTCAGCTCGAATATCAGAAATGTTAGCCAATATGGCTGGGTAGCCCTTCCGAATACACTTCTGGGCTTTCAAGTAAGAGATGATGCCCACCATGGCACCACCACGATTACCCTGGACAAATAAGAGTTCTCCACTAGGGAGAGGGATACGAACAATCTTCTCCTGACAGAGAATTTCAGCGTGTTGCTTGGACAACCAGTCCATGCCAACCACGAGATCAAAGCTTCCTAGGGTGATAGGTAAGAGGTCGATGGCAAACAATTGTCCATCTAGTTCGAGCTTACAGTCACGATGGATGTGGGTTACCTCAACAGGCTTCCTATCAACTAACTCTATAGAGTACGAGGTATCAAGAAGTGTAGGAACTATCCCTAGTTGTTTGCTAAGTTTTGATGACACAAAACTATAATCTGCACCAGTATCATATAAAATAGAAACAAGAGTGTCGTTCACGACATTGTTATCGGTCCTAGCTTCCCCAGAGCCCATCACAAATGCTCTTCCACGAGCCCCATTGTTGTTACCGTTGTATTTGTTGTTGTTGAAGGACTTATACCTCATACTATCCCACGTTCTCTTGCTATCACCAAAAGTGGAAGATGAAGCACCCTGCTTCGGAAAAGCACCATGCTCAGCAGCCTCTTCGGTGAGTTTGCGAGCCAGGTGAAAGATTTATAAGATTCTGGGTAGGTGAGCTGTAGTGGCCATGCCACGAATATGAGATACACACCCCTTTGGTATGAAGCTCTATCCGTTTATAAGGTAGGCTAAATGTGTTTGAGCATATAGTAGCTAACTCTTGTAGCTTGGTAGTGTAGGCGTCAATCTCAGACCCAACCATCTTTAGATAATAAATTTCTAAATTTCGTCACGGGGGTTACATTCTCCACCCAAGTATCTCTAACTCATCGAGTGTGCATGTAGCATACATTACCCCATCCTGCCTGGGGCAAATGCACATGGAAAAAACTTTTACTATCGAAGCAATTAGACGGTCTCCTTCAGTTCCGTTGGAGTTATCGAGGTTTACAACCAATAAAAGCCTTGAAAATACGATGGCATGTTGTTGTTGCGGCATGCGCGTTCAAGGAATAAGGAAGTTCAAATGCGAAAGTCAAGGGAAAAGAATGATTTAGCAACTTAGATCTTTACTAGCTTGAAAAAGATGTGAGGGCACAACCACCCTGTTGTTGATCATAAAAATTCACTCTTATCTAGGTTTACAAAAGAAAAGGAAAGAAAATACTAGCAAGGAAGGGTAGGAGCAAGTCGCCGTCACGTTCTGACAAGATAGTGTAGCATTCATCCTTACTTTCCCATGTGTTCGTTCTACTCGAGTTTTCCTTCCATCCCTTCTTCTTCCTCTTTCGCGGGTATCGATGTTATGTGGATCTCGCCGCATGTAGTCTCCAACTCTGGTCCTATGCAAGTCAGTTCAGTGGTCACCTGCATCACTCGTTCCTCCAATCGTGGTTGTCAGTCATTAGTAGGTTTCGTCTTTCCTTGAGATGTTGCACTACGTCGTAGGCCTTTACATAACTCCTCAAGAGTGTGCGTAACAAGTTCTGACCTGATGTGTTCCCGTGAATTTACTATAAACTCACAATGAATAGGGATATGCAAGTCGTACAATCGCTCGCTCATACTGGGCGTAAGGGTACTAGAGTAAGAATAAAATTCTATATGAGTAACCCAGTCTCGTCTGAGTTTCAAATGAGGGTAAGAAAGGTCAAACAACAAGGAACAGAAACTAATTGTCTCCTTGCTCATTGAAAAAGGATAAGTCTCAGTATTTGACTTTCTTCGAATATGATTCGTTTTAATGGTACCACGTCAAGCGCATCGTGCAGCTTTCCTGTGTACGCGCGCCACAACGCTCGCAAGGGCTTCCTCCCCTGTACAATTGTTGTTTCCACATCCACGAGGTTTGTTAGGATACTACTCCCAGTAATGCGCCACCTGGTGTAACCCTGGGTTCCCACCATTGACGTGTTCAGAATTAGGTCTAGAACTAGAAGATAACATATATCCCGAAATCATATGTTGTAGATATATATAGCTAAAAGCTAGTTGTGCACTTAAGTTGTGAGTGTACTTATGCTATGATGATTATAGACTAGACTCAACATGCAGTCCTAGTTCACTATAACCAATGGCTCTGATACCAATCTGTCACACCCTCAAATTTCCACTGTGGGGTTTTACCGCGAGGCGCATGACATACCAGGATCCCATAGCCATAAGTCATATGAACGAACTCTAAATGCCCAAACCATTTAGTTCGTTTTCAAAAACCAAGTTTAGTTAAGCTGCGAAAGCGTAAACCAAATTAAACCTTTTAAAAACCATGCGCAAAACAACGCGTCCAAATCAAAACCATATGAAAGAAAACGTATAAGCATGATATATAATTTAGGTGTATGCCCAAGACCCAAATGCAGTGAACGTGCAGTGCTTCCTAATCGTGACACCGGAAGCTAACTACCTGGAAAAGCATGTAAATGGTGGGTCAACAAACAATGTTGGTGAGTTCACTAAGTAAAGTAGGTGAGTAAGTAAAAGCGTAGGTTTCCCAAACCACGTAACCAAGTAAAAGCGTCGGTCTCCCAGACCACATAACAACAAGTAAGAACGTCGGCCTCCCCGGCCACAAGTAAACAGCTAATTCACATGCCAGGGGTAGCTAACCTACTCATGATAACTAACACCGGCGAATACCGAACTACTAATGAACGAGTTCCCACAACAGGGAGTATAGTGCCTTGCGTCATTGCCCATCAACAATGACATATGTTTTAAGTTATTAGTTCACACCCATGCTCCCAGCACGATGTGAGGTTTGTTAAACCTAATAGCGCTATCAACTAGTAACCCGCTTGCCCACCCGGCAATTGATTCGGTATTTTGAAGGACTTAAATGATAGGGTTGGTTTAGTTCATCAAGGGCATATAGCATGAATTAGTAACAGTAGATTCACCCCGTGAACCATGCACCCCAAAACCCGGGATGTGTAAAAGTAGTCCCAAACCGGACTAGAAATGTTAAGTAAGTTGTCTCAACCCGAGACGCATGCTTTTGAGAAAAGAGTAGTGGAACTCACCATAGGTTACAAGTGAATAATCCAAATTCCACAAATAGTAAAGTGCTACCGACTCCCTATTACAAATGTCACTAGGTGAGTATATGTGCATAACCAACACACCATATAACTCGTTTATCCGAGACTTTTAAAAGTTCAAAACCGTGTAGTGACACCTAATGACTCTACATGCACAAGTATGTCCTACGTATCCCGTTGGTGATCATAGTGATTGTTATAATTTTAATACCTCAAATACATCTCATACGAGTCTCCATACAAGTTCATGTCAAATACATATCATATAAGACTCCAAATAGTCACATAAAGATCCCGTACACAATCTGCGTTTTTAGGGCAGATTGTGCGTTGTGAAAAATGAATTATTTAAAATACTTAACGAACGAATTAAAGTCCCAAATTTTTACTGAGTATTTATGGGGATTCGGTTGCAAACCCATATTTTTTTTGTCTTAAAACCAAACACAAAAATTATTTAAATTCGTACAACATAGCTATGTCCAGAAAATTTCCACAACAGGTCAGTTTAGTAGAAAAATTCCCAAAAATTGTGTATTCATCCAAACGGGATGAATCCACTTGGAAAAGCCGAGAATTTCCAATGTTGACCTACTGTAAAAATTTCATAACTTAATTCCTTGTAAATCTCAAGTTATGACCATTTAAAGTTGACCCAATTTACAAATCCGAAAATCTAATATGACCCCTAATCAAATAAAATTCCAAAAACCACTCAAACAGAGTCCAAATCTGATGTTTTTGCCCACTATGAAAAGCTAAAACCATGAACGTTACAATCATGCAAAGAAATCATCAAAAAAATCGATTTAACAACCCAATACAGCCCCTACAAAACGTCCCAGCAAATCTGCCAGAAACTGAAACTTGTATCCCAAGTTATTCACAAACCCTAATCATGCATCAAAATCACTAATACATGCATAACTCATATAATTCTGATTAAACACATACATTATCATATAAAAACCCTAATTATGATTACTAGCAATAATTTTCATCATCAAATCGCAATGAACTTTCAAGAACTCAAACCTACACATACATGCATGCGATTTATATATATACATGTGTGTTCTATGATTTTTAAACTTTTCAAGTATTAATAATCATCATAAAACTTATAAAGATTATACCTTTCAAAGAAATATTCCTCAAAGCCTAGAGATTACACCACAACTAGCTTGATGAGATGATTAAGATTGATGTTTGTTGAAAATTGAGAGTGTGTGTGTGGGTTATTCACGGCGCAAAAGAGTAGGGTTAGGGTTTATATTTTTTTTTTTTTGTTCCCTAATTATAAGAAAGATTGGCTTGTTGCCCAAGCAATTGGGTTTTAGGGCCCTTCTAGTCCATTAACCGGACCCGTTAATCATGTTCTAGCCCAATACCGGACCCGATATTATTAATCACCCTAAATTGCATAAAAACCATTGTTTTTATTATCCCATAACATATTAATCATAAAGTGCACGTAATTTGTATGGTTTAGGTATTAACCTTCAGTCAAGCGATAATTCACATAAACACGTAATTCACATAAGCATGTACTTCACGTTCGTCATGATTTGATTGTACATATTATTATTATGTATGCCATATAATTCACCAACGTTCGGGATACAGGACTCGTGTGTGTGTTCAACAAGGATTTTCCTATTTATCACATATGTTAATATCATCTAACATATGTTAGGCCTACATAACTAACCCTAGTTAAGTATCTAACCACGTATGACATGTAAGTTAACTAGAGTTCAGTAAAAGTATTAACCTGAAAATGTGGGGTGTCACATATTCTTAGCCGAATATACTACTTTTCCATCAACCACACAGCTAGCATATCTTCTTCCACTAGTCACATAACTTCATATTAAACAGCGTGTACAAGAGCTAGTCATCACTACCTGTGACACATGCTTAAAAAGGACGTCAGACAATGCTGGTGAGTTCATGAATATACACAAGTTATAAAACACATTAGTTTATCATTCATGACTTGTATCTGCCCATGTCACTATAATCTTTCCGCCACGCCGACACCCACGCATGGGCCCCTGTGATGGTGTCACATGACTTCAAACATCATACAGTCAATGCCCACTATACCCTAGATATAGTACCGATAAATCCTGTCGTAGCAGCACGTATAAGGGACCACAAATATCGTGTGTATGTGTGATTTGATTATATGCATGCGTACTAACAGTCATGAGTGCAATATTAACAATTACCAGTTTGGACAAGCATGCTCACATTTGAAAACATTCATAGAACTCACTTGTTTAATAGTTGCTTAAGACTTGTTATTCCAATCAGAACTATCTCAAGGTCCTTATACAATTACATCATCCTAGGTTAGGTAATGGTACACCTAACTACTTATTATCATGGTTGGATATTGGTTAACGCTACCTTGTTTAAGCATGGGTGATCAGTGCATGCCTAACTAAGGCTAGGCCACCTAATACCCACCCTTAATAATAATCTTAACTCTTAAAAATAATAATACTAAACTACTACTAATAATGCTAATAAAAATAACTAAACATGACTTTAACGGGAACATACCTCAAAACTATCTACGGCAGGTTGATGTAGAGTCTCCCTGCCCAGGCTTCTACTAGTGCTCCAAAAATGACTATTAACAATACCCAACGGGGTATCGTAGGCTCGGGATTCTCTTATACTAGTGCGTCCCCAATAAAATTTATGTACTATAAACATACCAAAATACCTATATTTATAATAGGAGCATGCAGCGTTATTTTCTTTTTGCCTTCGATGTGGAACATAAATGAGCAGCTAGGCTGCTTGCTTAGTTTGTGGGTCGATGTGGGATTCAAATATCCTGCCACCTAGCTTGCTTTATGACATACGCTTCTCAATTCTTAAGTTCCATTTTGTATATTATTATTTAATTATTTAATTGTTATAATTAATGCTGCTGCTTCACTCGTTTTTCTCGTATAACTTGTAAACTATAACAGTTTACTCACTTTCGAGTATACTCTGAAGACGAGCTAATTTCTATTTATGCGTCAACATAAGTTTTATTAAAAACGGAGTAAGGTTCAAATATAATATATTTTATTATTACTACTAAACGGTCTCTTATAATACTAATGGCTCGACTAGATCTTGTGTCTCGAATAGTCGTGCTACTCATTATTCAACAATATAAATTTCATAAATGTTTATATTTCATTTAATCATAAAACCGGGTGTTACAGAAGGCTTGGGTCCCCCGAAAGAACTAATCATTTAATTGCTTATGCAGGGAGTTCCAGCTGGCTCTGTTAGCATTCTTTGGATTGTTGACAGTGGAGCTTCCGGGCACATTACAGGGGACATGACGCTCCTTTTTTATATCAAGAATATTAATGGAGGTTATGCTGCCTTTGCTGGTAACAAAGGAGAATAAATTACGATGGAGGGAAGTGTTAGTGATGGGATTGTTAGTTTTGAGAAGATTTCATATGTGAACCAGATAGATTACAATCTTCTGAGTGTGTCTTAAATTTGTGATAAGAAGTTCTTGGTACATTTTGATGGAAAAACTTGCTACATCCTGAAGCCTGGTTTCGAAATTCCAAAAGACTGGATTATGTTACAAGCTCCAAGAGTGAATAATCTTTACATTCTTGACATGAGTAAAGCTACAACATCAAAGGGCCAAGTTACGTGTTTCTTGTCGAAAGCTACTGAGAAGGAATCAAACATGTGGCATCGGAGGATGGGTCACATTCATCTCAGGAAAATGAATAATTTTGTGAAGAATGGACTCATTGATGGTGTCAATTTGAAACATTTCCATCTTAATGATAAATGCGTATCATGTAAGAAGAGCAAACTGGACAAACACTCCCACAGACCCAAGAAAGTAACTTATGTGAGTGTCCCGCTTAAACATTTACACATGGACCTCTTTGGACCTGTGAAGCATAAAAGCATCTGTGGAGACTTATATTGTCTTGTTGTTACTAATGACTACTCAAGCTTTTCGTGGGTGATGTGTGTTGGAACAGTTCTTAACAGTTTCACAGTTTCTTTCAATAACACTTGTTAAGATATATCAAAGTAAATGCACAGCGGAATAACATTAAGTGTTCTAAGTTAAAGTTTCACTTTTAACAGGAGTTATTACTCCCCCTCAATTATAGAACTAAAGCAATTAATATGAGAATCAAACAGTTAATAAATATAATAGTAATAAGTGCTTCAAATGATTCTCATATATTAGAAATGTTAACTACAAAAGATGTCTAAAATAGAAGGGATGAACCCATCCATTTATAGACTGCAACAATACGTTGATTGGAAGTATTAAAGTAATATAATAATATTACAATAGGTTGTAGTATTGGAACTTGTACATAAAGTAGTAAAAACTAATATAATACTAAACTACTGAAGTTTAGGGTGGTGGAAGCTTCTATCTGAACTGCTGATGAAGTGTCAAACTGCTGATGAGTAAACCTTCAGAGGTTGCTCTTCAGTAGTTGTTCTTCAGATGTTCTGTCTGGTTCATCTTCAGAACTTACTCTTCAGTATTGTGTCCTATATCAGCTTCTTCATCAAGACTTTGTGTTTTCTTCTTCGGCACTTTGTAATAATAACAAAAACTTGCAGAGAGGATATTAGACTAAGGTTGAAATGCTTATCAATCCTCTTTGACCCAACAATCTCCCCCTAGATTGATGAAGCCAAAACCTTTGTCTAACTTATTTATAGGATCCTCTTCTTCTGCAATCAAGATTTTCTAGACTTCTTTAATCATTGAGTACTTGAGTTCATTGACTTGTTGTCCTGTGAGTATTGGTCCTTGTTATGGTTCAATGAACTGAATGGTGAGAAGATCATCATCTGATAGCTTATCCAGTTCATTCTTGTGATGTAGAACCTTGGAGGTGAAGTCTTTTCTTTCCAGGACAATTGAATTGGACTTATGGGTGAAGTACCACTTGACTATTGGAGATTTGGATTTGAAAAAGTCAGCCTTGTAAGGTACTATCTGTTTGTTTGAAGATAGGCCTGATGTTGATTGGTCTTCTACTTCAGATATAATCAGGTTGGATCTCCTTCTATGTTCAGCTTGTACAATACCATGTATACTACTAGGAATAGGAATGTGGTGTTCAGTAATTACCTTGTTCTGCTTTTGATCAGTGATAGTCTGCTTCAATTGATAAGCAAATGTTGTTGGATCCCTATCTTGTGTAATCAGGGGCTTCTCTTCAATCATGAAATCATCTTCAACAATGGTGTTGCCTTCAATCAAAACCATCTTGAAGTCTGTCTTTATTTGTTCCCCTGAGGTTTTCTTTGTCTTGGCTCAGGCTTCTTTCTTGCATAATCAGAAGTTTGTGAAACTTCTGATGGCCTAAATTTTTCAGGGTTAGTATTCTGCAAGGCTTTGAATCTTTTGTATGTTTCATTTAAGTCTACTTCTTTCCATTTTGAAAGTTGGGACTTTGTGCCATAATCATTGGCTGCCAATTCTTCTATTATCTGGGTTCTCTTCAACTTCTTCTCTTTCTCAGCATTTTGCCTTTCTAAGATGAGTCTTGCTCTGTGTTCTAGTTCAGAAGTTGAGAGACCCTTGTGAGAGTGTTTCTTTGACTTGTTGTTCTTGAAAATATAGTTCATCAGCTGTTGTCTCTTGTCATTTTCAGCAATCAGCAGTGGTTCTTCTTTAGTTCTCTCTAGCTCATTTATCTTTTCTTCCAAGAGCTTTAACTTATATTCATAGCTTAGATATTCCCTTTCATCAACCTTCTCCTGTAACACATTTTCATTAGCCTTCTTCTTTACCTCCTTCAAGTTTTTTCTAGTTCCTCTGAACTGAAGGCAATAGTTTCAGGGTTTAAAACTGTTGAAGGTTTAGATGGTTCAGGTTGAGTTTGAAATTTTGGAGTTGTGGTTGAAGCATATGTTTTAGTTTGATTTGAGTTGAAACTACTGATGGCCGTTTCACGGTAGAAACTACTGAAGGATTGTCTTCATTACTTTTAAATACCTCATCAGTAGTTGGTTCTTTGCCTTTGGAAGATTTTTCAGCTTGTTCTCTTAGGAGCCTTTCTTGCCTTTCTTGATACATGTGTCTTTCTTTTAAGGATTTTTCTTGTTTTTCTTGATGTGATCTTTTGTTGGCTTCCTTGAGTTTCTAGGCTTCACGAGCTTTCTTGGACTGTTCATGATCTATCTTCTCAGGTACCTTCTCTTTCTCCCCTTTTTTGGATTCATCAACATCTGGAAACCAGGGTGCAGGTGGGGCAACACCAGAAAGATGTTCAAGTTGTCTTCTATTGTCTTCAACTTTTCTTGAAAACTCTCCCAGTTTGTGCTCTATGGCATTGTTGATCATCTCTATTTGGGTTCTGCTTTTATGCTCCATGGCAGTGGTGAATGTTTGGAGATGAGCAGAAGGAGTTGATCTACCATTTGGTATAAAGGACCCTCTGGGCTGCATAGCTGGTTAAGGTCTATGATTGTAGCACTAGATGAAGATGGTTAGATAGGCTGTTTTGGTTGTGGAGTGGGTGTTTTTGGGTGATCCTCCGTGAAGACTGTGGATGCCACTTTTGGGGAATTTGGGTGTAAGTGGCCTTTAACCTGATCCTTTGTGACTGACTCCATGAGTTCAGATACATTGGATTCGGGACCTTCACAATCAGCCGTCAATTCCTTAAACTTTGAAACATCATCCAAATCAATGGAATCATCTGAATCACTGACAACATCATCAATGATGAAGTCATCAGTTATATCATGAGCTAGGCCCAACCTAGTAGTCTCATGAACCCCTTTTTCTTGGTTCTGGGGACTTCCTGCCTCATGCACAAGGCCTTCATCAGCAATTGCCACATGTGAGGTCTTATTTGTTACCATTGTCCTCAGATCCACCACTGGGAGGTATAAGAGTAGTGGCAGCCTCAAATGTACCTAAAGTATCTAAGTTTGTGCTAAGACACCTTGGTTCCTCCTCATCTCTTGGGATAGGGCTGATAACATCCTCATCAATGTCCATTTCAGTGGTTTTATCCCCTGTTTTATGTAGTGATTGGGGATTGACACTTTCTGATGGGATGTTTTGTTTCAGCCCAGAGAGAAATTGAGCTATCTCTACTGTGGTATGGGAAATTTCTGGTTCAGTAGTTTTGGGATCAATAGAAGGAATGGTTTCAGCAGTTTCAAAAAGTGGGTCAGTAGTTATGGTCTTTTTGAGTTTCTTTCTTTAAAACTAAATAGAAATTTTAGCTCTTTTTGGTGAGTGAGATGGATGTAACTGCGAGGAAGTTTCAGTCACATCTTTAACAAGTGCAGATTGCACATCAGCAGATTCAGGCATCTCAACTTCCTGAATTGCTTTTCTTTTTCGGTTGGTGGGTTTGGATTTTTGCTTTTTAGGCTTTTTGGTCTTTTTAGGAGTGGGTTTGGAAGATGTGGGTTCCTTAGGGACTGTTTCTTGCTCCCCTTGGTCATCTTCTGGCATGGTAGTTGGTTTGTTATGCCTAGAGAATACTTGTGAGGTCAATGGGTTTAATCTTGTTGTATTAGCCACAAATACCTCTTCTCCAAGTTCCTTAATAATACAGTGCATTACGAACCTTGGGTATAGCAAAAATTTCTTTTTGTCATTTTGGTGATGTAACACCAACTTCATTAAAGAAATATGATGATGCCCTGAAAGTTGTTTCATTCACAATGTAATGGAAAATAGGTTGTATTGTAAAGGGCATCTGATCATATGAACCAGTTTTTGGACTCAAACACATTATAATATAATGAAACAAAAGTTTATATTTTGCATCAAAAAATCTTTTATAAATTGTATCATGTGAAAGAGTACCTTGGTAATCACACTCAGTCATGGTTATTTGAATGGTTCCAGATGGAATATGTTCTGGGGCTTCAGCATCACTCAGACCTAGTCTGATTCTCAGAGATTCCAGTGTGATTGCCATGGTTTTCCCTTTGATCGTCGTCTTCAGGGAGATAACCTTGCCATCAACAATGACAGCCTCAGCGTTTGCCCAGAACTCATTGAGAGTTTCAGTGTGGATTGGTGGGTCAATGGTGAACGTTGTGTAATAGTTGGATTTGACGACTAAATCGATGATGTCGTCATATTGGGACCAGGTTGGATCCTTTGTGAAGTACCCTCTTTGATTGTGTCCCTATTTTAGTATGAGAGCCAAGGTGGTTTTGATTGAACAGTATTTTTAGGTTATAGCGGTTTTAAGAGAGAGGGAATGTTTGTTTTTGAAATGACAGTTGAGTAACAAAATAAGTGAAAATTGAAATATGTACAGAAAAATGAAAACACTTACAAAATTACTCCAAATTTAGCATCCCAGGCATGGATACTAACCTCTGAAAGGATGTTGTGTCAAGTGGTTTTGTGAAAACATCAGCTATTTGATTAGCTGTTGACACATATTTTATCTCAATTTTGCCTTTTTTCATAGCAATCCCTGATGAGATGATACCTAATTTCAATATGCTTTGTCTTTGAAAATTGGACAGGGTTTTGAATATTGCTAATGGCTGAGGTACTGTCTAGTACCAATGGTGCCTTGGTCTCTTTGATTCCATAATCAAGTAATTGATTTTGAAGCCATTGTATCTGTGATATACAGCTTGCAGCTGCAATATGTTCTGCTTCAGCAGTTGATGTTGCCACAGATGTTTGCTTCTTTGATTGCCAGGACACCAGACAGTTTCCAATAAATTTACATCCACCAGATGTTGATTTTCTTGACATTTTACACCCTCCATAGTTGATGTGTTGCAAAACACATCTCTTTTCCTATGTATTTTGTATATTATTTGGTTAGGTTTTATTCGTTTTGTGTCGTTTTTATTATGTATTTATATATTTTATAATTTTATAGGTGTTCATGGAAAAGGAGCGTAAAACGAGCACTTGGATCGTGTCACAAACACCAGAGTTGGAAGTTATTATATATAATAATACTAATACTAATAATAATATAAGTAATACTAAGTAATGAACTTTCATAACATATAAAAACAAACGTTGAAGTGCAATCTAAAAAAAAAGGTAGCGGCCTAATGAATTAAAGAAGTAATAGCTTGGGCTCGTGGCCCAAGCAAAGAAGCAAGATAGTGGCGACAGCAATATTATTTGGAGATTATAAATTGATCGAAGAATATTATTATTAGGGGGGAGCCGCTGAAGAGAATTATCACATCGAAGCAGATCTCAACAGCCACAAGAAGGTCATGAACGAGAGCAGCGGCAAAAGAGAAAAAATATCAACAGCCGCAAGGAGAGGATAATTCATACCGGAAGGAAGGCTCGGTACCAAAAGATTAAAGCACGGGATCAAGTATTTGCAAGTGTCTGGTTATTATTTATTTACTTTGTGTTTTTAAATATTATTTCCATGACTTTTATTTTTCTTGAACCTATGTTTTTATTATTTTCTCGAATTATGTTTGGCTAAAACATTAGTGGCCACCTAGGTTTGAGATGATTGCTATTTGATTTTGTTTTATGTTTCGGATTTGGATTTTATAGTTGGATTTATGTTTTAGTAAGAAACTTGTTTATGATTCTATGATGTGTGTGCGCACTTTTTACTAATTTATGATCTTTTGATGTTCCACGAGTGTCTTAGTGAATGTCTTTCATGTTTGGATAGTTGTTAGAATTACTTGCTTTGTGCTTGTAGTTTATTTTATGGATTTAGGCCTAAATTCCATAGGAACATTAATTGAGAGTTTAGAGGTAATTTGTGTTCTTCCTACTCTTGAGATCGAGAGGTGATAGGTAGTCAGGTTTGTCTTTGGTGCTAGAGGTTTAGGCTAGAAACGCTGAGAGATCAGGTTTTCCTAGGTTCTCTAGTATTATTTGCTTATGTGTGTCATAGATTTACTTTACAGGTTACTCCTTGCACTTTAGGGTGTGTTGTGATTGGAGAGTGAGAAATCTAAACCAGTCTAGCGAGTACTTTAGCATAGTTAGTGAGACCGAGAGGTGATCTAACCAATAAGTGAGATTAGTAGCCTTTAGGATTCCTTTTCGGTCAGTCTTGGTAAATGATCCGGGAGCCACTAGGATACTAGGGGTGAATATTATAAGATCCTAATTGCCAACATAGTTTTCAAAGCCGGGGCAGTTCCAATTTCATTAGTAGGATTCGATACCTAGGTGGTTGCCTTTCCCATCTCTGATTTCCCTCCTTATTAATCCTCCTCTATCTGTTAGTTTGAGTTTATTTTTAACTTATTTGTTTTAGCAATTAATTAATATAAAATCAACAAAAATCCAAATTATTAGGCTAAGAGTCGACAGAGGTTTAGTACCGAGAGTCGCCATATTGTGTCCACGGTTCGATACTCGGACTTACTTGCTCTGCTACACTGCGACCGGTACACTTGCCGTTAGTGTGTGGTTTTGTAGGTTTTTCCATTTTTAAAACTTGACCGATTTATTTACTACACATTTCACACATCAATAGTCACTATCTGAAAAGGCTATTAATCTGGTACTCTGATAGCAGGATACCAAATTCCTAGATTAGGAGTTCCTTTCATATATCTAAAAATTCTTTTGACTGTCATAAGGTGTGATTCCCTTGGAGCTGATTGATATCTAGCACAAACACATATTGAAAACATAATATCTGGTCTAGAAGCAGTTAAATAAAGAAGGGAACCTATCATACATCTATACATGGTTTGGTCAACTTGTTTTCCTTGATCATCTGGTTCAACTTGTGTGGTTGGACTCATGGGAGTGGAGCATGATTTACATTCTTGTAAAGAAAATTTGTTCAATAATTCTTTAACATATTAGATTGATATATAAAAGTTCCATTTGCTTGTTGTTTGATCTGCAGTCCCAAAAAGTACTGCAGTTCACCAATGGTACTCATCTCAAATTTTGATTGCATGAGTTTCTTAAATTATCACACAATTTTGTACTGGTTGAACCAAAAATGATATCATCAACATAAATTTGAACAAGGAGGATGTGATTTTCAACTTGTTTTACAAAAAGTGTTTTATCAATGGAGCCTCTTGTGAAGTGATTTTTGAGTAAAAATGTTGAAAGTGTATCATACCAAGCTCCGGGAGCTTGTTTTAGCCCATATAGAGCCTTGTCAAGTTAGTACACCCAATCAGGATGAGCAGGATCCTCAAACCCATGTGGCTGACACACATACACTTCCTCCTTTATTTTGCCATATAAAAATGCACTTTTTACATCCATTTGAAAAACTTTGATTTTGTTGGAAATAGCATAAGCCAAAAATAACCTAATAGCTTCAAGCCTTGCTACTGGTGCAAAGGTTTCATCATAATCAATTTCTTCTTCTTGAGAAAAACCTTGGACCACCAGTCTTGCCTTGTTCTTGATGATTAAACCAGTCTCATCTTGTTTATTTCTGAAAACCCATCTTGTGCCAATTGGTAGCTTGTTAGGAGGTAAGGGACAAATTTCCCAGACCTGTTGCTTTTTGAATTGTAGCAACTCATCCTGCATAGCTTCAACCCAACTGTTGTCTTTAAGGGCTTCCTAGTATTTCTTTGGCTCCAACTGAGAAATGAATGCTGAGAAAAAGCAGAAGTTGGAAAGTTGTTTTCTTGTAAGTACCCTTGAAGCAATATCACCCATGATTTGATCCAATGGATGATCTTTATGTTCAATGACTTGTTCTTGTGTAATGGCAGTGGGCTCTTGAACTCCTTCAAACAAACCACTGAGGTCAATGATGTCTAATTCGGATGTTTGGACAGCTTCAGTAGTTTTGGGAGCTGAATCAGAAGTTTGTGGTTCCTCGTCAGTAGTTGTTTGGTTTATTGAATCATAAGTTTGAGAAACTTCTGAAGGTTTGGGAGTTGATTTTAAGACTATATTTAAAGTCCATGATGGAGGACCATAATCATAAAACCCTTGATCACCATAAAAAGTGGGTTTAGATGAAGTGATAGCAATCTTCTCAGGTCCGAAATTAAAAATGTCAAGATCAAAGAGTTCAGCAGGATGTGCTGGAATGATTGTACGTTTGACTCATTGAACTTGACATTCAGTGTTTCTTCAACAATCTTGGTTCTTGAATTGAATACCTTGTAGGCTTTTCTTGTGGTAGAATAACCAAGAAAGTAACTTGAATCAACTTTAGAAGCAAATTTTGAAATGGAGTCCTTGATGTTTAGAATAAAACATTGACATCCAAAAGCCCTGAAAAAGGAGATTAGGGGCTTGATGCTATGAAGAACTTCATAAGCAGTTTTGGAATGTCTTTTGTTGACGAGGACCCTATTTCGAACATAACAGGATGTGTTCACTGCTTCAGCCCAGAAATAAAGAGGTGAGAAATAAAGAGGTAGGCCCGAATCAGCTAGCATTGTTCTTGCTACTTCAATCAATGTTCTATTCTTCCTTTCTATCACACCATTTTGTTCAGGAGTTATGGGAATGCCAAACTGTCTAACAATCCCTTTAGACAGGCATAATTCATCCAGAGTTTTGTTCCTGAACTCTATCCCATTGTCACTTCTTATGACATTGATAGAGAGAGAATATTGTTTCTCTACTTGTAGAATGAAGAATTTGATAATATCAGCTGCCTCATCCTTGGAAGTTGATGCCAAAGGTCTGTTTCAGAAGTTGATGCCTTTGAGAAGAAAGAGTCATTGTTATTCATTACTTTGTCCTTTCCAATGTCCACAGCATACACATTGCTACATCTTTTGGCAACCAGCAAAGTATGATCATCTATTATCTTCTCTATCAACTTTTGGCCTTCTGGTGAGATAATCTTGCAAGCAGTTTTGGTGAAAAAGGAAGAATATCCTTTATCGCACATTTGAGAGACACTCAGCAAGTTGTACTCAAAATTTTCAACCAGATTGACCTTATCAAACTGCACTTTACCAGAGGATACATTGCCATATCCTAGCACATATCCCTCAGCATTGTTCCCAAAGGACACAACTCCTTCTCTTTGACTTATGAAATTGTTGATCAGGTACCTGCATCATGTCATGTGCATAGAGCCTCCACTATCAACGTACCAAATGTTGTTTAGACCTCTGGCGACCCTCTGCACAAAGAGTAAATTAGTCAGTTTTAGGAACCCAAGCCATTTTGGCTTTGGGTTTACTCTTGAGAACTGGAAGAGTAACAGTTTGTTTTGGATCATTTTTAGAAATCCATGTCTTTTTGGGCATGGATTTATTTTTGAGAGCAATGGTGGAACCTTGTTGAGGTTCACCATCAACTTTGGTCATCAGAAGTTTGACCATGTCTATCAAATCTTTAACCTCAGTAGTTCGTGAAACTACTGATGGTTTGGGTCTAACTTCTGAAATAGACTTTTGAGAAAAAGGCTGTTGTTGAGATTTAGTCTTTTTCTAAGAAAAGATTTTACTTGGTTGTTGTTTGTTGGAATAGAAAGTGTTTTCAAAATGTTGTTTGATTTGTTTTCCCACAACCAGTTGTAAAATTTTCTTGTTATACTGATTTCCTTTCCTGTATCTGCAAAATTCTGTTATGTGGTTAAACAGACCACATTCTTTTGCCTTTCCTTTCCTTTTAAAATTTTTGGGAGTGTTGGAAGGCAAATTGCAGATAGTTTCAGTATTTTGAATTAGGTCATCAGCAGTTTTCAGGTTCTCAACTCCTGATGTAGATGAAACTACTGATGACTTAATGTCAGTTGTTTTAACTTCTGCAGAACTTTCATTTGCATTTTTTGAGAAAGTTCTGATGAAAAGATGTGCATTCTTTCATATCAGAAGTTTGATTTTGAACTATTTTACTCCCATCATAAGCAGTTTTGGGAGAAAAATCAGTTTGAGATTCAGTGTGGTTATACCCTATGCCAAACTTAACATTTGATGCAGTTTGTTTATTAAGCAGCATTTGGTAACTTCTACATGACTCTACCCAATTCTCACAATCAACCTTGGTGTCAACAAGCTCTTTTCTGACATTTCCTAGGTTCTCTATCATGATTTTAATTTGTGCTTGGGTTTCAACAGCATTATTAGTTACTTTGTAAATTCCTATTGTTTTAGCAGCAAGTTTTCTTTCCAAATCACATTTTATTTGTGTATATTTTCTCTTAGCGTCATTAGCTTTGCCTTGTAGATGCACATTTGTTTCTCTTATTAAAGCAAAAGCTTCTTTGCAAGATTTTGATCATAACTTTAACAGAGATTCTTGAGAAACCTGTGATAATGCAGAATTAGAGGAGCATCCATCAAAAGCCATTAAGGCAAAGTTCTTTCTGCCATTATTAGGTTCTTCCCAGTTGATATCAAAGACTTTATTGTCTGCATCTGGTCTGCATTCAGATATGTCTTAAGGAAGACTGCTCCAGTCAACATACCCAGAATTATATAAACTTTGTTGAGTGAGTTGTTAAGTTTGTGGTCGTTGTTGAGCAGCAGGAGCGGAAGGCATCAGTTGTTGGCAGGCATTTGTACATATTGTATTTGAGGCACATATTGGATTTGTGGAGCTTGTGCCTGTACAAAATGTGCACTTCCTTGTGTTCCTACATTCCTGTTATAACTAGAGTTTGTTTGATTTCTAGACTGTGGTCGGTTAAAGATAGAGCTTCTACACTCTCTAGCAAAGTGTCCCAAATTCTGACACTTGTGACATCTCAGTTTAGATTTGTCAAAACCAACTTTTGTTGAATTGTTCAGTCTTGGAAATTTTCTACCTGACCTTTTGTAAAATTTATTTGTTTTTATACTTAACATGGCCAGTTGATGTAGTATGTCCATTTCTTCTAAGTCATCACTATTGAAAATTTTCAAATCATCTAGAATAAAACACATGTTATCAGTAGTTTGACTGTTTTCTTCATTGTCATAAGCTGAATATGATCTTTCTGATGAGATCCTAGCAGTTATGTCAATGTGATCAAAAGATCCAAAATCATTAGAACAAGATGGCGAGTCTTGTCCCAATAGTGATGTACTACCTGGAATATAGTCATTAACAGTTTTTCCAGAGTTTTGTAACTTTTTCTTTTGATTGATTTCTCTTTCAAAAGTTAGTAATCTCCCATGTAAATTTGTGAGTGAAAGGGAGTCAAAATCTGGTTCTGATCTGAGGACTATAGAACAAGTTTCCCATTTTTCAGGTAAAGACCTTAAAAATCTATATAACATAGATGAGTTTGTGTACGTTTGACCATTTAACTTTAACTCTGATATTAATGTAGAAAATCTTTCAAATTGCTGTGTCAAAGTTTCTCCATTAACATGAGTACAGGTTTCATATTGTTGAGCCAAAATTTCTCTTGTGTTGGCAGTCACCTCATCAGTTCCTCCAAACTGTTCTTTGAGGCAATCCCATAGCTCTTTGGCACTCTCACAATGTAAGAGTCCAGCATAAATTTCATTTGGGGGAGCCATTTCCAACATAGAAAAAGCCTTAGCATCTAGCTCAAGTTTTAGGAAATCTTCATCAGTATAGTCTTTTGGTTCTTTTGGTTTTTCCACTTTAGATTATGGATCTGTAGTTACTAGTTTATAGGGTCCACACATGGCAGACCTCCAACAGCCAGTATTTGTTTGTGACAAAGTATGTGCCAACCTCCTTTGCCAGGTATTATATTCATTTATGACTAGCATAGTAGGTTTATTTACAGATCTAGTATTATGAGGAACCATTTTTAAGAAGTTTGATTTGTCAATAATTTCTTAAAGTGATTGATGATTTGAAAAAGTGAACTTTTATCCTTGATTGAATATCAATACGAGCCTGTGTCTGATTCTAAATTTGTTAGATTGATATGTTATCAGATGAACCAGGGCTCTGATACCAATTGTTGGAACAGTTCTTAACAATTTCACATTTTCTTTCAAGAACACTTGTTAAGATATATCAAAGTAAATGCACAGCAGAATAACATTAAGTGTTCTAAGTTAAAGTTTCACTTTTAACAGGAGTTATCATTACTCCCCCTCAATTATAGAACTAAAGCGGTTAATATGAGAGACAAACGATTAATGAATATAACAGTAATAAGTGCTTCAAATTATTTTCATATACTAGAAATGTTAACTACAAAAGATGTCTAAAATAGAAGGGATGAACCCATCTATTTATAGACTGCAACAATACGTACATTGGAAGTATTGAGGTAATATAATAATACTACAACAGGCTTTAGTATTGGAACTAGTACATAAAGTAGCGAAAACTAATATAATACTAAACTACTGAAGTTTAGGGTGGTGGGAAGCTTCTATCAGAACTGCTGATGAAGTGTCAAACTGTTGATGAGTAAACCTTCAGAGGTTGCTCTTCAGTAGTTGTTCTTCAAATGTTTTGTCTGGTTCATCTTCAGAACTTACTCTCTAGCACTGTGTCCTATATCAGCTTCTTTATCAGTATTGTGTGTTTTCTTCTTTAGCAATTTGTAATACTAACAAAAACATGCAAAAAGGATATTAGACTAAGGTTGAAATGCTTATTAATCCTCTTTGACCAACAATGTGCATGCAACAAAAGAGTGAAACGTTTAATAACTTGAAGATTGTGTATACCCATTTGGAAAACATATATGGTTTGAAGATAAAAAGAATTCGAAGTGACAATGGGACGGAGTTTAAGAATTCATCTATGGATGCACTATGCGAAGCAAAAGGTATTCATCATGAATACAGTGCACCTTATACTCCTCAACAGAACGGTGTTGCAGAAAGAAAGAACATGACTCTAATTGAGACGGCGAGGACAATGCTTGCAGATTCTAATCTTCAGGTTATTTTCTGGAATGAAGCGATTCATGTAGCTTGTTATACTTTGAATCGGGTGTTGACAGTGAAGAAGTTTTCAAAGACTTCTTATGAACTACTCAACAGACGAAAGCCGAATTTAGATTTTCTAGAACCATTTGGGGCGTCATGTACGACGCTAAATCCTACTGAGACGTTTGGAGCTAAAGCAGAAGAAGGTTATTTCGTTGGATACGCTACTCCAAATAAGCGTGTTTTCAACAAAAGAACTAAATGTGTTGAAGAGTGGTCAAATGTGGATGTTCAAAGATACACTCAAAATGCTCCTGGCGTAGGACCCGATTGGATGTTTGACTACAATGAACTATCGTGAGTGTGGGAACCATAAGCAGTTAGTTTTTAACACACCTAACGCGTATCATTTTAAAGCATTGCACAACGGTCTGCATGTGAGCTTATGTCGATAACGATATCAGTAATTGCCGAGTCTCACAGTCCTTAAAGTTAACATAATAAAGAAAAATGGTGTGATTAGATTTCTCTAACACTAATATGATCCTCTTACCGGAAAATCACAAAAAGTTTGTCTGTATATATATTTAGTTATTTCTTTCTATTTGATTTTCTTTATCATATGTAAAACTCAAAAAGATTTTTGTTGTGTTTTACCATAAACTTCTGAAAATCCAAAAGATTTTACATTTTTGTTTTATTTTCGGTAACCGATGTTGGAGGACAATCATTTTCCAAAGTTTGACATACTAATCAGAGTTTTTTTATCACAAAATCAAAATTTTTGAAAACTTTGAAGATTAAATGTTTGAAAATGACAAAATGTGGAACGAAATGGACATTTTGATGAAAAACAAAATTTCAAAGTTTCCATTCGCCCTTTCGTTAGGTCGAATGAAAATTTTGGTATTTGATTCGTGCCAATAGTTGAGTCACATGAAAGTTGTTTTGTTTTCAAAACACATTCGGACCTTAATTGGTCCGAATGAAAATTTTGTGTTTTCGTTCGTGCCTTAGTTGGTCCGAACCAAATTTACTTTCTTTCATTCGACCTCACAAGGGATCGAACCAAATCTATTATAAATAACCATTCTGTTCATTTGAACTTTATGTAGATGCACTTTATGCGACTAATGCTTCGGATTGTGATTTTAACATATGTTAGTGATTTGTATAAGGGCGAAGGTGGATAACAAGATGGTCGAATGTAGATCTGGAGGGCGAAGGTGAAAAGCTTATGGGCGAATGTGGGATGCTGAATGTATAATTGCATATTCGTACCTTGGCATGGGGCGAATGTGGACAAAGTCCACATTCGTACTCAGAAAAGGGGCGAATGTGCAGGTCTTATAAATAGGTTTTGCTTGTTTGATAAGTTAGACTAGTTGGTTATTGTGTGAGTGAAAGTCAGGTTATTGCTCTCTAGATTAAGTGTGTGTTAAGGTCTATAGATTAACTTGTAAAGGCTTTGTATTGAATGTTTTGAATCAAGTTATCTATAAAATGATGTTTGAAAAGGTAATCCGTGTGTTGTGATTTGTGTATTATCATTTTGTTCAGTTCTAGGGTTTCCGCACCTGGAATTGTGACTTGTATGATCAGATTTCCTGTCTATTGCTAAAATTCTTCAATTTCACTTTATACATTTCATTTGTGCTTATTGTTACTCACAAGCATTCTCTAAACCAGACCTTTTGAATTTGATTCTTAGATTTTTCTAATCTTGTTCTCAGTCATCACAGGTATTCTATGCTCAAATTTGGATTGTTTTTGACCAATGGATCATTTAGAAAAGGGGTTTGTGAAACCAAACCCTAGAATCAGAATTGGACCATAATTGCCAGTTTATAATATGTTTTGATCTATAACAACCCAACCAAGAGGGGCTGGATGAAATAACAGATTGGTAACAGACTTGCACAACGGAAGCAACGATGACTTATATTTATTGTTTAATACAAATTCTAATCCAAAAATATAAATACACAACTTAAATAAGTAAACTAATAACTATGAAGGGACGAATCACAGCGGTCGTCGAAGCAACTGACGGGATGTGGTCCACTAGCAAATCCGATCCTTACACGTCCAAAACTCTGGAAGCTCTAATCCATGATACTTATAACTCGAATCTTCTAACATAACAATCTCTAATCCACGCAGGCAAGCATATACCTCGTCTTCTTGTTTATCCAATCGTAGTACCTGAACACATGCTTAAAAGAGTTTGGGTTAGCAATTATGCTGGTGAGTCCGTGTAAGTAGTTAAGTGAATCCAAAACAGTTTAACAGTTCAAAAACAAGTTTAACACACGTGATGTACAAGCGACCCCTCAACCCTAACATGGACTCTATCTACTGCCATTATAGGTCCTGCAAAATATATGCCGCAATGGTCTTTCACCTTAGTGGAGGGTTTCTCGGGCCCTACGTCCCGAGTCCACCTTGCGTGGGGGATTCCCCAAGTGTACTACCCATATATAAAGTCTTAATATATATTATGTTTTGCTATCATATTTCTATGTTCAATTCGTCATATTAATATTATATTGATCAAGTGTCACTATATAAATACCCAAATGTCGTAATGTCTAAATTATCATTGTTTGTATTTGGTCCAAAGTATACTATCCGAGCTATCGTCATCTCTATACATCAAGTCCTCCATAGATCTTCTTTGTCATAGCCATTTATATATATTCGTTGATTAGTTTAAGTTAGCTAGTTCCACGTGATCATACATATTTTGCCCCAATCAGAGGAGGTTTTGATGTGCTGCGTGATACAACATATTCGATAGCAGTAGCACTGATCCTGAACAAAGATTTTAACATCTCGGGAATGTTGTTTCATCACATGAAGGAGGTGTTTGATGGAACCAAGACGGACATTTTTTATGTATCTGAGGTTAATACAGATGATATTTGTCACACCCTCAAATTTCCACTGCGGGGCTTTACCGCGAGGCGCATGACACACCAGGATCCCATAGCCATAAGTCATTCGAACGACTCTAAATGCCCAAACCATTTTGTTCGTTTTTCAAAATTTAAGTTCTTAGAAATCAACCATATGTTTTAAGAAAGTGCGGAAGCGTAATCAAAATGGTTAAGTGGATTATTATGCGCAAAACAACGCACCCAAGATAGAACTAAATAAATGAAAAGCATGATAATAGTCAATAGTGTTCAATTAACCCTTGACACAATGATGCATGACCTATCGTGCTCCGTACCTAGAGACCTGCAAAAGCATGCTAGCGTGTGTCAACATAAAGTCGGTGAGTTCACAGTTTAAGTAATAAATGTAAAGTTGTCAAAGTTTTAAACCATCAGTTTTAAGCTTGTCAAGGGTAGCTAACCCACTCAATGTAACTAAACATGAGATTATTGGGAAACATACAGATGATACAGTGCCTCAGCACTAGTGTCTATCAACACTAGTAAGAAAATGTGGTCAGAAGTTCATGCCCGTGACCCAAGCACCTCAGGCATGAGGTTGCTGCACAACCTAATAGCGCTACTAACTAATACCCTGTTTGCCTCCAGCGATTAACCCAATAATATTGTAAGGACTTTCAAAAGATAAAGTGTGTTTAGTTCACAAGGGACAGTTGAAGTACAAAACTGATAATAATCCGATCCACACAAGGAATCGAAAACCCGACTCACACAAGGAGTCAAAGCACCCAAAAACCCGGGATGTAAAAGTAGTCCCAAACTGGACTAGAAAAAGTTTAATAAGTTGTCTCAAACCTGAGATGCATGCTTTTGAGAAAAGAGTAGTGAAACTCACCTTAGGTTGCATGCTAAAAATAAACCGCAAAGATAGCAAACGTGGAAGGTTACTCGCCTACCGATAACCTATCGAACACAAAGTTACGAGTGTTTGAGTGCGGTTACACATGTTGATTATCCTAAACCATCGTACTCTACAATGACCTAGGTGACATCTCATGCAAGTGTACTCAACACAAATAGACCATGTAGGACCCGTTCAATCGTTGGTGATTAGTTAATGATGCAACATGTCAAAACTTTTAATACAACAAGTTTCCATCACACATTGCACACAAGCAACCTATCATGTCATCTACATCATGTAAATAACATGTACACATGCTCTCATATAGAATTTCACAACTTATAATTCAATAACACACTCAAATCATCGCATATTAAATACATCACAAACTTGCGTTTTCTGGACAGATTTTAGGTTAGGAAAACCAATTTTTATAAAATACCAAATCAACTCCTCAAGTCCCCAAAATTTTGCAGAGATGTCCCATAAGTTTATATGTGACTCTACTATTTTTATTTCTTGTCAAAAACACATCAAGATTTTATGAAAAATAATTTAGTTCAGCCACCTCCAGAAAAGCATGCTGTTGACAGCAGCTTACATAAAAATTCATTAAAAATCATAGACTCATCCAAACGAGATGAATCCACATGGAAAAGCTTCGAAATTCATACACGCAACTACTATCCAAAATTCATGACACATGGACTTGTAAAACTCAACTTACAGCCCTTTAAAGTTGACCAATTTTTCACATCCGAAAATCAGATTTGACTTCTAAACTCATAAAATCATGAAACTATATCAAACCAAATCTAAAATGCATGATTTTGGACTTTTTGAAAACCTAACATCATAACCCATGTTCTAGTATCAGAAAACCATCAAATTTAACACGTTATCCACAATACAACAGCCCTACAAGTTGCTACAACGAATCTGCCAGAAATCAGAATTTTCATAACATGATACTCATGAACCCTAATCACTCTCAATAACCTATAATCATGTAGTAAATCCATATTATCACAATCAAATCCATGTTAACAGAATTAAATCCATATATTCACATACCAAAAACCCTAATTATGATTACCAACAACATTTCTCATCAACCATTACAATAAACATTCAAGAACTCACATAAAACTCTATCATGCGATTTCAATTATGTAGTTTTTAGGGTTTCTAAAACTTTTCAAGCATTATTAACTATCATACAATACGTAAAACTCATACCTTGCAATGCTAGAATCCTTAAAATCTCAAGATAGCACCCGAATCAACTTGAACTAGTGAAGGAAATTGTTGAAAGATTGAAATTGGAAGTGAGGGTGGGTTTTGTTGTTGTTCACGGCGCAAAAACAATGGGATTAGGGTTTTTATTTTATTTTTTCTTTAAACAATAACATAATAGAAGTTAGACCATGGGCCAAGGTTTCGGGTTTATGGGCCTTTTCTTGATAACGGACCCGTTAATAAGGTTCTAGCCCCGAAAATAATTCCAATAATATTATTCACACTAACTTACATAAAAACTATTATTTTAATCATCTCATAACATATTAATCACATACTACTCACAGTGTGCACATAATTCGTAGAACTTACATAGTGACTATTTAAGCAGTAATTCGCATAAACGTGTAATTCACATAAACATGTTAATTCATATTTATCATCATTCAATTGCACATATGATCATGCATGCTTGACAAATCACCAACGCTCGGGACACAGGACTCGTGTGTGTGTCAAGACAAAACCTTCCTAGTTATAACGTACGTTAATATCATCTAACATATGTTATTATCTCATAACATATCAAAAGACCTTCTTAACTAACCCTAGTTAAGTGTTTAGTCTCGAATGTACATGCAAGTTAACTAGAGTTCAGTAAAAGTAATATCCTGAAAATGCGGGGTGTCACGTCATCCACAAGTTGAAAAGAATTTCGTCACGAAATTCAGCAAGTAAACAGTAAAGCCAGTGTAAAAATGTATGCTTGGTTATCGGATGTCACAATATTTGATGAGAAGTACCCAAATCTAGTTAAGGATCTTGCACAGGTTCTATATCAAGAGCACATGTAACATCCCGTTTTTATATAAATAAAATGTGTTGGTTCATATTTATTAGTGTATAAAACAAGCCTTGATCGGTAAAATGAACCAATAACATGTGAGGTGGGTACTCATGTATTTAAAATTAGTTAACAAGTAAGTGATGGATATCATGATTACTTGAGATATGAGTTCTAAGCAACTAATTAGTATTATAAGAGACCGTTTAATAGTGCTATTAATATATTATATTATATGTGAGCCTACTCCGTTTTCAATAAAATTGAGGTTAAAGCGTAAAGAAAAATAAGCTCATCTCAACAGTTTATTTGTCTTTTTATAAAATGTTACATGTTAAAAGTTATAAGAGAAAAATGAGTGGAGCTGGGAAACAATTATAATGATATAATATAACAACTATTATTCATGAAATTTGTACATGTTTATGGTATGTATGTTGGTGTCATGTATTTTTTGGGAAGAAAAATTCCATTAAACACCAACAGAAAAACGCCACAAGAGTCCTCAAAACGGGGACCCTTGAACAAGCGAGGTTACATCAAGTCTAAGGGACATTTACACCAATCGTTCCAGTTTTTTACTTTTAATCTAGATCTATGTCTAACCCAAAAGAAAGCGACTGACTTTATGTTTTCAGCGACTTCAACCGCACGCCTACATTTACCTGTGAAGCCTTTAGCATTTCGCTCATTCCAAATACACCACATTGAAGTATACATTATCCCTCTTATCAAATTCTGCTGCTTAGCATTCGATGAAACCGAATCCGCAAGCAGCAACACATCAGCCACGTCAAAAGCAAAAAACGGCTGCAGGCAACCCCATCTGCCAACGCGCATCCAGACCTCATCTGTGAACCAACAACCTGTGAAAATATGACAAGCTGTTTCTACAGCTTCATTGCAGAATGGGCAATTGTAATCAGGAAGGGAAATGCCTCTCTTTTGCAGCTCAAGTTTCGTGGGAAGACGATTTTGAATGGCTCGCCATATCATAACTTTACATTTCAGAGGGGTCCATCCAGTCCACTTAACTTTAGCACCGATCATGCTGGTGTCATGTATAAAAAAATAATAATAAAGATTCCTTTGTTATTAAGTTTTCTTGCCCACAAAGTCACACATAAAAGTAAGAAAACAAAGAGTCGGTAATTCATGTATATAGACAACTTCCCTGGCTTCAATTATATGATATTTTCCATCTTCTGTAAACATTCACAAATGTTTACGGTATGTTTTCTTCTCATACTTAAATGCTTAGTTTGAATCTCTAATACTATTATTATTATTATTATTATTATTATTATTATTATTATTATTATTATTATTATTATTATTATAATAATAATAATAATAATAATAATAATAATAATAATAATAATAATAATAATAGACACTGAACGTGTGTGCATAAATCAATGAGTAAATAACTCACTTGAAAGTATATATTACTTTATGTGGGAGTAAGATGAAGTCGGCATATGGCCTCCGCATGCAAATAAAGTCGGTTAAGAGGTTATAAATAGAAATGAGGTTTAGTGATTTTACTCACCTGTCCATATTCCCTTCTCGCATAACATCATGTAAGTTTTTGATACTATAATGTTATTAGGTTCAATTGTTTTATAAATTTAATATTTTAAGTATAGTAGGAGAAAGTAATATCACTAGCAGTTTAGTGTTATTATTTTTAGGTATTAGGATTATTATTAGGAGTGGGTATTGGGTAGCCTAGCCTTAGTTAGGCATGGACTGATCATCCATGCTTAAACAAGGTAGCGCTAACCAATATCCAACTGTAATAATAATTAGTTAGATGTACTCTTACCTAACCTAGGGTTGTATAATTGGATCAGGACCTTGAGATAGTACTTGGTTGTATTAGCGTTGTCAATTGCAAAAGGGTTGATAAAGAGGTGAGTTACTTAAACTATTTTCGAAACCTGATAGTTGCTCATAAAATTGTTTTGATGGTGATTGATCATGTATATACATCAAACCATAGGTGTGGCATCCAGTGTGTTATATATATTATAATGATCATTATATTTTCCCGGGGCGTGGACATACACTTACAGCTATATGGGGTGTGTTTTACGTTGTATGTGTGAATATATAATGCTTAGTCCGGATATATGATTATGGTGACATGGAAAAAGCTCATAATTGATCAATAAAATTGTTTATGGGGTTGTTTTACTGATGAGACAGTTTATGTGGCTTACCAGCTGTGTGCTAACGTATTTTTATTACTCGAGCATGTATCACAGGTTGATGGTGTAAGGAATAGGAGTTCCTAGCTGAGAGTTGGAATACTTTAGACGGTTCATCTTATTATGGTTAAGCTTTGTTTAGCTTGGTGGTACTTGGATCGCACTGGCTTGTAATAAATACTTAGGTTATGTAATGAGATTACGTTTTCGCTTTAAGTTGCGCCAACTGGTCACTGTAAGTGCCCCGGCCTGGGCGGGGTGTGACAACACATGAATGTGATGACGTTAAACAGAATGATGATATACAATGGCAAATCTGATAAACCACCTACAAGAAGGTTATTTGGTCATTTGATTACTCCTAGTTTCAAGGCTCCAATCATGATGGTTGGAGACATACGAATAGTGATTCTGATTCTGATTCACTTTGAATCCTGTGATGAGTGGTGAAAAAGCGAAAAGACAGATCAACAAGAAAGGTGCTAAGAAAGAGGATAAGAGGAAAGGAAAAGAAATTGAAGGGTCCTCTGTTTCAAAGAAGAAAGGTAAGAAGAGTTTGTTGCTAGATGAAGATACAGAATCGAAGAAAGACCCTAAACCATTCTATTATCGCATATCAAACAGACCCTAAATATATTTAACAACACCTGTTTGTATTGCGTATACGTGTGTCTGTATAGGTCTATAAGGGCATGTGTAGTGGGGGCTCCATGGGATTAAAATATTAATAAAGTATTATGATCGGCTTTATGAGAAAATATGTGTGTAGTGGTGTGTGGGCTTTATGGGGCTTTATAAAGATTAAAATATTATTATTTTAATAATAATAATAATAATATCATCTCCTCAACCTTCATCATCATCATCATCCACCGTTCATTCATTTTCTTCAACCTTCATCATCATCATCCATCGTTCATCCATTCATCATCTTCATCAACCTTTATCATAACGCCCGACATGGAGGTAAAGCTCAGCCCCATAGTGCCTCCATAACGCCGGCGGGGGCTGTTGGATTTATATGTACGGTTTTGATAACTTAACGCTACTGACTGAGTTGTGACCCGTAAGAGTTACACCTTGGGCAACGAACATCAAATCCACTTAACTCGATTAACTGGTAGTTACGAACAAGTAACGAAACACATTTTGTGGAACGGGTTTCTATTATTTATACAATTTATGAATAATATATAACGTTTATTTACAAGTTAAATAAACACATTGCGGGCTATATATATTTCGTATTCGGGTTTTGGGATGTAATTAAATATGTGTTAAAAAAAGGTTATATAATTAAGTTAATGATAATGGTTGAGTTAATCATTATCTCTACATCATATAATAACTAAAGTCCTACAAGGTTGGTGATCCCAACTATATAATATATACATCCCACAAAAACTTTGATAACACAAAATATTATTAGCCGCAAGAAAAGAAAAGAAAAAAGAAAACGTCTGTTGGTTTTCAGTGGTGTCAACTTTACTTTTTATCAAAACGGGTTTGATATATTTGTTATTAATTAAATATATAATTAACAAACGCAGCGGAATATTTATAAAATTTTAACACCAAAACTAACCGAACAGGATCTGGTTACAAAACAAACAAACACGGTACAAACAATATCAATCTACCAATGAGATAGATATACCTGAGTGGTTAATAATTAACCGTTTGAGACACCGAAGTACAACGAACTAGAGCTAGAACACGAACACGAAACAAAGGGGTGTCGAGTCACAGCTATGGCGTATGGCACCGAGTGGAAGGCAACAGAGGTGGCCTGCTCGTAGGTGGTGACAGCCTTGAATTGGTGGTCGGGATTCGAAAAGCAGAAGTGCCGTTTTCTTTTTTTTTTCTTTTCTTGCGGCTAATAATATTTTGTGTTATCAAAGTTTTTGTGGGATGTATATATTATATAGTTGGGATCACCAACCTTGTAGGACTTTAGTTATTATATGATGTAGAGATAATGATTAACTCAATCATTATCATTAACTTAATTATATAACCTTTTTTTTAACACATATTTAATTACATCCCAAAACCCGAATACGAAATATATATAGCCCGCAATGTGTTTATTTAACTTGTAAATAAACGTTATATATTATTCATAAATTGTATAAATAATAGAAACTCGTTCCACAAAATGTGTTTCGTTACTTGTTCGTAACTACCAGTTAATCGAGTTAAGTGGATTTGATGTTCGTTGCCCAAGGTGTAACTCTTACGGGTCACAGCTCAGTCAGTAGCGTTAAGTTATCGAAACCGTACATATAAATCCAACAATCTCCCACTTGGACGACCTTCGATAAAATCCTCAACGCAGACAGTCAGCGGTGCTCTAGCTGCACATGGCTGACACCCAACAAGGTATGACACTTTAAAGTCATTAACCAAAACATCTTGTTTTAGACAAGACAATAGACTTATGGCAATCGTTGTCATTCATCCTTTCCGTAAAAGACATCAATTGAATCAATGAGACATGGATTAAGTTCATTCTCATGTGGTGTTCAATTATTATTGTTCTCGATCAAGATTCATAGTGGTCCAATCAAACACACACTTAGTTTGGGTAAGGCCTTACACTTCCCCAGTTTGAATCAACGAGGGCGCCATGATGTCTAACTGTTACATATCATGTAAGAGTACAGAATCCCTTATCGATTACATACAACTCCCACTGAACTTCAGAACTATTCCCAACTAAAGCCTTTATGACTGGCAGTTACGCGACAGCGGTTGACAGTAATCAAAGAATAATCCTTGGTAAACGAAAGTTCTAGTATGCATCTCAGGTCAGAGGATACTAAATGAGTATACCAATATCAAAACATCTTATGACTAAGATCCATGAAGATGATTTGAAGCGAGTTACATCCAACGTCATTCACAATGAAGTCTGTGAACTTGGAGTTAACTACTTGAGTCCAAATTCAGAATAGTCTTAATTCAGAGTCACTCCCACGAGTCTGATCGACTACGGATAATTTAGAATATAATATTCATGGATTAAACGTATTAAAATCGAACACAGTTATAAGATCCAGAATTATATTTAACTAGTAAATAAAACGAATTCAAAAGTATAACTGTTTAAATGTTCGTACATCCAAATACTAAATCAAAACATATGGCTAGCTAATCTAAGCCCAATAGCATCCCTGTGCTGATCATGCTTGTCCTGAGTCATGGGCTTAGTAAACGGGTCTGCTAGGTTTTGATTTGTGTTTACTTTGCTTATCACTATGTCTCCACGTTCCACAATTTCCCGTATATAGTGGAATTTTCTTAGAATGTGATTGGCCTTGTGATGAGATCTGGGCTCTTTGGCTTGAGCTATAGCACCTGTGTTATCACAAAATATCTCGATGGGTTTCTGAATACTTGGAACCACATCAAGGTCGGCTATGAAATTCTTCATCCAAGCAGCTTCCTTTGCAGCATCTGATGCGGCTATATACTCAGATTCGGTGGTTGAATCCGCCACAACACTCTGTTTGGAGCTTTTCCATGAGATAGCTCCTCCATTAAGAGTGAATACAAAACCTGATTGTGAGCGAGAATCATCTCGGTCACTTTGAAAACTGGCATCAGTGTAACATCTTACAGTGAGCTCTTCTTCCACTCCTCCAAATACTAAGAACATATCTTTAGTTCTTCTCAGATACTTTAGAATGTTCTTGACTGCAGTCCAATGGGCTATGCCAGGACTTTGCTGATAACGGCTAGTCATGCTCAAAGCATACGAGACGTCAGGTCTAGTGCATAACATAGCATACATGATAGAACCGATCGCAGAAGCATATGGAATTGCTTCCATTCGCTTAATATCCATGTCCGTTGAAGGAGATTGCGATTTGTTCAAGACAGTACCTTTAGTCATAGGAACACCTCCTTTCTTGGAGTTTTCCATCTTAAAGCGTGTCATCATTTTGTCTATGTATGTACTTTGACTTAGCCCTAGAAGCCGCTTAGATCTATCCCTATAGATCTTGATTCCTAGAATGTAAGCTGCTTCACCAAGATCTTTCATTGCGAAACAAGTTCCCAAATAATGTTTAACTTCATTAAGCATAGGGATGTTGTTTCCAATTATCAGTATATCATCCACATACAGGATGAGGAATGATATAGTGCTCCCACTAGCCTTTCTGTAAACACAAGGCTCATCTTCATTTTTGAGAAAACCAAATTCTTTGATTTTTTGGTCAAAACGAAGATTCCAGCTACGAGATGCCTGTTTAAGTCCATATATGGACTTATTCAGTTTGCACACCCTATTAGGATATTTTGGATCAATAAAACCTCCAGGCTGAACCATATAGACATCTTCAGAGAGATGTCCATTAAGAAAAGCGGTTTTGACATCCATTTGCCATATCTCGTAGTCATAGTACGCTGCTATGGCAAGCAATATCCTGATCGATTTGATCATAGCAACGGGCGAGAAGGTCTCATCATAGTCAACACCTTGAGTCTGAGTGAAACCTTTCGCAACTAGCCGTGCTTTATAGGTGTGTATATTTCCATGCATGTCGGTTTTCTTCTTGAAAATCCATTTGCTCCCTACTGCCCGAGATTCGAGGGGTAGCTCAACCAAGTCCCAGACTTGATTGTCACGCATAGATTGCATCTCAGCGTTCATGGCTTCCATCCATTTCGCAGATTCGGGATCTGAGATAGCAGCTTGTGTAGATGCACGAAGTGCGACTAATGATTGGATTAGCATAATTAACATATGTTAGAAAGTATTCTGATGGACCGAATGTAAAGGTTTTGGGCGAAGGTGATAAAGAACCGGGCGAAGGTGAAGACTGATCAGAAGAAGACACACATTCGTACCATGTTGTGGGCGAATGTGGAAAAGTTCCACATTCGCACCATACAACTGGGCGAATGTGCAGACTCTATATATAGTTTTTGTGTGTTTTCGAGTTAGAGAGAGTTTTAGTTCGTGTGTGTATTGTGGTCAGGTTCAAGGTTAATTTGTGAGAGTGTGTGTGTTCAATAGATTGACTAGGTGATTGATTGTAACACGTTTTTATGAAAGTTAATCTATGAAAAAGCCTTTGAAATGATGTTTTCTGTGTTTTGATCCGAGTTTTATCAGTTTGTTCATAACTAGGGTTTCCGCACCTGGTTTTGTTACTTGTATGATCATATCTTCCTGTTTTAGCTAAAATCTTTCAATTACAAAGTAGTATCAGAGCCATACGGATCATACAACAACAAATTTGATAAACTCAGAGCTGATTTGGACATGATTTTGATCAAAATACATCTGTTTTTGACTAAAAATGGTTTTTGAGTGTTTTTGATTGATTTTGAGTTGAATTTGTGGATAAAATCAAGTTTTCCAAGAATTAAAGTTGTTCCAAATCAATTCCGAATCAAAACTTGATAAAGATCATTCAAATCCATAAACTTTTGAAAATCAGAGATCAAAATAACCGTTTTTCAAAGTGTAACCGTTTTTCAAACTCAAAATGGTCGAAAGTGCAGTCTAGTGGGCGAACCTGACCTCAAGTGGGCGAACGTGTGTGTTTTCTGGTCGAACCTAGCTTCATTCTGGGCGAACCTGGATTTTAGTATTTGAAGTTTCCACATTCGGGCAGATATTTCCACATTCGATTGATCGGGCGGGCGAATGTGGAATTAGAGTGGTCGAAGGTAACTATTTGTGGACGAACGTGGAACTTGAGTTAGAGTATTTTACATTCTAGTAATTTTCTACATTCGGGTGATACTCTTTTGGACGAAAGTGAACAAAAAGGGACGAAAGTAGGATATTATTGGGCGAACCTAGAACTCAGTTTGGAAAATTTTCTAAGTGTTGAGATTTTCGAAGTTCGTGAACATCATGTGGAATTTTCCGACTACCCCGAGACCAGCAACGACACAATCACAACAGCAAGTGATGGACCCATGGACAGTGGCAGCACAAAAGACGAGCACACAGTCTTCGCAACCGATTAATTACATAGCGATGACTAGCTCGATGCCTCAAAGTGTTGCACCTCCAGCACCACAACCTGACTACTGGGGAGTAGCAGCAGCGGTGGTAAATACTCAAACTACCAATGCTATTTCCACACTAATAAATGACTTATCTTCAGGCAGCGGGAATCAGCCACCTAAGCTCATGGAGATGCAAGAATATAATCAGTGGCAGAAAAAGTTCAAGATCCACTTGGAAGGCATGGGAGTGGAAGGTGCAGAGGCATGGAGAATGATTGCTAGAAGTTACACTGCACCGGTTTTGGAGAACACCGGTGAACCAGTTCCATTGGAGAGTATGTCAGAGGAGGAGAAAAAGAAGTTTGTTGTGGAGAAGAAAGCTTATTCCCAGTTGACTCAGGCAATCACAAACGACCTACTACATCAGTTTGGGACTTGCACTACTTCTAAGCAACTGTGGGATGTGCTTAAGAATAGGCATGATGGGAATGAGAAGACTAGAAGGTTGAGGATGGAAGAGTTGCGAAAGGAGTTTGAGAATTTTACTTATGTTGGAAATGAAACTTTAAAAGAATTAACTCCTAGATATTGTCATTTACTAACTGAGTTGTCTAGTTATGGTATACAGATTCCTATGACAGATTTGGTGGACAAGTTTGCAGATGCTCTACCACCATATTGGGATCAGCATGTGGAAGTTCTCAAGGAGAAGGATGCTTATAAATTCTGGACTATCAACGAGTTTGTGCAGAAGCTGGAGAACAAAGAGCTTGAAGAAAATAGGAAAGCTAAAAGATCACGGATTCCTCAAAATCCAAGTTTATATTTTGGAGGCACTTCAGCACCAGTTGGAAACTCGAGTTCAGGGGGAGTAGTGGCACCACATGTTGCATGTATTTCTAATGTCATGGAACCACCAAAACCTACCATCAATTACATCGCACAAACCTCATCCTACTCACAACCATCATACACACCACCACCACAACAACAATACAACAATTCCTACATTTCACCGTTCTCTCCAATGCAACAAGCAGCATTCTATACTGCTAGCCAATCACAACAACCACCTCAACAAACACAATACATGAATCCAATGACTCAACCCAGTCAGCAACCAGTAGTGTTAGAAACTTCTAACTTGGGCAATGTAACTGTTGAAGTTGCTCAGCAACATATAGCACTAGTTTCTGCAATGGTTTCATCTTATAATGGGTTGGTTGCTAGTCAAATTGGGAACAATAACTTGACCAATGAAGACTATGAACAGATTGATAAGGAAGAGATGGAATTAATTGATATCCAGTGGGCTTTTGCGAGTATTATGAGAAGGGCAACGGAGTTTATCGAGAAGACGGGAAGAACGGATTTGGGAACTTCTCCTAACACAACCTACGGGTTCAACAAGGAGAAGGTTACTTGTATTAACTGTGGAGGGAAAGGTCACTTCAAACGGGAATGCACCCAGCCATCAAAACAAGGTAACAGAACCCTTTCAATGCAAGCTACCAGAACCGTCAACAACAAAACCAAAACCAAGTTTCTTACCAAAGTAACAACAACTATCAAAACCAAAATAACTACCAAAACCGACAAAACAACTCTAACAACAACCAGAACAGACAACCAAACACACCAAACCAGACTCAAAACCAATCACCAAACAACACTAACCGAACAGTCATACCGATTACTACACCAAATGAGACACAACAGAATACCAATCAGAATCAAGCATTGGTGATTCAACAGGATGAACGGTTTGATTGGTCGGGAATGCAAATAGGTGTTGAGGAGATTACAACTGGTGGAAATATGGCTTGTGTTGCCCGACAGGTTGATATTGAGGAGTCGGTGATAGTTGATGAGAAGGAAGAAACTGAGGTTGAAGTTGATGAATCTGAGGTAGAAGTGGAAGTGGAGACTGAGCATGTGGAGGTTAAAGCTGAGGAAGTAAGTCCTGGAGTAGTGATTGACACTGTTTCTGATGTTCCTGAGGAGTGTGAATCAGTTTACTCAGATTCAGACAATGAATCAGATACAGAAGCAAGTGGTACATCCTTGGATGATGATATTGACCAGTTGCTAGCAGAAGCTGATTTTCTAAAGACGAGGAAGTCGTGCATTGCTGATGATGCTTTCACCAGGATTGATTATTCCAAGTTTTTCGCTGGAAAGGAAGCTCATTTTGCTTTGATGGCCATGACAGATCCTCCAAAACCTGTAAGTTCTGAGTGTAGCACTGATATTACTAGTGATAAATATTGTGGTACTTGTGATAGATTGACAGAGGAGAACAAAGAACTTCGCGTTCAACGTGATAGTGCTATCATCAACTGTCAATCTACTCGCAAAGAGTTGAATGCTTTCAACAAAGTACTAGATGGCTATAAAAAGGACATTTCTGACTTGAAAAATACTCTTTCATTAAAACAACTTGCAATTAATAACTATATAAATGAAATTGAGAACACCAAGTTGGAAATGGCAGCCATTAAGTGCTTTGCTGAAAAAGTTAATAAAAAGTTGGAAAGTTATAAGCACATTGCTTATGTGGTAGACCACATCATTGATGATCAAACCACTAATTACAAGTCTGTGCCATCTCCGGTGCTTTTTGAAAACCATAATTGTCATCAAGTGACACCGGAGAGCTCGGTAAAATCAGACTCATCATCGAAAAATGAATCTAATACCTCGAGTATTGGTGATCCACATTCCTATGTGAGGCCGATTTTAGGTTTTGAATGATGAAGGTGTTACTGCTGAAAGCGTTGATTCAGACTCTGAGAGTGATGATTCTGGTTGTCACCAAAATGTTAATGCATGTGAAATTCCAAAAGAAAATCACATCATTACTAATGAACCAGTGTCATCATCTCAGCATGTGCATCCAATGGCAAATGCTCATCGTGAGAAAAAGTCTGAAAAGAATGTGGTTAAGAAAGAAATTGAGAAAAATGTTAAGAATGAACCTTGTGACAAACCTGTCAAGGTGTTTTATCGGATGGAAGGATCCGATAAGATCATCTCTGACGAGGAATTTCCAATCAAAAATGCTAACTATGCTAAAATTGATAAAATCTGGCAAGAAAGCACCATTTGGTTCCCAAAACATGAGAGAACAAATGATATTCCACCTGCCATTTTAAAGAAATTGTTTTTGGATGTTCCTCAAGAACCAAAGGTTCATGTCACAGAGTTTATTAAACCCAAAAACAGAGCTAACGGTTTTCATGAGCCTGCTTACTCAAAAGGGCCACTCCCTGAGAGTTTGAGGAATCAACAGTATAATGATCAATATCTTGTTCGATCATTTGCTCAACCGAATGCTCCTAATGTTTTTGAAGAATACCGTGCATGCTTTAAATGCGGAGAGAGAGGGCATTTACTTGCTCAATGCCCGTATGTAAGGCATAAAAGGCACGAAGTTGAAGTGAGGAATTCCATGAGGAAACCGATTGATCATTACATTCCACCACATAGACGAGTTGTTCCTCAACAACAACAGTTTTATAATCAAAACAATTTCTATCAAACGAGGAACAATCGTCCAATTCAGTATGATCGCAGAAATCGGATTGCTATGGAACAATCATGGAGAAAACCAGTGGTGAACACAACAAATGATAGGCAAAGGGTTCCACCAAAACCTATTGTCAAATCAAATGTTGGACCTAAGTCTGTTAAATCAGATAAGGTAACCAAGAAAGTTTCATTTGCAAACAATGTTCAGAAACTGACTGAGAACCCAAAATCTCAGATTCGTATCTTGAAAAGAACTGAACAATCTTGGACACCCAATGGTTCTCCAGGTGCCTCAACTTCAAAATCCAATGAGAAAAAGGAAAATGTTTTGAATAATCCTAAAAAGATTGATCCAAAACAAAGTGTTGATGAGAATGTTTGTTTGAACAATGATATTCCAAGACCCAAGACTCAGGCTTGGGTCCCCTGAAAGAACTAACTGTTTTACTTGATGTGTGCAGGGAGCTTCAGCTGGCCCTATTAGCAGTCTTTGGATTGTTGATAGTGGAGCTTCAGGCCACATGACAGGGGATCTTGCATTGCTGTTCGACGTGAAGAATATTAATGGTGGATATGTTGCATTCGCTGGGAATAAAGGCGGATATATCACTATGGAGGGGAGCGTGAGTAATGGGATAGTGAGCTTTGAGAGGATATCATATGTGAAGCAGATCGACTATAATCTGTTGAGTGTCAGTCAAATCTGTGATAAACAATTCACTATTCATTTTGATGACAAATCCTGCTATATTCTCAAACCGGGCTTCAAAATTCCAAAAGAGTGGGTAATGTTGAAGGCACCTCGCGTCAACAACCTCTATATTCTTGATATGTCCAAGGCGATGACATCACAGGGGCAAATAACATGTTTTCTATCCAAGGCGACCGAGAAGGAGTCGATAATGTGGCACCAAAGAATGGGGCACATTCATCTGAGAAAAATGAATCAGCTTGTGAAGAATGGACTTGTTGATGGAGTAAACGTGAAACATTTCCATCTGAATGACAAGTGTGTAAGTTGTAAGAAGGGGAAGCAACACAGACAGTCCCACAAAGTAAAGAAAGTTAACTCTGTTGAGATGCCACTTGAGCGATTGCACATGGATCTATTCGGACCGGTCAAGCGCAAAAGTCATCTTGGGGAGCTTTACTGTTTAGTTGTCACTGACGACTATTCACGTTTTTCATGGGTGATGTGTTTGCAGAATAAAAGTGACACCTTTAACAACTTAAAAGTTCTGTTCACTCGATTGGAGAATCTCTACAACTTGAAGATAAAGAGAATTCGGAGTGATAATGGGACGGATTTCAAAAATGCCAAGATGGATGAATTTTGTGAAAGCAAAGGAATTCATCATGAATATTCGGCTCCGTACACCCCAAAACAGAATGGTGTTGCTGAACGCAAAAATAGGACTCTAATTGAAGCGGCTAGAACAATGCTCGCAGACTCAAATCTTCCAGTAATGTTCTGGAATGAGGCGATTTATGCAGCAAATTATACACTCAATTGGGTTCTAACAGTGAAGAAATTTGGTAAAACATCTTATGAACTGTTACACCGACGAAAGCCGAACTTAGAGTATCTAGAACCTTTTGGGGCACCATGCACGATGTTGAATCCAAGCGAGAAGTTTAGTCCTAAAGCTGAAGAGGGATACTTTGTTGGATATGCAACCCCGCTCAAACGGGTATACAACAAGCGAACTCGTCGGGTGGTGGATTGGGCTAACGTGGAAGTTCAACGTTATACACAAAATGTGCAAGGGATGGGTCCTGATTGGATGTTTGATTACAAAGACTTCTTTGAATCATTCAATCTAGATAGCTTGGTTGAAGAAGCTGTTATCAGATTACTTTACGAGTGTGAGAACGCGGCAACTTCACCATTGGTGCGTCCGATCACCGTAAACCCCCTACCAGCTTCTAATGATACCAATGTTCCTGTACCAGAGGAAGAAGTGTTTCAGGAGGCTTCTACTACTTTAGATTCTTCAGAGTCTGGAGATGAACAATTTGAAGAAGTTATTCTTGAGCATGCAGAAGAACCAGAGGCACCGCCAGTGAACCCAACTCCAACTCCAGATGTTGCTTCATCGTCTAATACGGGTCATGATCTGGATGCTGTAGAGAACTTGACTATTCAGACGGGAGTTACTGTACCTGAACATCCGGAATCTCGGATTCATCGTATTCACCCGCTGGAGCAAGTTATCGGTGATCCTGGTAGCACTGTGATGACCAGAGGGCAACTGCGAAGTGTTAATTCGCCAGAGAGTTTTGGTGCTTTAGCTTTATATGCCAAAATACAAAAATCTGGTAGTCAAAATGATTGGTCGTTTGCGTGTTATGTGTCGCAGGTAGAGCCAAGGACATACAAGGACGCTTTGCTGGAGGACGCCTGGGTTGAGGCAATGCAGGAGGAGTTATTACAATTTCAGAAATTGGGGGTTTGGACGCTCACTGATTTACCGCCTGGAAGAAAGAAGATTGGCACTAAATGGGTGTTTAAGTGCAAGAAGGATGATCGTGGGGTTATAGTTCGTAACAAAGCCAGATTGGTCGTGCAGGGATTCCATCAAATCGAAGGGATTGATTATAACGAAATTTATGCTCCTGTAGCACGCATTGAAGCTATTCGAATGTTTCTTGCGTTTGCTTCCTATAAGAAGTTCAAAGTTTATCAAATGGACGTCAAGAGCGCATTTCTGTACGGGAAAGTCAAAGAAGAGGTTTATGTCGGGCAGCCACCAGGCTTTGAGGACCCAATCCACCGGGATAAGGTCTACATGCTGAACAAAGCTTTATATGGCTTGCACCAGGCTCCGAGACAGTGGTACGAGGAGCTAAGTACATACCTCATGGCAAAAGGATTTAAGCGCGGACTCGTCGACTGCACCCTATTCACGAAGAAATCAGGGGATGATTTGCTTCTGGTGCAGATTTACGTTGATGATATAATATTTGGTTCAACTAACGAGCTTTTATGCAGGGAGTTCGAAACTGTCATGCAGGAAAAGTTCGAGATGAGCGCAATGGGGGAGATGCAGTTTTTCCTAGGCTTGCAGGTGGACCAAAGACCCACGGGGATCTTCATTCACTAGACGAAATATGTATCCGAAGTCTTGAGCCGGTTCCAGATGGAGGATTCCAAGCCGATGGATACCCCGATTCAACCCAATCACGGGATTGGAGTGGACGCTAAGGGGGAGCTGACGGAACCATTTACATACAGAGCAATCATCGGATCTCTGATGTATTTGACGGCATCTCGACCAGATATTATGTATGCAACGTGTCTCTGTGCCCGCTATCAATCGAAGCCGAAACAAAGTCATCTGACGGCGGTCAAGCGTATCCTTAGATATCTGAAGGGTTGTCCCTCAAAAGGACTTTGGTACCCTAATGATGATGATTTTGATTTCATTGCTTTTAGTGATGCAGATTGGGGCGGCTGTGACAAGGATAGCAAATCTACTACAGCTGGTTGCCAGTTTTTAGGGAGCAGGTTAGTCACCTGGCAGTGTAAGAAACAGACTTCCGTGGCGCTGTCTACCTGTGAAGCTGAGTACATTGCATCCTCGAGTTGCTGTTCGCAAGTGCTCTGGATCCAACAGCAGATGGTGGATTACGGTTTGCAGTTTCTTAAAACCCCTATACACTGTGACAACGAAGCCGCTATCGCATTAACTAAAAATACTGAAAATCATTCTAAAGCGAAACATATCCGGATCAAATATCATTTTATCCGTGATTGTTACGCTAAAGAATTGATAGATATGGTCAAAATCCATACTGACTATCAACGTGCAGATTTGTTTACAAAAGCTTTTGACAGATCCCGCTTTGAATATCTTTTAAAAGTCAATAACATAAAAGAAAAACAGGACTAATCGGCACCTCGGTTTATCGTTTTTTTAGTTTAAAATTTTCTTTAAAAGTTTTTATTGTTTTTCAGAAAAAAAATTAAAACCCAAAAATATGTTCTTTATTTTAGGGGGAGTCATTTTATCAGATAAACCAAAAACATTGAAAAATTCAAAAAGACCTAAAAAAATTAGAAAAACCAAAAATGATTTCCTGGATAAAAAGAGGAAATGATAGTACATCAGTGGGAATCTGACACAGGCTAAAGAATTGTATAGTAATATGAGGCGTGTGTTGATTACGTGTGATATGCTGATAGGCTTCGTAGACTAAAAATTGCGTGCATTAGTGATACAAACATAACGAACTACGCTTTCGTGGCTGAACACCTCATGGGCATATGGTCTTAGTACCGTAATTTCGTTTGATAGGATTGCCAAAATCTGAGGTTTCGGGTCGTTACGTTATGGTTATCCGGGATATTCTGATTAAACTTTTGTCGTATTGATTTACGGACCTAGTTTCATCAGAATATTTGCTAAAAGAGCTTAAATGCTAAAACCGAAAGTTACCGAATTGAGGAAATTTATGTTTTATTGATCAAAGATGATTATTACATCGTATTGACTTACTGATGCAAATCAGGAGTTAATATCCGCCTCAACCTAGTGTATACGCACATGTTACTCTGCTGCATTCGTTTGCTGACCTGTACACCTCTGTGCTATATACTTTGTAACTTGTACGGATAACTCTGGCATAATCACGCGTTACGACGAAGCTTTGTGCAATTACTTGATACGGGAGTATGTCGTGTGTGTGGGCACCACAACGTGTTAGTCTAATACACCTAACTCGTATCATTTTAAAGCATTGCGTAATAGTCTGCATGTGAGCTTAAGTGGACCACAATATCAGCAATTGCCGTGTCACATACAGTTTCTAATGATATTAAACAAAAAGATCAACGCTGTGATCAGATTTCTCAGTAAACTGATATGATCCTCTTACCGGATATCACAAAATGTTTACTGCTTTCATTTAATTTGATGCATTTTACTTTTATTGTCAAAATGATACAAAATCCACAGATTTTAGGTGTGTTTTGATAAAATTTCAGAAAAACCAATACTTTTTGCATTTCTGCTTTATTTTAGATGGCAGACGGTGCTTGATGGTCAATTTCTGAGATTTGATGAACCCATCTGGGCTTTGTATCATTCAAAAAGTGAAATTATGAGTTTTTGAAGTTTAACGAATTGTGAAATGTTGAACGGGATTCGAATTCGTGATTTGGCAAAATTTTCAGATTTTTCCATTTCACATTCGCCCCTTAATTGGGTCGAATGTGGAAAAATCTTCACCTTCGTGTGTTTATCTTTGGGCGAATGTGGGAATTTTAAATAAATTCCACCTTCGGGTGAACAGTATCTACATTCGGCCTATTCATTTAGGGCGAATGTGGATCTATCTTACATTCGACTAGGTAAACGGGCGAACGTGGCATTCCTATAAAAGCCAACGTCCAGGTTCGAACCCTCATTCATAAGTTTTTCAACAATTTTCAACCTAACCTAGACTTGTTGCTGTGATTCCTTTGATTTGTGTCTATTGTTCCCTATCATCTACTGATCCTTTTAAGACTTATTACACAGGTATTGGAGCAGAAATCAGATCAGAATCATCGTTTTTCTTTTCGAACCTAGGGTTTTACATTCTGGGGTTCTAGGACGTTTGTTAATGTTTGTTTTTGATGGCATTTCAATCCACATCAGTTTTAGGGGGAGAATAATCAAAGAATTAGGTTTACAACATCATTTAGTGGGTTAATTGATCGATTGAAACAGTCAAAACCTAATTCCTTATTAAAACTGATGTAAATTGAAAATTAGGAACAATTGTTTGTGCACGAGTGTTAATCGGCCTTAATAGGACACAAAACAATCAAAATTATTTGTTAAAAACACATTTGACAAAATTTTAAATTTTTAGGGTTTATCAGTTTTCACTTTCGGTTCTTAAAAAGGGCGAAGGTGGAAATTAATGGGCGAATGAAACTTTATGTTGGGCGAATGTAATTTTTAATCTTTATATGTTCACATTCGTACTAAATCTTTCACATTCGTACCAAAGTATACACATTCGACCTGGTAAAAAGGGGCGAATGTGGAAAATAAAATCTTAAAAATTTTCAATTTTTGTCGTTTTCGTATTTTGACGTATTTTTCTGATTTTTATGTGCAGATGGCTGAGCAACCCGAAAACATTGAAGCACAAGTGGAAAATGTCATACCAGATCCTGTTCAGGAGGCTGAAGCATCTGTTCCTAGTAGATGGCCATTCGAACCGTCTCACAATTGCTGTGCGTTTCTTGGAGATGTGGAAAAGAATACAGAGTTTGCTGGGATTGTTGAGTTTTTGAGGAGAAGCAGAATTGTTCATGCTTTAGCTACACCAACAATCATCTACAAAGATATAGTTGAGGATTTCTACAAGAATGCGAAGTATGATTTTTGGGAGAATCAGACTATAATCAAGAGCAAGATTCAAGGCATGGAGATGTTTCTGACTGAATCAGACATTAGAGAAGCACTGCAGATTAAGTTTGAAGTCAGTGAAGATCCCAGAGAGTTATCATGGACTGAACAGAAAGCTTGTTTTCTGAGGATGAAGTACAAGGGTCCGATTACTGATGGATCTATGCATAAAGGGAAGCTGAGTGTGCAGTTCAAGTATTTCGCACATGTTATTATTCATGGTTTTGGATGTGTGAGCGGTGGATATGACGTAATGAGGAGAAGTTTGAGCTCATTGATGGTTGCGTTGACTCTCAACAAACCATTCAATGTTTCTGGAATGATATTAGATCATATGCTCGAAATGTTAAAGGGGTTGAAGAAGAAACAATTTATGCTATACCCAAGGTTTCTGATGATGATCTTTGACCATAAATATCCTGAGTTGAAGAAGGATCCAACAATGATCATAGGTCAAGATCACATGAACATTCGTACTTTGGTGAGGATGAAAGGGTATAAGGGTGTGCCTGATGAGGAAAAGCCACCTCATAAGAGACTGTTTGGAGCTTTAGCTAAACAGGGTTACACTGATCCTGGAAAGAACAAAGCTAGACATGCTGAGAGTGATTCTGATAATGATGATCCCTTGGTGTATGCTGATGCAAACACTAAGAGGAAAAGGCAGGTAGTCAATGCTGGAGCCAAAGGGAAGGGCAAAGCAAAGACTGATCAAGGGAGTTCTAAGCAACAGGTTGTTAGGAAGAAAACTACTGCGAAGAAAGGAACAAGTTTAGTTGATGAAGATTCAGTTGACTCAGAAGAAACTGAGGTAGATGAGCAGTGGGATTCGGATGAAGAAAGAGTTAAGACCACTAAACGTAAGGCCACTATGGTTGGTGAGTCTGAATCTCTTAACAAGACTATTGAGGAAGTGTCACAGAAGAAAAAGTCTGTTGATGTTGATGAAGGAGGTTTAGGTGTTAACCTGAATGAGTTGGAAGCAGGTGAAATTGTGGTTGTGAATTTGCCTAAACCAAAACATAAATCTATGGCAAAGAAATCCAGTACCAAGCAATTGAGAGAAAAGGAAATAGCTCAGTTGCTGAAAGGGAAAAAGATACCTGATGCAGGTACATCATCGAAGCTATCTTCACCGGTTGCCAAGAAACAGAAAAAGAGTAAAGAAGCTGAGACATTACCAGTTGATGAGTTCAATGTTGCTCTGGATAATGTTTTAGATATGTTTAGGAAACCTCAGAAAGAGAAAGCCAAAGAAGCTGAGCCATCCAAATCAAAGAAGGTTACTGTTTCAGACGATGTGATGAAGCAGGTTAACAAAAAGATGGATGATATGATGAAAATGATTGTAGCTCTGCAGGCAGAGATTGCCAAGTTTAAGCAGAATGAAGAAAAGATGCTTCAGATTGTGGTTGCTTCAAAGACTAACCAAGATGAGATTGAGCAGAAAGTAAAGAAACTGGAAGCTGATAATAAGAATCTTGAGGTTAAGTGTTCCAGGAATCGGAGTATGATTAAGGTGATCAAAGCTGACAACAAAGAACTAAAGGCTAAAAACAAACGCCTTAGTGATTTGTTGGATAGTCTATATAATGAAGCACCAAAGCTGAAAGAAGGTGAAGAGGATAAGTAAAAAGAGGAGGAACAGGTAGATTTTGAGCCTTCTGATGATGAAGAAGAGAAAGATGATGAGGAAGATGATGATTCTGAGAAAAGTGATGATGAAGAAAGCAAGAAAAGCGATAAAGATGATGATGATGATGCTGAGGGATCGGGTAGCAAAGATGATGATGATAGTAGTGACAGTGATGATGATGAAGGGGAGATGACACTAGTAAGTTCACATTCGAGAAGAGAACACCGAAGAAAAATGCTGGAGAATCTAGTTCTAAGAAGAAGAAAGGTGGGAATACAGATTCAGATGATAGTATCTTTTGGAATGAAAAGGTGAGATCTCTGAATGATGATGCGAAGAAAGTATATAGAGATATGTTGGAGAAGAGAGAATGGACTATAGAGTTCACAGGCAGATTTGCTGAGATCTTCCAGACTGATGATATGAGATATGAGCTGGAATATAATGATCCTGACTTAGAGGAGGGTGAAGTACCTGCTGCTGTTGCCAAAGAAATTCTTGATGGCCTTGCACAGCGAGTAGGGAAATCTTTGGAGGAATTTATGATGGATGAGTCGATTCCAGATATTCCTGAAAAGGATATCGGAAATCACTCAGATGATAAGAATACTCCAGAGATGGATGAAGTGGAGATTGAGGATATTACTCACGAGGAATATCCACAATACTTTAGACAGAATGATGAAGATGTGGTTTTTCCAGACTTCACAGAGATACCAAACACATCAGCTAAGAAGAAAGCTAAGAAAAGAAGTGAGGAGTTTGTTGAAACGGTGTTTGATGCTGATAAGCAACAATCTTCAAGTCAGACTGATGAATTGAAGACATATCTAAAGAGGTTGAAAGAAATGGATGAAAACCGACCAAAGCCTGAAGCTCAAGGAAGTTTTTATAGATTTCACAATGCGAAGTTCAAAGGCAGAGCTCTTGGCTGGACATATTTGGGAAGATTGAAGTGTTTAGCTGTCAAATGGGAATCAGGAATTCTGTACTTCTACAGATTCATTGATTTGTTAACTCTACCGTACTGGGCGGTCAGAGACATTTGCAGATTCACTATGTCTGGAGCCTCAGTGAATAATACTCATGTTGGTTGGTGTGCTGATAAGTTATTCTGGGAGAGCAGAACAAAGTGGAATAGGTTTAAGCCTCAATATCCAAGAAGAAAAGTTCACAGGGATATTGATCCTAAAACTGGTTTGAAGAGGGTGACGTTGATTTACAAAGCACCTGAAGTGATGAAAAAGATACCTTTGATGCCTATGCCACAACATTTCAGTGCTGACTTTATCTTTTGGTATTACGATTGGAGAAAGGCAGAAGCTGTGATTGTATTAAGAGATGGAAAGGACAAATACAAGCATGCTCATGTATTTGATCCTATGTGGTTGATTAACTGTACTTTTGAAGACATCATCATGCTTTTCTACAATCCGATTCACCATGATCCCAATGATGCAGAACAGGCTAAGAAGTATACACAAGTTGTGGGGGTTTGTTTTGCATATGACATAAACTCGGGGAGCAACTTGGATGCCAAACTTGGTAAAATGGTGAAGATGGCCGATGTGCCTAAGCCGGTAAAAAGAAAGTTGGAGCCTGAAATGACGAAAGAACAAAAGAAGCAGCTGAGAATTTATTTGTTGAACAAGGCGATGGACGAAGATAGAAAACGATCCAATCAATAGTCGAGGGGGAGTTTGTAGATGCACGAAGTGCGACTAATGATTGGATTAGCATAATTAACATATGTTAGAAAGTATTCTGATGGACCGAATGTAAAGGTTTTGGGCGAAGGTGATAAAGAACCGGGCGAAGGTGAAGACTGATCAGAAGAAGACACACATTCGTACCATGTTGTGGGCGAATGTGGAAAAGTTCCACATTCGCACCATACAATTGGGCGAATGTGCAGACTCTATATATAGTTTTTGTGTGTTTTCGAGTTAGAGAGAGTTTTAGTTCGTGTGTGTATTGTGGTCAGGTTCAAGGTTAATTTGTGATAGTGTGTGTGTTCAATAGATTGACTAGGTGATTGATTGTAACACGTTTTTATGAAAGTTAATCTATGAAAAAGCCTTTGAAATGATGTTTTCTGTGTTTTGATCCGAGTTTTATCAGTTTGTTCATAACTAGGGTTTCCGCACCTGGTTTTGTTACTTGTATGATCATATCTTCCTGTTTTAGCTAAAATCTTTCAATTACAGATTGGTAGTTAGCAGGTTCGTCATTAGACTCAGCTACTACCAGGACTTCAGAACCATCAAGATGCCAAAGGTGTCTGTTAGGCTCTTTTCGAGTCCTGCTACTTCTGCGAACGCTTGTGTTTATGTCTGATTCATTAGAAACAATTTCTTGTTGATCAGACGTTCCGACTTCATCAGCAGTTGTTTGTGGTTCTCGAATTTCTTCAAGATCCACAATATTGTTTCCAGTTCCTCGATTAAGAAGTTCTTCCTCGAGAAACTTTCCATTCCTTTTGATGGAAATAGTATTTGCATCAGGATGGTAAAAAAGATATCCGCTTCTGTTATAGTATCCGACGAAAACAACTTTTTCACCTCGAGGATCGATCTTATCATCAGAATCGCTGGTGATATAAGCATTAGATCCCCATACTCTTAGGTATTCCAAATTGGGTTTACGCCCATGCCATATCTCATATGGAGTTTTGTTTACCTTCTTAGTCGGAGCTAGATTGACTAGGCGGGCGGCGGTCATAAGAGCATGACCCCAAAAGGAGTGAGGCAAGTTAGTCCTACACATCATCGATCGAACCATATTAAGTAGGGTTCGATTTCTCCTCTCACTCACGCCATTAAGCTGGGGTGTGCCAAGTGGAGTGGGCTGTGAAATTATTCCACGCTCTTTTAGATGATTGAGGAACTCTAAGTTGAGGTATTCTCCACCTCTATCTGATCTAAGTATCTTTATCGTTCTACTGAGCTGGTTTTCAACTTCGTTTTGAAACTCTTTGAACTTGTCAAAAGTTTCATGCTTATGCTTCATGAGATAGACATAAGCATATCGACTATAATCGTCGATAAATGTGACGAAGTATCTTTCATGATTTCTAGTCATGGTTTTAAAAAGGCCAAATACATCAGTATGTATGAGTCCTAGTAGACCATTGGCTCGTTCACCAACATGGGTGAAGGGATCTTTAGTGAGTTTGCCAGCTAAGCAAGATTCGCAATCATTAAAGGAGTCCTGTCCAGTGGATTCAAGGATCCCCTCGGATTGGAGCCATTTTATGCGTGCCTTGCTTATGTGGCCAAGTCTACAATGCCATAGAAATGTTTCATTACAACCAACTTTGTTACGTTTAGAAAGATTATATATGTTATTGTCGGTTTGAAGATCTATCTCATAAATACCGTTTCGAGGTTTAGCCTCAAAATAAAAGACATCATTCAAGTAAGTAGAAATAGCAATACCATTAAAAACGTACTTGAAACCTTGTTCAAACAATAAAGAAACCGAAATAATGTTTCTGGTTAAACCAGGTGCAAATAAACGATTACTTAAAGTAACTACAAGGCCAGAAGGACATGTAAGATGATACGTTCCAGTTGCAAGAACTGGTACTCTCTTCCCATCACCAACGATGAGTTCCATGTCGCCTTGTTTCAGCTTCTTCCACTTTTCAGGCTCCTGCAAGACATTAATGATGTGGTAACCACATCCGGTATCAAAAACCCATGTGTTGCTAGAAACAGTGAAAAGTTCAATAACATAAATAAGAATACCTGAAGAAGTGCCAACACCGTTGGCCTTGTTCAATTTCAGCTTAGCCAGATATTCAGGGTAGTTACGTTTCCAGTGCCCCATCTTGTTGCATTCATAACACTGACGCTCTTCAGGAGGTGGTGCTTTTGCAACTTGCTTGTTATTGTTGGTGGCAGGTTTGGCAGCAACATTAACTTTCTTCTTGCCTTTGCCATTATAACCCCTTTTCTTGTTGTTGGGCTTTTTGACACCAGCAGATTTGACCATCAGAACTTGATTAGTTTTTTTAGGTATATTCATCTCAGCCGTTTTGAGCATTCCATGAATCTCAGTCACTGTCTTTTCCCAAGCATTCATATTGAAATTCATAACGAACTGGTCGTAAGAGCTGGGGAGAGAGTTCAAGATGAAATCCGCTGCCATTTCATTTTGCAGGGGATAACCAAGTTTGTTGAGTTGGTCAATGTACCCTTTCATCTTAAGCACATGAGCACTAACAGATGAGCCCTCTTGCATTTTACAGCTTATGAGCTGTTTCATGGTGTCATAGCGTTCTTGTCGGGCTTGTTTCTGGAACATGTCCTTAAGTTGCTCAATCATGTCAAGTGCATTCTTGTCTTCCATGTTCTTCTGGAGATCAGGAGACATAGTGGCTTGCATAAGGCATGCTACCTCAACGGCATCCTCGTTATGCTTTTCTAGTGCCCTACGAGCAGCAGCAGTGTTATTTTCAGGCTCGTTGGGGACTGGGCCATCTAGAACGTAGAGCTTCTTTGCCATCTTGAGAACAATTCTCAGATTGCGGTGCCATTCGAGAAAGTTAGTGTCATTTAGTTTTTCTTTCTCAAGTATTGACTTGAGAGCAAAGGTGGAGTTGTTATCATTAGCCATCTGTTAAATAAGCAAAATAATTTTTAATTAGTATTATCGATGTTTAATTTCCTTATTAATTAATGACCCATTTACAGTAATTATAGGGAATGAGAATCTGACTATATCAGTTACTAAAGGCAGCTGTGGCATGCAACATTAGTAAGTGGTTAGGCAGACAGACAACGAGTGTCAATTGTGAGAAATGCACAACTCTCGAGTATGAGGCCTACTATGACAACTCTTGTCTAAGCATTCATACGTTTAGCCTCATATATGCCCACTTTCACTCTCCAGGACGCTATGGCATGCCAAGAGGGAAAAAGTAATAGTCGCCCTAAAATAGGTACGTGTTGAAGGGCCGGATGTGTCTACGAAACCCTTGCACCTTGGAGGATAAACTAGACATCAAGTGTGGTGCTGTGGCTCCCAACACTGATGGTTTGCATTATGCTCCAAGTGTTCCTTATAATAGGATGGCATAGACTATTGATTTTAAATATGGGATTTAATTTTAAACTTTACCGAATAGGGTCGTAAAAGCCAGTTTTACTATATAATGTTCGTGACAGTATAATTAACCCTTTCATCACTCGGGACACTTAATTTTAAATAACCTATTAAAACTAAGCTTGTCGCGACTTGAATAACCAATTAAAGTTAATAGTTAAAACTATTAAGTTGTGAGTTTTTAGAAAGTTAAAAATTGTTTAAATTTCAAAAACTCTAGTGGTTATTATTTATTTTAAAAACAAACTATTTGTTTTATGATATATTTTACAAGTTGTAAAAATAAGTTTAGAACTTGTTTTATTTGACTGTGTCAATATTTTAAAAACTTCCTTTTTAAAAGGTTTGGTATTAGGTTGGTATGTTATAACAATTTATAAAATAAAGCAACCACAATAGCAAATAAATATGTAAATCATATGGCCAAAAAATTGTTTGATCTTGCTAGAGCCTTTTAGCAAGACCAAACGGGGTCACGGGGTCACAACACATAAACAACCACGAGGATGGACTTGGACTTGAGTGCATCTTCTTGTCTTGAAAGACTCCCACTGACTTCATGACTCTTGTCTCGGTCTTCAGTTTTGTCTCCGGGTCTTCAATATTTAATATTTACAAAATATATAAAAATAAAAAACCCTAATCTATTACAACTTTGAGCCAACAAAGTGGGCCAAAAACTATAAAACCAAAACTGAAATAAATATAAAATATTCAACAACAAGGTCGGGCCAGATTTACATATTTTACACAATCAACATAAATTGGACAATCTTTTGGTCAAATAAAATAAATAAAACTTTGACCAAAAAAATATTTTGTTGCCCAAAAAATTATCTAGATCTAAAACTTTAAATAATATAAAGTTTGAAATCTATAACCGGTTAAAAGACCGAATCCGATTTGTATGTTGTAACCGAGACTCTGATACCACTATTGGTTTTCAGTGGTGTCAACTTTACTTTTTATCAAAACGTGTTTCATATATTTGTTATTAATTAAATATATAATTAACAAACGCAGCGGAATATTTATAAAATTTTAACACCAAAACTAACCGAACAGGATCTGGTTACAAAACAAACAAACACGGTACAAACAATATTAATCTACCAATGAGCTAGATATACCTGAGTGGTTAACAATTAACCGTTTGAGACACCGAAGTACAACGAACTAGAGCTAGAACACGAACACGAACACGAAACAAAGGGGTGTCGAGTCACGGCTATGGCGTATGGCACCGAGTGGAAGGCAACAGAGGTGGCCTGCTCGTAGGTGGTGACAGCCTTGAATTGGTGGTCGGGATTCGAAAAGCAAAAGTGTCGTTTTCTTTTTTTTTCTTTTCTTGCGGCTAATAGTATTTTGTGTTATCAAAGTTTTTGTGGGATGTATATATTATATAGTTGGGATCACCAACCTTGTAGGACTTTAGTTATTATATGATGTAGAGATAATGATTAACTCAATCATTACCATTAACTTAATTATATAACCTTTTTTTAACACATATTTAATTACATCCCAAAACCCGAATACGAAATATATATAGCCCGTTGGCGATATTCCCGACGCTATGAAGGTCTAAAACGCCCCATAACGAGGGCTCAAAATGCCCACTAAGGGTGAACTAAGGGTGGTATAGATGATTAGGTGTTGGAAGAAGACATTTGGGTGAATAAAACCACCAATCTCAAGACTCCAATTACTTCCCGCCCATCCTCTTCAATTCAAACCACATCTGAAATTACTTTCCTTTCCTTTGGTCTTCTCTCTGACACGACCGTCAATCAATCCATCGCTTGGATTATTAATTAATTAAGTAGACACACACACACACACACTAACCACTATGAGTTCCCGTTCAGGTAAGTGTATTCCCTAATCTCAGTCTGTTTGTTGTTATGTTATATGTTAGCATTGACCCAACCAACCAACCAACCTCTGTTGTTATTTCTTCTTCATTATCATTTAGGTAATGATAAGGCTGTTGCTGCTGATCTGTGGTCACAAATCATAGCAACCGAGTCGGAGGATCAAATCCAATTACAAAAACAAACCACGGCCATCGTTTACAGACGCAAAAACCCCCAAAATGATACCCTACCCCTACCCCTAAACACAACGTGAGTTAAATTAAATCTTTTTGATTGAATATTATTATTGTACTCCATTAGGTTTGTATTGAATATTGTGTTTATTAATATTATTATGCAGCAGGAGCAGCAGTTGTTCGAAGAAGAGTCGGGTGAGTTTGGCTCCAGGGAAACGCATCAGTTGGAACCACCGTTCCCTCTTCACCAGGTTAACTCAACTGGATGTTTCTTTCTTTCTTTCTTTTCTATTGAATATTGTGTATGACATGTATAGTTTCAATTTCCAGAGGGAGGACAAGTATTGCAGTTGTTGCAGCCTGCGGCGATAAAAAGCGAATAAGAAAAAACAAACCTCCCCTTCCCCTTCCCCTTCCTGTAGCAAACTATGAAAAGGAGCGCGCCTACTTTCAGGAGGTTGATGCATTTGAGTTGCTAGAGGAAAGCCCATCACCTCAAACCAAAACCTGGCTTATGGGCACCAAACACTCTTCTGTCCGCCTTCCATCACATGTCTCCACAGTCTTGACCAAGTGGTTGCATAACCATACTACTCTTCCTCCTCCTCCTTCTGCCTCCCTTTCCAAGATCTTGGAAACTCCCGAGCTCTCTACCCACATTTCTCTTCATAACCGTCTTTTGGATTTCTCTACTCAAACTAAATGTGCTTCCCCCAACACAACCGCTGAAGACGAGTCTGAAGAATTAGGTTTTGCCATTCGTAATCTCTCTTTATCCTCACAAGACTCTGTCTTGGATCAACCCTGGGATCCGTTGTTGGACCTATTAAAAGTCTGTGGCCAGTCTTCTCCGTCAACGTTTTCAGATGTCATATCTCAGTATTGGTTGGTTTCTCAATTAAAATGTTTTTATTTTTATTTTGCGGACAGAATTAGCAGTTAATGAACAATCATACATACCGTTTTAACACACAAATCTCTTGTGATTACAGTGACCTCCAAAGCATAGCCAAAGTAGGTGAAGGTACATATGGAGAAGTCTTTATTGCTGGTGAAATTGTTTGCAAAGTTGTTCCATTTGATGGTGACTCGTTAGTGAATGGCGAAATTCAAAAGGTACTTGTTTTTGAAGCTATCATCTTTCCATTGTTTGTACATTTGATTTTCATTGGTGATGCAGTTTATAGTTAGTTAAGTTCATAATTGAACCAAAACATGCATTTCAATGAGAATTTATGCGTTGGTTTTTATTTTGGATGATGGTAACACCTTATTAATTAATCTACTTTAACCTTATGTTCATGCTGTGTTGTAGAAAGCTGAAGAGTTGCTTGAGGAAGTTATGCTTTCCCTCACCCTCAATGACCTAAGGGGGAAAGATACTCATACTTATAACGTTTGTCCTACATTTATACAGACACTAAGGTAATTCTTCATACTCAGAAAAAGACCGTGTGGGATTGCTAATTCTTAATACAGGTAGAATTGTATACCAACTAGTGTTTGTTATGTTCCATTATCTGTATAAACAAATTATATTTGTCTTGGACTCGGTTTCAAATATGTTCTTTTGTAGCTATAGAAATTTTACCTATTTGTTTATTTTGGTTTTAAGTTTTAAATTTATATGACCTAACAAATAGTTTTCATTATGTAACTTGTAATTTCATACCTTGTCTATCTGTTAACGATGATCCATATTGATCTTCGTTGTCTGTAGGTGTTCCTTTTTTTTTAAAATCGCTAGTTTGAATATAGCTTTAGATCAACGGGAGATTGGATCTTTCTATTTTAAAATTCTTTAATCAGCAACTACCGGATGTAGTGTATGTTATGTGTGTTCTTAATTGTCTAGCTTAGTAACTTATATAATCCGACTTACACAGCTATGGATTTGCAATAATTATGGCCTACATTTACAACTGATAACCACATGCATTTGATTCCCTGTTTATACAGTTTAAGGGTATGTGATGGTGTTTATGATGATGCGATGATTAGAGCCTGGGAAGAATGGGACAAAAAGCATTTTTCAGAGAATGATCATCCTACCGAGTTCGCTGAGAAGCAGGTTTAATATAATTATGATGAGAGTTCATTTACTAATACATATATATATATATATTTGGAAAAATCTTAGAATCTTCTAACAATTGCTTTTTTACCTCAGCGTTTTGTTGTGTTTGTTCAAGAACATGGAGGGCAGGATCTTGAGAGCTTTGTGCTACTAAATTTCAGTGAAGCATGCAGTTTGCTAGTTCAAGTATGTTCATTAATGATGACTCGTATCTATGAATGAGTTGATCCAGTTAATTTTTTTAATGTGAAACACGTTGAAAGTCAAATAAACGATATATTTGATGCATGGAACATACTTAATTGATTCATTCAAAAGTTGGATTATGACAGTAATACACATATGCACACATATTTACAAGGTTTGGACAAAAAGTGTTTTGTGGTCAAGTCAACTTAATTTGATCCATGCCATACAGTTGTATGACATTTAAATTGCTATCCAACACAACTGCTTTGCCCCCTCTAGGTTTTGTTCTAATGGCTAATTAAACATGTATTCAGGTTACTGTGGCCTTAGCGGTTGCAGAAGCTGCATTTGAGTTTGAACACAGAGACTTGCACTGGTTTAGTAACTCTCATTATATGTTTCAGTTATACTTTATCATGTTTGATTGTCTCTTGAATTGTTGTCAACTGTTTATTACACACATATTTATAGGGGCAATATCTTGTTGGGCCGAAAAGGTTCAGAAACACTGCAGTTCATTCTTGACGGGAAGAAAATGCATGTCAAGACATACGGACTAGTGGCATCAATAATTGATTTTACACTCTCCAGAATCAATACAGGTACTGTTGCTGTTTGTTGTATAACTGTAATCTAAGTAATGTGTTGTTTATATGGCAATTATGTCTTGTCGGCAGGTGAAAGTATTCTTTTTCTGGATCTTTCTTTGGATCCAGGACTCTTTGAAGGCCCAAAAGGAGATATACAGGTAGCTGCTGCAAACACTACTTATATGCCCACCAATTTCATTCTGAAGTTTTGACCTTTTAATGTTGTCTGCAGTCAGAAACTTATCGGAAAATGAAACGAGTTACAGAAGATTGCTGGGAGGGAAGGTATGTATGTATGTTAACTAGGAATTTACAATGGACGGAAGTCAAAATGAGCAATTTTTGTCCTAAATTTATAAACTTTGGATGTTTAACTTGTTAGAGATACAATATTAATTATTTGTATTTACACCTTTATGAATTGTTGCTAGTCAAAGCAGGTTACTAATTTACCTTCTAAGATATATATCTCTCTCTCTCTCTTGTTGTAATCGGCTATTAAATCCCATTTGTCTTTCTCTGTTGACATTTATAAATGTTTGATGATACAGTTTTCCAAAGACGAATGTGCTGTGGCTGCAGTACCTGGTTGACATTTTATTGCAGAAGAAAGATTACGTAAGTCCTTATGATTTGGTGTGAATGATAGTTATTAAGAGGTGCTGTAATATGATAATGTTAACTTTGACAGGATCGAACGTCTAGAGATGAGAGGGAGTTACGATCATTCAAAAAGCGTTTAAACGGTTACAAGTCTGCAAAAGAATCAGTAGTCGATCCTTTTTTCAGTGACCTAATTGCTGTTAGTGATGTTTAAGATGGATAGATTATGAAAGTTTCAAGTCACTATTGGCTTTGAAAAGAATGTCAAGAAAGTAGTTATATGAAAAGGATGATGTGTGTGCATGTGTGTATCCACATTCCTGGCTTTCTTTTAGGTTGTAAATTCTTAGTTCTGCATCATCTTATCTTCGCTTTTCCTTTTTTTCTTTGAAAAAAGCAGATAGGATTTGAAGTAAAATAAATCTATATATATATATATAAAAGAAAGCATATATGCCCATTGAGAGTGCCATATGGCTTAATAATTGAGTGTTTTTGGTGTTTTTGAGTATTTTTCTAAATTTATTACTAAAATTAAATTGAGTTATTTTAGGAAAAAAGAATTTAAAAACAAATTTAAATTTTTCTCTCTTATCTTCCTCCCATAATTTTTAAACATAAATATCTTTTATATTCGAGATTTTTTAAATAAAAAAATTACACCAAATTAACGAGCGTTTTATTATCTTTCCAACGAGTACCATAGTGCTATATAAAAACGAAAAACAAAAACGACTATTTTTTGTGGGGTTATATTCATACAGAAAAAAACACAAAGTGTTCAGGTTATTCATTAATCAAATTGTAACGTATTTTAATTTACGTGAAGATGATTATATGTTGAAGGTTATCCTTTTAATACTTTATTATGTTTAATATCGTTTATGCTTTTTATTTTTTTTTACTTTTTAAATAAATGTTTTTTAACTAAGAGTCTAAGATTGATTATGTTTAAGTTATTTACTCTTTTCATGATTTGAGTTTTTTTTTATCATTTTTTATTAAATCATATTAAAATTTTCAACCCCGGGACCTTCCCGGGGTAATCGGCTAGTAAATCTATAAAATGGAAACCTTTTTCGTTATATTATTGTTTTGCTATAATCAAATGTTTTAACAACAAATCTTCTTTCTGAGCCATTTAGAATTGAATCGAAGGATTATCAAAATCATCTTGTAATACAAATGAATACCGGTAAATAAAAAGCAAATATCATCTAATGAAAATAACTTTAATTCAACATCAATACATGATTGATTGTAAAGATTGAGATTTTTCAAAGGTTAGTTGAGCGCTTCTAAATATATGCTAAAAACCTAACATGTCATAAAAAGTATAAGGGTCATTTGTGTAATTATCTGATAGTTGTTTGTATTAGAAGGACTATTATTGTAATAAGTAACTAGTATAGGGACCAATGTAATAGGCGGGAATAAGTTTGAATGTCGTTAAAGTCGTTATAAACGGTTGAGCAGGGGAACGATCATCCTCAGCTTGGTTTTGGTCATTTCTCTCTCTTTGTTTCTTTCACTACAAACTTAGCTCATCAATTGGTATCAGAACTCTGTCGATCTGAGCTCCGGTGACCATAGTTATCCGTCGTTAACCAACGTTCTCCGTCGTAACTCCGATCATCTTCTCCGATCTTCTTTTCCTGTTCTTTCTTTCTTTCTTTCCATCATTCTTTCTTCATTCTTTTCATTTTTGTACCCGGATTGATCTTTGTAGATCAATCTATTCTTGGATTTGATCAATTTGTGATTAAATCCTTCCTATTCTTTGTTCTTGATTCTGTTTCGTTTGTTTCAATCACCATTAATGGCAGCCAACACTCGTCAACAAGAAATGGACAAACTCGAGAAAACCTTGAAAGAACATGCACAGTCCATTAAATTTTCTCAAATCCTTCAACAAGATAACAGGACAGCCACCAATCAACGGAACCTTAACCTACAAACCATGTTTGATAGCTTTAAACAATAGTTGGAATCTCTCCAATTGCAGAATACCAATAATAATAATAATAATGATAATCATAATGATAATAATAATCACCTACAAATTAACCACCATGATCAACGATTATCTAGAATTAGCCGTTTGGATTTCCCTAAATTCAACGGTGAAGATGTTGATGGTTGGGTCTATAAGTGCAATCATTTCTTTTTAATTGATAAAACCCCTACGAACATGAAGGTCCAATTTGCAGTCATTAATCTTGAAGGTATTGCTTTGAAATGGCATCAAGGGTATCTGTCTAGTTCCAACAGGCCCATTGAGATGATTACTTGGGATGAGTATGTTAGATCTATTACAACCAGGTTTTATGAGAGTTTATGGGAAGATGCCATGGAGGAAATAAAAAATTTGCAACAAACAGGTTCATTAGATGATTACTGCAACTCTTTTGACTTGTTAATGACCAAGGTCACCTTGTCAGAAGAGTATGCTGCTAGCCTTTTTGTTGGAGGATTGAAGCCCGAGATTAGATGTCTAGTCAAGGTTTTCAAACCACGAACACTAAGGGAAGCCATTGCAATGGCTAAGCAGCAAGATAAGGTCCACACTACCTTATTTGGAGCCAAAGATTTCAAGAAAACCAACTGAAACTGCTTCTACCAACAATGGAAACAAGGCCAATTATGGAAACAAATCATCTAGTGTAAGTGTTGCCAACCCATCTTTATTACCTACACCTAATAATAATAAATTTGGTCTTAAAATTGTGAGAAGATTGTCCACTAAAGAGGCAGATGAGAAAAGGGCAAAAGGGGAATGTTTTTTCTGTCCAGAAAAATATTCTGCTACTCAGAAGTGTAAGAATAGACAATTGTTTGTAATTGAAAATGTTGATGAGGAGGATTGTAATGAGGAAATGGTTGTGGAAGCCATGGAATTAACTGAGATATTGGATCAACCCCAAATTTCCATTCATGCAATGAATGGGATTCCATCTTATTCTACAACTTCATTAGTGAAAAATTGGCCAGATTATTACAACTGATTACACAAGATGTTCCAGCCTTAAAAGTTTATGTGGCTAATGGTAATCAAATCAGTTGTGCCCAAATGTGTAAAAAGTTCAAATGGATGATGCAGGGTATGTGGTTTGAGGATGATGTGATGGTGATACCATTGGATAGTTATGATATGGTGTTGGGAATCCAATGGTTGTCTCCTTTGGGTGACATTGTATGGAACTTCAATCAAATGGCCATGGAATTTAAAGTAAATGGTGAGAAAAAACTGTTAAAAGGGGTCAATAATAATAATAAAATGATTGTTTGTTCCATAGAACAAATAGATCATATGTTGAGTCACCCAAGCCAGTTAGTGGGATCTCAAATGTTTGGAATTCAGTTGATGCCTCTGGAAGGGCAAAATGGTCAAAGTACAAATGTGACAAAGAAAGTGGTTGATGATAGAATTCAGGAACTAATTGGCCAGTATAAAGAAGTGTTTGATGAACCAAAGGGCCTGCCCCCTTCAAGAAATTGTGATCATAGGATTGAGTTAAAGAATAAGATCAGGCCATCAACTTAAAACCATACAGATACCAGTCTATTCAGAAAGATGTAATTTAAAAGATGACTAATGAGTTACTGAAGTCAGGAGTAATAAGGAATAGTAAGAGTTCTTTTGCTGCTCCTGTTGTGTTAGTCAAGATGAAGGATGGTTCTTGGCGTATGTGCATTGATTATAGACAATTAAACAATGAAACAATCAAAAACAGCTTTCCAATACCCCTGATAGATGAATTGTTGGAAGAGCTTAAAGGAGCAGCTATTTTTTTCTAAACTGGATCTGAGGTCTGGCTACCATCAGGTTAGAATGTTTGAGAAGGACATGTAAAAAATTGCTTTTAGAACTCATCGGGGGCTTTTTGAGTTTCTGGTTATACCCTTTGGGCTAATTAATGCCCATGTCACTTTTCAAGCACTAATGAACCAAACCTTTAAACCATTTTTAAGAAAATTTGTGCTTGTCTTTTTGATGATATACTAGTTTACAGCCATGATATCAATCAACATTTGGTTCATTTAAAACAAGTTTTGCAAGTATTAAAAGAACAACAATTGTTTGCTAAACAATCAAAGTGTTCTTTTGGGGGTCAACAAGTAGAATACTTAGGCCATATCATCACTAGGGAAGGTGTGGCCACTGACCCAAAGAAAATTGAAGCAGTTAGATCTTGGCCTGTTCCTGGTAATGTGAAACAGTTGAGAGGCTTCCTTGGGTTGGCAGGGTATTATAGGAAGTTTATCAGGTCTTTTGGCATCATTGCCAAACCTTTAACTGAGCTCACCAAGAAGGACTCATTTAGATGGAACGAATTGGCACAACAAGCCTTTGAGCAGCTCAAGCATGCTCTAACTGAGGCTCCTGTGTTGGCCTTACCTGATTTGGTTAAGCCCTTTATTACTAAGACAGATGCATCAGCTAGAGGGGTAGGGGCAGTATTGTTACAGGATGATCATCCCTTGGCATTTTTCAGCAAGGCCCTTTGTCCTAGACAAATGGTACTTTCAGTATATGAAAAAGGAGCTTCTAGCTATCATAATGGCCATCAAACAGTGGCATTATTATCTAGTAGCCAAACCTTTTGTAATTAAGACTGACCAAAAAAGTAATGGGCCATAACTAATGGGCCATAACTATGTCATTCAATACAAAAAAGGGGTAAAAATGTGGCAGCTGATGCATTATCTAGAGTGGAGAGTTCATCAATTTATAATGTTTAATCTTCTTTTGACCCATTACTGTTGGAAGAGATTAAAAAGAGTTGGGAGCAGGATGCAACCTTGCAAACTGTGATCAACAAACTCTCACAAGGGCAGGCAGTTCATAAGTATACTTGGCAAGATGGGTTACTTAAGAGGAAACAAAAATTGGTAGTATGGGCAGTTTTGGAATTAAGAAAAATAATAATCCAAATCTGCCATTTTTCTGCTATGGGGTCATAGTGGAGTTCATGCCACTCATCAAAGATTGAAGGCTCTATTTTATTGGAAAGGGAAGGTTAAGCAAGTTAAAGTGTTCATCAGAGCCTGTTCTGTCTGTCAGCAAGCCAAGTATGACAATGCTGCATATCCAGGATTGATACAGCCTTTACCAATTCCTACTAAGGTATGGGCTGATATTAGTATGGACTTCATTACTGGGCTTCCAAAGTCACAAGGTAAAGAGGTAATTCTGGTAATTGTGGACAGATTGACCAAGTATGGCCATTTCATGGCCTTGTCTCATCCTTTTTCTGCTCAAACTGTGCTTCAACTATTTTTGGATAATGTGTATAAGCTACATGGCTGGCCCTCTACAATAGTGTCTGACAGAGATGCAGTGTTTCTTAGCAATTTTTGGAAGGAGTTCACTAGATTGAAGGAGTTACCTTAGCAATGTCAACTACATATCATCCTCAGTCTGATGGCCAGGCTGAGGTAGTGAACAGATGCCTTGAAACATACTTAAGATGTATGACAATGGAAAGACCATCATCTTGGGTTAAATGGCTCTCACTAGCTGAATTTGGTACAATACCAACTTTCACAGTGCCATTAACACAACACCTTTCCAGGCTCTATATAGTTATGCACCCCTTTTGCATGTTCCATATGTGCACATAGAATTCTATGATAGCCACAGTGGATGACTTTATGATTTCCAGAGAAGAGACCATCAAGTTGCTAAGGGAAAACTTTACTAAAGGCACAGAACAGAATGAGGCAACAAGCTAATAAGCACAGAAGTGACAGAGAATTTGCAGTAGGGGATTAGGTATTTTTGAAGCTGCAGAGTTATGTGCAGAGTTCAATTCGTGGTCATAGTTATAATAAACTCTCCCCTAAGTATTTTGGACCTTACTTGATAGTTCAAAGGATTGGACCTGTTGCTTACAGACTAGATCTGCTTGATGATGCCAGTATTCACCCAACATTCCATGTATCACTCCTAAAGAAGGCCAATGGTCCACCTACTGCAGTGATTCCTATTCCTGAGGGTCACATGTTCTCTATGGTCAAGGGTTATAAGAAGGGGTAATAGAGCAGCTGGTCAAGTTTTGGTGAAATGGACTGGCCTACCTGATTCTGATTCCATATGGGAGTACAAGGATGAATTGCAACTAAGATTTCATGATTTTTCAGTTCATGGATCTTTGACGACAAAGATATTAATAACCAGGGAGTATTGATACAAGATAAAAAGTATAAGGGTCATTTGTGTAATTGTCTGATAGTTGTTTGTATTAGAAGGACTATTATTGGAATAAGTAACTAGTATAGGGACCAATGTAATAGGCGGGAATAAGTTTGAATGGTCGTTAAGGTCATTATAAACGGTTGAGCAGGGAAATGATCATCCTCAGCTGGTGTTGGTCATTTCTTTCTCTCTTTATTTCTTTCACTACAAACTTAGCTCATCAGTTCCCGACTATCTTTTTGCCCAAAAAAAATACTAAAAATTAGGCGATAATTTCAATACTTTTGTTTCGAAACCAGTTGTAAACAAACCTAAAATAGGAGGTGGACTTAGGGGTGTTCAGAAAAAAACCGAAAATCAAATAAAAACCGTAAATCGAACCGTAACCGAAAAAACCGATTCGAACAATGAATTTGGTGTTTGGTTTGTTTTTTGGTTCTACGTTTTTTTTAACTTGGTTTATTCGGATAACCGAACAAATCGGTAAACTAATTAATTATTAAATAAAATAATAATATTTAAGAAGACATATATAATATATATAAGCCCAAATATTAAATGTAAGCCCAAACCAAAATAAAGCCCAATTATTTCTAGAAAAAATTACACCGTTAGTCCTTATGGTTTCCTCCAAATTTAAATGTAAGGTATTAAAGTTTTATTGTTTCACTTTAAGGTATTAACCATTTAATTTGTTTCAATGTCAGGTATTAAGGACTAACTTAGTTAAAACTTAACTGAGTTTGAGGGGTATTATGGTCCATTCACCTACATATTTCTTTTAACCAATTAATACATATATTATAGATTTTGAGGGACTAAACCTGTCAAGTCTTCAAAGTTTTAAAACGAAACCTTCCCTCTCTCTTCTTTTGTTTTTCCGATCAGATTCCGGTCACCAAGTAAAATTCCGGTGAGTATAGATTTTGAGTTTTAGTGTGTTTCATCTCGATTAAATGGTTAGGTTTACGTTTCTTCACCCCAAATGATTATTTCCTATCATAATATCGACTTAATAGCGTTGTATAATGAAGGTCTGAACTGTTCCGAATAGAGACTGGGTTCATGTACCTCACCAGATCGGACCACTGAAACAAAGTCACGTTCTAGGCCCCAGTGAGGGTGTGAACTGTTCCGAATAGAGATTTGATCTTCTAGAAGCTCCAAGCTCAGACACGAGATTTGTAGTCCCTTTTGATAAAGAATTAGAAAGAGACAAAATACCCTCAAGACTAGAGAGGCATCTTGCTACCTTTGTTCTTCTAGAATCTTCTATCTGTGTAAGTCGCATGCCTCCAAGAGATGCAAGTAGCTCATTTGTCACTTTCAAATGCTCTTTCAAGAATGAACATAGTGTTCTAGCTAGAGATTCAGAATGATGTGGAGAGAAGTTTTTAAATGCAATTGATATGCTCTGACCAATAGACACAGACGAAGGCATCGATTTCATTTATAAACAGGTGAGTGTGCACTGAGAGGGAGAGAATAGAGATAGAAATAAGTCAAATTACATAGATATTTTGGTTTGGGTTGAATTGGGGAAGATGACCTGCATCGATTTCATTTATAAAGATTCTGATCAAAATAATAACCATCTGATAGCTTAGATCAGTTGGTTTGCCTGTTCTTTTAATAAGCCAAGGTCCTAGGTTCGAGTCTTTTACAACTGGGTTTTGGTTTTTATTTTGTTTCTTTATAAACAGGTGAATGGACCATAATACCCTCAAACTCAGTTAAGTTTTAACTAGGTTAGTCTCTAATACCTGACATTGAAACAAATTAAAACGTTAATACCTTAAAGTGAAATAATAAAACCTTAATTCCTTACATTGAAATTTGGTGGAAACCATAAGGACTAACGGTGTAATTTTTTCTTATTTCTATGATGTTTGTGTTTGTGTGTAAAACTATTTTCCGGATTTTTTTGTTTTATTTTGCTTTTAAACTTTCTTTTACAATATATTGTGAGGTTTATTTTTTGGTTTATATTAATTGCTAACTTTTTATTCGAATTTCGGAACACAAACGTATATAAGTTAGAGAAAAAAAACTCCGGTTCAATTTGGTTGAAATCAGTTTGTTTGGTTTTAAACCGAAACCAACCGAATTCAATTTAGTTGAATTTGGTTTGGTTTACATATTCCTAATTTGGTTTGGTTCGGTTTTTGATTTGGGGTACAAAATTTTGAAAATCGAATAAACTAAACCGAATAAACCAAGTAAACCGTAAACCAAACCGATGAACACCCCTAGATGGATTGGTTGTTCCTTAGACCATTTGTAGTGGAAAGGGCATGTGAGTTAAGTCAAATGCTTTTTTCACCATGTGGTTGTCACATCATGTGACCCACTCACATAGTAAAATGGAGTAGTGGTGTCACATGATTGTCATCATTACTTCATCACCAATTTTATATACATATATATATACACACACATATGTATATATGTATCGATTCAAATACAAAGTTTCAAAAACGTGCGAAATGTGTGAAGTCGCGTAACATATAAAATTACGTACCATAGACAGAATCACTACTAGTTCCATACCTAAAATCACGTACCATATAGTTCCATTACCAAAAGTTACGTAATTTTGGTACGTGATTTTTAGTTATAAAACTAGTAGTGATTCTGTCTATGGTACTTAATTTTGTATATTACGTTTTTTAGGGGTATGGAAAATTGTATGTAAAGTTTTGAATGATTATGTTTGTGGTACGTGAGTTTGGTAATGGAAATATATGGTATGTGATTTTAGGTATGGAACTAGTAATGATTCTGTCTATGGTACGTAATTTTGTATGTTACGTGAATTCGCACGCTTTTGTCACTTTTTATTATAACCGACCCCTATAAAGGGGCCTCTCTCTCTCTCTCTCTCTCTCTCTATATATATATATATATATATATATATATATATATATATATATATATATATATAGTGAGAGGTTCAGTGGGGAACCTCAAAAAAGTGGGAAACTGAGGAACCCCTCTAGAAACCCTAGATTATGTAAATCAATGGCTAAAATTAAAATAAGTAACCATAAGCTTAATTTTCATCCAGGCGTATAATTGGCATTTAACAATAGAGATCATACTCAAAAACCCTTTCACGCAACTCCATCTCTACTCTCCCTTTGTCTGCTTTTTCTTTCTCTGATCTCTCTCTGCTGCTCAATGGAGTTCATCCATGGAGGCGATCTAATGTGGTTCTACAACTTTTATTGTGGTTCATGTTCTGCAAATTAGGGTTCAGGAGTTTGCTTTTAATGTACAAACACTTTTATTCGTGTTCATATTCAGCAAGTTAGGGTTTTGCTTCTGCAACCTCTCAAGGTGATACATTATTTGTCAAATTAACCTTCAGTTCTTGTATATTGTACGATTTTAATGTTAGTTTGAATGTTTTTATGAATCTGCTGTTTAGTTATGTGTTTCAATCTTACTCATTTGTTCCATCAACACCTAAATCTAAAAGTTTGTCTACTAAAAAGTTGTGTGTCAATTATAATTATCCGTTGACCTGCATGTCGTTGCATTTTCTTTCGGTTGTTGATGCTTTTAACATGAAGAAATTTATTAGATGGTTGCATATTCATGTTGCTGCTAAAAATATGGACTCTCCTCTGTCATGGACTAAATCAAATAATGATTAACATGTTAAACTATTTATTAACATGTTAAATTGTTTTAGTAGATGGTTGCACTGCTCGTGTTGCCGCTAGAAATATAGACTCTCCTCTGTCATAGATTAAATCAAAAAATTTAACATGTTAAACTATTTTATTAACATGCTATAGTATTTTATTAGCTATTTGGCATGTTCGTGTTGTTGCTAGAAACATGTAATATTTATGTCTCATCTGTTCCATCAACGCCTAGATCTAAACTTTTGTTTGCTAAAAAGTTGTGGGTGTATTATAATCATCCGTGACCTGCGTGTTGCTACATTTTCTTTCGGTTGTTGATGTTTTTACATGAAGAAATTTATTAGATGGTTGGCATTTTTGTGTTGTTGCTAGAAATATGGATATTGGGTTTATGGAACCAGCATACTCCATTTCAACTGCTAGTGCTACATCCAACAATTGCTTTTGTACTTCAGCAAATCATATCTGTGAAGGGGTGGTTGATTTGATGATTTCTGGTAGTTCAGATGCTTGTATTAAGCCGATAATGTTGCGAGGTTTTTTTCATTGTAATGCATTTTCTTGACAAAAATAATCATGGTTTTGTCATGGAAGGAGTGCCTGGCGTTTTGGTAACTCCCACCCATGACCCAACTATAAAAGACCTGGGCGTTAGAGAGAACTGTAGCATGCCTGATGGTTGGTGCAATTCATTATGTCTCCAATCTATCTCTGTTGTAATCTAATCTATCTCTAGTGAAAGTTTTGTTGTCATTCTTGTTTAATTTGCCCAATCACCGCAAAAACCATCTGCAAGGTAACATTGTTCAGTTTCTTCAATTTATTAGTGTTTACTTAATCATTATTCTTTGATTATTGTTCAGTTTCTTCAATTTATGTTGAATTTGATCAAAATTCATGTATTTGAGATGAATTTAAGCTGGATCTAAGGTGAAATAACAAGCCGTTCATTGATAGTTCCAGGAATCAATCAATTTAACATGTTAATTTTTTATTTCAAATCCAGATTCATACAGATTTGTAAAACATAACATTACAAAGATTTTACATGTTAAATTAAAATTGTTTGATGTTTGGGTTTGAACATGATTTCTTGACAATTTTCTATCCGGTCCTTTAAAAAATGGCAGCACAAGTTAAATTATTTTGTAGATTCAAGAAAATGAATTGAACATGTTAAATAATTATGTTTCAGTTTAACTTTCCTACCACATTATAACTTAGGATTAAAAGATTTAACATGTTAAATAAAAAATGTTTAACATGTTAAATTTCCTTGTCAGGGCCGGTTTTGAGGGGGTGTGGGGCCCAATTTCCAGGGGGCACTGTGACCGGAGACGGTGGAATAGAATTCATCCGAAAAATCTAAATGATCTATGCATAGTGTTGGTGTTACAGGGTATAAAAGGGATTGTTTTGAGGAAGATGATGACATAGTGTAAATAGTAGAAAATGATAGGGGTATTATAGACATTAGAATATGTCAATGTATAAAGAAAAAAAAAAGCCTACAGTGGTTTCATCCTATTTTTTTAAGATTAACAATAACAATAACTAAAAAGTAATCTCTTATCCTTTTATTTTAATGTTGGTTTCGATTTTTTGCTCGTCCTAGGCTCAAAACACTTAAAAAACTTCATAGATTGGCAATGATAGCTATCGAGACCGTATTGTTGGATAAAATAAATTGTGAAGAATTCATTCATGAAGTTGATATTACTTTAATCGTCGTTTAAAAAATATAGTTTACGTTATTTATTTCGTTAATATCTAAAACTAATGGGCACATATTTCACGGCTCGGCCCGGGCACATGAATTCTCAGGGACGGCCTTGTTCCTTGTTATTAAAGAGTATATAAGATTTTCAATGTGTTTAAGAGAAATTTTGCTGAAACATTCCTCAGAATATCATTTTCAAATTATTTTTGGATTATAAGATTGTGCAAAACCGCAAATTGATAAAGAGAGTGCAGGTATGCTTGTTTTAAACATGTATAAGCCATGTGGTTCTTCTTATGGATTTGGGTTATGGGACCATCATACTTCATTGCAACTGGTTGAGCGACATCCAATTTTTGCTTTTCTGTTATAGCAAATCATATCTTTGAAGGAGTGGCTAGTTTGATGATTCCTAGTGGTGCAGAAGCTTGTCTTAAGCCGATATGGTTGTGGACTTTTGTTTCTAGTAATGCATTGTCTTAAAGAAACAATGATCATGGCTTTGCCATGGGAGAAGGGGCTGGCGTTTTGGTAACTTCCCACCCATGAGACTGCTACTAAAGACCTGGTACCCGGAGAGAACTGTTGCAGACCTGGTAGTCGGTGTAATCCAATATATCTCTAGTGATAATTTGCTTTCATCCTTGTTTACTTTGCTCAATCACCGCAAAAACCATTTGCAAGGTAACATTGTTTAGCTTCTTCAATTTATTAGTCCTTACTTTGATCATTATTCTTTTATTATTGTTCAGTTTCCTCAATTTATGTTGAATTTGATCAAAATTTTTGTATATGAGGTGAATTTAAGTTGGATTTGAGGTGAAATACTTTGATCTAGGTTTTCTATAAACAGTTCATTGATAGTTTTAGGAATCAATCAATTTAACATGTTAATTTTTTTTATTTCAATTCCAGTTTCATACAGATTTTAAAACATAACATTAAAAAGATCTAACATGTTAAATTTCCTTGCTAATAAAGAGCTTATCAAATTTTCAATGTTTTTATAGCAATTTGGCTGAAACATTCCTAACAGTATCATTTTCAAATTATTTTTGGATTGTAAGATTGTGGAAAACCGTAGATCGATATAGAGCGTGCAAGTGTGATTGTTTTTAACATGTTTGGATCGTGCGCTTCTTGCTATGGATATTCGGGTTATGGGGCCATCCTACTCCATTTGCATATGCTTGCGCGACATCCAATTATTGCTTCTGTGTCGCAGCAAATCGTATCTGTTAACGGGTGGCTGAGTTGATGATTCCTGGTGGTGCAGAAGCTTATATTAAGCAGATAATGTTGCTAACTTTTGTTCCCTGTAATATATTGTCTCGAGAAAAAAATCATCATCGCTTTGTCATTAGAGAAGTGTTGGCGTCTTGCTAACTTCCCACCCATGAGACAGCTACTAAAGAACTGGTTGCCTTAGAGAACTGTTGCCGACATGGTAGCCCTTATGTCTCCAATCTATCTCTCGTGAAAATTTTGTTGTCATTATTGTTTAATTTGCTCAATCACCGCGAAAACCATCTACGAGGTAACATTGTTCAGTTTTGTAAATTTATTAGTGTTTACTTTGATAATTATTCTTTGACTCTTGTTCAGTCTCTTCAATTTATGTTGAGTTTGATCATAATTCTCATATTTGAGGTGAAATATTATGATCTAGGTTTTTCTTTAAGTAGTTCATTGATAGTTCTAGGAATCAATCAATTCAAAATGTTATTTTTTTATTATTTCAATTCCAGTTTCATACATATTTGTAAAAACATAACATAAAAAAGATTTAACATGTTAAATTGCAGTTGTTTGATGTTTGGGTTTGATCATGATAAATTTTGACAGTTTTCCATCTTGTCCTTCAAAAAAATGGCGACACAAGTTAAATTATTTTGTGGATTTAAGAAAATTGAATTTAACAAATCCAATTATTCTATGATCTAACGATTTGCATGGAAAACCGACCATGAAGAAATACAAAAGTGTCATGAAGTACTAATATTTAGGGTTGGCAATTTATACACGAACACGATAACCTGACACGAACTACACGATTTTAACAGGTTTGTGTTTGGCCTTAAAAGGTTTCGTGTCTTAACAGGTCGACTCGTTAAGACCTATTTATTTCCGTGCCGTGTTCGTGTCTTCATAAGTCTTATTGTGTCTTGTCGTGTCTTATTGTATCTTGTCGTGTTAACCTGTTTTACTAGGTGTTCCTTATCGTGTCTTATCGTGTGAACTTGTTATACACAGGTTCGTGTTCGTGTTTGAAAAAATGACCCGATTAGATTTCGTGTCGTGTTCATGTTTTCAGGTTTCATGTTCGTGTCTTAACAGATTCGTATAACCTGTTATGTCAGCCTACTAATATCTTAATAAACACCAGATTTCTAATCAGATGTCATCAAAATGTGGATGAAAATACAGATTCAATAACGACCAGCATTGCCATCACGTGTCTTCAAATGACTGTTTGTTTTTGTCTGATTATCGTTTTTTCCATCCAGGGTTTGATTTCTATAAAACACTTTTGCCTAATTATCATTTACTCATATGAAAGTATCTAAAACTTATAATAAAAGAATTGAACTTAGATGATGTGGCATTCAATGGAGGCCTTAACCCCTCCTTGAATGTACCACGTGGCATCATGTAGTATTTTTTAATTTTTGAGTTTTTTTTAATAAATCTATATATATTATAATTATTTTAGGAAAAGATAAGAATTTAAAAACAAAATTAAATTTTCTCTCTAATGTTTTCTGCCATAACCTTTAAACGTTAATATCTTTTATATACGAGATTTTTTAAAGAAAAAATTACACCAAATTAACGAGCGTTTTATTATCTTTCCAACGAGTACCATAGTGCTATATAAAAAACGAAGAAAAAACAACTATTTTTGTGGGGTTTTGTTTTCAAATATATTTTACTCTACTAATAAATCACAAACGATAAACATAACTTCATAGGCAGAGATTCTTTTTTTTTATATTTGAATATGATAACTTATGGCAGAAATTTATTTAAAATAAATAATAATAATAATATTATTATTAGACAAAAGATCAAATACAAATAAAATAACCGTACGAAACGTACGAACCACGTGAATATTGAAAAACATACAGTGACAGTTTTGTAATTATCTGAAACTCTAATTCTGTCATTCTCTCACACGTCCTAACCCCAACCCCTTGCTTATTTTGTGATCTTCCATTCTTTTAATAATAGTTTAAAGGTTTATTTTCCTGGTTATGAAAACATCCTTCATCCTATAGTTGTTTCCTTGAATTTTGATCTCAGATGAAACGATTGTTGATGGTTGTAGTTTTTTAAATGTTAAATATAACTAGAGTAATTATATAACCAACTTAAATATAACTAGAATAATTATATAACCAGCTTAAATATAACTTATACTGCTACTTTAAATATAACTAGAGTAATTATGTATACTTAGAGTAATTATGTATCCAGTATAATATAAACAGAGTAATGATAATGTACCTTGTTTTTTACCAATAGGAATTACATTCCATGAATTTTTTGACACAAAAAACTTTTAAAATCCCCATGTTACCCTCTTTATTAACAAGATGTATTTCTACATCTTGACATTTGATCTCAAGTTGTTTTCCTAGTGTCTCACTGATACTTTGTTGAACTTCATTGTAAATGTTCCAAATACAATGTTCACTTCTTGACCTCCTTGAAGGTGGTGCTTCAAATCATCATCTGATGCAACTACTTTTCTTGATTTTTCTAAGACTACACAAATTGTATTATGGCTGAATACTTCAAATTATCATTCACAAAGAGTGATTTTCAAAACAATAGTAAAAATGGACAATATAAATTTTTTTACCGACAATTACTCTAAACTCCTATTAAACATAAGTTAAACAAATTCATGTTGTCTCATTCTTAGCTTCTCTACCAGATCATTCTTCATTTCATCATGTTCTTGTTGATCCTCTGCTTTAAACTCTTCTGCATTAATTATGTGTTCTGCATTAATCATATTTTTTTGTTGTAGAGTAATTATTTATAAAACTAGAGTAAATACATACCTCTTGTGCACAATATTCAATTCTTTTTGTTATGTTTGCACCACCATGATCCTCAACATTAGGACTATCATTTTGAACATTCTTCATTTCCTCTTCATTTGTAGCACCACCTTCAACATTGTCAAAACATATTATTTTTAGTTCTAGAGTAATTATCTATAACAATAGAGTAATTACATACCTGTGTGTGCACCATCTCCATTTCCTTTTCATTTGTACCAGCACCTTCAACTCTCCAATCCCACCACCACACCCACTTGGATCATCAACTCCAGCTTCACCCCCGACCCATCATCCTTCAACCACGTCCTTTCCTCTCTTCCCCACCACCTCACCTCATCCGAACCCAAACAACAACAGTTAGACGAATGACGTCGTTACGGGTTGGTGGAGTCATCAGCATCGGATCATAATGAGGATGTTGATGGAAGAAACAAGAAAAAAGAGAAAAGGAAACAGAGGAAGAGGAAAGAAAGTTGAATTGTGATTTGTGTTAGGTAGCATTGGTTATTGTAAAAGAAAGAGATTTGTCTATAATTACAAAAATGCCACCGCCCTTTTTTGTTTGATTCGTACAATTCGTACAATAAAACTATTTGTACGTTAACTTAACTCTTATTATTATTCATTAATCATGTATTGGCAAATCATTAATTATGTTGTCATATTAGATATTTTATTATGTTATATTAGATATTTCAACCCCGGGACACTCCCGGGATAAAAGCTAGTTAACAATATAAGTAAACCTGCAGATGAATAACAACTAACATTTCACTTTCTTTTAATTATATATGTTTCAGGCAAAATAATATAAATCACATTCAAACCTGATAAATTCTTTAATAGCAGGGCTATTTAACATGTAAAACAATTTAAGTTTACTTGTTAAATCTTTTTAAATTTTAGGTTTTATACGGATAGTCCCTTTCCTTATCCCTAATATGTTTTGTACAAATTTCATGGAATATTTCTTTTATCGTTTTATTATAAAATCTTTAAGTTTCACAAGATTGATAATAAAACAATTTAACATGGTAAACTAAAATTTCTTATATATAAAAAAGAAAAAACAAATAGGGTATTTGAATGAAGAAAATAAAGTGATTAGTTTGATAAGAGCAAGATTTAAAAATTTGAAAAGAGGAGGTAAAGTTTGAAATTAGAGTCTTCATGGGAAAGTAAAGTAGTCAGTCACCTTTTGTTCCTTATCATAATAAACACGACATGCATACACACACATACCCTTTTTCCTGTGTCTGTGTCTGTGTCTGTGTCTGCTCTCTCAACTTTATGGTACTAGCTTTTTCAGCCTCCAATGCATTGCCTTTTATAGCTACCACTCAGCCCTAAAGCCCTCCTCCTCCTCCTGCTGTACATCTTATCATCAACCATGGCTAATGTTTTCTTCTTCTTCTTCTTCTTTCTCTTTTTATGCAACGCAGCAGCAGCAGCAGCAGGTAACAATAGTTTTGTTCTTGTTTCTCGTATTATTTAGTTGGTTAGTTTACCATAGTAATAAGTAAAATAAAGGGAGTACGTGTGTTTGTTTTTAAAAAAATTAGTTCAGGTCTTGAGAGCAATGGACTTTACCTTTGTTACTCATCCTAATTACTCACTTTTCATTAGTTAAGATTCAAATATACTGTAGTTGATTGTACAGTAGTATTTTAATAAAGCTTTAATTTCCATCTTCTGGGAATTACGAAATGACTTCCATTCATCATATGGTTGATGCTTTGATTTTAGTTATAATCAAACCAAAAAACCAACCATTGCCATTACACCATACCTATACATAACTTGAATTCCATTAGGTTCAATACTACTAAAAAAACACACACACACATGGGGTGACCATTTTTTTAACCTTGGATTTCGCTTCAGACATTCCTCTTCCTCATACCAAAGATTATTATAAGCTGGTTGTTTGGGAGAAAAAGCAGTTATTCCCTTCTATTCACCCACCACTGATGATAGATTATTTCCGTTATACAAGGACACAACTTGACTCAATTGACCCCCCAACCACACCCTTACCCTCCTCACCTCCAATAACTAACCCTGTCACCCCCCCTCCCACCAATAGCCCACCAGGTGTCGTAACGGTCCCAGGTGCCAATCCTCCACCTCTCACCATCACCAATCCCGTAAACCCTCCACCTGTCACCAATCCCGTAAACCCTCCACCTGTCACCAATCCCGTGTACCCTCCACCTGTCACCAATCCCGTAAACCCTCCACCTGTCACCAATCCCGTAAACCCTCCACCTGTCACCAATCCCGTAAACCCTCCACCTGTCCCAAATCCGGTAAACCCTCCACCTGTCCCAAATCCTCCACCTGTCACCAATCCTGTAAACCCTCCACCTGTCACCAATCCCGTAAATCCTCCACCTGTCACCAATCCTGTAAACCCACCTCCAACCAACAATGTAAATCCAGCAGCGCCAGTTACAGGATCGGGAGGAAATGGTCGGTGGTGCATAGCAAAGAATGGAGCATCACAGGCAGCGTTACAGTTGGCTCTTGATTACGCTTGTGGGGTTGGGGGAGCTGATTGTGCCACCATTCAGCAGGGCGGCAGTTGTTATGAACCAGCCAGCCTTGAGAATCACGCTTCATATGCTTTCAACAGTTATTACCAAAAGAACCCGGCCCCAACAAGCTGTGATTTTGGAGGTGCTGCTGTTTTAACCACCACCAATCCAAGTATTAACACTTTTATCCTCTTTATTTTATTTGACCTGATTGAGAATCATTCATAACAACTTACTTTATATATACAGGCACAGGTTCATGTGTCTACCCATCATCGTCATCGTCATCATCACCATTTATAACACAAACACCTGCTAATTCAACATCTTTGCCTAGAACACCACCTGCAACACCATCTTCTGGGCAAGGGTAAGGTTGATCGTTTGGTAAAGTTATAGTTATATATATATATATATATCTTAAGCTGCTTGTTAATTTATCATCCATCCTTGTTTGGACAGGACACAATATCCACCACCACCACCACCACCACCACCAGCAGCACCAGGGTTTAGCTTAGGAAGCCCTAATCCAACAGGACTAGGAGCTTATGGTGCAAGCCCTCCCTTGATGAACACGGTATCCAACAGTCTGCAGCCTTTCATTGGTTCCCTTGTAACTGCAGCAGCAGCAGCAGCATGCATCATCATGTTTGGTCTGTAGAGGAGTTGCTTCAGCAAAAAAGGTTTTGACTTTTTTACTGTTGAATTAATTAGCTGTCGGATCCTGATTCCGATATATAGGGGTAATGGTTTTAGATACTAGTTTAGGGTATGTATATGAGCATGCAGAAGACGAGGGTATGGATGGGTTTGGTTTGGTTGTATAATAGACGACGGGTTCTGTACTATGTTATTGGTAAATGATTGATGTGGTAAACAAGTAGTATTACGGGACATCAAACACATTTTCTTCGCAACTGCAACTATTGTTTAGGTATTATTATTATTAATTGGGGAATCATCAACCTAGCTAAAACACCTTGCTAACGTACATGATGGTTTTTATAATCTTAAATGGTATCATTTTGCTTTTAGGTATATAGTTTTCACTGTATAACCACTGAAAGTAGCAATTGACATTATAAGAATTGATAATATCAAATCGGTGGTACTAATGAGTAATGACCAATGATATGCTACATTACATTCTTTGGAGACAATCTCAAAGGTGTTAGAATAGATGTCTAGCTAATAAACAACCATTAAAAGAATAAGAGATTTTTCATATACTGAAACCATTAAAGATGTCTCATTCCAAAGCTTTAGATCCAATAAAAATTCAAGATTCGCAAGAGTTGGATGGAGATGCATGACTACGTTTGCTTAATAGATTCATCATGACCGTCTTATCTAACCATTGTATTAGATCGGGATCCAATCCTCCTCTTGAGTATCCTCTGGAAGGAGTTTATTACATTGCATGAGGCCACTTTCGACAACCTACAAAACTCTTATCGAAGGTCCATACCATACCATACCATACCATACCATACCATACCATACCATACCATACCATACCATACCATACCATACCATACCATACCATACTATACGCAGACCACCTTCATGTTTCGGTACCAACTTCCATTCTACTATAAACATGCTGCCCCCCCCCCCCCCCCCCCCCCCAACCAAAAAAAAAAAAAAAAATCAAAGCTCTACACGGATTTTCTCTACTGTTGTATGTACCATATATCTTGAAGGATGCTCAAACAGTTGTCGTTGATGGACTACTTTAGATCCATTAAATTGTTTAGAAACTCTATTGATCAGTGAACTCAGAAGCATATGTAACAAAAGAATCGGACAAACATAGATTGAAAAAGAACCTTTGAGGTATTTGTGAAGCGTCACCATTATTGCTAAACAACTCTTCGATACATAAGCACAACAAATTTGGCACCAAAATGTTTTGGTCCTTTATTCTTGTTGAACAAATTGGAAAAAAAAATCGTACACCTCTAGCCCGGAGTTACCATCCGATGCTCAAATACATACTGCATTCCATGTATCCGTTCTTAAACGAGCTAATTGTCAACATCCAACTATTATACCACTACTATTGCGGGCCTAGATTTGTACCACGACCTATGGCGATGGTTTATAGAATGTTGACAAATGGGGAACAAACTACAATGAGAAAATATGACAGTTACTAAGGCCAATTGGGAGAAGGTAGAAGATTTGATTTTCAAATTTCCATTTAAAGAGGTAAGAATCTTTAAAGGGAAGATGTATTTTTTCAGGTAATAATAACGTAACTGTAAAATGGTACAAGGGGTCTACTGTAAATAACAAACTAATCACAACTTACTTTATGCCAGATTGTGAAGCGATTGAGAACCTTCTTTCTCACTAGTTACTATTTTTTGTTTGTATCACAAAGAAATCTTCAAGTTTTCTAAAACACACTAAACGGAGACGTAAATTTCCCTAGTATTTTACCAAGTTTTACGGGCTCGGTTCAGGTTTATGTTCATCATCATCATCATCCAGTGTCACTACTACTAATAAACACATACATAGAGGGAGGTTCACAAACTAAACATCAAACAGGCGAGAAAAGGATTAGATTTGTTGTAATGTAACCACCAGTTATTTTAGGAAAATAAGTAGCTTTTATCCATCTATTCTTCATTATTTACATTAAAATGCACAATCAAATAGATATTATGAATTTCTTTGGGTGTTGGATTGAACTGTTTTTAAAGCAACAGATGTATTAAGAGGTTGTTTAGAAACTGTGGCTACGGTTGACCATAATTGCCCTTCTTGTAAGAATGTGAAGGAAATAGTCAGTCACTTAAACTTAGCAAAAGAAAATAAAAAAATAAAAAAGAAGAGCAAAGCAAAGCGAACATATGCATGCATGAGTTTAGGTCCAGCCTTGATTCAGGCACAGTTTAATTAATCACAAAACCAACCCTTCCAAAAGTTTGATTTATACTACTACCACTACCATCCACTATAATCATTCTGTTTGCTACCTGCTTCTGAGTTCTCACCCCAATCATTATTACTATTATTATCGTTCTCCCAATCACCGGTAGGTGCCCAATTATAGGCTTCCTCGTTGGCGGGTTGGTCTCCGCCATTCCAGTTGCAGCAACTTTCAGGTTCTGCTTCCACAATTTCTTCTTTCTCAGGGAGAAAACAGCCTTTATATGAGTCATTATCAGCACAGTGCCACAGCAACTTGTTCCAATGTTCATCCTGCCAATTTTTAGTATCATTCAGTTTGGTTCCAAACCTCTTTTTAACAAACAATAAATATATAACTTAACTGATTACAAATATCAAATATGTAATGTAAGATTAAATGAATATACCTTGCAAATAATATGTGGGTTCCCAATAGCAATCAGCAGTGATCTAGCTCGAGTAATGGCAACATTAAACCTCCGAGGATTACTCAAAAATCCCAAACAATGTCTCTTGTCAGTATCGTTGTGTTTGATAGTTGACCGAACCGTGGATACTATAATCACCTCCCTTTCTTGGCCTTGAAAGGCCTCCACCGTCCCTACCTTAATATCTGACCCAACAAACGTTTCAAGTGCCTTGCTTATTTTTAGCACTTGTTGTCTGTATGGTGTTATCACTCCGATATCTTCGTTCTTTATCCCCTTATCTTTCAAATTCAAGATAACCTCCACTACCTCACTTGCCTCAATTCTATTAAACCATGATGGGTTATTCCCCTCTCTCTCATCGACACCTTGAACACCTAAAAAGTAAACCGGGAATTCTGGGTTTGGAATGAAATCCTTCCAAGTTAACGGGTACAGGGTATCATCTTCTTTGCACGAGACTAACTCCCCTTTGTAGAACAGCTCTGAAGGAAGTGACAGTATGTGTTGGTGGCAACGATAATTACGTACCAATTTAGTCACGTAATTCTGATCACCGTCTTTATAAAACTTAGACTCACAGAGTCTCTCCATGAACGATTTCCCTAAACCATAACTCTCAGCATCTTTAGAAAAGATTACAGGACCTAACTGTACGGGATCTCCAGCAAGTACAACCACTGTGTTCCGCCTATAAAAATGAGATATTGGAATCATTGTGTCAGGTTCGGATGCCTGGGCTGCCTCGTCCAAGAATATATGTGTGAAGTGGCCACTTTTAAGACCTTCAGCATAAAGAAGAGCAGCACTTGCATACGTGGATACTATAATCCTATATCTTATAAGCTGTTCGAATATAGGGCAGCAAAAGGCCATCTCTTCTTCATCCAAACTACAGATATCAAGAAACTCGGGATTGATATCATCTACTGAACGACCTGCTGCATTGAGCCTAAGGACATCCTCTTTTCGGATTTCAACAGCATTCTCCAAAACGAGTTTCGCCAAGAGATGATCTGCTGCACTATTTGAAGGTGCACAGACAAGAATTACGGAATTCCTTTGGTTTCTGTAAAGCTGAAGGATAGCTTCGGTGAGAGTCACAGTTTTACCAGTTCCAGGTGGACCGTGAACAACATAAGGTGGCCCCCCTTTGCAACCAAGGATCATCTCAACTGAACTCACTTGCTCCTCATTCAGATCGCAAGAAAATGGAACCAGCGGGTGCGTTTCTATACATCTCTCATTTGAAGAAAACTCAGGGAAGAGAAATTCTGAATCAAGCTTTCCAGAAGCTTCTAAAGCTTGGTACAACCTTCGCATGCTGAGTCGATTATATTCAAATTGAACATCGTAGCGATCACCTTCGGAATAGTAACTATGAACATCTTCATGGAATGATAAGAGAACTTCTTCAGCCTCAACACGGTTGATATACCCCTGCAGATGATATACAATTAAAGCTATTCTGCTATTCATGATAAGTAAAACACGGTAAGAAAGGGTACCAAATGAAATTAAGCCATCAATCCAGGTCCTAGAATGAGTGGCAAAATGCGGTACCGTATCATAGCAGGTTTTGGTAAAAACGTTTAATATTTTGCACAGCTTGGTTTGGCCTGATACCCTTTGTGCCCCATTTTTTTACAAAATGTTACGTCAAGTATGATTACAAACCTATACTGCTATAATAATAATCTAATCTATTGAATAAACCAGATTAAAAACTGTATGCATTTGAAATACACGTTGCGCAGCTTTGAGCCTGTTCAACGTATTTGACTTGCTTTCTTAAATGGAGAGAACTTTCAAAAGTAAATGGGGTTGATTTGCCACATCTGTCCTAAAACATGTATGTATTTTGAAATAAAATATAAGAGGTTTCTTACTCAACTTTTTTCACATAAGCTACAACAGTTAGTTTTATAATGTGAAACAAACCTTATAGAGAGGGGGCATGTTGTGTTCAGTGTGGGATACAGCCTTTGCAATAATGAGATCTCCCGTAACAAGTGACGGTCTTCTCTCAGCCAATCCCGGGACTTCAAGGGTAAGAAACTTACCTTTTCTCTTGAACGTAACATTTTGCATGTCATAAGTTCTCATGTCTTCCTGAAAAACAACTCAACCAGTTCGTAAGACAATAAAAATAAAATAAAAGAAACATTGCTGTGGTTAAGGTCGTATATATATAATTAACTCATATACAAGAATAATAGATCACCTCGAGTTTAATTTCTTCCATAATAAGCAAGGTTCGAAAGAAAGGGACATAATTCTTCATGGTCAAGCCTTCGATTAGGGACTCGGGAGTCCCCTTACTTACAATTACCTCCCTTATAGCCTGGGGGATTCGATATTCGTGAAGCTTATATTTGTACGCTCGACTGTTAGCCTTTGCAGGACGAGAACCCCTAATTACTTTGAGGCCCATATTAGGGGAAAATACTCGAGGGATTAACGGTTTGTTTCTGACTGATCTGCTGTATGGCCTGTTACTAGTCAAAGACCGTGAGATCTTATCTTCCACCATAACAAATCCCATCCGTTCTATCCTATCATCATCAACGTTAAAGTGAACAGCTGTGGTGTGCAGACCTTTGACCTTTGCTTTACAGGACAACCAAACGGTCAAAGTTTTACCAGGCATCAAAGTCCTGTCTTCCATGGAAAACGACTCTACAAATGAATTGACGTATTCTTCGTCTGAATTGGGCGATGGAGGTTCCATCAAAGAAAGAGTAAACGAGTCTTTGGGTTTAGAATCATAAATCTCGACAGACCATAGTGTTGCCGCATCAGTTGATGTGTTCTCTATCGTGATTGGGTTATATATTGTGTCGCCCACAACCACAAACTGAGGCTTCCCTTCAACCAAGGGGAATGGAACTGAGATGACGATAGGGCCCTCGCTTGCTGGATTGTAGTTGTAAAGAGATGCATCGTTTGCAAAATCAACATTGCCGATGTCGCCAACGTCACTAATGACGGAGCGCGTTTCTTCAACATAGTTGACTGAACCCATGGAATGGAAGTTGTCTGTTAAAATTAGAATATTAGTAGTAACTAACAAAATACCCAGTGGCAGTAATTAAATTGTTGAAGTCTGAAAAATAATGAGCCAAATTATTCTATTCAGGATCTCAATAATACAGAAAACAACAAGACAAGTAAAATTGCAAATGTGATGAGATGTCAGTGAAAAGGGATCATTCATTCATTCATTGTAGTAATAATAATAATAATAATAAGCAGGAGCAGGAGCGGGAGTAGAATGAAGCGTGGTTCTTTGGAAAATATAAGAAAAAACAGAGAATCGAAAGTAATAAATAATAATGGGATCAGAATTGAGAGATATAATGGAAGCCTAAATAAATAATAAATAATTTAGAGAGAGAATGTAGGAGAAAACCCTAACCTTGTGCAGTTTGATAGATGAAATCCTGTGTGTTTAGTCGTATCTGATGCTGAAATTCATATAGAGTGAAATGATAAAGTGAAAGAAACACAAACCCTCGTTAGGGTTCTTCTTTTTCTTCACTCTGGATGGGTATATAAGGTAGGGTAGGGGAGGAGTGCTTTTGCCAATTGGGATGGAAAACGGTGTATTATTTATTAAGAAAGGATACGGTATAAAGCCCCTTAAAATAAGAAGCGTAAGAAGCCACCAGAGATTGATACCTGTCAATCTAACCTAACCACACTTAAACACAATAAATCCCATCTTCCCTGTTCAAATCGTAACCCAATCTCATTTTAAAACATACCAGTCTAGATCTGACCACCACAACCACCACCACCACCGCCACCGCCACCGAACCACCACCCGACAGCACCACGTCATCCGTCACCTTCAACGATGAAGGAGCGTCAACGATGGCAGCCTGAAGAAGACGCTCTCCTCCGTTCGTTACAGGCTAAGTATGGCTACATCAAGAGTAGACGGGATTTCCAATCGTTCAGTAAAGTCAAAAGACGAAAAAGGAGCCACACATTCTATATTTGAGATTGATGACTCAGATCTTCAAAGGCTACTAGAAAAGTCGAGGCAACTTAACACAGAGCGAAAAAGGTCGCTTGATGAAAGATCATTTAGTGAAATGTTGATTACCATGTCCCCACGCAATAATTTTTATAAAATGAGTGAACACTCATCACGTGCTTTTTTGATAATATTGATGGTGTTTATTCCCAGGGAAGATGGACAGGAACACCAAGAAGTGCCTTATTATGAAGTGCGTTTGTTATTATTAAGTGCGTTTGTTTGATGGTTTGATATTTAACAAGGTGCGTTTGTTTTTTTATAAAGGTGCGTTTGTTCTTTTTTGTTGGGTTTGATGAGTGCGTCCAAAATTTTCAATGAATGCTTCCAAACTTTCAATAAGTGCGTCTGAATTTTTGATGAGTGCGTCTGAATTTTTGATGAGTGCGTCTGAATTTTAAGGAGTGCGTCTGTTTTAACCCAGGTATGGTTAGGGTTTTTAATCTGCATCCTTAATCTAATGGCTGAGATTGCTTCTTACGCTTCTTACATTAAGGGGGCTTTATACGTTATCTCTCCCCTGATTTATTATACATCAATGATAGACATCCTTTATTTCTACGACTCACCAACATTCTTTATGGGTAAATTATTATTTCCTGTACACTAAAGGTTCATTTTACAATTTGTATTGACCCATTAAGGTCCATGACCGATTAAAAGGTATTCAAAATGGGTAAGCATGTTTTTAAACTTACCCACTAATAATCTTCATGAACTTTCAAGTGAACAAAACGCGATCAAAGTCTGACTAAGTCTCTTAATAGAATTATTAAGAGGCTAGCAAGCAGCCCTTAATTGTCCTTAATAAAACTTTAGCTAGTTTTTTTTTTAAATAGACAATTTTACCCGGACCTCTAAAAGATCAAAATCGTAATTTTCATAACTGTTTTTTTTTTCTTTTCAGTTTTTTTATTTCTTTTATTTTTTATTATTTTCATCACTTTTTATTATATATGTTATTTTGTGATCAATTAATTAGTTAATCTGATAAGATAAAAGATGGGAGATTAAGAGATTCACACTAGATTCTCTATAAATATGTGAGTGAGTCCTTCATAATTTGTTAAGTGGTTTTGAGTGTTTGTGAGTAGAGGAGAGAGAATTTGTTACTGTTCATCAGTAAATTTGGAGGACCCACTGTTCATTCTTTATAATTTTTTAATACTTTTGAAAGTGGTTGTGAATAGAGGAGAGAGAAAATGTAATGATAAAAGTATAAAAAAATATTATTAAATAGAAAAGAAGAGAGAAATGTAGTGATTTTTAATATAATTATAGATATATAAAGATGGAGCGGCTACTGTGAATGCTCTAACATGGTTTGTGCTTGTGAAGAGTAGGCAGACAATGTGACACCCGCCAAATTTGCAAGTCAAATCCGTACACCTAACTTAACGAGCTCTATTTTTTATTAAATATGTATATTGATTTTAGGTGAACACGACTAAGTCCATTTTTGATAAACATAGCCTCATATACACATTTTTTTATGAACCCATGCATGGTCTTATCTAGCTCCACCATAATTACAATGATAAAGATTTGTATGATTTATTGTTATTAGTATTAGATTCACCAAAACAAGCGCAGGAAGCCAGACCACATGTCCAAGAATTGCACAACTAATGGAGCTCGCTGGGAATGTTCTGAGTGTGGCAGTACTGAGCACTTCAAGAGATCTTGTCCAAAACTGAAGGACCAGAATGCCAATGTCAATGTTAGCCCTCCCCGAGGTAGAGCATTTGTCATGGAAGCAAGGGACGCTAGGCAAGGGTAATACGTTGTCACTGGTATGTTTCATGTTCATGACAAGATTGCATTTTTACTCTTTATATGTGAAAATATACATAGACCTTGTTGTAACTGTGTGTAGACCACTAATAAATAGAAAACCAGACAAAGCTCAGATACCCCTTTGATAACTACGATATAGACAACACGACCTAAATTTCGCGGAGGAAATTCTCTCAACAGGGGGAGAATGTGACACCCGCCAATTTTGCAAGTCAAATCCGTACACCTAACTTAACGAGCTCTATTTTTTTTATTAAATATGTATATTGATTTTAGGTGAACACGACTAAGTCCATTTTTGAAAAACATAACCTCATATATACATTTTTTATGCACCCATGCATGGTCTTATCTAGCTCCACCATAATTACAATGATAAAGATTTGTACGATTTATTGTTATTAGTATTAGATTCACCAAAATAAGTGTCATTTGGGACTTATTTGTATTTTATAGTATATACATAATTTGAGAGCCGCAACAGTTCAGGTCTTATGTGAGTAGAATTTATATATATTAAATCTACTTTTGTACATCATAAATAATGCAAGTATAGTTGTCGGTTTTCTTACTCTCACAAACTCCACTCTCATGAAAATACCGTATGCATGATTTACCTTCTAAATATCTGGTCGAGGCTTGTATAATCTTTTAACAAGCCAAAATGTTGTTCATTAGACGTTCTAGACAATATTATTTTTACTAACAATTTTTAAGTTCATATTTTCATAAATATCAAAACTTGAATGGTAGCACACACATAGACATACACTACTAGAGTTGTCCATTAAGATCTCATTAGTATTCACTTGCATCGTAGGACCCGAGTGGAAACGTGTGCGAACAACTTGTGGATCCGTGAATACCAATCCTTCACCAACCGGTGAGTTTTGTGGCCCCTATTACTGTTTTACTGTTTTACAACTTTGGGGGGAAAACATGCTTGAGACCTACATTTGTACATGACAACAATATGTGTTACATGAGTTAGACAACATTATCACAACAAAGTCCCCGGACAACTATAACCATTAACTTAGCAATAAGTCGTGGATCATATGAATAGTACTATTTGGGTTGACACCCCCTTTCATGGTTAGTCGCGCTAACCACGACCGTCGTGTCAAATGATTGCATATCATCCATGTTTTTCAATGTTCTGTGATAAGGCATTGGTTGGGGCATACAAGGAAGTCGGTATTTGGTTATGTGGCTCATGATAACTATATTCTGCATGGACATAGACAACAAACTTTGCTGAAAACAAACTGTTTTATCGAGTCATTGAAACCTACGGACTCACCAACTTTTTAGTTGACACATTTAAGCATGTTTTTCAGGAATCAAGTAAGGATAATAAGAAGGCGAGCTTAGGAATGCCTGCAGAAGTCTTTTGTTTTGTTATTTGATGTAGTCGTTGAACTCATTTGTTATGGCATGTAACTCTATTTGACATCAAGACCTTGTTTGATATGTGAAATAAATGACACTTAGAATTTCTCCTGTAAACAATGTTTGTGATCACCATGTTCGTCTCACCTCGCGTTTCCGCCTTAGGTGGGGTGTGACAGATTGGTATCAGAGTCATTGGTTATAGAGAATTAGGTCTCATGGAGAGATACCTAGACTATAACCTAAGGTCCACTCATTTATACTTTAGGAGTCTTTATGCATTGCTTAACTTCTATACGTGATTTCTTTGGATACCTGGTCTTATTTGTTTTTCTTTTATCATGTGGATTTGGAAGAAGACATGGCACCAACAATAAGATCTACTCACAACAACTCTGGAGAAGGAAACCCGATGACCCCTGAAGACATTACACAGTTGATTTCACAGCAAGTTGCAGCTGCTATTGCACAGTATGAGGCAGCCAGAAATGGCACGAGTGGAGGATCTGGCGGTGGCGCCGTAGGTAGCGGCACCAGTGGGGATGGTGCTAGGACCGGGAGTGGCACAAAGACTAAGGAGGTACAGAAAGGTTGCTCGTACAAGGAGTTTTTGGCATGCAATCCACGTAGTTTTAATGGTACTGAAGGAGCAGTAGGAATTGTTCGGTGGATCGAGAAGATGGAGTCCGTGCTAGACATTAGTGACTGTGCTGAAAACTGCAAGGTCAAGTATGCTACTTGCACCTTCCTGGATGAAGCCTTGACCTGGTGGAATGTTGGATCAGTGGCCTCTTTACAGAACACTTATGTGTTTGCAGATTTGTATAAGAGTTATTGCACAGCGGAATAGTAAATGTTCTAAGTTTAAAATATCACTTTTAACAGGAGTTATTACTCCCCCTTGACTGAGCAGTTAATGAGAATCAATAAACAGTTCAAGTATAAAGCAGTAAATGCAAGTTATGATTCTCAGATGTGAAATGGATTATAAGTTTAAAAGCCTCGAAGGTTTTTCAACTAATTCAAAGTAAATCACACGTCTAAAATAGATGAACAAGCTCATCTATTTATAGACAAACATACAAGACTGTTGTATGAAGTAATCTAAGATATTTACCTAAGATATTATACTTAGGATAATGTTTACAACAGGCTTTACATCGAAACTTGAATCAAGACTTTAACAAAACAATATAATACTAAACTACTGAAGTCTGAGTCGGTTAGAAGCTTCTGATGTGAAAGTACTGATGAGTGACAAACTACTGATGAGTAGTTTGTCTTCAGTAGTTCTTCAGTGTAATGTCTGGTTAGACTTCAGAACTTCTGATGCTTAACTCTTCAGCACTTTGCTCTTTTCTTCTTCAGTACTTCTGATTTCTTCTTCAGTAGTTTCTTCTATACTTAAGCAGAATATGATTTGGACTAAGGTTATCAAAAGGTGGTTTCTTCAATCCTCTTTGTCCCAACAATCTCCCCCTGGATTGATGAAGCCAAAACCTTATCCAATCTTTATTGTTGTTGATTCTTTCTCTCTTCTAGTATCCTCCAGACTTTTGCTGTCATCTTGGTAGTAAGAGTACATTTTTGTTGCTCAGTGAGAGATCCTTGTTCAGGTGTGAGATGTTGAATGGTGAGAAGGTCTTTTGAAGATAATACACTCAACTCCTTTGAGTTTTTGTAGACCTTACTTGAACGATCTCTCCTGGTCACTAACACTGAGTTGGAATCAGTGAATGACCATTTGATGATATTTACCTTTGACCTGTCAAAGTCAGAGGCATAGGAAACCAAGCCTGTTTCCTGAGGTTGTCCTGAGGATGCTTGAGGAATTTCTTCAATTTCTGTGACTCTCAGGTGAGAATCTTTGCTACCTTGAAAGTCAACACCACCTTGGATAGGAATGTTGGGTAAGTGATGTTCTGTTATAACTCTGGTATGGGTTTTCTCTTTGATGGATTGTTGCAGTTGATAAGCATAAGTAGCACGATCTCTGAATTGTGTCAGCAGGGGCTTCTCTTCTACATCAAAGTCACCATGAACTAACTGATTTCCTTCCAAGAGTATCATCTTGAAATCAGTTTTCACAGTTGTTTCTTCCTCTGCCTTTCTTTTTGTAGCTGGTCTTCTAAGTGCACCAGATGATCTCCTTATGATTGAAGTTTGTTGGGCTTCAGGAGTTTCAAATCTATCTGGATTTGCAGCTTTGCTGGCCTTGAACTTCTTGTAAGTTTCATACAATGTTTCTTCTTTCCATTTTGAAACTGAGGCCTTTGAACCATAACCATTTGCTACAAGTTCTTCTACTATCTCTGCTCTTTTAGCTTTTCTCTCTTTTTCTGTTGCCAACCTATCAGATATAAGTTGAGCTCTTCTTGTGAGTTCTTCTGTTGAGAGTCTTTTCAGAGAGACTTGTTTAGCTTTGGAGTTCATTGTAATGAATACAATCAGCTGTGCTCTTTTGTCTTCTTCAGCAGCAGCCTCAAGTGCTCTCTCTTCTGCTTCAAGCTCATCAAGCTTCTCTTGATACTTGATTAATTTTTCTTCATAGCTTAGATCATTTCTAGCGTCTAGGCTGTTCCAAACTTTGTCTTCCTTAGCCTTCTTTTGAGCCTCTTTCAAACTCTTTTCCAATAGTTCTTTTGACATTGAAATGGGAGTAGGGTTCAAAACAGTTGTTGTAGTTGTTGTTGGCTTAGGAATAGAAGTTGGTTCTCTTTCAGTTGCCTTTGAAGACTGTCCTTGAATAGGTTTGGAAGATAGAACTTTTGAAGGGTTAATGGTCTTCACAACTACTGAAGGATTGTCTTCAGCAGTTTGAGAAATTGGATCAGTAGTTTCTTCAGCAGCCTTAGATGAACTGAACTCCTGAAGGATCTCTTTTCCTGGTCTTTTAATGGTCTTTTCAGCATCATCAGGAGATTCTTCAGTGATTGGTTCCTTAATCTTCTCCCCCTTTTTGGCTTCATCCACTTCTGGAAGCCTTAAAGAGTGAGAAGTTGCAGCAGACAATGTTGCAAGCTGTTTCTGGGTCTCATCCATCTTCTTATTCAGCTCTGCAAGTCTTGAATTAATCAACCCAAATTGGTTATTGGCCTTCAACTCCCAAGCAGTTGTGAAGGTTTTGAGTTGAGCAGTTAGAATTTCCTTCATTGTCTGGAACAGGGGACCATCTGGGCTGCATAGTTGGTTCAGGTCTATGCTAGAAAGCCCAGGGAATTGGGTAGGTTGTTTTTGTGAAGGGGGTGTTTTTGGGTGATCTTCAGATTTTTCTGAAGATGCCACTTTTGGGGAAATAGGGCTTAAGTGGTCTTTAACCTGATCTTTGGTGACCAGCTCTTTGAGCTTAGAGACCTCTGAGTCAGGATCTTCATCAACAACCGTCAATTCTTTTTGTGGAATGTTTGATTCATCATCCAAGCTAATGGAATCATCTGAATCCCTGATAGTGTCCTCAATGAGGGCAGGATCAGTTATATCATGAGCTAGCTCCAAACTAGTCTTCTCATGAACCTCTTTGTCTTGGAACTGAGGTTTTCCTACTTCAGGCAATAAGCCTTCATCTGTAGTTGCCAAATTTGAGGTCTTAGCAATGTTACTACTGTCCTCAGGTTCACCACTGGGTGATAAATGAGTAGTAGCAGCCTCAAAAGTACCAAGAGTTTCTAAGTTTGGGTTACAAACTCTGGTCCATCCTCATCTCCCTGGTTAGGGCTAATAAGGTCCACATCCATGTCAAGTACTGAAGGCATCTCCCCTGTTTGATGTGTTGCTAGGGGAGTGACATGTGTTGGATGGGATCCTTTTAGTCCTGAGAGAAGTTGGGCTATTTCTATTGTTGTATGTGAGGGTTCAGGTTCAGTAGTTGTAATGGGTTGGTGTTCAGTAGTTGGTATAGGTTCTGGGTCAGTAGTTTGGAAGGACTGATCAGTAGTTACAGTCTTTTTGAGTCTTTTTCTTTGAAAAATGACTGTAACTGGTTTTCTTTTTGGTGGTGGAGATGGTGTGTGCTGAGAGGATGTTTCAGCCACATCCTTATCAAGTGCAGATTGCACATCAGTAGTTTCAGGGTTCTCCACTTCCTGAACTATTTGTTTCTTTGGGTTGGTAGGTTTTTGTTTGAGAGATTTAGGCTTTTTGGTTTTCTTTTTAGGTTTTGAAGATGTGGGTTCCTCAGGGATGGGTTGTTCTTCCCCTTGGTCATCTTCTGGCACTAAGGCCGGTTTGTTGTGCCTTGAGAATACTTGGGAAGTTAATGGTTTTAAAATTTTTGACTCACCAACAAGTATTCCCTCTCCAAGTTCTTTTATTATGCACTGCATAACAAACCTTGGGTATAACAAAAACTTTTTCTTTTGGTTTTCATGATGTAAGACCAACTCATTAAAGAACAGTTTTGATGCCTTGAAAGGTGTTTCATTAATTATTGAATGAAAAATAGGTTGAAAAGTTGAAGGCATCTGATCATAAGATCCAGTTTTAGGACTCAAGCACATAATAATATAATGAAATAACAGTTTATATTTTGGATCAAAATACTTCTTATAAACTGTAGCCTGTGCCAAAGTACCTTGATAGCCACATTCTGTCATGGTAAGATGAATATCAGAATTTGAAATATGCTCAGGAGCATCAGAATCCTTCAAAACAAGTCTTATGCTTAAGCTTTCTGGTGATATGGCCATCAGTTTCCCTTGAATGGATGATTTGAGGGAAATCACTTCATTATTAACTGTCACCGCCTCTGTATTAGCCCAGAACTCATTGAGAGTTTCTTCATGAATTGGAGGATCAATGGTGAAAGCTTCATAATATTGGGATTTAACAACAAGATCAATGATCTCATCGTATTGGGACCAGGCATCATCTTTCTCGAAGTAGCCTCTTTGATTGTGTCCCTGTTTTAAATCGAGAGCCATGGATGTTTGATCGAACATTAATTTTTAGGTTAGAGAGGGGGTTTTGGTTTTGCTTTGAGAGAGAGAGGGGGAATTTTGCTTTTTGAATGGATAAGTGTTAGAAAAAGGTATTTATCAGAAGTTTTTAACCGACTAGGTCAAACTTCTGATGAGTGAAATGTCAGTTTTACCCTTTTTAATGAAACTACTGATGAAGAAGGTTTCTTCATCAGTGGTTTTGGTCATCTCTTCAGTAGTTTGAAACAGCTGATGAGAATGACTTTCAAAACACTTGAATAACTTTTGATTATCATCAGTAGTTACTTCTATTTTAAAAATTTCCCATTTTGATATTTTTCAAATTTTCAGTAGTTTCTCTCACTCAAAATTGTTCATCAGAGGTTTGTGACAGATAAGTATGTAAGTGAAATAAAATATGTGCAGAACTAAAAAGTGAAAACACTTACAGACTTTCTTCCAAGTTTAACATCCCAAGCATGGATACTAACCTCTGAAATGTTGTTGAATCAAGGGGTTTGGTGAAAATATCAGCTATTTGATTAGCAGTTGTGACATGTTTGTGACACCCGGCAAATTCAGGTTAACAACGTCGTCTAGATTAAAGTCTACCTTAGCGAGTCACACGTATTCTGTACTTAACTGGGTTAGTTAAGTCGGGCTATGGTTCGGGAATTGTTATGTGAGTCTAGGGAATCATTAGATGTTGGCCTAGAGGATCGTTAGATGTCAGTCATTAACCAAGTGTACAAGGGGTGACGATTCGGAGAATCGTCAAAGCATAGGGAACATGCAAGTCTCGAGTCCCGGGAATTGGTGAACGAGTGTGAATGTGTTTGTTTGCAAGTGTTATGTGTTTACAATCATTATGTGACTTGTCGGTATGTGAAAATGTGTTAACATATGTTAAAACGGGGTTTAACGCGCAAAATACTTGGAACCATACCCTATAGGCGATTAGGGTGAGCTAATCGCCTATAGGGAGGCTGCTAGGTGGCGAGTAGCATATACCAGGGGGCGATTAGCAGCTTCCTTTAGGCGATTAGGGGGCTAATCGCCTAAGGGGGTGGCGATTAGCAACCCTAATCGCCTGCAACTGAACCATAATCGCCTGCAACGTGGGTTGCGACTAAAAACGACTATAAATACAATACTTGACCTCCTAAACATCATAATATCAACCCTAGTCGCCCCACAACTCGTCCCAACACCCACACAACCTCTGGAACACGATTTTGGATCAAACAACTTGATTTCAAGCCTATTTCATCAATCAATCACAATATTAAGGTGTGGTTTTCATCCATGCAATCTCTACTATGTTTTTATCAAATCCCTAATGGTCCAGACCTGTTTATAAACCATTATGTCTTCTGAAAATCGTTGATAACTGCTATTCTATGAGTTCTAGAGATTATGCATGTTGTATGTATATGTTTTAATTAAAAGATAGGATTTTTGATAATCAAGAAGGGTTGTTAATATGTTATTAGGGTAGTTACTGAATTATGATGATGGTATGATGTGGAAATCTGATTGATTGTTCATTAGGTTATGTTTATGCATGTTAATGTGATGATTACATGATACTTGTGTGATGTTTTAGAAACATGGTTGCATCCAGGACTGCTAGAACAAGGTTAAACGAAGTATTTTGGTTTAAACATGTTTAGGATACTTGTTTGATTGATATTGGAGGTTTCCACACGTTCTAGGTTTGATTTGGAGTGTTAAACGCGCAAAAAACCGGAACAGACCTGCAGGTAGCGATTAGCAGGGCTAATCGCCTAAGGGATAGGCGATTAGCAGGCTAATCGCCTACCAGAAGGGGCTAATCGCCTACCCTTTAGGTGATTAGCATGCTAATCGCCTTATATGGCTTGTTTTTGCATGCTGCATGACCCTAATCGCCTAATGAGTTCTGAAATGCATGTCACATGACCCTAATCGCCTACAAACTCCAAAATTAGCATACCACATGACCCTAATCGCCTAATGTATAGGCGATTAGCATTCCTAATTGCCTGTTGACCAACGTAATTGCTAGTTGACTTTTCCTAATCGCCTGTACTGCTGCTGTAAGTATATTTTAGCATTCCGAGACCCGTTTTGACACCTAGGAACATGCTAGGAACCCCGTAACATGTCTAATAACTCGGTAACATGTGTTCGGGTCAATAATGTGTTAATTGAACTATGTGCTAGAACTTGTTGGACTTTAACGTATGTTAAGTGTGACTGCATGATTATGTGTTTGTGAATACTAGTGTAACACGGGAAGTCTCGGGTCACCAATGGGATGTCGAGTCTTGTACGTTTGGTCATGTTAACAGTAAACGTGTTGTCAAACAAACTTGGTTATGGTCTGGACATCTAGGGACTAACTAACCTACGGGTTATTAGTCTAAGTACTTGTAACTGTCATATGTTAGGTCGCCGCTTTACGGGGCTAGCATAGCTTGTTGACTTATTCTGTTATCTGAAGTAACGCAACCTAAGGTGAGTTTACGGCCCCACTTTACTTGGTTTTCACTTTTGGGGGAGAAAACATGTGTTAAACAACTATTTGGTAACAACTGTCATACTATGGGTTTTCAAATGGATTACTATACGATCTTTGGAAGTCCCGGGGGGAAACCATGAATGTGCTGGTTTGCACAACGGGGAAATGTGAATAGCGCTATTGGGAGTGACCAACCCCACCCGTCGGCTTGGAGGGCCGGGCGGGTGCATATTGTCTCAAACAGGAACAGGTTTACTATTCGGGCACAACAACTGGTATGCGAGTTAGTAATGGTTTTCCAATCGTAGTAGTAATGGAACATGCGCCTAGCTAGCATACTTGGTTACAATTGTTATAGTATGGATAGGGTGAACTTGGAACTTTGATTATAAACCTGTAAACTCACCAGCATTTTTGTGCTGACGTAAACTCTTACATGTTTTCTCAGGTCGCTAAGGTAGCACAATGGAACTAGGGCGCACGCGTCTGCACGGCGTCTAGTTAGGGTCGCATGGTCTTTGAACATTGAACATTTGGTTTTACTTTGGTTATGTAACGATATTTAGCTTCCGCTGATGTTTGGGATTTTTTTTTAAACTATGTTTTTGAAATTCATTTAGTATTGTTTATTGTGATCATTGACTTGGATCCTGGTTTGTCATGCGCCTCGCGGTAAAACTCCGCAAGTGGACTTTGAGGGTGTGACAGATTGGTATCAGAGCCAATGGTTATAGTGAACTAGGACTGCATGTAGAGTCTAGTCTATAACTGAGTCGCACACACTAGATGATCACATGGTACTAAACTTTATACTGGGTTACTTATAGACTTGTCGGGGTGTCTCTAAATCATCTTACCCTTCTGTGTTACATCATCCATTCCCTCTTACTGGGTTACTTGCTTACTAGACAGTGCGGTACATTGGGGTTAACTGTATACTCTTGAGATTGGTCCAAGACTCGGACATCTCCCTTTCCTACCCCAATAGAAACCCTTGTCATGAACTACCGTAGTATTACGGTGTATAGCTAAGAGTCTATGTCCGGTGATTTGAACTTTGAACTAGGAGAACACTTGGAGGACCATGTAGAGCGGTTTATCATTTTGTGTGACACCCGGCAAATTCAGGTTAACAACGTCGTCTAGATTAAAGTCTACCTTAGCGAGTCACGCGTATTCTGTACTTAACTGGGTTAGTTGAGTCGGGTTATGGTTCGGGAACTGTTATGCGAGTCTAGGGAATCATTAGATGTTGGCCTAGAGGATCGTTAGATGTCAGTCATTAACCAAGTGTACAAGGGGTGACGATTCGGAGAATCGTCAAAGCATAGGGAACATGCAAGTCTCGAGTCCCGGGGATTGGTGAACGAGTGTGAATGTGTTTATTTGCAAGTGTTATGTGTTTATAATTATTATGTGACTTGTCGGTATGTGAAAATGTGTTAACATATGTTAAAACGGGGTTTAACGCGCAAAATACTTGGAAACATACCCTGTAGGCGATTAGGGTGAGCTAATCACCTACAGGGTGGCGATTAGCTCTCCCCAGGTGGCGAGTAGCTCACCCAAGGTGGCGAGTAGGGGGCTAATCGCCTAAGGGGGTGGCGATTAGCAACCCTAATCGCCTGCAACTGGAGCCTAATCGCCTGCAACGTGGGTTACGACTAAAAACGACTATAAATACAATATTTAACCTCTTAAACATCATAACATCAACCCTAGTCGCCCCACAACTCGTCCCAACACCCACACAACCTCTGGAACACGATTTTGGATCAAACAACTTGATTTCAAGCCTATTTCATCAATCAATCATAATCTAAGGTGTGGTTTTCATCCATGCAATCTTTTCTAACGTTTTTATTGAATCCCTAATGGTCCAGACCTGTTCATAAACACTTGTGCCTTCTGTAAATCGTTAATAATCATTATTGTGTGGATTCTAGATGCTATGCATGTTGTATGTGTAGGTTTTAATTAAAAGATAGGATTTTTATGATTCAAGAAGGATTATTAACATGATGTTAGGGTAGTTACTGATTTATACTGATGGTTTGGTATGTTAATCTGATTGATTGTTCATTAGGTTATGTTTATGCATGTTAATGTGATGATTACATGATACTTGTGTTATGTTTTAGAAACATGATTGCATCCAGGACTGCTAGAACAAGGTTGAACGATGTATTTTGATCTAAACATGTTTGGGATACTTGTTTGATTGATATTGGAGGTTTACACACGTTCTAGGGTTGATTTGGAGTGTTAAACGCGCGAAAAACCGAAACTGATGTGCAGGTGGCGATTAGCAGACCTAATCGCCTAAGGGATAGGCGATTAGCAGGCTAATCGCCTACCAGAGTGGGCTAATCGCCTACCCCTTAGGCAATTAGGGGCTAATCGCCTACTATAATGTGTTTTTGCATGCTGCATGACCCTAATCGCCTGATAAGTTCTGAAATGCATGTCACATGACCCTAATCGCCTACAAACTCAAAAATTAGCATACCACATGACCCTAATCGCCTACTGTATAGGCGATTAGCATTCCTAATTACCTGTTGACCAACGTAATTGCTAGTTGACTTTTCCTAATCGCCTGTACTGCTGCTGTAAGTATATTTTAGCATTCCGAGACCCGTTTTGACACCTAGGAACATGCTAGGAACCCCGTAACATATCTAATAACTCGGTAACATGTGTTCGGGTCAATAATGTGTTAATTGAACTACGTGCTAGAACTTGTTGGACTTTAACGTATGTTAAGTGTGACTGCATGATTATGTGTTTTTGAATACTAGTGTAACACGGGAAGTCTCGGGTCACCAATGGGATGTCGAGTCTTGTACGTTGGGTCATGTTAACAGTAAACGTGTTGTCAAACAAACTTGGTTAAGGTCTGGACATCTAGGGACTAACTAACCTACGGGTTATTAGTCTAAGTACTTGTAACTGTCATATGTTAGGTCGCCGCTTTACGGGGCTAGCATAGCTTGTTGACTTATTCTGTTATCTGAAGTAACGCAACCTAAGGTGAGTTTACGGCCCCACTTTACTTGGTTTTCACTTTTTTTGGGGGAGAAAACATGTGTTAAACAACTATTTGGTAACAACTGTCATACTATGGGTTTTCAAACGGTTTACTATACGATCTTTGGAAGTCCCGGGGGGAACCATGAATGTGCTGGTTTGCACAACGGGGAAATGTGAATAGCGCTATTGGGAGTGACCAACCCCACCCGTCGGCATGGAGCGCCGGGCGGGTGCATATTGTCTCAAACAGGAACAGGTTTACTATTCGGGCACAACATCTGGTTTGCGAGTTAGTAATGGTTTTCCAATCGTAGTAGTAATGGAACATGCGCCTAGCTAGCGTACTTGGTTTACAATTGTTATAGTATGGACAGGTTGAACTTGGAACTTTGATTACAAACCTGTAAACTCACCAGCATTTTTGTGCTGACGTAAACTCTTACATGTTTTCTCAGGTCGCTAAGGTAGCAAAGTGGAACTAGGGCGCACGCGTCTGCACGGCGTCTAGTTAGAGTTGCATGGTCTTTGAACATTAAACATTTGGTTTTATTTTGGTTATGTAACGATATTTAGCTTCCGCTGATGTTTGGGATTTTTAAACTATGTTTTTGAAATTCATTTAGTATTGTTTATTGTGATCATTGACTTGGATCCTGGTTTGTCATACGCCTCGCGGTAAAACTCCGCAAGTGGATTTTGAGGGTGTGACAGATTGGTATCAGAGCCAATGGTTATAGTGAACTAGGACTGCATGTAGAGTCTAGTCTATAACTGAGTCGCACACACTAGATGATCACATGGTACTAAACTTAATAATGGGTTACTTATAGACTTGTCGGGGTGTCTCTAAATCATCTTACCCTTCTGTGTTACATCATCCACTCTCCCTTACTGGAGTACTTGCTTACTAGACAGTGCGGTACATTGGGGTTAACTGTATACTCTTGAGATTGGTCCAAGACTCGGACATATCCCTTTCCTGCCCCAATAGAAACCCTTGTCATGAACTACCGTAGTATTAAGGTGTATAGCTAAGAGTCTATGTCCGGTGATTTGAACTTTGAACTAGGAGAACACTTGGAGGACCATGTAGGGCGGTTTATCATTTTGGGTGCACACAAAATCATAAACCGAAATGCATGAAAACCCTAGTGAGCTCTGGGTTCGAATGGATAGTCCTGGGTTCGACCTAGCTTTGATCTTGTGAACGCTGGTGATTATCATTGGCTGTGAAACTAAATTTTATCGTCCTTTTGCCAGAATCATGTCTGGAGCACGAGGAGGACGTGGAGGTGGCCGCGCTGGTGGGCGTGGTAATGGTGGTCGTGGGGGTGTGAACCTCACGCAGGAGGACTTGAATAACTTGCTGCAAGCTGCGTTCCAGCTAGGGCACAATGGCGGTAACTTGACCTAACCACTTCTATCTCATCGGTGAACTTTGTTTACATTTCCCGTGGTTTTCTTACGTGTTTCTTTACAGGTGGTCATGTTAATCCACCACCACCCATGTGCACCTACAAAATGTTTCGGGACTGCAAGCCCCATGAGTTTTCGGGTACTGAGGGTGCAGTAGGTTTGCTCAGGTGGTTGGAAAAAGTGGAGTCTGTTTTCCTGATGTGTAACTGTCTTCCGGAGGATCGAGTCAAGTATTCTGCAGGGTTACTCCAAGATGTTGCGTTGACCTGGTGGAACGATATCACCCAGACTATGGGTATAGGGGAGGCTTATGCTATGCCTTGGGAGAACTTTGTGCAACTACTGAAGCGGGAGTACTGTCCCAGGGAGGAGATTCAAAAGCTGGAACACGAGGTGTGGAACCTCAAAATGTCTGGATCGGAAATCGAGAAGTATACTGTGAGGCGGAACGAGTTGGCCGTACTTTGTCCTGATCTACATGTGCCGGAATATAGGAGGATTGAGCATTACATCTCGGGTCTTGTGCCAGAAATCGCAGGGTTGGTAGCTGCGGGGAATCTTCCTACCTACCCGGATGTGGTCCGATCTGCTCATAGAATGACTAACCTGAAGGTGAGTGAGGGTATCTTGCCTGCCAAAGGTGCAACTACTAAGGCTCCGGAGAGCAACAAGCGAAAGTGGGAAAATGAGGTGAAGAGTTCTACACCAGCACCAGCTCAACAGGGGAAAAGGTTTGATAGTGGGGGTTCGTCTTCATCGGGTTCTAAGCCAAGTGGTGGTTATGCGGGAAAGTTACCAAAATGCAATAAGTGTGGACGCCATCATCATGGGGGTTGCGACAATAATCGTTGCCATCGCTGTCAGAAGTTGGGGCATTTTGCCAAAGACTGTAGGGTGACTCTTCCATCGACTCAGGCCCCAACTACTACTCCGACTTCTGCTACTCAGGGGACTGCGGGCAAAAGGGATGTTTTCACTGTGGGGAAACTGGGCATTACAAGAAGGAGTGTCCAAAGCTGAAACAGGGAGGGAACGGGAATGGTAATGGGAATGGAAATGGTAACAACGGGGGCGGAAACAGGAATGCACGCGCCTTCGTTATTGGGACTTCAGAGGCAAGACAGGACCCTGACACAGTTACTGGTACGTTTCTTCTCAACGATCGCTCTGTTAGTGTTTTATTTGATTCTGGTGCCGATAAGAGTTTCATATCTGTGGAAGTTAGTCGTTTGCTAGATGTAGTACCTGTTCCTCTAGAGGCTAAATATATTATAGAATTGGCTGACGGTAAGAAGATAGAAGCTACTTGCATTCTTCGGGAGTGTCACGTAGAGTTGTCGGGTTTGTCTTTTCCTATCGACCTTATGCCGGTACCTTTGGGTAGTTTCGACGTGGTTATAGGCATGGATTGGTTGTCTCTGTATCGCGCTGAGATCATTTGTTACGACAAGGTTATCCGGATTCCTCTCCCCGATGGAGAATTTCTTTCTGTGTACGGGGACAAGAGCGGTGCTCCGCTAAGTCTCATCTCTAGCATGAAAGCCCTTAAGTATCTTCGGAAGGGTTATTCGGCTGTTCTGGCACTTTTATCTGTTTCCACTTCCAGCGAGAAGAAGATCGACGATATCCCGGTTGTACGTGAGTTTTCTGATGTCTTTCCTGATGATTTATCTGGTCTTCCTCCCCATCGTCAGGTTGAGTTCGGTATTGATCTTGTACCTGGCGCTGCTCCTATTGCTCGGGCCCCCTACCGTCTTGCACCTCCTGAGATGCAAGAATTGTCTAACCAGTTACAGGAACTCTTGGACAAGGGTTTCATCAGACCTAGTTCTTCCCCTTGGGGAGCCCCGATTTTGTTTGTTAAGAAGAAGGATGGCAGTTTTCGACTGTGCGTGGATTATAGAGAGTTGAACAAGGTGACTATCAAGAATCGTTATCCTCTTCCTCATATTGATGACCTATTTGACCAACTCCAGGGTTCTAGCTACTATTCCAAGATTGATCTAAGGTCCGGTTATCACCAGTTGCGCGTAAGGGAAGCTGATGTTGCTAAGACTGCCTTTCGTACACGTTATGGCCATTTCGAGTTCTTGGTCATGCCTTTTGGTCTCACTAACGCACCGGCGGTTTTCATGGATTTGATGAACCGCGTTTGTAAACCGTATCTTGACAAGTTCGTTATCGTGTTTATTGATGACATTCTGATCTATTCCAAGAACGAGACCGAACATGGGGAACATCTACGGTTGGTTTTGGAACTCTTACGACGAGAACAACTATACGCCAAGTTCTCGAAGTGCGATTTTTGGTTACGCGAAGTCCAATTCCTAGGGCATGTAGTCAATGAACTGGGAATCCATGTCGATCCAGCTAAGATCGAAGCGATCAAGGACTGGGAAGCACCGAAGACGCCAACTGAGGTGCGGCAATTCCTAGGCCTTGCGGGCTATTATCGTCGTTTCATTAAGGGGTTCTCGGAGATCGCTCAACCCCTCACCACTCTTACTCAGAAGGATAGAAAATTCGACTAGGGTGAACCACAGGAGTCAGCATTCCAAAAACTGAAGACTAAGCTGTGTTCTGCTCCTATTTTGTCCTTGCCTGAAGGCACTGAAGATTTCGTTTTTTACTGTGATGCTTCTATTCATGGTCTCGGTTGCGTTTTGATGCAACGCGAGAAGGTGATTGCGTACGCTTCTCGTCAACTCAAGGTGCACGAGAGGAACTACACTACCCATGACTTGGAATTGGGTGCGGTGGTGTTCGCGTTGAAAATTTGGAGGCATTACTTGTATGGTACCAAATGCACCATCTACACCGATCACAAGAGTCTCCAGCACATTTTTGACCAACAGCACCTGAACATACGACAGCGCCGTTGGGTTGAACTCCTGAACGACTATGACTGTGCCATTAAGTACCATCCTGGCAAGGCGAATGTTGTGGCAGACGCCTTGAGCAGGAAGGAATCGACAAACCCTCGTCGCGTTCGGGCGTTGCAACTCACGATCCATTCCTCTCTACCTGATCAACCCCGTTCTGCTCAGTTAGAAGCCTTGAAGGAGGAAAACCTTAAGGCTGAAATTATGCACGGTGCCGACAAGCACCTCGAGCAAAGGCCTGATGGTCTGCGCTACTTCGCGGAACGCGTCTGGGTTCCTTTATTCGGGGGACTTCGGGAGCTGGTTCTTGATGAAGCTCACAAGTCTCGGTATTCCATTCATCCTGGTTCAGACAAGATGTACCAGGATCTAAAAATACTGTACTGGTGGCCAAACATGAGGGCGGATATAGCCTCATACGTGAGTAAGTGCTTGACCTGTGCTAAGGTCAAGGTGGAATACCAGAAACCGTCGGGTCTATTGCAACAACCCGAAATTCCAGAGTGGAAATGGGAACGGATTACGATGGACTTTGTCACACAACTACCTAAGTCACCGAGTGGGAATGATAAGATATGGGTGATTGTCGATCGTTTGACGAAATCAGCCCATTTTCTTGCTATTAAGGAGACCGACACCATGGATCGGTTGGCTCGTTTATATCTGAAAGAAGTTGTCTCTAAGCATGGGGTACCAGTTTCTATTATCTCGGATCGTGATTCTCATTTTACTTCGCATTTCTGGAAGTCTTTGCATAAGGCTTTGGGTACCCAGTTGGACATGAGTACAGCTTACCATCCACAAACTGACGGTCAGAGTGAACGTACAATTCAAACTCTAGAAGACATGCTGCGGGCATGTGTGATCGATTTTGGCAAAGGTTGGGAAGCTCACTTACCGTTAGTAGAATTCTCTTACAACAACAGTTACCACACGAGCATCAAGGCAGCTCCGTTCGAGGCATTATACGGACGGAAATGCCGGTCTCCTCTTTGTTGGGCTGAAGTGGGTGAGAGTCAACTCACTGGGCCTGAACTAGTGTACGAAACTTCTGAGAAAATCGTACAGATTCGTAACCGATTGGCAGCGGCACGGGACCGACAGAAGAGCTATGCTGATCATCGCCGTAAGCCATTGGAGTTTCAAGTTGGTGACAGAGTACTTCTAAAGGTTTCACCGTGGAAGGGCGTCATACGCTTTGAGAAGCGTGGCAAACTTAACCCGCGGTATGTCGGTCCATTTACGATCCTGGAACGGATCGGACCGGTGGCATATCGACTTGATTTACCGACGGAGCTCGGTAACGTACATAACGTCTTCCACATATCTAACCTGAAGAAGTGTCTGACTGACGAGTCTCTCATTGTTCCACTAGAAGAGATCAAGGTTGATGATCGTCTTCGGATAGTGGAGGAACCTGTCGAGATCCTTGATTACAAGATTCGCAGTCTGCGTCACAGTAAGATTCGCATTGTTAAGGTTCGATGGAACTCGAACCGGGGACCGGAATACACTTGGGAACGCGAGGATCAGATGAAGTCTAAGTATCCTCATCTCTTTCCTAAAGAGGCATTCGAATCGAGACACGTTACCACTGCAACGGAATGAATCTCGGGGCGAGATTCCTTTTAACGTGGGGATGATGTGACAACTCGGGTAATTCTCTCTCTTGGTTTCTATCTTTTGTCTATTTCTTTTGTTCATACTCTTGGTACTTGCATAATTTTCGGGACGAAAATTCTTTTAACGTGGGGATGATGTGACACCCGGCAAATTCAGGTTAACAACGTCGTCTAGATTAAAGTCTACCTTAGCGAGTCACGCGTATTCTGTACTTAACTGGGTTAGTTGAGTCGGGTTATGGTTCGGGAACTGTTATGCGAGTCTAGGGAATCATTAGATGTTGGCCTAGAGGATCGTTAGATGTCAGTCATTAACCAAGTGTACAAGGGGTGACGATTCGGAGAATCGTCAAAGCATAGGGAACATGCAAGTCTCGAGTCCCGGGGATTGGTGAACGAGTGTGAATGTGTTTATTTGCAAGTGTTATGTGTTTATAATTATTATGTGACTTGTCGGTATGTGAAAATGTGTTAACATATGTTAAAACGGGGTTTAACGCGCAAAATACTTGGAAACATACCCTGTAGGCGATTAGGGTGAGCTAATCACCTACAGGGTGGCGATTAGCTCTCCCCAGGTGGCGAGTAGCTCACCCAAGGTGGCGAGTAGGGGGCTAATCGCCTAAGGGGGTGGCGATTAGCAACCCTAATCGCCTGCAACTGGAGCCTAATCGCCTGCAACGTGGGTTACGACTAAAAACGACTATAAATACAATATTTAACCTCTTAAACATCATAACATCAACTCTAGTCGCCCCACAACTCGTCCCAACACCCACACAACCTCTGGAACACGATTTTGGATCAAACAACTTGATTTCAAGCCTATTTCATCAATCAATCATAATCTAAGGTGTGGTTTTCATCCATGCAATCTTTTCTAACGTTTTTATTGAATCCCTAATGGTCCAGACCTGTTCATAAACACTTGTGCCTTCTGTAAATCGTTAATTATCATTATTGTGTGGATTCTAGATGCTATGCATGTTGTATGTGTAGGTTTTAATTAAAAGATAGGATTTTCATGATTCAAGAAGGATTATTAACATGATGTTAGGGTAGTTACTGATTTATACTGATGGTTTGGTATGGTAATCTGATTGATTGTTCATTAGGTTATGTTTATGCATGTTAATGTGATGATTACATGATACTTGTGTTATGTTTTAGAAACATGATTGCATCCAGGACTGCTAGAACAAGGTTGAACGATGTATTTTGATCTAAACATGTTTGGGATACTTGTTTGATTGATATTGGAGGTTTACACACGTTCTAGGGTTGATTTGGAGTGTTAAACGCGCGAAAAACCGAAACTGATGTGCAGGTGGCGATTAGCAGACCTAATCGCCTAAGGGATAGGCGATTAGCAGGCTAATCGCCTACCAGAGTGGGCTAATCGCCTACCCCTTAGGCAATTAGGGGCTAATCGCCTACTATAATGTGTTTTTGCATGCTGCATGACCCTAATCGCCTGATAAGTTCTGAAATGCATGTCACATGACCCTAATCGCCTACAAACTCAAAAATTAGCATACCACATGACCCTAATCGCCTACTGTATAGGCGATTAGCATTCCTAATTGCCTGTTGACCAACGTAATTGCTAGTTGACTTTTCCTAATCGCCTGTACTGCTGCTGTAAGTATATTTTAGCATTCCGAGACCCGTTTTAACACCTAGGAACATGCTAGGAACCCCGTAACATATCTAATAACTCGGTAACATGTGTTCGGGTCAATAATGTGTTAATTGAACTACGTGCTAGAACTTGTTGGACTTTAACGTATGTTAAGTGTGACTGCATGATTATGTGTTTTTGAATACTAGTGTAACACGGGAAGTCTCGGGTCACCAATGGGATGTCGAGTCTTGTACGTTGGGTCATGTTAACAGTAAACGTGTTGTCAAACAAACTTGGTTAAGGTCTGGACATCTAGGGACTAACTAACCTACGGGTTATTAGTCTAAGTACTTGTAACTGTCATATGTTAGGTCGCCGCTTTACGGGGCTAGCATAGCTTGTTGACTTATTCTGTTATCTGAAGTAACGCAACCTAAGGTGAGTTTACGGCCCCACTTTACTTGGTTTTCACTTTTTTTGGGGGAGAAAACATGTGTTAAACAACTATTTGGTAACAACTGTCATACTATGAGTTTTCAAACGGTTTACTATACGATCTTTGGAAGTCCCGGGGGGAACCATGAATGTGCTGGTTTGCACAACGGGGAAATGTGAATAGCGCTATTGGGAGTGACCAACCCCACCCGTCGGCATGGAGCGCCGGGCGGGTGCATATTGTCTCAAACAGGAACAGGTTTACTATTCGGGCACAACATCTGGTTTGCGAGTTAGTAATGGTTTTCCAATCGTAGTAGTAATGGAACATGCGCCTAGCTAGCGTACTTGGTTTACAATTGTTATAGTATGGACAGGTTGAACTTGGAACTTTGATTACAAACCTGTAAACTCACCAGCATTTTTGTGCTGACGTAAACTCTTACATGTTTTCTCAGGTCGCTAAGGTAGCAAAGTGGAACTAGGGCGCACGCGTCTGCACGGCGTCTAGTTAGAGTTGCATGATCTTTGAACATTAAACATTTGGTTTTATTTTGGTTATGTAACGATATTTAGCTTCCGCTGATGTTTGGGATTTTTAAACTATGTTTTTGAAATTCATTTAGTATTGTTTATTGTGATCATTGACTTGGATCCTGGTTTGTCATACGCCTCGCGGTAAAACTCCGCAAGTGGATTTTGAGGGTGTGACATTTTGGGTGCACACAAAATCATAAACCGAAATGCATGAAAGCCCTAGTGAGCTCTGGGTTTGAATGGATAGTCCTGGGTTGGATCTAGCTTTGATCTTATGAACGCTAGTGGTTGTCATTAGTTGTGGAACTAAATCCTCTCATTCTTTTTGTCAGAATCATGTCTGGAGTACGTGGTGGACGCAGAGGTGGTCGTACCGGTGGACGAGATGGTAGTGGTGGTCGTGGGGGTGTGAACCTCACGCAGGATGACTTGAATAACTTGCTGCAGGCTGCCTTCCAGCTAGGGCACAATGGCGGTAAGTTGATCTAACCACTTCTATCTCATCGGTGAACTTTGTTTACATTTCCCGTGGTTTTCTTACGTGTTTCTTTACAGGTGGTCATGTTAATCCACCACCACCCATGTGCACCTACAAAATGTTTCGGGACTGCAAGCCCCAGGAGTTTTCGGGTACTGAGGGTGCAGTAGGTTTGCTCAGGTGGTTGGAAAAAGTGGAGTCTGTTTTTCTGATGTGTAACTGTCTCCCGGAGGATCGAGTCAAGTATTCTGCTGGGTTATTCCAGGATGTTGCGTTGACCTGGTGGAACGATATCACCCAGACTATGGGTATAGGGGAGGCTTATGCTATGCCTTGGGAAAATTTTGTTCAACTATTGAAGCGAGAGTACTGTCCCAGGGAGGAGATTCAAAAGCTGGAACACGAGGTGTGGAACCTCAAGATGACGGGATCGGAAATTGAGAAGTATACTGTGAGGCGGAATGAGTTAGCCGTGCTTTGTCCCGATCTGCACGTACCAGAGTATAGGAGGATTGAACATTATATCTCGGGTCTAGTACCGGAGATCGCAGGGTTGGTAGCTGCGGGGAATCTTCCTACATACTCGGACGTGGTCCGATCTGCTCATAGGATGACCAGCCTGAAGGTAAGTGAGGGTATCTTGCCTGCCAAAGGTTCAACTGTTAAGGCTCCTGAGAGCAACAAGCGTAAGTGGGAAAATGAGGTGAAGAGTTCTACTCCAGCACCAACTCAGCAGGGGAAAAGGTTTGATAGTGGGGGTTCGTCTTCATCGGGTTCTAAGCCAAGTGGTGGTTATGCGGGAAAGTTACCAAAGTGCAATAAGGGTGGACGCCATCATCAAGGGGGCTGTGACAGTAATCGTTGCCATCGCTGCCAGAGATTGGGGCATTATGCTAAAGACTGTAGGGCGACTCTTCCATCGACTCAGGCCCCAACTACTACTCCGACTCCTACTGCTCAGGGGACTTCGGGTAAACAGGGATGTTTTCACTGTGGGGAGACAGGACATTACAAGAAGGAGTGTCCAAAGCTGAAACAGGGAGGGAACGGGGATGGTAATGGTAACAACGGGGGCGGAAACAGGAATGCACGCGCCTTCGTTATTGGGACTGCAGAGGCAAGACAGGACCCTGACACAGTTACTGGTACGTTTCTTCTCAACGATCGCTCTGTTAGTGTTTTATTTGATTCTGGTGCCGATAAGAGTTTCATATCTATGGAGGTTAGTCGTTTGCTAGATGTAGTACCTGTACCTCTAGAGGCTAAATATATTATAGAATTGGTTGACGGTAAGAAGATAGAAGCTACTTGCATTCTTCGGGAGTGTCACATAGAGTTGTCGGGTTTGTCTTTTCCTATCAACCTTATGCCGGTACCTTTGGGTAGTTTTGACGTGGTTATAGGCATGGATTGGTTGTCTCTGTATCGCGCTGAGATCGTTTGTTACGACAAGGTCATCCGGATTCCTCTCCCTGATGGAGAATTCCTTTCTGTGTACGGGGACAAGAGCGGTGCTCCGCTAAGTCTCATCTCTAGCATGAAAGCCCTTAAGTATCTTCAGAAGGGTTATTCGGCTGTTCTGGCACTTTTATCTGTTTCCACTACCAGCGAGAAGAAGATCGACGATATCCCGGTTGTACGTGAGTTTTCTGATGTCTTTCCTGATGATTTATCTGGTCTTCCTCCCCATCGTCAGGTTGAGTTCGGTATTGATCTTGTACCTGGCGCTGCTCCTATTGCTCGGGCCCCCTACCGTCTTGCACCTCCTGAGATGCAAGAATTGTCTAACCAGTTACAGGAACTCTTGGATAAGGGTTTCATCAGACCTAGTTCTTCCCTTTGGGGAGCCCCGATTTTGTTTGTTAAGAAGAAGGATGGCAGTTTTCGACTGTGCGTGGATTATAGAGAGTTGAACAAGGTGACTATCAAGAATCGTTATCCTCTTCCTCGTATTGATGACCTATTTGACCAACTCCAGGGTTCTAGCTACTATTCCAAGATTGATCTAAGGTCCGGTTATCACCAGTTGCGCGTAAGGGAAGCTGATGTTGCTAAGACTGCCTTTCGTACACGTTATGGCCATTTCGAGTTCTTGGTCATGCCTTTTGGTCTCACTAACGCACCGGCGGTTTTCATGGATTTGGTGAACCGCGTTTGCAAACCATATCTTGACAAGTTCGTTATCGTGTTTATTGATGACATTCTGATCTATTCCAAGAACGAGACCGAACACGAGGAACACCTGCGGTTGGTTTTGGAACTTTTGCGACGGGAACAACTTTATGCTAAGTTCTCAAAGTGTGACTTTTGGTTGCGCGAAGTTCAGTTCCTTGGACATGTGGTTAATGAACTAGGAATTCATGTCGATCCAGCTAAGATCGAAGCGATCAAGGACTGGGGAGCACCAAAGACACCAACTGAGGTGCGGCAATTCCTAGGCCTTGCGGGCTATTATCGTCGTTTGATAAAGGGGTTCTCGAAGATCGCTCAACCCCTCACCACTCTTACTCAGAAGGATAGAAAATTCGACTGGGGTGAACCACAAGAGTCAGCATTCCAAAAACTGAAGACTAAGCTTTGTTCTGCTCCTATTTTGTCCTTGCCTGAAGGCACTGATGATTTCGTTGTTTAATGTGATGCTTCTATTCATGGTCTCGGTTGCGTGTTGATGCAACGCGAGAAAGTGATTGCGTATGCTTCTCGTCAACTCAAGGTGCACGAGAGGAACTACACCACCCATGACTTGGAGTTGGGTGCAGTGGTTTTCGCGTTGAAAATTTGGAGACATTACTTGTACGGTACCAAATGCACCATCTACACCGATCACAAGAGTCTCCAGCACATTTTTGACCAACAACACCTGAACATACGACAGCGCCGTTGGGTTGAACTCCTGAACGACTATGACTGTGCCATTAAATACCATCCTGGCAAGGCGAACGTTGTGGCAGACGCCTTGAGCAGGAAGGAATCGACAAACCCTCGTCGCGTTCGGGCGTTGCAACTCACGATCCATTCCTCTCTGCCTGATCAACTCCGTTCTGCTCAGTTAGAAGCCTTGAAGGAGGAAAACCTTAAGGCTGAGACTATGCACGGTGCCGACAAGCACCTCGAGCAAAGGCCTGATGGCCTGCGCTACTTCGCAGAACGCGTCTGGGTTCCTTTATTCGGGGGACTTCGGGAACTGGTTCTTGATGAAGCTCACAAATCTCGGTATTCCATCCATCCTGGTTCAGACAAGATGTACCAGGATCTGAAAATACTGTACTGGTGGCCAAACATGAGGGCGGATATAGCCTCATACGTAAGTAAGTGCTTGACCTGTGCTAAGGTCAAGGTGGAATACCAGAAACCGTCGGGTCTATTGCAACAACCTGAAATTCCAGAGTGGAAATGGGAACGGATTACAATGGATTTTGTCACAAAGTTGCCTAAGACCCCTAGCGGATGTGATAAGATATGGGTGATTGTCGATCGTTTGACGAAATCAGCTCATTTCCTTGCTATTAAGGAGACCGACACCATGGATCGGTTGGCTCGTGTATATCTGAAAGAAGTTGTCTCTAAGCATGGGGTACCAGTTTCTATTATCTCGGATCGTGACTCCCATTTTACTTCGCATTTCTGGAAGTCTTTGCATAAGGCCTTGGGTACCCAGTTAGATATGAGTACAGCTTATCATCCACAAACTGACGGTCTGAGTGAACGTACAATTCAAACCCTAGAAGACATGCTGCGGGCATGTGTGATCGATTTTGGCAAGAGTTGGGAAGTTCATCTACCGTTAGTAGAGTTTTCTTATAACAACAGTTATCATACGAGCATCAAAGCAGCTCCGTTCGAGGCATTGTACGGACGGAAATGCAGGTCTCCTCTCTGTTGGGCCGAGGTGGGTGAGAGTCAACTCACTGGGCCTGAACTAGTGTACGAAACTTCTAAGAAGATCGTACAGATTCGTAACCGATTGGCAGCGGCACGGGATCGACAGAAGAGCTATGCTGATCATCGCCGTAAGCCATTGGAATTTCAAATTGGTGACAAGGTACTCCTAAAGGTTTCACCGTGGAAGGGCGTCATACGCTTTGGGAAGCGTGGCAAACTTAACCCGCGGTATGTCGGTCCATTTACGATCCTGGAACGGATCGGACCGGTGGCATATCGACTTGATTTACCGACGGAGCTCGGTAACGTACATAACGTCTTCCACGTGTCTAACCTGAAAAAGTGTCTGACTGACGAGTCTCTCATTGTTCCACTAGAAGAGATCAAGGTTGATGATCGTCTTCGGATAGTGGAGGAACCTGTCGAGATCCTTGATTACAAGATTCGCAGTCTACGTCACAGTAAGATCCGCATTGTTAAGGTTCAATGGAACTCGAACCGGGGACCGGAATACACTTGGGAACGCGAGGATCAGATGAAGTCTAAGTATCCTCATCTCTTTCCTAAAGAGGCATTCGAATCGAGACATGTTACCACTGCAACGGAATGAATCTCGGGGCGAGATTCCTTTTAACGTGGGGATGATGTGACAACTCGGGTAATTCTCTCTCTTGGTTTCTATCTTTTGTCTGTTTCTTTTGTTCATACTCTTGGTACTTGTATAATTTTCGGGACGAAAATTCTTTTAACGTGGGGATGATGTGACACCCGGCAAATTTAGGTTAACAACGTCGTCTAGATTAAAGTCTACCTTAGCGAGTCACACGTATTCTGTACTTAACTGCGTTAGTTAAGTCGGGCTATGGTTCGGGAACTGTTATGTGAGTCTAGGGAATCATTAGATGTTGGCCTAGAGGATCGTTAGATGTCAGTCATTAACCAAGTGTACAAGGGGTGACGATTCGGAGAATCGTCAAAGCATAGGGAACATGCAAGTCTCGAGTCCCGGGAATTGGTGAACGAGTGTGAATGTGTTTGTTTGCAAGTGTTATGTGTTTACAATCATTATGTGACTTGTCGGTATGTGAAAATGTGTTAACATATGTTAAAACGGGGTTTAACGCGCAAAATACTTGGAACCATACCCTATAGGCGATTAGGGTGAGCTAATCGCCTATAGGGAGGCTGCTAGGTGGCGAGTAGCATATACCAGGGGGCGATTAGCAGCTTCCTTTAGGCGATTAGGGGGCTAATCGCCTAAGGGGGTGGCGATTAGCAACCCTAATCGCCTGCAACTGAACCATAATCGCCTGCAACGTGGGTTGCGACTAAAAACGACTATAAATACAATACTTGACCTCCTAAACATCATAATATCAACCCTAGTCGCCCCACAACTCGTCCCAACACCCACACAACCTCTGGAACACGATTTTGGATCAAACAACTTGATTTCAAGCCTATTTCATCAATCAATCACAATATTAAGGTGTGGTTTTCATCCATGCAATCTCTACTATGTTTTTATCAAATCCCTAATGGTCCAGACCTGTTTATAAACCATTATGTCTTCTGAAAATCGTTGATAACTGCTATTCTATGAGTTCTAGAGATTATGCATGTTGTATGTATATGTTTTAATTAAAAGATAGGATTTTTGATAATCAAGAAGGGTTGTTAATATGTTATTAGGGTAGTTACTGAATTATGATGATGGTATGATGTGGAAATCTGATTGATTGTTCATTAGGTTATGTTTATGCATGTTAATGTGATGATTACATGATACTTGTGTGATGTTTTAGAAACATGGTTGCATCCAGGACTGCTAGAACAAGGTTAAACGAAGTATTTTGGTTTAAACATGTTTAGGATACTTGTTTGATTGATATTGGAGGTTTCCACACGTTCTAGGTTTGATTTGGAGTGTTAAACGCGCGAAAAACTGGAACAGACCTGCAGGTAGCGATTAGCAGGGCTAATCGCCTAAGGGATAAGCGATTAGCAGGCTAATCGCCTACCAGAAGGGGCTAATCGCCTACCCTTTAGGTGATTAGCATGCTAATCGCCTTATATGGCTTGTTTTTGCATGCTGCATGACCCTAATCGCCTAATGAGTTCTGAAATGCATGTCACATGACCCTAATCGCCTACAAACTCCAAAATTAGCATACCACATGACCCTAATCGCCTAATGTATAGGCGATTAGCATTCCTAATTGCCTGTTGACCAACGTAATTGCTAGTTGACTTTTCCTAATCGCCTGTACTGCTGCTGTAAGTATATTTTAGCATTCCGAGACCCGTTTTGACACCTAGGAACATGCTAGGAACCCCGTAACATGTCTAATAACTCGGTAACATGTGTTCGGGTCAATAATGTGTTAATTGAACTATGTGCTAGAACTTGTTGGACTTTAACGTATGTTAAGTGTGACTGCATGATTATGTGTTTGTGAATACTAGTGTAACACGGGAAGTCTCGGGTCACCAATGGGATGTCGAGTCTTGTACGTTTGGTCATGTTAACAGTACACGTGTTGTCAAACAAACTTGGTTATGGTCTGGACATCTAGGGACTAACTAACCTACGGGTTATTAGTCTAAGTACTTGTAACTGTCATATGTTAGGTCGCCGCTTTACGGGGCTAGCATAGCTTGTTGACTTATTCTGTTATCTGAAGTAACGCAACCTAAGGTGAGTTTACGGCCCCACTTTACTTGGTTTTCACTTTTGGGGGAGAAAACATGTGTTAAACAACTATTTGGTAACAACTGTCATACTATGGGTTTTCAAACGGATTACTATACGATCTTTGGAAGTCCCGGGGGGAAACCATGAATGTGCTGGTTTGCACAACGGGGAAATGTGAATAGCGCTATTGGGAGTGACCAACCCCACCCGTCGGCTTGGAGGGCCGAGCGGGTGCATATTGTCTCAAACAGGAACAGGTTTACTATTCGGGCACAACAACTGGTATGCGAGTTAGTAATGGTTTTCCAATCGTAGTAGTAATGGAACATGCGCCTAGCTAGCGTACTTGGTTACAATTGTTATAGTATGGACAGGGTGAACTTGGAACTTTGATTATAAACCTGTAAACTCACCAGCATTTTTGTGCTGACGTAAACTCTTACATGTTTTCTCAGGTCTCTAAGGTAGCACAATGGAACTAGGGCGCACGCGTCTGCACGGCGTCTAGTTAGGGTCGCATGGTCTTTGAACATTGAACATTTGGTTTTACTTTGGTTATGTAACGATATTTAGCTTCCGCTGATGTTTGGGATTTTTTTTTAAACTATGTTTTTGAAATTCATTTAGTATTGTTTATTGTGATCATTGACTTGGATCCTGGTTTGTCATGCGCCTCGCGGTAAAACTCCGCAAGTGGATTTTGAGGGTGTGACAATGTTTCACCTCAATCTTGCCTTTTTCATAGCAATCTCTTATGAAATGATACCTGATTTCAATATGTTTAGTCTTTGAGAACTGAACAGGATTTTGAATGATGCTAATGGCAGATTTGCTGTCTACTAAGAGTGGAGTCTTGGTTTCTTTGATTCCATAATCAAGCAGTTGATATTGGAGCCATTGTATATGTGAAGTATAGCTTGCAGCAGCAATGTATTCAGCTTCAGCTGTTGAAGTTGCCACAGATGTTTGATTCTTTGATTGCCAGGACACCAGACAGTTTCCCAAAAATTGACAACCACCAGATGTTGATTTTCTTGACATTTTGCACCCTGCATAGTCACTATCTGAAAAAGCTGTTAACTTGGTATTGCTTGAAGCATGATACCAAATTCCTAAAGTAGGAGTTCCTTTCAAATATCTGAAGATTCTTTTGACTGCAATTAGGCGTGATTCTCTTGGTGCATATTGGTATCTAGCACAGACACAAGTTGAAAATATAATATCTGGTCTAGAAGCAGTTAAATATAAAAGAGAACCTATCATACATCTATACATGGTTTGATCAATCTGTTTCCCTTGATCATCTGGTTCAACTTGTGTGATTGGTGTCATGGGGGTGGAATATGATTTACAGTCTTGTAAAGAAAATTTGTTTAATAATTCTTTAACATATTTTGATTGATGTATAAATGTTCCATTTGATTGTTGCTTGATTTGCAGTCCTAAAAAGTACTGCAATTCTCCCATTGTACTCGTTTCAAATTTTGATTGCATGAGTTTCTTAAAATCTTCACACAGTTTTGAATTTGTTGAACCAAATATGATATCATCAACATAAATTTGAACAAGTAAGACATGATTTCCAACATGTTTTATGAAAAGAGTTTTATCAATGGATCCCCTTGAGAAGTGATTCTTAAGTAAAAAGTTTGAAAGTGTTTCATACCAGGCTCTTGGAGCCTGTTTTAGCCCATAAAGAGCTTTGTCAAGTCTGTAAACCCAGTCAGGATGAGAAGGATCCTCAAACCCTGGAGGTTGACAGACATACACTTCTTCTTTTATTTTTCCATACAAAAATGCACTCTTGACATCCATTTGATAAACTTTAATGTTGTTGGAAATTGCATAAGCTAAAAATAACCTGATAGCTTCAAGTCTTGAAACTGGTGCAAAGGTTTCATCATAGTCAATCCCTTCCTCTTAAGAATAACCTTGTACCACCAATCTTGCTTTGTTCTTGATGATCATACCAGCTTCATCTGATTTGTTTCTGAAGACCCATCTTGTACCAATTGGTTGCTTGTTTGGAGGTAAGGGACAGATTTCCCAAACCTGTTGCTTCTTGAATTGAAGCAGTTCTTCTTGCATAGCTTGCACCCAATTGTTGTCTTTGAGGGATTCTTGATATTTCTTTGGTTCCAACTGAGAAATGAATGCTAAGAAAAAGCAAAAGTTGGAAAGCTGGTTTCTTGTGAGTACCCCTGAAGCAATATCACCCATGATTTGATCCAATGGATGATCCTTGTGTTCAATCAGTTGTTGTAGACCTGTACTAGAGGATGGCTCTACTGTTTCTTCAAATAAACCACTGAGATTGATAATATCTGGTTCAGCTGTTGTTTGAGGTTCAGGAGTTTTAGGTTCAGCTGAATCAGTACTTTCAAGTTGTTCATCAGTAGTTCCTGAAGTTGAAGCTTTTGAAACTTCTGAAGGTTTAAAAGTTGATCTTCTGACTGTGTTTGGAGTCCATGGTGCAGGACTATTATCTTCAAATCCTTGAAAACCATTTTGAGGAGGTTTGGATGATTCAACAGTCTTTTCAGGTCCGAAATGAAAGTTGTCAAGATCAAATAATTCAGCAGGATTTGCTGGAATAAGAGTGTGTTTTGATTCATTGAACTTGACATTCAGTGTTTCTTCAACTATCTTGGTTCTTGAATTAAAAACTTTGTAAGCTTTTCTCAAAGGAGAATAACCAAGAAAATAACATGTATCAACTTTTGCAGCAAATTTTGAGATAGAGTCTTTGATGTTGAGGATAAAACATTGACATCCAAAAGCCCTGAAGAAGGAGATAAGGGGCTTTATGCCATGAAGAATTTTATAGGTAGTCTTGGTATGTCTCTTGTTGATAAGAACTCTATTCTGAACATAACAGGCTGTGTTGACTGCTTCAGCCCAAAAGTACAAAGGTAGGCCTAAATCAGCTAACATTGTTCTAGCTGCTTCTATTAAAGTTCTGTTCTTCCTTTCTACCACACCATTTTGTTCAGGAGTTCTGGGAATGCTGAATTGTCTAACAATCCCTTTGGACAAACAGAATTCATCCAGAGTTTTGTTCCTGAACTCTGTCCCATTGTCACTCCTGATGACTTTGACAGAAAGAGAATATTGCTTCTCAACTTGTAGAATGAAGAACTTGATGATTTCAGCTGCCTCATCCTTGGAATATAAGAAGAAGACCCATGTGAATCTTGAGTAGTCATCAATGATGACCAAGCAGTACTTCTTCTTACCAAGGCTCATAATCTTGACTGGTCCAAATAAGTCCATATGGAGTAGTTGAAGACATGCAGTTGTTTTTGATTCTTCAATAGACTTATAGGAGGACTTATGCTGTTTACCTTTAAGACAGGAAACACAGTGTTCTTTACACTGATATTCCTTCAAAGGTAGACCCCTGACCAAGCCCATTTTTGTGACTTTATTGATGGTTTTAAAGTTCACATGGCCAAGTCTCCTGTGCCAGAGATCATTTTCTGAAGTTGATGCCTTTGAGAAGAAACAGGCAGTGTTGTTTACTACTTTGTCTTTTTCAATGTCCACTGCATAGACATTGCCACATCTTTTGGCAATCAGCAAAGTATGATCTTCTCTATCAACTTCTGGCCTCCTGTGATATGATCTTGCATGCTGTCTTGGTGAAAAAGGAAGAATATCCTTTATCACACATTTGTGAGACACTCAGCAAGTTGTACTCAAGGTTTTCAACCAGATTGACCTTGTCAAACTGCATTTTGCCTGAGGATACATTGCCATATCCTAGCACATATCCCTTGGCATTGTTCCCAAAGGACACAGATCCTTCTTTTTGACTGATAAAATTGTTTATCAGGTATCTGCATCCAGTCATGTGCATTGAGCCTCCACTATCAACATACCATATGCTATTCAAACCTCTGGAGACTCTCTGCACAAAATAGCAAATTAGTTAGATTTGGCAACCCAAGCCAGTTTGGCTTTGGGTTTGCTCTTGAGAACAGGTGCAGCTTGTTGTGGACCAATTTTAGAAATCCATGTCTTTTTGGCAATGGATTTGTCATTAAGAACAATGGTGGGTTCTTTTTAGTGACCACCATCAACTTTGGTCATCAGAAGTTTAACCAAATTTATCAAATCTTTAACTTCAGTAGTTTGTGAAACTACTGATGAGTTAGGTGTAACTTCTGAAGATGAACTTTGAGAAGAAGACTTTTGTTGAGATAAAAACTTCTTCTGAGAAAGGTGTTTGTTTGATTGTTGTTTGTTGGGAAAGAAAGTGTTTTCAAAATCTTGTTTTATTTGTTTTCCCACAATCAATTGTTGACTTTTCTTATTTAACTGATTTGCCTTTCTGTATCTACAAAGTTCAGTTATGTGGTTAAACAGACCACATATTTCACATGCTTTTGCCTTCTCTTTCTTTTTAGATAAGGCAAGAGAGTTGGAAGGCAATTTACTGACAATATCAGTATTTTGAAATAGGTCATCAGCAGTTTTCGGGGTCTCAACTCCTGATGTAGATGAAACTACTGATGGCTTAATCCTTTATTGGATATCAATAAGAGCCTGTGTCTGATTCTCAATTTGTTAGATTGATATTTAATCAGATTAACCAGAGCTCTGATACCAATTGTTGGATCAGTGACCTCTTTACAGAACACTTATGTGTTTGCAGATTTGTATAAGAGTTATTGCACAGCGGAATAGTAAATGTTCTAAGTTTAAAATATCACTTTTAACAGGAGTTATTACTCCCCCTTGACTGAGCAGTTAATGAGAATCAATAAACAGTTCAAGTATAAAGCATTAAATGCAAGTTATGATTCTCAGATGTGAAATGGATTATAAGTTTAAAAGCCTTGAAGGTTTTTCAACTAATTCAAAGTAAATCACACGTCTAAAATAGATGAACAAGCTCATCTATTTATAGACAAACATACAAGACTGTTGTATGAAGTAATCTAAGATATTTACCTAAGATATTATACTTAGGATAATGTTTACAACAGGCTTTATATCGAAACTTGAATCAAGACTTTAACAAAACAATATAATACTAAACTACTGAAGTCTGAGTCGGTTAGAAGCTTCTGATGTGAAAGTACTGATGAGTGACAAACTACTGATGAGTAGTTTGTCTTCAGTAGTTCTTCAGTGTAATGTCTGGTTAGACTTCAGAACTTCTGATGCTTAACTCTTCAGCACTTTGCTCTTTTCTTCTTCAGTACTTCTGATTTCTTCTTCAGCAGTTTCTTCTATACTTAAGCAGAATATGATTTGGACTAAGGTTATCAAAAGGTGGTTTCTTCAATCCTCTTTGTCCCAACATGGAATCTACAAGTCCAGACACTGGGAAGAGAAGCTGCATATCAACTTTCATGGAATGATCTGAAGTCCATGTTCTTGGCAGAGTACTGTCCCTGCAACGAACTACAGAAAATTGAGACCGAGTTCTGGAACTTGACCATGGATGGAGCGGAAATATCGGCATACACCACTCGATTTCACGAGCTTTCTCGACTTGTCCCGCATCTGGTTACACCCGAGTTCAAGAGGATTGAGAGGTACATTTGGGGTCTTGTACCTCAAATTCAAAGCATGGTGACATCGTCACGACCTGCCACTATCCAAAGTGCTGTGACTTTGGCACATAGTCTGACGGATGAGGCTGTTCGTTCTAGGGTTTTGGTCAAGAATGGTACAGGTGAGAAACGGAAGCTGGACGACAAGGAATCAGGTAATCATCCAAATAAGAAGCAGGAAATTGCAAATGCGTATGCAGCAGTAGCAAAGAAACCTTACCAAGGGGCGCTTCCTAAGTGTAACAAGTGCAGTTTTCATCACAATGGAGCATGCAAAAGTTTCGTTTGCGCCAAGTGCAGGAAGCCAGGCCACATGTCCAAGAATTGCACAACTAATAGAGCTCGTTGGGAATGCTGTGAGTGTGGCAGTACTGAGCACTTCAAGAGAGCTTGTCCAAAACTGAAGGACTAGAATGCCAATGTCAATGTTAGCCCTCCCCGATGTAGAGCATTTGTCATGGAAGCAAGGGACGCTAGGCAAGGGTAATACGTTGTCACTGTATGTTTCATGTTCATGACAAGATTGCATTTTTACTCTTTATATGTGAAAGTAGACATAGACCTTGTTGTAACTGTGTGTAGACCACTAATAAATAGAAAACCAGACAAAGCTCAGATACCCCCTTGATAACTACCATATAGACAACACGACCTAAATTTCGCGGACGATGTTTTACATATCTGGTTACATCATCGTTCAGTTGAAAATTCTAATGGATCACAGTTGTTTGAAAACATCGGTTGGCAAATTGTCAAATTTTGTATATCTTTCAACTTATAATAGGTTTAAATATGAAAGTTTATTGCTATGTAATTTTAATCTAATTATTATATTCATACTAATAATTTAATTTATATTACATTGTGAATAAAAATTATTATTACTCATTATAATAGTTGTGATTTTTTAAAGAGTTTTTATATCTATAAAATATGTCTTAATTTTTTAAGTATTTTTATGGTTAGCTTTTTTTATTGTTTAATAATAGTAAAAATAAGTACATCTAGCATTAATTGCTGGTGTATTTTCTGTCAGATTTCATCTAGATCGTTCTTCTGTGCATTGGCCATCAAAGATTTTTAGGGTTGTACCGACTGTTACTAATTATGAATTTGAAAAGACTGGTTTAATTTAAATTTATACTTATTTCGTTAGATATTTATTAGAAAGTGTATTTTAAAAATATTGTTATATTACTATTTTTCACTGTATAATTGTAATGGTTCACAGTTGATTGTTAACATCTGTTTACAAGTCATCAAGTATTTTATTAATTTTAATTTAGAGTAGGTTTGTATATGAAACTTTATTATTAGGATGTTGAAACTAATTACTACGTATAATGGTAATACTAATAAAAACTATTAAAGTTATAGGAACATTAAAAGACTTCAAATCATTCGTAAGAAATGTTGATATTTTTGTAGAATTTTATTGCTATAAAATATATTTGCATCTTTTAAAGTTATAGTAACAATAAAAGACTTCATATAATTTGTAACAAATGCTGATATTATTGTACAATTTTATTGTTATAAAATATATTTTCATCTTTTTAAAGTTACAGGAACAATAAAAGTCTTAAATCATTTGTAAGAAATGCTGATATTTTTTTTTAGAATTTTGTTCCTATAAAATATATTTTCATATTATAAAGTTATAGGAACAATAAAAGACTTCAAATCATTTATAAGAACAATATTTTTAATTGTTTAATTAATATAAAAAGAATAATGTGTAAATTTATGTTATGTTTTGATCTAGATCCTTCATCTTCACACTTGCCATTAAAGTCTTTTAGGGCTGTGTCGACTGTTTGTAATTATGAATTTGAAATTTGAAATTAGAAGTTAGATTTTACAAAATCTGTTTTAAACATCTGGTTACATAATCCTTCAGTTGAAAATTGTGATGGATCACAGTTGTTTTGAAACCTATGTTGGAAGTCGTCAAATATTGTATAGCTTTGAAGTTAGAATAAGTTTCAATATGAAAGTTTATTAGCATGTACTTAAAAGTAATGATAATATTTATAATAATAATTTAAAACATAATACGTTGTGAATAAAAATTATTATTACACATTTTAACAATACTGATTTTTTTTAAAGATTTTTATTTCTATAAAATATGTCTTCATTTTTTAAGAATTGTTATTGTAGAGGATGTGATTTGACACGAAAACAGGATTATATGATCATACAAGTTACTAAACCAGATGCGGAAACCCTAGCTTAGAACAAACTGATGTAAACTCAATCAAAACACAATCAAAGTCATTTTAAAGCTTTTCATAGATTAACTCTTTCAAATACTTGGTTACAACTCAATTACATTTAATCTAGCACACACATAAACTCTCTCAGACCTCTCTGGAACACACCTCAAAAACACACACACTAAAATGACTCGCTTAAACTTACAAAAACACGAAATCTATATATAGGACCTGCACGTTCGCCCCTTTTCACTGGTCGAACGTGGGTCATTTCCACATTCGCCCACAGCAAGTGGTCGAATGTGTCTTCTTGGTAGTCTAGTTCCAGATTCGTCCATCTATCTTCTACCTTCGCCCACTTCTTAATCACCTTCGCCCATTCTGTCTTCCTTCGCCCCTTTAACCATTTCTAACACATGTTAACATATCTAATCACTAGTCGCAAAACGCATCTACAAACTCCCCCTCGACTATTGATTAGATCGTTTTCTGTCTTCGTCCATGGCTTTGTTCAGCAACTTGATTCTGAGCTGTTTCTTCTGCTCTGTCGTCATCTCAGGCTCTAATTTCCTCTTTACCGGCTTTGACACATTTGCCATCTTCACTTTCTTGCCAAGCTTTCCCTCCAAATTACTACCAGCATTAATGTCATAAGCAAAGCAAACACCAACAACCTGTGTGTATTTCTTTGCTTGATCTGCATCGTTCGGCTCATGATGAATCGGATTATAAAAGAGCATGATGATGTCTTCGAAGGTGCAATTGATCAACCACATAGGATCAAATACATGAACATGCTTGTATTTGTCCTTTCCATCTCTCAACATGATCACTGCTTCTGCCTTCCTCCAATCATAATACCAGAAAATGAAGTCAGCACTGAAGTGTTGAGGCATAGGCATCAAAGGTATCTTTCTCATTACTTCAGGTGCCTTATAAATCAAGGTAACCCGTTTCAACTTGGTTCTGGGATCAATATCCCTGTGAACTTTCCTCCGGGGATATTGTGGTTTGAATCTGTTCCACCTAGTTCTACTTTCCCAAACCAGTTTGTCTGCACACCAACCGACATGTGAGTTATTCACAGAAGCACCCGACATTTGGAATCTGCACAAATCTCTAACCGCCCAGTACGGTAGAGTTAGCAAATCAATGAATCTGTAAAAGTACAAAATTCCAGATTCCCACTTAGCAGCTAAACACTTCAGCCTGCCTAAGTATGTCCACCCGAGAGCTCTGCCTCTGAACTTTGCATTATGAAACCTATAGAAGTTTCCTTGAGCTTCAGGCTTCGGTCGGTTTTCTTCCATCAGTCTTAACTTCTTCAAATACTCCTTCAATTCATCAGACTTATTTGAAGATTCTGGCAAATCAGCTCCAAGAACTTTCTCTACAAACTCAGCACTCCTCTTCTTTGCCTTTCTTTTAGCAGACGTATTAGGAATCTCAGTAAAATCAGGAAACACCAAGTCTTCATCAGTTTGTCTGAAGTACTGTGGATATTCCTCATGTGTGATATCCTCTATTTCAACTTCTTCAAATTCAGTTGTGTCTTTGTCATCAGAGTGACTTCCAATATCCTTTTCAGGAATATGTGGAATCGACTCATCAACAATGAATTCTTCAAACGTTTTCCCTACCCTCTGTGCAAGCCCATCTAAAATCTCCTTTGCCACAGATGCAGGTACTTCCCCTTCTTCCAAATCAGGATCGTTATATTCCAATTCATATCGCATGTCATCAGTTTGGAATATTTCAGCAAAACGACCTGTGAACTCAATGGTCCATTCTCTTCTTTCTAACATGTCCTTGTAGACTTGTTTAGCATCATCAGACAAGGACCCCACCTTCTCATTCCAAAACACAGTCTCATCATCATCAACATTCTCACTCTTCTTCTTTGAACTTGACTCACCTGTGTCTTTCTTCTTCTTTGAAGGTGGTCTCTTTTCAAATGTAAACTTCGAAGTATCATCTCCTCCATCATTATCATCACTACTACTACTCTCATCCTCCTTTTGACTTCCCGAACCTTCAGCATCATCATCATCATCATTATCATCATCTCCATCATCACTCTTTTCCGATTCTTCATCCTCATCATCCTCATCTTCCTCTTTGTCAGATTCAGATGGTTCAAAGTCAACCTGTTCAACTTCTTTCTCTTTATCTTCCTCACCCTCCTTCAACTTGGGTGCAACATTGTACAGATTGTCTATTAGCTCACTAAGGCGTTTGTTTTCAGCCTTCAATTCTTTATTATCTTCTTTTATAGCCTTGTATCTGTTCTTGTTTCTCAAACATTTCCCTTCAAGCTTCTTATTCTTAGCTTCTAGCTTCTTCACTTTCTCGTCTATCTCATCTTGATTAGACTTAGAAGCTACTACAATCTGAAGCATTTTCTCTTCATTTTGCTTGAACTTGGCAATCTCAGCTTGCTGAGCCACTAACATCTTCATCATGTCGTCCATCCTTTTATTCACCTGCTTCATCACTTCGTCATCCACAGTGACTTTCTTTGACTTGGACTTTGACTTTGATGGCTCAATCTCAGTTTCTTTTCCTTTCTGAGGCTGTGTAAACATGTTAAGAACATTATCCAGTGCTATATTGAATTGATCCACTGGTAATTTTGTTGCCTCCACAGTCTTTTGTTTCTTAGTGGCTGGTGAAGATTGTTTTGATGATGTACCAGCTTCAGGTAATCTCTTTCCTCTCAAAAGTAGGTTTAATTCTTTCTCTCTCAGTTGCTTTGTACTTGTTTTCTTGGCCATGGTTTTGTGTTTGGGCTTAGGCAAGTTAACTACTACGGTTTCACCTTCATTTAACTCGTCCAAATTCACTGTCAACCCTTCATCTTCAGCACCTACAGACTGCTTGCTCTTCTTAGCTTCTTCAATCGATCTGTTCAGTGATTCAGACTCACCAACCAAAGTGGCCTTTTGTTTGGTAGTCCGGACATTTTCAGCATCCGAATCCCACTGTTCTTCAGTCTCAGTCTCCTCTGAATCTACAGACTCTTCATCTACCAAACTAGTACCCTTCTTTGCAGTAGATTTCTTCCTCACAGCTTGTTGTTTTGAACTCCCCTGCTCAGTCTTTCCTTTGCCCTTCCCTTTGGCTCCAGGATTGACTACTTGTCTTTTTCTTTTTGTACTTGCATCAGCATAGACCAACGGATCATCATTGTCACTATCACTATCAGGATTCCTCGCTGTATTCTTTCCAGGATCCATGTAATCCTCTCTAGCCAAGGCTCCAAACAATCTCCTGTAAGGTGGTCTCTCATTATCAGGCACACCTTTGTAACCTTTCATTCTAGCCAAAGTTCTAATGTTCATATGATCCATAGCAAGTATCTGTGTTGGATCCTTCTTCAAGTTTGGATATTTGTGATCAAAGATCATCATCAGAAATCTAGGATAAAGCATGAAATATTTCTTCTTCAAACCTTTCAGCATCTCTAGCATGTGATCTAAAATCATCCCAGCAACGTTAAATGGTTTGTTGAGAGTCAACGCAACCATTAACGAGCTCAAACTCTTTCTCATCACGTCATACCCTCCACTAACACATCCAAATACAAGTATGATGACGTGAGCAAAATACTTGAACTGTACACTCAGTTTCCCTTTGTACATAGAACCATCAGTGATCGGTCCTTTATACTTCATCCTCAGGAAACAGGCTTTCTGCTCAGTCCATGATAATTCCCTTGGATCCTCACTGGTTTCAAACTGAATCTGGAGAGCTTCTCTGATATCAGCTTCAGTGATAAACATCTCCATTCCCTGAATCTTGCTTCTGATAATAGTCTGATTATCAAAGTAATCATACTTGGCGCTGTTATAAAAGTCCTCAACTATATCCTTGTAGATGATAGTTGGTGTGGCCAAAGCATAAACCACTCTGCATCTTTTCAGAAATTTGATAATGTCTGTGAACTCCACATTCTTCTCCACATCTCCCAGATACGCGCAACAGTTGTGAGTCTTCTCAAACGGCCATTTATTACCGCTTGATGATTCACCTTCTTGTACAGTTTCTGGAACAGGATCAGTAACTGCAGTCTCCACAGGAATCTCAATATTCTCTTGTTCTTCAGCCATCTGAAACATAAAATCAAAATAAACGTCAAAATATGAAATCGTCAAAATTCAAAATTTTAGGTCTTTGTAATTCCACATTCGCCCAAAAAGTATGGTCGAATGTAGATTAAAATGGTCGAATGTACATCATTCAGGCCGAAGGTGGAATAAGTCTAAATAGAAAAACACATTCGTCCATTTTTGAGTTCCTTCGTCCATTTTATTTCACCTTCGTCCAAAACGACAGACCGAAGGTGGAACTGTTCTTGCCCAAAATTTGAAAAATTTTCAATCATGATTTTAACCCTTAATTTTGATCAGAACTCATTCTAACATGACCGAATAGCCTTCGTGTACTATCAATTGTCCCTAATTTTCATTTTATATCAGTTTTCAATAGGAATTAGGGTTTTTCTTTATTTAATCAATCAATCACTACTGAAACAATGTTAAAACCTAATTCCTTTAATCTTCTCCCCCTAAAACTGATATGGAATGAATGTCGATAAACATCGAACATTAACAATCACTAGAAATATAAGAACCCTAAAAACCTAAGTCCGGTTATTAAAACGAATGATTCTGGGTTCATTCCTTGTCCATTACCTGTTAAAAGGGTAGTAAAATGATCAGTATAAGCCAGGGATCAAAACACACAAGCAAGAAAATCAAAATCAACAAGAGTCTGGTATTGAAGAAATTTTGAAAAAATTTTAAAGTGAGGGTCGAACCTGTAATTGGCTTATATATAGGCTGCACCTTCGTCCGTTTATAGGGTCGAATGTGGGAATTTTCCACATTCGCCCACAATCTAATGTGCCCGAATGTAGAATGTGTACCCGGATGTGGAAATCAAATACACAACCCACATTCGCCCGTTTTATCATAACCCGAAGGTGAAAAAGTTTCCACATTCGTACCATTTAAGGGCGAATGTAAAATGGAAAACTTGAAAAATTTTGCCAAATTACAAATTCGAATCCCGTTCAACATTTTTCAATCCGTTAAGCTTCCGAAACACAAATTTTCACTTTTAGAATGATACAAAGCCCAGATGGTGTTGTCAAATCTCAGAAATTGACTATCAAGCATCCCCGGTTATCAAAAATAAAGTAGAAATGCAAAAATTTTGGATTTTTCTGAAATTTTATCAAAACACACCTAAAATCTTTTTGGATTTTTGTATCTTTTTGACAATAAAAGTAAATTGCAACAAAATAAAATACATCAAAGTAAATGAAAGCAGTAAACATTTTGTGAAATCCGGTCAGAGGATCATATCAGTTTTCGGAGAAATCTGATCACAGCGTTGATCTTTTTGTTTAATATTATCATTAGAAACAGTATGTGATACGGCAATTGCTGATATTGTGATCCACGTAAGCTCACATGCAGACAATTACGCAATGCTTTAAAATGATACGAGTTAGGTGTATTAGACTAACACGATGTGGTGCCCACACACACGACATACTCCCGTATCAAGTAATTGCACAAAGCTTCGTCGTAACGCGTGATTATGCCAGAGTTATCCGTAAAAGTTACAAAGTATATAGCACAGAGGTGTACAGGTCAGCAAATGAATGCAGCAGAGTAACATGTGCGTATACACTAGGTTGAGGCTGATATTAATCACTGATTTGCATCAGATGATCAATACGATGTAATAATGATCTATGATCAATTAAAACATAAAGTTCCTCAATTCGGTAACTTCCGGTTTTGGCAATTAAGCTCTTTTAGCAAATATTCTGATAAAACTAGGTCCGTAAATCAATACGACAAAAGTTTATCAGAATATCCCGGATAACCATAACATAACTACCCGAAACCTCAGATTTTGGCAATCCTATCAAACGAAATTACGGTACTAAGACCATATGCCCATGAGGTGTTCAGCCACGAACGCGTAGTTCGTTATGTTTGTATCACTAATGCACGCAATATTTAGTCTACGAAGCCTATCAGCATATCACACGTAGTCAACACACGCCTCATAAACTATACAATTCTTTAGCCTGTGTCAGATCCCCACTGATGTACTATCATTTCCTCTGTTTTACCAGGAAATCATTTTTGATTTTCTAATTTTTTAGGTCTTTTTGAATTTTATAATGTTTTTGGCTTTTCTGATAAAATGGCTCCCCCTAAAATAAAGAACATATTTTTGAGATTTTTGATTTTTCTGAAAAACAAAAACAAAAATTTGAAAGAAACAATCCACTCGAAAGCATCAACTTCTTTGAGGATTAAACAACCCCCTCGAAAGCATCAACTTCTTTGAGGATTACAATAGTAAAGAGAAATTCCCAATTAGCAAAGAGAAATTCCCAATTAGCAAAATATAAAAACTAAAAACTAAAAAGCGATAAACCGAGGTGCCGATTAGTCCTGTTTTTCCTTTATATTGTTTACTTTTAAAAGATATTCAAAGCGTGAACGGTCAAAAGCTTTAGTAAACAGATCTGCACGTTGGTAGTCAGTATGTATTTTGATCATATCAATCAATTCCTTAGCGTAACAATCTCGGATAAAATGATATTTGATCCGGATGTGTTTCGCTTTAGAATGATTATCCGAATTTTTAGTTAATGCAATTGCGGCTTCGTTGTCACAGTAAATAGGAGTTTTTAGAAACTGCAAACCGTAATCCACCATTTGTTGTTGAATCCAGAGTACTTGCGAACAGCAACTCGAGGCTGCAATGTACTCGGCTTCACAGGTAGATTGTGCTACGGAAGTCTGTTTCTTGCATTGCCAGGTGATTAACCTGCTACCGAAAAACTGGCAACCAGCTGTAGTAGATTTGCTATCTTTGTCACAGCCGCCCCAATCTGCATCACTAAAAGATATGAAATCAAAATTATCATCATTAGGGTACCAAAGTCCTTTTGAGGAACAACCCTTCAGATATCGAAGGATACGCTTGACCGCCGTCAGATGACTTTGTTTCGGCTTCGATTGATAACGGGCACAGAGACACGTTGCATACATAATATCTGGTCGAGACGCCGTCAAATACATCAGAGATCCGATGATTGCTCTGTATGTAAAAGGATCCGTCAGCTCCCCCTTAGCGTCCACTCCAATCCCGTGATTGGGTTGAATCGGGGTATCCATCGGCTTTGAGTCCTCCATTTGGAACCGGCTCAAGATGTCGGAGACATATTTAGTCTGGTGAATGAAGATCCCGTCGGGTCTTTGGTCCACCTGCAAGCCTAGGAAAAACTGCATCTCCCCCATTGCGCTCATTTCAAACTTTTCCTGCATGACAGTTTCGAACTCCCTGCATAAAAGCTCGTTAGTTGAACCAAATATTATATCATCAACGTATATCTGTACTAGAAGCAAATCATCTCCCGTCTTTTTCGTAAAGAGGGTGCAATCGACGAGGCCGCGCTTAAATCCTTTGGTGATGAGGTATGTACTTAGCTCCTCGTACCACTGCCTCGGAGCTTGGTGCAAGCCATATAGAGCTTTGTTCAACACGTAGACCTTATCCCGGTGGATTGGGTCCTCAAAGCCTGGTGGCTGCCCGACATACACCTCTTCCTTGACTTTTCCGTACAGAAATGCGCTTTTCACGTCCATTTGATAAACTTTGAATTTCTTATAAGAAGCAAACGCGAGGAACATCCGAATAGCTTCGATTCTTGCTACCGGTGCATAGATTTCGTTATAATCAATCCCTTCGATTTGATGGAAACCCTGCACGACCAATCTGGCTTTGTTACGAACAATAACCCCACGATCATCCTTCTTACACTTAAACACCCATTTGGTGCCAATCTTCTTCCTATCCGGCGGCAAATCCGTGAGCGTCCAAACTCCCAATTTCTGGAATTGTAATAACTCCTCCTGCATAGCTTCCACCCAGGCATCATCCTTCAAAGCGTCCTTGTATGTCCTTGGCTCTACCTGCGACACATAACACGCAAACGACCAATCATTTTGACTACCAGATTGTTGAATTTTGGCATATAAAGCTAAAGCACCAAAACTCTCTGGCGAATTAACACTTTTAAGCTGCCCTCTGGTCATAACACTACTTCCAGGATCACCGATAACTTGCTCCAGCGGGTGAATACGATGAATCCGAGATTCCGGATAATCAGGTACTTGCACTCTCGTCTGAACAGTCAAGTTCTCTACAGCATCCAGATCATGACCCGTATTCGATGATGAAGCCACATCAGAAGTTGGAGTTGGGTTCACTGGCGGTGCCTCTGGTTCTTCAGCTTGATCAAGAATAGCTTCTTCAAATTGTTCATCTTCAGATTCTGAAGTGTCTAATGAAGTTGAAGCCTCTTGAAATACTTCTTCTTCTTGTATAGGAACATTGGTATCATTAGAAGCTGGTAGGGGGTTCACGGTGATCGGACGCACCAACGGTGAAGTTGTTGCATTTTCACACTCGTAAAGTAATCGAATAACAGCTTCTTCAACCAAGCTATCTAGATTGAATGATTCAAAGAAATCTTTGTAATCAAACATCCAATCAGGACCCGTGCCTTGAATATTTTGAGTATATCGTTGAACATCCACGTTAGCCCAGTCTTCCACATGACGAGTTCGCTTGTTGTATACCCGTTTGAGCGGGGTTGCATATCCAACAAAGTAACCCTCCTCGGCTTTAGGACTAAACTTTTCGCTTGGATTCAACATAGTACATGGCGCCCCAAAAGGTTCTAGATACTCTAAGTTCGGCTTCCTTCGGTGTAACAGCTCATAAGATGTTTTTCCAAACTTCTTGACTGTTAGAACCCGATTTAATGTGTAATTTGCTGCATAAATCGCCTCATTCCAGAACATTACTGGAAGATTTGAATCCGCAAGCATTGTTCTAGCCGCTTCAATTAGAGTCCTATTCTTTCGTTCAGCAACACCGTTCTGTTGAGGGGTGTACGGAGCCGAATATTCATGATGTATTCCTTTGTTTTCACAAAGTTCATCCATCTTTGCATTTTTGAACTCCGTCCCATTGTCACTCCGAATTCTCTTTATCTTCACATTATAGAGATTTTCCAATCGAGTGAACAGAACTTTTAGATTGATAAAAGTGTCGCTTTTATTCTGCAAACACATCACCCATGAAAATCTTGAGTAATCGTCAGTGACGACTAAACAATAAAGCTCCCCAAGATGACTTTTGCGCTTGACCGGTCCGAAAAGATCCATGTGCAATCGCTCTAGTGGCATCTCAACAGAGTTAACCTTTTTCACTTTGTGGGACTGTTTGTGTTGCTTCCCCTTTTTACAACTCACACACTTGTCATTTAGATGGAAATGTTTCACGTTTACTCCATCGACAAGTCCATTTCTCACAAGTTGATTCATTTTCTTCAGATGAATGTGCCCCATTCTTCGGTGCCACATTATCGATTCTTTCTCTGTCGCCTTGGACAAAAAGCATGTTATCTGCCCCTGTGATGTCATCGCCTTGGACATATCAAGAATGTATAGATTGTTGACGCGAGGTGCCTTCAACATTATCCACTCTTTAGGAATTGTAAAGCCCGGTTTCAGAATATAGCAGGATTTGTCATCAAAATGCACAGTAAATTTCTTGTCACATATTTGACTGACACTCAACAGATTATAGTCTATCTGCTTCACATACGAAATCCGCTCGAAACTCACTATCCCATTGCTCACACTTCCTTCCATTGTGATATATCCGCCTTTGTTTCCTGCGAAAGCTACATACCCTCCATTGATGTTCTTCACGTCGAACAACAACGCTAGATCCCCTGTCATGTGGCCTGAAGCTCCACTATCAACAATCCAAAGACTGCTAATAGGGCCAGCTGAAGCTCCCTGCGCACAAAAAGTAAATCAGTTAGTTCTTTCGGGGGACCCAAGCCTGAGTCTTGGGTCTTGGAACATCAGGTTTCAAAGTAACATTTTCACAATCATTTTGAACAACTTTTTGATCAATCTTTTTCTGATTGTTCAAAACAGTTTCCTTTCTCTCATTAACTTTTGAAGTTGAGGCTCCTGGAGTACCATTGGGTGTCCAAGATTGTTCAGACCTTTTCAAAATACGAATCTGAGACTTTGGATTCTCAGTCGGTTTCTGAACATTGTTAGCAAATGTAACTTTCTTGGTAACCTTATCTGATTTAACAGACTTAGGTCCAACATTTGATTTGACAATCGGTTTTGGTGGAACCTTTTGCCTATCAACTGTTGTGTTCACCACAGGCTTCCTCCATGAGTGTTCCATAGCAATCCGATTCCTCCTATCATAGTGCATTGGACGAGTGTTCCTCATTTGAAAATTGTTATGATCATAAAACGGTTGTGGTTGTTGAGGAACAACTCTCCTATGTGGTGGCACATAATGATCAATCGGTTTTCGCATAGAATTCCTCACTTCCACCTCGTGCCTTTTGTGCCTTACATATGGGCACTGAGCAAGTAAATGCCCTCGTTCCCCACATTTAAAGCACGCACGGTACTCTTCAAAAACATTCGGAGCATTTGGTTGAGCAAATGATCTAACAGGATATTGATCATTGTACTGTTGCTTCCTTAAACTCTCAGGGAGTGGCCCTTTTGAGTAAGTAGGCTCATTAAAACCATTAGCTCTGTTTTTGGGTTTAACAAACTCTGTGACATGGACCTTTGGTTCTTGAGGAACATCCAAATACAGCTTCTTTAATAAAGCTGGTGGAATTTCATTTGTTCTCTCATGTTTTGGAAACCAAATAGTACTTTCTTGCCAAATCTTTTCTATTTTAGCATAATTGGCATTTTTTATTGGAAAGTCCTCGTCAGAGATGATCTTATCGGATCCTTCCATCCGATAGAACACTTTGACAGGTTTGTCACATTGTTCATTTTTATCAATCTTTTCAAGATCTTTCTTCACCACATTAAGATCTTTCTTCACTACATTCTTTTCAGACTTCTTTTCACAATGAATCTTTTTCATTGGAATCACAATTTGAGATGATGAAACTGGTTCATTTGTAATGATGTGATTTTCTTTAGGAATTTCACATGCATTAACAGTTTGGTTACAACCAGTATCATCACTCTCTGAGTCTGAATCTACACTCTCAGCAGTAACACCCTCATCATTGATTCCCAAAATCGGTCTAACATCGGAATTTGGATCACCAATACTTGAAGTATTAGATTCATTTTCCGATGCTGAATCAGATTTTACCGAACTCTCCGGTGTCACTTGGTGACAATTATGGTTTTCAAAGAGAACCGGAGATGGTACAGACCGATAATTGGTTGTTTTATCATCAATGATATGGTCTACCACATAAGCAATATGCTTATAACTTTCCAGCTTTTTGTTTACTTTTTCAGCAAAGCATTTGATGGCTGCCATTTCCAACTTGGTGTTTTCAATTTCATTGATATAGTTGTTAATTGCCAATTGTTTTAAGGACAAAGTGTTTTTCAAGTCGGAAATGTCCTTTTTGTAACCATCTAATACTTTGTTAAAAGCATTCAACTCTTTGCGAGTAGATTGACTGTTCATGATAGCACTATCACGTTGAACACGGAGTTGTTTAATCTCCTCAGTCAATCTATCACATGTACCACAATATTTTTCACTTGTATTATCAGTACTACATGCAGAACTTACAGGTTTTGGCGGATCAGTCATGGCCATCAATGCGAAATGAGCTTCCTTTCCTGCAAAGAATCTGGAGTAATCAATCTTTGTGAAAGCATCATCTGCAATGCACGATTTCCTTGTCATCAGAAAATCTGCTTCTGCAAGCAACTGATCGATATCTTCATCAAGAGAATTAACACTTTCTTCCGTAGCCGATTCACTGTCTGAATCAGAATAAACAGATTCACACTCCTCGGGAATATCAGAAATAGTATCAATCACAACTCCAGAATTTGTCTCTTCAGTTTGAACTTCAACATCAACCTCAGCATTAACCTTAACAGGTTCAAATTCCCCATCCATCTCAGCCTCAGACTCATCACTTTCAATCTCAGTTTCTTCCTTCTCCTCCATCGTCACTGAATCTTCAATATCAACCTGATATGCAACACAAGCCACATTGCCCCCAGTAGTGATTTCCTCAACACCTATCTGAATACTCGACCAGTCAAACCTCTCATCTTGTTGAGTAACCAATGCTTGATTGGTATTCTGTTGTTCATTTGGTGTAGTGATTGGTATGACTGTTCGGTTAGTATTGTTTGGTGTTTGGGTTTGTGTCTGGTTTGGTGTGTTTGGTTGTCTATTTTGGTTGTTATTAAAGTTGTTTTGACGATTTTGGTAGTTGTTGTTGTTGTTTTGGGAAGAAACTTGGTTTTGGTTTTGTTGTTGACGGTTCTGATAAGTGGCATTGAATGGATTCCTATTGCCTTGTTTTGGTGGCTGGGTGCATTCTCTTTTAAAGTGACCTTTCCCTCCACAGTTAAAACAAGTCACTTTCTCCTTATTGAACCCGTAGGTTGTATTAGGAGAAGTTCCCAAATCAGTTCTTCCTGTCTTCTCGATAAACTCCGTTGCTCTTCGCATTATGCTCGCAAAGTCCCATTGAATATCAATGAGTTCCATCTCCTCCTTGTCAATCTGTGCGTAGTCTTCATTGGTCAAGTTGTTATTCCCAATTTGACTAGCAACTAGTCCATTGTAGGATGAAACCATTGCAGAGACTAATGCAATGTGTTGCTGAGCAACTTCAACTGTCACATTTCCAAGATTAGAAGTCTCCAAAACCACTGTTTGTTGATTAGGTTGGTTCATTGGTTGTTGTTGAGATTGACTAGCAGTGTAGAAAGCTGCTTGTTGCTTTGGGGAGAATGGTGGAATGTATGAATATTGGTATGGTACTTGTGGTTGTGGTTGTGATAAAGATGAAGTTTGTTGATGGTAGTTAATGGTAGGTGATTCCACAACATTGGATATACATGCAACATGTGGTGTAACTAGCCCTCCTGAGCTTGTACTCGCTGGAACTGAAGATCCTCCAAAGTATAAGTTTGGATTCTGAGGAATCTGCGCTCTCCTAGCCTTCCTCTTCTCTTCCAATTCTTTGTTTTCCAGCTTCTCAATGAACTCCTGAAGAGACCAGTATTGATAAGCATCCTTCTCCTTCAGAACATCCACATGCTGATCCCAGTTTGGTGGTAATGCATCTGCAAACTTGTCCACCTGCTTTGCCATAGGAATCTGTATACCATAGCTAGACAATTCAGATATTAAATGATTATATCTAGGAGTTAGTTCTTTCAAAGTTTCATTTCCAACATAAGAAAAATTCTCAAACTCCTTTATAAGTTCTTCCGTCCTCAAACTTCTAGTCTTCTCATTTCCATCATGCTTCCTTTTAAGCATATCCCACAGTGCCTTAGAAGTTGTGCAAGTCCCAAACTGATGCAAAAGATCATTTGTGATTGCCTGCGTCAATTGGGAAAACGCCTTCTTTTCCACAGCAAACTTCTTTTTCTCATCCTCAGGCATGCTCTCCAATGGCACTGGTTCACCTGTGTTCTCCAGAACTGGTGGTGTGTAACCTTTAGCAATCATATTCCATGCTTCAGCACCTTCCACTCCCATGCCTTCCAAATGTATCTTGAACTTTTTCTGCCACTGATTGTATTCTTGAATCTCCATAAGCTTCGGTGGCCGAGTCCCGCTACCTGAAGACAAATCATTAATCAGTGTGGAAATAGCATTTGTAGTTTGAGTGTTTACCACCGCTGCTGCTACTCCCCAGTAGTCAGACTGTGGTGTTGGAGGTGCACTTTGAGTCATGTAGTTAACCGGCTGCGAAGACTGTGTGCTCGTCTTCTGTGCTGCCACTGTCCATGGGTCCATCACCTGCTGTTGTGGTTGTGTAGTTGCTGGTGTAGGAGTAGTCTGAAAACGCCACATGATCACGAACTTCGAGAAATTCAACACTTAGAAAAATTTTCCAAAAACTAGTCTAGGTTCGCCCAAATGTGCTTCAGGTTCGTCCCTTTTGATTTCAGGTTCGCCCAAAAATTCTCTCCCGAATGTAAAATCTCACCAGAAAGTAAAAACACACTAACACTTTTCACGTTCGCCCAAAAAGTTCCAGGTTCGCCCGTTTGGTTTCCAGGTTCGCCCGCACGATGTCCCGAATGTGAAAAGTTAGACCCGAATGTGAAATATTCAACTGAAAAATTCTACGTTCGCCCAAAAATCTCTAGGTTCGCCCAGAATTTCACTCACCTTCGACCAAAAACTCACACGTTCGTCCAAAACACTCCAGGTTCGCCCATATTGACTTTTGAAAAACGGTTACACTTTGAAAAACGGTTATTTTGATCTCTGATTTTCAAAAGTTTGTGAATTTGAATGATCTTGATTAGGTTTTGCTTCGGAGATGATTTGGAACAACTTTAATACTTGGAATTTTGAATTTTATCCACAAAATCAACTCTAATTCTTTCAAAAACACTCAAAAACCATTTTTATGTGAAAACAGATGTGAATTGATGAAAATAATGTCCAAATCAGCTCTGAGTTTATCAATTTGTTGTTGTATGATCCTCTACGCTCTGATACCACTTTGTAGAGGATGTGATTTGACACGAAAACAGGATTATATGATCATACAAGTTACTAAACCAGGTGCGGAAACCCTAGCTTAGAACAAACTGATGTAAACTCAATCAAAACACAATCAAAGTCATTTTGAAGCTTTTCATAGATTAACTCTTTCAAATACTTGGTTACAACTCAATTACATTTAATCTAGCACACACATAAACTCTCTCAGACCTCTCTGGAACACACCTCAAAAACACACACACTAAAATGACTCGCTTAAACTTACAAAAACACGAAATCTATATATAGGACCTGCACGTTCGCCCCTTTTCACTGGTCGAACGTGGGTCATTTCCACATTCGCCCACAGCAAGTGGTCGAATGTGTCTTCTTGGTAGTCTAGTTCCAGATTCGTCCATCTATCTTCTACCTTCGCCCACTTCTTAATCACCTTCGCCCATTCTGTCTTCCTTCGCCCCTTTAACCATTTCTAACACATGTTAACATATCTAATCACTAGTCACAAAACGCATCTACAGTTATTGTAACTTTTTTTTGTTTAAGCATAATAAAAATAAGTACATTTAGCATTAATTGCCACTGTATTTTCTGTCAGGTTTACAATGAGTAAATTTCACGTAATTTTGTTAAACAAGTTTCTAATGAAATACTATTAGACTTTATAAGTCGTCAATAAAAATTATAATTACATGGAAATACTATTAATTATTATGATATTGAAAGTTATATCATTATTTTATCACAGTTTGTTTATAAAATGTGTTTTGTGAAATAAATGTTTTTATCATCTATTTAATTTCCGTTTGATTTTCTCTATGTTTGTTTAAAATTCAATATAATATAAACATCATAACATATGTATATATAGATAAATAAGATTTACATTTTTCAAGTAAGTTTAACGCAAAATTACATTGTTGTGACAAATTACAGTTACTATTGATAATTCTTGATAATTTCTTCACGACGCTACTTCCTTTCCTTGCTGAGTTGCTGATGGAAATAATATTATTAGTAATGCCTTTCATCTTCTTGGAAATGTCGTCATTTAGTTCGATTTGATCCGGTAGATATTGTAGAGCTAGATTTCGTTCAATTGATTCCGGAATTTCAACCATATCTATCATGGTTTTGCCGTTTTTCCTTACATCCGTAACAAGTAGAGATGTAAGCATTCCACATGAGTTTCTTATTGTTTCTTCTTCAAAATATTCTTTTTTGAAAGACTTAATAAGAATTTCAAGGGCTGTCTGTTGTACAGTGGTTTGGTAATTTTCAGAGGATAACATGTTTTTATGTTACGTAATGTAAGTGTTTAAAAAATGATATTTACGTCAAAAGTGATTATAAACGTCAGTAGATATTTAAACTACTGACGTATGATTTGACCATACGTAACAGTGTTAATCTGTTTTGTCGAACATATGTCTAGAAAGATATAAATAATATGATTAAACTACTGACGTATACTTTGCATTTAATTTTAATAATATAAATAACACTCTTATATTCTAATGTTATAGATTTTCAATTAAAATAAAATTAATAATCCATGTACATTAATTATATATTTATATTTATTATCTTTGCTCACTTATATAACAAAAAAAATCTTTTGCCGTCAATTTAGATAAAACAGAAGTTAAACACTTATTATATAACAAAAAAAATGTAAAACATGACATGTTCATGTTTGTACAAATTTTACTAAATAGTATTTGGGTTTCTTAGAAAATTTGATTGTTAAATAAAAATAAAATAAAATTTCAAAAGTTCTTTTAATTTTAATGTAACGTAATTCATCATTTATTACACATATCAACAGATGTTATAAAGGTCCCAAAAATAATGATTAGGATTTTGAAATTACTTTATTATTTTATTATTATTGTTGTGTTGCAATTGTCTTTCATTCTATAAGAAATAAATTAAAATTTTCAAAAATAACTTCCAAATTATATTTACTTGAAATCCAACTAATAAAGTTGAAAAACAATTTTTATGAATAGTTATTATATTTCAGCTTATAAAAGGGGATGAATTGTCAATTTTCATTTCTCCATTCTCACTTTACATCTCTCCATCCAATATGCATTATGATATTACTTTCAAATTTGTTTTCACAAAATTTACGAAAGATTCTTTCAATCAAAGGAAAATATTTTACCAACAGTTAGTTGGTTAACAACTTCAAATTGGTGTTTTCTAATGATTCTTCCAATCAAAGGAAAACATCAATTCATTATTACATATATACATCCCCTACTTATTTTCCATGATAGGGGTTGTTGCATCCTGCTGATATTTAGATACGACCTACTGTCGTGTACTGCTTTCCATTGTTTTTGTTTTCGCTTTTTTTGGATGTTGCTGGGAACAAAGATCGTTCTTTAGGGTTTGGTTGTTAGTAGGCTTTTTTTATGCTTTGTTGTATTTTTATGTAGTTTGTAAAGTCACATATTGTAATTTTGTTGTTATTAGAGTACTTTTTTAGAGATGTTTGTATTTGTTATTTTATAAGTCTTCTGTTTTGTATTTATTTCTGTTAAATTCAATGTATAACTCAAAATATGGAATTGTAATAATAGGGTTGAATCGTTAACTGTTGTTTCCCATAATTTTTTGATGACGTCTAAAAGATTTGATTAAACAGTGTTATGAAATTTCATTTCAAATTAAGATTTATTGTTTGTTACTAATATATGTTTTTACAACAGATATTTTCGAAACGAACTTAAACAAGGTTTTCATTTTCAATTTACATAAGACATAAGTTAAACAGTTATTTATAATCTGAATACCGTAAAACATCACATGTTCATATCTCTCATCCTTTTTTTTTTAATATGTCTTATCTAAACAGCGCTTTAATTTCTGTGTAGATTTATGTTTCCGTGATTGTAATAACTTAATTAATTAACATTTGATTAGTATTTTTAACTGGTATTCTGAAGAAACAGACGTTACGAAATACAGTTTTTTTAATAGTAGTTTCATCTCTTTAATTTGGTTTTTACCAACAGAGTATAACAGTTGGACTGTTTACGTTTTTTTAAAATTCAGTAGTAAGTTGTAGCCCGTTTACACGCCTCCCAGTTGTAAGAATTATTTATTTATCTATCTTGAAACAAAAAAAAATAATTAATTTCACTCGATATTTGATACAATTATTGAAATCTTCGATTTTCACAACTGATAATTTATTATTTTGTCTGTTCGTTTCCCAAGTTGTATACACTGTTCAGATACTCTAAGCGTTTTTAAATTAAATAATAATCCTTATAACAAAAGTTTTCGTTTAACACGTTAACCCAAGTATAATAACTATATTACGCTATGACTTTTCATTTTCACGCGTTTTAAATGTATAAAGTAGTAAACAAATCACGAATTTCATAATAACCATCTTAACATTTACATTCCAGTCTTCATCAATAGCATCAATGGCTGCCCTAACTAATAACCAAGAACATGAAATTATTGAATTTGTTGTTAGTCAAATTAGAGCATAGTACTATCAAGATTTGAAGACTACAGGAGATTTGAAGATTTGTTTTGACAGTTTGCACTTGGGCACGCTTGAGCGAGATGATGTGCAAAGGATTTTGAAGTCTATGCCTTTAACTGCTGTTCGTGATTTGACGTTGTTGTACAATTCAGAAGCCGGGAGTAGAGACGTAGATTTTTTGGGAAAATTGAAAGATCTACATACACAACTTGAAGCTTCAATGGAATTGAAGCTTAAGTTTATTAATTCCTTTAACTAGCTATGTATTTTGATGTTTAAAGTTTGATTGTATTTATTTATGTTCTTAGTTTTCTATTATATATATGATTCTTTATGTTTTGTGATGGTAAATTGAATCGTATTAAGTTTTGTATTCTATAAAACAGACCTTTAATTCGTCTGTATAATTATTTATGTTATGTCAACAGAGGTTTAATCCGTCTGTTGATTTTATGTTTCGGTTGCTGTAACAGTTGCAGTTATTAAACATCTGATCAGTATTATTAACTGGTATCATGAAAGAACAGACCTTACGAAATACAGTTTTTCTTTTCAACAATAGATCGTTGATTAATTTGGCTTTTACTAAACAGACATAACAGTTGTTGTGTTTATGTTTTTTTAAGAAATAAATAAACAGGCGGTACTAAACAGGAAACATGCGGTACTAAACAGGGGTTAATTTTAAGAAATAAACAGACGGTACTAAACAGTTGTTCTTCGGAGCAGACGAATGGTTCTTAATGTTGTCTTTTAATAAACAGGGCTTAATTTTGAGACTCGGTCTCCCGTGTGTATCACACGGGATTTCACCTAGATCTTATTATTACATAGTTATTGAAAGTGAGAAGTGACAATAAACGGAAATCGTAGAAAGAAAATAGGAATAAAATCTGGAATCAACACCAAAACGTTGCCGACTGATTGTAATAAAAAAACTAACATAAAAACAAAATCTGGTTCTAAACATGTGACGTCCGTTTTAATAAAAATCAAAGATGAATCAAATCTGAGGAACGATGGTTGCTTGATAGGAGAAACTCTGCCGTCCGGAGAAACGGTGGTTGTGCGATGTCTACGGTTGAGCCATGGGATATGGATGGTCATGCTAGATGGTTTTTTTATTAAAAATAATAATAATATTTATTAGTGTAAATCTAGAGTGTCACCTTGACGTGGTGGAAGTCATCAGTTCGAGCCTGATTATCCCTAAACCCAATGTGAGTTTTTCATTTTGATTTGCTACCCCGAATAGGTAAATATTTTTCAAAGTACCCAAATAGGTAAATAATTTTTGTATCTACACTAGTTTAGCAAAAATAAAAGTCAAAATTAATATGAATGTTCGACTTTATCATATTTATTAAAACTTTTTTTATGACACATTAATATTTAAATTTTTTTTTTGAACAAAAAATTTCATTAAAAACGACGCGCCATTAAACCAAGGACCACCACACAATTACATCATATACAAGGGGTATTTCCCCCATTCTTTCCAATCTATGTCTTTAAATCTAGCCCGATGTTTAATCCAAACGAAAGACAACGACTTAACACAAGCCACTATCTCTAACACATTAGGCTTCGACTTTTGAAAAATAATATTGTTCTGTTCCATCCAAATTTTCCAGCAGGTCACCATGATGATACCCCTTAGAATCTTAACCTTCCATTTCGATTTATAAACTGAGAATTCCATTTTTAAAAGAGCCGCAATAGAATCAACTCGACAGCCAAGGAGATTACACCAAGACCAGATCTTGTTCAAAACCTCCAAAGAAAAGTCGCAGCCCACAAAAACATGCCCTGCAAATTCAGGAACTGCCTCACAAAACGGACACCTGGAGTCTATAATAGTAATACTTTTGTGTAACAAAGCCAAACGCGTCGGTAAACGGTCAAGCTCCATTCGCCACGTAAACACGTTAACCTTAATCGGAACCCATGCTTCCCATCTCATATCACGCGCTATCGCCGCACCTTTATTCCTACCCAGCCATCTCCGCACAGCCGCAACCGAAAATTGACCATTTCTATCTTGGATCCACTCCCACGTGTCCTGTTCATTAGACAAACTGACCATTTAAATTTTATTTAATCACTTCACATTTAGTAACATTTGTTTTTAAAATTACTATATATTAGTTTTACAACTCATTTGAATAGTGATTCAAATGAATAGTAAAACTAATATATTTTATTTATATTATTATTTTATTTAAAAACTTTATTATATTATATACTATTAATATATTATAACGATCCCGACAATGATACCGATAATGCCGAAACTGAAAATCTATAAATATGGGTACCGATACCGATCCTGAAACCACTCGGTTCGGTATCGGTTCGGTACGGTATTGGGATCGGGACGGGACGGGATCGGTATTCGGCATTGTATGCTCATCCCTAATTAATATATTATATGCTATTATTTTATTCAAAACCTTTTTATACCGATCCCGACAATACTGATACCGAACGGTACGGTATCGGTTCGGTATCGGTTCGGTATCGGTACGGTATCGGTATTTTACCTTAAAATACCGATACCATACCGATCCCGTACCGATACCGATAATACCGAAACTGAAAATCCATAAATATGGGTACCGAAACCAATCCCGAAACCACTCGGTTCGGTATCGGTTCGATACGGTATCGGGATCGGGACAGGACGAGATCGGTATTCGGCCTTGTATGCTCATCCCTAATTAATATATTATATACTATTATTTTATTCATATTATTTTATTAAAAAAATTTATTATATTATATACTATTAATATAAATAACATAATCTTATGTAATTTCGTTACAAATTTCATGTGTTACCTTATGTGTAGATTTCTTTATTTTTTTTTTAACGTTTAGAACCAAAATGGAATCTCAATTGTATAATTCATTGATTGATTAACACCTCATCTAAATCTCGATTGTAAAACATGCAACGCGCGTGATTTTATACACCTAGTTAAATTTATAGTAACACTTGTAATATGTTATTTTCAGAATTAGAAAAAATGTTATTTCCAAATGTATTTACATACTTAGCTTGACTTATACTCATTCTTAAAGGATACATTGGCTAGTCAAACTTTTATACGTTAATTGTTAGAAGAACTATCCTTCCATAGGGGTGGAGAGGCCTTATGTTCACTTAGGTGATCAAGAGTTCAATTCTCACTTCTAACATTTATGGTTGGATATTTTGCTAAGTGATGGTTGTTTAGCCTACCCTCTTTGGAGGGGTCAAGTTTGATTCTGATGGCCGTGGTTGTGATAAACTCTGCCACAACATAGAAAATCACCTTAAAAAAAGTGTTAGAAGAACTGATTAAAAGAACAATTTGGCTACCTTAAATAACAAATTGATTTGCAACCCACAATTATAGGGATTTAAAATGTTTGACTGTACAACTTTTAAAAACCGTATTCATAGGTGTATATATACACTTCAAGTGGGGCACAAAAAATATAGCATAATCTACTTTTTTTTTTTTTTAGTAAACTTCATTAAAATACCACATATCCCAATCCACACTTTTACGAATATTCTTTTACCACAAGAAGCCTATGGATTTCACTTCCACCATAATATTTGACACCTTGATTTCTTTCTTAGAAAAAACCACTCGTTGCTATCCTTCTAGATCAAGCAATAATAATTAACCCATGAAGAACCTCCTTTAATCCCGAGATCCCAACATACTTGTAAAATTCTAAAAGATCCTTAACTTCAAAAGCGAAAAGATGTGGTACCTTGCACCAAGAGGATAACTCTTGCCAAACCCCCAAAGCAACACGACAAGCTGTAAATATATGCTCTCCAGATTCCGCCCCTTCACCGCAGAACACACACGAGTTATCACCCACATCAATGTTCCTTCTCTGCTAGTTTAGTATGTAAACGATCCATTTCCGCCCTCTATGTGGAGATGTTGCACTTGTTTGGCAGCCACTTGCACCATTTATAGCAAAAAAAAAGATTGTTTTCAAAAAGGTTTGAAAGTAACATCTTCTTAACCCCCGGAACTGTGAATGACCCACTCGAATCGCCTAACCACTGCCACGAATCACCATTACTCTGTAACCGTACCCGAGGAAGTAATAATCTGAAATGAAGGAGCTGTTGGATTTCTGTTTCCGTACTCAGGCCGTCTTTCCACTTCCAATCTAAATATCCCAAATCAGATCGAGCAAAGCATCTATCCATCCATCTATCTATCTAAATCTCCAGTTTAGTAGCATAATCTACCTATTTCGAAAACAAATTAAAATTTTTTTAAACCATGATTTTAGGCTTTTAGCGACTTACTTTTCCCTCTCTATCTATATATACCGAACCCTACCACTTCAACAAATCACATATACCCGTAACTATTACCTACATTTTCTTTGATTTGTTTTGTTTGCGTTTGCAACTATTAAGGATGCTACAAAATTATGTTAAATATAAATTATATAAATTATTTTAAGTTGTAAAACAAATTTTACTCTCAGTTTACCTAAAATATATAACCTTAAACGGTACCTAACTAAAATCGAACTATAATGACACTCTCAATTTCACTACAACTTTAATAATGTGATAATTGTTCATATTAATATTATTACGATTATTAAGATTAGTATTATTATATTTTGGGCAAAACCTTTAGACTAATTGTAAATGTTGCAATGCAGTGTTGTATTGCTAATGAAATTCAAGGTTCCATAACCCCTATTTCTATTATGTAATTTTAGTTTTGGGGATAAAATGAAGTTATATTTTATAGAATTTTTTTATATGTAGGGGAACCTGCTACACAAATGAAATTCATGATGTCTCTATTGAAAAAAGTTGAACCCGCATCACAATTGACCATGCTAAATTGCTGGCCCTTTTAAGATTGGGTTTAGGATAATACCCGGTAAAAGAAAAATAGGAAGTCGTAGAAAGGGTATTAAACGGATTCCAATTGAACTCTTTCTAGCAGGCATTGGAACCGTCTTATCGAACCCTACAACGTTAGTTTTTAGCTCTTCGTTTTTTGGGATTTTAGCTTGTAGTTTTTAGAATATGTGTTATATCATTGTGTCTTTTATGTACAATTGTGTTTTTTTCTTATTTTCATGATTGTGTCATTTTTTCAATTCATTGTTTCTTTTTTCTTCAGCACTATGTTATATTTTTTTAGCACTGTGTTATATTTTGTGGATCATTGTGTCATATTTCATGATCTACTGTGTTTTTTTGTATTCTTTCACCCTTCTCATTTTTGTTATACTGTGTAGAATAAGTTGACTCTTTAAAATTGTCCAAAACATAAAATTGATTCAAACATAGCATACCTAATAATTTCAAGACATAACAAAACCTTACAAAACTGAAAATACATTGTACCAATTAAAAGGAAGGAATTTAGTGATAGTTATGTAATATGTTATGATTTGGTAAGTAAACTTATTATTTTTTTTAAGAAACTAAGCTTTTCATTTCATGGAACCAACAAAACACATTAGACTATCCGTTGTGGGTAGAGGTGAGTGAACGATTTATCGAATAATATTGTGCCACGTCAATGCTTAGTTAGCACTGGGTAGCGCCGGCGATCGCTCGCCAAAGGGTGTTATGGGTCAAGGTGAGTGAGGTTTTTTTTTACCAAATGTATTTAAATTTTTAATACAAACATTAAACTAAAAATAAAACAAAAGTTACACTAAAATAAAAAAAACCATTACATTACACTAAAAAGAAGAAATTACACTAAAATAAAAAAAAACATTATATTACACTAGAAAAAAAGGAAATTACACTAAAATAAAAAAACCTAACGTAGGCCCGAGCGTAACATTTTGCCACGCCGAAACGTGGTTGAAGTTATGGCCAACCGTCCGAAGATACTCCACTTTGGCGAAGGCAACGAGCACGACATCGATTTCGTCGGGCATATCATCCTTCACCGCTTTGTACGCGGTTTCGAAGCTTTTACACTTCGATTTCAAATCTCCAAACTTGTGGGAGATGGAGTCATTGGTACGGTTGGTACCCCCTACAAGGGTACCAAACTCGGCCAAAACCCGGTGCCATTGTGGGCCGCGAGCCCCATAGCCACGCGTTGACGAAGCAGCTTCCCCGTGGACTTGTTGGTAGGTGAGCACGAGTGCTAACTCCTCCTCCTCCTACTCAGTCCACTGCACCATGATGATGAAGTTTGGTTTGAAAATTGAAGATTTTAGGGTTTGAGTATGAAGAAGAAGAAGATGGTTTGTGTTTGTGAAGAAGAAGATGGTTGGGTAAATAAATAGAGGGGGGTAATTAATTTGGTGGGTGAATTTAATTTTTGTATTTTAAAAGACTAGCCAGCCTGCTAACGGACGCGAGCTGGCTCACGTCCCATCGCTCGCTGACAGCTTCACGTGGAGATGTTGTGGACACCGCTAGCCACGTGTACAAAGTTGTGGCTCGCGGCAGGCTGCTCGCGGACCACAACGGATAGTCTTACATTACATTTAGATGGTAGATAAATGGACGACAAGCTGTGCCGCTATCGTATTCTAAATTACATCCTTATAAGTAAACTAAATAAATGTTTACTCAAACAAAAGAAAATAAAACCTTATAAGTACAACAAACAGTTAAAAATACGTTTATTACTTGAACAAACAGAAATAAACTTACAAAGAAAATTTGTCCATAATAGAAACTTAATTTATAAAAGAGGAAAAGAAAATTGTAACAGTGGAAATATGGAGAAAAAGGAAGCTGGTAAACCAAGGTGGACCACCAGATTCCAAACCCTTTGCAACACTTTCCTCGTTCCTCTGAGCCAGACAATGACCGATCTTAACAGTACTACCATCACTTCACCCTCTATCCCTCTCTGTCTTATCTATAATCTATAATATAATATAACTTATAAAAGAATTAAGTTTGTATGAGGTGACATTCAATGAAGGCCTCAACCTCCTATTGAATGTGCCATGTGGCACCTTGAGGTGATAATATTGAATTTATTATTTTAAATCTATTTTTAATTATTAATAAAAAAAACCGTCTGTTTATTTTTTTAATATTTAATAATTATTCAAATAAGATAATGTACAAAATAAAAGATATGGACCTTTTTAAATATTTAACAATTATTCAAATAATATAATGTACAAAATAAAAGATATGAACCTTTTAATTGAAACAACTATTAAAATTGGCAGATCAATCATAAGGATTTCCTAAACAACATTCGTGGACTTATTTAAAATTGGGCCGATGAATAATAAGGAATTCCTGAACAACATTCCTAGACATATTTTCACTTTTATTTCATTAACATGCCAAACTATTTTAATTATCAATGGACGCACGCTGCGCGTCTCAAAATCAGTTGTATTTAGCTTCCAAGTAACTTCAATCACATTTTAGTAGTAAAGTCGTAGCAGTTTAGGTACCAAAATCTAGCAAAAATGAACAGTCAATTTATGAAGCATACAACACTGTAACCAATTCATGAGATGTGCATCATCCAAATATAAATTCCATTTATCTCCCCTCCCTCTACAGGTCTCATGTTCCTGTACATACTTTCTTTAGTTTTCTATATCCTTTTAGTTTACAGATAACAAACCTGAAAAGAAGGCATAAACAAAGTAGCCTAACACCCGAACATTGAATCATTATACTTATTATTTGAAAGAAAATCAAAACCAACAAAGTATTATACTACAATACCTATGATAAAGATCGCTAATAAAAAAACGCCAAATTTATTCATACTGCCTTGAGCAATCATTGACGTATTGTGCGGCGTCAAACCACCAGCCTCACTCGTCTTCATCGCCACGAATCCAACACCACCGTCATTGAACCACTCCCCCATCTATGCCTAGTCGTCCATTGGCAGCCCCGCTGGCATCTGTCTTTTGACAGAACAATTACTGATGTTTGCGAGGTAGAAAACTGGCCATAACAACCTGCGAGACTGTGATTAACGGGTTAATAAATTTTAGCATAAAAAGACTTGTCAAAACTCGTCCAGGTGCATATAACCTTCTAATGTATTTCAGACAAAACGCATAGTGGGTCAACTGAAATGTATGTTTTGAAACAACCCCATTTTGATCCATAACATACCAAACCCAATTGATTCATAGTTTAGCATCAATTTCGAAGTCCTTTTTTACTCAAGCCGATAAAACTTTGTGGGCTCGGTCATGGAATCAGGTGTCTTTCAATTTATACGAACCAGGTCATTGGTAAGCCTGCCTTTCGCGCCATTGAGCGAGACATCAGCGAGCAAGTATGGTTAGACATAGTGCTTGATGTTCAAGCTTTCTAATCAAAAGGTGCGACTTTTAACAGTTTTGTTATAAACTATAACATCAAAGAGTAGCGGTTAAGGTTTAATATTATATATTGTAATTTACGATTAATCCCACGAAATCAACCAGCGAAGAAGTTCAAAAATCTTGAGAGATGACGTCAACATAGGAGTTACGTCGATCCGCAACCGTGACCAATGACGTTATCCCGGCGGCAATTTGCGACTCCATCATGAACAGAGTATAAGTGGCCCATCGATGTTAAAAAATGAAAACTATCGGCTTTGGTTGCCTTATGCTGGTTTTCAAGCAAAACGGCCCAGAAAGAAGTTAACAATAGCGACGGAATTTCAAAGAAATGAAAAAATAAATACATGGCTGCATGTTTCGAACCCGGGCAACAGACCAAACACAACAACACTCTCACCATCTGTGCCATATCATGTTTGCATAACATAACTGAAACCGTTTGTTCAGTCTCACCATCATGTTTGTTAATGTTGACTGACAATCAAACTGATAGCAGCCATTATCATCCTTGGACAACGTTGCTGGCACACATTTTGATGTTGTTCACAGATAAGTCAGTAAACGCCTAAGTTAGATAAACAACTAACAGGTATATCTAAATCAAGCGCTTCAATCTCTTGGATTTCTAAAGTTACTTTAATCGCTGCTCATATATTAGATTCTTCCATTTCCGCTCCTATATTAGATTCGGGTTCTAAGTGAGGAGTATCTAAATCCGTGTCTGTTTTTATCACGTCAGCATTTACTGATGCGAACACCTGATTGGGCCACCTTCGTTTCTGATGTATGAAATATTCTCATACTATGGTGCAAAGATTTAATGCGTAAACTTTGTGTTTACAATAGACTTCAAAATTGTGAATCAATGGACCCATGTATCAATAGTTTTTTGCTATGATGCACCTAATGCTAGTGTAATATCTTAACTATCATTCGTTATTTGGTAAATAATTTAGGCTTTAAAGATTTTAGACACACACAGCCTATTTTTGATAAACAACTAACATGTATATTAAATAAGATGTTAAAAACACTAAGAATCCAAGAAATTTAATAACAACAGTTGAAGGAAACATACCTCTCTATCAACAAAAAGGAAATGGAGTTCATTGTCGCGATTATTTGGAACCCATTTTCTGATAACACAAATGCAAAATGGTGGTGCTGCCTCACCAGGACGAAGAGCTCCAACATTAAAAGTGTCCATTTCATGCAACCTGTTGCAATAAAAAAAATTCAGAATCTGTTTACATTTAAGAATTGTCCTGCTAAAATACATAAACAATACTCCGGAAGCCTTTTTGTTGAAATGCCATCTCCATAGAACCTACGTGTTTCAAATTAAGCGCCAAATATGGACTGCTTAAATACTAAAACAATATATTCATAATCTTTTTTTTAGACACCATTTCCCTACAGGCAACACATTTCAAAATAAATGGTTAATGGTTAATGCAGCCTGCTAAAATACCTAAACAATACAGCGAAAGCGTTTCTGTTGACACTATTCCTGAACGTCTATACACCTTCTGTGACTTTCCAGCGCCTAGACACGCCGTTTCCCTACAACCTTGCAGCCCGCTGAAATACCTAAAAAAATTTAGTAAAACATTTCTCTTTAGACTACCCCTAAACATTTAAACACCTATTGTATATTTCCAGCAACTACACGCGGTCTGAAATATATAAACAGTACACGTCAACCGTTTTTTCTAAACACCATCTCCCTAGAACACTGTCGTTTCAAAGTAAGCGCCAAAAACGGCCTGCTGAAATACCACAACAATACATTCAACGCATTTTTGCAGACACACCATTTCCCTACAACCAACACATTTCAAAAGAAACACCAAATGCAGCCTCTTCTGTGATTTACCAGCCCCTACAACCTAAAGTTTCAAAAAAAACGGGACAACTACATTACTATACATCTTTCCTTTTAAAAACCTAAATTAATATACATTGACCCCATGAGTCTTCTATTAACGGACGTAACACTTAAGCAATTAAAAAATACAGGCGCAATGTCCTTCTCGAAACAAAACACTCCTAAAACCTACACATTTCAGACAAAATTAACAACTCCTGTCCCTGTACTGTTAATCTCTATGTGTACATCTTTCTATAAGTCATCTCTCCTCCTCTCCACCTATCTCTATCTCTATAACCAGCCTGTCCGCCCATTTCCGTCACCCGGATTCATGACCAGAATTTGGCTTCTGTTAAACTGACTGTTGCCCCATGTTTGATAACAAAAAAAAAACCCGCTATATATGGCGTCCTGAAATACTAAAACAAATAGTTCAAAGCGTTTTTGTTGAGACGCCATTTGCCCACAACCTACGCATTTCAAACTAAACGCCTAATGCACTTTCAAAGCATCTCAAGAAAAAAAAACCTGAAACACCATATGCTCTCTAAACTCTAATACAATAAATCCAGAAACCAAAACCACTTTGACATCACAAAACATAACATAAGAACACTGTATACTTAAGTTAACATGAAAATTTACTAACATTCCAATAAGCATATGAGAAACACACACCCGGTCACTCTGAGGTCTCTACTTAAAAGCAATTCTAAAAAAAATTTAATCCTAACAATGCACAACTGAAAAAACTGTTTTGATCAAAGAATTGGTCTGTTAAATAACCACATTGACTTTTAAAATTCCAAAACACAAACAATCCATTAACCAAAATTCCCTCACAAACATTTGACAAATTTACTGCTCATTGTCATTGTCACTTGAAAAAATATGCTTACACCCAACTGACTGGACAGTTCCATGTTAAACAAATTACAGACCAGTTTTGAAAAACCAACATAAAGCTTCACATTTTCTGAGTAAACTTATTTCTTTTAGTATTTAGGGCTATTAGACACAATGATACCCCATATGCCTAACTATTTAGTAGATTGTCATTAATTAATTAACCAAATCAAATCAAATCAAACAAAATTAGAAACTATGGACGCTATTGTTGTAGTTCAGAATCAAATTGATATAACCCTTTAGAAATAAAATGAAATTCAAGAACAGAGTTAAAACAACATACAACACTATCATCTGCGATTTGTAGAAAATCAGTATGCGAGGCCAAAGAGATGATGTGGCGGAGAAGGTGGTCTACCTATTATCCGGTTAATCGCAGAGCCTTTCCAAATTGACGAATACAAATATGGTGGTGGAAGAACAGGGGGTTTGGTGGAGAGGAAAATAGAGTTGCCACACAGGTGAAGAACATGCATGTAGAGGAAAATGAGGTGTTCTCAGGACAAGACAAACACGTGTGGGGTGATTAATCAAACGGGTGGACTGTGCGAGGATGTGTTAGCTGGACAGCACAAACACGTGTATGGAGAAACAGCTGGCAAAACTGGAAGGTAATTAAAAAAAATTGGCTAACACGGAGCCTAGAAGGATTCGAACCGGACCAAGGCAAGAGACAAGACAATGTTCAAACCAACTGCACCACATAAACTTTTGTTACCATTATCAAAACAATCAGTATTTATTTAACATAATAAAAAGAATAATAAAAACACTATTCAAAGTGGAAGGCTTATTATTATAGTATAATTTATAAATAAAAAAATAAAATTTACATAAACATTACTTAACAATTTAATTTAATTTATTTAAATTCTTAAGCTTAATCTATATATAAACTTTATATGTTTTAGTTATGTAGTAATTTTAGTTTTAATAAACATGTAGATTAATTATAAAATATTTACACAAATATTACTTAACAATTGTTTTAAATTTATTTAAATAGTTAAAGTTAATCTATAAATAAATTAACGTTATATGTTTATAGTTTTTTAAGAATTTCGTTTGAATATAAAGATATACATTAAATATACAAGCAATTTACTAAATTAACAAAAACGTTTTTCTAGATAAACATTGGTTATTTTATATTTTTAGAAATTATTTAATAGATAAAAAGCAGTATATCATCCATTTAAATTAACATATATCTATTAAATATATATTAAATATTAGATACAGTCTTTTTCATAAACTCTTCTCCAATGATTATAAATAGAATGGCAATATCAAATTCTTAAATCACAAACACAAAGAAATTTCTTCAGAACTCACCTCGAAGACACCTGCAAGTAATCTCCAAATTATTTTTTCATTAGTTTCTTTAATGGTTTTTTTAACTGTAACTCTTTATTGATTATAATAAACAATCCATATTTAATAATGTTGAAGGGTACACTAATCAATAAAAGAGGATGTAGATTTTAACTTTTACATCTTTTTAAACAAAATTTTTTTAAAAACATAAACAAAAAAAGTTAAAAAAAAAAAGTAAAGTCAGATCATAAACATGCAGTCTTTCACTTCTCAATGATAACATACTTAATGGTTTAACTATTCTCATTTTAATTTATATTTCTTCATTATTAATATTTTCAACCCCGGGAAGCTCCCGGGATAAATGCTAGTAATGGTATATATTTAAAAAACAATACTAAAACTATGGATACAAATACAGACTACTCACTACCGCCCTTGGTAATGAGATGTGATGTATATATAATTTTTATAATTTTTTTACTGTTTGTTCTCATCTATAAGATTGAGGTTGGAGATGGAGGATGAGATGCGGATCCTTTAACATCTTTTGATTTTGATTTTGTAGTTTTATAATTAAAATAAATAATTTATTTGTTTTGAAATAATAAATAATTTTATTTTTTAACATATTAATAGAATAAAAAATAATCATAGTTCATATTTATTTAATAAAAAATTTGGTTTTTAAGTTTCTAACGGATTAACGGGGAAAAATGATGGGTTTATTTGGGTTGTGTATGTAAAAGAAATAGAAATTGGCTTTTTTTAATAAATAGTTGGGATAGATTAGAATAATCAAAATGGTTTAAAATACTAATGAAGTCTCCCTCTTAACATGTCTACCTTGCTAGTGGTGAGTGATATTGATCCCCAAAGTTGCTTCTTTGTTTACCTTTGTTGGTCGCAAGTGATATCTACATACACAACACAACACAACTCATGCCATTTTTTATTATTTGTTAAGGCTTATGGTTTATGGTTTAGCGTGGCTCTTTGGATCGATGACACGTGTGTAGTTAGGATTTGTCATCGTGTAGGCTTGTTTACCAAGCCTGGTCGAGGAGTGGGCTTTTCTTTTGAGCAGGTTTAGCGTCATCTTGGTCGTGTATATGCTTGGTTGTTTCTTTAAAGGGTTAACCATGTGTTAAGCCTGATTGTAAGTAAAGCTTGTCTTGTGTTATGTTGTTCTGTGCGTTTTCTGAGTTCGTGAAAGTTATTGTTTTGAAGTTGCTTGCCTTTTTTGAAGACACTTAGACTATCCATTCTTATCATTGGTAACGCCGTGGACGATTTGTTTGAGCCACATTGCTTTTGGAATGAGTATTGAGAGGATGATCGAGCATCATCCTCTTCCACAACGTTACCGTGGATTAGTTTTTGTCTTTAGGTTGTTGTTTGTAACTAACAACGTTAATTATGTGTTATCTTTTTTAATTTGTGGTTAGTAGCAGGTTTATGTTGTAATCGTATGATAATTGTAATTAGCAAGTGTGATTTGTGTGTTGTAATTACGTTTTAGACTTAATGATGAAGTACTTAGTTTTTTTACTTAGTAATTTTGTCGTTCGGATTAATTAATTTTAATTAATTAATATTTTGTTTTTTAAAAAAAAGTTAATTAAAAATTAAGTTCTTAATCCGTAATTTATTTTTGAAAGAAATCTCTGATCAATGATAGAACAAGATCCTTTTTGCATCATATCTAAGGGATTCCTTGGTTTCTGGATTTTATTTTAACTATTTCGAATAACTAAGTTAGTTAGGCCTGTTAATTAATTTTGTAATTGGGCTTACTGGGCTTAGAGCGCTTATTGGGCTAACTCCTGACCCAATAGGCCCATTAGACCCTTTTGGTGGTTGCTGGAAACTGGGCTATATGAAATGGTGAATAAGTCCTCACTTTGCTATTTCCAGAGCAATAAAAGACTAAAAGCCATCTGCCCCTATGCCACTACAATAATATTACAGTGGCATAGGGGCGTGTGCGCAACACGTGTCACTTCCTAATTGGCTAAAACTCTGACACGCGATGCTCTGATTGGTTAGGAGGAGAGATAAAAGTGGTGGGGCTTGCAAGTGGTGTGGAAGTAGCAATTTTGGCTCTAGAAATTGCCATGCCTACAACGCGAGGCACTCTCTGATTGGCCAACACCCAATTTTATTTTGATTGATATCTACATACACAACACAATTCATATAAGTAAAATTAAGTACTTTTTTATGTGAAGGGTGCTTACCATTGACCAAGGGTGTTTACGAAAATAGCCTTCTCCAGTATTTTTGGAGCGACCCGCCTCACAGGTTTCGAGGCACTCCAGGCAACTTTAGAGTCGTTTCCCGTTTGGACGAATCAGCCACCGACACGTGTATCTCCCCCTTCCAGACGTCTCCGTGCTCGGCTTGGTTGTTGAAACGTGTAGCTCAGCTTGAGCCTTTCCCATGTTTCTCCGTGCTTAGCTTTGTCTAAAGAATTCAACGAGTTGTGTGATTGGAATTTTCTGTGGATGCTTAGATAAAGCGTTGATTGACTCTACAGTATTAGATGTCATATATGTAACACCCCAACTGATGGCGGAAACATCGAGGTGTCACGTATGAATGATTGTTCAGTAGCACATGGTATATATTGAAATTTTAAATACTTTATTCATAGCATAATATCTGTGACACCCCACATTTTTAGGATATTACTTTTACTGAACTCTAGTTAACTTGTATGTACCTTCGTGACTAAACACTTAAGTAGGGTTAGCTAAGAAGGTCTTTCGATATGTTATGGGAACATATGTTAGATGATACTAACGTACGTTATAACTAGGAAGGTTTTGGTCTTGACACACACCCGAGTCCTGTATCCCGAACGTTGGTGATTTATCAAACATGCATGATTATATGAACTATTGAGTGTTGATTAATGTGAAGTAACACGTGTATGTGAATTGCATGCTTATGTGAACTACTGCGTATTAGTTAACTTGTACGTAAACCTTATGAGATATGTGCACTTATGATAAACATAATATGAATTAATAAAACAATAGTTTTATACAAGTTAGTATGATTATTATTGTCGGGATTAATCTCGGGAGTTAGATATTACTAACGGGCTCAATTAACAGATAAAAACCTCTAGGACCCGAAACCTTGGCCCATGATCTTAACCCTAGCATATTATTTATAAAAAAAAAATAAACACAAACCCTAATACCCTATATGCGCCGTGGACAAGGAACCACCCCACACCCACCCTTCAATCTCAATCTTCATCAATTTCTCACTAGTTCAAGTTGATTCGGGTGCTATCTTGAGGTTTTAAAGATTCTAGCATTGCAAGGTATATGTTTTATGTGTTATACGAGTAATTGTAATGCTTGAAAAGTTGTAAAACTCTAAGAAATAGGCATGTTAAAAATCGCAAATCATTGTATGAAGGATATCTTGGATGTTTGTTGTGATTGTTGATGAGTATTGTTGATAGAAATCGTATCTAGGGTATGTGGTACGTAAATACATAGATTTAAACGTGATAATATGGATTGAATTATGTTAACATGAGTTATTGTATGATTATGGGTTAATAAGAATGATTAGGGTTCATGAGAAGCATGTTATTAAAATTCTGATTTTCTGGCAGATTCATTGTGACGAATAGTAGGGCTGTTATAGGGTGATTAACATGTGTAATCTGATTTTTTTTCTAATGCTAAAACATAACTTATGATGTTAGCTTTTCAAAAAGTTCAAAATCATGCGTTTTGGACTTGTTTTGATATGTATTCATGATTTTATAAGTTTAAAGGTATAATCAGATTTTCGGATGTGAAAAATGGACCAACTTTAAAGGGCTATAACTTGAGTTTTACGAATCCGTTGATCATGAAATTTGGACAGAAGTTGAGTCTCTGAATATCCAAGCTTTTCCAATCGGATTCATCTCGTTTGGATGAGTCTATGATGTTTAATGAATTTTTATGTAAGCTGCTGTCAACATCACTCTTTTTCTGGGGTGGCTGGACTAAATTAATTTTCATAAACTCTCGATGTGTGTTTGCAAAGAAATAAAAATAGTAGAGTCACGTATAAACTTGTGGGAAGCTTCTGTAAAATTTTGGGCACTTGAGGAGTTAGTTTGGTATTTTATAAAAACTGGTTTCCATGACTTAAAATCTGCCCAGAAAACACAGGTTTGCGAGATATTGATTATGTGATGATTTGAGTGTGTTAATGAGTTATAAGTTGTGAAATTCTATATGAAAACATGTGTATATGGTATTTATATGGTGTAGATGCTATGATAGGTTGATGGTATGCAATGTGTGATGAGAACTAGTTGTGTTAAAAGTCTTAACATGTTGCATCATTTACTAATCACCAACGATTGACGGGTTTTGCATGGTTTATCTGTGTCAAGTACAATTATTTGAGATGTCACTTAAGTCTTGGTGTCAAGCACACTCAAACCCTTGCAACCTTGTATTTGATAGGTTATTGGTAGGCGAGTAGTCTTCCACGTTTACTATCTTTGTGGTTTATTTTAGCACGCAATCTAAGGTGAGTTTCACTACTCCTTTTCTCAAAAGCATGTGTCTCGGGTTTGAGACAACTTACAAAACGTTTTCTAGTCTGGTTGGGGCTACTTTTACATCTCGGGTTTGAGATGCTATGACTCCTTGTGTGGGTCGGGTTTTCGATTCTTTATGTGAATCACACTTTTATCAGTTTTGTACTTTAACTGTCCCTTGTGAACTAAACACTCAATCTTGAAAGTCCTTACTATTTTATTGGGTTAATCGCTGGAGGCGAACAAGGTAGTAGTTAGTAGCGCTATTAGGTTGTGCAGCAACCTCATGCCTGAGGTGCTTGGGTCACGGGCATGAACTCCTGACCACTTTTTCTTACTAGTGTTGATAGACACTAGTGTTGAGGCACTGTAACATCTGTATGTTTCCCAATAACCACTGTTTAGTTACATTGAGTGGGTTAGCTACCCATGACAAGCTTAAAACTCATGGTTTAAAACTTTGATAACTTTACTATTGTTACTTAAACTGTGAACTCACCGACTTTATGTTGACACACGCTAGCATGTTTTTGCAGGTCTCTAGGTACGGAGCACGATAGGTCATGCATCATTGTGTCAAGGGTTAATTGAACACTATTGACTAATATCATGCTTTTCATTTATTTAGTTCTATATTGAGTGCGTTGTTTTGCGCATAATAATCCACTTAACCATTTTAATTACGCTTCCGCATTTTCTTAAAAACATATGGTTAATTTCTAAGAATTCAAATTTTGAAAATCGAACTAAATGGTTTGGGCATTTAGAGTCGTTCGAATGACTTATGGCTATGGGATCCTGGTGTGTCACGCGCCTCGCGGTAAAACCCCGCAGTGGAAATTTGAGGGTGTGACAATATCCAAATGAAACATTGTCTAAAAATCAAAAACTTCTAGTACATAATATGAAATAAAGCAAACAACTTCAAATAACTTCATAATAATTCTTCAAGCATACTATAAGCCTCAGCTTCATTGTTACCTAAAACATGTTAATTTTGAAAATATTTTTCGGTCAACAAAAGTTGGTGAGAATTACATAGGTTTGAATATTGAATAAAAAATTGTACAATTCGAGTGTCATGACAAGTCTAATCCATATGTGAAAACAAAACTATTAGGTAAATCGAGTGCATAATCAAACCTTGTGACTTGAATATTATGGTCCATCCCATACGCATATGGTTCACTCAATGTTGTTATATGTTCGATAACAATCACCCACGCTACCTATGTAGGAGGTACACGTATCCGGGTGGGGTTGTCAGTCCAATAGATCTATCATTGTATATCGTCGGCTGATCAATGTTAATGATTATGCTAGAATAATTGTGCTTACCCTAGTAATGTTTAAGACATAATGCAACATAAAATAACACATAGACACTTTATGTTGAATTGTAAATTGATGTTGTAACATGTTTCACCCCAAAATAGTAAAAAGGAAAAAGAGGCTATGTAAACTCACCTTAGTGCTAAAATTGAGTCCCTTGTTATAGAATAATTATGGCTCTTGTGTCCAAATATCACCCTATTTATAAGGCAATAATTGAGTAATGGGGAAAACTTAAAAGTCTAAATTTTCTAGTCTACAAGTAGTTCTAGGGTTCCTAATTTGGGGATTGATAATTGATTAATCGTTAATTTAGATAAATTGTTAATAAATAAAAGAATTTCGGAAAATAAATAAATAAAAGGCTATTTGTAGATTTTTTATTAAGGATGGTCATATTATAAGATTTTAAATATGAAAATAATTTTTATAAAATTATTTTCTCAAAAATCGAATATTTAGTATATTTATTTTTATTTGTCAAAATATAGTTTTAATATCTAAAAATATTAAAATTATTGAAGTTTCAAATTTAAAATTTATATTTCTGTTCTAAATGAACAAAAATAATTTATGTAAAATTTTGGTATAAAAATAGTGAAAAATGAATTTATTATGATTTATTTATGATTAAAATAACAAAAATTAATTAAAAATATTAAATAAACGGTTTTCTGGAATTTTTAAGGCACTTTTAGTATTTAAAAACTATTTTTAAAAGAATATAGCAAATATAAGTATAAAAGGAAACTTAAAAAAATGGTTGTTTGTGCCAGGACTTGAACCCGAGTCCTTGGCCGAGTTAGTGTCTTAAATCACAAGTCCAGCCCAGACCAGTTGGTCTGGAGCCTGAGAACGATTATTCTTGGATTCAAATAATTATATAGGTTTATTGATTTGTTCCATAATTGTTTCAAAAAAAGGAAGATGGGGACGGGGCTCGAACTAGTGCAGAATCCGGTTGCCACGTCTTAACACAGAGGGGTTATACCAACTGATCTACAGATTAGTGATAGAATTCAACTCGTTTTAAATGATGTCAGCGTGTAATCATATCCCCAAATCGAATAACAAGAACCCTAACTTTTCCAATAATCTCTAATAACAAACAACAGCTCCTGAATCATTGGGGCTTTTTTTTTGTATTCGGCCGACTAACAAAACCAAGAAAGAAATTGATACTTACAGTGGGATTTGAGCTACGAATTGAAGCGGTCAATGAAACAGTCAACCGAAGCAAAAATCGTGGATTTGAAGGAGTTTAAGAGTGAATTGAGTATAGGGATTTGATTATCGGCGCTTTTAGCTCATGTGGGAGGTATCAATTTATACTAATCCTACGAAAACGTAATTTTAGAAGTTTTGACCCACATTAAAAGGTATACGCATATATGGACTCGAATTGGAAGGTTTTAATGGTTAATTGGCGTGAGGATTAAGCAAGAATAAGTCGGTTAATCCTTACCATATACGAATTACGAACGTTGACGCGGATTGGGATTGATGTTGGAAGGTATGGCTCGCAGGTTGACTTTCCAAAGTCAATTGTGCAGTACACAAGGAAAGTTTATGTTTGATTTGATTTGGTAATTGTCACCAAACATGTTGTAGCTCAGCTGGTCGGGGTGTTTGCCCAAATTGGGCCGGCCATGGATGCGGGTTTGAGTCCCGGTCCATGCCTTTCATTTTTATAAGTTTATTTCACAAATATTTTGTTATAATATGATTATGTAAGCCTGAAAATGTCACAAAATATTTTTAAAACGTACAAGAATGGTAAAAATGCAACGTTTTATTAATTGAAATATCAAACGTACAATAGTAGAAAATACGAAATGTTAAAATATAATGATAATGTTTACCCGGATAGTGTGCTCTTTACCATTTACCCAAACCGATACCTAAGCGAATAATCCTTATTCGCGGAACAGCTGCACACAACGCGTTGAAATATTCTTCAAAATCAGACCTCGTAAGCTTTAAAAGTCTTCCACCACAGTGTCTGTAATTCCTTCTTTTTATTTAAGGGTAAGTTTAAGTTGACCATCAAATGGCGACAACACAACCCATGAAAAGCACAAAGAAAACTGTCCTAATCGCCAAATCTATTGAATTTGCTCGATCAGATATGATCGCAAAATCAGGATGTTCACCAATACACTCTTTAAGCTTAGACAGGAACCATATCCAACTTTCACCGTCCTCATATTTCCCGATACCATAGGCAACGGGTAAAATTTGGTGGCTACCAACCATGCCATTCCTTTAAACTCTCCTCTCAAGTGCGTTGCATCTATAATAATCACCGGTCTTAACTTACGAATAAAACTCATAATCTGGAAGACAAATGTAACACAAAAAAGGGTTACCCTTACATAACTTATAACAAAATAATAATAATAAAAAATATTGACCGTAGCACCAAGGGCAACAAAAAGAATTGTAAAGCGATTATCTTCATCAGTCGAGATGTGAGTAACTCTCCCCGGATTCACCTTTTCCAAATTGTAGCAATGAAGTGGGAGCTCACCAAACGAATCTTTGCTATTTCCTTGCAAAAGTTCAAGTGCATGACACTTCCCACGCCATGCTTGATAGTAAGATATGGCTACGTGAAATCTTTGTCAAAACTATTGGACTATTTTATTCCCACAGTATACGCGACCGTTATCTTTCCATTGGGGTTTTAGTATGTAGCCAACTACTTTTGGGTTAGCCTGACGAAGATGCAAGATGAGTTTGCGTCTTAGAACATATGTGGTTATTGTTGAAAGATTTAACATAAAACGTACTTGTCACACCACGCCAATGGCGGAAACACGTGGCGCGACGTTCGAAGAGTATTAAACAAGGATTAACACAAACTACAAGTAATTAGGAATGTGACACCCGGCAAACTCCGGTTATTTATTTTTGAAAACTCAGTAAGTCTACCTTAGCGAGTCGTGCATACATTACACATGACAAGGTCAGTCGAGTCGAGTCGTGCATCATTGGGGTTCTAACACACACAAGTCTCGAGTCCCGGGAATTGGTGAACGAGTGTGAACGTGTTTGTTTTCATGAATTATGTGTTTATAATCTTTATGTGACTTGTCGGTATGTGTATACGTGTTTACATATGTTAAAACAGTGATTACACGTAATTGCATGATGTTATAGGTGATTACGCGTAATTGCATGATATTAAGGGGTGATTAGCCCTAATTGCATGCTGATAGGGGGTGATTAGCCCTAATTGCATGCTGATGGGGGTGATTAGCCCTAATCGCCTATAGGGTAGGCGATTAGGAACCTTAAGTGGCGATTAGGCCCCTAATCGCCTGATAAGGTAGGCGATTAGCAGCCCTAATCGCCTGATAAAGCTGCACAATCGCCTGACGTGTTTTAAACGACTAGAAACGCCTATAAATACCACCCTTGACCTCTAAAACACCATTTGTGCAACCCTAGCCGTCCCATAACCTATCCCAACTCACAAACACCCTCTGGAACTCGTTTTTACATCAAAACAACCATTTCCAAGCTTTACCCATCATTTTCTCCTAAATCCAAGGTGTGTTCTTCATCCCCAAACCTTTAAATGATTATGTTTTGTTCCCTAAAAGTCCAGACCTGATTTCTAAATGTTTTTGTCTTTGAAAACCCATTAAAAACCGTTTTTAAACAAACTCAAACCTTTATGCATGTTATATGTGATTAAAGGTAGGATTTTTAGGATTTAAACATGATTGTTCTTGTGTTATTAAGGTGTTTATGGTTGTTATGAGTTAGTGTGATGATGTCCTAGGAGTTTGGATGGTTTTGGTTGTGTATTGTTGATGTTTGATATTTTGACCCATTTGAATAGTTTTGAATGATTAAGGATGTTATGAGGTGTGTTGTTGATTGTATGATGTTAGGGTTTGCATTAGGATGATGCTAAAGCAGTGGGATACTATCGGACAACGTTGTTACGTAAGGAAATCTGGATATTTGCTATTTAGGGCAAGTTTGTGCATGTTGATGTGATGCTTACATGTTAAGTTTACTATTTTGGGAAAACGCTCGCATTCGGGACTGTTAGAATGATGATAACTTAGGGGTTTTGCTTGAAATATGTTTGTTAATGTGTTATGATTGATATTGGGTGTTTACACATGGTTCGGATCTGATTTGGAGGGTTAAACGCGCGAAAAAGGCGAAACGGAACAGCATAGGCGATTAGGAATCTCAATCGCCTATGCTACAGGCGATTAGCCCCCTAATCACATGACTTGCAGGCGATTAGGAGGCCTAATCGTCCCTTAACATGCCTAATCGCCTATCATGTCCAGAATAGCATGTCTTATGACTCCTAATCACTAGTTAACTTCAGAATAGCATGTCTTATGACTCCTAATCACTAGTTAACTTCAGAATAGCATGTCTTATGACTCCTAATCACTAGTTAACTTCAGAATAACATGTCTTATGACTCCTAATCACTAGTTAACTTCAGAATAGCATGTCTTATGACTCCTAATCACTAGTTAACCTCTGAATAACATGTCTTATAGCTCCTAATCACCAGTTGACTTTTCCTAATCACTAGTTGACTTTTCCTAATCACATGTAATGATAATGTTACTGTAACTTAGTATTCCGAGACCCGATTGGACACATAGGAACATGCTAGAAACCCCGTAACATGTCTAGTAACATAGTAACACGTGTTTGGACTTATTGGTGCGTTATTTAATCTATGTGTTAGAACTCGTTGAACTTTAACACGTGTTAAGTACTAAGTTGCATGATTTGTATATGTTGGTGTATGAGATGAACACGTGGAATGTCGGGTCACCAATGGGATGTCGGGTCTTGTCTGTGGGGTCAAAGTAACAATCAAACGTGTTTTCAAAACGTACTTGGTCATGGTCTGGACACTTGGGGACTATTTGACCTGCGGGTCAATGGTTCGGGTACTCATATGCATTCGATGATAGGTTGCCGATACTAGGGCTGTCATTTGCATTGTCTGTGGTTTATTAAGAAGAACGCAATCTAAGGTGAGTTCATAACCCCACTCTTTACTGTTTTGTAAATGTTTTCGGGGGGAAGACATGCTTCTTTTATGAAAAACTGAGGAATTTAAAGCGAAACAAAGTTTTGGAAAATGAAACGGGTGGCGTGAGTTCACGGCCCCACTTTTTACTGGTTTTGCTTTTTGGGGAGAAAACATGCTGGGTACTGGTATTCATAAAACATGTGTCAAATTACGTTTTCGTATTCATAAAAGGTGTGTCAACTTACGTTTTCGTATCCATAAAAGGTGTGTCAACTTACGTTCTCGTATTCATAAAAGGTGTGTCAACTTACGTTTTCGTATTCATAAAACCTATGATTTGCTAAGTACTCGGATTGGTAAAGCTAACAAGGTAGTCGTTGGTTACTATATGGTATTACGTATTGGTATTCTTGAATTCCTTATGCATTGGGGTATTCTTTTGGGTTGCTATACGATTTGTTAAAGTCCCGGGGAAAACCATGAATGTGCGGTGGTTGCTGTCACACCCTCAAATTTCCACTGCGGAGTTTTACCGCGAGGTGTATGACATACCAGGATCCAAGTCAACGGTCACAATAAACAACTCTATATGAATAATACGTAGATACCAAAACGTCATGTTTAATGTTTTTAAAACCACAGCGGAAGCTTAAATAGTTATACACACTTTTCAACAATGAAAACCCAATGTTGTGTTTATTCCAAAACATGATACTTTAAACTCTAGACGCCATGCAGACTCGTGCGCCTAGTCCGTGAAGTGCTACCTTAACGTCCTGAGAAAAACATGCCAAAAATACGTCAACATATAATGCTGGTGAGTTCACAGGTTTTTATGAAAAGCAACTTAGTTAGTTTCAAGAATACCCCAACGCTGACCAAACCATACGTAAACCGACCAAAAGAATACTACTCAAAGAATGCCGTCCCAAATGAATACCTGTCGCTACTACGATTGGAAAACCATTACTGAACACGCATACATGAATACAAGAATACCACCTGCCCGAATACAAGAATACAAGAATACTCTAAGAGACAACATGCACCCGTCCGACCCTCCAAGTCGACGAGTGGGGCCGGTCACGCCCAAATAGATCTATTCACATTTCTCCCGTTGTGCTACACCGCACATTCATGGTTTCCCCCGGGACTTCCAAAGATCGCATAGCAAACATAAAGAATTCAAGAATACCAATATGTAATACCACATAGTAACCAACGACTACCTTGTAAGCTTTACCAACCCGAGTACTTAGTAAATCAAAGGTTTTATGAATGCGAAAACGTAAGTTGATACACCTTTTATGAATACGAAAACGTAACTGGACACACCTTTTATGAATACGAGAACGTAAGTTGACACACCTTTTATGAATACGAAAACGTAAGTTGACACACCTTTTATGAATACGAATACGTAAGTTGACACACCTTTTATGAATACGAAAACGTAAGTTGACACACCTTTTATGAATACGAATACGTAAGTTGACACACCTTTTATGAATACGAAAACGTAAGTTGACACATGTTTTATGAATACCAAAACGTAAGTTGACACATGTTTTATGAATACCGGTACACCGCATGTTTTCTCCCCCGAAAGCAAAACCAGTAAAGAGTGGGGCCGTGAACTCACCTTAGGTTGCTTTGATTTATTATCCGACTTCAAATGTGAAAATAGGCGAATTGCTACGGATTCCCTATTTAAATGTTAACTCATAAGTACGTGTTCAAAATCGTTCAACATAGCTTTTTGTCCAAACCTCACATAGTTCTAATGTGCTAACATAACTCGATGTAACTATATGTAGCAAGTTGACACTACGACCCGTTGGTGAAAGTTTAGTTTTTATGTCTATACATATAGCATACATCATCCACATATGTTCACATATCAATACATGTAACATACAAGTCAAGAAAACTACCAAACAAGTTCAAATATCAACTTTGTCAATTCTGTGATTTTTGGACAGATTCTGTGTCGTCAAAATGATTTTTGATAAAATGTCAAATCAACTCATTTAACTCTCAAATTTTTACAGAACACTCTCATATGTCATACATCAAGTCACTATTTTTATTTTGTGTCCAAAGTCTTCTGAAAAATTTATAAAAATTCATGAACATAGCAAGGTCTTAAAAACGAGCTGTTTGCGACAGCATAGTAAAAGATTTATTAAAAATCATGTATTGCTCCAATTGACCTGAATCCAATTGGAGAACATCAGAACTTCATGTATCTAGTTGCTCACCAAATTTCACGATCAGAGGATTTGTAAAACTAGAGTTATGCCCATTTAAAGTTGACCAAAGTTTTCTGTCCGAAATCAGATTTGACATGCGATTTTGTAAGCTACAAAATAAATACTTATACTCAACCAAATTCAACAAACTTGGACTTTCTGGAAAGCTTATATCACATAGCATACTCTAGGATCAAAAACTACAAGTTTTAGATTTCAGATCATCAAGTTATCATCAAAACAAAATCGGATTTTGAATCTGCCAAGTATTAACTCTTTGATAAAATCATGTTTACAAGGTTTATCTATACCAAATCTTATCAAAAACTCAATCTAACAAACTTGTACATGTACCATATGATCAGACCTTATCAAAAGCATACTCAATCTAGCTCAACATCAAGGTTTCCAACATGATCTTTCAAGCTAAACTAACATAGAACACTAGTATGTAACTTTGTGTTTCACTAGTTTATTTTCATCATCTAAACATATATAATCATACATGGATTCATTTTAGACATGTTAATATGTTCCTAGATCAGATTATAACATAATCATACTCTTAAACATAATCAAAATAACAAGATAACAAGTTATACCTCAAGAACACAAACTAGAACACTTAGAAATGATCAAGGATCTTCAAAATCTTTAAAAGAACTTCAACTCTTGATTATGATTGATAAGAGCACTTGAAAATCGAAGTTTATGGAGTAAAAATCGTGCAGAGGAGTTTGGAAGACGAGTTTTGCGATCAGATCTAGTTTGGTATAAATAATCAAAAAGAAATCGTAACTGACGCTCCCGCGGACCGCGGCAGAATAGCCATCTCCCACGCGGTCCGCGGCAGAAGGCAATATCCAGGCTGTTTCTTCTGCCGCCCGCGGAGCGCGGGAGGATACTCTAATCCTCCGCGGTCCGCGGCAGAGTAAAGAATTAGAATTTTTAAGTTTTGTTTTTAATTATTAATTTCTTTTATATATATACCAAATATATATATAAAATCTTTATTTCTAATTATTAATAATCTAATTATTAATAAAAGCTTATACATATCATTCCGAGTCCCGGTCCGACCGGACTCAGTACGTTAATTCACGTATACTCACGTAACAGCACATAGTTCCACATATATCAATCAATATGCATTCATAGTCAATTTCACCAACGTTCGGGTCTTGCCACTTACGTATATGCTACCATATGATCCTACGAATCACCGGACTCACTTAACTGATCTAGTTACGTCCCTTTTAACTAACGTTTCACTATGTAGACTCAAATAAATGTTTAACTGAAAATGCCGGGTGTCACAGTTGCACAACGGGGGAAATATGGATAGATCTATTTGGGCGTGACCGGCCCCACTCGTCGACTGGAGGTCGGACGGGTGCATGTTGTCTCTTAGAGTATTCTTGTATTCTTGTATTCGGGCAGGTAGTATTCTTGTACTCATGTATTCGAGTCCAGTAATGGTTTTCCAATCGTAGTAGCGACAGGTATTCATTTTGGATGGCATTCTTTGAGTAGTATTCTTTTGGTCGGTTTACGTATGGTTTGGTCTACTTTGGAATATTCTTTGAAACTAACTAAGTTGCTTTTCACAAAAACCTGTGAACTCACCAGCATTATATGTTGACGTTTTTAGCATGTTTTTCTCAGGTCGTTAAGGTAGCAGCATCGGACTTAGGCGCACGGAGTCTCACTTGGCGTCTAGGATTCTAGTTTCATGTTTTCAGTAATTTCAGACTTCAGTCACGTTGTTTAAGTTGTAATCAAGATTTTTAAAAAGCTTCCGCTGTTGGTTTATGTTATGAAATTAAATGTTTTTATTTTACGTATTTTATCATATAGTGTTGTTTATTGTGACCGTTGACTTGGATCCTGGTGTGTCACACGCCTCGCGGTAGAACTCCGCAGGTGGAAATTTGAGGGTGTGACAAAGAAAAGGATCATTTATTTATACGTTGAAAAGTAGTTTCAAGTTTCACACACATCACTTAACAACCATAGTTTAAACAAAAGTTAAGGTTTCTCAATTATATCCCAACCCGTGGAAAATAAGAGCGAAACCCCCCAAAAGATTCCGACGCTTGTATGATCCCTACCGCCCTAGCCATGTGAACATCGAGCAATCAGTTACCTGAAAGATATGTTAAAAATTGTCAATATATAAATATTGGCGAGTTCACAGGTTTTAGTTTACAAAACATTTTAACAACAACACTTTTGGGAAATAAACACAAGTAGTGACTATTGTAAGAGTTGCAAGTTCCTAGAATCTACTTGAGCCCATAACCAAACCAGGACTAATAATGCCTCGTTCATAGTTGTTTCTCGGAAAATAACAACTTAGTTCAGAATACGTGCACCCCTGGCATACATAGTTGCAAAAATCGACACTATCGATTAGGGGTGGGCCTTGTCAGGCACCAATAGTACTATCCAAATATTCCTTCGGTTTTCGATTTCATACATACATATGAATAGATGGTTACAGTAACGAGGACTCACCCCAAGTGGCGAACAACAAACTCAAGTACTCAACATATCACCTATTTCCCTAACATATCTTTCCCCCGAAAAGTAAAAATAGTGAAATGGGACCGTGAAACTCACCTCAAGCAAACTATGCAATCCAAACTCAGAGAATAGCTCGTCCAAGGTCAAACACCTACAAATGTCCTAGCCGTATAAATCACTAGGTCTATAGCGCGCGTGTTTCGGCAAGTTGTACGCCCAACTCCCAACACCACTATTTAGTTCGATTCCCCGTCTAATTAAATGTGTATCCTAGGTTCGTTGGTGATGGATTACCCTTGATATAAGTTATGCTTATACTCTTTTATTAATTAACTTGTTTTATATCACTATCAACTCGACTCACTTTACCGCATAATTATTTTCCCATTAAATAATTATACTAGGATCTTGTCGATCGATATTACATTGTCAACACTCGACTCGAATCACTTTACCATATATTTATTTTCCCATTAAATAAATATACTAGGATCTTGTCGGGCCGAACATTGTCAAGTTCTTACACTTGCTTTAAACGTGTAATCGTGGTAGATTATTTACGTTAATTCTCCCATGAATATATTTTCAACACTTAGGAAAGTGGTCATGTATTTTCACCCAAGTTATATATTTTATCTCATAAAATATATGTTTTCATTTCCACATTTAGACGCAATAACATATATACGTATCTTGTAGGAAGTTATACAGTATATACGTATTCGTCCGTTTTTACATTTTAGTCCGTTAACACGTCGTGGTGTAAATACGTTACATTGATCACTTGTATTTATATATTTTCATGTCCCGAAATAATACAAGTTGTATATATATATATATATATATATATATATATATATATATATATATATATATATAGGGGAAGGATAAATTGAAAACCCTCTTGAGTTGAGAAAACCTTGGAAACCCACGTAAAAAATCATTATTTTTTTTTGAAAAAAATAACCAATGTAAAAAACATGTTTTTAAGCATCTTGGGCCAAAAAAACATATAAAGCGCCGAAGGGATTTTTTTAAAAAAAATAAATAAAGTTGCTAAAAAACATATGTTTTCAGCTATTTGCTGTTATAAAAGCTGTTGTAAACATGTGTTTTCGCAGCTTTTTTTATTTTTTTTAAAAAAATCCCTTCGGCGCTTTTTTTTATTTTTTTGGCCAAAAACACTTAAAAACATGTATTTTACATTGGTTATTTTTTTCAAAAGAAAAAAATCATTTTTTACATGGGTTTCCAAGGTTTTCTCAACTCAAGTGGGTTTTCATTTTATACTTGACCTATATATATATATATATATATATATATATATTTTGTAGGAATAAATACTTGTCGTCGAGATATTATTTTTTTCCTACTTCCGAAATATATACTTTTATTATTTTTCCTAAGTTTCCAACTATATGTTTTCTTGAAATTACTCAACCTCTAATTTCTACACATTTTACTTGGAAACTTTATAAATAACATTTTATTTTTGAAACAAGACTTGATTATTTATAACAAAATACTCCTAACACCTTTGTATTCCCATATATACAAAAGTGTTCACTTTTACACAAAATTTTACCAAGTCTTTAAGTTTCTAAATTTTTATAAAAACCTTTGTTTTTATATTTTCCAACATGTTTGGTAATCTATATTTTTATAAAACCTTATTTTATAAAAATACATTTTTACACAAAAATACATTTTTGTAAGTTTACCAACTTTTTACAAAACAACCTTGGAAAGTTAACATCTTCCATTTTTAACACCTAACTTTTCAAAGTCACATTTTTAGATCTAAGTTTCTAAAGTGTCATTTTATACCCCTTAACTTTTAAAGTTACAAAATAATACCTTTTAACTTTCAAAAAGTTACTTTTTCTACCAAGATCTTTCAAAAATGACAATTTTACACAAAACTAGTAAACTTGTTTTTATCAACCTTGTCAATATGAATTATTATTATGTTCCAACACTAATAATAGTCCAATATAGTCTTATTAAGGTTAATAATATGTATATTTGGTGTGTTAAGTCCATAGTGTCCAATATGTCCATTTTTGAGTTTTAAAGTTAGTGTCTTTAAAGATGTAGTTTTTATATTTTGTAACATTTTTAAGTTCCATCATATTATTATGTTTTAGAAGGTTATATTATCATGATTAGAGCCACTTTTAAGCATGTTCAAGTTATTTTTTTTATAAATACTACACAAAACACTTTTAAACATAAGCCTATGTGAACTTTTAAAAAACTACAAAAACTCTAATATTTTTCGAGCAAACTTTCGGCCATATGGGTATTTTTATAAACCTTTGTTAAACTTGTAAAAACATATATTATCTCATGATCAAAAGCTTAGTTAAACATTATGCTAAAACCTTTAACCTGTGTAAGATTATGTTAACTTTTTAAACTAACAAAAACAATAACAATACTCATTAAAACTCACAGCCCTTTTATAAGTTTTAACACTCCCATTTTAGTCTTGTAAAACATATGTTTTATTATGCGAAAGTTTATTATCCTACCCATGTACAACTTGCTTCTAACACATGTTAAATAAAAATATATATAAACAAGAAGCAAAAATAAGAAACTTACAACTAGCACAAGGCTAGGGAAGACTCAAAACTCAAGTGGAAATAGGGCTTAAGTGTGTCTTCCTATGGTTAAGCTCCAAGCTTCTTGTGCACACTAGTTTAGGGTATGGAATGGAAATGATTTTTGAAGTGTTTTTAATGAAAAACAAGTATGGATTATGTTATTATGGGGGTGGTTGTGGGTTTCGGAACAAGAAAAAGAAGTGTTTTGTTTGTTGAAAGGTAGAGATATTATGGAAGGGTTCTTTCATTTTATAAAACAATCTTTTGTACTAGAAAAGACAAAGCATAAAGCATGCACTTAACATAATGATTTTGGAAAGATAATCAAGAAACATTAGTGTGGCTTTGCCACCTCTAGGATCAGCCCAAAAATTGTGGTGGGACCCACTTTTCTTTTGGTAAATATCCTGTAACAATTTAGTTAAAATCTAACTAGTTCGGTTAGGGTTTTCGCGGGTTTATCACGTGTTTATTACGAGCTATTCCAGACATATAATTGACTCCCAATTACCCTTAAACATAAGTTATTTTAGGCATTGGTAAGTTATTTAGGCTTTTAGTGGGTGAATTTATAAGTTTCACGCGTATCGGGTGCGATACGCGAACTTTATTCATTACCGGGAGATTTGTGCTTGGAGTTTCCACATATGGTTTTGGGGTTCCAAAACACATAATATTTCATGGAAATTCCCTTTATTTCATATCCCATGTGTTCGGGATCGTTTCCGGTTAATTAATTATTATCGGGTAATCACCAACGTCCGTTCCGGATAAGTTTATTTGCACGCGATTTCGTCGTGCTTCAACATTAAACATGTGCATTCCTATGCATCTTATGAGGAACTTGCTATTCTCTAAGGCTTAGTTAAAACAATTAATACGAAATTGCACTTAATTACGTTAATTATGCATAATTATATAGTACGGAATTACCTTAATTTTGCCGGTTGTCACAGTACTACAACCTGGGTAGCTATATACCCTAAAACGCCACTCACAATCGTCAACTAAACATGATGCTTCATACCGTGTTTTAGAGGATCTTTCTTTGTTAAAAGAGAAACATTCTAACAAATACAGTTTTCCCATGTCGGAAACATAAAGTAACATATGACATATTTGGTTTGATTTCCAAACCACGTCTTTTACAACTATGATCAACAACATATTAGATTCGCCTATTAACAACTTTCCACTCCCCCTCCCCTCTATAGACAAAAAATCTAACCATTTTATCCCCTTATCTATACAAAAAAAAAATGAAAGCAAATACTTAAAATCAAGAAAAACAAACATCACAAACAATTCCAAACGTCTTAAAATATAAAACTTAGTGTTGTACGGTCTGGAGCTGTCAAATCGGTGATGGAGTCTCCGGTAGTGCACGACATCTCCGGTGGCATCTTTTATAGGGTGGAGACGTTACAGAGACGCCCAAGATGGAGACGATTGGCCGACCGGAGACGTCATCAAAGACGCCTGATATGGAGACAGCTGGCCGAGACCAGAGACGTCACCAAGACGGTACCCAAAATGTCTTTTGCAGGTTGGGAGAAGCCACCGAAAACGTCTGAGTGGAGACGGTTGAGATCATTTAGAAACGACTCAGCCATGAGCCGAGCCAAAATAGTGACGTCTCAAGCACTTCTGGAGACGTCCCGACGGTGCTAAGACGTTTCCAAGACGTTTGGTAGTGGGGATACACGTGTCGGTGGTGGAATCGTCCAAACGGGAAACATCTCGGAGTCGCCTGGAGTGCCTCAAAACCTGTGAGGTGTCGTTCCAAAGAGAAGGAGAAGGCTATTTTTATAAACACCATTGGTCAATGGTTGTTTTCGTGATTTTGCCCACCAAAGTCCAGACTCCTAGCAATGCTTTCCTCGTTCCTATGAGCCAGAAAATGACCAGTCATAACACTACTACCATCACTTCACCGTGCTACTTCACCCTCTATTCCTCTCTTTTTAGAATGGTATATATTTATAAAAACTAAAACTATGGATACGAATACAACGTGACGTTAAATTTCCAGTTACCATAAAACTACTCACTTCCGCCCTTGGTGATAGGGATGGTGATGAGGATGTGATGTATATGTATTTTTTTATGTTTTTTTTTATTGTTTGTCCTCAAATAGAAGAATGAGGTTGGAGATGGAGGATGAGATGTGGATGCTTTAACATCTTTTGAATTTGATTTTGTAGTTTTATAATTAAATAAATAATTTATTTGTTTTGAATAATAAATAATTTTATTTTTAACAAATTTAATACAATAAAAATTTGGTTTATGTTAAGTTTGTAACGGATTAATGGAGAAAATGATGGGTTTATTTGGATTTTGTATGTGAAAGAAATATAAATTAATTTTTTTTAATAAAATGTTGGGATAGATTAGGTTAATCAAAGGGGTTTAAAATACTAATGAAAGTTTCCTGACTTCACATGCTTACTTTGTTAGTGGTAAGTGATAAAGTTGATCCCCAAAGTTGCTACTTTGTTTATCTTTGTTAGTGGCAAGTTATATCTACATACACAACACAACTCATATAAGTAAATTTAAGTAATTTTTTGTGTCCACATATAACATAAGGTCATTAAAACTCATGAACTCAAAAGAGGTGATTTGAGAAGTGCTAAGATATAGGGATTCGTAGTGGAATTCATTATATAACCAGGTGGGGAGTGTGTAATAAAACCTATGATGCGTTAAAGCATCACACAGATGCCACGACTATGACACGTATGGTATGGGGCAACACCCCCTCTCCCCAATATGCCTAGGGTGGTTTAGCGTCCTTTAATTATTAAAAAAAAGGAAAAAATATTAAATGCTAAAAGTTCTGGTGTATACAAATGGTCCCCACTAAAATCACCCGCTAGTGCCCGTTAAGGGCTTGGCGGTGAGAAAGATAGCGCCCTATCATGGCGGAGCTGGGGTGCTGTTGGGAACGCCAGCCACGTCACCCAGCAGAGATGTGTATGTAAATCTAATATAGAAAATATCTATGGGGGACACATGTCACTCTATGGAGCGATCTTCATGGGGTTTTCCTGCCATTTTCAGATCATATTGATGTGAATTTGAAAAATTAAATGTGTATTTCTATAATAATTTACTAAGCAAAGATAATCACCATATTAATTTGAATATGAAAAATAATATTAGGACTAAGGGAGTTATAAGTAATTGTAATTATGAATTAATTTGAATTTGAAAAGAATGGTTTACCATTAGAATTTGAAAAATAAGATTTTGATAAATGGAATTAGAATTAATTGTAATAATGAATTTTTTGTGACTTTTTATTGTAATGAATATAATTTTAAAATAATTTCCTAAAGTAAATTGATAATTACCATATTTGTTACGGCGTAACATTGATCAACAAATTTAATGTCATCTGACAAGAAGATTCCGTTCAAATTTCAACAACGACAATTTCCAATATTGGTATTTTTCGCGCTGACAATAAACAAGAGCTAATGACAATTGTTATGAAGAGTTGGTTTGCACTTGAAATACCCATTTTCATTCATTGTCAATTGAACGTCGCATTATCAATAACATAAAACGGAGTTAGAGTTAAATTATTTCTATATTTTCTTAATTCCAATCAAATTTATATACCTCTATTATTTAAATTTATGTTTAATTTGAGTTACTTATACCTTTAAAGTTTATACAAATTTTATTTCTTACATCCGTGTGTCACACGGGGACATAACCTAGTTTGTTTATATAGACTAAGAAGAACATTTGAAATGCATCTATTAATGATAGGGTGATAGTTAAAGATTTGTGCTAACCACAGGTGAGCATATGAAAATTGATAACCGAAAAAAAGCATAAACCGAACCGAAAATAACTGCAACTGATTTAACCATGTAACACCCCAAAATTCCTAATACAAATTTAGTACTAACACGAATGATGTGGTTTTTATGTAAGCCAACAAATTACGGATATCCCGAAATTCCTAAGTTAGGAATTAATCCCGGTAGCTCGTCTACCCAAAATAATAGAAAACACATCACACGAAACTAATTAAGTTAGTGTTTTTAATTCATGACAATGTGGGAAACCAACTTAGAGGGCTAATTGTGAAATTATTCTAAAGATGAAGTGAGGAGGGTTAATATGTAACAAAGGTGGAAGATCACACATACCAGTGATCGACATCTACACCTTCAAAACACACACATATACTCTCATCTTCACCTACAAGACCAATTTAGCCCCAAATCAAAGGTTCCTATAAGTGCATGAGCAATTTCTAGATCATCTAGAGTTCTAATCAACATAAGGTAACCTTGGAACTCTTTTATTTTGAAAAAAACCCATGTATGTAAAAGATGGTGATTTAGGGTTCTTGACAAAACATGAATCTGATGATGTCTGAGGATCTCCTTGGGATTAGGAACCTCAAATATGCTTATAAACACTAAATAGATGATCAATTTGAAGCTATGTGATGTTATGTTAACTCTTGAAGTATATATGTAATGGGTTTAAAGACTAGACATAAACACCATGATGTGGTTGCATAATTAGCTATTGTGAAAGCAACATAAATGTGCTAGAGACCAAGTTATACATGTGTTGATGATCAATTAATTCTATGGTAAAATCCATGTAATCTAGAAGGCTTAGAAAACTAATTGTAAAATTGTGCACATAAGGTGCTCGATGATATGCTTGAAAGAAAATTTATTCACTTAGAAACTTGTTTAAGTGATTAGAACTTGTGTGCTTGCAATTTATGCCTAATCTAATCATGTGTAGGATCCATGTGGTCCATAGGTACTATAGATAACATTGGATAAATCACGCCTACCAAGTGTTTGATAAAACGTGTCAATGAAACTCGATTTCACTTGGGCATGGATAATTTGATGAAACTTGTATGTTGGTAAAACATAACAAAAAATGTGGATAGATAAGTAAAGACTGGGTTCTAACAACCTAAGTGATCATTCACCTCATAGGTGCGAATACAAGAGACTTGGGTAGCCAAGGAGTCTTGGAATGAGGTAAAGAGGAATCACGCATAAGGTAAGTCACTCGATGGCTTAAATATTAATATATTCCTAGTACGTTCATATGCTTCGTTATAACTTTGTGTATACATTTGGGATCTAGACATTGGAATGTCATAAAAAAAAAGCTTAAATGAGATTCATAATTCATAGAAAAACGGCCTTAGATGAAGGTTGTCAATATCCCAAATCAGGCTAACGGGTCAATTGGGTAAAACACTAGTTAGTTAAGGACCTAAGCCGAGGGTCAACATTATGCCGATATCGATTTTTGTTAATTGCTTGAGTATATTCGTAGACTTTATGTTATCAATCATAAGCTAGTCTATAAGTGAAAAGGGGCGCGGACTAAGGTAAGTCATAACTATGACTTTTAAATATATGCATATCTTCGAAATTATACCAATGAAGTGTCGTAGGAATCGAGGTTCTATCGTAATTTCCAAGAGGCTTGAAAACCCTTGAAAATAAGTTGTGTCGCGAGTCACATGGGCCGCGCGAGTAAGACCGAGAGAAGTGGCACATGTAGCCATGGACACGAGACGTCGCCATAACGGCGAAGTGACTTGGCGAGTAAACACCTTATCAAGTTGAGACTTGATTTCTCGTATGCGAATCACAACCACGAACTTGGGAATTATAAAGTTTCATGATTTTAACATCTATGAGCCTTAACGGGTCAATTTGGGTAAAAACATTTATTAACCGAAACGAAGTGTAAATTGGGGATGAATTTGGTTTCGGGCAAAGGTTTGGACTTGAAAATAGGATATGAGAATAGGTCCTAAGTGTAGGGACCTTAACGTAGCCAAAATGGGTGAAAAATCTTGAAAAGGGTGGAAATTTGGCTAAGGCATATAACACAACAGAAGATGCAAAAATTCTGAGAAAAACACCTCGTCGTGCTACGCGACGGGGAGAGGCTACAGGCGTCGCGTGACGCAACGAGGGAAGGACTTTCCCGTCGCGTGACACGACGAGCATCAGGACCCATTTTTCATAATTTTTATCATTTCCATCCAATCCTATTCAATCCTATATATGTTTAATGGGTTAAAGGTTTTGTAAAACTCTTAGGTAAGAAGACCTTGAAGTCGGAAGATGATCACACCATAAATCAAGAACCGAACGCTCGAGACTCGATCGCTTCCGCGACTTTTGAACACGAACTATTATAAACTTGTTTTTGGAAGGTATTATTGTTACCGTCTTCGATAATAACGTCTTATTGCATACGTTTTGAACCATAATACGTATGTACTAAAAGTTGTAAATCTTGTTAAGTATGCAATGTTTTGAATCCAAACTTCCAATCTAAGTTTATTAACACGTAAATTATCCTATAATTCCCGTTTATCGGGTAGGGCCTTACAAACCAATTGGTTACGGTTAAGATCATTCGGTTACGGTTTTGGTTTTGGTTTTGGTTTTGGTTTTGGTTTTGGTTTTACCTTCTTCAATAATCAAAATAATTGAAACCGAACTGATAGCTATATATTTATGTATTTTTCATGAATATCCATGTATATGAAACATACTTTCATGTATATCTATGTATTTGAAGCATATTTTCATGCATTTCCTTGGTATTTCATATATTTTTCATGTGTTTTCATGTACTTGTATGCTTGAAAAGGTTCAAAACACTTGAATAACTATTTTAAGTTTATAAGTTTTGCATAAGTTCTTTTTGGTCACATCAAACGCATTTATCCTTAATATGAACATCTTTTGTGTATACTTTGTTCCAGAAAACTCCATTTACTCATATTGACAAATTAAGCTCCAAATTAGCCATTCCTTTCCCATCATAGTTGACCACTTAAAAATCAACCCAAATGCAATTAGTGTGTGCTTCTTCAAGCACACTTGTAATTAAGATACAGTTGTTCTAAGTCAAATATTGCATGCTTCTGTTTGATGATGTGTAACACTTAAAAATAGATGTGGGCCTAACTGACTGATTGTTGACATGGCGTGTGTTTTAAAATTCATCAAGACAGGTTAGATCACATAAGGTTCAAAAACACTCAAGGAAGCGGATAATTTAACACCGAGTTTAGTCAAGTTAGCCAATGACCCGTCAAATTGCCATTTTGGGTGGGTTATAACCAAAATCACTACGTTTGAAACCATAATATTTACCATCCAAATCAATGCTAACAATAGTGATCTTAATCAATTCCCATCGATTAGGGATGGTTATAACTCAATGGAATATGGTCATTACACTAGTACGTTGTTCCCATCTATTATCTATCTAACACCTGTCATCTTTTATGTCCAAATTCCATAATAAGCATACATCTTATCTTGTACATTCTTTATGTATAGATTAATAAATAATAGGGAAAATAACATGTAGTAATATAATACTTGGAACAAACAGTACTAATCCAACATTGAATGCGATTCATTAACAGGCAGTTAGGTCTAATTGCACATTCTTTATTCATATCTCATCTCATCTCATCTATGTTACTTACATCAAACCATGTATGTAGTGGTAGCAAAATCCATTTGATCAGAAAACATACACAATGCAATATTCCAAGTCTGATTTAGTGTCCCGCACCTGCTGCTACATTATGCCAAAAGTAGAAATACAGTATCACAAAGTAGAGAAGAAACCAAATATCGGCATCATCCTGATGGTTACTAGTCTGGTCAGATGTAGACGGCTTAGTGTTGTTGCGTGCAGGTGGTCTAGGATGAGTCATTGTTGACGGCGGGGGACGGACTGGGGGAGGAGGCGGTGGGCGCCGTGCATTAGAACCTGCAACATCACCACCATGTTAGTTTAATGTTAAGTTAACAAATATTGATGAAAACATACATATAGTAACCAGATGCATAATAATAAAAATAATAATAATATGGTAACCTGAAGGGGGGGGATTCCTTGGGGTGGCAATCATAGGTGGCAGAGTTGGTGAACCTGCATTTGGAAAACCAATAACATCATCATCTTCAAATACATTCAAAGATCCATACTCTGAGTACAGAGATACATTTCAGTGACAAATACAATATTGTTTTCAATTGTTGGTAGCATTGCCTTGGGGACTGATATATTTTAGAGACCCCAACTAGTATGACCAAGAACTCACAACTCTACTCACCATGGTGACTGCATCTAATATTATTGGAGTAAACAATTAATATGCAAAATCCCCAAATTATAGGAAACCCTAGGCCCAAAATATACCAATATATATGTATGTGGATGGATATCCACAGTACTTACACCTAAAATATCATTATTATTATTATTATTATTATTATTATTATTATTATTATTATTATTATTATTATTATTATTATTATTATTATTATTAACGTGTATATATACGAAAGAATAAAAAAACAAAAAAAGGAAAAGAAAAAGAAAAGAACCTGAACAGATGGAGCGGAGAGAAAAGGTATTGGTATCATTATTATTAATAAGAAGAGCAGGAGAGGGACAGATATCTGATAAGGAGAAGAGTTTGGTGAGGTTAAGAGGGAAGCCAAGGAGGGTGGTTTGACGAACAAGGTAACAGAGGCATTGGGCTTCGTCGGAATCAAAGGCTGAGTCGAAGGTCTCGCAGCATTGAGAGGAGGGGTCGGTGGAGAGGTTATTGGGTGGTGCCGAGATGTAAGGAAGGCATGGGGAGAAGGAGATCACCGAGTCAGCGCACCCTCCTCCTCCTCCTTCTTCACTCCTGCCTGAGGAGGAACAAAGGACCACGACTATTATTATTATTATTATTATTATGAAGCTTCTTGTCTTACTAGTACTAGTGTTCATGGCGGATCGATGGAAGAAGACGGTTATTTCTGTTTTCACAAATTTCAATGAATCTCATGATATATGCTACCATGTAACGCTATATATAATGCGCTATCATCACTTTCATATTATATTTATTGTTATTTTTTATAATAGATCGGATTGATCACATTTATATTTTTTTTTGGAAAGTAGTGTTTTAGCGGTAAATCCCGTGTTGCAAAGCGACCACTGCCCAGGATCGAATCCCATATGAACCACACGGGTTTCTCCTTTCAAACCCAATGGTTATTTTTTTGGTGGAACGTGGGAATCGAACCTGAGACCAAACCCGGGCAGGAACCTTCCAAGGAGGTAAACCTTCCCACCTCAAACCAGCTAGGCTGGAGATCATTGGCAAGATCACATTTATATAATCTTTTTTTTGGGTCAAAATTAATAAGTATTATGAGTTAAAAAAAATAGAATTTATCCCCCGCGGAAGTATTATGAGTTAAAAAAAATAGAATAACCTGAGAGGAGGGGTCGGTGGAGAGGTTATTCGCCTCCCCTTCCTTATATCCAACCTTTTTTTTCCCTCTTGGGTATGTTTGGCAAAACTAGCCTGTGGCTGGTAGCTGAAAAGCTGGTAGCTGTTAGCTGGAAGCTGGTAGCTGTAAGCTTTTTAAATATATTTTGGTGTTTGGCAGAGTAGCCGGAACTTTTAATAAAATATATAAAATGACTAAAATGGGCATAATTAAAAGCTTGTAAGGAAGGTTTTTATTTTATTTTTAAAATAAAATGGGTATTTGTATCATTTACTCATTAAAAGCTTGCAGCTAGTAGGAGTTTTTTCTTAAACGCTAGTACTAGTAGCTTTTCACTGTAGAGCTTTTTCTCCAACCTAAAAGCTTCCAGCTCCTTCAACCAAACAAGGCTTTTTATTGAGTATGAGCTTTTTCTTAAAAGCTTGAAGCTCTTAAAAGCTCCTTGCCAAACATACCCTTTATCTATCTATAAATTCGATTTAATCTCACATATCAAAACCTTAATCGACCCATCAAACAATCTACTAATTTAGAGGATTTTGGAGATGTAATTGAGAGAAGTAAGCAATGTATAGTGGGAAGTAAAGCAAAAATGGATTGGTACCAAGCATAATGTACAACAATGTAATACATAAAAACTTATATATATATATATATATATATATATGATGGTAGGGATCCTAAGAGAATCAACCTTTATTTGAGAACTGAGAGAACCATTCTGGACCGCACATTTCTCATAAAGACATTTTTTTTTGTTTTAATCGCACGTTTTTATGCAAAGAATTTTTTTTATGTTTATTTTTTTCATTTATACATATGTGTATATTACATTTTTAGCTATACATATGTGTATATTTCAGTTATACATATGTGTATATTGGATTATACATATGTGTATATTACAATTATACACAAGTGTATATCAAAAAAAAATAAAAAAAAAATTCATACATAAAAAGCAACGATTAAAGCAAAAAAGAATTGCCTTAGAGAAATGTGTGGTCCAGAATAGCTCTCTCAGTTCTCAATTTAACCAAATGTTCTCATTTGAACTAAATCTTATATATATATATATATATATATATATATATATAGTATAAGTATCTATAGAAAACTCACCTTATTTGGTAAACCTTGAAAACTTTGTATGTGGTTAGAATTAAGCCACATCACCCATCTAAAAAATCTATTTAATAATATTAGAAGGGTAATAAAGTAATTTTGTTCCATATACCCAACCCTTCTTGTTAGCCACCTATCATCACTCAAAGACTTTGTACTTTCTTCACACTTCCCCATGTTTGTACCTCACTACTTTTACCAACCCACACACACACACACCCCTATATGTAAATCAAATTATCAAACCTTCCTACCTTCATCTTTCTCATCGTTCTCCATGGATTTTAACCAAGAACATCCACTTTCAAACATGTTTCCCTTTTTCTCATCTCCTTCTCGTGGGTTGATTATGAACAACTTTGAAGCCTACGTCAATGTTACAGGTATGTATAGTTAGGTCGTACTACTCAAAGAGTTTTTTATGTACATTTTTTGTTTTTCATAGGTATATGATGGTTTTATACGTATGTGTTCATGTACAGAGTCCGGAGATGGACAACCATTACCACTTGTTGTTGATAGGTCTCCACATGTTGAAATTGAAGGTAAGTTTTTTTTTCGTTTATATAGTGTTTTTTTTTAAGATTTTTCTTTGTTTTTCTGTTTATGGACGTTGCTAAAGCTTTTTGGTCGATTAACATAAGATTGTTTTAACTTTTTTTCACTAAAATCATAGATTTTTTTTGTTTGCATACCAAGTGTTTGATCAAATGCTTGAATGAAAAAAAAAACTTACTTTAACCTTTTTGATTTTTTTTATTATTTTGTTTATGTTAGATTGTTATTGGATTGGGGACATGAGGTTGTAGATCTGGTTTCTGTTCTACAGTTTGATGTTAAAGATGGTTATTGATGCATGTTATATGTATATATAGTAGGTTTATCATTTATGTGAAGGTCAAGAGTTCGTTTGAGTTTCGGATTCGTATTGTTTAGATTTTGTTAGTTTTGGAGCCCTAGGTTTTGAACTTGGGCCGATTTCAGTTTAGTGAGGATTGAAGGTTAATTGATGTTAGAATGATGTGTTTATTAGTTGAAAGCGATGAGGTAGAAATATTGAATTAATATTAACAGTTGGAATTTGGAAATTTAGATTTTGTGACTTTAAGCAGTTATTTGGGCCCCGACTAACACATGTTACTCCTGTTTAGTATGTTAAATGATGAGTTGGTCACACCGGTTAATATCTCATCTATTGTTTTGCAGTTGATAACGAAGACCCCACTGGTTAACATATGTTAACAAACGAAGTCGAAGGAAGTCGAGAAAAATATGTAGAAAAACTTTTTTATAACGTTTTCTTTTTTGTACTCAATGTATAGAGTTACTAGATTTATTTTGTTAAAGTGGTTAATTGTTTGTAATGATACTTTGTAATAAAGTGGTTATGGTATACGTTTCCCATGAAAGTCACTAGATTTTATTATGTTTCTTTGCAAGAAGACATAGCCACATTTTACCAGAATCGGTTTTTTTTTTACGTTTTTTAATCAATTACGTTTTTTTTTACGTTTTTTAGCATAAAAGTCAGTAGATTGTATTATCAATTACGTTTTGTTTATGTTATTATTACAGAATGATATTTCTTGTGTTGATATTACATGTTAACAGTTAGGTTCTTTTTGTTATTAACAAGTGTTAACAAAGTTTTTATACGTCAACTTATTAACAAGTGTTAACAAAGTTGTATAGGACAGATTCACTACAACTGTTAACATGTATTAACAGGTTTAGTAAATCTAATAAGGTTTTCCTTTTTTTTTCAATAAGGCTGGTAAGATATGTTAACACATTAGATAACACATGTTAACACTTTTAATATCTCAATTATGATTTCTTGTTTTTAGCACCAACTATCTACAAAGTTTTTATACGTCAACTTATTAACAAGTGTTAACAAAGTGTTAACAAAGTTTTATAGGACAGATTTACTAAAACTGTTAACATGTCATAACAAAGTGTTAACCAAGTTTTTATACGTCAACTTATTAACAAGTGTTAACAAAGTGTTAACAAAGTTTTATAGGACATATTTACTAAAACTGTTAACATGTCATAACAAAGTGTTAACAAAGTTTTTATACGTCAACTTATTAACAAGTGTTAACAAAGTGTTTTAACAAAGTTTTATGGGACAGATTTTACTAAAACTGTTAACATGTGTTAACATGTTAACACACGTTAACAGTGTTAATATCTCTACTAAGGTTTTTCTTTTTTTCCAATAAGGCTGGTAAGATATGTTAACACATGTTAACAGTTTTAATATATCAAAATTGGGTATCTATGTCGCCATGTTTTTTGCGTCTAGCGGTTACTTAGTGCATATGATCTTTTTAAAACCTTTGATATGTATAAGTTAAACTATGCGACGCCCATGGTGTCCCTTTTGGAATCTAGGCTGTATGTGGTTGCGTAAATTGCTGCTTTGTATTATCTTGTTAACAGTTGTTAGTCATTGCCAAAACTGACAAGAACTTATTCCTCTACTGCCAACTTTGTCAACTTATGCCTCAACCAGGGTTTTATATATAACACATGTTATTCATAAGTTAACAGTTGTTAGTCAATTCGAAAAAATGACAATGCTCGTGCAATCCACTTGTCAACGTAGTCAACGTGGTTAACACGTGTTAGTCTATTCCACCAAAAACAACTGTTAATACATGTCTAACTCTAATCCACGTGCCAACATAGTCAACAAGGTTAACACATGTAAATACATATATCAAGCACTACCAACTGTTAATACACGTCTCACTCTAATCACCACAAACGTGGTTTAAAGGTTTTTACCAGGTTAACACATGTTACCATATTTGCATAAACAAGGATAACACATGTGATCACACATCTCAAACTGACATAGTATTTTACTCTTTTGTTTAACTTAACACATGTTAGCTTACAACCATAACAATAACACGTGTTAACAGAAATTATAACAGTGTTTTTTGTGCTGATTCCCACAGGTTCAGACCAAACATTAAGGACACAACTACAAAGAACATCTATAAAACATAACACATGTTACATATTCTGACAAATAACTTACACATTAAGGACACAACTATAAAGAACTTGTTTAAGGACACAACCACATTAAGGACACAACCACAAAGAACACCTTCAACCCCTTCTTCTCTGTACACACTGGACATCCTCTCTGACCGTCTCCGGTCACCTTCTAACACCGCGGATGAATATCTTCACAATCAAAGCAAAACCCACTTCAATTTTCTTATATAAAAATAATAAAACTGAATAAATGAAAAAAAAACCCAAATAAAAAACTGGGTTATCACCCAACAAAAACCCAAATCAAGAACACATACATACCTGTTAAAATTGAAGATCATCACCAATGTCGCCGGATCTAAACATTTAAGGTCGTGGGAGGGAGGGAATGATAGGGGATAGAGGAGACGGAAGATGGAACGGTGGTGGCGGTGGTGGTTGATGAAGAACACCAAGAAGATGAAGATAAACCAAATAGATCCGGTCACCACCATTATTGCTAACATTCAACAACAAGATGAAGAACACCAAGAATATGAAGATGGGGGAGGGAAGATGGACGAGAGAGAGAGAGAGAGAGAAAGAGAGATAAAGACGAAAACGAGAGAGGGTTGCTGAGAGAGAGACGGAACGACGGTGGTGGTGGTTGATGATTTTTTTGAAGGTGTATGCTTGTTGTTTTTCATTAGTGTAGAAGGTGGTTGATGATTTCTTTGAAGATGATGAAGAAGAAGAAGGAGGGAGGAGAGAGATTGTGTTGGGATTTGAAATATGATAAGAAAGATGAGAGAGGAGAGAGGTGATGGCATTGGAAAGATGAGAGAGGAGAGAGGAGAGATTGTGTTGTGTCCCCAAAATACCCCTCCATGTGTCTTTATGTATTAAAATACTAATATATCTATGGTCAAGTACATTGATTCAATCCTAGCCATGGATGTTATGTGATGGATGGCTAGGATTGGGTTTCCATAGTTTACTAAATAAGAAGAGTTTCCTCAATATCCATTCCCTATATATATATATATATATATATATATATATATATATATATATTATTCAACATGAAAAACATTCCATTGTAGTAATGTGTTTAAAAAAAGGAAAAATGGAAATAAATAATCCCAACTATTGACTATTGGCCAATAACAGTCCCAACTACGAAAATCACCAATATTGGTCCCAACTTTCGACATATTGGAAACCAATGGACCCAAACTAACGGAGGCTAACTCCGTAAGTGTGATGCTGACGTGGCATGCTTAGGTGGCAAGATGATCCTACGTGGCATGCCACGTGGCAAAATGATCATACGTGGCATCCTACGTGGCATGCCACGTTAGCATTACACTAACGGAGGCTAACTCCGTTAGTTTGGGTCCGTTGGTTTCCAATATGTCGAAAGTTGAGACCAATATTGGTGATTTTCGTAGTTGGGACTGTTATTGGCCAATAGTTAATAGTTGGGATTATTTATTTCCATTTTTCCTTAAAAAAATATGTAAAACCTTGAATAACACTCAGACTCATGGTCAAAATATTTTAAACATTACATATAATATATTGTTACAAATCTAAATATCGAATATGAACTTTTTCATCAATTTGAATATAGGTACAAATTATACGTAGGAGATGGGTTCGCTATTTTATTAATATATTAATAAATTTATGATGCTTTCGTTATTTGTAGGAAACATAATAGTACAATACCGTATATTAAACTAAATAACTAAAATGAGAGATAAATAAAATGTACCGAATCTTGATTTTAAGCGAATGACTTTAGAAAACTTCAACCGAACCAATGCTTCGTTGCAAAATAAACAAGCTTGTCGTTGACGGTTTTGGTTGAGGATCGTGTTTGACACGAGGCCCTTAAAACAGATTCCGCGCCTCCTCTCAGACGGCCTGTCTCCCAAGGTACAACAACCGGAACAGTAGTGTACTGCCGTAGATGGCTCTCACACTCGAGATAGCACCGGGTGATTTGGTGTTGGTGATTTTCCTGAAAAAGTATGAAGTAGTTGTTCAACGATTGAGAACACTCCTCTCAATGTTGATACTGATGAGAACATGTTCCTATATTTTGTGTTAGAGAAATTCTCTTCTCCGTGTCTCTAAAATATGAGGTCAAGACTCATATTTATATTCACAAAAATAATGAAACATATTAACCATTAATATCATAATTAAGTAGATCATCAAGCTCGATATTAATTTGTAATAAAATGGATTAAAGTCGCTTTAAGTGGTCAAACTAAAATTGTCATTTTGTTTATACATGAGTTAAAAAAGTCTTTTCAAACAGCCTGAGACTGCGCAAGAACTGATACAGGAGCCCGCGTTCGTACGCTGCGCGTGGACCATGATGACGCGCGTTGATCAGGGCGTTACCTGGTCATGCGTGCACTAGAGTCCCGCGCAAATAACACTACATCATCCGCAGATGACCCGGAACTCGTCACGTAGTACGCCACCTACGCATATGCGCGCCAAGAAGACGCACACCAGAGTTCGTCGCGTGCTCTCCACTCATGCGCTACTTGAAATTTTACGGTTTACGTCAACCTTCCGCCATGTACCAGACCATGCGCACAAGGTCAAAGACGACTCTCAAGCGACTCACAGCGTTGCGAGCGTGCAAATTGCACCATCAAAGCGCCATATTGTGCCCATCACCCACGCCGCGTGCGCGTGTGCGAGTTAAGGGTGCTTCGCACCCTTTATGATCCCCACTAGTGTTTGGCTCAAGCTAAACAATATACAAGTAGTGTTCCTCCTTATAAACCACTTCATGTTTTGTCATCCCACCAATGTGGGACAAGTTGACAAAACTTAATCCATTTTCTCATCTTTAGTTGTTCCAACTTACAACGTTCAAGCTTCAATATCTCATTCATCTTAGCTCCATTTTGGACGTGGTTTGGTTCGTTGTGATACTCTCACAATATAGTACACAAACCCAGAAATAATTATTTATATAACACATATATAAATACATTTATTTAAGTCCAAAATTAGTGAAAAATCATTTTCACTACTATTTTTCCAACATTCCCCCACATGAATGGAGATCGATTAAAACACACAAAATTCTCCGATGAAACCTCAGTAGTCGAGTATTGCAGGTAGGTAGGTGTAGCCTTTGAACCTTCCTTTGTGAAGCATACTTAGCTTACTAGGGTTTTGTAGACGTGGCGTCCTTGAACAACTCCCCGTTTATGTAAACGACAATATACAGTCACACAATACTTTCCCTAGCAGGGCCATCTCCTCATTATCGTGTCCAATAATGGTCATGGAACACTCTCTTGGTTCTGCGGGAGCTCTAGAAATTATGTCCACAATTTCATTTGAAGCGACCACACTTCTCTCCAACATAGGTGATTTTCCTTTAAATCATTAAAAGCATTATGGTTTACTATGATTTACACAAATCCTTTAACCATATATTATGCTTATCCTCACAACAATGTCACTGAATGTTATAGGAATGGACTAGGACGTATTTAAACACCCTTTTACAGTTTAGGGGATATGTATATAACCATATATACTAGCTTATATATGACCATATATCTTAGCTATGCCCCCACAGTGACCACCCTTCGGTTCATGATTAAGTTTGCCTATTGAACCTAGATCTTGGGATCTCCAGTCAACTAGGTTAGGTTTCTCTCATGTTCTCTTTCCATGGGCTTTAGTCTCATTCCACAACTTGATCTCTTATCAACCATCAGGCTGTTGGATCCACAATTATCTTTGATCGTGTTAAGTCAACAATGATAATTTGCATATTGATATAAGTTGTTCTAACGTGTTTTTGACCCACTGATCAATTTTGCCATTTGTCAATTCCTAAGACTTATAACATGTGATCTCAACTTAGACCTACTTATAGTCGCAGGATAGGTAGGTGTCACCCTTTAAACCTTCCTTTTGTCTTTAAAATGACATGAAACTCAATTCATAGCTAAAACCTTTTCCATGCCTTTGGTGATGTATTTCAAAGTCTAACTAGACTTCGAATCTTATCAATTGGCATTTGAGTCCAATAAACTCGATTGACTCCTAAAACCATATTCGACTCCTCATGGTCATGTGTTTGCAATGATCATTGGATTACCAAAATCCTTATTGCCAAACCTTCCATTTTTAAATGCAAGCTACCCCCACATTTAAGTGTTATTGGATAACATCCAAATGAGGTGATGAAAGGTTCTACCTTCCATATGAAGTTTGATAAAACTTCTCAAATACCATTTTCTACATCCCATATGGGTGTTTCTTAAATGGCCTTTCCCCCTACATTGTTTGCACTTTGAGGAAGTTTGAGTAATACTACTCGTTATGACTCTACAAACCCGTGATAAGATAGAAAATATCTATATCTTTGTGTTATTTAAGTCATCTATGTGTATTGCTCTACTCAGATTTCAATAGCTCACAGGAGCTTCTGAGCAATATGAGTACTCCTCATATGAAACCGAATAGTATCATTAATCCATGAGCTATATAATTGGTCATCTCGAGCTATCCTTTTAGATTGAATGAAGCTATGTTTATAGTTTTGTTTATACAAAACCCATTCTCATGTCGTCACATACGTTTGAATGTTCAAAGTTAATTTAATCTCCCCGGAGCATCTAAATTAACAAGTATTAGTCTAGCATGCTTTAGACTCCAATACTCTAGCATGTGAACAGAAGATGCATCATTTTGATTCTTCACAGCCTTAAGAGATAATGAGATTTTGTTTTACCAACATTCACATCTTATTTTCAACACAATAATGAGATTTTGTTTTACCATTCCAAACCCTCTGTTTTAGGAATGTCTCAAAACCATACTCAATTTCATCCATTAGGATCAAAACTCATTTGCCTTTAATCTCCAAGACATCACCATTAACTATTAAGGAGTTAAACATAAGTATTAATATAAGTCATTTTGATGAACACAGTCATCAACATCATCAAGATGAACCGTATTAGTATAAATTCACTTAAGTCTTGAGATGAAGTCAATTAAATTGACACTCAATGACACAGCATTCACAAATGCATAAAGTGATATATACATTTCCATTGTTGTTTTTGTTAAAACCATGTATTGGGAAATTCTCCCAACATAATGGACAAATCCTCCACATAGGTCAAAAAACATTGATGGTTGTAGAAACATCTAGACATCCATCACTATTGTAAGTCTCTTACAATAATTTTTTGCAAAATTTATTAAAGAATTTACAATGTTAACATATATTTCTTTCATATGTTATAGTTATAAAAATTCACACGTGTGTATTTCCATGTTGATGCTCTCAACATTAGATGATATATCTCGTTTTCGTGTATTTAATCTCAATATACTTGCCACGTTCGTCATGATTCTCTCATGATGTGGTTGTACGTTTGATGTTTGGTACGTGACTTATTGCATAAGTCATTATCTCAACCCGCTCATTGTGTTCTTGCAAGACACTCCTTGCACAACCCGTTAAGATAAATATCCTTATTAAATTCGTCGAATGTAAATCCTTAAAGAAATAAAATACTATCGTCTTACAATTCCTTTTTATATTTATCGTTTATTATATTTTAAATCACTTGGTTATTAAAAAAAGTATAAACGATAATCCAAAAAACATATATAATATATTACAAATATATTTTTGAGGGATTCATATAAGGATATATAAAGATGAAATCCCAAAATGTTATTCTCTTCAATACTTTATCTTTCAACAAAATAATCACAATTATATCGTCTTGTGGCATGTTACGAGGTACTCCCTCAATACATTGTTCTAAACAACAAGGTTGTTTATAGTTAACTACTCATAAGTAGCCGAACAAGTAAATATGTCCAAAACAACCTCGAGTTGTTTTCTTCTAAATAGTCGCTCAGGACTTACTTGGTTCAAGACATGATACTTCTCATTCGAGTATCGAACCAATTGCAATACATGTTTTATTCGTTCAAAACATTTCTCATTTTTTGCAAGTGTTTTAAAAAGTAACTATATATATTTATGCCTTGATTACAAATCAAGACCATAAACTCGAAAAATAGTTTTATTATTTAAAACCGTATCAAACTTGCTCGTTAGAAATAAAATGATTATAAATCATCTTAATTAGTTTATCATAGTTATCCTGATTCTAACTCCCTCGTTAGAAAATAAACGATTATAAATCGTTAAAGTATATATTTTTATGATAAATCGTTTCTAATTCGCTCATTAGAAACTATACGTGTACCAAATATAAAATATTCGGTTTCAATAGTTCACCTTTTCTAACATGCTTGTTAGAATACAAACGATTACGCTCATTGTTATATGGTGTTTTGGTTATATAACTAAACCGTCCGTTTCTAACACGCTCGTTAGAAATAAATGATTACCAAAGTCGTTTCAAAACTTATTGGTTTATATATATACAACCATTTCTAACACGCCCGTTAGAAATGATCACAAGACCGTTTAAAATTTATTGGCTCATATATAAAATAATAAGCCATTTCTAACACGTTCATTAGAAAATTAAACGTCTAGCTTGTTCTTTTTTTTTTTACCAAAGCATCAATTTCTAACACGCTCGTTAGAAAAAAAATTATAAGTTTAAAAATTACTTATGATTTTGTAAACAACCATTTCTAATACGCTCATTAGATATGTTTTCACGCGTTATTCTCTCAACGCCGTCGTTTCTAACACGCTCGCTAGATATACATGTTTCAATTTGTTATCTACATAACTAATTTCTAACACGTCCATTAGAAATCTAAATGTTCTCAACATTTTGAAACCAATAATATTTTACTAAAATAATTACTTTGTAGCACGCTCGTTAGAAAATACGCATGTTTTAAACCTTATTATTTTAGAATAGTAGTAATATCTAACACGCTTGTTAGGAAAATTAAAGGTTCTAAAACTTATTATTTTAGAATAATAGTAATATCTAAAACGCTCGTTAGAAACTATAAATGTTTTGAACCTTTTTAATTTACAAAAAATAATAATCATTTCTAACACGCTCCTTAGAAGTAAATGTGTCTCAATACATTCGATAACAATCACTATTTTTTCAAATAATGATCTCTAGCAAATATTTTACATGGGATCACAATATCACGTCTTTTCTAATACGCCCATGAGAAAATTAGTATTTGAAAAAATACATCTTAATATTTGTTAATAGTTCGGTTTATATAAACACGACACAACAACCCATGACCCGAACATCTTGAACCAAAAAACTCGTTTTGTAAACTCGGTATTTCGGTTTAAAGATTGTATTCCAATCATAACATTAAACCGACTCGTACTACATATATATTTCCAAAGAAAAAAATATTTATTAGATTTTAACAAAAAAATCCCAATTAATATTTCTATACTTCCGTGAACCAAAAAATCCTTTAATAATGAGGTTTTTAAGATTGAATCGACAATCTTCACGAAGGTCTGTTTTAAGATTGTAGGAGATGGGTTCACAATTTAATTAAAATAAAAATAAAATTATCTATAATAACGATGCTCTCATTATTTGTAGGAAACATAATAGTACAATACCGTATATAAAATTAAATAATCAAAATGAGATACAAATAAAATGTACCGAATCTTGATTTAAGTGAATGACTTTAGAAAACTTCAACCGAACCATCTTGCATAATGCTACGTTGCAAAATAAACAAGCTTGTCGTTGACGGTTTTGGTTGAGGATCGTGTTTGACACGGGGCCCCTTAAAACAGATTTCGCGCCTCCTCTCAGATGGTCTATCTCCCATGGTACAACAACCGGAAAAGTAGTGTACTGCCAGAGATGGCTCTCACGCTCGAGATAGCACCTGATGATTTGGTGTTGGTGATTTTCCTGAAAAAATATGATGTAGTTGTTCAACGATTGAGAATACTCCTCTCAGTGTTGATACTGATGAGAAAATGTTTCTATATTTTGTGTTAGAGAAATTCTCTTCTCTCTATCTCTATAATATGTGGTTAAGACTCATATTTATATTCAAAAAATAATGAAACATAATAACAATTAATATCATAATTAACTAGATCATTAATCTCTATATTAATTTGTAATAAAATGGATTAAAGTTGCTTTAAGTGGTCAAACTAAAACTGCCATTTTGTTTATAACACGGTTGAAACGGTTTTTTCTAACAGCTTGAGACGGCGCAAGAACTGACACACCAGCCCGCGTTCGTGTGCTGTGCACGGATCATGATGACGCGCGCTGAGTAGGGCGCTACCTGGTCATGCGTGCACTAGAGTCCCGCGCACATAACGCTACGTCATCCGCGGATGACCCGGAACTCGCCACGTAGTACGCCACCTGCGCACATGCGCGCCAAGCAGACGCGCACCAAAGTCCGTCGCGTGCTCTCCACTCATGCGCTACTTGAATTTTTACGGTTTACGTCAACCTTCCGCCATGTACCAGACCATGCGAACACGCTCAAAAATTCAAAGGCGGATCTCAAGCGTCTCGTGGCGTTGCGAGCATGCAAAGTGCGCCATCAAAGCGCCATATTGCGCACATCGCCCATGGCACGCGCGTGTGCGGGTGCAAGTCCCCACTAGTGTTGGCTTAAGCTAAACAATATACAAGGAGTGCTCCTCCTTATAAACTACTTCATGTTTTGTCATCCCACCAATGTGGGACAAGTTGACAAAACTTTATCCATTTTCTCATCTTTGGTTGTTCCAACCTACAACTTTCAAGCTTCGATATCTCATTCATCTTAGCTTCATTTTGGGCGTGGTTTGGTTCGTTGTGATACTCTAACAATATAGTACACAAACCCATAAATAATTATTTATATAATACATATATAAATACATTTATTAAAGTCCAAAATTAGTGAAAAATCATTTTCACTATATTTTTCCAACATTATATACCTATTCTTGATTATTGATGAATAACTTTTTTTTCTTTTGTGATTTTTTTATTTAAGAAAAGCTCCACAAATAGGTACAAATTATATACGTATTCAGTTTATGGTTTTTCTGACGTGGACTATCCTATTCGTTTATGCATTACATATAATATGATGTTTTATAAAATTCCGAACGTATACTGACAAAACAACATTATTACTGGTACCGTATTAGTTTTACGATTTTTCTCAACATGACGGTATACAGTTCGTTGAACATAGAGTTGTATGCGCAATAAAGTATTATTTTGGTATCGTAAGCAATATCAAGTGTAGGTAGCATACCGGTATCGTAGTGAACCTAAGAACACCGGTAGCGATACGGGTATTTGTTTTTATGGTTTTCAATCAATTTAAGAAACATGTTGATTGCTATGCCGAGTGCTAGTACCGTGCAGGTACTGTAATGAATTAAACCGATTTTGACCGAAAGCTCGTAGCGAAGCGCGGGGGAATCCTACTAGTTATACATAATAATAACTAGGCTGTAACACGTGACCTACACGGGCTAGACTATTAAATTTACATAATGTTGATGCAACTTGAGCTGGGGATCCAAAATGATGAGGTATTGTATCATAATAAACAAGTCTGATGATCGAAGATTTCTAGCTGTTGCCAGGAAGAGTTTGTTGGTACATGTTTGGTGTCAATAGCTTGGAAATCTTGTATAGATAATGTTTCTTCAATGTGGGTCTTGTTTGGTTGGTTTTAGTTAAGTAGGTTAAGTGTGTTAAGTGGTAAGTGGGGATGCATGTACGCTATATCACCATAGCACATAAACCGTTTATAAATAAGGTTTGTGTGTGATTGTTTTGTTCCATCAAATTTTTATGTTACTTCGTCGAAATGGAATTGTAAACAACAGTTAATTATATTGTGTTCATCAGTTAATCAATTACGTATTAAATTGATCGTGTTTGGTTGAATCCTCTATTCTTCACAATCTTGAAGAACAAAATGTTGATTGGGAATTACAAGTTGTATGAGGGCAATAGGCTCGATTTAACCATAACCGATTATTCTATAATGATTTACATCTAACTTGAAGATGAATTGAACATTTTTGAAGGAAAAACTAAACAAAATTCGACATCAGAACCCATTTCTTGAACATACCACATTTATACCGAACACTGAATCAAATTACACACAATTTTGTTATGGAAACAATATGTTAATAAGCACATTTAAAGAAACACAAATGATCTCTAGTTTTGATATGTTGAAATTTGGAACTTGTGTTGTGTGAGAGTAAATGTGCATATACCACATACATGTCCCTAGCACAAGATATCAAGAGCGACAAGTCATCAATTACAATAACTATCATATACAATTCTTAGGAGAATAATCAAGTCGTGTCAAATAAAGAAGACTTGAAGATCAAGGATCAAAGATCAACTACAAATAATAAAAACTTTAAGAAAATGATTAAGAATTAAAGAGAAAATTAATTTAATGACATGTAAAATCAACAAATTAATTTTCTAAATAAAATTATATTTATGAATTCCAATTGAACTAAAAAAACTTAATATAAGTTGGATGGACTTCACATGTTTAAAATGAAAGAAGCTAGTTGACTTACTTCCATTTAAGGATGTAATCATAGTAGGAGATGTATTACCCAAAATAGAAAGAAAGCATTATGATTTAACCCATGCTTAAAAAGTTGTCATAAGTTGATGGCTTGGGTATGGATGATTTGATAACTCTTGAATAAGAGGTATGAGTGTGAAAAAGTTATTAGTTGCCATTTATAGTAGTTGCACAACGTTCGAAAGTTGAAACCCGAATAATAGAGAAAACTACGATTGAAGGTATTGATCGTGGGATAGACCGTCAGGTCGATTATGTTTTCATGTTAAGCTCGTAGGTCCAAAGCTTGCCAACTATATCCTCTAGATTCATCATGCCAACCATCATTGATCAACAAAGTATAGATATATCATTTAGATGGTAAAGCATCAAGTAATTTTTCACAACTATCTCTCTCAGTAAAACAAACTATTCTATTGTTGGTTAACTCGATCATCAAATGATAATATCTTGTGATTATGTTTTCCAACGACCCATTGCGCATGTGTTTGAATATGGCAAATTGTTTCTTCAACATATCAACTTTATTGTTCGTCATGTTATATTTGATTTAATACTTCCCACAATTCTTTTGACGTTTTATAATTTCGAAATGTATGAAGAATTTCTTTTGGTAAAGCCATTGATTGCCAATGCAACATGATTCTTTTTCTCTACTTCATAATTCCTCTTTTCTAGTTTAGTACTTCTAAGAAAAGTTTTAAGTGCACTTGTACCATTAAAGTTTGTTGTAGGAGTAATGTAACCTTCAGTTATATAAATCAACATGGTTTGCATCTATCGAACAATGAAAGATTCAGATATTTCCTTTAAACTTGAAAAATTCTAAAATTCTTCATTAGTCTCGGTGGCTTGTTGAAGTACCTATTTTATTGTCAAAGTTTAACATCGCCCTCATATTCGAAAGACTACCCATGTTTAAAACTTAGATTTTTTTTTATGACGAACACGGCAAAATTCCTATGTATAGAAAGCTTAAGTAAATTTATTACAAATTCACCAAAGGTTATCACAACTGATCACACTAAAGCGAATTTACGATTGTAAGCGACTTTAATATCAAAGTCGCCTGTACTTAAACAAATTCGCCTGAAGTAACAATGTCGCTTGATCTGCCAGTTTAGCAGACAAAGTCTCCTCCAAGATTCAAACCGACTTTGTGCGTGTACAATAGTTTTGCTCTCAACTCAACACTCTCCAAAAGTTATACTAAACATTGCGCGAGCACAAATACACATACCTCAATATATAGGTCGGCCAAAGTCGCCAACAAACTAGAGCGCCCTTCTATCCTCTCATATTATGCCACAAGCCTGATAGCCAAATGATAAAGGCGTAGGGGATTCATTCGGGTTCTCAGCTAGCTGCCATCTTGAGTATATAAAGTAGCTTGAGTAGTAAAGTTTTGTGCTATAAATATATAAGCGGGTAAAGAGTACATTGAGCGATCAAGAAATCAATAACCCATATTAGAACAAATGCAAGACCTTTAAAAAGTCGCCTACAAAGTTGCCCGTTATAGATAAACTCGCCTACACATATCTACCCTACATAATAAAAGAGTAACTCGGGTGACATGTGGCGTTTAACTAGAGCCTCCACATAGACTCCACCTCAGCTAACACATGTTAGCCATACAATTGCTCAATTCAAAAGACGCGACCCGACCCTTGACCGTATCCAAAGTTTATAACCCATATAATAAAACAATTCATTCCACAATCGACAGTTGAACTCTAACCCTACCTCTTCTCCTTCGGCGCCTCTTCATCTCCTTCATTCCACAACATCTCTAACCCTACCCTCTTCATCTGCTCTATTCTCACGGTCGCCCGCTGTTGTTGCTTTATTCGGTTCTTTGACCCATATCCAAAGGTACGCATTTTTCTATATAGTTTCTTCTCCTTTGAATGGTTCCGATTTCGTTATAAATACAATCTTTTGTTGCTTTTGTTGTATTTTATCGGATTGGTTTATGTTCTTCATAAGTTAGGGTTTTTTTTATCATACAATCATTGACGACTATGATGTTTCTGTTTTAAGATTGTTATGTTTTCAGACCTGATTTGTGATTGTTGTATTTTATCGTATTGGTTTCTTATTTATTTTGAATCCCTTTTATGATGAATGCATTTTCAGACCTTATTTAAGATTGTTATGTTTTCAGACCTGATTTGCGATTGTTTTATGATGAACCGTTTTCAGACCTAATTTGCGATTGATGCAATATACACAATAACTATAGCTATGTTGATATGGTTTGCGTATTATCTATACGTTTGTAGTTTTATCTCTGATCATCGCTCCTTTTAATCTTATTTACATGATCATCTTCTTTCAAAGTGTAGATTATATCTAAAGTGACTTACATCTTATTCATTTAAGTTGTAGATTATATCTAAAGTGGCACAGGATCGTGCACATTCACTACCTTTTCTTCAATTATCATTTTCAATCTCACATGAAATATTAAAGTTGATTTTCTCTATGTTTAGTGTTGAGATGCTTACCAATTTAGGTGTCCCATGGGTCATCCAAGTTCATTCTGGAAGGAGCCCTATTGAATGAAACAAATGAGGTATGCTTTCTCTTGTAAAGCTTTTAATTAGCCTATGAAAATCACATTAATTATGTTTGTTTTATTCTACTTCAGTTTGTTGGAGACAAAGTTGCATATGCTCTTTCTCAAGGTCTGAAAATGATTGCTTGTGTTGGAGTCTTGGAGAAACTCTTGAGCAGCGAGGAGCTGGATCCACCATGGATGTTGTTTCTGCACAAACAAAGGTAGTTGCTGGTACATATTCATTCATTTCTTTCTTCGAAATCGTTGGTATTTAAAGATATAGATTAATTTTGTTAGAACACTGTTCATGTAATCATTTTTAACACCTTATTAATCAGAAAAATAGACTATAAAAGTTTGTGGTTCAACCAACCCAACCAGTCATGATTTGATCTAGGACTAAAAATAACCCATTTTGATCCGTTAAATCATGTTCTAACATAACTCAGCTGGGTCAGTTTTTCATATTAGACACACTTTCCGTCTCTTTAATTGTGTGTTTGTTGCCTCATAAGTTTCAAGAGCCCAAACTTAAATAAAGCTAAGTGAATTCAAATGACCATTTGGAGTAGATAACTGTTGGATAAATTTAAAACCCGATTATATGGTTTTTTTAACATCTGATGCAAGTTCATTTATTAGCTGAAATTGTTTATTTAACTAATTGTTATAAACTTATAATATTACCCTATAGGGTTTGGGTTGCAATTATTAGCTTTAGTTCTTTATTTTATTTGTTGTAGGTTTGTTCTAAACTTCAACTTTAGTATGTTTTAACTTTTAACCACAAGTAATCAAATTGACTTTGTTGTTTGGATATGCAAGTGAAAATATAGTGGATAAACACGCTTTAATCCAGGCCTCTAATCCATGTACTGTATATGGTGTCAAGGAAGCTGAAATGTAAAAGTGACGAAATGGGTGAAGAGTTCATGAATAATTTATTTGATTAAAGGTTATATGTAAAATAAATGAGAGAGATGTAGCTTTTGGTTGTAGATAGAGCAACGCCCTGCGTACTTGAAGATCTCGCCTCCCGCCTTTACTTTTGGTACCTAACCACCTTGCATCGCCTCGCGCCTTTTAAAACGAAACTTATAAATATTGTAATGGTGTTTTTAATACTTTTGTCTTATTTTAAATGACAATCTCAAAGGAAAAGAGTTGCTAAAGAAGAGGTGGCTGCAAGAACAAGTCTTAAGATTACCACTAAAGTGACTCAAATAGGCTTTGCGTGTGTGTGTGTGTGTTTGATTTCCGTAACCTTTTTCCTTGATATAATCTAGATGTCTGTCTGGTTTTCTACGTTCATAAATGATGTTCTTTTGTATACTTCTGAAAGTTATTACATCTCATATGTAAGACTGAAAGTTGTGGTTGAGTAGGATTATTGTTCTCATAAGAGATGAATGGTGTAAAATGGTTAACAAAATTGTCGCGGAATAAAATCTGTTTTACCTTTACAGTGTTAAACTATGCGAATCGATCCATATTTACATATGACGATCGCCATTTTAAAAAATGGTTATAGATCTTACTCACATGCTTTCTTTCCACAGGGTAAGAGTGGGTGTCGTTGCTATTATCCGGAAACACCGGTATAGGTATGAGATTCCCCGTCATTTGAATTTAATTTGTCTCTTATGCTCAATGTTTTCTATATCAATGCACAAGTTATAAGTGGGATAGTCAAATTGAGTCACAACTGGTTATGATACATGTGCAGTTTGAACACTGGCACATGCTTAGCCAGTTTTCTAACAAACAATGGATCCATACCATTTATAATTTATGGTAAAGATATATCTCTTATAAGCCAAAGATGTGCTTTTGAGTATAATTTTTTTATTGTTTTCATAACAATTTTGACCATCTTTGTAATTTTTGGATTGTTATTATTAATGGTGTTTGGTGGTCCTAAAATTGCAGTTTCTAGCATGGGATTTCATCACTGACATTCGCTAACCCACAAGTTGACCAAGGTATAGCAACGTGAATGTGAAATCTCTTTTTTGCCAACCCTCAAAATAGCTTTCATGGTTATGGTTGATCTAATCAATCTTATACCTTTTGAATGTTAATATGTTAATGTTTCTTATGATGATGGTGGTAATCATGAACTGCCTTTATGTATAGTAGAGATGGCTAATTTAGAGATTTATTAAGTTGATTCATTTTATTTAAATATTCTTACACTTTTCATTTTATCTTTTGTTTAACCGTGAAGTTCACGGGACTCTAACCTAGTACTAAATAAAATGCAACAATTATAACTTGACCAATCTAATTTATCTATCAAACTCTTGTCACAAACATACATCAACATTTTCATATATAACGTTTTATAAGGTTTCAAATCTAATCTACATTTCTACACGTCTCTAACCCATTTAATTCGTTATTTCTTTGATACGTTTGCAATTTGTTAACCTTATTATTGTTACTAGTTTATACCTGAGGGAGCGTCCCGGGGTTGAGAAATCTATGTAATATGTTAAAAAACTGGTTAACAATTGAAACCGTAATAAGGTAGACGGTGATAGGAAAACTGAGAAGATTCGGGTATATTATGAACTCTCCTTTGCTTCAGTTATTTCCAAGGACCACTAAATTGATTCATATAATCGTCTAACTAAGCTATACTTTCTAAATGAACAACAAAGTGAGCAACTATTTCAAAACCAATAGTAAACTATTACAGCAATCAACATAAGCAAGAATACGATGATTAAAAAAAAGAAACTACCGGACAGATCAAAACGCCAATTGAATAGAGTAATGGAGTTCCCGAATCTAACACCAAACCTAAAAACCACACAATACATACAACATATTCAAAATCAACCTTCTACGTAGCATTTGACCAAACAATCATCTATCAAAAAGCAAAAGAAGAAAATAAAATAAAAAAGCAAAACAAAAACCAAACAATCATCCATCAAGTGATTTTGCACCAAGGAGCATGACCACCCCTATGATTACCCACCACCACAGCTCGATTAAAGTGTTTTTACCTTCCAAAAAACTTAGAAAATATTTTAATGATGGATACAAAAATGTTAGCAAAGAAGCGACATTTATCACCTCAAGAAACTGATTCATCATAGGAGGAGGAGGAAAAGTGATTCAAGGACGGCAACAAAACATGATTCCTCAAGGTATCAGGATCCAATCAAGTAGCTTCTGTGCCTCTGTTTTTGGATAAAATTATAAACATATATGATTTTTATATTCTTTCATAATTTCATCCCCAATTCGGCTGGCTGTTCCTAGCTTTCAACTTTATGTTATCCACTAAGTTAATAACATGCATTAAACATTCAAGATACAATATCTTTTGAACCCATCAAACCCTAACCCCTAATTCTTATTCATCTTTAATAATAACTTACAATAACCACTAACAAATTGGACATAAATCAATAATGAATCTGAATTAATATTATGATTTTGATCGGAATAAGTACCCACTGTACCACTAATCACTTCAGTTTGTTCATATAAATCAGTACTCACACTTCAATTGTTGATATAAATCCTTGAATCGTGTGCTAAGTTTGAAAATCAAGAGGGTGTTTGGGATAGAGTTTGGAAATGCAAAAATGATTTTGTTCAGAAGTACTTATTGGCTTTATGACTTTTTGAGTAAGAGTTTTTAAAAAAAGTGTTTGGATTAGCTTTTACGATGAGAAACGTCAAAAAGTCAATGGATTGTTTTTTTAAGTGTTTCGCTTAACTTATTGTGAATATTGGTTATATGAGTGGTACATTTGTAATTTTTTTCCAAAAGTCAAAAGCAAAAAGCCAGGATTTCTAACTTCTTAAAAATAACTTTTCCACCCTTAAAAGCCAAAAGTCAAAAGTGAAAACAAAAAGTGTTTTTTAGTTACACAAACAGCTTATTGACTTATTGGCTTCTTGGAAAAGCCAATAAGTCAATAAGTTGTTTTGAAATTTAATCCCAAACACCCTCCGAAGAGATGATTGAATCTATCGATGAAATTGAAGTTTGAATTGTTTTTTCTTTATTCACGTATGGGGAGGTGTATGGTGGAAGGTTTTGAGGGTTTTGGGGGAGAGCAGTGGTGGATCTAGACCAAAATCTTAGGGGTAACGTTTAATTTTTTTATGTCACTTTCGTACAATGTAAACGAAACAATCGATAATTACATTCTGTATTGATGTAACTATCAACTTATTATTCTTTTTTTGCGTCCTAATGTATACATTTTGGCACAATATTCGTGCCCGCTTTATACCCGAATATACTCGGAACCGCCGGTTATACTCTATGCTTGAACCCGGTTATACCCTTTACCGGTTAAATACCTGAATTTTTTAAGTATATTTTTATGTTTACTTTACGACTTTTATATTTAATTTTGTTAAAAATAAATATTATAAAGCAAATAATTTGTATTTAGTGAATATATGTTATTGTAATGTAATTTATTTTGATTATTTTTATAAATTACAAACCACAAATAATTTTTAAACAAATTTATTTTTATGTAATAATAAAAAGAACTTACTTTTAAAACTGGGTATTAATACCCGGACACATACCCGGTTATACGCGAACCCGATTATACCCTATCTTGATACATACGGTATGATTTTTCTCCTAAATACTCGTACCTGAATCCTACTTGTTTTTTTTAATACTCGGTTTTTCTGTACCCATTCATACCCGAACCTGGTTCCATACCCATAACCGGGTATTATAAAATCTGATATATGCACCTCTACGTTTCCAACTAATTGGACTTGGGGGCTTCTATTTTATAATTAACATATGTAATGAGTCAATGCGTTATGGACTTATGGGCTTTTATCTATTTTTGGTGTTGGGCTAATAATAAAACTTAGAGAGTGTTTTGGGTTTTTTTTAAATGAAGGGTAGCGTTAATATAATTTTAGGGGTAACGTAATACAGAAAACGAAAACATAATAAAAAATTTGCACTACACCGGAAAAGTTGAGTTGTAGCGGATGCTACCCCTAATTAGTGGCTCTGTCCGCCACTGGGGAAGAGAAGGATGAATATATAAAATGTTTGTTTGTATTTTTTTTTTAAATTCTTACATTGTGTCACATGACACACTCAAGGGGAGAGAATGGCCTCAATGAATGTCATTTCATTATGAGTTACTAGTCTAACGCCCTATGTAACACACGGGGTTAAAAAATTATATTACAAATCCTAATACATTAAAAAACTAGTAGATTACCCGTACCAGTTCGGGTAGTAACATGAATTTTTACAAAATAAAATACTATAACTGATTCAGTACCAAATTATTAGTCATAAGTTTATCAGATAACATTAAAATTCACTTTGTATATATAATTTTAACGTAAACGTATTTAAAACATTTGTACTAATTACAATATGAATAATAAATGTATATTAAAGTGAGAAAGATCTATAGAGTTGATAGAATATACATAACAAAAAACCATATACATAAAACATCAAAGGCAACAAACCCAGAGTCACTGTTGTTTTCGTTGGAATTCAATATAACTTATTAAACAAATAAGCATCACAAAAAGTTGAAGCTCCTAAGGGTAATTTTCTAAGAATTAGATTTGAATTTAGTATCATTAATACGAAGTAACACAACCTGATTAGTCCATTTGTTAACATGGGTCAAAATCGATACCCCCAATTAATATCCATTCAAGAACAGCTAAGATATTATGATAAAACATTTTGAACAGAGATAAATTTGGTGTTTTGAGGGCTAAGATTTAATACGACTGAGGGCGGGTAGTTTGAGTTAAAACAACTAGTGGGATTCGCCCGCGCTTCGCGACGGGAGTTCGATGCTCGTTCGATTTGTATTGGTATATCAGTATTGATAGGGTCTGATGTTGTTCAATCAATATTAATTCGGTTCATTGGGCCACCAACACCTTAAACTCTCGTTCTACTATTGTCAAAAATAAATCTAACACGTTAGTAAATCAAAACTAAAGTAGCAGTTCAACTATTTTCCACAATAAGCCGAAACAAATAGTTTTGATAAAAAGGAAGTGTCTTTCCACCTTTCGATTAGCATCACTTGTAAAAAATATTATCAAATTATTGAAACAGTTGAATCAAGGGCTTTACTCTTTTCAAGTAGTTAAAACCACCAAAACACAGGAACGCAAATAGTAATTTACTCTTTTCTTTTTTAAAGAGAAGAGGATAGGGGTGTAAATTACACGTAGCGGCTCGAGAGCTACTCGGGATCGACTCGGTAAAAAGCTCGAACGAGCCGAGCCTTAACGAGCCCGAGCCTGAGCTCGAGCTTGAAATATGACTCGTTTGGTTATCGAGCCCGAGCTCGAGCCTTACATACAAAGCTCGTTTAGGCTCGCGAGCCTAAACGAGCCCAAACAAATGTTATATTATTTTTTTTATATATGCAATTTTGTCCTTTGAACATGTTCAATTTTAATTAATAACTAGTGGGGTGCCCGCGCGTTGCGGCGGGATACAACATTTATAACGGTTCCGTTAAGCCATAATCAATAACCAAAATATTTGTTTTGGGGTGTTGCATAATCATTAGCGGAGCTTGAACTGCATTAACCACAATCAAAACATTCGAATCCTATGTGCAAGAGGAAGTGCAAGCACATGAATATAATCACAGTAATAATTGTGAGAAATGCTAAGCAAAAAATTAGGGTAATAATGAGGAACTGGGAAGTTACACACATAACGACAAACCCTAATTGTAAACACATTGGTGATTGTCCGAAAATACATAATCTAACCTGAAATTGTGAAACAATGCTAATTCAACGTTTATAAAAGACAGATACGTTGGTTGATTTTAGGTCATTGTCGTTTTAGTTATTACTTAACCCTAACATATTTTTTTTAATTGAAAACACTATAACAATACTATATTCAAATTAAAGAGACTGCAATGCTCGTTTATACGGTGTAATAATACTAAGAAAATATTAAGAATGAAAAAATTATGGACGTTTAAACATCGTGGGGGTAGTTGGTTAAAATAAGGGTGCGAAAATGTAATTACAGTACAATTTAAATAAATAAAATTTGAGTAAAGTTGAGGGGACAAATGTGTACGTTTTATATAAAAGACATATGGTGTTTTGTACTCTAAGCAATTATAATTGTAAAACTTAAATATTAAGAGGTCATTGGAAAATATCTATAATATAGTATAGATTGGTTATTACTTAACCCCAACATATCATTTTTTAAATTAAAAAAAAACTATATCAATACTATACTCAAATTAAAAAGAAAAAAAAATGCTCGTTTATACAGTGTAGTAATATTAAGGAAATATTAGCGTGTGAAAAAGTTATGGACATTTAAAAATCGTGAGGTAGTTGGTTAACATAAGGGTGAAAAGTGTAATTATTATTTAAATAAAAGGAATTTAGTATAGTTGAGGGGGCAAATGTGTAACTATTGTGTAAGTAGTTAACATATGCATTGTGTGTTGTACTTTAAGCAATTATACATGTACAAGTTGAATTTTAAGACATCAATGGAAAATTTATTATAATAAAGTTTAGATGATTTCAGTTCATTTTCGTTTTTTTTCTTCTGTTTTTGTTTCGGTTATTGCTTAACCCTAACATATAATTTTTTAAAAATTAAAAAAACTATAGCAATACTATACTCAAATTAAAGAGAATAAAATGCTCTTTTATACGGTGTAATAATATTAAGAAAATATTATGGTATGAAAAAGTTATGAACGTTTAAAAATCAGGAGGGTAGTTGGTTAAAATAAAGATGAAAAAGGGTAATTAGCATTTAAATAATCAGAAATTGAGTAAAGTTGATGGGGGCAAATATGTAAGTATAAATATGTAAGTATTGTATAAAATTATAATATAGTATAGATAAATAAGGGGGCAACTGTAACTAATAAAGGGTATATGTGCAAGTTATGTTTGAAAAGACATAAATGCCCTTGAAAAGTAGTTACTACACGCATTATGTGTTGTACTTTAAGCATTTAGAATTGTATTCCTTAAAAATTAAGAGGTCCTTGTGAAATGATTTATAAGATACTATAGATTAACGTGTGAAAAAGTTATGGACATTTAAAAATCATGGGGTAGTTGATTAAAATAAAGGTGAAAGTGTAATTATTATTTAAATAAAAAGAATTAAGTATAGTTGAGGGGACAAATGTGTAAGTATTGTGTAAGTAGTTAACATGTGCATTGTGTGTTGTACTCTAAGCAATTATACATGTACAACTTCAAATTTAAGGCATCAATGGGAAATGTATTATAATAAAGTTTAGATGATTTCAATTCATTTTCGTTTTTTTCTTTTGTTTTTGTTTTGGTTATTGCTTAACCCTAACATATATTTTTTTTTAAATTAAAAAACTATATCAATACTATACTCAAATTAAAGAGAATAAAAATGCTCTTTTATACGGTGTAATAATATTAAGAAAATATTATGGTATGAAAAAGTTATGAACGTTTAAAAATTGTGGGGGTAGTTAGTTAAAATAAAGATACAAAAGTGTAATTAGTATTTAAATAAACAGAAATTGAATAAAATTGATGGGGCAAATATGTAAGTATTGTATAAACTTATAATATAGTATAGATAGAAAATGGGGGAAATTGTAACTAATAAGTGGTATATGTGCAAGTTATGTATGAAAAGACATAAATGCCTTTAAAAAGTAGTTACTACATGCATTATGTGTTGTACTTTAAGCATTTATAATTGTATTACTTAAAAATTAAGAGGTCCTTGTGAAATGCTTTATAAGATGGTATAGATCATGGTGAGCCGAGCTCGAGCCGAGCTTTTGCTCGTTTAAGCTATTGAAGCGAGCTCGAGCCGAGCTTTTAGGTCATTTAAAATTATTTTCAAATTACCTCGAGCTGAGCCGAGCTCTTAGGTTTTACTTTCGAGCCGAGCTCGAGCCTCAAAAAAGCATGACGAGCCGAGCTCGAGCCTAGTCGGGCTCGGGCTCGGCTCGTTTACACCCGTATAAGAGGACAATTTTATTCCACACAACAAAACAAACAACAAAAGACTACAGAAGTTTTCTAACCAGAGATTAGAAGACCGAAAAAAACATACATACATCTCTCACGCCAAAACCTACAACAAAGATACCAATTTTCAACCAAAATCCTACCAAAACCATTAGCCGACTTTGCTTTGTGCTTGATCATAGGAGGGTAATCACTTTATTATCTATGTCTATTTAACTCGGACACACTTCAAGCAACCTCATCGAAATACCAAATCAATATTTCTCCATTTCTCTTCAATATTGTCTCCATTTTACCTTTGGGACTATTTTAATACTTCCCATGGCTCCAAGGTACATTCAGATTGCATCTAGTTGCACTATGCAGACCATCCGTTTATCATTTGAATTCGCCAAATAACCTAACTGAACTCAGGATGTTGAAAACGAAGCATAAGCGGCTGAAACTACATAAAAACTAACTGAGCCGCGCCTATGTAGATCTGTAAAGTCAGAAGCAATACCACCATAACCAAATCTAACCTTTTGTTACCTCAATAACCAGACATCAAGAACATGAAATTGCATGACAAATTATGAAAGAATGTGATAGGCCATTGAATAATTAACAAAAAGACATGCTTACCTCAATGTTTTAAGGCATCTTTCTTTGCATAGCTTTTAGTCTCCGACTAAACTTGCAACTTATGACTTGTGCAATTGCCTTGGTTTTGCTAATTTTCCTATTTAAAAGTATGACACACAACTAAAAACTAGCTAAATAAAGCAAGAAAAGAGTACATCAATTTATCATATCTGTCACACCCTCAAATTTCCACTGCGGGGTTTTACCGCGAGGCGCATGCCATACGAGGATCCCATAGCCATAAGTCATATGAACGAACTCTAAATGCCCAAAACATTTAGTTCGTTTTCAAAAATCAAGTTTAGTTAAGCTGCGGAAGTGTAAACAAAATTAAACCTTTTAAAAACCATGCGCAAAACAACGCGCCCAAATCAAAACCATATGAAAGAAAACGTATAAGCATGATATATAATTTAGGTGTATGCCCAAGACCCAAATGCAGTGAACGTGCAGTGCTTCCTAATCGTGACACCGGAAGCTAACTACCTGCAAAAGCATTTAAATGGTGGGTCAACAAACAATGTTGGTGAGTTCACTAAGTAAAATAGGTGAGTAAGTAAAAGCGTAGGTTTCCCAAACCACGTAACCAAGTAAAAGTGTCGGTCTCCCAGACCACATAACAACAAGTAAGAACGTCGGCCTCCCCGGCCACAAGTAACCAGCTAATTCACATGCCTGGGGTAGCTAACCCACTCATGATAACTAATACCGGCGAATACCGAACTACTAATGAACGAGTTCCCACAACAGGGAGTATAGTGCCTTGCGTCATTGCCCATCAACAATGACATATGTTTTAAGTTATTAGTTCACACCCATGCTCCCAGCACTATGTGAGGTTTGTTAAACCTAATAGCGCCATCAACTAGTAACCCGCTTGCCCACCCGGCAATTGATTCGGTATTTTGAATGACTTGAATGATAGGGTTGGTTTAGTTCATCAAGGACATATAGCATGAATTAGTAACAGTAGATTCACCCCGTGAACCATGCACCCCAAAACCCGGGATGTGTAAAAGTAGTCCCAAACCGGACTAGAAACGTTAAGTAAGTTGTCTCAACCCGAGACGCATGCTTTTGAGAAAAGAGTAGTGGAACTCACCTTAGGTTGCAAGTGAATAATCCAAATTCCATAAATAGTAATGAGCTACCGACTCCCTATTACAAATGTCACTAGGTGAGTATATGTGCATAACCAATACACCATACAACTCGTTTGTCCAAGACTTTTAAAAGTTCAAAACCGTGTAGTGACACCTAATGACTCTACATGCACAAGTATGTCCTACGTATCCCGTTGGTGATCATAGTGATTATTATCAGTTTAATACATCAAATACATCTCATACAAGTTCATGTCAAATACATACCATATAAGTCTCCAAATAGTCACATAATGATCCCGTACACAATCTGCGTTTTTAGGGCAGATTGTGCGCTGTGAAAAACGAATTATTTAAAATACTTAACGAATGAATTAAAGTCCCAAATTTTTACTGAGTATTCATGGGGATTCGGTTGCAAACCCATATTTTTGTTTTGTCTTAAAAACCAAACACAAAAATTATTAAAATTCGTACAACACAGCTATGTCCAGAAACTTTCCACAACAGGTCAGTTTAGTAGAAAAATTCCCAAAAATTGTGTATTCATCCAAACGTGATGAATCTACTTGGAAAAGCCGAGTTTTTTCAATGTCAACCTACTGTCCAAATTTCAAAGCTTAACTCTTTGTAAATCCCAAGTTATTACCATTTAAAGTTGTAACACCCCAACCGATGGCGGAAACATCGAGGTGCCACGAGGTAACGATTGTTCATGAGCTCGAGGTACTAAAATACAAATCTTTATTTAATCACGATTTAGTGTCAAACATTACATTTCGAAACACCAAATTACAAGAAACAAAGCATAAGTTTTATTTTATGATGTCTAAGTCCAAGCCTTATGTGATAAACTTCAAGCATCTCCTGAAACATGTACAAAATAGTATCTGTCAACACACATGATGTTGGTGAGCACACTCAGTTTAGTGTACGTATAGTATAGGTATAAAAAGGTTTTACAATTCAAGTGTCATGATTCAATCAAGGCAAAATGATAAACACGTAAGCACACGATGCGGGTCACAATCAAACCTTCATGTTGACAAAGACTAAAGAATTAACAATGACCCAAGACTTCCCTAACGCATAGGTATTTTCCATTAGGCGGGTTGTCAATCCAAATAGCGCTATCCATTGTTAAAGTCGGCTAGCAAAGTTAATGATTATGTAACGATTGCAAGTATACTACGTTTATGTCTAATCATCAAGCACAAGAATTCAAGCATAACACGTGTATGAATTGTATGAAAATGTTTATGAGTATGTGTAAGTGTAAGTTTAATATGTGTACATGAATCACCCCAAAAGTGTAAGAAAAGATAAAAAGGGGATAAGTATACTCACTGTTTTGCTAAGCACGATAAATCCAAATAAACTTGTCACGAGTTAAGACTACGAATTTTGAAGAACTCAACCTATACGTATAAGAATACTTAATAAGGGATATGTCTTAAAAGTCTAAAAAAAAATGGAGAACCTAACATAAATTTATTCGAGACTAACGATCTTTTTTTTCATCTTTTCATAGTGATATTTGTTGTTAAGAATAATCCAATTTAATGTTGTGTTGAAATTGAATATAATAGGTTGCAAGTAAGAATTACGGATTTATGACAAGGTGTAAACAATTTATTTAAAGTTAAAATACATAAGAGTGCATTTATTTATTTATTTAATTTGTTAAAAAAATTACTTACGTTGATCTCATTGATTCTTTCAAAACCTTTATAATATTAACAACCAAATTTCTATTTCATAAAACTATTTGATAAGAAACGAAATTGTTAAATTACGAAATAGAACTTGTAATTATTTTTCTTTCACTTATTCACTCAAATAGTTTTATAACATAATTTGTTAAATAAATACTATACATAATGGTTGATTCTAAATATTAAATATTAAATAAAATAATAGTAATTAATTGAATATGGGTGGATATACTCAAAAGGTATTATGATTTCTTACCCTACCGAGTTGGTGTTTTAAAATATGAATTGACTCATCCTTTTCATTATGTGAAATATAAGAATGTAACTTCCATATTTGTATTTTTTTTCATGAACTAGGTTTAATAACAGTAAATAAAATAGGTTTATGTTTTTACCTTAGGTTCAAGATGACCAATAAAGGGATACAACGAAAAACTACGTTGGGTTCACCGGACAAGGATGGTAGGCGGAGTTGGGTTACGATCGGAGATGTCGGAGTTTGGTTTAAGGTGAGTCGGGTATCAGTGATGGGTAATGGATCGTTGAAGGTGGTGACGAGTCAGAGGTGATGATTAACGGTCATAGGCTCGTGTGGTGGCATCGCTCGAAGAAAAGGGGTCGTGGTCGAGAAGGTGACCGGAACCGGTGCCTCTCTCTCTCTCACGCTACTCTCCCTCTCATACGTAACTATCTCTTTCTCTTTATAAAGTTTTCTTTTTTTTTTCTTGTGCAGAATCCTATCTCTTTATTACATTCTATTTATAAACATAGTTAATGTATATATGCAATGTATGATACTAGAGAAAAAAAATGCACTGAATGTAGATTGGAGTGTGCTGTCAAAAGATGATGATGATGAGGATAGGTGGAAGGTGTATATGGAATGGTGTCAAGTGCATTGAATGTGTTATGTATTAAGCTGTCCATTCTTCTAGAGCATGAACATGTGTGTTTGAAGTGTTAAACTTGCGTAGGAAGTTTGAGTGTGTTTTTTTTTTTTTTTAACTTATATACTTGTTCGGACTTAAGCATGAGTATGAAACGTGATTTCATTAATAATCAAGTTTCAAAGAAATATAAGAACCAACATGCGAAACATAATAAATTTACAAGGACTAAACTTGCCAACGTTTCAAAGTGTAAGGACCACGAATGTCACAGTCTCCCCTACTTTTAGAAATTTCGTCTCGAAATTACTTCAAGTGGAGGATTCTGGAAAAAGATAAGGATATTTCGTTTTCATTTGTTCCTCACGTTCCCAAGTAAATTCTGGGCCATGTTTAGATTCCCAACGAACTTTAACTATTGGAATACGACTACGTTTAAGGGTCTTGACTTCACGATCCATGATTTCTACCGGTTTCTCGATGAAATGCATCGTTTTATCAATATGGATGTCTTCAAGCGGAACATGAAGATTCTCATTAGCTAAGCATTTCTTCAAATTTGACACATGGAAAGTTGGATGAATACTGCTGAGTTCGATCGGAAGATCTAACTTATAAGCCACTTTCCCAATCCTTTCCAAGATTTTGAATGGGCCTACATATCTTGGCGCAAGTTTCCCTTTTTTCCCGAATCGGAACATACCCTTCCAAGGTGAAACCTTAAGAAGTACTAGATCCCCGACTTGAAATTCCAAAGGCTTGCGTCGTTGATCAGCATAGCTCTTCTGCCGATTCTGAGCAGTTTGCAATGATTCACGAATTCGAGCAATCTTGTCAGTTGTTTCCTGGACTAGTTCGGGACCGGTAATTTGAGTGTCACCGACCTCGTTCCAACACACAGGAGAACGACATTTGCGACCATAAAGAGCTTCAAAAGGTGCCATACGGATACTGGCATGGTAACTGTTGTTATATGAAAATTCAACTAATGGCAAGTGTGAATCCCAATTGCCACCAAAATCAATAACACAAGTTCGAAGCATATCTTCTAAAGTCTGAATGGTTCGCTCAGTCTGACCATCAGTTTGAGGATGGTAAGCTGTGCTAAGATTAACCTTAGAACCCAAGTTATCTTGCAAAGACTGCCAGAAGCGGGAGGTGAAATAACTGTCACGATCAGAAATGATGTTCAAAGGAGTTCCGTGACGACTAATGATTTCATCAATGTATAATCTAGCCAGTCTTTCAACGGAATAGGTTTCACGGATAGGCAAGAAATGAGCGGATTTGGTTAATTGGTCAACAATCACCCAAATGCTATCATAACCACGAGTGGTACGAGGAAGTTTAGTAATGAAGTCCATAGCAATGTTCTCCCACTTCCAAACAGGAATCTCTGGTTGTACAAGTAGTCCAGAGGGACGTTGGTGTTCGGCTTTAACTTTAGCACAAGTAAGGCACCTAGCCACGTAGTGAGCTATGTCCTTTTTCATACCGGGCCACCAATACATAGAACGCAGATCTTGATACATCTTATCAGCACCAGGATGAATGGAGTAACGAGATTTATGAGCCTCGTCCATGATGAAAACACGAAGATTATCACGATCAGGAATCCAAAGACGATTAGAAAGATAAAGCAGACCATGTTTTGTTTCCAATTGGTGTTCGGCTCCACACGACATTTCTTCATACATGTTGCCCTCAGTGACCGAAACATGTTGAGCTTCAAAGATTCGAAGTTTAAGATCATGGGTTTGAATACAGTATAGCTGAATGTGTTCCTTACGACTGAGAGCGTCAGCAACGACATTTGCCTTACCAGGGTGATAGCGAATCTCGCAATCATAGTCATTTAACAATTCAACCCAACGGCGTTGACGCATATTAAGATCCTTCTGGTTAAAGATATGTTGTAGGCTTTTGTGGTCAGTGAAAACCACGCATTTGGTACCATAAAGGTAGTGTCTCCAAATCTTTAATGCGAACACGACTGCACCAAGTTCGAGATCATGGGTGGTATAGTTTTTCTCGTGGACTTTTAATTGACGTGATGCGTAAGCTATAACGTTGCTTCTTTGCATAAGAACACAACCAAGACCTTGGCCAGAAGCATCACAATAGACCACGAAATCTTCAGTACCATCTGGGAGAGAAAGAACAGGAGCATTGCAGAGTTTTCGCTTCAAGATTTGGAACGCTTCTTCTTGCTTAGGACCCCACTCATATTTCTTATCCTTGTGAGTCAAAGAAGTAAGTGGAACAGCGATTTTTGAGAAATTAGAAATAAAGCGTCGATAATAACCAGCGAGACCAAGAAATGAACGAACTTCGGTAGGAGTTTTGGGTATAGCCCAATTTTTAACAGCTTCAATCTTTGCTGGGTCCACATGAATTCCTTTATCATTGATTATGTGTCCTAGAAATTGAACTTCTTTAAGCCAAAATTCACATTTCGAGAATTTAGCATATAGTTGCTCATGTTGTAAAAGACTCAAAATCTGACGAAGGTGTTGTTCGTGGGCGGTTTTGGATCTTGAATAAATGAGGATGTCATCGATAAAGACAATAACAAATTTATCCAGAAATGGTTTACACACTCGATTCATAAGATCCATGAAAACAGCAGGTGCGTTAGTTAGACCAAAAGGCATAACCATGAATTCATAGTGACCGTATCGAGTGCTAAAAGCAGTTTTAGATATATCATCCTCATGGACTCGAAGCTGGTGATATCCAGAACGAAGGTCGATTTTTGAGAAATACGTTGCACCCTGCAACTGATCGAAAAGATCGTCAATACGAGGCAAGGGGTAACGGTTTTTAATGGTAAGTTTATTGAGCTCACGATAATCAATACACATGCGAAATGATCCATCTTTCTTCTTAACAAACAAAACTGGGGCTCCCCATGGTGAATAACTTGGACGAATGAAGCCCTTGTCAGCTAATTCTTGGAGTTGACTGGCAAGTTCTTGCATTTCCGAAGGTGCAAGACGATAAGGAGCTTTAGCAACAGGGGTCGCACCGGGGATAAGATCAATTCGGAACTCAATAGGACGAATAGGAGGAAGACCAGGTAAATCATCAGGGAAGACTTCTGGAAAATCACGAACAATAGGAATATCTTGAATCTTCTTCCCTTTGTCCTTCTTTTCTACTACATGGGCTAAGAACACCACGTATTTCTTGCGTAAATATTTTCGAGCTTTGGTACAAGACATGAGCTTAAGACCACTTGAATGTTTCTCACCATAGATTTGCAGAAAGTTACCTGACAGAGGGATTCGAATAAACTTCTCGAAACAAACAATTTCAGCATGATATTTAGAAAGCCAATCCATGCCTACTATGATATCAAAACTACCCAATTTCATGGGTATAAGATCAATGGAGAATTCGTGCTCATTAAGGTTAAGTATGCAATCACGAATAACAGACTTGATTGTAATGGAAGTACCATCAGCAACCTCGATAGTAAAGGGTCTTTCTAGTTGAGAACGAGAACGAGAAAGCAAAGGTTCGAAGGCTAACGACACAAAACTCTTGTCTGCACCAGTATCAAATAAAATTGAAGCACAAAGACCATTAAGTAAGAATGTACCATTCACGACGTCAGTCGCTGCCTGAGCCTGATTTGCATTAATGTTGAAGGCTCTCCCACGTGCTCCCTGATTAGTAACAGCTTGATTTGGTTGGTTAAGTACTGGGCAACGAGCTTTGAGATGGCTTGGATCCCCACAATGATAACAAGCACGAGCAGGTGTAATGGGTAATGGGTTCCGAGCTGCTTGTTCAATGGCTGGATGAGTTGCTGGTGGAGGATTTCCTTGAGGTGCGAGTACCACCCTGCAAGTGGCAGCAAAATGCCCCCACTTTCCACACCTAGTGCACTGACGACACGGGATATGGGCTGGGTGATGATACTTGCAAGTATTGCACAAAGGATGAATACCAGTGTAGGGTCGAGTAGTAGCTGGTTGATTAGCAGCAGCAGTTTGAGCCATAGGAACTTGGCGAATTGGGGTAGGGGTGACGACAGCATAATTCCTGTTTTGACGCTTACGCTTGTTATTGTTGTTGGAGGAGGTTGAAACAGTCTTAGCTGAACAGCTTTGGAAGGTTCAGCATCTGTAGCAGTTTTCTCAACAGCTTTCTTTGTACCCTTCCGAACAAGAGTCCCCTTTCTCACGTGTTTATCAGTCAACGAAGCTGCAAGCTGAATAGCTTCTTCCACCGAAATGGGTTTGCTACCAGTGACGACATCTTGAATAAGATCAGGCAATCCCTCGATATATTTCTCGATTGCTCGAGAAACTGGGGTCACCATGTGTGGGATCAAAATGCTAAGCTCATAATAACGGGTGTTGTAGGCAAGATTCTCCCCACTATCTTGTTTCAAAACATAAAATTCATCTTCAAGTTTCTTAATTTCATTTCTAGGGCAAAATTTGGCTAACATGAGTTCCTTCACCTCGTCCCAAGTCAAGGCTAAAGCAACATCAGTACCTCGACTATGCTTTTCGCCGTTCCACCAAGTTAATGCCCTCTTGTGAAGAACACTGGTGGCATGGCGAACACGGAGTTCATCAGGACACTCGCTATTTATAAAAGTGTTCTCCATGCTTTCAAACCACTGGAGGAGGCAAGTAGCTCCCTCTTCCCCGGAGAATTTAGGTGGGTTGCAAGAGTTGAAATGTTTGAAGGTGCAATGAGTGTTACCACCTCTAGTAGTTCCAGAGTTTCCAGAATTGTTGTTACGGTTCAACTCAGCAACTAGGTTAGGAATCACAGCAGTAATACGTTCAGTTACTAGTGTCGCAAGTCGACGATCAGCTCGATGACGAGAGTTACGATGAGCAGTACGACGATCAGCCATCTAAGAATAAAGAATATTATGAGGTCAAAAATAATAAAATCTTTATACGCATGAAGGGTTTGCACAATATGTGTATGAAATAACCAAGTATGTAAATGTATCACCAATATATGAAAGTTTTAAACATATAGTGAATCATTATGATTTCAAGAAATTAATATTAAAATATTGGAGTGTTCTTATCTAGTCATAAGACCCGACAAAAACTTTGACTGTTCAAAGAATCAAACTCCGTTGGAGATTAATGAAGACGTGCTTTAGCCTATAAGTGGACACTCACTCCAGGAATCCCCAGGTAAGCATAACAGGTCCGCTTTCGGATTTATGCGCTATGCTTGCCTATGCCAGAAAACCCAGTGTACAGGCACCCACCCTTCCAGATTGCACGTGTTCTCTCACTTAGAGTTCAACACTTTGAAGGAATGAAAAATTTAAAGAAAAACTAGGGTAGGCAATTAAGCCAAGAATATCCAGCATGCTCCAAAGTGTAGACGTTTCCTCCAAGTAAAGTCACTCCTCAAAACCCATGACGAAGAAATAAAGAAAGAAATAGAGAGAAATAGGGGAAAGAATGAGGGGTGACAAAAGAGAAAGGTTAGTGGAGCAAATAAACAAATAAACACAAGTAAGGTCGTGTATGGGTTCTTAGTTATAGTCTAAGTTATTTACTAATAACCTAATTCCCTATAACCACGGCTCTGATACCAATCTGTAACACCCCAACCGATGGCGGAAACATCGAGGTGCCACGAGGTAACGATTGTTCATGAGCTCGAGGTACTAAAATACAAATCTTTATTTAATCACGATTTAGTGTCAAACATTACATTTCGAAACACCAAATTACAAGAAACAAAGCATAAGTTTTATTTTATGATGTCTAAGTCCAAGCCTTATGTGATAAACTTCAAGCATCTCCTGAAACATGTACAAAATAGTATCTGTCAACACACATGATGTTGGTGAGCACACTCAGTTTAGTGTACGTATAGTATAGGTATAAAAAGGTTTTACAATTCAAGTGTCATGATTCAATCAAGGCAAAATGATAAACACGTAAGCACACGATGCGGGTCACAATCAAACCTTCACGTTGACAAAGACTAAAGAATTAACAATGACCCAAGACTTCCCTAACGCATAGGTATTTTCCATTAGGCGGGTTGTCAATCCAAATAGCGCTATCCATTGTTAAAGTCGGCTAGCAAAGTTAATGATTATGTAACGATTGCAAGTATACTACGTTTATGTCTAATCATCAAGCACAAGAATTCAAGCATAACACGTGTATGAATTGTATGAAAATGTTTATGAGTATGTGTAAGTGTAAGTTTAATATGTGTACATGAATCACCCCAAAAGTGTAAGAAAAGATAAAAAGGGGATAAGTATACTCACTGTTTTGCTAAGCACGATAAATCCAAATAAACTTGTCACGAGTTAAGACTACGAATTTTGAAGAACTCAACCTATACGTATAAGAATACTTAATAAGGGATATGTCTTAAAAGTCTAAAAAAAAATGGAGAACCTAACATAAATTTATTCGAGACTAACGATCTTTTTTTTCATCTTTTCATAGTGATATTTGTTGTTAAGAATAATCCAATTTAATGTTGTGTTGAAATTGAATATAATAGGTTGCAAGTAAGAATTACGGATTTATGACAAGGTGTAAACAATTTATTTAAAGTTAAAATACATAAGAGTGCATTTATTTATTTATTTAATTTGTTAAAAAAATTACTTACGTTGATCTCATTGATTCTTTCAAAACCTTTATAATATTAACAACCAAATTTCTATTTCATAAAACTATTTGATAAGAAACGAAATTGTTAAATTACGAAATAGAACTTGTAATTATTTTTCTTTCACTTATTCACTCAAATAGTTTTATAACATAATTTGTTAAATAAATACTATACATAATGGTTGATTCTAAATATTAAATATTAAATAAAATAATAGTAATTAATTGAATATGGGTGGATATACTCAAAAGGTATTATGATTTCTTACCCTACCGAGTTGGTGTTTTAAAATATGAATTGACTCATCCTTTTCATTATGTGAAATATAAGAATGTAACTTCCATATTTGTATTTTTTTTCATGAACTAGGTTTAATAACAGTAAATAAAATAGGTTTATGTTTTTACCTTAGGTTCAAGATGACCAATAAAGGGATACAACGAAAAACTACGTTGGGTTCACCGGACAAGGATGGTAGGCGGAGTTGGGTTACGATCGGAGATGTCGGAGTTTGGTTTAAGGTGAGTCGGGTATCAGTGATGGGTAATGGATCGTTGAAGGTGGTGACGAGTCAGAGGTGATGATTAACGGTCATAGGCTCGTGTGGTGGCATCGCTCGAAGAAAAGGGGTCGTGGTCGAGAAGGTGACCGGAACCGGTGCCTCTCTCTCTCTCACGCTACTCTCCCTCTCATACGTAACTATCTCTTTCTCTTTATAAAGTTTTCTTTTTTTTTCTTGTGCAGAATCCTATCTCTTTATTACATTCTATTTATAAACATAGTTAATGTATATATGCAATGTATGATACTAGAGAAAAAAAATGCACTGAATGTAGATTGGAGTGTGCTGTCAAAAGATGATGATGATGAGGATAGGTGGAAGGTGTATATGGAATGGTGTCAAGTGCATTGAATGTGTTATGTATTAAGCTGTCCATTCTTCTAGAGCATGAACATGTGTGTTTGAAGTGTTAAACTTGCGTAGGAAGTTTGAGTGTGTTTTTTTTTTTTTTAACTTATATACTTGTTCGGACTTAAGCATGAGTATGAAACGTGATTTCATTAATAATCAAGTTTCAAAGAAATATAAGAACCAACATGCGAAACATAATAAATTTACAAGGACTAAACTTGCCAACGTTTCAAAGTGTAAGGACCACGAATGTCACAAAAGTTGACCCAATTTACAAATCCGAAAATCTGATATGACCTCTAATCAAATAAAATTCCAAAAACGACTCAAACGATGTCCAAATCTAATGGTTTTGCCCATTATGAAAATCTAAGACCATGTACATTACAATAATGCAAAGAAATCATCAAAACAATAAATTTAACATCGCAACACAGACCCTACAAAACATCATAACGAATCTGCCAGAAACTGAAACTTGCATCCCAAGTTATTCACAAACCCTAATTATGCATAAAAATCTCTAATACATGCATAAACCATAGTATCATGATCAAACACATATATTATCATACAAAAACCCTAATTATGATTACTAACAACAATCATCATCATCAAATCATCATGAACATTCAAGAACTCCTACTAACACATATATGCGATTATGTATACATGCATGCTCCATGATTTTTAAACTTCTCAAGCATTATTAATCATCAAAAACATGTAAAGATTATACCTTTCAATGCAAGAGTCCTCAAAGCCTAGAGATTACACCCAAACAAGCTTGAAGGGATGAATAAGATTGATGTTTGTTGAAAAGTGAAGGTGTGTGTGTGTGGGGATGTTCACAACGCCAAGGGTGTTTAGGGTTAGGGTTTTTTTTTTGATCTATAATTATAATAGGATTTGGCTTGTTGCCCAAGTAATTGGGTATTAGGGCCCTTTTAGCCCACTAATTGGACCCGTTAACCATGTTTTTGGATCAGTGGCTTAGTTTATGAACACTTATGTGTTATCAGATTTATGTATGAGTTATTAAGCAGCGGAATGACAAGTGTTCAAAGGTCTAAAAGATCACTTTGAAGAGGAGTTATTACTCCCCCTTGACTGAACAATAAATGAGAAACAATAAATATAGTTAAGTGTAAAGCAGTAAAGCAATTTATGTTTCTCAGATGTGAAATGGAATTATAAGTTTAAAGCCCGAAGGATTTCAATTTAGATCAAAGATATTACACAAAATCACATATCTAAAATAGATGAACAAACTCATCTATTTATAGACTAATGTACTAAACTGTAGTCTGAAGTAATCTAAGATATTTAACAAAGATATTATACTAAGATAAGCTTATAACAGTCTGTACATTGGAACTTGAAATCTAGACTTTAACAAAACAATATAATAAGAAAACTGCTGATCTTCAGTCGGTTAGAAGCTTCTGATGCAAAGTGCTGATGAGTGACAAACTGCTGATGAGTAGTTTGTCTTCAGTAGTTCTTCTGTGAAATGTCTGGTTAGACTTCAGAACTTCTGATGAATTACTCTTCAGTACTTTGGTGTTTGTTCTTCAGTACTTCTTCATTTGTTCTTCAGCAGTTCCATACTTAAGCAGATATGAATTGGACTAAGGTTATCAAAAGGTGGTTTCTTCAATCCTCTTTGTCCCAACAATCTCCCCCTGGATTGATGAAGCCAAAACCTTATCCAATCTTTATTGTTGTCCTTTTCTCTCTTCTAGTATCCTCCAGATCTCTGCTGTCATCCGGGTAGTAATAGTACATCTTTGTTGCTCTATGAGAGGACCAAGTTCAGGTGTAAGATGTTGAATGGTAAGAAGGTCTTTGGAAGATAAAACACTCAACTCCTTTGAGTTTTTGTAGACCTTACTTGAACGGTCTCTCCTGGTCACAAGTACTGAGTTGGATTCAGTAAAGGACCACTTAATAATATTTACCTTTGACCTGTCAAAGTCAGAGGAATAGGAAACCAAGCCTGTTTCCTTAGGTTGACCTGATTGAGGAATGTCTTCTATTTCAGTGACTCTCAGGTGAGATTCTTGACTACCTTGAAGTTCAGCACTACCTTGAATAGGCATGTTGGGCAGGTGATGCTCTGTTACAACCCTTGTATGAGTCTTCTCTTGAATGGATTGTTGTAACTTGTAACTGATAAGCATAAGTAGCCTTGTCTCTGAATTGTGTTAAGAGGGGTTTCTCTTCAACATCAAAATCACCATGTACTAACTGATCTCCTTCTAAGAGTATCATCTTGAAGTCAGTCTTGACAATGGGTTCACCCTCTGCTTTTCTCTTGGTGGCAGGCTTCCTTAATGCACCAGATGATCTCCTTACAATAGAAGTTGTTTGGACTTCTGGAGTTTCAAATCTCTCTGGCTTTGCAGCTTTCTTGGCCTTGAATTTCTTGTAAGCCTCATAAAGTGTTTGTTCTTTCCATTTGGAGACTGAGGCCTTTGAACCATAGCCATTTGCCACTAACTCTTCTATTATTTCAGCTCTTTTGGCTTTCCTCTCATTTTCTGTTGCTAATCTGTCTGATAGCATCTGAGCTCTTCTGGTCAGTTCTTGTGTTGAGAGTCTTTTGAGAGCCACTTGCTTAGATTTGGAGTTCTTTGTGATGAATGTTATAAGCTGTGCCCTTTTGTCTTCTTCTGCAACAGCTTCAAGTGCTCTTTCTTCAGCCTCAAGCTCATCAAGTTTTTCTTGATACTTGATTAACTTTTCTTGAAAATTCAAATCATCTCTAGTCTCTAGGCTGTTCCATACTCTGTCATCTTTTGCCTTCTTTGCAGCCTCTTTCAAACTCTTCTCCAATAGATCTTTAGACATGCTGATGGGAGTAGGGTTTAAAACAGTTGTGGAAGTTGTTGTAGGCAAAGGAATGGGAGCAGGTTCTTTTTCTGGTGCCTTAGAAACTTCTGATGTTGGTTTTGGAGGTAAAACTGCTGATGAGGTAAATTGAGTCACAACTGCTGAAGGATTGTCTTCAGTAGTTTGAGAAATGGGATCAGCAGTTTCCTCTGATGCCTTAGACAATTTGAATTCTGGTGCTACTTCTTTTCCTGGTCTTTGTGATGGTCTTTCAGCTTCAGGATCAGGAGTTTGTCTTTGTGTAGCAACTTCTGTTTCTGGTTCCTTAGTCTTCTCCCCCTTTTTGGCTTCATCCACTTCTGAAAGCCTCATAGAGTGAGAAGTTGCAGCAGACAACCTTGCTAGTTGATCTTGTGTTTGGTCCATTTTCTTGTTCAACTCAGCAAGTCTTGAGTTGATCAACCCAAACTGATTGTTAGCTTTTAACTCCCAAGCAGTTGTGAAGGGTTTGAGTTGATCAGTGATGATTTGTTTAAGTGCCTGGTACAGGGGACCATCTGGGCTGCATAGTTGGTTCAAGTCTATGCTTGTGAGCCCAGGGAATTGGGTAGGTTGTTTTTGTGAAGGGGTGCTTTTTGGGTGATCCTCAGATTGCTCTGAAGATGCCACTTTTGGGGAACTTTGGGTTAAGTGGTCTTTAACCTGATCTTTGGTGACCAGCTTCTTGAGCTTGGATACCTTAGATGCAGGACCTTCAATGTCAACCGTCAATTCAGTCTGTGGAATGTTTGATTCATCAACCAAGTTAATGGAATCATCTGAATCCCTGATATTGTCCTCAGAGAGGGCAGGATCAGTTATATCATGAGCTAGACCCAAACTAGTAGTCTCATGAACCTCTTTGTCTTGGTACTGAGGTTTTCCTACTTCTGGCCTTAGGCCTTCATCAGTAGTTGCCAAGTTTGAGGTCTTAGCTATGTTACTACTGTCCTCAGGTTCACCACTGGGTGATAAGTGAGTAGTAGCAGCCTCAAAAGTATCAAAAGTTTGTAAGTTTGGGCTTATAAACTCTTGTTCATCCTCATCTCTCTGGGTTGGGCTAATAGGATCCACATTCATGTCAACTTCTGAAGGCATCTCCCCAATTTGATGTGTTGCTGGGGGAGTGACATGTGGTGAATGGGTTCCTTTTAGTCCTGAGAGAAGTTGGGCAATTTCTATTGTTGTGTGGGAAGGTTCAGGTTCAGTAGTTGTGAGGGGTTGGTGTTCAGGAGTTTGGATGGGTTCAGGGTTAGTTTCAGTAGTTTCAAAGGCTGGGTCAACAGTTATTGGTTTCTTAAATCTTTTTCTTTGAAAAATAACTGTGACAGGTTTTCTTTTGGTGGGTGGAGAAGGAGTGTGCTGAGAGGATGTTTCAGCCACTTCCTTATCAAGTGCAGATTGCACATCAGTAGTTTCAGGTTTCTCCACTTCCTGAACTGTCTTTTTCAGTGATTTGGTTTGTTTTGGTTTTTGTTGTTTAGGCTTTTTGGTTTTCTTTTTGGGTTTGGAAGATGTGGGTTCCTTGGGGATGGGTTGTTCTTCCCCTTGGTCATCTTCTAGCACAAGTGCTGGTTTGTTGTGCCTAGAGAATACTTGAGAGGTTAAAGGGTTTAAAGTTGTTTCTTCACCCTCAAGTACTCCCTCTCCAAGCTCCTTTATTATGCATTGCATAACAAATCTTGGATACAACAAAAACTTCTTTTTATCATTTTCATGATGTAAAACCAGTTCATTGAAAAATAATTTTGATGCCTTAAAAGGTGTTTCATTTATGATTGAATGAAAAATAGGTTGAAAAGTAGAAGGCATCTGATCTATTGACCCAGTTTTTGGACTTAGACACATAATAATATAATGAAATAACAGTTTATATTGTGGGTCAAAATATTTCTTATAAACTGTTGCTTGTGCCAAAGTACCTTGATAACCACACTCTGTCATGGTTAGATGGATGTCTGAGTTTGGAATATGTTCAGGAGCCTCAGAATCCTTCAAACCAAGCCTGATGCTTAGTGTTTCTGGTGAGATGGCTATCAGTTTCCCTTTTATGGAAGATTTGAGGGAGATCACTTCATTATTTACCTTCACCGTCTCTGAGTTAGCCCAGAACTTATTAAGAGTTTCTTCATGAATGGGTGGATCGATGGTGAAAGCTTCATAATATTGGGATTTCATGATGAGATCAATCATCTCATCATACTGGGACCAGGCTTCATCTTTAACAAAGTAGCCTCTTTGATTGTGTCCCTGTTTTAACACGAGAGCCATGGTTGTTTTTGATCGAACAGTAATTTTTAGGTTAGAGAAGGGGTTTTGCTTTGGATTTGAGAGAGAGGGAGGGAATTTTGCTTTTTGAATGGATAAGTGTTTGAAAAAGGTATTTATCAGAAGTTTTTAACCGACTAGGTCAAACTTCTGATGAGTGAAAAGTCTGTTTTACCCTTTTTAGTCAAACTGCTGATGAAGAAGGTTTCTTCATCAGTGGTTTTAGTCATCTCTTCAGCAGTTTCAACTGCTGATGCAAATGACTTTTAAAACACTTTACTAACTTCTGATTTTCATCAGTAGTTATATCCATTATGAAAATATCCCATTTTTGATGTTTATCAGTAGTTTTCAAAAATTGTTCATCAGTACTTTCTCTTTCTCAAATTTTTGGTCTTCAGAGGTTTGTGATAGATAAGTATGTAAGTGAAAATAAAATATGTGCAGAACTAAAAAGTGAAACACTTACAGACTTTCTTCTAAGTTTAACATCCCAAGCATGGATACTAACCTCTGAAAAGTTGTTGAATCAAGGGGTTTGGTGAAAATGTCAGCTATTTGATTAGCTGTTGTGACATGCTTCACCTCAATCTTGCCTTTTTCATAGCAATCTCTTATGAAATGATACCTGATTTCAATGTGTTTAGTCTTTGAAAACTGAACAGTGTAGAGGAAGGATTTGACAACAATTACAGGATTATATGATCATACAAGTTGCTAAACCAGGTGCGGAAACCCTAGCTTAGAACAAACTGATATAAACTCAATCAAAACACAATCAAGATCATTTTAAATGCTTTTCATAGATTAACTTGTTCAAATAAACGTTTACAGACTGATAACAGTTAATCTAGACCTCAAACTATCAATCTCAGACCTCTCAGGAACACACACACAAAACACACACTCTCAATGACTCGTTATACATTACAAAAACTTGAAATCTATTTATACTAGCTGTACGTTCGCCCAGTCTCACTGGTCGAAGGTAAGCTGTTTCCACATTCGCCCAGATAGTCTGGTCGAATGTGTCTTCTTGTGCATTCCTGTTCCACCTTCGCCCAGACAAAACTTCCTTCGCCCACTTCTGATTCTCATTCGCCCCATAACACATATTAGTATCTAATCATTAGTCGCAAAACGGCATCTACAAACTCCCCCTCGACTATTGATTAGATCTTTTTCTATCTTCGTCCATGGCTTTGTTCAACAGCTTGATTCTCAGAATACTCTTCTGTTCTTTCGTCATTTCCGGCTCTAACTTTCTCTTTACCGGCTTCGACACATTCGCCATCTTAACCTTCTTGCCAAGCTTCCCTTCCAGATTACTTCCAGCATTAATGTCATAAGCAAAGCAAACACCCACAACTTGTGTGTATTTCCTTGCTTGATCTGCATCGTTTGGCTCATGATGAATCGGATTATAGAATAACATGATGATGTCTTCGAAGGTGCAATTGATTAGCCACATAGGATCAAATACATGCACATGCTTGTATTTATCCTTTCCATCTCTCAACACAATCACCGCTTCTGCTTTCCTCCAGTCATAATACCAAAATATGAAGTCAGCACTGAAGTGTTGAGGCATAGGCATCAAAGGTATCTTCCTCATAACTTCAGGTGCCTTATATATCAAGGTAACCCTTTTCAACTTGGTTCGAGGATCAGTATCCCTGTGAACTTTCCTCCGGGGATACTGTGGCTTGAATCTATTCCATCTCGTCCGACTCTCCCAAACCAATTTGTCTGCACACCAACCAACATGAGTATTATTCACTGAAGCTCCTGACATTGGGAATCTGCATAGATCTCTAACCGCCCAGTACGGTAGAGTTAGCAAATCAATGAATCTGTAGAAATACAAGATTCCTGATTCCCACTTGGCAGCTAAGCACTTCAGCCTGCTCAAGTATGTCCACCCAAGAGCTCTTCCTCTGAACTTTGCATTATGAAACCTATAGAAGTTTCCTTGAGCTTCGGGTTTTGGTCGGTTTTCATCCATCAATCTTAGTTTCTTCAAATAATCCTTCAACTCATCAGACTTATTTGAAGATTCTGGCAAATCAGCTCCAAGTACTTTTTCAACAAACTCAGCACTTCTTTTTCTTGCCTTTCTTTTAGCAGACGTATTATGCCTTTCTGTAAAATCAGGAAACACCACGTCTTCATCATTTTGTCTGAAGTACTGTGGATATTCCTCATGTGTAATATCCTCTATCTCAACTTCCTCAAACTCAGGGGTTTCTTTATCATCAGAGTGAGTTCCAACATCCTTTTCAGGAATAGGTGGAATCGACTCATCAACAATGAACTCTTCAAAAGTTTTCCCTACTCTCTGTGCAAGACCATCCAGTATCTCCTTTGCCACAGAAGCAGGTACTTCCCCCTCTTCAAGATCAGGATCGTTATATTCCAATTCATATCTCATGTCATCTGTTTGGAATATTTCTGCAAAACGACCTGTGAACTCAATGGTCCACTCTCTCTTTTCTAACATGTCTTTGTATACTTGTTTTGCATCATCAGATAACGACCTCACCTTTTCATTCCAAAATACAGTTTCATCATCTACATTCTCTCCCTTTTTCTTAGAACTTGACTCACCTGTGTCTTTCTTCTTCTTAGAAGGTGGTCTTTTCTCAAATGTAAATTTAGCAGAATCATCTCCTCCATCATTATCATCACTGCTACTACTATCATCATCCTTTTGACTTCCTGAACCTTCAGCATCATCATCATCATCATTGTTATCATCTTCATCATCACTTTTATCCGATTCTTCATTCTCATCATCCTCATCCTCCTCTTTATCAGATTCAGATGGTTCAAAATCTACCTGTTCAACCTCTTTCTCTGCATCTTCTTCACCCTCCTTCAGTTTGGGTGCAATGTTATACAAATCATCAATCAGATCACTAAGGCGTTTGTTTTCAGCCTTCAGCTCCTTATTATCTTCTTTAATTGCCTTGTATCTGTTCTTATTTCTCAGAACTTTACCTTCAAGCTTCTGATTCTTTGCTTCAAGCTTCTTTACCTTCTCATCTATTTCATCTTGATTAGATTTAGAAGCAACAACAATTTGAAGCATTTTCTCCTCATTCATCTTAAACTTGGCAATCTCAGATTGTTGAGCCACAAGCATCTTCATCATATCGTCCATTCTTTTATTCATCTGCTTCATTACTTCATCATCCACAGTGATCTTCTTAGACTTGGATTTAGACTTAGATGGCTCAATTTCAGCTTCTTTTCCCTTCTGAGGCTTAGTAAACATGTTCAAAACATTATCCAGGGCAATGTTGAATTGATCCACTGGTAATGTAGTAGCCTCCTTAGTCTTTTGTTTCTTTGCAGCTGGTGAAGATTGTTTAGATGATGTTCCAGCATCAGGTAATCTCTTTCCCTTCAACAGTAAGTTCAACTCCTTCTCTCTGAGTTGCTTGGTGCTTGTCTTCTTAGCCATAGATTTGTGTTTGGGCTTGGGCAAATTCACAACAACTGTTTCACCTTCATTTAACTCATCAAGATTAACAGTCAACCCTTCATCTTCAGCATCAACAGACTGCTTACTCTTCTGAGCTTCTTCTATTGATCTGTTCAAAGATTCAGACTCACCAACCAAAGTGGCCTTTTGTTTGGTAGTCCGGACATTCTCAGCATCCGAATCCCATTGTTCCTCAGTTTCTGTCTCCTCAGAATCAACAGACTCCTCATCTACCAAACTTGTACCCTTCTTTGCAGTAGTCTTCTTCCTCACTGCTTGTTGTTTTGAAGTTCCCTGATCTGTCTTTCCCTTGCCCTTCCCTTTGGCTCCGGGATTGACAACCTGCCTTTTCCGTTTCGTGCTTGCATCAGCATAAACAAGTGGATCATCATTATCACTATCACTGTCAGGATGCCTTGCTGTGTTCTTCCCTGGATCATTGTAATCCTCTCTAGCCAAGGCTCAAAATAACCTTCTGTAAGGTGGTCTCTCATTTTCAGGTACACCTTTATAACCCTTCATTCTTGCTAAGGTTCTCACATTCATATGATCCATATTAAGTATCTGTGTTGGATCCTTCTTCAAGTTTGGATACTTGTGATCAAAAATCATCATAAGAAACCTAGGATAAAGCATGAAGTATTTCTTCTTCAATCCCTTCAACATCTCCAACATATGGTCTAAGATCATCCCAGCAACGTTAAATGGTTTATTGAGAGTCAATGCAACCATTAACGAGCTCAAACTTTTCCTCATCACGTCATAACCTCCACTAACACATCCAAATACAATAATGATGACGTGAGCAAAATACTTGAACTGCACGCTCAGCTTCCCTTTATACATAGAACCATCAGTAATCGGTCCTTTGTACTTCATCCTCAGGAAGCAGGCTTTCTGCTCAGTCCAGGATAATTCTCTAGGATCCTCACTTGTTTCAAACTGGATCTGGAGTGCTTCTCTAATATCAGCTTCAGTGATAAACATCTCCATTCCCTGAATCTTGCTTCTGATGATAGTCTGATTATCAAAATAATCATACTTGGCATTGTTATAAAAATCCTCAACTATATCTTTGTAGATGATAGTTGGTGTGGCCAAAGCATAAACCACTCTGCATCTTTTCAGGAATTTAATGATCTCAGTGAATTCCACATTCTTCTCAACGTCTCCAAGATACGCACAACAATTATGTGTCTTCTCAAACGGCCATTTGCTACCGCTTGATGATCCTTCTTCTTGTACAGTCTGTGAAACTGGATCAGTCACTGTAGTCTCCACTGGAATCTCAACATTCGCTTGTTTTTCAGCCATCTGAAATGTAAAATCAAAATAAAACGTCAAAACACAAAATCGTCAAAAATTCAAAATTATAGGTTTTGATATTTCACATTCGCCCAAATTAATTGGTCGAATGTAAATTATGTTGGCCGAAGGTGCACATTTCTGGTCGAATGAAAAACTGATTTTGAATAAAATGTACATTCGCCCATTTCATGAATGGGTGGATCGATGGTGAAAGCTTCATAATATTGGGATTTCATGATGAGATCAATCATCTCATCATACTGGGACCAGGCTTCATCTTTAACAAAGTAGCCTCTTTGATTGTGTCCCTGTTTTAACACGAGAGCCATGGTTGTTTTTGATCGAACAGTAATTTTTAGGTTAGAGAAGGGGTTTTGCTTTGGATTTGAGAGAGAGGGAGGGAATTTTGCTTTTTGAATGGATAAGTGTTTGAAAAAGGTATTTATCAGAAGTTTTTAACCGACTAGGTCAAACTTCTGATGAGTGAAAAGTCTGTTTTACCCTTTTTAGTCAAACTGCTGATGAAGAAGGTTTCTTCATCAGTGGTTTTAGTCATCTCTTCAGCAGTTTCAACTGCTGATGCAAATGACTTTTAAAACACTTTACTAACTTCTGATTTTCATCAGTAGTTATATCCATTATGAAAATATCCCATTTTTGATGTTTATCAGTAGTTTTCAAAAATTGTTCATCAGTACTTTCTCTTTCTCAAATTTTTGGTCTTCAGAGGTTTGTGATAGATAAGTATGTAAGTGAAAATAAAATATGTGCAGAACTAAAAAGTGAAACACTTACAGACTTTCTTCTAAGTTTAACATCCCAAGCATGGATACTAACCTCTGAAAAGTTGTTGAATCAAGGGGTTTGGTGAAAATGTCAGCTATTTGATTAGCTGTTGTGACATGCTTCACCTCAATCTTGCCTTTTTCATAGCAATCTCTTATGAAATGATACCTGATTTCAATGTGTTTAGTCTTTGAAAACTGAACAGTGTAGAGGAAGGATTTGACAACAATTACAGGATTATATGATCATACAAGTTGCTAAACCAGGTGCGGAAACCCTAGCTTAGAACAAACTGATATAAACTCAATCAAAACACAATCAAGATCATTTTAAATGCTTTTCATAGATTAACTTGTTCAAATAAACGTTTACAGACTGATAACAGTTAATCTAGACCTCAAACTATCAATCTCAGACCTCTCAGGAACACACACACAAAACACACACTCTCAATGACTCGTTATACATTACAAAAACTTGAAATCTATTTATACTAGCTGTACGTTCGCCCAGTCTCACTGGTCGAAGGTAAGCTGTTTCCACATTCGCCCAGATAGTCTGGTCGAATGTGTCTTCTTGTGCATTCCTGTTCCACCTTCGCCCAGACAAAACTTCCTTCGCCCACTTCTGATTCTCATTCGCCCCATAACACATATTAGTATCTAATCATTAGTCGCAAAACGGCATCTACAAACTCCCCCTCGACTATTGATTAGATCTTTTTCTATCTTCGTCCATGGCTTTGTTCAACAGCTTGATTCTCAGAATACTCTTCTGTTCTTTCGTCATTTCCGGCTCTAACTTTCTCTTTACCGGCTTCGACACATTCGCCATCTTAACCTTCTTGCCAAGCTTCCCTTCCAGATTACTTCCAGCATTAATGTCATAAGCAAAGCAAACACCCACAACTTGTGTGTATTTCCTTGCTTGATCTGCATCGTTTGGCTCATGATGAATCGGATTATAGAATAACATGATGATGTCTTCGAAGGTGCAATTGATTAGCCACATAGGATCAAATACATGCACATGCTTGTATTTATCCTTTCCATCTCTCAACACAATCACCGCTTCTGCTTTCCTCCAGTCATAATACCAAAATATGAAGTCAGCACTGAAGTGTTGAGGCATAGGCATCAAAGGTATCTTCCTCATAACTTCAGGTGCCTTATATATCAAGGTAACCCTTTTCAACTTGGTTCGAGGATCAGTATCCCTGTGAACTTTCCTCCGGGGATACTGTGGCTTGAATCTATTCCATCTCGTCCGACTCTCCCAAACCAATTTGTCTGCACACCAACCAACATGAGTATTATTCACTGAAGCTCCTGACATTGGGAATCTGCATAGATCTCTAACCGCCCAGTACGGTAGAGTTAGCAAATCAATGAATCTGTAGAAATACAAGATTCCTGATTCCCACTTGGCAGCTAAGCACTTCAGCCTGCTCAAGTATGTCCACCCAAGAGCTCTTCCTCTGAACTTTGCATTATGAAACCTATAGAAGTTTCCTTGAGCTTCGGGTTTTGGTCGGTTTTCATCCATCAATCTTAGTTTCTTCAAATAATCCTTCAACTCATCAGACTTATTTGAAGATTCTGGCAAATCAGCTCCAAGTACTTTTTCAACAAACTCAGCACTTCTTTTTCTTGCCTTTCTTTTAGCAGACGTATTATGCCTTTCTGTAAAATCAGGAAACACCACGTCTTCATCATTTTGTCTGAAGTACTGTGGATATTCCTCATGTGTAATATCCTCTATCTCAACTTCCTCAAACTCAGGGGTTTCTTTATCATCAGAGTGAGTTCCAACATCCTTTTCAGGAATAGGTGGAATCGACTCATCAACAATGAACTCTTCAAAAGTTTTCCCTACTCTCTGTGCAAGACCATCCAGTATCTCCTTTGCCACAGAAGCAGGTACTTCCCCCTCTTCAAGATCAGGATCGTTATATTCCAATTCATATCTCATGTCATCTGTTTGGAATATTTCTGCAAAACGACCTGTGAACTCAATGGTCCACTCTCTCTTTTCTAACATGTCTTTGTATACTTGTTTTGCATCATCAGATAACGACCTCACCTTTTCATTCCAAAATACAGTTTCATCATCTACATTCTCTCCCTTTTTCTTAGAACTTGACTCACCTGTGTCTTTCTTCTTCTTAGAAGGTGGTCTTTTCTCAAATGTAAATTTAGCAGAATCATCTCCTCCATCATTATCATCACTGCTACTACTATCATCATCCTTTTGACTTCCTGAACCTTCAGCATCATCATCATCATCATTGTTATCATCTTCATCATCACTTTTATCCGATTCTTCATTCTCATCATCCTCATCCTCCTCTTTATCAGATTCAGATGGTTCAAAATCTACCTGTTCAACCTCTTTCTCTGCATCTTCTTCACCCTCCTTCAGTTTGGGTGCAATGTTATACAAATCATCAATCAGATCACTAAGGCGTTTGTTTTCAGCCTTCAGCTCCTTATTATCTTCTTTAATTGCCTTGTATCTGTTCTTATTTCTCAGAACTTTACCTTCAAGCTTCTGATTCTTTGCTTCAAGCTTCTTTACCTTCTCATCTATTTCATCTTGATTAGATTTAGAAGCAACAACAATTTGAAGCATTTTCTCCTCATTCATCTTAAACTTGGCAATCTCAGATTGTTGAGCCACAAGCATCTTCATCATATCGTCCATTCTTTTATTCATCTGCTTCATTACTTCATCATCCACAGTGATCTTCTTAGACTTGGATTTAGACTTAGATGGCTCAATTTCAGCTTCTTTTCCCTTCTGAGGCTTAGTAAACATGTTCAGAACATTATCCAGGGCAATGTTGAATTGATCCACTGGTAATGTAGTAGCCTCCTTAGTCTTTTGTTTCTTTGCAGCTGGTGAAGATTGTTTAGATGATGTTCCAGCATCAGGTAATCTCTTTCCCTTCAACAGTAAGTTCAACTCCTTCTCTCTGAGTTGCTTGGTGCTTGTCTTCTTAGCCATAGATTTGTGTTTGGGCTTGGGCAAATTCACAACAACTGTTTCACCTTCATTTAACTCATCAAGATTAACAGTCAACCCTTCATCTTCAGCATCAACAGACTGCTTACTCTTCTGAGCTTCTTCTATTGATCTGTTCAAAGATTCAGACTCACCAACCAAAGTGGCCTTTTGTTTGGTAGTCCGGACATTCTCAGCATCCGAATCCCATTGTTCCTCAGTTTCTGTCTCCTCAGAATCAACAGACTCCTCATCTACCAAACTTGTACCCTTCTTTGCAGTAGTCTTCTTCCTCACTGCTTGTTGTTTTGAAGTTCCCTGATCTGTCTTTCCCTTGCCCTTCCCTTTGGCTCCGGGATTGACAACCTGCCTTTTCCGTTTCGTGCTTGCATCAGCATAAACAAGTGGATCATCATTATCACTATCACTGTCAGGATGCCTTGCTGTGTTCTTCCCTGGATCATTGTAATCCTCTCTAGCCAAGGCTCCAAATAACCTTCTGTAAGGTGGTCTCTCATTTTCAGGTACACCTTTATAACCCTTCATTCTTGCTAAGGTTCTCACATTCATATGATCCATATTAAGTATCTGTGTTGGATCCTTCTTCAAGTTTGGATACTTGTGATAAAAAATCATCATAAGAAACCTAGGATAAAGCATGAAGTATTTCTTCTTCAATCCCTTCAACATCTCCAACATATGGTCTAAGATCATCCCAGCAACGTTAAATGGTTTATTGAGAGTCAATGCAACCATTAACGAGCTCAAACTTTTCCTCATCACGTCATAACCTCCACTAACACATCCAAATACAATAATGATGACGTGAGCAAAATACTTGAACTGCACGCTCAGCTTCCCTTTATACATAGAACCATCAGTAATCGGTCCTTTGTACTTCATCCTCAGGAAGCAGGCTTTCTGCTCAGTCCAGGATAATTCTCTAGGATCCTCACTTGTTTCAAACTGGATCTGGAGTGCTTCTCTAATATCAGCTTCAGTGATAAACATCTCCATTCCCTGAATCTTGCTTCTGATGATAGTCTGATTATCAAAATAATCATACTTGGCATTGTTATAAAAATCCTCAACTATATCTTTGTAGATGATAGTTGGTGTGGCCAAAGCATAAACCACTCTGCATCTTTTCAGGAATTTAATGATCTCAGTGAATTCCACATTCTTCTCAACGTCTCCAAGATACGCACAACAATTATGTGTCTTCTCAAACGGCCATTTGCTACCGCTTGATGATCCTTCTTCTTGTACAGTCTGTGAAACTGGATCAGTCACTGTAGTCTCCACTGGAATCTCAACATTCGCTTGTTCTTCAGCCATCTGAAATGTAAAATCAAAATAAAACGTCAAAACACAAAATCGTCAAAAATTCAAAATTATAGGTTTTGATATTTCACATTCGCCCAAATTAATTGGTCGAATGTAAATTATGTTGGCCGAAGGTGCACATTTCTGGTCGAATGAAAAACTGATTTTGAATAAAATGTACATTCGCCCATTTCATGACTCCTTCGTCCGTTCAGTTGCACCTTCGTCCAAATCGTCAAGCCGAAGGTGGAAAATGTTCAACCCAAAATTTAAAATTTTTTCCAATCATGTTTTTAACCCCTAATTTTGATTCAACCAATCCTAATACGGCCGACTAAGCATCATCTATCATCAGTTTACCCCAATTTTCATTTTATATCGGTTTTCAATCGAATTTAGGGTTTAATATTTTCATTTAATCAATCAACACATTAAACCATGTTAGAACTCTAATTCCTTTAATACTCTCCCCCTAAAACTGATATATAATGAAAATCTAGCAACAAAAAGCATTATCAATCACTGAAAATCCCTAAACCCCTAAACCCTAGGTCGGTTTGAAAAATCAGCGATTACTTCTTCAATCTGTGTCCATTACCTGTAATTGTTATATGAAAATGATTAGAATCAACCAGGGAACAAAACACACAAGCAGAGAAAGCAAAATCAACAAGGTCTTGTTATCGAAGGAATTTTGAAAAAGTAGAAGTGGGTGGTCGAACCTGGGTTGGTGTATTTATAGGAGTTCTCATTCGTCCGTTTCCTTTGGACGAAGGAACAAACTTCCCACCTTCGCCCCTAATGAAAGGGCCGAAGGTAACATAGTTTTACCCGAATGTGAAATGTGGGTAAAAGCCACATTCGCCCAAACTGGAACGGCCGAAGGTGAAACAAAAAGGTCCACATTCGTCCCAAGTAAGGGCGAATATAAAATGGCACTTTTGAAAAATTTTACCAAATTACAGATTCGAATCCCGTTCAACATTTTTCAATCCGTTAAGCTTCCAAAACACAAATTTTTACATTGAGAATGATACAAAGCCCAGATGGTGTTGTCAAATCTCAGAAATTGACTATCAAGCATCCCCGGTTATCAAAAATAAAGCAGAAATGCAAAAAATTTTTTTTTTTGGATTTTCTGAAATTTTATCAAAACACACCTAAAATCTTTTTGGATTTTGTATTTTTTCAACAAAATAAAATGCAGCTAAGTAAATGAAAGCAATAAACATTTTGTGAAATCCGGTCAGAGGATCATATCAGTTTTCTGAGAAATCTGATCACAGCGTTGATCTTTTTGTTTAATATTATCATTAGAAACAGTATGTGATACGGCAATTGCTGATATTGTGATCCACGTAAGCTCACATGCAGACAATTACGCAATGCTTTAAAATGATACGAGTTAGGTGTATTAGACTAACACGAAGTGGTGCCCACACACACGACATACTCCCGTATCAAGTAATTGCACAAAGCTTCATCGTAACGCGTGATTATGCCAGAGTTATCCGTAAAAGTTACAAAGTATATAGCACAGAGGTGTACAGGTCAGCAAATGAATGCAGCAGAGTAACATGTGCGTATACACTAGGTTGAGGCTGATATTAATCACTGATTTGCATCAGATGATCAATACGATGTAATAATGATCTATGATCAATTAAAACATAAAGTTACTCAATTCGGTAACTTCCGGTTTTGGCAATTAAGCTCTTTTAGCAAATATTCTGATAAAACTAGGTCCGTAAATCAATACGACAAAAGTTTATCAGAATATCCCGGATAACCATAACATAACGACCCGAAACCTCAGATTTTGGCAATCCTATCAAACGAAATTACGGTACTAAGACCATATGCCCATGAGGTGTTCAGCCACGAACGCGTAGTTCGTTATGTTTGTATCACTAATGCACGCAATATTTAGTCTACGAAGCCTATCAGCATATCACACGTAATCAACACACGCCTCATAAACTATACAATTCTTTAGCCTGTGTCAGATTCCCACTGATGTATTATCATTTCCTCTGTTTTACCAGGAAATCATTTTTGATTTTCTAATTTTTAGGTCTTTTTGAATTTTATATTGTTTTTGGGTTTTCTGATAAAATGGCTCCCCCTAAAATAAAGAACATATTTTTGGATTTTCATTTTTCTGAAAAACAAAACAAAAACAAAAGTTAAAAGAAACAATCCTCTCGAAAGCATCAACTTCTTTGAGGATTAGACAATCCCCTCGAAAGCATCAACTTCTTTGAGGATTATGAAAGTAAAGAGAAATTCCCAATTAGCAAAGAGAAATTCCCAATTAGCAAAATATAAAAACTAAAAACTAAAAAGCGATAAACCGAGGTGCCGATTAGTCCTGTTTTTCCTTTATATTGTTTACTTTTAAAAGATATTCAAAGCGTGAACGATCAAAAGCTTTAGTAAACAGATCTGCACGTTGGTAGTCAGTATGTATTTTGATCATATCAATCAATTCCTTAGCGTAACAATCACGGATAAAATGATATTTAATCCGGATATGTTTTGCTTTAGAATGATTTTCCGAATTTTTAGTTAATGCAATTGCGGCTTCGTTGTCACAGTAAATAGGAGTTTTAAGAAACTGCAAACCGTAATCCACCATTTGTTGTTGAATCCAAAGTACTTGCGAACAGCAACTCGAGGCGGCAATGTACTCGGCTTCACAGGTAGATTGTGCTACGGAAGTCTGTTTCTTGCATTGCCAGGTGATTAACCTGCTCCCGAAAAACTGGCAACCAGCTGTAGTAGATTTGCTATCTTTGTCACAGCCGCCCCAATCTGCATCACTAAAAGATATGAAATCAAAATTATCATCATTAGGGTACCAAAGTCCTTTTGAAGGACAACCCTTCAGATATCGAAGGATACGCTTGACCGCCGTCAGATGACTTTGTTTCGGCTTCGATTGATAACGGGCACAGAGACACGTTGCGTACATAATATCTGGTCGAGACGTCGTCAAATACATCAGAGATCCGATGATTGCTCTGTATGTAAAAGGATCCGTCAGCTCCCCCTTAGCGTCCACTCCAATCCCGTGATTGGGTTGAATCGGGGTATCCATTGGCTTTGAGTCCTCCATCTGGAACCGGCTCAAGATGTCAGAGACATATTTCGTCTGGTGAATGAAGATCCCGTCGGGTCTTTGGTCCACCTGCAAGCCTAGGAAAAACTGCATCTCCCCCATTGCGCTCATTTCGAACTTTTCCTGCATGACAGTTTCGAACTCCCTGCATAAAAGCTCGTTAGTTGAACCAAATATTATATCATCAACATATATCTGCACTAGAAGCAAGTCATTTCCCGTCTTTTTCGTAAAGAGGGTGCAATCGACGAGGCCGCGCTTAAATCCTTTGTTGATGAGGTATGTACTTAGCTCCTCGTACCACTGCCTCGGAGCCTGGTGCAAGCCATAAAGAGCTTTGTTCAACACGTAGACCTTATCCCGGTGGATTGGGTCCTCAAAGCCTGGTGGCTGCCCGACATACACCTCTTCCTTGACTTTACCGTACAGAAATGCGCTTTTCACGTCCATCTGGTAAACTTTGAATTTCTTATAAGAAGCAAACGCGAGGAACATCCGAATAGCTTCGATTCGTGCTACCGGTGCATAGATTTCGTTATAATCAATCCCTTCGATTTGATGGAAACCCTGCACGACCAATCTGGCTTTGTTCCGAACAAATACCCCACGATCATCCTTCTTACACTTAAACACCCATTTGGTGCCAATCTTCTTTCTATCCGGCGGCAAATCCGTGAGCGTCCACACTCCCAATTTCTGGAATTGTAATAACTCCTCCTGCATAGCTTCCACCCAGGCATCATCCTTCAAAGCGTCCTTGTATGTCCTTGGCTCTACCTGCGACACATAACACGCAAACGACCAATCATTTTGACTACCAGATTGTTGAATTTTGGCATATAAAGCTAAAGCACCAAAACTCTCTGGCGAATTAACGCTTTTAAGCTGCCCTCTGGTCATAACACTACTTCCAGGATCACCGATAACTTGCTCCAGCGGGTGAATACGATGTATCCGAGATTCCGGATAATCAGGTACTTGCACTCCCGTCTGAACAGTCAAGTTCTCTACAGCATCCAGATCATGACCCATATTTGATGATGAAGCCACATCAGAAGTTGGAGTTGGGTTCACTGGCGGTGCCTCCTGTTCTTCAGCTTGATCAAGAATAGCTTCTTCAAATTGTTCATCTTCAGATTCTGAAGTGTCTAATGAAGTTGAAGCCTCTTGAAATATCTCTTCTTCTTGTATAGGAGCATTGGTATCATTAGAAGCTGGTAGGGGGTTCACAGTGATCGGACGCACCAACGGTGAAGTTGTTGCATTTTCACACTCGTAAAGTAGTCTAATAACAGCTTCTTCAACCAAGCTATCTAGATTGAATGATTCAAAGAACTCTTTGTAATCAAACATCCAATCAGGACCCGTGCCTTGAATATTTTGAGTATATCGTTGAACTTCCACGTTAGCCCAGTCTTCCACACGACGAGTTCGCTTGTTGTATACCCTTTTTAGTGGGGTTGCATATCCAACAAAGTAACCCTCCTCGGCTTTAGGACTAAACTTTTCGCTTGGATTCAACATAGTGCAAGGTGCCCCGAAAGGTTCTAGATACTCTAAGTTCGGCTTTCTTCGGTGTAACAGCTCATAAGATGTTTTACCAAACTTCTTCACTGTTAGAACCCGATTAAGTGTGTAATTTGCTGCATAAATCGCCTCATTCCAGAACATTACTGGAAGATTTGAATCAGCAAGCATAGTTCTAGCCGCTTCAATTAGAGTCCTATTCTTTCGTTCAGCAACACCGTTCTGTTGAGGGGTGTACGGAGCCGAATATTCATGATGTATCCCTTTGTTTTCACAAAGTTCATCCATCTTGGCATTTTTGAACTCCGTCCCATTATCACTCCGAATTCTCTTTATCTTCACATTGTAGAGATTCTCCAATCGAGTGAACAGAACTTTTAGATTTATAAAAGTGTCGCTCTTACTCTGCAAACACATCACCCATGAAAATCTTGAGTAATCGTCAGTGACGACTAAACAATAAAGCTCTCCAAGATGACTATGGCGCTTGACCGGTCCGAAAAGATCCATGTGCAATCGCTCTAGTGGCATCTCAACAGAGTTAACCTTTTTCACTTTGTGGGACTGTTTGTGTTGCTTCCCCTTTTTACAACTCACACACTTGTCATTGAGATGGAAATGTTTCACGTTTACTCCATCGACAAGTCCATTTTTCACGAGTTGATTCATTTTCTTTAGATGAATGTGCCCCATTCTTCGGTGCCACATTATCGATTCTTTCTCAGTCGCCTTGGACAAAAAGCATGTTATTTGCCCCTGTGATGTCATCGCCTTGGACATATCAAGAATGTATAGATTGTTGACGCGAGGTGCCTTCAACATTATCCACTCTTTAGGAATTGTAAAGCCCGGTTTCAAGATATAGCAGGATTTGTCATCAAAATGCACAGTAAATTTCTTGTCACAAATTTGACTGACACTCAACAGATTGTAATCTATTTGTTTCACATACGATATCCGCTCAAAACTCACTATCCCATTGCTCACACTCCCTTCCATCGTGATATAACCACCTTTGTTTCCCGCAAACGCTACATACCCTCCATTGATGTTCTTCACGTCGAATAACAACGCAAGATCCCCTGTCATGTGGCCTGAAGCTCCACTATCAACAATCCAAAGACTGCTAATAGGGCCAGCTGAAGCTCCCTGCACACAAAAAGTAAATCATTTAGTGCTTTCGGGGGACCCAAGCCTGAGTCTTGGGTCTTTCAACATCAGGTTTCGCAATAACATTTTCACAAACATTTTTAACAACGTTTTGATCAATCTTTTTCTGATTGCTCAAAATTGTTTCCTTCTTCTCATTAACCTTTGAAGATGAGGCTCCTGGAGTACCATTTGGTGTCCAAGATTGTTCAGTCCTTTTCAGGATACGAATCTGAGACTTTGGGTTCTCAGTCGGTTTCTGAACATTGTTAACAAAGGTAACTTTCTTGGTAACCTTATCTGATTTAACAGACTTAGGTCCAACATTTGATTTGACAATCGGTTTTGGTGGAACCTTTTGCCTATCAACTGTTGCGTTCACCACAGGCTTCCTCCACGAGTTTTCCATTGCAATCCGATTCCTTCTATCATAGTGCATTGGATGAGTGTTCCTCATTTGAAAATTGTTATGATTATAAAACGGTTGTGGTTGTTGAGGAACAACTCTCCTATGAGGTGGCACATAATGATCAATCGGCTTTCGCATAGAATTCCTCACTTCCACTTCGTGCCTCTTGTGCCTTACATATGGGCACTGAGCAAGTAAATGCCCGCGTTCCCCACATTTAAAGCACGCACGGTACTCTTCAAAAACATTTGGAGCATTTGGTTGAGCAAATGATCTAACAGGGTATTGATCATTATACTGTTGCTTTCTTAAACTCTCAGGGAGTGGCCCTTTTGAGTAAGTAGGCTCATTGAAACCATTAGCTCTGTTTTTGGGTTTAACAAACTCTGTGACATGGACCTTTGGTTCTTGAGGAACATCCAAGTACAACTTCTTTAACAAAGCTGGTGGAATTTCATTTGTTCTCTCATGTTTTGGGAACCAAATAGTACTTTCTTGCCAAATCTTTTCAATTTTAGCATAGTTGGCATTTTTAATTGGAAAGTCCTCGTCAGAGATGATCTTATTGGATCCTTCCATCCGATAAAACACCTTGACAGGTTTGTCACATTGTTCGTTTTTCTCATTCTTCTCAAGATCTTTCTTAATCACATTAAGATCTTTCTTCACAACATTCTTCTCAGACTTATTCACATGATGAATGTTTCTCATTGGAACAATTTGAGATGATGAAACTAGTTCATTTGTAATGATGTGATTCTCTTTTGGAATATCACATACATTAACAGTTTGGTTACAACCAGTATCATCACTCTCTGAATCTGAGTCAACACTTTCAGCAGTAACACCCTCATCATTGATTCCCAAAACCGGTCTAACATCGGAATTTGGATCACCAACACTTGAAGTGTTAGATTCATTTTCCGATGCTGAATCAGATTTTACCGAACTCTCCGGTGTCACTTGGTGACAATTATGGTTTTCAAAAAGAACCGGAGATGGTACAGCCCGATAATTGGTTGTTTTGTCATCAATGATGTGGTCTACCACATAAGCAACATTCTTGTAACTTTCCAACTTTTTGTTTACTTTTTCAGCAAAGCATTTGATGGCGGCCATTTCTAACTTGGTGTTTTCAATTTCATTGATATAATTGTTTATTGCCAATTGTTTTAAAGACAATGTGTTTTTCAAGTCAGAAATGTCCTTTTTGTAGCCATCTAATACTTTGTTAAAAGCATTCAACTCTTTGCGAGTAGATTGACTGTTCATGATAGCACTATCACGTTGAATACGGAGTTGTTTAACCTCCTCAGTCAATCTATCACATGCACCACAATATTTTTCACTAGTATTGTCAGTACTACATGCAGAACTTACAGGTTTTGGCGGGTCAGTCATGGCCATTAATGCGAAATGAGCTTCCTTTCCTGCAAAGAATCTTGAATAATCAATCTTTGTGAAAGCATCATCTGCAATGCACGACTTCCTAGTCATCAGAAAATCTGCTTCTGCAAGTAACTGATCAATATCTTCATCAAGAGAATTAACACTAGCTTCTGTATCCGAATCACTGTCTGAATCAGAATAAACCGATTCACACTCCTCAGGTATGTCAGAAACAGTATCGATCACCACTCCTGAATTAGTCTCTTCATTTTCAACCTCAACATTAACCTCAGAATTAACCTTAACAGGTTCAAGATCTCCATCCAACTCTGCCTCAGACTCATCACTATCAACCTCAGTTTCAACCTTCTCCTCCATCGTCACAGAATCTTCAAGATCAACCTGATAGGCAACACACGCCACATTTCCCCCAGTGGTTATCTCTTCAACACCTATCTGAATGCTCGACCAGTCAAACCTCTCATCTTGTTGGGTAACCAATGCTTGATTGGTATTCTGTTGTTCAGCTGGTGTAGTGATTGGTATGACTGTTCGGTTAGTATTGTTTGGTGTTTGGTTTTGTGTCTGGTTTGGTGTGGTTGGTTGTCTATTTTGGTTGTTGTTAAAGTTGTTTTGACGGTTTTGGTAGTTGTTGTTGTTGTTTTGGGAAGAAACTTGGTTTTGGTTTTGTTGTTGACGGTTCTGATAGGTAGCATTGAATGGATTCCTGTTGCCTTGTTTAGGTGGTTGAGTGCATTCACGTTTAAAGTGACCTTTACCCCCACAATTAAAACAAGTCACTTTCTCCTTATTGAACCCGTAGGTTGTATTAGGAGAAGTTCCCAAGTCGGTTCTACCTGTTTTCTCAATAAATTCTGTTGCTCTTCGCATTATGCTCGCAAATGCCCATTGAATATCAATGAGTTCCATTTCCTCCTTATCAATTTGTGCGTAGTCTTCATTGGTCAAGTTGTTATTACCAATTTGACTAGCAACTAATCCATTATAGGAAGAAACCATTGCAGAGACTAAAGCAATGTGTTGCTGAGCAACTTCAACTGTCACATTTCCAAGATTGGAAGTCTCCAAAACCACAGTTGGTTGGTTAGGTTGGTTCATTGGTTGTGGTTGAGATTGACCAGCAGTGTAAAAAGCTGCTTGTTGTTTTGGTGAGAATGGTGGAATGTATGAATATTGATATGGAACTTGTGGTTGTGGTTGTGATAAAGATGAAGTTTGTTGATGGTAATTAATAATGGGTGATTCTACAGCATTGGATATACAAGCAACATGTGGTGTTACTAGCCCTCCAGAACTTGTACTTGCTGGAACTAAAGATCCTCCAAAGTATAAGTTTGGATTCTGAGGAATCTGTGCTCTCCTAGCTTTCCTCTTCTCTTCCAACTCTTTGTTTTCCAGCTTTTCAACGAACTCTTGAAGAGACCAGTATTGAAAAGCATCCTTCTCCTTCAGAACATCCACATGCTGATCCCAGTTAGGTGGTAATGCTTCAGCAAACTTGTCCACCTGTTTTGCCATAGGAATCTGTACACCATAGCTAGACAATTCAGATATTAAATGATTATATCTAGGAGTTAGTTCTTTCAAAGTTTCATTTCCAACATAAGAAAAATTCTCAAACTCCTTAACAAGCTCTTCCATCCTCAAATTCCGAGTCTTCTCATTTCCATCATGCTTCCTTTTAAGCATTTCCCACAATGCCTTAGAAGTTGTGCACGTTCCAAACTGATGCAACAGATCATTTGTAATGGCTTGTGTCAGTTGTGAGAACGCCTTCTTTTCCACAGCAAACTTTTTCTTCTCATCCTCCGCCATGCTCTCCAATGGCACTGGTTCACCCGTGTTCTCCAGAACTGGTGGTGTGTATCCTTTAGCTATCATGTTCCATGCTTCAGCACCTTCTACTCCCATGCCTTCCAAGTGTATCTTGAACTTTTTCTGCCACTGATTGTATTCTTGAATCTCCATGAGCTTCGGTGGCCGAGTCCCGCTACCTGAAGACAAATCACTAATCAGTGTGGAAATAGCATTAGTAGTTTGAGTGTTTACCACCGCTGCTGCTACTCCCCAGTAGTCAGACTGTGGTACTGTAGATGCACTCTGAGTCATGTAGTTAACCGGCTGCGAAGACTGTGTGTTCGTCTTCTGTGCTGCTACGGTCCATGGGTCCATCACCTGCTGTTGTGGTTGTGTAGTTGCTGGTGTAGGAGTAGTCTGATAACGCCACATAGTCACGTACTTCGAGAAATTCAACACTTAGAAAAATTTTCCAAAAACTTATCCTAGGTTCGCCCAAAAGTTTCAGGTTCGTCCCTTTTGATGTAGGTTCGCCCAAAACAATCACTCCCGAAGGTAAGATTTCACTAGAATGTAAAAATACACAAGCACTCTTCTACCTTCGTCCAAAACTCCTAGGTTCGTCCCTTTGAATTTTTCCTTCGTACCCCCGATCTCCCGAAGGTAAAATATTGGACCCGAACGTAAAAATTTTATGTGAAAAACTCTTCGTTCGACCAAACTTCTCTACGTTCGTCCAGAAATTCACTCACATTCGCCCTAAAACACACACGTTCGCCCACTAACCTCAGGTTCGCCCATATCTGCACTTTTGAAAAACGGTTACACTTTGAAAAACGGTTATTTTGATCAATGATTTTCAAAAGTTTGTGGATTTGATTGATCTTGATCAGGTTATGCTTCGGAGATGATTTGGAACAACTTTAATACTTGGAATTTTGAATTTTAACCACAAAATCACCTCTAATTCTTTCAAAAACACACAAAAACCATTTTTAGTTGAAAACAGATGTGAATTGATGAAAATTATGTCCAAATCAGCTCTGAGTTTATCAATTTGTTGTTGTATGATCCTCTACGCTCTGATACCACTTTGTAGAGGAAGGATTTGACAACAATTACAGGATTATATGATCATACAAGTTGCTAAACCAGGTGCGGAAACCCTAGCTTAGAACAAACTGATATAAACTCAATCAAAACACAATCAAGATCATTTTAAATGCTTTTCATAGATTAACTTGTTCAAATAAACGTTTACAGACTGATAACAGTTAATCTAGACCTCAAACTATCAATCTCAGACCTCTCAGGAACACACACACAAAACACACACTCTCAATGACTCGTTATACATTACAAAAACTTGAAATCTATTTATACTAGCTGTACGTTCGCCCAGTCTCACTGGTCGAAGGTAAGCTGTTTCCACATTCGCCCAGATAGTCTGGTCGAATGTGTCTTCTTGTGCATTCCTGTTCCACCTTCGCCCAGACAAAACTTCCTTCGCCCACTTCTGATTCTCATTCGCCCCATAACACATATTAGTATCTAATCATTAGTCGCAAAACGGCATCTACAAACAGGATTTTGAATGATGCTAATGGCAGATTTGCTGTCTACTAAAAGTGGGGTCTTGGTCTCTTTGATTCCATAATCAAGCAGTTAATATTGGAGCCATTGTATCTGTGAAGTACAGCTTGCAGCAGCAATGTATTCAGCTTCAGCTGTTGAAGTTGCCACAGATGTTTGTTTCTTTGATTGCCAGGACACCAGACAGTTTCCTAAGAATTGACAACCACCAGATGTTGATTTTCTTGACATCTTGCAGCCTGCATAATCACTATCTGAAAAAGCAGTTAGCTTGGTATTGCTTGAAGCAGGATACCAAATTCCTAAAGTAGGAGTTCCTTTCAGATATCTGAAGATTCTTTTGACTGCAATTAGGTGTGATTCTCTTGGTGCAGATTGGTATCTAGCACAGACACAAGTTGAAAACATGATATCTGGTCTAGAAGCAGTTAAATATAAAAGAGAACCTATCATACATCTATACATGGTTTGATCAATATGTTTCCCTTGATCATCTGGTTCAACTTGTGTGATTGGTGTCATGGGAGTGGAACATGTTTTACAGTCTTGTAAAGAAAATTTGTTCAATAATTCTTTAACATATTTTGATTGATGTATAAATGTTCCATTTGACTGTTGCTTGATTTGCAGTCCCAAAAAGTACTGCAATTCTCCCATTGTACTCATTTCAAATTTTGATTGCATGAGTTTCTTAAATTCTTCACACAGTTTTGAGTTTGTTGAACCAAATATGATATCATCAACATAGATTTGAACAAGTAAGACATGATTTCCAACATGTTTTATGAAAAGAGTTTTATCAATGGATCCCCTTGAGAAGTGATTCTTAAGTAAAAAGTTTGAAAGTGTTTCATACCAGGCTCTTGGAGCCTGTTTTAGCCCATAAAGAGCTTTGTCAAGTCTGTAAACCCAATTAGGATGAGAAGGATCCTCAAACCCTGGAGGTTGACAGACATACACTTCCTCTTTTATTTTTCCATACAAAAATGCACTCTTGACATCCATTTGATAAACTTTTATTTTGTTGGAAATTGCATAAGCTAAAAATAACCTGATAGCTTCAAGTCTTGCAACTGGTGCAAAGGTTTCATCATAATCAATTCCTTCCTCTTGGGAATAACCTTGTACCACTAGTCTTGCTTTGTTCTTGATGATCATACCAGCCTCATCTGATTTGTTTCTGAAGACCCATCTTGTTCCAATTGGTTGCTTGTTTTCAGGTAAGGGACAGATTTCCCAAACCTGTTGTTTCTTGAATTGAAGCAACTCTTCTTGCATTGCTTGCACCCAATTGTTGTCTTTGAGGGCTTCTTGATACTTCTTTGGTTCCAACTGAGAAATGAATGCTGAGAAGAAGCAAAAGTTGGAAAGCTGGTTTCTTGTGAGTACCCCTGATGCAATATCACCCATGATTTGATCCAATGGATGATCTTTGTGTTCAATCAGTTGTTGTAAATCTGTACTGGATGATGGCTCTACAGGTTCTTCAAATAAACCACTGAGATTGATAATATCTGGTTCAGCTGTTATTTGAACTTCAGGAGTTTTAGGTTCAGCTGAATCAGTAGTTTCAAAATGTTCATCAGTAGTTCCTGAAGTTGAAGCTATTGAAACTTCTGAAGGTTTAATAGTTGATCTTCTGACTGTGTTTGGAGTCCATGGTGCAGGACTATCATCTTCAAATCCTTGAAAACCATTTTGAGGAGGTTTGGATGAATCAACAGTCTTTTCAGGTCCGAAATGAAAGTTTTACAAGATCAAATAATTTAGCAGGATTTGCTGGAATAAGAGTGTGTTTTGATTCATTGAACTTGACATTCAGTGTTTCTTCTACTATCTTGGTTCTTGAATTGAAAACTTTGTAAGCTTTTCTCAAGGGAGAATAACCAAGAAAATAACCTGTATCAACTTTTGCAGCAAACTTAGAGATAGAGTCTTTGATGTTGAGGATAAAACATTGACATCCAAAAGCCCTGAAGAAGGAGATAAGGGGCTTTATGCCATGAAGAATTTCATAGGCAGTCTTGGTATGTCTCTTGTTGATAAGAACTCTATTCTGAACATAACATGTAGTGTTGACTGCTTCAGCCCAAAAATACAACAGTAGGCCTGAATCAGCTAACATTGTTCTGGCTGCTTCAATTAATGTTCTGTTCTTCCTTTCTACCACACCATTTTGTTCAAGTGTTCTGGGAATGCTGAACTGTCTAACAATCCCTTTAGACAAACAGAATTCATCCAGAGTTTTGTTCCTGAACTCTGTCCCATTGTCACTCCTGATGACTTTGACAGATAGAGAGTATTGCTTCTCTACTTGTTGAATAAAGAACTTGATGATTTCAGCTGCCTCATCCTTGGAATATAAGAAGAAGACCCATGTGAATCTTGAGTAGTCATCAATGATGACCAAGCAGTACTTCTTCTTACCAAGGCTCATAATCTTGACTGGTCCAAATAAGTCCATATGGAGTAGTTGAAGACATGCAGTTGTTTTTGATTCTTCAATAGACTTATAGGAGGACTTATGCTGTTTACCTTTAAGACAGGAAACACAGTGTTCTTTGCACTGATATTCCTTCAAAGGTAGACCTCTGACCAAGCCCATTTTTGTGACTTTATTGATGGTTTTAAAGTTCACATGGCCAAGTCTCCTGTGCCAGAGATCATTTTCTGAAGTTGATGCCTTTGAGAAGAAACAGGCAGTCTTGTTCAATACTTTGTCTTTTTCAATGTCCACTGCATAGACATTGCCACACCTTTTGGCAATCAGCAAAGTATGATCTTCAATAATCTTCTCTATCAACTTCTGGCCTTCTGGTGATATGATCTTGCATGCTGTCTTTGTGAAAAAGGAAGAATATCCTTTGTCACACATTTGTGAGACACTCAGCAAGTTGTACTCAAGGTTTTCAACCAGATTGACCTTGTCAAACTGCATTTTGCCTGAGGATACATTGCCATATCCTAGTACATATCCCTTGGCATTGTTCCCAAAGGACACAGATCCTTCTTTTTGGCTGATAAAATTGTTTATCAGGTATCTGCATCCAGTCATGTGCATTGAGCCTCCACTATCCACATACCATATGCTATTCAAACCTCTGGAGACCCTCTGCACAAGATAGCAAATTAGTTAGTTTTGGCAACCCAAGCCAATTTGGCTTTGGGTTTGCTCTTGAGAACAGGTGCAGCTTGTTGTGGACCAATTTTAGAAATCCATGTCTTTTTGGCAATGGATTTGTCATTAAGAACAATGGTGGGTTCTTTTTGGTTTCCACCATCAACTTTGGTCATCAGAAGTTTAACCAGGTTTATCAAATCTTTAACTTCAGCAGTTTGTGAAACTGCTGATGAGTTAGGTAAAACTTCTGAAGTTGAACTTTGAGAAGATGACCTTTGTTGAGATAAAGGCCTCTTCTTAGAAAGGGTTTTGTTTGATTGTTGTTTGTTGGGAAAAAAGGTATTTTCAAAATCTTGTTTTATCTGTTTTCCCACAATCAGTTGTTGTCTTTGTTTGTTTAACTGATTTACCTTTCTATATCTGCAAAGTTCAGTTATGTGGTTAAACAGACCACATATTTCACATGCTTTTGCCTTCTCTTTCTTTTTAGTTAAATCAAGAGAGCTGGAAGGCAATTTACTGACAAAATCAGATTTTTGAAATAGGTCATCAGCAGTTTTCAGGGTCTCAACTCCTGATGTAGTTGAAACTGCTGATGGCTTATTGTCAGTAGTTTTAACTTCTGCAGTACTTCCCTTTTTGAGGAAGTTCTGATGGTAGGATGTGCATTCCTCCATATCAGAAGTTTGAATCAATTTCTTCCCATCATTATCAGTTTTGTGGGTGAAATCTGTTTGTGATTCAGTGTGGGTATACCCAATGCCAAACTTAACATTAGCTGCAGTTTGTTTGTTAAGCAACATTTGGTACCCTTTACAAGACTCAACCCATTTTTCACAATCAACCTTGGTGTCAGCAAGCTCTTGTCTGACATTTCCTAGGCTGTCTATCATTGTTTTAATTTGTGCTTCTATTTCAATGGATTTATCATTCAGTTTGGAAATTTCTTTGTTTTTCAAAACAATTTTTCTTTCCAAATCACACTTCATTTGTGTGAATTTTCTCTCCATATCATTGGATTTGCCTTGTAAATGCACATTAGTTTCTCTAATTAAAGCAAAAGATTCTTTGCAAGATTTAGTGCAAAGCTTTAACAGAGATTGTTGTGATACCTGTGTGAGAGCAGAATTTGAAGAGTATCCTTCAAAAGCCATTAAGGCAAAGTTCTTTCTGCCATTATCAGGTTCTCCCCAGTTGACATCATAGACCTTATTGTCTGCATCCTGACTGCATTCTGATGTGTCATAAGGAAGACTGCTCCAGTCAACATACCCTGAGGTAAATAAGCTTTGTTGCTGAGGGGGTTGTTGAGTTTGTGCAGGTTGTTGAGCAGTTGGAAAAGGAGGCATCAGCTGCTGTTGTTGCTGAGCAGGCATCTGAACATATTGTACTTGTGGCACATATTGAACATGTGGAGCTTGTGCCTGTACAAAATGAGCACTCCCTTGAGTTCCATTATTCCTATTATATGAGGGATTAAATTGATTTCCAGACATTGGTTGGTTGTAGCTAGAGCTTCTACACTCTCTAGCAAAGTGTCCCAACTTTTGACACTTATGACATCTAAGTTTAGATTTGTCAAAACCAACTTTTGTTGAGTTGTTTAGTCCTGGAAATTTCCTTCCTGACCTTTTATAAAATTTGTTAGTTTTTAAGCTTAACAAGGCCAGTTGGTGCAATATTTCCATTTCTTCTAAGTCATCACTGCTGAAATATTTTAAATCATCCATGATGAAACACATGTTGTCAGCAGTTTGACTTAGTTCTTCATTGTCATAAGCTGGGAAGGATCCATCTGATGAGATCCCAGCTGTTATGTCAATGTGGTCAAAAGAACCAAAATTATTAGAACAGGATGGTGAGTCATGTCCTAATAAGGCTGTGCTACCCGGAGTATAGTCATCAGCAGTTTTACCAGATTCCTGCAACTTTTTCTTTTGATTGATTTCTCTCTCAAAAGTTAGTAATTTACCATGTAACCTAGTTAGGTTCAAGGTATTAAAAACTGAACTTGTTCTGAGGACTATAGAGTAAGTTTCCCCTTTTGAAGGTAGAGACCTTAAAAATCTATGCAACATAGACTCATTTGAATAGGTCTGATTGTTTATTTTTAACTCAGAGATGAGTTAAGAAAATCTTTCAAATTGTTGTGTTAAAGATTCACCCTCTATGTGAGTAAAAGTTTCATATTGTTGAGCCAATATTTCTCTAATGTTGGCTATCACCTCAGCAGTTCCTGCAAACTGCTCTTTTAGGCAATCCCACAGCTCTTTGGCACTTTCACAATGTATAAGGCCAACATATATTTTGTTTGGGAGAGCCATAGCCAACATGGAGAAAGCTTTTGCATCAAGCTCAAACTTTTGGAAATCTTCCTCCGTGTATTCTTTTGGATCTTTTGGTCTTTCAGTCTTTCCCTCTGGATCACTTACTACTGGTTTGTGAGGTCCAAAAACTACAGACCTCCAACATCCAGTGTTTGTTTGGGAAATAGTATGTGCCAACCTTTTAGACCATATGTTATATTCATTTCTGACTAACATAGGAGGTTTGTTGGCAGATCCAGTATTGTAGGGGTCCATTTTTAAGAAGTTTGGATTTGTCAATACTTCTTTAAAGTGATGGATTAAAAAGTGAGCCTTTTATCCTTTATTGAATATCAATAATGAGCCTGTGTCTGAATCTCAATTTGTTAGATTGATTTTGATCAGATTAACCAGATGCTCTGATACCAATTGTTGGATCAGTGGCTTAGTTTATGAACACTTATGTGTTATCAGATTTATGTATGAGTTTTTAAGCAGCGGAATGACAAGTGTTCAAAGGTCTAAAAGATCACTTTGAAGAGGAGTTATTACTCCCCCTTGACTGAATAATAAATGAGAAACAATAAATACAGTTAAGTGTAAAGCAGTAAAGCAATTTATGTTTCTCAGATGTGAAATGGAATTATAAGTTTAAAGCCCGAAGGATTTCAATTTAGATCAAAGATATTACACAAAATCACATATGTAAAATAGATGAACAAACTCATCTATTTATAGACTAATGTACTAAACTGTAGTCTGAAGTAATCTAAGATATTTAACAAAGATATTATACTAAGATAAGCTTATAACAGTCTGTACATTGGAACTTGAAATCTAGACTTTAACAAAACAATATAATAAGAAAACTGCTGATCTTCAGTCGGTTAGAAGCTTCTGATGCAAAGTGCTGATGAGTGACAAACTGCTGATGAGTAGTTTGTCTTCAGTAGTTCTTCAGTGAAATGACTGGTTAGACTTCAGAACTTCTGATGAATTACTCTTCAGTACTTTGGTGTTTGTTCTTCAGTACTTCTTCATTTGTTCTTCAGCAGTTCCATACTTAAGCAGATATGAATTGGACTAAGGTTATCAAAAGGTGGTTTCTTCGATCCTCTTTGTCCCAACACATGTTTTAGCCCAATACCGGACCCGATAATATTAATCACCCTAAATTGCATAAAAACCATTGTTCATATTATCTCATAACATGTTAATCATAAGGTGCACGTATTTTGCATGATTTACATATTAACTATCCATCAAACGGTAATTCACGTAAGCATGTAATCCACATAAGCATGTAACTTCACGTTCATCATACTACAACTTTACACATTATTATGTATGCCAGATAAATCACCAACGCTCGGGATACGGGACTCGTGTGTGCGTCAAAATAAAGATTTTCCTAGTTATCACATATGTTAATATCATCTAACATATGTTAGGCCTACTTAACTAACCCTAGTTAAGTATCTAACCACGTATGAACATGTAAGTTAACTAGAGTTCAGTAAAAGTATTAACCTGAAAATGCGGGGTGTCACAATATCCCAGCTCATAAAAATCCAAGAAAATTATGAAATATAAAAAATAACTTAATTTCCTATTAGAGATAAACCCCTTGATCTCTTTCATTGATAATTCAAGTATATATAATACATCAAGACTCCCTATAATTTGGTAAGGGATAATTACAATTAAATACAAATAAATCTTATATTAAAATACATTATCTATTACACCCCCGCAGTCGAAGCGGGAGGAGGCCGGATGCTGAGACTGGACCGAAAATCTTCAAATAGTATCCGCGGTAATCCTTTCGTAAAGATGTCAAATAGTATCCGCGGTAATCCTTTCGTAAAGATGTCGGCTATCTGATATCTGGAAGGAACATGAAGAATGCGAACATGACCGCGTTGTACCTACTCGCGTACAAAATGAATGTCCAGTTCGATGTGTTTTGTAAGCTGGTGCTGAACTGGGTTACCGGATAGATAGATGGCACTCACATTGTCACAATAAACCATAGTAGCACGAGTGATCGGGACAGATAACTCAAGTAGCAGATTACGTAGCCAACAATTTTTGGCTACGACATTAGCCACCCCCCTGTATTCTGCTTCAGCACTAGATCTGGATACAGTCGGTTGACGTTTAGACGACCACGAAATTAAATTTTCACCAAAATAAATGCAATACCCACTGGTGGAGCGTCTAGTATCTGGACACCCGGCCCAATCGGCGTCTGTATATGCGGTCAACGTGGTAGTCGCCGAAGGGCCGAGGAAAAGGCCGTAGGTCAGCGTCCCTTTTAGATAGCAAATGATCCGTTTTAGAGCGTTCCAATGATCTGTGTGAGGAGTGTGCATGTGCATACAAACCTGTTGAACTGCATAAGTAATGTCAGGCAGGGTAAATATAAGGTACTGAAGTGCTCCGGCCAAGCTCCTGTATAGGGTAGGATCATGAAAAGGTTCACCAGACGAGGCACCAAGTTTCGTATTGGTGTCAACCGGGGTGGCTACGGGATTACATGTTTGCATACCGGCACGAGAGATAATGTCAGTCGCATAGGACTATTGAGACAGAAACATAGTGTTTTGTTGGCGGGAGACAGAAATGCCCAGAAAATAACTTAAGGGACCAAGGTCTTTCATGGCAAATTCACTTGCAAGTTTGGCAAGTAGTTGCCGCCGAAGGCTGTCAGAGGACGTGACTAGAAGAATGTCGTCCACATAAAGAAGTAAGTAAGCCGTGTCGCCATCCCTGTTGAAAGTAAATAAAGAAGTATCGCACCGACTGTTGAGAAACCCCAAGTGAAGCACATAGTCTGTAAAACGCTGGTACCAAGCACGGGGAGCTTGTTTGAGACCATAGAGAGATTTGCGAAGCAAGCATACATGATTAGGAAACCGGCTATCGCGAAATCCCATAGGCTGATGCATGTAAACTGTCTCATTAAGATTCCCGTGCAGGAAAGCGTTTGTAACATCCAACTGGTGTACTGCCCAACCCTTAGATAAAGCAAGTGATAAAACTGTGCGTATGGTGGCCGGCTTGACAACCGGACTAAATGTCTCTCCACAATCAATGCCCACCTGTTGTGAACGCTCGTCACATACCAGTCGGGCCTTGTACCACTCAAGTGTCCCGTCCGACCTATACTTATGTTTAAACAACCACATGGAACGGATAATATTCATAGATGGCTCACGAGGAACTAACTCCCATGTACCGTTTCTAATTAAAGCGTTGTACTCGGTGGTCATAGCGGAGTACCATTCTGGGGTGGCCAAGGCATCGGTGGGTGTTTTTGGTACGGGTAAAACGGGTGGAGTGGTGGTGGTGTGAAGGTTAAAGGGTTGTTTAGGTTTAAATATACCTCTCATGGAACGCGTATGGATGGTGCGGGTGGACTGGGGAATAGTCGGGTTTGTGGGATTGGTTGTGGAGTTGGTCGAAGGATGTTGAGTAGATGTTGGGGTGTTCGGTGATGGACTGGAGGCAGAAGTAGTATCGGGCCGTGAGGTGTGGTGAATGGGAGGAGTTGGGCCAACAGGTTGGGTATTGGGCTGGGATTGTTGTGGGGAGGGGTTAGTTGGGCCAGTGGGGACTGTTTGGACGGGAGAATGTGTGGGGCGATTCTGTTGAATATGTGGGCAAAGGAAATGAGGGAATGGGTCGTCCAGAAAGGTGTACGATGGGGTGGGACCGATGGCCTGGGCAAACGGGAAGGTGGTTTCGTTGAAAGCGACGTGGCGGGAGATGAGGTATTGCTTAGAAGTTAAGTCGAAACACCGGTATCCTCGCTGAGTGGGAGGATATCCAAGGAACACACATGGGTGTGACTGGTGGTCAAGCTTATGAATGGTTGTGGAGGGTGTGAGTGGGTAGCACAGGCAACCAAAGACGCGGAGGTGATCATAGGTCGGTGTGGACATATATAAAAGTTCCGTGGGGGGTTTTGTGGTTTGTGGTTTTGGATGGTAAAATGTTAAGGAGGTATGTGGCGGTTTCAAGGGCAAAATGCCAAAGGTGTGTAGGTAGGGAGGCATGGGCCATCAAGGTGCGTAGCGTATTATTTATAGTTCTAATTTTACGCTCGGCCTTGCCATTTTGGGAGGAGGTATAGGGACATGATAGGCGATATAAAATGTCGTTTATGGTAAAATAGTTTTGAAAGGCGGTGTTGACGTATTCACGTCCATTATCACGTAGAAAAGTTTTTATTGTTTTGTTAAATTGTGTTGTTATTGTGGTGGCAAATTGGGTAAAGGCTTGGAATACTTGGGATTTATGGGTAAGAGGGTAGGTCCATAAAAAATTGGTGTAGTCATCAAGGAACAAAACATAATATTTATGGCCTGAGGAACTAATAATAGGGGATGTCCACACGTCACTATGTATAATGTCAAAAGGTTGCACGGTAAAATTATTAGAATCAACAAAAGGCAAACGAATACTTTTTCCAAGAATACAAGACTGGCATACATTATTGGAATTAAAATCAAAGTTCAAGACATTGGAAGTTCTTAATTTATTCAAAGGTGCGCGTCATGGATGGCCAAGACGGTGATGCCAGACTTGTGAAGAAATTGCAGCAAACGCAGAAGGTTGACTGGTGGAGGATCCTAGCACCAAGGGATAGAGATCACCGCTGCTGTTGCATCGCAGGAGAGGTGCCTTGGTCTTGTAATCCTTCACAAGAAAACCAAAAGGGTCAAATTCAACAGAAACCCAATTGTCCGTGGTAAAGTGACAGACGGAAATCAAGTTTTTAACAAGGCGGGGTGAGTATAAAACAGTTTTAAGGATAAAGGGTGGTAATGGTTTGGGTAGGTATTTGGTACCTTGGCCAAGCACTGGAATAGTATCACCATTACCTACAATAATATTACGAGAAACGCTAGAATTAGAAAAAGTAAGGAAGTCACCTGACTCGTGAGACATGGTTGAAGATGCTCCAGTGTCCATGTATTGTGTGGGGTCCGGTTGTTGGAGACTCATGGTGTAGAGGGCCTGCTCAATATCTGTCGGACAATAGGCAGTGTGGGCCTGCTGAGGCTTCGGACCAAGTAACCCGGGCTGAGATGAAGGATTGAAGGTGGGCCGGTTGGTTGTGGGGTACGGGCAGGGGGGCAAAGCCCACTGTTGTTGTTGGGCTAGAGGAAAATGGGTCTGTGAAGTAGGCCAATGTTGTGTAGGCTAGTATTGGGCCCAAGGGAAAAATGGAGAGGCGACCCATGGAGAATTAGAAGCAAATCTGCCTCGGCCAAAACTGGATCGACCTCCTCTGTTCCTGCGAGGAAATCTGCCACGGCCACGATTGGGTGAATTTGGGTCGGTGGGGTAGGTGGGTTGGGACCGGTCGGCTGGTGGGTATGTGGAGCGGTGGTTGTCATTAGGTGGGGTGCGAGTGGTGGTGGCGGCAAGGGCAGAGGAGGCAGTTTTAGAGGCGTGTAATGCTCGTTCGGCTTTGTCGGTTTCAGTTTGAATCAGTTTGGAGCGAGCATTATAAAAGGAGGGTAGAGGGTGTTGGTTTTTAAGAATGGTGGATATACCTTCGTATTGTTCCGGCAGGCCCGCAATTAATTGCAGAACCAACCGGTCATTATCGACCGGTGCATCCACGTTAGCAAGTTGGTCGGCTAGGACTTTTAGGGCTTGACAGTAGGCTGACATGGATGGGAAGGCATCGAAGTGGGTATTAGAAAATTTTTGCATGAGGTATATGGCTCGGGCACTTTTATTGTCATGAAAGAGGTCTTCGATGGCAACCCAGGCCTCGTGTGCATTAGAGGTGTTATTGATGATGGTGTGTAAAAGGTCGTTGGAGATCGTACTGTATAACCATTGCAAGACAATGGCATCAATACGCTCCCACTCGGCTTGAGATGTGGAGGATTCGGGTGTGGCAGGTTCGGTGGGTGGAGGGCGCGGTTTAAGGTGGTCATCAACCAGAAAAGCTTTGCAGTGAATTTTAAAGAGGGTGGCCCTGGAGGAGTACTGTGATGATTCGATTTCGAGGGTAATGGGTACGTAATTTTTGATATTGGAGACGGTGGTGGCGGGATGAATTTTGGATTCAACGGTTATGGCGGGAATGAGAGTGGAAGAGGATTGAGGGCTGGTGGACATGGTGGAGAAGACAAGGGAGTAGAGCAAAGGTGTGGCGGCAGGAGGTAGATTACGATGGCAGAAGGTTGCAGAATGTGGTGGTTCGGCGGTAGTAGGGCAGGCCGAAGGGGATTAGGGAAGGAAGTTAGAGGAGATTAAGGAGATAGAAGGTCCTAGTCAATGATACCATATTAGAGATAAACCCCTTGATCTCTTTCATTGATAATTCAAGTATATATAATACATCAAGACTCCCTATAACTTGGTAAGGGATAATTACAACTAAATACAAATAAATCTTATACTAAAATACATTATCTATTACTTCCTATAGGAGAGTTCAATCTCCTTAAATGCGATAAAGTAGATGATATGTCGTACCATAAACACCTACAATTATCTTAAATCATAAGTTAGAAAAGAAATGTATATAACCCACATCTCCTAGATTGGCATTGGTGTAATAATTAAAAAAGGGCAAAAGAACCTTGTAATTTGAGAAACTTTAGGCCTTCTCTTAGCGGCACTCGATTAGCCCCGATTCCCGGTAGCAAGAGAATATTTATAGCCACATGTAATTGTGTTCGCTTTGATTGTAAATTAAATTCCTCCCCATTATCTGCACACTTATGGATTCTAAGAAACATGAAGCTTTAGTTACCTTCCCTACATAATACAGCTTTATGTTCAAAACAATAATATTATCTCACCTTAAAGCCAACTTTGTTATCCAGTCATGAATACTAGTCGGCTTTCATATCCTTTATGGGAACAGGGTCATGTGGCCTGTTAGAATAAGAGTAGGCAATGATTTAACCATGAATTCCGAATCCAATCACTAAAGCTGAATAAAACACACCAGTAAATTACCATATTTAAGTATAGTCATTTTTTAAAGGAAACAGATACAACATTATAATGAAAGGCATGCCTCCTAATTCCACTTCCTCTAGATTCAACTGTGATGCATTTACCTCCTGACATTGTTTGTCACTCCACCAAAATCCCAACCTTCTCTACATCTCAAAATAAACATGAGCAAACTAAAAGAATATATTTAAGTATATTTAATATGTTGAAAATATTAAAGCATGCAAATATTGATTATTCTTGCAAGAAATACTCGAACATACAATTTTGTCTGTACCTTGATAAGTTAGAACATAAAACAAAAACACTTTTTTTACAAGTTAAATTTACTTTACCTTTAAAACAATGATATCAAAGAGGGTCTCATTGTCATGAGCAACTAAATTTTTAAAAAATGGAATCGAGCCTAGAGGCGTTTTCTCTTCGCCTCACAAGACGCAAGCCTCAAGGCGAACTGAGTCGTAGGACCTATGTGAAATTAAATATATATATATATATATATATATATATATATATAATACTAACTAATTTTATCACCATATTCATCAAAAAGCACGCATCAAAAAGACATGAATGCTTGAAAGTTGACACAAAAAGTCTAAAACATCAAAGCCCCATAAGGCGTACCTTTTCTTACCGTCTCAGCTCTAAAAGGCGCACGTACAATAAAACCCCAGGAGGTGCCACATCATACTCATTTTCTGACCACTTCACCTCGAGGCACCCGCCTCACGAGTTTTTTTTAAAACTATGGGAGCAGCAGATAGTTAATCTGCAAAAAGTAAAAAATCGCTACCGAACATGAAAGATGAAAAACAAAGATATTGTAAGTTAGAAAAGCAATTGAAGAGAATTAAGATACACTATTTAAATGTGACAAAACCTTACTGTTTCCGCTGATTATGAAGTATACGCAATAGAGGCTTCATCATAAGTTGCACAACTCTATTGACTCCCAATAAAACATGAATTGTTGATCAGTTGTTGTGTCATTGTATTTATTTTAAATGTTTATTTTTTGAAGCACTGACATGCTATCTATTTATGGTTGCCTGCTCTTGGATTCCCTTTCTTCACTATTGATGATGAAGAATGTAATTGTGTATACGATTTTGGCTTTAAAACGATAAACTTTTTCCTCATTTGTGTGAGATTTAGGTTTCTTTCTTTAATCACGATCTTCACTTAATCAATTTAGTGAAGTTATGTTTTTGTTTCCTTTTTCTAATTTCACTTAGTTACATGAAAAATTATAGAATTCTAACTGTGAGTATCAAGAATGAACCTACGTGCCTTGAACTGGTTAAATGTCCCCAAAAGCAAGTAGAAAGAACCACAAAATAGCATATGGAGTAGAAATGGAACCAACTGCTTCATGTCAAACCTCTTCTAATCAGTAATTTCTCTGCTACCACAGTCAACAACCTACAAATTCAAAAGTAAAATATATTCTCTGCTATCTTGATGTAATTTTTACAAGTTTGGAATGAAAAATAGTCAAATTTGAAACATTAAAATGTAAAATCTTTGGGTTACACTGTTAACCAACAAAGAATTCAGGCTAGATTTTTAAGAAATTCAACTAAACTATTATCAAAATAAGATATCACCTGCCATGGCTTGAATAATGAAGCATGATCCAATAAGTTGATAAGAGAGAGTGCTGCAACATCAAACATATATTTCAATAAATAAGAACTAAATGAACAAACATCAAGTGTATATCACACGTAACAGCCATCTAATTCTTAGCTTAACACATGTTTTATATTAACCACAAATCAAAAGCCAAAATTCTAATAATAACATATGACCCACCTTAAGATATTGCACACCACGTGTTCCTATCAAATTTAAACTTTGTTTATCTTCATTTACATCTCCAAACATATCGATAAACACATGTATATCTGTCACAACCTCTTAAGTTAAGTTAAGACATACAACAAAACTTAGTTTTTTCCAGCAACTAACAATTCAACTTCACTGTCTCTCCTTTTCTTTGGATTATCTCTCTTAGCCATAGTCTTAAACTTGGCTTTCTTAATCTTTTCACCTGCAACAGGAGATCCACCTAAGTCAAGATTATCAATAGTTAGATTCAACTCTTCATCATCAACTACTGGGGACCTTTGTTCCTGTTCTTCAATAGCTTTGTTCCAACTCTCAATTTCACCGATCACAGTGGCCTTGCGTTTAGTGGTCTTGATAGTTTCATCCCCTGAATCCCATTCTTCATCATCCCGAGTCTCTTCTGAATCAGTAGACTCTTCATCAACTAACATTGTTTTTGCTTTCCCTTTCTTCTTCACAACTTTCTGTTTCTTAGGTTCATCTTCAACAACCTTTGCTTTTCCTTTACCAGACTTAGCACCTTTATTAATCACTTGACGCTTCCGTTTAGCATCTTTGTCTACTGGGAATAAAGGGCTATCAAAATCAGACTCACTCTTCTCATTCCTTGCTTCATTTTGACCTGGATCCTTATAATTTGGGTTAATTAGATGTCCAAACAAGTTCTTAAATGGAGGCCTTTGATCTTCAGGAACACCTTTATAAGCCTTCATTCTGCTCAAAGTACTAAGATTCATATGACTTTGATATACAATCTGCTTCGAATCTTTCTTCAAGTCAGGATACTTGTTATCAAACACCATCTGAAGGAATCTTGGGTACATATGAAACTTGTCAGTCTTTAATCCCTTCAACACTTCCATCATGTGTTCAAAAATCATCCCAGAAACATTAAATGGTTTGTTTAAAATCAAAGCAACAACCAGTGAACTCAGGCTTTTCCTCAGCACATCATAACCTCCTCTAACTGGTCCAAAGACATACAGAATCACATGTAGTAAATACTTGAAGTGAGGACACAGCTTTGCTTTATGAAGTAAACCATCAGGAATTGGAGCATTGTACTTCATTATGAGGAAACACTTCCTTTGCTCTATCCAAGATAACTCTGTAGGATCTGTAGGAGAATCTTTCAACTGTAAAGCTTCTCTGTTGTCTTGCCTAGTAACTAGTACAAAGTTTCCATGAATGTAACTTTGTATAGCAGATTTGTCATCCCAGAAAGTAATTACAGCTTTCTCCCAAAAGTTAACATGATGATCCTTGTAAATTGCCTTTGTTGTAGCAAGAGCGTAGATAACTCTGCATCTTTGTAAGAAATCTACTATCCCTGAGAATTCAACATGCTGCTTCACTTCGCCAATAAATGCACAGCAGTTGTATGCTGGCTCAAATATTAACTCCTTGGGTTCTTCTGGTTGCTCTTGAACTGGTACTTCCTTTTCTGGGTTTTGTTGTTCAGCCATTATAATCTGCAAAACAATAAACATGAAAATTTATCAAAATCGGACGAAAATTGAAAATTTGGTCAAAACTTCCTTCATTCGACCCTATCAGGGGTTCGAATGAGGAATTTAGTGTGTCGAATGAGAAAATCAAGTGAATAAATGTTTCATTCAACCTAAATATGTACATTCGACCTCAAACAATCTGATTCGACCAAAAATAGTCTCCTTAGACCCTAAAAAGTCTCATTCGACCTTGTAGAATTGGTCGAATAGGCTATTTAGATTTGAAATTTGCCAAATCAAAATTTAACCAAGATAAACATCACACTATTGCTCGTTTACATCCTATTATGACCGATTAATGTTTATCAACAATCAATTTGAACTAATAACATATTATTGATGGTTTTAACTCAAAATCTAGGGTTTTAAGGCTTCAAACAATCAATCAGGTTCAATCATGTGTCTAAACACTTGATTTTGATTCCTTCTCCCCCTAAAACCATAGATAATGGTTAGGCAAGCATCAATTGATGTTCAGACATTGTCTAGATGGTTTGATTAGGTGTTCTAGGGTTTCAGACTATAATCATCGATTTTGGCCTGAAAATGAATCCATAACCTGTAATTTTTGGATAAAAAGGATCAACAATCAACAAGGAAGAAGATAGAATGATGAGAAAAACAAAATCAACAAGGTCTGGTTATGAGAGAATTTTTGAAAAAGTTATAAGGGTTCTAATGAAGCTGAACAAGTATATATAGATCTCACATTCGACCCTTTAATGGGTTCGAATGAGAAGATCCATTCTTCATTCGACCCTAGTTAAAGACTCGAAGGAAAAACGGATGGTTCGAATGAAACAAATCACTCAAACACTCTCATTTGACCTCATTAGTAGGTTTGAATGAAGACACAAAATCTCCTTTGATCCAATGAAGGGGCGAATGAAATTTTGGATTTCTGAAAATTTTACCAAATCTCAAATTCGAATTCCGTTTTATCATTTTCAAACATTTAAACCTTCAATCATTCATCATTTAGCAGTTTAATGATACAAAACTCACATTGGTCTGTCAAACTTCAGAAAATGACCATCAATCACCATCGGTTATCAAAATATTTTTGAGTTTTTGTATATTTTGCTGAAAATGAAAAATTTAAATTGTAGAAATGTAAACATTTTGTGATTTCCGGTAAGAGGATCATATCAGTTTTTGAGAAATCTGATCACACCGTTGATCTTTAATATTTATTATCAGAAAAGACAATGTGTGATTAGGCAATTGCTGATATTGTTATCCACATAAGCTCACATGCAGACCGTTATGCAGTGCTTTAAAATGATACGCAATTAGATGTATTAAAACTAACAGGATTATGTTTCCCACGCACACGACATACTCTCGTATCAAGGAATTTGCACAAAGCTTCGTCGTAACGCGTGATTATGCCAAATGTTATCCGTTATAGTACAAGATACGAAGCACAGAGGTGTACAGGTCAGCAAATCAATGCTACAGAGTAACATGTGCATACGTACCAGGTTGAGGCTGATATCAATCATGATTTTCATCATAGATATGATACGATGCATTAAATGATCTTTGATCATTATTATACATTAAGTTCCTCAATTCGGTAACTTTAGGATTTGGCATATTAGCTCTTTTAGCAAATGTCTTGATTGAATCTAGGTCCATAAATTAATACCACAAAAGATCAATCAAGATACCCCGGATAACAATTAACATAATGACCCGAAACCTCAGATTTTGGCAACCTATCAAACGAAATTACGGTACCAAGACCATATGCCCATGAGGTGTTCAACCACTAGCGAGTAGTTCATTATGTTTGTATCACTAAGGCACGCATTAATAAGTCTACAAAGCCTACCAACACATCACACAAAATCAACACATGCCTTATATAGCACTACAATTCTTTAGCATGTGTCAGATCCCCACTGATGTACTATCATTTCCTCTTTTTCTCCTGGAAAATCATTTTGGGTTTTTTTGATTTTTATGACTTTTTGGATTTTCAATGTTTTTATTTTTTTTCTGAAAATAAAGACTCCCCCTGAAATGAAAAACATATTTTTGGGTTTTTTTAATTTTCTGAAAAACAATAAAAACTAACTAAAAAATGTGATAAATCGAGGTGACGATTAGTCTTGCTTTTCTTTAATACCATTAGCTTTAAGCAAAAATTCAAAGCTTGATTTGTCAAAAGCTTTGGTAAAATGATCAGTTCTCTGATAGTCAGTGTGGATTTTGACCATATCAATCAACCCTTTTAGCATAGCAATCACGAATAAAGTGATACCTAATCCGGATGTGCTTAGCCTTAGAGTGATTGACTGTGTCTTTAGTGAGTGCTATTGCAGCTTCATTGTCACAATGAACTGGGGTTTTAAGATATTGCAAACCGTAGTCGCGCATCTGCTGTTGAATCCACAAAACCTGTGAGCAGCAACTCGAGGCTGCCACGTATTTGGCATCACAAGTAGATAATGCAACTGCTGTCTGCTTTTTGCATTGCCAGGTCACGAGCCTGCTCCCAAAGAATTGACATTTAGCCATTGTGGATTTACTGTCTTTATCGCAACCGCCATAATCTGCATCACTAAAAGCAACAAAGTCAAAATTATCATCATTAGGGTACCACAGTCCACGCGAGGGACAACCCTTCAGATATCTCAAGATTCGTTTGACAGCTGTAAGGTGACTCTGTTTCGACTTCGATTGGAATCTAGCACAGAGACATGTTGCAAACATTATATCTGGACGAGATGCAATCAGGTACATCAAAGATCCGACGATGGCTCTATACGTGAAGGGATCTGTAAGCTCCCCCTTAGCGTCAACTCCAATTCCGTGATTAGGTTGAATTGGGGTATCCATAGGCTTTGAATCTTCCATCTGGAACCGGCTCAAGACTTCAGATACATATTTCATCTGGTGAATGAAGATGCCCGTTGGCAATTGATCCACCTGCAAGCCTAGGAAAAACTGCATTTCCCTCATTGCGCTCATCTTGAACTTTTCCTGTATGACTCGTTTGAATTCTCTGCATAAAAGTTCATTAGTAGAACCGAAAATAATGTCATCAACATATATCTGAACAAGAAGCAAGTCACCCTATGTTCTTTTTATGAACAGGGTACAGTCTACCAAACCTTGTTTGAATCCCTTTGAAAGAAGGTACGTACTCAGCTCCTCGTACCATTGCCTTGGAGCTTGGTGCAAACCATAAAGTGCTTTGTTAAGTTTATAGACCTTATCCCGGTGGATAGGATCTTCAAAGCCTGGTGGTTGACCAACATATACCTCTTCCTTGACCACACCGTACACAATGGCGCTCTTTACATCCATCTGATACACCTTGAACTTCTTGTAGGAAGCATACGCTAGAAACATACGAATTGCTTCTATACGCACAACCGGTGCATAGACTTCATTGTAATCTATTCCTTCCGTTTGACTAAATCCCTGAACGACCAATCGAGCTTTGTTTCTGACAATAACACCTCGATCATCCTTTTTGCACTTGAAAACCCACTTCGTGCCAATTTTCTTCCGTTCTGGTGGTAAATCTGTTAGCGTCCAGACTCCAAGTTTCTGAAACTGTAATAATTCCTCTTGCATTGCTTCAACCCACGAATCGTCTTGTAAAGCATCCTTGTATGTCCGTGGCTCCCCCTGCGAAACATAGCAAGCAAAAGACCAGTCATTTTGACAACCTGATTTTTGTATTTTAGCATACAGGGCTAGGGCTCCAATGTTATCATGTGAAGTTGCACGTCTGAGTTGTCCTCTTGTCATGATACTGCTGCCGGGATCACCAATAACTTGCTCAAGCATATGAATCTGATGAATCCGAGATTCCGGATGATCAGGAACTTGAATTCCCGTTTGAGTAGTCAAATTCTCTGCCATATCCAGATCATCACCCGTATTAGACGAAGATGCAACATCTGGATTTGGGTTCACTGGTGGTGTCTCCGTAGCATGATCTAAGATAGCTTCACTGAAAACTTCATCGTCGTCTTCCGATTCTGATGAATCAAGAGTAGTAGAAGCTTCTTGGAAAATCTCTTCTTCATTAGCAGGAGCATTGGTATCATTAGAAGCTGCTAGAGGAGTTACGGTGATCGGACGCACCAACGGTGAAGTCACTGCGTTCTCACACTCGTAATATAATCCTAATACAGCCTCTTCAACCAAGCCATCTAGATTGAATGACTCAAAGAAATCTTTATAGTCAAACATCCAATCGGGTTTGCTTCCTTGAACATTTTGAGTGTAGTGTTGAACTTCCACATTTGCCCACTCTTCAACTTGTCGAGTTCTTTTGTTAAATATGCGTTTAAGTGGTGTCGCGTACCCAACAAAATATCCCTCTTCACCTTTTGATCCAAACTTCTCTATGGATTTAACATTGTACAAGGTGCCCCAAAAGGTTCTAGATACTCTAAGTTCGGCTTTCGTCTATTAAGCAATTCATAAGAAGTTTTGCCAAACTTCTTCACTGTTAATACACGATTCAGTGTGTAACAAGCTGCGTAAATTGCTTCTTTCCAAAACATCACTGGAAGATTTGAGTCCGCAAGCATTGTCCTAGCCGTTTCTATTAGAGTCCTGTTTTTGCGTTCTGCAACACCGTTCTGCTGTGGAGTGTACGGTGCACTATACTCATGATGAATTCCTTTGTCTTCACAGAGAGCATCCATCTGAGAATTTTTGAACTCCGTCCAGTTGTCACTACGAATTCTTTTAATCTTTAAGCCGTAGATGTTTTCCAACCGGGTGAACATAACCTTCAGATTATTAAACGTCTCACTTTTGTGTTGCATGCACATCACCCACGAGAATCTTGAGTAGTCGTCTGTAACCGCAAGACAGTAAAGATCTCCATAATGACTCTTACGCTTGACAGGTCCGAAAAGATCCATATGCAAATTTTCAAGTGGTAATTCTATAGAGTTTACTTTCTTTGGTTTGTGGGACTTTTTGTGCTGTTTGCCCTTCTTACAACTCACATATTTGTCGTTCAAATGAAAATGCTTCAATTTAACCCCTTCTACTAGCCCGTTCTTCACCAAATGATTCATCTTCCTTAGGTGAATGTATCCCATCGTTCTGTGCCACATAATAGATTCTTTTTCTGTAGCTTTGGATAGAAAACACGTGACTTGGCCCTAGGTTGTGGTTGCCTTGCTCATGTCAAGAATGTACAGATTGTTCACTCTTGGAGCTTTTAACATGATCCACTCTTTTGGAATGACGAAACCGGGTTTAAGAATGTAGCAAGGTTTATCATCAAAGTGAACAGAAAACTGTTTGTCACAAATCTGACTGACACTCAACAGATTATAATCAATTTGCTTCACATAAGATATCCTCTCGAAACTCACGATTCCGTTACTAACACTTCCCTCCATCGTTATGTAACCTCCTTTGTTTCCAGCAAATGCCACATAACCTCCATTAATATTCTTGATATCAAAGAGTAGCGTTAAATCTCCGGTCATGTTCCCAGAAGCTCTACTGTCGACAATCCAAAGACTGCTAGCAGGGCCAGCTGAAGCTCTCTGCACAAATCACAAACAAAGTTAGTTTTTAACAGGGACCCAAGCCTGTTTGGTCTTGGGTCTTTGAATGTTAGCCTTCAAAGAATCACTCTCATAAACACTCGGCTTTGAATCAACCTTTTCTTGGTCATTCAAACCTTTCACACTTTCGGTTTTGACATTAGCAGTTGATGTAGAAGCACCTGGAGAACCCGTTGGTGTCCAAGATTGTTCAGAACGTTTAAGAATCCTCATCTGAGATTTTTGATTCTCAGTAGGTTTCTTTGTATCATTCGAAAATGTAACTTCCTTGGGTACCTTATCTGATTTAACAGACATAGGTCCAACTGATGATTTCACAGATGGTTTTGGAAAAACCTTTTGTTTATCATTACTCGTGTTCACCATTGGTTTCTTCAGTTTCTTCTCCATTGCAATTCGGTTTCTGTTATCATAGACAATCGGTCTGTTTTCCCTTTTGTTATAAAACTGATTTTGATTATAGAATTGTTGTCTTTGTGGTAAAACTGTTGTTGTCTTTGAGACCTAAATTGTTGCCTCTGAGGAACAAATTGTCTTTGTGAACCATGTTGTCTATGATCATCAACCGAATTCCTAAAATTCTGCCTCTGCTCAACTTCGTGCCTCTTATGTCTCACATATGGGCAGTGAGCAAGTAAATTCCCTCTCATCCCACATTTGAAACATGCATGGTATTCTTCAAAGACATTCTTTGAATTTGGTTTTGCAAATGAATTGACCGGGTATTGATCATTAACACACTTACGTCTTAAACTCATTGGAGCTGGTTCCTTTGAGTAAGCCGGTTCAATAAATCCGTTAAACTTTACTTTTGGCTTAATGAATTCAGTGATATGAACCTTTCGTTGTTGTTTAGAATTATCACCATACAGTTTCCGAATTAACTCGGGAGAAATATCATTTGTCCTTTCATGTTTAGGAAACCAAATGGTACTCTCTTGCCAGATTTTGTCAATTTTTGAATAATTGGCAAACTGTATAGGATATTCTTCATCAGAGATTATCTTATCGGATCCTTCCATCTGATAGAAAACCTTGACTGGTTTGTCAACTAATTCATTTTTCACAGTTTTATTAACTGATTGATTCATTTTGTTTTCAGTTTTCTGAAAACGAGGAACATGAGAAGGTTCATTTGTTATGATGTGATTTTCCAATGGAATCTCAACATGTTTCTTAGGTTTCTCATCTTCAGTATCTGAATCACTAGTTACTGCGACTACTCCCTCATCATTCAATCCAAGTATCGGTCTTACATTGGAACTAGGATCACCAGCACTTGAGGTGTTTGATTCATTGTCTGATGAAGAATCCGTTTTTACTGAACTCTCCGGTGTTACTAAATTCAAATTGTGGTTTTCAAATAACATTGGAGAAGGAACACATTTGTAGTTTGCACTATTGGATTGTGGTGGTTCCTCAATAATGTGGTCCACAACATAAGCCACGTGTTTATAACTTTCTAACTTTTTATTAACTTTTTCAGCAAAACACTTGATAGTAGCCATTTCCAATTTCGTTCCCTCTAGCTCATTAATGTAATTGTTAATGGCAGCTTGTTTTAAAGAAAGAGTTTTCTATAATTCTAAAATGTCCTTTTTATACCCTTCAAATGTTTTGTTGAAATCATGTGCATCCTTACGATAAGATTGAATGTTGATTCTATCACTCTCAAGTTGAACTTTGAGTTGCTTGTTCTCCTCAGTCAATCTATCACAAGTACCACAATATTTATCACTATGTAAGTCAGTAGTAGAGTCAGAACTTACCGATTTAGGCGGATCTGTCATGGCCATTAGTGCAAAGTGAGCCTCCTTCCCAACAAAGAACTTAGAATAATCGATCTTCGTTAAGGCATCATACACTATGCACGATTTCTTCGTCATCAGGAAGTCTGCTTCGGCTAGCAATTGATCAATTTCATCATCTAAAGAATTAACACTCGCTTCCGAATCAGCTTCACTTTCTAAATCAGAATAGACAGATTCTGGTTCATCAGAGACATCAGCAACGGAGTCAATAATAGTCCCCGAAACCTTCTCAGCACTTGTGTCTTCAACCTTCTCAGCAACAGAAACTTGAACTTCATCAACAATCTCCTCAATCACAACTTCAGACACTTTCTCAGATTCCAAAACATCTTCATCTATCACCGACTCCTCTAAGACCATCTCTTTAGCAAGACATGCTACATTCCCACTTGTGATTTCCTCAACTCCCAATTGCATAGAAGTCCAATCATAACCCTCATCCTTCTGAATCACCAAGGTCTGATTCTGATTCTCATTCTCATTTTGAGGTTGGTTGTTTGGTGTAGAAATATGAATAATGGTTCTGGTTGGGATAGATGTAGTTTGGGTTTGAGTTTAGTTGGTTGTAGATGCTTGTCTAGATGTGGTATTTTGAGAGGTGTTTTGTCGGTTTTGGTAATTGTTTTGTTGTGGATAGTTGTTGTTGTTTTGGATTTGATAGGTAACCTGATTTTGTAGTTGATGATTCTGATAGTTGGAATTAAACGGGTTTCTGTTACCTTGCTGCATCGGTTGAGTACACCCTCTCTTGAAATGACCTCGAGTACCACAGTTGAAACAAGTTACCTTAGATTTATTGAAGCCATAGGTAGTATTTGGTGAGGTAGCAAGATCATTTCAGCCTGTCTTCTCGATACACTCAGTAGCTCTTCTCATCACGCTTGCAAAAGCCCAATGAATATCAATCAGTTCATCTCTTCCTTATCTATTTGGGCATAATCTTCATTAGTCAGATTGTTGTTGCCTATCTGACTTGCCACTAGTCCATTGTATGAAGCGACAATTGCTGAGACTAAAGCAATGTTTTGTTGTGCCATTTCTACAGTCATATTGTTCACGTTGGAAGTTTCCAACACAATCGGACTTTGGCTTAAAGATGCTTGTGTCATTGGAGGAACATATTGTTGTTGTTGAGGTGTATTCATGGATGATGTATAACAAGCAGCAGACATCTGTAGTTGAGTTGGTATATAAGAGTTTGTTGTGTAAGAAGTTGGTGTATAAGTTGGTGTGTAGGTTGGTCCTGGTGCAAGATAATTGATTGGGTTTCTTGGTGGTTCAACAACATTGGAAACACAAGCTATATGAGGTGCAAAATTTCCACCTACTGATGAGCTCGACATAGAGGAAGATGATGAAGCATGATACAGTTCCGGGTTTTGTGGAAACTTTTGTATAAACTCATTAATGGTCCAATATGCATAAGCATCTTTTTCTTTTAGAACCTCAACATGTTGACTCCAATACGGAGGCAACGAGTCAGCAAACTTGTGTACCAATTCAGTAATTGGAATCTTGATTTCATAGTTCGACAACTCTGATAATAAATGACAATATCTCGAAACAAGTTCTTTAAAGTTTCATTCCCAACATAGCTGAAATTTTCAAACTCTTTCTTCAACTCTTCCATTCTGAGTCTTCTTGTTTTCTCATTTCATCATGCCTGTTCTTCAGAACATCCCATAGTTGCTTTGATGTAGTACACGATCCGAATTGATGCAATAAGTCTGTAGTCAACGCCTAAGATAGTTGTGAAAAGGCTTTCTTCTCAACAACAAACTTTTTCTTTTCGTCTTCTTTCAACTCTTCAAGTGGAATTTGGATATCTGTGTTTTCAAGACATGGAGCAATGTGTCCCTTTACGATCATTTTCCAAGCTTCACTTCCTTCTAATCCCATATCCTCTAGATGAATCTTAAACTTCTTTTGCCGCTGATAATAATCTGACATGTCCAACAACTTAGGAGGACGATTCCCACTTTCCGATGATAAATCATTGATTAATGTGGTAATCGCATTTGTAGTCTGATACTGCACCGCTGCTGCTACAACTCCCCAAAAGTCATTCACTTGTTGTTGTGGAGGTTCAGTAACAAGTGGTGGTGTTGAACTAGTCATGGCAATGTAGTTGATCGGTTGAGATGACTGTGTGTACGTCTTCTGAGAAGCCACTGTCCATGGATTCATCGGAACATCCATGATATTCGGAATGTAAACACTTAGAAAATTTTCCAAAAACAGAAACAGGTTCGACCTCTGAAATCAAAACGTGGGTTCGAATGTGGGTTTGACTCTGGTTCGACCCCTGTAACAGACTCGAATGAGAAAAATAACACCCTAGACTTGGTTCGACCCTGACAAACACTCCTTCGACCTCCCGTATGGTCGAATGAAAAACTGATGGTCGAATGAACACATAACACACTCAAAAACTTTTGGTTCGACCTAAAATCACTCTGATTCGACTCAAAAACACTGATTCGACCCCAAAAACTCACACATTCGACCTAACTCTCTCTGGTTTGACCTGACCCATTTGAAAAATGGTTATTCTTCAAAAATCACTTATTTTGATCCAAATTTTTCAAAAGTTTATGGATTTTGATGATCTTAATCAGGTTTTGCTTCAGATTTGATGGAGATCAACTTTAATGAATGAAAATTTTGATTTTATCCGTGAAATCAAGTCAAAATCAATCAATCTCCATTATCATTCAAAGTTCATGCAAAACAGAAAAATTTTAGGTGTTTTTGGATAAAAATCTGTTCGAAATCTATCAAATTGCAATTGTATGATCGAGATAAGCTCTGATACCACTTTGTAGAGGATCGGTTTTAAAGAAATCGACCAGATGATCATACAAATGGAACAATCCAGGTGCGGAAACCGTAGATCGTATGCAATATGATAAAGATCAAATCAGAACACAATCAAATCCTTTTCAATAAACATTTCATTCATAAAATGTTGATTAAACCTTTTAGATAGTGTTTACAATGAGATTCAACTAAAACAAAACTTTCTAGAACCTAGAGAGAACACACACACAATACTCAACTCAAAATGACCAACTATAATCAACAAAATAAAACTTAAGGTATTTATACTACTGCACATTCGACCCCACGACTAGGTCGAATGTGTTCCTTCGACCTTCACTAAAGTTCGAATCAAACAGATCTTCTTCAAAGCTTCCTTTGACCATATAAACCTTCCTTCGACCCCTCTACAGGTCGAATGGGTAACATCTTCACCATAAAACTACCAAAAACTCTATAATGACAATCCAAAAGCAATAAGTCACATTCCGTACACTTACAATGACAAAGCACATTCTGATCAGGATGTAAAGGTAGTCTGCCTCGATGAAGATAATAAGGATGTCACTGTGCAAATCGGTAAGAACATTCCAAATGATTGAACAATCTTTAATTTCGTTTTTGAAGTGTAGGATGTCAACATTCGTATGGAAACATGAGGATATGACAGGCATCTCCAAGGATGTTATTACTCACAAGCTTGGAATCGATAAAAGTTTCAAGCCCATACAACAAAAACGAAGGAAATTTGCACCTGAGAGGAATATTATCATTCAAAAAGAAGTTGATAGATTGCTAAAATCCAAGATGATAAGGGAGGTCAAATTCCCAAGATGGCTGGCCAATGTGGTTGTGGTACAAAAGAAGAATGGAAAGTGGAGAGTATGTGTAGATTACACAGATCTCAATAAAGCTTGTCCTAAACATCCATTTCCTCTTCCACACATCGACTCGATGGTGGATGCATCCTCAGGATTTCAACAAATCCAGATGGAACCATGCGACCATGAGGATATTGCATTCATGACCCCATCAGGTATTTATTGTTATATTGCCATGCCTTTTGGACTAAAAAATGCAGGTGCAACGTATCAAAGGTTGGTATATATGATGTTCAAAGACAAGATTGGGGACACGATGGAGGTCTACATCGATGATATGGTGGTCAAGTCTAAAAAGGCAGAGGACCATCTTCAGGATCTCGAAGAGGCATTTAACATCCTGGATGCATACAACATGAAGTTGAATCCAACAAAATGTCACTTTGGGGTTGGTGCTGGTAAATTTCTTGGATACTTAGTAACCAAAAGGGGTATAGAAGCAAGTCCAGAACAGATTAAAGCCATCCTGGACCTAAAATCCCCATCAAATCTTAAGGATGTAGAAAGACTGACTGGCAGGATAGCTGCCTTAAAAAGGTTCATCTCAAAATCCTTAGAGAAATGTAAGGAATTCTATGACATCCTGAAAAAGAAAAAAAATCGAGTGGGGACAGAAGCATGAGGAAGCATTGCAAAAATTAAAGGAGCGTATTGGCTCTCAACCATGGAAGGTGAAATTCTTCCTAGATCTTGGAATGCAATCCATCTAAAGTACTATCACATGCGAGGTGTGAAAGCATCTACCTTTGTTAGTATTTCACTTTTTCTAACAAATATTACAACTAAATATGGTCTAGAATATATTCCATCCTGAGAATTTTACAGAACCATCCTGAAGATGGAATCTTGAAGACTAGGGGGTTGGCCACCCTCTTCTACGTTAAGGTATCTTATACCTTCCTATGGTTTAAAGGTTTTCACCTTTCACATTGGGTTAGCCCCCGCCTGGAGTGCACGTTATTCGTGTATATCTTCAGGATGGTGGGACCAGTTCATGTAAAAGTGGCTGACAATCTCATCATTTTTGGAGTATACATTGAATCCCCAAGGTTTAGGCATTTTTCAATGTCTCTTTCTCGTATTGGCCTAGTCGCTAGTCATCCTTAGGCTATAATGCCAGTTTATCTTTGGCCATGTCGCCAGTTATCCTCAAGATATCACACCAGAATGGGCTTGACCCCAGTTTCTATAAGGCCATGTTGCCAGAATGTTAACTTTATTTACCTTTCTACATGTTATCTTCAAAAATTATTGATAAACCTTTATGAAAAAGGAAAAAGATATCTTTAATTCTATCTTAAAGATATAACAGATTAAACACTGGGGACATCCTGAAGATGACGAAGACCATCCTAAGGATGAAAAGAAAAAATCTTAGGAAATATCCTAAGGATGAACAGAAGTGATCTTAGGAAATATCCTAAGGATGAACGGAAGAGAACTTGGGAAATATCCTAAGGATGATCAGGAGAAATCTTGGGAAAAATCCTAAGGATGCAGCAGGTATTAGGGACATCCTCAGAATATGTTTGCTAAAACTTTTCTCAAAACTCTATAAGGATATTTTGAAGACTAATTACTGAACTGGGAATGGACGTATAGTTCTATAACTTGTATTGTTCTATTACGTGTTTGTTACTTAACAACATTACAGGATAATAAAGAATGATAAAGAATACAAGGATGTAAAGTCAAAAGATTATCAGTTATATTTATTTATAAAGGATGTCAACCCCTGGCTTCATCCAACACCAGGACCCATCCACCAGGGGTCAACATCTAAGGTCCAGGTCAAGAAAGATTTGGGGCTTCGTCTTGAAACTCAAGATCCCTCCACCCCAAACCTTTTAATTGTTCAAACATGCAGAAAAAAGTAAATTGTTCAGATTGTTTACAGACCAACTACCATAAAAAAACTACCACAAATTCTAAAAAAGTGGGCTCCTGCCTAGTCATCACATCCTTCATCGCCCACTGTTGCTTCCACATCCTTAGACACCTTCACCACGTCCACATCAGCCTCCTTCCCAATATCCTTAGGCTCCTCTGGTGCATCCTCAGGAATTGCAGAAGGAACAGGCTCACGCACTACATCTTTCCTATCCAGGCTCTTGATCTTCTCCTGCCAAGCCTTGATATCCCAATCATCCTGGTTGAAATTGGGATCTTTAGCCTGGAGGGCTATCTTCACCCTGGTCTGTAAGACGGAAACAGTGGCAGACTTCACAAGGTCCTCCCTATATTCCTCCAGCTCCTTCTCATGCTCCTGGATGATCTTGGCCTTCTCGGACTTCACCACCTTCAGCTCAGCCTCTACCTTTGACAGCTTCTTCTCAAGATATTTTCCATTGTCATGGGAAAACTTCTTCACATCCTCAAGAGTTTCCTTGGTGTCATTGAGCTCTTTGGTACATCATCCAGGGACTTCAGCAGATATTCATGTCCCTACCAGAAAAAGAAAACAGATAAGTGTGTCATCCATAACATTTATTTAAAAATATTATTGTCATCCTCAGGATAACACTATACCATGAGAGTGAAGTGGGAAATCTTAGCCAAGATATCCTCAGGACTGAGACCCTCAAAGGGAGAGGTTTCTTGTCCTGAAGCAGTAGCAACCTTCCTTTTCTTAAAGGATGCCTGGGCCTTGGGCTTAGGAGGAGGAGGACTGGCCATCCTGGAGCTGGATGGAGAAGTGATCTTAACAGCCTTGCTGACATCATGGCTGTCGATCTCATCCAAGTCAAAGAAAGTAGATTTCTTTGCTGAAAATATTCAAACACGGGTTTAAACAACATTATATGGAAAAAAAACATCCTAAGGATGTAAAAGGTATTACTCACTAGACATCTCAGTGGCTTGGCTGGTGGTATAGCTTTCCTCTGCTTCAAACGTTCTTGGTGCCTGAGGTAAGTCAGTCACTTCCTTAACTCTAATGAATGAATAAGTCATAGGAGGAGTGATGTGCCGATAATGTAATATGTTTTACATATGTAATTATCTTCCTTTTTGTACATTTATTATGCTTTTATCTTTATAAAATATATCTAAATCGTTCATATGAATTAAATGCAGGTTCTTGGAAGCAAAAAGCATAAAGGAAAAGAAAAGGCACGTTTTGAGTGGAAAACAAGCTTCTAGGGGACAAAAGGGCATATGGTACAACAACCTTGTCTCCCACATGCAAGTTTTGAAGGCCAGACAGGAAAACGACACATAAGAAGATTTGATAAGCCCGTTCCTGTGATCCTCTGCCTCCTTCTGATGAACCAACAAGGCTTTAGCAAGCTCAGCTTTCACTCTCTTCAGCTCAGCCTCCGTCTCTGCCAGTTTGGCCTCAAGAAAATTGCCCTTCTGCTCAGAAATATTCTGAACATCTTCAAGCTTGGTTTGGGCCTCATAAATAGAGGCCTCCACCCCTCATTTTGAACCATCCTTTCACCCATCCATTCCACTAGAGTGCACACACTCTCCAGCCATCTTTAGGGTCTTGCAAGTGACCTTTGGAGCCTGGGATCACTCCATAAATACTTGGTGAGAGAGAGTTGAGAGAAAGATCATTAAAACTCATCCAAAACACCTTCTTTAATCCACCTACACTCACCACTATGTGTTGTTCATGCACCCAAGATAGTGTGATAGCTGTACAGCCAATGTCTGGCTAGATTAATCAAGTGTTGTTAGGGTGAAGACTTATCTTGGTATGGATTGTATAGTTTTTATTTGATTAGTGGTGTTGTGTTCTTATTAAATTCTTTTCACTTAAAGCTTTGTTTGATGAATTAACTAACTAATTAACTAGTCTATGGTCTTGTGGGTGCCTTGGTAGGAATTTGAAGAACTCATGAGTGTACCCATGGTGTGTAAAAACCCATGCACTTGTGAGCTCATCCAAAAATATAAAATAATAATTGATTAACTTAACTAAAATAACTAGAGGTTTAATCAGCTTCTGGTAGTCCCGAACTAGATCCAAGGCGAGGAAACCGGTAGTGAGACAGATCCTTTGGGCTTCTGATATCTGAACCGGGTTCTAAGTAATGGCTTCTGAAGTGGACCAGATCTGAGTGACACATTTCTGGTACTTACCAGATGATTTGATGATCTTCTTGGTAAATAGGGGTTTCCCTAAGGGCGCACCAGTGATCTTTTGTATCATATGCCTTTAGGATGTGCCACCTTTATCAAGGGTTTCATCCAGTTCGGGAGGTTAAGGTTTGGGTAATCAAGCTATCACTATCAAGATCTCACTTAGGGTCGGTACGGTCTTTATACTTGGTCCTAGTGATAAACCAAAGGCTTAATCTTGCGACTTAGCTACATGGTCTATGTGATAGCTTTGGCGCAGGTTAAGTGTTGGTGAAACCGTGTTAAAAGAAAACGGTCTTTATTTTCTTTTATCATTATACTGCCACACAGTTAATGATAGATCATTCACTCTTTAAAAAGTTAATTAATTCAAGTAAAAGATGAGCGTGTGCCGGTTGGTCACGACTCTTTTATGATATCAAATGGTTTCTTGTTCGGTCATGCTCCGACCACCGGCAAGTTGTCCATAAAAGTTTTAAGTGTCTAGATGTCACTATTGCAATACTGGGAGGTGGATTCTTCGGGGTTGGATGCATACAGTCTTGAGTAGTCCGTCTGTCATTATTGAGAGGTGAGCTTACCAGGTCGGGAGACCCTCATTTTAAAATAAGATCACAGCTCGTATTGCGAAAACAGTCACCACTGGAGAATGCTGTAACAACTCCAAGTTCAGCAAAAGTGCGCACTTGTTCAAACCACTTAATTAACTAACTACTATTACTCCGTCCCAAGATAAAGTTGGATCCCGAAGCAGCACTTCGTGTCGGTATTGATTTTTATTCTGGTCACTCTCACTTTCTTTCTTTATTTTATCTTTATTTATGTTAAAGCAACTTAGGGCTGAGTAGGGGAAGTCGTGTCTTTGGGTTCGATACTCGGTACTTGCTGGAAGTCTATACTATACTCGATAGGTACACTTGCCTATCGTGTGGGTTTAGAGTAATTCGCAATTATCGTTTTAACTTATAAATTTAAAACTTGACTAAGTGTTTTAACTTAAAGGTCTCATTTAATTACCCTTTTTCACCAAGTCTTGACACTTCCTTCGGGAAAGTGTTAGTTTTAAAAAGGACATTTATAAAGACTTAATCCACATGACATCAAGGAGCAAGCTTGGTAAAAGAAGCACCTGTTACATAAAATTTTTTCAGAATGTTAGTGATATCCTCATGATATAACTATAAAAAATTTTCATCGTAAAAAATATTTATCACTTTTCAACCATGACATATGGATATCATCTCCATATGGAATGGAATCCCTTCTCACAAAGAAAATTTTTGACTTCCATGACCTTTCTGACTTTATGACATTGTACAAGAAAGGAGGATTTTTGTTTATAAGCTGAAGAACATAACGGTTTGACCCATGCATTTTCAACTTATAGGCATAAGAAAGGTCTCCAATCTGTAGTTGGATGCCATAGTTCTCGATAATCTTGTTACATATCATCAAGATCTTCCACACCCCTTGCATAGCTTGAGCATAAGCCATCCATGTGACATCAAAAAAATTCTTGATGAAGTTAGGGAATGGATACTTCAGGCCTAGGTGGAAAGGCAGGTACAAGAAGCAGACCCAGATTGAGGATGCAAAGTCAGATTTTGCATTTCGGTCATATGGCCGGATTCAGCAGAACTAAGGAAGGCCCCTGAATTTTTCAAGATTCGGATATCCTTATCTGTGAAGGAACAAACTTCTTGATCAGGTTCCTTCAACAGATTCTGGGGTATGAAGTCCTTATGGACTCCAACACTACTAGAGGCCCTCGTCGATTTTTTGCTCATCCTGAATTTTTGGTAAGAAAGCTTCGAAGATTAAAGAAGAATATAGAAGAAGAAGTTACCTTTCAAAAATAACTGGGATGAGTTTATAAAGGAAGGATTGAGATGTAAATATAGGCGGTGAAAGATGATAAGTGTAACGGTCATCCCTAAATCATTGCCTAAAAAGTAGCCGTTGATACTCTGTCAGACGTCTAATAACCCTTATCAGATAAGATTTCTAAGTTAAAAAATATTATAACCGTTGAGATATTAATGGTAACATATTTTTTGGAACAATTGTTGGTGGTGAAATCTTCAAGATGATACTAACTTGTATTTTCTATGTGACATCCTTAGGATACTAAAGGACTGAACAAGAATCAGGATGTAACAGTATTTTATCTTATGTACATCCTGAGGATGGACTAACGAATTATCTTATTGTTATATGAATGCAGGTACACTTAAACAATATTAAGACTTGTAACTCTTTCCTAACGGCTATATAGTCTTATTCAAGCTAAAAGAGCTGTAGATGGAAGAGCAATATGTGTGGAAGAAGTCCTTTGCTAAAGAATAGGTCAAATGTGTAACCGCTCGACATAAATGAAAGGCGAGAATCAAGGAAACAGTTAAACCAACATCTATATTGGTTAACTACACTTCAAAGCTAACCTGAAACAGTCAAGAGCATACTAAAGAGGGCGGATTTCTTATTTATTTACTTGCAAACTATATATAGGGGTGTGATGAACGAAATATGACACTTACTTGTGATCGAACACTTGACACTTAGCATTCAGCTCTCAAACTCATACTTTCCTTAAGTCTCATACACACTACACAGAATTGTAATCTTAGTCATTCGTTCATCCCACATCCAAAGTTGTAAACATTTTATTTTTATTAATATTAACAAACAAGGCAAGGGCTTAGACTCCTCCCGAGGTTTTGTGCCGGCGATCATCATTGATCAAGGGTTTTTCCTCATACATCGAGTGTTGTGACATTGCATCAAGATAATTTTCAACATGTAACGTGCACCGCCTGTAATAGACGAAGGTAAGATAACACGTTGACCAATTCTGGAGATGTCATTATTTCCTTTATTTTAAAGAGAACGTAGCTTTATATAACTCTCACATCTTAACTTTTTTGCTGATGTCTTATGAAAAAACGTCTTTCCCTTTCAATCATAGTATACGCATCCACTAAGAACTACTAATAAAGCCTCCTTGCATTTAGAATCAAGGAAAATTCCTCTACACAATTTTGGATTCTGTATGCAAAAAACTCACGCATTGTACATGTATTTCTTGTAGATTGATTTGACAATGTAATATTGCTATGGGGGATATCAATTCGTTAACCATCTTCACCATAGGGGATAAGTAATGGATACTGAAGAGCAAGGTACGACGGATGTAGTTCACTAATCTGTTGTAAACCTTCAGACTTAGAATTCACAATGATATCTCTTTCTTCAAATGAATTGTCAATGTCTCCCACGATCAAAGCAGCAACTTCGGAAGATGTAGGTAAGTTATATGTCCTTCCGTCTTGCGACCTTTTTGCAATAAGGCGTAACTTTAGATTAGCATCTGGAGTTATTTGAAAACAATCCCTTGCCATTCTATAAGATTTGACAAAAGCATTGTGTTTATCTAACATGTCCTTCAATTGATTGTTAATCTCAATATCAAGCGTCTCAGAAATTGAGTTGGACGAACTGTTGGAGACACTCCTAAGATTATAGAAAATACAAATTAGTTAGTAATAAAAAACATATTAAAATCCTTAAGAAAAATCACTTAGTAATTATTCATTTTCACATACCCTAAAGCTGATTGTCTGTTTGAAACCTCACTTTCTGTGTCATAAATATATAATTGAGAAAACTTGGGTATTGATCCATTTTTTTTTGGTATAAGACTTCCAATACTATGATAATTTTCACCGCTGATTCCAAAAACAAATGGACCTCTGCCTCGATTGACCGAGTAATCTACTTTTCCACCCATGGACATAAAGGAGAACATTGAATTAAAACGACGATTGTGTTTCATAAGGTACTTTCCTTTTTGATCTTGACAACAATAAAGATTTTTAAGATCTTCTGGTGATTCCTTAAAAGTTGGAAGTAAAACCTTTACATAACCACAACAAAGTGAAAAGCTGTTTTTTTTCCTCACGTTTTCCACTTCCTAAAGCTTCATCTGGCCACAATATTGCATTACAGGATGGACAAATCTTAATTTGATTACCATGATCCAAGTACTCTGTTCGTTTAAATTGTCACGTTACATGTGTTGGTTAAATTCACCAAAATTTTGAAAAACATAAAAGAACACTTACCAGTTGATTTTTTGTTGTTTCTTTTCTTCTCCATTTTTTGTTTTCTGATTAGGCGATTCAACTTTGTTCCACTGATCAAATTATTATTCACTTAACATAAAACACATTAACACTAATTTTAAAAGACGTAATATCTAAACAAATTAATTTTTTAAAAAAGTTAAAAAAGTTCAATATAAAGAATAATACCATTTGTATCTTGAAGTGAAGTACCAGAAACAATAATGTTAACATCTGGAGACGGAAAGGTGGACTTATTACATCTAAATTTGTTATTTGATTTCTTATTATGTATGATAGCCAATCTGGTTTGTCTTTTTTGTTTCGATTCTGTATAAAAGCTTAAAATAGTCACAAAACAGATAGAGTATAAAATATAAAAACATATCCATCTATGATAATATAGGTATAGTATAGATAAATGAAAGGATGTACCGCTGGTAATGTCTGATAATGGGCTTCGCTGATTGGACGACGACAATTCTATAGGGTTGATGATGTTTTCTAAAGCTAAAAGAAAGGAAATAATAATATTATGTTTATTAGTACTTGTTAAAAAATAAGAAAAATAAAAATAAATAATATCACTAAAAGTAATTAACCAATACGCGGTTATAACAAAGGCAAATAAGTAAAAACGTCTTGCACTTAAAATTATTATTAGCCTTCTTCTTATGTAGGTATTCTATTCTGCTTTGTCTTTTCGATTTTGAAGCTGTATAAAAATTTAAAGCTATATTAATGTTAGAAAAATATGATACAAAAATTAGCATTTGTACCATAAAACTAGAAATGTATATCATTTGTAATATCTGAAAAGGGACTTGTATTTTCACCACTTGAATAAATAACATTAGTAGGTTGATTTGTATTTTCTTGAACACAACTAAAACTCTCTGTGCCATAAATGTCTTTTCGTTTTTTGGAAAAAGATAGTTGGGAGGACTTGTTTATAATGTGTAAACCTAAGATAAAACCCAAAAATGAAAAAGCAATAGTACGAATATAAAGTTGCATTAAGAGTTAAAAACTATATTTGTAATGTTCTTAGTTATAACATTCATTATAAGATGACAAAGCAAATTCTTGTGAACTTAGGGCATCCAAATATTGGTTCACTCTCTTTCTACTACACTCTACTTCTACAATTCAAAAATTCATAAGTTCGTTATCAAAAATAAGTTGAAAAATAATAAATATGCTAATGTGCCTGATAAGTTTATTTTTGCAACTAAAGAAGTACCAAAAACGTCAAGTAAAACAAATTGAACTTTTTATCATGATTTGAAAATAGATTATTGATCAACAAATAAACACAACATAAAAGATACCATAAACGATATGCCATAAAGGCGATTGTTTTACATCCATAAGTTTCCAAATTTAAAACACGAAGTTCATAAAGACATCTTAAAGTCGCAACACAAACACCACAAAACATAGGAAAAGACATTCAAACCATGCAAAACTATACGAAATTGTTTTAACAAACTTAACAGGCACATCACTTCTCAATTTTAAGAATCAAAAGAGCTTTCTTGCCATCAGAAACGCCCTTTGTAGCTGAAAAAGATGTCGGCTCGTCCTCAAAGTCATCCCCAAGTTGGCGCTTAGAAAGCCTCCCATTCGATTTCCGCTTGGAAATTACCTCCGCTGCAATTTGCCTTTTTCCATTTGCATTATCAAGTTTGGATACCGGTGTCATATTCTCATCAGCAATTTCAACATTTGCCTATATGATTAAAAGACTAACATGCATTATTTTTTTGCCATAGTTGTATTTTAAAGTTCAATAAAGATCAAAATGCAAAGGAACTACTCAAATGCTAAATCAAACATAAAAAACTTAAAATTAACAATGTCCTAAGATGTCTAAATAAAAGTCATTCAAAATTGAAGGAAATACCTGCAAGTTGACAGCATCATGAGATGGCATTTTAGAGGAAGTGTTGTTTAAGGTTTCAGAATTAACATCCTACATTTTAAGAAGTATAATTAAATTTACGCCCTTTATTTATTAAAATTATTTTAAAAACAATTAGAAGACGAAGATACCTTCAAATTCACAGCAGCTTTAGAGGGCATTTCAGAAATAGTGTTGCTCAATGATTCAGAGTAACCAGGCTATATTTAAAAAAATAAAAGAGTTTTGTTATTAAACTTATGTGATTTTTATTTTTAAAAAGTATTAAAGCATAAATAAATAAATAAGAAAATTACCTCATAGTTGTTTGCCTTTTTTCAAGTTCAGAAATGATATCTGAATTATCAGTTAGTTTTAAAATTTTGAAAACCCAAATTTTTTTGTCAACATTAAACTGAAAAACTTCAATTTTGAAAGCAAACTTTTTTTCTATCAACTCCTTAAACTCATCTGGGTACAAACCTTCATCACCCCCCTGTAATATAAAAACATTATCATTATAAAAATTAGAATAAAATGTATGATGTAAAAAATAATTCTGAAGATGTTAATTCATTATAGTAAGCTTACGCTTAAATGTTTCTCAATTAACTCTTTAGAAGATTTTTTCAAAAGGTTTGTGACATTAATGGTAGATTTACTTATTTTTACTATTATTAAACAACTAAAAAATGTTACCGTAAATTTACATATTATTGTTTTTATTTTTATTAAACAACTAAAATTATTTAATTTCAGAAAATTAATCTATAAATAACTTGAACTCATTTATTGTTCCTATAACTTTAAAAAATGAAAATATATTTTATGACAATATGGCTTCTAAAAAAATATAATTATCTATGAAACGTTGCAAACTTAAATGTGGACTTCTTCGCATCTTATAAAGTGCAACACAATTACAAATGCAAATAATAAAATAATATTTATAATAATTTAATATTATTATGACTATTATAATTATAATTAACTTTGGAATTCCACCGTTTGTGAAGAACATCTTATAAAAAGAGCTGTTAGTACAAACATTTTTTTGCTACAAACAGATGTTATTTCAACAGTTTCCAACAAACAAATGTTGGATATAGAGAAGATAAACATCCTTTACAAGGGTCTGTTTACTAAACACCAAATCAAAATGTCAATTATCTTTTGCAAAAATAGTCAGTTTACTAATCCAATTGAACAGAGCAGTTGAGCAGATGAATTTCAATATCTGTTAAACAGAAGAAATATTGAAAACAAATAGAGAATGATCACAAAGCAAATGTTGCAAAAGGAATTTAAATTCATTAAAAAACATAAAGAATTAAAATTACAAAATAAAAAAGAAATGACAAACTTAGTTATTTAAAGGTTTTGTAGGACTTCTTTGTAAACTGCATTAGTGGAAATTCTACTAACATTTTTTTCCCTATCACAAATAAAAATCTTTAAGCCCTTCCTACTTTTGACCTTGGAAACAACAACATAGAGCTGGCCATGACTGAAAACAGGACGTGGAAGATACAAACCAACACGTTCAATCGTATCCTTGACTTTTATTTAATGTCATTGCAAAGCACAGAGAAATTGGAAACTTCCTACGAGAAATTTTAACAGGTTTTCTCTTATCAGCAGGTATCATCTTCAATCTGGAAATCAAGGTAGTATAACCAATATTACTTCCTGTGATATTTTTCGCTTCAATAAAAACTTTTCCGAGTTTCATAACCTGTAAGCGTGTTCCATTACACAATCCATTCACCTGGTCAATATTTCTAAGTAACATCACTAGAGCTCTCACTTTCAATACTAATTTATGGCTCTGTAACCCAGATAAATGAAAACTGTTTAGCACATAAGGAGAAAGTTGTAAGATCCCACATCGGTTGTGTAAGAGAGAACAGAACTCCTTATAAGGGAGTGGCCACCCTCACTATCACAACGCGTTTTGGCCAGTCCTTCGGGGGTGAGACCAATGTAAAACCGTGAGCTACGGCAAAGCAGACAATATTGTGCTACGGGTTACCTGGGGCTGTTATAGATGGTATCAGAGCTGGGGCCCGGATCGGTATGCCAGTCGTGCCCGCGAGGACGCTGGGCTCCCTAAGGGGGTGGAATGTAATATTCCACATCGGTTGTGTAAGGGAGAACAGAACTCCTTATAAGGGAGTGGCCACCCTCACTATCACAACGCCTTTTGGCCAGTCCTTCGGGGGTGAGACCAATGCAAAATCGTGAGCTGCGGCAAAGCGGAAAATATTGTGGTATGGGTTACCTTGGGCTGTTACAGATGATATCAGAGCCGGGGCCCGGATCGGTATGCCAGTCGTGCCCGCGAGGACGCTGTGCTCCCTAAGGGGGATGGAATGAAAGATCCCACGTCGGTTGTCTAAGGGAAAACAGAACTCCTTATAAGGGAGTGGCCACCCTCACTATCACAATGCGTTTTGGCCAGTCCTTCAGGGGTGAGACCAATGCAAAACCGTGAGCTGCGGCAAAGCGGACAATATTGTGGTACGGGTTACCTTGGGCTGTTACAAAAATAATGCTGCATTAATATCTGATTGTTGTTCACATAAACCATCTGAACTAAGATAAATCTTTTCTTCACCATGCAGAGCTTTTAACAACTCTTCATTTATTGAGTCAATAACATCATTTGTTGGAGCAAGAATGACTCTTTGTTGGAAGTAGTTTGAATCCCATAATGACTTATTCATATCCGGATACGTGAATGAAATCAAAGAAGAAATAAGATTCACTTGATCATGAATTAGTAAATCATCAGGTATATAAATATCTGTCTCATCATCATTTTCATCACCAAGGAGGACATCCCCATGCTTTAAAATCCACTCTGCAAATTCCTTAGTCTCTTCAAAATCCTTTTCTTTGCATCCAACCCTTAACCTCATATTTCTAGTTAGTTTTAGTACTTTACAATGTTTCCATACATAAGAAGAATTCAGAGAAGCATTAACAATCATACTTCTGGTACCTTTAATAATTACCAGAAGCATTTGTCTAAAATCACCACCAAAAAGGACAACCTTTCCTCCAAAATGCTTGCTCTGAAAAATTGATTGACTGGAACGTAATATGTCTCTCATTGTTCTATCCAGAGCTTCAAAACAATGTTTGTGCATCATAGGTGCTTCATCCCAAATAATCAATTTTAATTAATTCACCTAATTCACTGTTCAGTTCTATTGAACATATAGAATCTTCATTAATGTTTATTGGAATTACAAACCTAGAATGAGCAGTTCTACCACCATCTAGTAAGAGTGATGCAATTCCACTGGATGCAACATTCAAAACTACTTCACCTTTTGACCTTAAAACAGCTGCAAAAGTCTTCTAAAGAAAAGTTTTGCCAATCCCACCATATCCATATACAAAAAACACACATCCATCACCTTTTGCAACCGCATTCATAACACTTTCGTAAACTCTGTGCTGTTCAATAGTTAAAGACTTTAAATATCCAGCATGTTCAATCTGTAGAGTTGATCTATCATAAGAAAGTTCTTTCAATATCAATCGATTATTTATTGTTGAAACATAATTTTTAGGAACATTTGGCATGTCTGGAAAGTTTTTCAGTGTACTCCCATTGTTAAACAGCAATGTTTCAATCTCTGATAGGCAAATGTTTTAAATTTCTTCTTCGCAAAGATTCAACACTAAAAAAATATTAAAAAGTATTTGTAACATTAAATTTAAAAGTTATTCAATATTGTTTAATTTTAAACTAATTACTTTGATACACTAATGACATTACCTTCTGTCTTAGCTATCTGTCTTTCCTTCTTTAAAATGTCTTCACATAATACAGCTTTTGTTTGACATCAAAACTCACCAGGACGAGAGATTGAATTTGATAATAGCAACATTACAAAAAAGGATCGTAACAAGTCTCCAGTTGACCAATTATTTGCTTCTTTAATGGTAATAACATATTCTTTATCATCATCTAACAAACCTCGTGCAAAACAGGCATCTTTGAATGTTTCAAACACTTGGCCATCAACTGTTTTTATATCATTGAAACAGGTAGCTCCCGTAACATGATTTAATAAAATCCTCAGGTAGTAACAATAACCAAGTGATGGAGGCACATAATGTATCCTGCCAATAGATTGCAAAGGCTTTTTTCGTGGGCTCCACTTCTGTTCTTTACGTATCCAAACATAGTATCTCGAAAAGTCTATATATTTCAATTTCCTGGAAAATTTACTAGTTTTATTAGTTTCCATCCACTCTGTAAACATTGACATTTTCAACGTTGGATTATTGACAATATCACATAAATTAGAATCAACATCATAAACAATACTTTGACCATCTTCACAATGGAAAGGAAATGCTTCAACAGCTGGAAATCTATAATGTATGTCATACCTGAATATTCTCCAAGCAGCCTCACAAGCAGAAATATACCTACAATCAAGGTATGTCTTTACCTCATTGTTTTGCTCGGTGTCATTGTTTTTAGACTTAGATTGGAAAACAGAAGCCGTAACTCTATCAGGTCCCTTATTAATATACTTAAACAAATATTTGATAGAACCTTACTGATTGCACCATTCACGTGGCACTGGTACTTTCTGAGCAAAACAGGATTTTAAGGAACTACATACCTATTATCAAGTTGGACGCCCATCTTTTCCACTCTATTACTTGTTTGACGACGACGGTAGACCGGATAACCATCAGAATCAACACAAGTCTCGTCTACATATTTTTTGGGGAACTTTTTAGAACATTTAAAGTTAACCATGCATGGACATTGAGGGTTATCTGTACCGCAAGGTCCATGAATCATAAACTGCTTGACAAGTTCATACAATTCAGGATTTCAAACTTCATCTGGGATCTCTGCACTAATTACACGATCGATATCAGATGCAATTGGGAATTTACTTTCAGCATTCAGGAACAAACATATGTGAGCATGTGGCAGTCCATGTTTCTGAAATTCAATGGTATAAAGAACTGAAAAATTAATAACGGGAACATCAGTTAGTAGTTAGATATGAATACTTTTATTGATAAACAATTAACTGTATTTATTAAAAGGTACCTGCTTGTGTCTCACCAAACAGTTTATACTTGTGCAAATCTTTGATTAGATAATCCAATTTAATCTTAAGTATTCTAGATATAATATCCAGTCTGTCTTCTAGGTTAAGATCTTTATCAGACAAACACTTGAAAATCTCAGGCCACTTTGGATTACAGGTCACTATTATGAATAAATCAGGATATCCAACTGCCTTGCAAATTGCCATAGCATCCATGTACTTTTGCGTCATATACCTAGATCCACCAGTAAATGATGAAGGCACAACTATACGTTTACCACAATTTGATGCAGTATTCTCTCCACCTTCAACAGTAGCATTCAAAGTCTTAAAACTTTGGGTTTTATGTTTTGGTTGTTGTGTTTTTATATAAAGCTAGGCGAGCAAATTTTACCATTGTGTACGCATCAACTAAAAACTATTGAAACAGTTTTTTCGCATGAAATAACAATGAAAACTGATTACGCCTATCTTGTATTCTATAAGAAAAGAATTTCCCCATCGAAAGGTTGGTTCTTAGTTTGTCATTATCAACTGCAATCCCATTATGTTTAATACCAAGTCTGAAACCATCTTCAGCATATGGGAAAATAAGTGGATACTGCATGACAAGATAAGAAGGATGAAGCTCACTAATTCTTTGAAGCCCATCAGCCTTTGATCGAACAATGATATCTCTTGTGTCAAATGATCCATCAAAATCACCAATTATTAATACAACAACTTCTGATGCAGTTGGGAGATTATAAACCCTTCCATCCTTATCTCTTGTTCCAATAAGCTTCAATGTTAATTTTTTCCGGTCATTTTCTTGAAAACAATCTCTTACCATTCTGAAGGACTTCACAAGAGGATTGCAGGAATCCAACATATCTTTAAGAATCATGATGGTGTCAAGATCGAGCGCATTTTTTTGCAGTAGAATTAGAATCTAATTCAGCACTGCATCAAAATTAACAACTTTACTATAACATTTAATTCAAATGATGAATGTATGTAAATATGAAATGAGAAATAAGTTGAATAAAAAATGGAACAAATAAAGTATAAAAATTACCTAACTGCCTTTTGACGATTTACAACTTCATTTTCTGAATCGTTTATGTAAAGTTGTGAAAATTTAGGTTGTTCTCCTTCATCCGGAAGTAGAGTACCCATTCGATGATAATTTTGACCCTGGAGTCTAAATACGTAAGGACCTTTACCTCTGTGAGAACTTTTGTCAACCTTGCCACCAAGAGATGTAAAAGAAAACATCATGTTATACACTTGAATGTTATGTATGAAGTTCTGGCTTATTGGAGTATGACCTTTATACAAATTCCGTAATAATAGAGGGGGTTCAGGTAATGATGGAAGTTTAACATCACCATTCGAACAGCAGAGCGAAAATGTTGTTTTCTTATGATCTTTATTTCCTCTAAGTGTTTCATCTTCCCACAACAATGTTTGAAATTTAGGGCAGACAAAAAGAGCATCTCCATGATCTACATAATCTAGAAAATGAATAAAAATAAAAAAATGGAACTTCGGAAACATAAAAACAAACAGCACCTTGTACCTTTTGAAATTCCAAAAACCTTTTGAACAATAGGATCTGCCAATACATTATTACCCATATTTAAATCAAACTTAGGTATATGACTTGTATAAAAGATTTGTTTTCCTTTTCTGAACTTATAACCAATACGATTATCATTTGAAGATTCACCTACAACAATAATATATATATATATATATATATTAATATTTACATCTTCAACAACATCTAAAAGCTAGAAGTCAGGTTCATTTATATATATATATATATATATAATAAGTTATACATTTTAAGTAGAAATAACTTACCAATACAATTTATAAGAGTTGAGCTTTCAAAACTTCTACCAGAAGAAATATCCAAATTTAAGGGACTTTGATGTATATTCCTTGATGAAATTTATGTTGTTGAAGCTTTTTAAAAAAAATATATATATAAACAAAAATGAGCAAAACATGAATAATGATCAATAGCTGGAGTCACATTATCACTATGCTGAGTTACTTTCATTGAGCAAATTTTTGTTGTTGAAACTTGTGAAGCAAATAAAAATATGTAACAAATAATAAAAGGTACAACATGAGTATCTAATACAACACAATTTTTATTCCAATGTATAACACAGACTATTGCTAATATTTGACGATCGTGAATCTTCTCTAAAGGAGTGGATGTGGATCCAACTTTAAAACCACGATTATATTTAAGCTGCTGCAAAATGTCCATCCTTTTATTTCTTGCTTTTGCAGATTTTTGGGTCGGAGTTTGGCCAACATACAATTCGTAGTGACTCGAAACTTGTTAAACACAAAACATATGTCAGAATTAATAAAATCTATAGTATGAATATGTAATAGACAAACAATTTTGATTCGAATTTATAACACATACCGTTAGTAATATTTGACAGTGGAGTTCTCTGTAAAGGAGAGGATGTGAATCAAAGATCAAACACACTTTTATTTTTACGCTGTTGCAGAATGTGCTTCCTTATTTTTCTTGCTTCTGCACACTTCTTTTGTATCGGCGTTTGGCCAACATACAATTCATACTTGTTTGAAACTTAAATCATTGTTTGAAACTTGTAAAAGAAAACATCATGTTATATACTCGAATGTTATGTATGATGTTCTGGCTTATTGAAGTATGACCTTTATACAAATTCCATAATAATAGAAGGGGTTCAGGTAATGATGGAAGTTTAACATCACCATTCGAACAGCAGAGCGAAAATGTTGTTTTCTTACGATCTTTATTTTCTCTAAGTGTTTCATCTTCCCACAACAATGTTTGAAATTTAGAGCAGACAAAAATAGCATCTCCATGATCTACATAATCTAGAAAATGAATAAAAGTAAAAAAATGGAACTTTAGAAACATAAAAACAAACAGCACCTTGTACCTTTTGAAATTCTAAAAACCTTTTGAACAATAGGATCTGTCAATACATTATCACCCTATTTAAATCAAATTTAGGTATATGACTTGTATAGAAGTTTTGTTTTCCTTTTCTGAACTTATAACCAATACGATTATCATTTGAAGATTCACCTACAACAATAATATATATATATAAAGCTAGAATTTACATCTTCAACAACATCTAAAAGCTAGAAGTCAGGTTCATTTATATATATATATATATATATATATATATATATATATATATATATATATATATATATATATATAATAAGCTATACATTTTAAGTAGAAATAACTTACCAATATAATTTATAAGAGTTGAGCTTTCAAAACTTCTACCAGAAGAAATATCCAAATTTGAGGGACTTTGATGTATATTCCTTGATGAAATTTGTGTTGTTGAAGCTTTTAAAAAAATATATATAAACAATAATGAGCAAAACATGAATAATGATCACACCAAAAAAAGTTCAAACTTCAATTGTCTCAAGTTACCTTTCCGTTTAATAGATGATTCACATAAAGTACTACAAATAGTTGGAGTCACATTACTACTATGCTGAGTTACTTTCATTGAGAAAATTTTTGTTGTTGAAACTTGTGAAGCAAAAAAAAATATGTAACAATTAATAAAAGGTACAACATGAATATTTAATACAACACAATTTTTATTCCAATGTATAACACAGACTATTGGTAATATTTGACAATGGAATCTTCTCTAAAGGAGTGGATGTGGATCCAACTTTAAAACCACGATTATATTTAAGCTGCTGCAAAATGTCCTTCCTTTTATTTCTTGCTTCTGCAGATTTTTTGGTCGGAGTTTGGCCAACATACAATTCATAGTGACTCGAAACTTGTTAAACACAAAACAGATGTCAGAATTAATAAAATCTATAATATGAATATGTAATAGACAAACAATTTTGATTCGATTTTATAACACATACTGTTAGTAATATTTGAAAGTGGATTTCTCTGTAAAGGAGAGGATGTGAATCCAAGATCAAACACACTTTTATTTTTACGCTGTTACAGAATGTGCTTCCTTTTTTTCTTGCTTCTGCACACTTCTTTTGTATCAGCGTTTGGCCAACATACAATTCATACTTATTTGAAACTTGTAAAGCAAAAACAATGTAACAATTAAAAAAATTTCCAATATGTGATAGAACAGATTTTTGGTCTAATTATAAGACATACCTATGGAAATGTTTGTCAATGGAGTACTCTGTAAAGGAGAGGATGTGTATCCACCATGAAAAGGACGTTTATTTTTCAATTCTTGCATAATGTCCTTCCTTTTTTTGCTTAGTTGTGCAGAGTTTTGAATCGGAGTTTGCTCAACAAAGAATTCATATTGACTTGAATCTTTGTTATGCATATCCATAATTTTAAGTGTCTGTTGAACAATTATGAAATTTAGATTATATATTTTGTAACTATTGACCACAAAACAAAAATATAAATCACAAAGTAGAGTTCTAACCGTAATACTTTGGAGCTATTCAGAAGAACACGAAACTCACATTAACGTCTTACACTTGGATAAGGAGGGAAATTTGTATTTTGAAATTTTTATTTTCTATAACTCAAATAGTCATCTTTTAGGGATTGAAATGGAAATTGAAATTGAAAGTAAAATAATAATAAAATATTATATTACATATATTATTATATTACATATATTATTATATTATATATTATTATTATATCGAACCTTAAAGTACAACTTTTAAAAATTAAGGGTTGAAAATAAAATATTATTAAACTTATTCTCTTTTAAATATTCAATTTACAAAATTAAGTTTATTGAAATAAATATGCACTGTATAATTAACAGATGTCTATACATTACTTTCTTCATTATACAAACAACACACACAGACTAAAAAAACTCATCCGACGGTTAAAATTCTTCATCAACAATCGGAAAACGACATTCAAGTAACTTTTTTTAATCTTTTGATCGATAACCATCAGGAGGAAAGTTTATTTAAACAATAAAAATATGTTATTAGAGTTTGTAGGGTCAAAGAGGATTGACAAGCCAGTATAAACCTTAGTCTTACATCCTCTGATTATTTTGTTTAAACTGCTGATGTAGAAGATTACCAAGTCCTGAAGAGTAAAGAAACAGAAGTTCTGAAGATGAACCACACAAGACATCTGAAGAACAACTCCTGAAGGTTACTCATCAGAAGTTTGTCACTCATCAGTACTTTGATTAGAAGCTTCCAACCGCCCTTAATCTTCAGCAGTTTAGTTTAGTATTATATTAGTATTGTTAAAGTCTTTGTTCAAGTTTCAATACTACAGCCTGTTGTAGTATTATCTTACATTATTATAATCTTTTGATTACTTAGCATGTATGTAATTGGCTGTCTATAAATAGAGGGGTTAATCCCACTATTTCAGACAAATCTGAATCAATCCTTCAACACTTTGAGTAGTTAACCATTTCAATATATATATATATATATATATGAGAATCATTATGCATTTACTGTTATATTCATTTACTGTCATTGATTCTCATTTTACTACTTAGTTCATTGATTGAGGGGGAGTAATAACTCATGTTAAAAGTGAAACTATAACTTGAACACTTTACTTATTCCGCTGTGCAATCTGCTTTGATATATTTATTACACACAAGTGTTCATGAATAAGAACTGTTAAAATAGAGAAACTGATCCAACAATTGGTATCAGAGCACTGGTTTATTTGATCAAATATCAATCTAACAAATTGAGAATCAGACACAGGTTCTTATTGATATTCAATAAAGGATAAAAGTTCACTTTTTCAAAAAACATCCATCACTTTAAGAAAATCTTGACAAATCATATTTCTTAAAAATGGATCCTCATAATACTAGGTCTGCCAACAAGCCTCCTATGCTAGTCAGAAGTGAATATAACATCTGGCAAAGGAGGATGGCACATACCCTTTCACAACAAAATGCTGGGTGTTGGAAGTCTGTCATGTATCGACCTCATATACCAGTAAATATTAATCTTGAAACTAAAGTAGAAATTCCAAAAGAACCAAAAGACTACACTGATGAAGATTTCCTAAAACTTGAGCTAGATGCTAAGGCATTCTCCATGTTGGCAATGGCTCCCCCAAATGAAATCTACTCTGGACTTTTACACTGTGAAAGTGCCAAAGAGTTGTGGGATTGCCTCAAAGAACAGTTTGGAGGAACTGATGAGGTGATTGCCAACACTAGAGAAATTCTTTGTGACACCCGGCAAATTCAGGTTAACAACGTTGTCTAGATTAAAGTCTACCTTAGCGAGTCACGCGTATATCATACTTAACTGGGTTAGTTGAGTCGTGTTATGGTTCGGGAACTGTTAATTTAGTCTAGAGGATCGTTAGATGTCAGTCTAGAGAATCATAGGATGTCAGTCCTTAACCAAGTATACAAGGGGTGACGATTCGTAGAATCATCAAAGCATAGGGAACATACAAGTCTCGAGTCCCGGGAATTGGTGAACGAGTGTGAATGTGTTTGTTTGCAAGTATTATGTGTTTACAATCATTATGTGACTTGTCGGTATGTGAATATGTGTTAACATACGTTAAAACGGGGTTTAACGCGCAAAATACGCAGAACCAACCCCTATATAGGCGATTAGGGAGGGCTAATCGCCTATAGGGTGGCAATTAGCTGAGCATGGTAGGCGACTGGGGCAATGTGTTAGGCGATTAGCAGGCTAATCGCCTATAGGGATGGCGATTAGCAGCCCTAATCGCCTGCAAAAGCTGCATAATCGCCTGCAACGTACCTGGCGACTAAAAATGACTATAAATACAATACTTGACCTCCTAAACTTCATTATAACAACCCTAGTCGTCCCACAACTCGCCCCAACACACACACAACCTCTGGAACACGATTTTGGATCAAAACACACGATTTCAAGCCTATTACATCAATCTATCATAAACTTAAGGTGTGGTTTTCATTCATGCAACTTTAATAATGTTTTTATTGAATCCCTAATGGTCCAGACCTGTTTATAAACGTATGTGTCTTCTGAAATTCGTTAATAATCGTTGGTAATTGGATTCTAGCTATTATGCATGTTGTATGTGTGTTTATAATTAAAAGATAGGGTTTTTGGTGATTCAAGAAGGATTGTTAACATGATATTAAGGTAGTTACAGATTGATGATGATAGCATGTTGATGAGATCTGAGTAATTGCTCATTAGGGTTTCGGTTATGCATGTTAATGTGATGTTTCATGCTATGTGTATTGTTTTTGGGATACATGGTTGCATTCAGGGCTGATAGAACGAGGTTAAACGAAGGATTTTGATTGAAATATATTTGATATGGTTGTTTGATTGATATTTGATGTTTACACACGTTCTGGGTTTGATTTGGAGTGTTAAACGCGCGAAAAACCGGAACTGCTGGGTTGATGGCGATTAGCAACCCTAATCGCCTAAGCTATAGGCGATTAGGAGGCTAATCGCCTGCTATGACACCCTAATCGCCTATAGCATAGGTGATTGGGGGCTAATTGCCTTCGTTGCATGCAATTGTGATCCTAATTGCTAGTTAAGTCCTGAAATGCATGTCTTATGACCCTAATCGCCTATAGATGCATGTCTTATGACCCTAATCGTCTATAAACTCCTGATTTGCATACCACATGACCCTAATTGCCTATAGTATAGGCGATTAGCATTCCTAATTGTCTGTTGACCAACGTAATTGCTAGTTGACTTTTCCTAATCGCCTGTACTGCTGCTGTAAGTGTATCTTAGCATTCCGGGACCCGATTTGACACCTAGGAACATGCTAGGAACCTCGTAACATATCTAATAACTTGGTAACATGTGCTCGGACTTATTTATGTGATACTTGAACTATGTGCTATAACTTGTTGGACTTTAACGTATGTTAAGTGTGATTGCATGATTGTATGTTTGAGAGTGCAAGTACAACACGGGGAGTCTCGGGTCACCAATGGGATGTCGGGTCTTGTACATTGGGTTAGTTTAACAGTCACAGTGTTTTCAAACGAACTTGGTTATGGTCTGGACATCTAGGGACTAACTAACCTACGGGTTATTAGTCTAAGTACTTGTAACTGTCATATGTTAGGTCGCCGCTTTACGGGGCTAGCATAGCTTGCTGATCTTATTCGTATTACGAAGTAACGCAACCTAAGGTGAGTTCACGGCCCCACTTTTAAATGGTTTCACTTTTGGGGGAGAAAACATGTGTTAAACTAATGTTTTGGTAACAACTGTCATACTATGGGTTTTCTATGGTTTACTATACGATCTTTGGAAGTCCCGGGGGGAACCATGAATGTGCGGGTTTGCACAACGGGGAAATGTGAATAGCGCTATTGGGAATGACCAACCCCACTCGTCGGCTTGGAGGGCCGGGCGGGTGCATATTGTCTCAAACAGGAACAGGTTTACTATTCGGGCACAACATCTGGTTTGCGAGTTAGTAATGGTTTTCCAATCGTAGTAGTAACAAAACATACGCCTAGCTAGCATACTTTGGTTTACAATTGTTTATAGTATGGACAGGTTGAACTTGGTACTTTGATTACAAACCTGTGAACTCACCAGCATTTTTGTGCTGACGTAACTCTTACATGTTTTCTCAGGTCGCTAAGGTAGCACAATGGAACTAGGGCGCACGCGTCTGCACGGCGTCTAGTTAGGGTTGCATGGTTTTTGAACATTGAATAATTTGGTTTACTTTTGGATTATGTTTTGAGAATAAGCTTCCGCTGTATTTGGGGATTTTAAACTTTGTTTTTTTGAAATTGCATATGTTCATTTAGATTTGTTTATTGTGATCGTTGACTTGGATCCTGGTTTGTCATGCGCCTCGCGGTAAACTCCGCAAGTGGATTTTGAGGGTGTGACAGATTGGTATCAAAGCCAATGGTTATAGTGAACTAGGACTGCATGTAGAGTCTAGTCTATAGCCGCGTCGCACACACTAGACAATCACGTAGTACTAAACGTTATGGTGGGTTACGAAAGGGCTTGTCGGGGTGTCTCTAAATCATCTGACCTTCCTATGTTACATCATCCGTTCTATCTTATGTCGGGTTACTTGCTTTCTAGGCAGTGTGGTATATTGGGGTAAATCGTGTACTCTTGAGATTTGTCCAAGGCTCGGACATCTCCCTTTCATACTCCAATAGAAACCCTTGCCATAAACTACCGTAGCATTACGGTGTATAGCTAAGAGTCTATGTCCGGTGATTTGAACTTTGAACTAGGAGAACACTTGGAGGACCATGTAGAGCGGTTTATCATTTTGGGTGCACACAAAATCATAAACCGAAATGCATGAAAGCCCTAGTGAGCTCTGGGTTTGAATGGATAGTCCTGGGTTGGATCTAGCTTTGATCTTGTGAACGCTAGTGGTTATCATTAGCTGTGAAACTAAATTTTCTCGTCCTTTTTGTCAGAATTATGTCTGGAGTACGAGGAGGACGTGGTGGTGGCCCCGCTGGTGGGCGTGGTGGTGGTGGTCGTGGAGGTGTAAACCTAACACAAGAAGATCTGAACAACTTGCTGCAAGCTGCCTTTCAGTTAGGGCACAATGGTGGTGGTAAGTTGACTTATCAACTTTTGCCTCATTGGTGAACTTTGTTTACATCCTTCGTGGTTTCTCATGTGTTTCATTTCAGGTGGTCCTATTAACCCACCCCCACCTATGTGTACCTACAAGATGTTTCGGGACTGTAAGCCCCAGGAATTCTCTGGCACTGAGGGTGCGGTGAGCTTGCTTAGGTGGCTGGAAAAGGTGGAGTCAGTGTTTCTGATGTGCAACTGTCTCCCAGAGGATCGAGTCAAGTATTCTGCTGCGTTATTCCAGGATGTTGCGTTGACCTGGTGGAACAATATCACCCATAATATGGGTATAGGGGAGGCTTATGCTATGCCTTGGGAAAATTTTGTTCAACTACTGAAGCGAGAGTACTGTCCAAGAGAAGAAATTCAGAAACTAGAGCATGAGGTGTGGAACCTCAAGATGACTGGGTCAGAGATTGAGAAGTATACGGTAAGGCGTAATGAGTTGGCAGTGCTGTGTCCTGATCTGCATGTGCCAGAATACAGGAGGATTGAACACTACATCTCGGGGCTAGTACCAGAGATCGCAGGGTTGGTGGCTAAGAGTCTATGTCCGGTGATTTGAACTTTGAACTAGGAGAACACTTGGAGGACCATGTAGAGCGGTTTATCATTTTGGGTGCACACAAAATCATAAACCGAAATGCATGAAAGCCCTAGTGAGCTCTGGGTTTGAATGGATAGTCCTGGGTTGGATCTAGCTTTGATCTTGTGAACGCTAGTGGTTATCATTAGCTGTGAAACTAAATTTTCTCGTCCTTTTTGTCAGAATTATGTCTGGAGTACGAGGAGGACGTGGTGGTGGCCGCGCTGGTGGGCGTGGTGGTGGTGGTCGTGGAGGTGTAAACCTAACACAAGAAGATCTGAACAACTTGCTGCAAGCTGCCTTTCAGTTAGGGCACAATGGTGGTGGTAAGTTGACTTATCAACTTTTGCCTCATTGGTGAACTTTGTTTACATCCTTCGTGGTTTCTCATGTGTTTCATTTCAGGTGGTCCTATTAACCCACCCCCACCTATGTGTACCTACAAGATGTTTCGGGACTGTAAGCCCCAGGAATTCTCTGGCACTGAGGGTGCGGTGAGCTTGCTTAGGTGGCTGGAAAAGGTGGAGTCAGTGTTTCTGATGTGCAACTGTCTCCCAGAGGATCGAGTCAAGTATTCTGCTGCGTTATTCCAGGATGTTGCGTTGACCTGGTGGAACAATATCACCCAGAATATGGGTATAGGGGAGGCTTATGCTATGCCTTGGGAAAATTTTGTTCAACTACTGAAGCGAGAGTACTGTCCAAGAGAAGAAATTCAGAAACTAGAGCATGAGGTGTGGAACCTCAAGATGACTGGGTCAGAGATTGAGAAGTATACGGTAAGGCGTAATGAGTTGGCAGTGCTGTGTCCTGATCTGCATGTGCCAGAATACAGGAGGATTGAACACTACATCTCGGGGCTAGTACCAGAGATCGCAGGGTTGGTGGCTGCGGGGAATCTTCCTACATACTCAGAGGTGGTCCGATCGGCTCACAGGATGACAAACTTGAAGGTGAATGAGGGTATCTTGCCTGCTAAGGGTTCGACTGTCAAGGCCCCGGAGAGTAACAAGCGTAAATGGGATAATGAGGGGAAAGGATCTGTGCCAGCACCAACTCAGCAGGGTAAAAGGTTTGACAGTGGGGGTTCATCTTCGTCGGGTTCTAAACCGGGTGGTGGTTATGCGGGGAAGTTACCTAAGTGCAACAAGTGTGGGCGTCATCATCAAGGGGACTGTGACCGTAATCGTTGCCATCGCTGCCAGAGATTGGGACATTTTGCTAAAGACTGTCGGGCGACACTTCCATCGACCCAGGCCCCAACTACTACTCCGACTCCTGCCGTTCAAGGGACTTCGGGAAAGCAGGGTTGCTATCACTGTGGGGAGACTGGGCATTTCAAGAAGGAGTGTCCGAAGCTGAAACAGGGCGGGAATGGGAATGGTAATGGAAATGGTAATGGGAACAACGGGGGCGGTGGCAGGAATGCACGCGCCTTCGTCATTGGAACCGCAGAAGCAAGACAGGATCCTGACACAGTTACCGGTACGTTCCTTCTCAATAATCGCTCTGTTAGTGTTTTGTTTGATTCTGGTGCCGATAAGAGTTTCATATCTCTGGAAGTTAGTCGTTTGCTAGATGTAGTGCCCGTACCTCTAGAGGCTAAGTATATTATTGAGTTGGCTGACGGTAAAAAGATTGAAGCTACTTGTATCCTTCGGGAATGTCAACTAGAGTTGTCGGGTTTGTCTTTCCCCATCAACCTTATGCCGGTACCTTTGGGTAGTTTTGACGTTGTTGTAGGCATGGATTGGTTGTCTTTGTATCGCGCTGAGATCGTTTGTTACGACAAGATTATTCGGATTCCTCTCCCTGATGGAGAATTCCTTTCTGTGTACGGTATCAAGGGCGGTGCTCCGCTAAATCTCATCTCCAGCATGAAAGCCCTTAAGTATCTTCGAAAGGGTTATTCGGCCGTTTTGGCACTTTTATCTGTTTCCTCTACCGATGAGAAGAAGATCGACGATATTCCTGTTGTACGCGAGTTTCCTGATGTATTTCCCGATGATTTATCTGGTCTTCCTCCCCATCGTCAGGTTGAGTTCAGTATTGATCTTGTACCAGGGGCTGCTCCTATTGCTCGGGCCCCCTACCGTCTTGCACCTCCCGAGATGCAGGAATTGTCCAGTCAGTTGCAGGAACTCTTGGACAAGGGTTTCATCAGACCAAGTTCTTCCCCTTGGGGAGCCCCGATTCTGTTCGTTAAGAAGAAGGATGGAAGTTTTCGATTATATGTGGATTACAGAGAGTTGAACAAAGTGACCATCAAGAACCGTTATCCTCTTCCACGTATTGATGATCTATTCGACCAACTCCAGGGTTCTAGCTACTACTCTAAGATTGATTTGAGGTCCGGTTATCACCAGTTGCGCGTAAGGGAAGCTGACGTTGCAAAGACTGCCTTTCGTACACGTTATGGCCATTTTGAGTTCTTGGTCATGCCTTTCGGTCTCACAAACGCACCGGCGGTTTTCATGGATTTGATGAACCGCGTTTGCAAACCGTATCTTGACAAGTTCGTCATCGTGTTTATTGATGACATCCTGATTTACTCCAAGAATAAGACCGAACACGAGGAACACCTGCGGTTGGTTTTGGAACTTTTGCGACGGGAACAACTTTATGCTAAGTTCTCAAAGTGTGACTTTTGGTTGCGCGAAGTTCAGTTCCTAGGACATGTGGTTAATGAACTAGGAATTCATGTCGATCCAGCTAAGATCGAAGCGATCAAGGACTGGGAAGCACCAAAGACGCCAACTGAGGTGCGGCAATTCCTAGGCCTTGCGGGCTATTATCGTCGTTTCATTAAGGGGTTCTCGAAGATCGCTCAACGCCTCACCACTCTTACTCAGAAGGATAGAAAATTCGACTGGGGTGAACCACAAGAGTCGGCATTCCAAAAACTGAAGACTAAACTTTGTTCTGCTCCTATTCTGTCCTTGCCTGAAGGCACTGATGATTTCGTTGTTTACTGTGATGCTTCTATTCATGGTCTCGATTGCGTGTTGATGCAACGCGAGAAAGTGATTGCGTATGCTTCTCGTCAACTCAAGGTGCACGAGAAGAACTACACCACCCATGCCTTGGAGTTGGGTGCAGTGGTTTTCGTGTTGAAAATTTGGAGACATTACTTGTACGGTACCAAATGCACCATCTACACCGATCACAAGAGTCTTCAACATATTTTCGACCAACAACATCTGAATATACGACAGCGTCGTTGGGTTGAACTCCTGAACGACTATGATTGCGCCATTAAGTACCATCCTGGCAAGGCGAATGTTGTAGCAGACGCCTTGAGCAGGAAGGAAACACCAAACCCTCGCCGCGTTCGGGCGTTGCAGCTCACCATTCATTCCTCTCTACCTGACCAACTCCGTTCTGCTCAGTTAGAAGCTTTGAGGGAGGAAAACCTTAAAGCTGAGACTATGCACGGTGCCGACAAACACCTCGAGCGAAGGCCTGATGGCCTGCACTACTTCGCAGAACGCATATGGGTTCCTTTATTCGGGGGACTTCGGGAGCTTGTCTTAGATGAGGCTCACAAGTCCCGTTATTCTATTCATCCTGGTTCGGATAAGATGTACCAAGATCTAAAGGTGCTCTACTGGTGGCCAAACATGAGGTCGGATATAGCCTCATACGTGAGCAAATGCTTGACATGTGCTAAGGTCAAGGTGGAATACCAGAAATCGTCGGGTCTCTTGCAACAACCTGAAATTCCAGAGTGGAAATGGGAACGGATTACGATGGACTTTGTCACACAACTACCTAAGTCACCGAGCGGGAATGATAAGATATGGGTGATTGTTGATCGGTTGACGAAATCAGCCCATTTTCTCGCTATTAAGGAGACCGACACCATGGACCATTTGGCTCGTCTTTATCTGAAGGAAGTTGTTTCTAAGCACGGGGTGCCGGTTTCTATTATCTCAGATCGTGACTCCCACTTCACTTCTCACTTCTGGAAGTCTTTACACAAGGCTTTGGGTACACAGCTAGACATGAGTACGGCTTATCACCCACAGACTGACGGTCAGAGTGAACGCACGATTCAAACCTTAGAAGACATGCTTCGGGCATGTGTGATCGATTTTGGCAAGGGTTGGGAAGCTCATCTACCGTTAGTAGAATTCTCTTACAACAACAGTTACCACACGAGCATCAAGGCAGCTCCGTTCGAGGCACTGTACGGGCAGAAATGCCGGTCTCCTCTTTGTTGGGCTGAGGTGGGGGAGAGTCAACTCACTGGGCCTGAGCTAGTGTATGAAACTTCGGAAAAGATCGTACAGATTCATAACCGGTTGGCAGCGACACGGGATCGGCAAAAGAGTTATGCCGATCATCGTCGCAAGCCATTGGAATTCCAAGTTGATGACAAAGTACTTCTGAAAGTTTCACCGTGGAAGGGCGTCATACGCTTTGGGAAGCGTGGCAAACTCAACCCTCGGTATGTCGGACCATTTACGATCCTGGAACGGATTGGACCGGTGGCATATTGTTTTGATTTACCGACGGAGCTCGGCAACGTACATAACGTCTTCCATGTGTCCAACTTAAAGAAGTGTCTGGCTGACGAGTCTCTTATTGTTCCACTGGAAAAAATCAAGGTTGATGATCGTCTTCGGATTGTGGAGGAACCTGTTGAGATTCTTGATTACAAGATTCGTAGCCTACGTCATAGCAAGATTCGCATTGTTAAGGTTCGCTGGAACTCGAACCGGGGACCAGAGTACACTTGGGAACGGGAGGATCAGATGAAGTCTAAGTATCCTCATCTCTTTCCTAAGGAAGCGTTCGAATCGAGATATGTTTCCACTGCAGCTGAATGAATCTCGGGGCGAGATTCCTTTTTAACGTGGGGATGATGTGACAACTCGGGTAAATCTCTCTCTTGGTTTCTATCTTTTGTCTGTTCTTTTGTTATTCCTTTTGGTACTTGTGCAATTTTCGGGACGAAAATTCTTTTAACGTGGGGATGATGTGACACCCGGCAAATTCAGGTTAACAACGTTGTCTAGATTAATGTCTACCTTAGCGAGTCACGCGTATATCATACTTAACTGGGTTAGTTGAGTCGTGTTATGGTTCGGGAACTGTTAATTTAGTCTAGAGGATCGTTAGATGTCAGTCTAGAGAATCATAGGATGTCAGTCCTTAACCAAGTATACAAGGGGTGACGATTCGTAGAATCATCAAAGCATAGGGAACATACAAGTCTCGAGTCCCGGGAATTGGTGAAGGAGTGTGAATGTGTTTGTTTGCAAGTATTATGTGTTTACAATCATTATGTGACTTGTCGGTATGTGAATATGTGTTAACATACGTTAAAACGGGGTTTAACGCGCAAAATACGCAGAACCAACCCCTATAGGTGATTAGGGAGGGCTAATCGCCTATAGGGTGGCAATTAGCTGAGCATGGTAGGCGACTGGGGCAATGTGTAGGGATGGCGATTAGCAGCCCTAATCGCCTGCAAAAGCTGCATAATGCCTGCAACGTACCTGGCGACTAAAAATGACTATAAATACAATACTTGACCTCCTAAACCTCATTATAACAACCCTAGTCGTCCCACAACTCGCCCCAACACACACACAACCTCTAGAACACGATTTTGGATCAAAACACACGATTTCAAGCCTATTACATCAATCTATCATAAACTTAAGGTGTGGTTTTCATTCATGCAACTTTAATAATGTTTTTATTGAATCCCTAATGGTCCAGACCTGTTTATAAACGTATGTGTGTTCTGAAATTCGTTAATAATCGTTGTTAATTGGATTCTAGCTATTATGCATGTTGTATGTGTGTTTATAATTAAAAGATAGGGTTTTTGGTGATTCAAGAAGGATTGTTAACATGATATTAAGGTAGTTACAGATTGATGATGATAGCATGTTGATGAGATCTGAGTAATTGCTCATTAGGGTTACGGTTATGCATGTTAATGTGATGTTTCATGCTATGTGTATTGTTTTTGGGATACATGGTTGCATTCAGGGCTGATAGAACGAGGTTAAACGAAGGATTTTGATTGAAATATATTTGATATGGTTGTTTGATTGATATTTGATGTTTACACACGTTCTGGGTTTGATTTGGAGTGTTAAACGCGCGAAAAACCGGAACTGCTGGGTTGATGGCGATTAGCAACCCTAATCGCCTAAGCTATAGGCGATTAGGAGGCTAATCGCCTGCTATGACACCCTAATCGCCTATAGCATAGGTGATTGGGGGCTAATTGCCTTCGTTGCATGCAATTGTGATCCTAATTGCTAGTTAAGTCCTGAAATGCATGTCTTATGACCCTAATCGTCTATAAACTCCTGATTTGCATACCACATGACCCTAATTGCCTATAGTATAGGCGATTAGCATTCCTAATTGCCTGTTGACCAACGTAATTGCTAGTTGACTTTTCCTAATCGCCTGTACTGCTGCTGTAAGTGTATCTTAGCATTCCGGGACCCGATTTGACACCTAGGAACATGCTAGGAACCCCGTAACATATCTAATAACTTGGTAACATGTGCTCGGACTTATTTATGTGATACTTGAACTATGTGCTATAACTTGTTGGACTTTAACGTATGTTAAGTGTGATTGCATGATTGTATGTTTGAGAGTGCAAGTACAACACGGGGAGTCTCGGGTCACCAATGGGATGTCGGGTCTTGTACATTGGGTTAGTTTAACAGTCACAGTGTTTTCAAACGAACTTGGTTATGGTCTGGACATCTAGGGACTAACTAACCTACGGGTTATTAGTCTAAGTACTTGTAACTGTCATATGTTAGGTCGCCGCTTTACGGGGCTAGCATAGCTTGCTGATCTTATTCGTATTACGAAGTAACGCAACCTAAGGTAAGTTCACGGCCCCACTTTTAACTGGTTTCACTTTTGGGGGAGAAAACATGTGTTAAACTAATGTTTTGGTAACAACTGTCATACTATGGGTTTTCTATGGTTTACTATACGATCTTTGGAAGTCCCGGGGGGAACCATGAATGTGCGGGTTTGCACAACGGGGAAATGTGAATAGCGCTATTGGGAGTGACCAACCCCACTCGTCGGCTTGGAGGGCCGGGCGGGTGCATATTGTCTCAAACAGGAACAGGTTTACTATTCGGGCACAACATCTGGTTTGCGAGTTAGTAATGGTTTTCCAATCGTAGTAGTAACAAAACATACGCCTAGCTAGCGTACTTTGGTTTACAATTGTTTATAGTATGGACAGGTTGAACTTGGTACTTTGATTACAAACCTGTGAACTCACCAGCATTTTTGTGCTGACGTAACTCTTACATGTTTTCTCAGGTCGCTAAGGTAGCACAATGGAAATAGGGCGCACGCGTCTGCACGGCGTCTAGTTAGGGTTGCATGGTTTTTGAACATTGAATAATTTGGTTTACTTTTGGATTATGTTTTGAGAATAAGCTTCCGCTGTATTTGGGGATTTTAAACTTTGTTTTTTTGAAATTGCATATGTTCATTCAGATTTGTTTATTGTGATCGTTGACTTGGATCCTGGTTTGTCATGCGCCTCGCGGTAAACTCCGCAAGTGGATTTTGAGGGTCTGACATTCTTGCTCAATAATATGAAACATTTACTCACATTAATGGGGAAACTTTGACACAACAATTTGAAAGATTTTCCTCATTAATCTCTGAGTTAAAGTTAAATGGTCAGACCTATACTAATGTATCAATGCTTCATAGATTTTTAAGGTCATTGCTAGAAAAATGGGAAACTTACTCTATAGTTCTCAGATCTGGACCAGATTTTAACTCCCTCACTCTTACAAAATTACATGGGAGATTGTTGACTTTTAAGAGAGAAATCAATCAAAATAAAAAGTTGCAATATTTTGGCAAAACAGTTGATGACTATATTCCAGGTAGTACAACACTTTTAGGACAAGACTCACCTTCTTGTTCAAATGGTTTTGGATTCTTTGATCACATTGACATAACTATTGGTATCTCATCAGAAAGGTCATATCCAGCTTATGACAATGAAGAAAATAGTCAAACTACTGATAACATGTGCTTTATAATGGATGACCTAAAAAATTTCAGTAGTGATGACTTAGAAGAAATGGACATTTTACACCAACTGGCCATGTTAAGCATAAAAACTAACAAATTTTATAAATGGTCAGGAAGGAAATTTCCAGGACTAAACAGTTCAACAAAAGATGGTTTTGACAAATCAAAACTGAGATGTCATAAGTGTCAGAAGTTGGGACACTTTGCTAGATAGTGTAGAAGCTCTAGCTATAACCAACCACAGTCTGGAAATCAGTCAAACTCCAATTATAACAGGAATAATGGAACACAGAGGAGTGCACATTTTGTACAGGCACAAGCTCTACAAATTCAATATGTGCCTCAAATACAATATGTACAAATGCCTGCTCAACAACAGGGCCAACAACAGATGCCTCCTGTTCCAGCTGCTCAACAACCTCCACAAACTCAACAACTATATGAAAGATACGTAGACCCAAAACATAAACTTTAATATCTCAAGTTACAAACCCAAGTGACAACATGTTTCAAAAGATTATTCAAAAACATGAAACTAAAGCCCTAGACGCCATGCAGACCCGTGCGCCTAGTACGTGCGATGCTACCTTAGCGACCTGAGAAAAACATGCCAAAAAGGTGTCAACATATAATGCTGGTGAGTTCACAGGTTTTCATAAAACGTTACCAAGTGTTACCAGATGTTACCAAAATGTTACAAAAATGTTCCAAGTTCAAACCTGTCAATACTATGTAAAGTGTAAGCCAACGTACGCTAGCTAGGCGTAAGTTTTGCAACTACTACGATTGGAAAACCATTGCTGGACACGTTTAGCAAGTTTAGCACATGTTTAAGCCGCCCGAATAATTTTTAGCAAGTTTAGCATAGGTCGAGACAACATGCACCCGTCCGACCTCCAGTCGACGAGTGGGGCTGGTCAAACCCAATAGACCTATCCACATTTCCCCCCATTGTGCAACCCCACACATTCATGGTTTCCTCCAGGACTTCCAAAGATCGTATAATAACTCAAAAGTAAACCATAGTATGAGAAAAGTTCCCAAAATACAAGTTTAGCGCATGTTTTCTCCCCCGAAAGTAAAGCTAGTAAAAGTGGGGCTGTGAAACTCACCTTAAGTTGCGTTCTTCAAAATAAAGAATAAACGATAAGTCTTCATAATCCCAACTACCGGAGATCTATCATAAAATTTCACATAAGTGTTTTGACTAATAACCTTAAGGTTATCTTGTCCCCGATTGTCCAGATCGTGACCAAGTATGTTTAAAACGCGTTTGACTATTAAACCGACACACCAGCCTGACCCGACATCCCGTTGGTAACCCATTACATATGTCACACCCTCAAATTTCCTCTGCGGGGTTTTACCGCGAGGCGCATGACACACCAGGATCCCATAGCCATAAGTTATACGAACGACTCTAAATGCCCAAACCATTTAGTTAGTTTCAAATAAAATTCGCTTTTATTTTTAAAATATTGCCAACCATACTTTTAGATGAGTGCGGAAGCGAAAACAGTTTAGTAAAATAAGTTATGATGCGCAAACACAACGCGCCCAAACCAAAATGTAAGTAAATACGTCAAAGTTTAATAAGTTGTAAATCCCATGAGACATCATGCATGAACCTAAACGTGCTCCTTTCTAGTGACCTGCGAAAACATACTAAGTGTGTCAACATAAAGCTGGTGAGTTCACAGTACGAGAAACAGTTGTAATTTCATCAATTGTATTAAAAAGATCAGTTTTAAGCTTGTCAGGGGTAGCTAACCCGCTCAATGTAACTAAACAGTGATTATTGGGAAACGTACAGATGTTATAGTGCCTCAACACTGGTGTCTATCAACACCAGTAAGAAAAAGTGGTCAGAAGTTCATGCCCGTGACCCAAGCACCTCAGGCATGAGGTTGCTGCACAACCTAATAGCGCTACTAACTACTACCCCGTTCGCCTCCAGCGATTAACCCAATAAAATTGTAAGGACTTTCAAGATAGAGTGTTTAGTTCACAAGGGACAGTTAAAGTACAAAACTGATAAAAGTGTGATCCACGTAAGGATCGAAAACCCGACCCACACAAGGAGTCATAGCATCCCAAAACTTGGAATGGAAAAGTAGTCCCAACGGGACTAGAAAAGTTTTATTTAACCTTGTCTCAACTCGAGACACATGCTTTCGCGAAAAGTAGTGAAACTCACCTTAGGTTGCGTGCTAAAAATAAACCGCAAAGATAGTAAACGTGGAAGACTACTCGCCTACCAATAACCTATCAAATACAAGGTTGCAAGTGTTTGAGTGTGCTTGACACCAATACTTAAGTGACATCTCAAATAATTGTACTTGACACAGATAAACTATGCAAAACCCGTCAACCGTTGGTGATTAGTAAATGATGCAACATGTTAAGACTTTTAACACAACTAATTCTCATTACACATTGCATACCATCAACCTGTCATGGCATCTACACCATATAAATACCATATACACACGTTTTCACATAGAATTTCACAACTTATAACTCATTAACAAACTCAAATCATCACATAATCAATATCTCGCAAACCTGCGTTTTCTGGACAGATTTTGGGTTACGGAAACCAATTTTTATAAAATACCAATTCAACTCCCCAAGTCCCCAAAATTTTCCAGAAACTTTCTACAAGTTTATATGTGACTCTACTATTTTTATTTCTCGTCAAAAACACATCAATATTTTTATAAAAATTATTTTAGTCCAGCCACCTCAGAAAGGAGTGTTGTTGACAGCAGCTTACATAAAAATTCATTAAAAATCATAGACTCATCCAAACGAGATGAATCCAATTGGAAAAGCTTGTATACTCAGAGACTCAACCACTGTCCAAATTTCATGATCAACGGATTCGTAAAACTCTAGTTATAGCCCTTTAAAGTTGGTCCATTTTTCACATCCGAAAACCTGATTATACCTTTAAACTTATAAAATCATGAATACATATCAAAACAAGTCCAAAACGCATGATTTTGGACTTTTTGAAAAGCTAACATCATAAGTTATGTTTTAGCATCAGAAAACAACCAGATTAAACATGTTAATAACCATATAACAGCCATACAAGTCGTTACAAATAATCTGCCAGAAATCAGAAGTTTTTCAACATGACTCTTATAAACCCTAACCATTCTCAATACCCCATAATCATGCAATAACCTCATATTAACACAATAACATTCATATTATCACGTTTAATCTCAGGTTTTTACATACCATATACCCTAGATATGATTATTATCAACAATACTCATTAACATACATAACAAACATCCAAGATATCTCACATATGTTGATTTGCGATTTTTAACATGGATATTTCTTAGGGTTTTACAACTTTTCAAGCATTATATTTACTCGTATAACATATAAAACATATACCTTGCAATGCTAGAATCCCTAAAACCTCAAGGTAGCACCCGAATCAACTTGAACTAGTGAGAAATTGATGAAGATTGAGATTGAAAGGTGGGTGTGGGGGTTTCTTTGTCCACGGCGCAAATGGGAGTAGTAGGGTTTGTGTTTATTTTTTTTATAAATAATACACTTAGGGTTGAGTTATGGGCCAGGGTTTTGGGCTCTAGTGATTTTTATCTGATAAGTGAGCCCATTAGCCCTATCTAACTCTCGAGATTAATCCCGACAATAATAATCATACTAACTCATATAAAACTATTGTTTTATCAATTCATATTATGTTTATCATAAGTGCACATATCTCATAAAGTTTACGTACAAGTTAACTAATACGCAGTAGTTCACATAAGCATGCAATTCACATACACGTGTTACTTCACATTCATCAACACTCAATTGTTCCTATAATCATGCATGCCTAACAAATCACCAACGTTCGGGATACAGGATTCGTGTGTGTGTCAAGACAACTATTTTCCTAATTATAACGTACGTTAATGTCACCTAACATATGTTATTGTTACATAACATTCTGAAAGACCTGTTCAACTAACCCTAGCTAAGTGTTTAACCACGTATGATCATGGAAAATTAACTAGAGTTCAGTAAAAGAGTTAACCTGAAAATGCAGGGTGTCACATCATCCCCAAGTTGAAAAGAATTTCGTCCCGAAATTCAGCAAGTAAACAGTAAAGTTGGTGTGCTTGGTTACCGGATGTCACATCATCCCCAAGTTGAAAGGAAATTTGCCCCGAAATTCACTTTGAGTGAGTTGCTTTACGTTTAGAGTTCGGTCTATGTACAATTTCAGGTTCTGTAAAGATATGTGGGTATTTGAGTCACATTTGGTCCTTGCGTTCCCACGTATATTCTGGTCCTAGATGAGAATTCCACTGTACATTAACAATAGGTATAGTGCTTTGTCGGAGTTTCTTAACGCCTTGCTCAAGAATTTCTACTGGTTCCTCAACGAACCTTAACTGGTCATCTACTTGAATTTCTTCCAGTGGAACTACCAATGTTGTGTCAGGCAGGCATTTCTTAAGGTTTGATACATGGAATACGTTATGCACCCCATTAAGTTCATCAGGTAAGTTCAACCTATAAGCCACCGGACCAATTCTTTCCACAATTTCGAATGGTCCAACATACCGAGGGTTTAACTTTCCTCGTTTCCCGAAACGAATCACGCCCTTCCAAGGCGACACTTTCAAGAGTACTTTGTCCCCAACTTGGAACTCTAAAGGTTTTTGGCGCTTATCAGCGTAACTTTTCTGCCTATCACGAGCAGCGGCCATACGGTTTCTAATTTGGATAATCTTTTCAGACGTTTCATGCACGAGCTCAGGGCCTGTCAGCTGGCTGTCCCCAACTTCAGCCCAACAAATTGGTGATCTACACTTGCGCCCATAAAGTGCCTCAAAAGGCGCACACTGTATAGAGGTGTGATAGCTGTTGTTGTACGAGAATTCAATCAGGGGTAAATGTTTATCCCAGTTGTTACCAAAATCCACCACGCATGCTCGTAGTAGATCTTCTAACGTCTGAATGGTACGCTCACTCTAACCATCTGTCTGAGGGTGATAAGCTGTGCTCATATCTAAGCGAGTGCCCAACGCTCTGTGAAGAGTAGTCCAGAATCGGGAAGTGAATCGGGGATCACAGTCAGATATGATTGAAGTAGGCACCCCATGCCTAGAAACAACTTCCTTGATGTAAAGGGTAGCTAGACGTTCCAAGGTATCTGTCTCCTTAATTGCCAAGAAATGAGCTGATTTCGTTAGACGGTCAACAATGACCCAAATTTTGTCATAGCCACCAGACGCCTTAGGAAGTTTGGAGATAAAATCCATGGAAATTCCATCCCATTTCCACATAGGGATTTCTGGTTGTTGGAGCAAGCCCGAAGGTTTTTGGTATTCGATCTTGACCTTAGCACAAGTTAAGCACTTACTAACATAAGTCGCTATTTCGGCTTTCATATTCGGCCACCAATAAAGAGTTTTGAGGTCTTGGTACATTTTATCTGAGCCAGAATGTACCGAATAACGAGAGGTATGCGCTTCATCAAGCACAAGCTGTCTGACATCCCCAAAAAGTGGGATCCAAACTTGATTCATAAAATATTAGAGTCTATCCGATTTTAATTCCAAGTGTTTATCGGCACCATGCAACATTTCAAGTCCAATATTCTCCTCCTTCAAAGCCTCAACTTGAGCATCGCGGATTTTACCTGGAAGGTTCGAGTGTATGGTAAGTTGCAAGGCTCGCACCCGCTTGGGTTTTGTCACTTTGCGGCTAAGGGCATCCGCTACTATATTAGCTTTCCCTGGATGATACCTAATAGCACAGTCATAATCATTCAAAAGTTCGACCCATCGGCGTTGCCGCATATTCAGTTCCTTCTGATCGAATATGTGCTGGAGACTCTTATGGTTAGTAAAGATGGTACACTTAGTCCCATACATATAATGCCTCCAAATTTTTAGGGCAAACACCACTGCTCCTAATTCCAAGTCATGGGTGGTGTAGTTTTTCTCATGAACTTTCAATTGTCGCGATGCATACGCGATCACCTTATCACGTTGCATCAGTACACACCCTAAGCCTTGGATGGAGGCGTCACAATATACCACAAAGTCATCCGTACCCTCAGGTAACGACAGAATTGGTGCACTACAGAGTTTTGTCTTTAACAACTGAAAAGCCGACTCTTGGGCATCTCCCCATTTGTAAGTAATACTTTTCTGTGTCAAAGCGGTGAGGGGTTGAGCGATCTGTGAAAATCCCTCGATGAATCTGCGATAATACCCCGTGAGACCAAGGAATTGACGCACTTCTGTAGGAGTCTTAGGATCCTCCCAACGCTTAATAGCATCAATCTTGGCAGGGTCAACATGTATGCCAGCCTCATTCACCACATGTCCTAAGAATTGAACCTCCCGAATCCAGAAATCACATTTGGAAAACTTTGCATATAACTGCTCCCTCCTTAGGAGTTCCAAGATCATCTGTAGGTGTTGCTCGTGCTCTTCCTTGTTCTTGGAGTAAATTAAAATGTCGTCAATAAACACTATGACAAATTTATCCAAATAGGGCTTACAAACGCGGTTCATAAGATCCATAAAGACCGCGGGTGCATTAGTCAACCCAAATGGCATCACCAAAAATTCATACTGTCCATAGCGAGTTCGGAAGGCTTTTTTGGCCACATCCTCCTCCCGGACTCTCAGTTGGTGGTAACCCGATCTCAAATCAATCTTCGAATAAAAACTTGACCCTTGGAGCTGGTCAAACAAGTCATCAATTCGAGGCAATGGGTAACGGTTCTTGATAGTGACTTTATTCAGATCTCGATAGTCAATGCACATGCGAAAACTCCCGTCCTTCTTTTTAACGAACAGAACTGGAGCTCCCCATGGAGAAGAACTGGGTCTAATAAAACCCCTGTCCAGTAACTCCTGGAGTTGGGTAGACAGCTCTTGCAGTTCACCTGGTGCTAGGCGGTAAGGTGCACGCGCGACTGGGGTCGCCCCGGGTGTAAGGTCTATTTGAAACTCAACCTGTCGAATAGGTGGAAGTCCCGGTAGTTCTTCTGGAAAGACATCCGGGTAATCACGAACCACTGGGATGTCTTCGATGTTTGGTCCATCGTCAACTCGAGTGTCGGAGATATTTGCCAATATAGCTGAATAGCCCTTCCGTACACACTTCTGGGCTTTCAAGAATGAAATGATGCTTACCATAGGACCACCCCGGTCCCCACGAATAGACAAAAGTTCTCCACTAGGAAGAGGGATACGAACAATTTTCTCCAGACAAAGAATCTTAGCATGATGCTTAGACAACCAATCCATGCCGACTACAATATCAAAGCTTCCTAGGGTGATAGGAATAAGGTTGATGTCAAACAGGTAACCATCCAAGTCGAGCTTACAGCTGCGGTGAACATGAGTCGCCTCAACAGGCTTGCCATCAGCCAGCTCTACAGAGTGTGGAGTTTCTAGAAGAGTAGGGGCTGTCCCTAGAAGTTTGCTAAGTTTCATTGACACAAAGCTAAAATCCGCACCAGCATCATATAAAACAGAAGCAAGAATATCGTTTAAAGAGCACGTACCCGTCACAACATTATTATCCGTCCTGGCTTCCCCCGAGCTGATCACAAATGCTCTCCCCCGAGCCCCGTTGTTGTTGTCTGTGTTGGTTGTGTTATTGTTGTTCCCATTATTGTTGCCACCGCCATGGTTGTTTCCCCCAGTATTGTTGTTGCCATTAGTCTTCAGTTGCGGACAATCCCTCTTAAAGTGATTCACACTGCCACACTGGTAACACCCCTTACCACCTCGTTGCTGCTTACCTTACTGCACTGGTTGATTTCCCTGGATGTTAACCCGACAATCCTTTGCCACATGCCCTAACTTGCTACAGCGTTCACACTTAACTTTGTTGCACGGTCCAGAGTGGTGAAAATTGCACCTATTGCACTTGGGATGGTTTCCCTGGTAGCCACCCTGCGGCTGATTACGATTGTTGTTGCCTCCATTGCTGTCGTGCCTCTTGTTCTGCTGTTGCTGTTGCTGATTACTACTACCTGAGTGTTTACCCGCCGCATTCTCCCATTTTCTTTTGTTGTCACTAGTGCCTGAAGACGAAGCACCACGAGGGGGTAGCAATCCCTTGTCCACTTTCGGATGACCTGCTGGATGTTATTCAAGTTTGCGGCAGTAACAATTCTTTTAATCTTGGGTACCAAACCCTTGATGTAAAGTTCGATTCGTTTGTAAGGCGGGTTGGAATAGTTAGGACACATCGTAGCCAACTCATGTGATCTGGTGGTATACTTTTCGATCTCCGATCCCACCATTTTCAAAGTGAAGTATCCGATTCCAGCTTCTGAATTTCATCACGCGGGCAATACTCTTCTTTCATCAACTCCTTAAAATCGGCCCATGGTGTCGCATTAGCCACATCAATCCCTAACATCTGCTCCTGGGCGTTCCACCAAGACAGTGCCGCATCCTCAAGTGTGTGAGTTTCATACTTAACCCGATCTGCTTGCGGGCAGTTACACATGGCAAAACAGGACTCTACCTTTTCAAACCGCCTTAGTAATCCGACTGCCCCTTCCGAACCTCCAAAACTCTGAGGTTTACAGTCCATAAACGACTTGTAGGTGCACACCGGTGGGTTATGAACAGGTTGGCCTAAACACGGAAAGTAGGAAACACGAGTAAGGATAAGAGCTTAGAGTAAGGGTTTATGGGAAGGATGGAAGGAGATAATGTTACCGACTTGAAAGGCTGCTAGAGCTTCAACAACTCTGGCGTTGATGAGTGCATTAAGTTCAGCCTGTGACATGTTTACGTTTCCCCTTCCAAATCCTCTTCCCGCCATCGTAACTCTACATTTACAGTATACCCATGAGAAAACGATAATATGCTAAACATATAATTGTTCACACAGTACAAGTAAACTAGAACACAACATGACAGACAAACACGAGAAAAGAATAAAACAGCCAATCCAAAAATGTCATAAATAATAGTGTCTCAAACGAATATCCAAAGTGGTTCTCAATTCACAATGATATTTAATGATAGTCAAGACATAATAATAATATATAAAATAGCAAGGAAAATCAGTCGCTGTCCAAAGTGGTGCATGAGTCATCGCCATCACTCTCGTCGACCTCTAAGGGCTCGACCTCCTCCTCAACCTCATCCTCGGGATCCTCTTCAGGATCCTTAATAAGATATTCCTGAAATGCCCTTGCGCCTGCGGATTCATGATTATGTTCGCGACCATAATCACTTCCTCGCCTCACTTAAGCATCCAAGTATATTCTTTATAAAAATCATGATATCTCATCTTCTCTCTAGTTTACTCATCTGTTTTTTGATAAGACTCATCCTAATGTGTTCAGTACCCATGGGCCCTGGTCGACTCGTTCGGTATCACCATGCTGCATCTCCCGTTCATCCGTCATGTTTCGGTTCTCCAAACCGAAATAGATTCTGTGGTTTTCAAAGGTTAGGATCATAGGATTCACTGTTGAAGCCTAATGGAGTTCTTATTCGCTTTAGCTATTTGCTCTGATACCAACTGTCACAACCCGACCAAGGTGGGCCTGGTCGAAATACAGATTGTTATAAAACATCACATAATGCAAGCAAACAGCAGAAGCAATGTAAATAACTAGTATTTTATAAATAATTGGTTACATTCTTATACATTGTACAATTTCTAATATGAATATTCTAGGTAATGTCTACCGTTCTTGATTGCCTTCTTGTTAGTCCGTCGGGGATACTCCGAGTCGCAACTACATAATCCTTGAAACTCTAGAACGGGTACCTGAACACATGCTTAAAATAGGTTTTGGGTCAACAATAATGTTGGTGAGTCCGTGCGTGCGTTTAACTAGTTAAAACATGTTTATTATCTCCAAAACAAGTTATCATTCAAAATCAGGTTTAATAAGTAAAACAGTTTAACACAAAGGGATGTACAAGCCACACCTCAATCCTGACACTGAATCCACTTACTCCCATCATGGACTCCCATGGCAACATATGTGACACATACCTCAGTGGAGGGTTCCTCGGGCTTTCGAGTCCACTGTGTGCAGGGGTTTCCCCAAGTAGCGCTACCCACATATCAAGCGACCCAACCTCCCATTGGGTTGATGAGTGTGGTGGTATCCGGAGCACCTTGTCACATCATCTTGTACATCACATTCAACTGGTTCTATACTAGAAGCATGTATTCACCCCAAAAATAGTTAAAATACAAAAAGGGGAAAGGGTACACGGGACTCACCTGGAAGCACTGCACATGAATAGTTTATGATAAACGGAGCGCCTGATATCTGGTACTGGTATTGTCCTGGTCGAATCCTAAGTCGACAAATATTATTAGTCTAAGCGTTATTTATAATGGTTATACGTGTGGGACAAGCTCAAGCATATGGTTTCGTATTATATAATCCTTGTCATTTGGTTTTAGTCGTCCAAGGTTTAATATATATATATATATATATATTTACTCATCTAAGTGATCCTCCTAGATTTCTGTCCTGGTTGTCCGAATCTATACATCTTATAGTCCGAGGTTCTAACCATCATAAGTTAGTAGTCGTCTTCTAATATTCCATGATAGGTTTCATGTCTTAGCATTACAACTATCATGCTCATATGTGTATATATGTTTGTATGTGTCGTTTCTATCCAACATTGTGTTCAAGTGTTAAATCCAAGTCTTTGTCGTAATGTCCGAAGGTTACAACTAGTATTTGTTTAATATATAAGATGTCGTAACATGTATCGACTATATATTGGTACTTATTCATGTCCGGATCTTATCCAAGTGTCGAGATAGTGCTTGTTCCATTAATATGTTTAGTATGCATAGGTTCTATTCACGTCATATCCTTATGTCATTGGTTCCTAATGCTAGTGTCGAGTCTCGATGTCAAAAGCATTGTATGTACATATGTATGTATTAAACCCAATCTTAAGTCTAGTTTCCAAAATCCTTCCTCGCGAGCTAGAGTCCGTGTTAGTACAACCTTATGTCCAATATCTCAAGTGCCAAATCCCAATTCTATGGTTTCTATTGTTAAGTTCAACATATCCAAACCATTAGTCGATACTCCATATGTTCCTATGTCTGAAAATGGTTAACATGCTCGTCAAGTCCCACACACGAAGTTATATACGATTAGTTTATAAATAAATATAACTATCGAGTCCTCGGGTTCGGTTATACCTTAACTCCTCGGATTATGGTTTGCGTTGACCGGGCTGACCCGGTTGACTTATGTTGACCAGTGTTTGACTGTTGACTTCTAATGACCTGGACTTGACCCATCCTCTTGATCCGAACTCCTTGACTGATCCGATTAACCCAACACCACTACTGCATCGTCGCCGCCTTTCACGTCAACCTGGTAACCACCTCCGTGACCATCATCAACAACAACCGTTAGCTGTCATCATCATCCTTCATCTTCATACTCCACCATACAACCATCACAGACCCGACAACATCACCCACCAGAATCACTAACCTATCACTACCAAACACTACAACCATCATCTTCTATAATCCTCGAATACTACCACCATCGGTCCTATTCCTGTTTATTACCGGAAGCCAAACTTCGACTGATACTAGCACACACCACCGGCACCCGTCGTCTGATATCTTTCTGCCGTTCGACACCAACGTTACTGTTCACCATCTTCTGTCCCTGAGATCTCCTTTGTCGTAGATCATCGCTGGAACCAGGAAGCCAGACGATGCCTTCTTTCCAGCGTTACTCTCTTTCTCTCTTCGTTGTCTCTCTCTCTTGCTACTTCTTTAATCGTATATGTATGTGAGATAGAAGGGAGTGCGAGTGTGGTGTGTGAGATATGAGAGATGTTCGGGTGTATGTAGATGTGTATTATAATAGAAAGTGTGTGTATTATGAGAGAAGAGAGTGAGGGAGATAGAAGGGAGTGCGAGTGTGGTGTGTGAGATATGAGAGATGTTCGGGTGTATGTAGATGTGTATTATAATAGAAAGTGTGTGTATTATGAGAGAAAAGAGTGAGGGATTATATAGAAAAAAATGTGGCAGGAGGGGTACATGTGTGAGATTTTTATAAATGGTAAGGAGAGTGGGTGTCAAGGGGAGGGGAGGACATGTGTCCTCCCCATTGACTCACCAATGGGGTGCCGGGATGGGTTCTCTAACGGGTATTGGTCCGGATTTGTATTTTGTATTGTGTATTGTGTATTCTATAATAATAGTTTATATATATTGTTTCGGTTTTTAGTTTCAGACATAACAGTCTTAGTATTATTGGTTTTGGGTTACCATTATCATGCGATAATAATATTAATACACGAAAAATTTTGGGGTCTACTCTGGGGTGTTACATTCTCCCCCCCCCCCCCCCTTACAAGAATTTCGTCCGCGAAATTTTAGTTGTGGTTATATCTCGTGGTTCAAATATTACTCTCATAACTGGTTTAGGTTATTCGATTTTCTAACGTCACTTAGGGATGCGAGCTTATAGTTATATCACTAGGTACACACATTTGGTATTACAGACAAATGGGGAACTAAATTCAAAACATACGACAAGATCACCAGGAACTATGTATATAAGAGCTCCGTGCGGATTATACTATGTCTTCTAAAATAGGTTTGGAACTTATTCGAACAACGGGGAGGCTTTAAACCTTAACAATTCAACTTACAAGCTGTAGGTATGGAGATTGACTCATCGTTGATTCCTAGGATAAGGTGTCTAAACACAGGAAGGTCACTAAGTCGGTGGCTTGACAGTCGTCAAAAACGAATAAACAAGTAAAGCATGGAAATCATGAAAACAGGATCGGTAAATTCCTCAAGCTTTTTGTCATTCGTTTGATTTTTAGAATAATCCTGTCTTATTTCCTTATCAACCTAACAAAACGAGACAACAAGGAGGGATGCAAGACATTCTAATAGACGAGAATGAGGAAACTAACTTTACACTTGCCAAGTTGTGCGTCACTTGGGCTTTGGTAAAGAAGTATTCTTCATATTGAGTGTCCTCCTTGTCAGTGATAATACAGGACCCAAATAGTTTGGGCGTTTCCATTTCCCATAATCGAGTTTATATAAAGGGGTTTTCGGATGACTTTAGCGTTAGTCATCTAAACCGTATTCTCTGGTTTTGAGTAGAAAGTTTCACTAAAAAATTGAAAAATTAAATCTTTTCTTGGTTTTCACAACGGGCGAACCGTTTGTGCAAAGACTACAACATTCGATCAGAATTAAAGATTTCGTCTAAATGACAGGAAAAAGGATATCTGGTTTTTATGCAACGTTTGAAAACAGACTAAGGTTCATTTTAGATCGGACTTCCAGTCTCAGTTCTGACATACCATTGACGCTTATATATAGGGTGTACCACAGCTAACCCACCACGTCTTTGATACACTAGAACTTACCAGAAGTCTATTTCAAGAAGTAGAATTTAAATTTTTGAATTGATTCCCATCTCCATTCTTGATGTACCATCAGTGTTTATATATAGGGTGTACCGCAACCAACCCACCACACCTTTGGTACTTCAAAAATGGTATGGAATCTTTTCCAAAAATCCGCGTGGAATTCTATACTACCATAACGTACCTGTAGATTTGCGATTACGATCTGGACCGTACTCGCCAATTTACTTTACATTAGGTATTATGTCCTTTGATGATACTAACTCGAATAACAAGTATGATCGAAATGCAAAGACTGGTAAAACTTTGGATAACATAGGAAAAGAACAAAGGTTTCACTTTGGTCAGAATAAATGGTTTCGTCACAAACAAAAAGAGTTTACTAACAGGGAGGAATGGTTTCTTTAAGTTGTTTCTGGTCTGGTATTTAACAATTCAAAATTTTTTTCAAGTCAGAACGGTCAGATTAACCGTGGATCCTACACGAAAATCTCTATCTTTTACTGTCGTCTCGTCAAATTCTTTTGGAAGATCCAGGTTTTGCACTTCACAGGAATGAAGGTAGTTGTTACACATGAATTTTGGTACAAGGTTATTTCATATATCCTAAGTTGTTTAGTCGTTCGTGGTTGGATAATCATGGTTTTATATACATCTTTATCGATGGTTTGAAGGAAATTCGACATTTTTGGTTGATAATCAAAAAGTTGTAACACAGATTTGGAATGATCGTTGGGTAAACTAAAATTTCCTTGGGTGTTCTTGTAAGGTTCTAGAGGTTACACATCCCGAAGGAACTTAAACATTTAAAGATCTAAGAATAAACTTGGGAGTTTCTACACTCAAGTGTTATCAGAAGAGTTGGAACATGGTGTCTAAGGAGTTCTTGATGACAAAAAGAATGAAAACCATTAGGTTTCTAGCGCCGTTGGATGATTTTTCTCATAATTTTGGTAAAATGACGATAAAGTTTCAAACATTTTCGAGTACAATCGAGGAGAATATGACAAATGGAGTCCAATACACGTAACAAAATAGTATCTCACGAGGTTTTCAATCCGAGAAGGTTATGCACAATGTTTTGGATGGTTCAAGTGAACGATTTCGAGTTCCAAAGGATGCTTACGTAAGGTTTCATAACCCTAAACGGGGCATCGAGCAAGAGTTTTGGTTTCCTAAAGTAGACGTGTAAGATGTCTGTTGCAAAAACAAGGAGTTTCTCACAGATGAATTGATAAAAGACGTTCTACGGAGCAAGAGAAAATCACTTAATGGGTTCAAGTCTACAGTTTATTAAATAACAACCTCATGGTTAGAAAACTAAGTAACACAAAGGTAAGGTGTATTTCTAACTTGTCTGTAACAGGTAGTCGCGGTTTAGACAAGTTTCTTGTTTCAGAGTGTTGATTCGACTCTCACGATCTTTAATAAGATATTCCTGAAATGCCATTGCGCCTGCGGATTCATGATTATGTTCGCGACCATAATCACTTCCTCGCCTCACTTAAGCATCCAAGTATATTCTTTATAAAAATCATGATATCTCATCTTCTCTCTAGTTTACTCATGTGTTTTTGATAAGACTCATCCTAATGTTGGGCCCTGGTCGACTCGTTCGGTATCACCATGCTGCATCTCCCGTTCATCCGTCATGTTTCGGTTCTCCAAACCGAAATAGATTCTGTGGTTTTCAAAGGTTAGGATCATAGGGTTCACTGATGAAGCCTAATGGAGTTCTTATTCACTTTAGCTGTTTGCTTTGATACCAACTGTCACAACCCGACCAAGGTGGGCCTGGTCGAAATACAGATTGTTATCAAACATCACATAATGCAAGCGAACAGCGGAAGCAATGTAAATAACTAGTATTTTATAAATAATTGGTTACATTCTTATACATTGTACAATTTCTAATATGAATATTCTAGGTAATGTCTACGGTTCTTGATTGCCTTCTTGTTCGTCCGTCGGGGATACTCCGAGTCGCAACTACATAATCTTTGAAACTCCAGAATGGGTGTCACACCCTCAAATTCCACTTGCGGAGTTTTACTGTGAGGCGCATGACAAACCAGGATCCAAGTCAACGGTCACAATAAACAATACTATATGAACACATGCAATTTAAAAACATAAGTTTAAACCATAAAATAGTAGCGGAAGCTTGTTTACAACTCATAATCCAAAAGTATTCAATATTATTCAAAATTTGAAAACCATGAACCCTAAACTAGACGCCGTGCAGACGCGTGCGCCTAAGCCCTGGGATGCTACCTTAGCGACCTGAGAAAAACATGCCAAAGATATGTCAGCACAAAAATGCTGGTGAGTTCACAGGTTTGTAATAAAAGTACCAAGTTCGCCCTGTCCATACTATGCAAATATGTAAACCAAAGTACGCTAGCTAGGCGTTTGTTTTGTTACTACTACGATTGGGAACCATTACTAACTCGCAAACCCAGAAATGTTTGTGCCCGAATAGTGTACCGTTCCTGTTTGAGACAATATGCACCCGCCCGGCTCCCAGCCGATGGGTGGGGCAGGTCACGCCCAATAGATCTATCCACATTTCCCCGTTGTGCTATCCTGCACATTCATGGTTTCCCCCCGAGACTTCCAAAGATCGTATAGTAACCCAAAGTAACCCATAGTATGACAGTTGTTACCAAAACACAAGTTTAACGCCTGTTTTCTCCCCCAAAAGTAAAACTAGTTAAAGTGGGGCCATGAACTCACCTTAGGTTGCGTTACTTCGAAAATGATTAAAATCAGCAAGGTATGCTAGCCCCGTAAAGCGGCGACCTAACATATGACAGTTACAAGTACTTAGACTAATAACCCGTAGGTTAGTTGGTCCCTAAATGTCCAGACCATAACCAAGTTTGTTTAAAAACACGTTGACTGTTTAACCGACCAATTGCACAAGACTCGACATCCCATTGGTGACCCGAGACTCCACGTGTTAACCTCAAATTCTAGGACATACAAATCATGCAATCATGTCTAACACGTGTTAAAGTTCAACAAGTCTAGCACATAGTTCAATCAGCGCATAGATAAGTCCAAGCACGTGTTACCAAGTTACTAGGTATGATACGGGGTTCATAGCATGTTCCTAGGTGTCAAATCGGGCCTCAAAATGCCAAAATATACTTACAGCAGCAGTACATGCGATTAGGAGAGGTCAACTAGCAATTAGGAAAGTCAACTGGTGATTAGGAAGGCTAATCGCCTTCCCTGAAGGTGATTGGGCTCTAATCGCCCCTTAACATAGGCGATTAGGCGTATTCTAGTGTTCTATAGGTGATTAGGGCTATAAGACATGCAATTCAGAGCTTAACTAGTGATTAGGATCGTAATCACGTGCTATGAAGGCGATTAGGCCCCCAACCGCCCTCCCTATAGGCGATTAGGCTCCTAATTGCCTTCAGCATAGGCGATTGGGCTCCTAATCACCTTCAGTATAGGCGATTAGGGCCCCCAATTGCCCCCCTGCAGCGCTGTTCTGGTTTTTCGCGCGTTTAACCCTCTAAATCAGATCCGGAACGTGTGGAAACACCAAATATCAATCATATAACATTATCAAACATATTTCAAGAAAAACCCCTATGTTATCATCGTCCCATCAGCCTCGAATGCGAGCGTTTTCCCAAAATGTAATATTTAGCATATAAACATCACATCAACATGCAAAAACTTACCCTAAATAGCAATTACTCAGTTTTCATCATATAATAACGTTGTCCGATAACACCCTACTGTTCTAGCATCATCCTAAAGCAAACCCTAACATCATATGACCATCAAAACACATCCTAACATTCTTAATCATTCAAACCATTCCAATGGGTCAAAATACCAAATATCAACAATACCCAAGCATGGACCTCCAAACTCCTAAGTTAACATTATCATAACCCATTTAAATCAGAAACACATTCATAACACAATAACATCCATGTTTCAATCATAAAAATCCTATCTTTAATCATATACAACACATACGACATGCATAAGGGTTTGGGTTTGTTTAAAAATGGTTTTTAATAGATTTTCAAAGACACAATAGTTTATAAATCAGGTCTGGACCTTTAGGGAGCAAAACATAATCATACAAAGGTTTGGGGATGAAGAACACACCTTGGATTTGTGAGAAAATGATGTGTAAAGCTTGGAAATGGGTGTTTTGATGCAAAAACGTGTTCCAGAGGGTGTTTGTGAGTTGGGATAGGTTATGGGACGACTAGGGTTGCACTAAGGGTGTTTAGAGGTCAAGGGTTGTATTTATAGGCGTTTCTAGTCGTTTAAAACACGTCAGGCGATTATGCAGCAGTACCAGGCGATTAGGGCTCCTAATCGCCCTTAGTAACACACGATTAGGCCTAATCGCCTATAGTTATAGGCGATTAGCCTGCCAATCGCCTGTTATGTGCTCCCAATCGCCCCCTATGCTGTGTAATCACCTATAATGTCATGCAATAGCGTGTAATCACCGTTTTAACATATGTAAACATGTATACACATATCGACAAGTCACATAAAGATTATAAACACATAATTCATGGAAACAAATACGTTCACACTCGTTCACCAATTCCCGGGACTCGAGACTTGTGTGTTTACTAAGGTTCGACGATTCTACGAATCGTCAATTCTTGTACACATGGTTAATGACTGATATCTAATGACCCTCTAGACCGTAGTAACGACTCCCGAACCATAACACGACTCAACCAACCCAGTTAAGTATAATATACGCGTGACTCGCTAAGGTAGACTTTAACCTAAACAATGTTATCAACCTGAGTTTGCCGGGTGTCACATCATCCCCACGTTAAAAGAATTTTCGTCCCGAAAATTGCACAAGTTCCAAAAAGAAAACGACAAAAAGGTAGAAACCAAGAGAGAGAATTTACCCGAGTTGTCACATCATCCCCACGTTAGAAGGAATCTCACCCCGAGATTCATTCAGCTGCGATGGTAACATGTCTCGATTCAAAAGCACGCTTAGGAAAGAGGTGAGGATATTTAGACTTCATCTGATCCTCCCATTCCCAAGTGTATTCCGGTCCACGGTTCGAGTTCCAGCGAACTTTAACAATACGGATTTTACTCCGACGAAGGCTACGAATCTTGTAATCAAGGATCTCAACAGGTTCCTCCACAATGCGAAGACGATCATCAACCTTGATCTCTTCCAGCGGAACAATAAGAGATTCATCAGCCAAGCACTTCTTCAAGTTGGACACATGGAAGACGTTATGCACATTACCGAGCTCCGCCGGTAAATCGAGCCGATATGCCACCGGTCCAATCCGTTCCAGGATTGCAAACGGTCCAACATATCGAGGGTTAAGTTTGCCACGCTTCCCAAAGCGTATGACGCCCTTCCATGGTGAAACCTTCAGAAGTACCCTGTCCCCAACCTGGAACTCTAATGGCTTGCGACGACGATCGGCATAACTCTTCTGTCGATCCTGTGCCGCCGCCAAACGGTTACGAATCTGTACGATCTTTTCCGAAGTTTCGTACACAAGTTCTGGCCCAGTGAGTTGACTCTCACCCACCTCAGCCCAACAAAGAGGAGACCGGCATTTCCGCCCGTACAGAGCCTCGAACGGAGCCGCCTTGATGCTGGAATGGTAACTGTTGTTGTAAGAAAACTCCACTAATGGTAGGTGATTCTCCCAACTCTTGCCAAAATCAATCACACACGCACGAAGCATGTCTTCCAAAGTTTGAATCGTTCGCTTACTCTGGCCATCAGTTTGTGGATGGTAAGCTATACTCATATCCAACTGGGTACCCAAAGCTTTGTGTAAAGACCTCCAAAAATGCGAGGTGAAGTGAGAATCACGATCAGAAATGATAGAAACAGGCACCCCGTGCTTGGAAACAATTTCCTTAAGGTAGAGACAAGCCAAACGATCCATAGTGTCGGTTTCCTTAATGGCAGGAAAGTGAGCTGATTTTGTTAACCGATCGACAATCACCCATATCTTGTCGGAACCATTAGGTGACTTAGGTAGTTTTGTGACAAAATCCATCGTGATCCGCTCCCACTTCCATTCAGGAATTTCAGGTTCCTGCAGGAGACCAGAAGGCTTCTGATACTCCACCTTGACCTTGGCACAGGTCAAGCATTTGCTCACGTAGGAGGCTATATCCGCCTTCATGTTTGGCCACCAGTAGAGTACCTTCAGATCTTGGTACATCTTGTCCGAGCCAGGGTGAATAGAGTACCGGGATTTGTGAGCTTCGTCCAAGACAAACTCCCGTAATCCCCCGAACAAAGGAACCCATACGCGTTCTGCGAAGTAGTGTAGGCCGTCAGGCCTTCGTTCAAGGTGCTTGTCGGCACCGTGCATGGTCTCAGCTTTAAGGTTTTCCTCCTTCAAAGCTTCTAGCTATGCAGAACGGATTTGGTCAGGTAGAGAGGAACGCGACGAGGGTTTGCTGATTCCTTCCTGCTCAAGGCGTCCGCTACCACATTCGCCTTGCCAGGATGGTATTTAATGACGCAGTCATAGTCGTTCAGGAGTTCAACCCAGCGACGCTGTCGCATGTTCAAGTGTTGTTGGTCGAAAATGTGCTGGAGACTCTCGTGATCGGTGTAGATGGTGCATTTGGTACCGTACAAGTAATGTCTCCAAATTTTCAACGCGAACACCACTGCACCCAACTCCAAGTCATGGGTGGTATAGTTCCTCTCGTGAACCTTGAGTTGATGAGAAGCGTAGGCAATCACCTTCTCGCGTTGCATCAACACGCAACCGAGACCCCGAATAGAAGCGTCACAGAAAACAACAAAATCCTCAGTGCCCTCAGGTAAAGACAGGATAGGAGCAGAACAAAGTTTAGACTTCAACTTTTGAAATGCTGATTCCTGCGGTTCACTCCAGTCGAATTTCCGGTCCTTCTGAGTAAGAGAGGTGAGGGGTTGAGCGATCTTCGAAAACCCCTGAATGAAACGACGGTAGTAACCTGCAAGACCTAGGAATTGCCGCACCTCAGATGGCGTCTTTGGTGCTTCCCAGTCTTTGATTGCCTCGATCTTGGCTGGGTCGACGTGAATCCCTAGTTCATTAACCACATGCCCTAGGAATTGAACTTCGCGTAACCAAAAGTCACACTTTGAGAACTTAGCGTAAAGCTGTTCTCGTCGCAAGAGTTCCAAAACTAAACGCAAGTGTTCCTCGTGCTCGGCTTTGTTCTTGGAGTAAACCAGGATGTCATCAATAAACACGATGACGAACTTATCCAGATAAGGTTTGCAAACACGGTTCATCAAATCCATGAAAACCGCCGCTGCGTTGGTGAGACCGAAAGGCATGACCAAGAACTCAAAATGGCCATAACGTGTACGAAAGGCAGTCTTCGCAATGTCAGCTTCCTGCACGCGCAACTGGTGGTAGCCAGACCTTAAGTCAATCTTCGAATAGTAGCTAGAACCCTGGAGCTGGTCAAAGAGATCATCTATACGAGGAAGAGGGTAACGGTTCTTGATGGTCACTTTGTTCAACTCCTTGTAATCTACACACATGCGAAGGCTTCCATCTTTCTTCTTGACGAACAAAATCGGGGCTCCCCAAGGGGAAGAACTTGGTCTGATGAAACCCTTATCCAAGAGTTCCTGCAACTGGCTAGATAATTCCTGCATCTCGGGAGGTGCAAGACGTAAGGGGGCCCGAGCAATAGGAGCAGCGCCCGGTACAAGATCGATACCGAACTCAACCTGACGATGGGGAGGAAGACCAGGCAAATCATCGGGAAAAACATCAGGAAATTCGCGAACTACAGGGATATCCTCGATCTTCTTCTCATCGGTAGAGGGAACAGAAAGAAGTGCCAAAATGGCCGAATAACCCTTCCGAATATACTTAAGGGCTTTCATGCTGGAGATGAGACTTAGCGGAGCACCGCTCTTCTCACCATGCACCGAAAGAAATTCTCCATCCGGGAGAGGAATCCGGATAACCTTATCAAAACAAACGATCTCTGCATGATACAACGATAACCAATCCATGCCTACAACGACATCAAATACTTAGCCTCTAAGGGGATGGGCACTATATCTAGCAATCGACTAACTTCCAAAGATATGAAACTTTTATCGGCACCGGAATCAAACAAAACAGTAACAGGGCGATTATTGAGAAGGAACGTACCGGTAACTGTGTCAGGATCCTGTTTATCCTCCGCGGCTCCAATAAAAAAGGCGCGTGCGTTTCTGCCACCGCCCTCGTTGTTCCAATTACCGTTCTTGCCCTTCACATCCTCGCCCGGTTTCAGCTTCGGACAATCCTTCTTGAAATGCCCAACCTCACCACAGTTAAAACAACCCTGTTTCCCTGAAGTCCCCTGAGCAACAGGAGTAGGGACAACAGTAGGGGCCTGAGTCGACGAAAGTGTTGCCCGACAGTCCTTAGAAAAATGCCCAATTTGCTGGCAGCGATGACAACGAGTACGGTCGCAGTTCCCCTGATGATGACGCCCACACTTATTGCACTTTGGGAGTTTCCCAGCATAACCACCCTGTTTCGAGCCCGAAGAAGAACCCTCAACATCAAATCTCTTACCCTGCTGAGACGGAGCTGGCACAGAACCCTTCCCAACACTATCCCACTTGTGCTTGTTACTTTCAGGAGCTTTGACAGTCGAACCCCGGGTAGGCAAGATACCCTCATTCACCTTCAGATTAGTCATCCTGTGAGCCGATCGAACCACTTCTGCATAAGTAGGAAGATTTCCCGCAGCCACCAATCCTGCTATCTCTGGTACTAGCCCTGAAACGTAGTGCTCGATCCTCCTATACTCTGGTGCGTGCAAATCAGGACACAGCACCGCCAACTCATTACGCCTCACAGTGTACTCCTCTATTTCTGACACAACCATCTTGAGGTTCCAAACCTCATGTTCCAACTTCTGAATCTCCTCCCTAGGACAGTACTCCCTCTTCAAGAGCTGAACAAAGTCCTCCCATGGCATGGCGTAAGCTTCCCCCAGGCCCATGTTCTGAGTAGTAGAGTTCCACCAAGTCAAAGCAACATCTTGAAAGAGCGCAGCAGCATACTTAACGCGATCTTCAGGAAGACAGTTACACATCAAAAACACCGACTCCACCTTCTCCACCCACTTGAGCAACCCCACTGCCCCCTCAGTGCCAGAGAAATCATGGGGCTTACAGTCCCGAAACATCTTGTACGTGCACATAGCCGGGGGTGGGTTAACAACACCACCTGAAATGAAACACATAAGAAAAAACACAAAAGACAGATACCATGCTCAAAAATGAGGCAAAGCTGATAGAATCAACTTACCACCATGAGCATTGTGTCCTGCCTGAAAGGCAGCTTGCAGCAGGTTGTTCAGATATTCCTGCGTTAGGTTTACGCCCCCACGACCACCATCACGTCCACCAGTGCGGCCACCTCTACGTCCTTCGCGAACTCCAGACATGATTCTGGCAACAAGAACGAGGAAATTCAGATTTACAGCTAAAGGCAACCACTAGTGTTCAAAAGATCAAGGCTAGATCCAATCCAGAACTATCCATTCAAACCTGGAGTTCACTAGGACTTTCATGCAATTCGGTTTATGATTTCGTGTGCACCCGAAATGATAAACCGCTCTACATGGTCCTCCAAGTGTCCTCCTAGTTTAAAGTTCAAGTCACCAGACACGGACGCCTAGCCGTACACTGTAATGACATAAATGTCAAGGTAATTTATGGGCAAGTGTGTCTATTGGAGCACGAAGGGGAGATGTCCGAGCCTTGGACAGATCTCAGAGTACACAAATTACTCCAATATACAACACTGCCTTAGAAGTCAATAACCCAACATACAGGAGAGCGGATGATGTAACACAAAGAGTTGATGATTTAAAGACACCCCGAAAAGCCCATATGTAACCCACTATGACGTCTAGTACCATGTGACCGTCTAGTGTGTGCGACTCGGCTATAGACTAGACTCTACATGCAGTCCTAGTTAACTATAACCATTGGCTCTGATACCAATCTGTCACACCCTCAAATTCCACTTGCGGAGTTTTACCGCGAGGCGCATGACAAACCAGGATCCAAGTCAAAGGTCACAATAAACAATACTATATGAACACATGCAATTTAAAAACATAAGTTTAAACCATAAAATAGTAGCGGAAGCTTGTTTACAACATAATCCAAAAGTATTCAATATTATTCAACATTTGAAAACCATGAACCCTAAACTAGACGCCGTGCAGACGCGTGCGCCTAAGCCCTGGGATGCTACCTTAGCGACCTGAGAAAAACATGCCAAAGATATGTCAGCACAAAAATGCTGGTGAGTTCACAGGTTTGTAATAAAAGTACCAAGTTCGCCCTGTCCATACTATGCAAATATGTAAACCAAAGTACGCTAGCTAGGCGTATGTTTTGTTACTACTACGATTGGGAACCATTACTAACTCGCAAACCCAGAAATGTTTGTGCCCGAATAGTGTACCGTTCCTGTTTGAGACAATATGCACCCGCCCGGCTCCCAGCCGACGGGTGGGGCTGGTCACGCCCAATAGATCTATCCACATTTCCCCGTTGTGCTATCCTGCATATTCATGGTTTCCCCCCGGGACTTCCAAAGATCGTATAGTAACCCAAAGTAACCCATAGTATGACAGTTGTTACCAAAACACAAGTTTAACGCATGTTTTCTCCCCCAAAAGTAAAACTAGTTAAAGTGGGGCCATGAACTCACCTTAGGTTGCGTTACTTCGAAAATGATTAAAATCAGCAAGGTATGCTAGCCCCGTAAAGCGGCGACCTAACAATGACAGTTACAAGTACTTAGACTAATAACCCGTAGGTTAGTTAGTCCCTAGATGTCCGGACCATAACCAAGTTTGTTTAAAAACACGTTGACTGTTTAACCGACCAATTGCACAAGACTCGACATCCCATTGGTGACCCGAGACTCCACGTGTTAACCTCAAATTCTAGGACATACAAATCATGCAATCATGTCTAACACGTGTTAAAGTTCAACAAGTCTAGCACATAGTTCAATCAGCGCATAGATAAGTCCAAGCACGTGTTACCAAGTTACTAGGTATGATACGGGGTTCCTAGCATGTTCCTAGGTGTCAAATCGGGCCTCGGAATGCCAAAATATACTTACAGCAGCAGTACATGCGATTAGGAGAGGTCAACTAGTAAATAGGAAAGTCAACTGGTGATTAGGAAGGCTAATCGCCTTCCCTGAAGGTGATTGGGCTCTAATCGCCGCTTAACATAGGCGATTAGGCCTATTCTAGTGTTCTATAGGCGATTAGGGCTATAAGACATGCAATTCAGAGCTTAACTAGTTATTAGGATCGTAATCACGTGCTATGAAGGCGATTAGGCCCCCAATCGCCCTCCATATAGGCGATTAGGCTCCTAATTGCCTTCAGCATAGGCGATTGGGCTCCTAATCACCTTCAGTATAGGCGATTAGGGCCCCCAATCGCCCCCTGCAGTGCTGTTCCGGTTTTTCGCGCGTTTAACCCTCCAAATCAGATCCGGAACGTGTGGAAACACCAAATATCAATCATATAACATTATTAAACATATTTCAAGCAAAACCCCTAAGTTATCATCGTCCCATCAGCCCCGAATGCGAGCGTTTTCCCGAAATGGCATATTTAGCATGTAAACATCACATCAACATGCAAAAACTTACCCTAAATAGCAATTACTCAGATTTCATCATATAATAACGTTGTCCGATAACACCCTGCTGTTCTAGCATCATCCTAAAGCAATCCCTAACATCATATGACCATCAAAACACATCCTAACATTCTTAATCATTCAAACCATTCCAATGGGTCAAAATACCAAATATCAACAATACCCAAGCATGGACCTCCAAACTCCTAAGTTAACATTATCATAACCCATTTAAATCAGAAACACATTCATAACACATTAACATCCATGTTTCAATCATAAAAATCCTATCTTTAATCATATACAACACATACGACATGCATAAGGGTTTGGGTTTGTTTTAAAATGGTTTTTAATAGATTTTCAAAGACACAATAGTTTATAAATACCTTTAGGGAGCAAAACATAATCATACAAAGGTTTGGGGATGAAGAACACACCTTGGATTTGTGAGAAAATGATGTGTAAAGCTTGGAAATGGGTGTTTTGATGCAAAAACGTGTTCCAGAGGGTGTTTGTGAGTTGGGATAGGTTATGGGACGGCTAGGGTTGCACTAAGGGTGTTTTAGAGGTCAAGGGTGGTATTTATAGGCGTTTCTAGTCGTTTAAAACACGTCAGGCGATTATGCAGCAGTACCAGGCGATTAGGGCTCCTAATCGCCCTTAGTAACACACGATTAGGCCTAATCGCTTATAGCTATAGGCGATTAGCCTGCCAATCGCCTGTTATGTGCTCCCAATCGCCCCCTATGCTGTGTAATCACCTATAATGTCATGCAATCGCGTGTAATCACCGTTTTAACATATGTAAACACGTATACACATACCGACAAGTCACATAAAGATTATAAACACATAATTCATGGAAACAAATACGTTCACACTCGTTCACCAATTCCCGGGACTCGAGACATGTGTGTTTACTAAGGTTCGACGATTCTACGAATCGTCAATTCTTGTACACATGGTTAATGGCTGACATCTAATGACCCTCTAGACCGTAGTAACGACTCCCGAACCATAACACGACTCAACCGACCCAGTTAAGTATAATATACGCGTGACTCGCTAAGGTAGACTTTAACCTAAACAATGTTATCAACCTGAGTTTGCCGGGTGTCACAATGGGTACCTGAACACATACTTAAAATAGGTTTTGGGTCAACAATAATGTTGGTGAGTCCATGCGTGCGTTTAACTAGTTAAAACATGTTTATTATCTCCAAAACAAGTTATCATTCAAAATCAGGTTTAATAAGTAAACAGTTTAACACAAAGGGATGTACAAGCCACACCTCAATCCTGACACTGAATCCACTTACTCCCATCATGGACTCCCATGGCAAAATACGTGACACATACCTCAGTGGAGGGTTCCCCAGGCTTCCGAGTCCACTGTGTGCAGGGGTTTCCCCAAGTAGCGCCACCCACATATCAAGCGGCCCAACCTCCCGTTGGGTTGATGAGTGTGGTGGTATCGGGAGCACCTTGTCACATCATCTGGTTCATCACATTCAACTGGTTCTATACTGGAAGCATGTATTCACCCCAAAAATAGTTAAAATACAAAAAGGGGAAAGGGTACACGGGACTCACCTGGAAGCATTGCACATGAATAGTTTATGATAAACGGAGCGCCTGATATCTGGTACTGGTATTGTCCTGGTCGAATCCTAAGTCGACAAATATTATTAGTCTAAGCGTTATTTATAATGGTTATACGTGTGGGACAAGCTCAAGCATATGGTTTCGTATTATATAATCCTTGTCATTTGGTTTTAGTCGTCCAAGGTTTAATATATATATTTACTCATCTAAGTGATCCTCCTAGATTTCCGTCCTGGTTGTCTAAATCTATACATCTTATAGTCCGAGGTTCTAACCATCATAAGTTAGTAGGCGTCTTCTATTCCATGATAGGTTTCATGTCTTAGCATTACAACTATCATGCTCATATGTGTATATATGTTTGTATGTGTCGTTTCTATCCAACATTGTGTTCAAGTGTTAAATCCAAGTCTTTGTCCTAATGTCCGAAGGTTACAACTAGTATTTGTTTAATATATAAGATGTCGTAACATGTATCGACTATATATTGGTACTTATAGTCATGTCCGGATCTTATCCAAGTGTCGAGATAGTGCTTGTTCCATTAATATGTTTAGTATGCATAGGTTCTATTCACGTCATATCCTTATGTCATTGGTTCCTAATGCTAGTGTCGAGTCTCGATGTCAAAAGCATTGTATGTACATATGTATGTATTAAACCCAATCTTAAGTCTAGTTTCCAAAATCCTTCCTCGCGAGCTAGAGTCCGTGTTAGTACAACCTTATGTCCAATATCTCAAGTGCCAAATCCCAATTCTATGGTTTCTATTGTTAAGTTCAACATATCCAAACCATTAGTCGATACTCCATATGTTCCTATGTTTGAAAACGTAAATGTAAATGTATCTGTTTAACTAAAAACAGGAAATCTGATCATACAAGGCACTATTCCAGGTGCGGAAACCCTAGAACAGAACAAAATGATAATCAATGAAACAAAACACAGGAATTAAGCTTTTCAATTCTCATTTTCATAGATAACTTGTTCAAAATATGATGATAATAACGTTTACAAGTTAACACCAACAATTCACTGACACAAACACTAGAGAGCTATACTCAGACCTAGACCACTCACAATGACCAAAATTAACATTCAAAACAAACTTTACATATATACCCTGCAGGTTCGCCCATGTCGTGGGTGCGAATGTGGAATTCTTCCACATTCGACCTTCTTTCAGGTACGAAACAAGAACTTCTTCAGTCCATTTCCACCTTCGCCGTTCTATCTCTACCTTCGACCTATATTATGCCACCTTCGACCTTACGATTAACAAAAACAAACTTTATGATTACAATCCGAAGCATTAGTCGCACACTGTGCATCAACAGAAAATGGTTAACATGCTCGTCAAGTCCCACACACGAAGTTATATATGATTAGTTTATAAATAAATATAACTATCGAGTCCTCGGGTTCGGTTATACCTTAACTCCTCGGATTATGGTTTGCATTGACCGGGCTGACCCGGTTGACTTATGTTGACCAGTGTTTGACTGTTGACTTCTAATGACCTGGACTTGACCCATCCTCTTGATCCGAACTCCTTGACTGATCCGGTTAACCCAACACCACTGCTGCATCGCCGCCGCCTTTCACGTCCACCTGGTAACCACCCCCGTGACCATCATCAACAACAACCGTTAGCTGTCATCATCATCCTTCATCTTCATACTCTACCATACAACCATCACAGACCCGACAACATCACCCACCAGAATCACTAACCTATCACTACCAAACACTACAACCATCATCTTCTATAATCCTCGAATACTACCACCACCGGTCTTATTCCTGTTTATTACCGGAAGCCAAACTTCGACTGATACTAGCACACACCACCGGCACCCGTCGTCTGATACCTTTCTGCCGTTCGACACCAGCGTTACTGTTCACCATCTTCTGTCCCTGAGTTCTCCTTTGTCGTAGATCATCGCTGGAACCAGGAAGCCAGACGATGCCTTCTTTCCTTCGATCTACTCTCTCTCTCTTCGTTGTCTCTCTCTCTTGCTACTTCTTTAATCGTATATGTATGTGAGATAGAAGGGAGTGAGAGTGTGGTGTGTGAGATATGAGAGATGTTCGGGTGTATGTAGATGTGTATTATAATAGAAAGTGTGTGTATTATGAGAGAAGAGAGTGAGGGATTATATAGAAAAAAATGTGGCAGGAGGTGTACATGTGTGAGATTTTTATAAATGGTAAGGAGAGTGGGTGTCAAGGGGAGGGGAGGACATGTGTCCTCCCCATTGACTCACCAATGGGGTGACAGGATGGGTTCGTTAACGGGTATTGGTCCGGATTTGTATTGTGTATTCTATAATAATAATTTATATATATTGTTTTGGTTTTTAGTTTCAGACATAACCGTCTTAGTATTATTGGTTTTGGGTTACCATTATCATGCGATAATAATATTAATACACGAAAAATTTTGGGGTCTACTCTGGGGTGTTACAGTATTTCTCCACAGTGTAGTTTAGCAAAGCAGGGTACCATCCCCACTCCTTTTCAAGTTTGTCATCCATGGTAGGGGAATTAGGTTCATAATTGGGGTTAGAAGAAGATGACATGATTCCCTGCAACACAAAAGTTTAGTATACCATTTCAAGAGAAATAGTTAAATGTGTACTTCTACTGTGAGTGTAACTAATGCAGTGCTTATGCTATGACAGTTATAGACTAGACTCGATACGAAGTCCTAGTTCACTATAACCATTGGCTCTGATACCAATCTGTCACACCCTCAAATTTCCTCTGTGGGGTTTTACCGCGAGGCGCGTGACACATCAGGATCCCATAGCCATAAGTTATACGAACGACTCTAAATGCCCAAACCATTTAGTTCGTTTCAAATAAAATTCGCTTTTATTTTTAAAATATTATCAACCATAATTTTAGATGAGTGCGGAAGCGAAAACAGTTTAGTAAAATAAGTTATGATGCGCAAACACAACGCGCCCAAACCAAAATGTAAGTAAATACGTCAAAGTTTAATAAGTTGTAAATCCCATGAGACATCATGCATGAACCTAGACGTGCTCCTTCCTAGCGACCTGCGAAAACATACTAAGTGTGTCAACATAAAGCTGGTGAGTTCACAGTACGAGAAACAGTTGTAATTTCATCAATTGTATTAAAAGCATCAGTTTTAAGCTTGTTAGGGGTAGCTAACCCACTCAATGTAACTAAACAGTGATTATTGGGAAACGTACAGATGTTATAGTGCCTCAACACTGGTGTCTATCAACACCAGTAAGAAAAAGTGGTCAGAAGTTCATGCCCGTGACCCAAGCACCTCAGGCATGAGGTTGCTGCACAACCTAATAGCGCTACTAACTACTACCCCGTTCGCCTCCAGCGATTAACCCAATAAAATAGTAAGGACTTTCAAGATAGAGTGTTTAGTTCACAAGGGACAATTAAAGTACAAAACTGACTGGTAGCTCAGCTGGTTAAGGCGTTGGGGTGTTTGGGCCGGCCATGGGCGCGGGTTCGAGTCCCGGCCCATGCATTTTATTTTTCACCCACCATTGTGGTGGAGTGGTGTGGGGGTTGTATAGTAAAGAGAAGATCAAGGGATCGAGCCCTCCCCCCACTAAGGAGATAAAAGGGAGAATTAATAGGAGTGTAATTAGCCGATCAAAAAAAAAGTGTGATCCACGTAAGGATCGAAAACCCGACCCACACAAGGAGTCATAGCATCCCAAAACTTGGAATGGAAAAGTAGTCCCAACGGGACTAGAAAAGTTTTACTTAACCTTGTCTCAACCCGAGACACATGCTTTCACGAAAAGTAGTGAAACTCACCTTAGGTTGCGTGCTAAAAATAAACCGCAAAGATAGTAAATGTGGAAGACTACTCGCCTACCAATAACCTATCAAATACAAGGTTGCAAGTGTTTGAGTGTGCTTGACACCAAGACTTAAGTGACATCTCAAATAATTGTACTTGACACAGATAAACTATGCAAAACCCGTCAACCGTTGGTGATTAGTAAATGATGCAACATGTTAAGACTTTTAACACAACTAATTCTCATTACACATTGCATACCATCAACCTGTCATGGCATCTACACCATATAAATACCATATACCCACGTTTTCATATAGAATTTCACAACTTATAACTCATTAACACACTCAAATCATCACATAATCAATATCTCGCAAACCTGCGTTTTCTGGACAGATTTTGGGTTACGGAAACCAATTTTTATAAAATACCAATTCAACTCCCCAAGTCCCCAAAATTTTCCAGAAACGTTCCACAAGTTTATATGTGACTCTACTATTTTTATTTCTCGTCAAAAACACATCAATATTTTTATAAAACTTATTTTAGTCCAGCCACCTCAGAAAGGAGTGCTGTTGACAGCAGTTTACATAAAAATTCATTAAAAATCATAGACTCATCCAAACGAGATAAATCCAATTGGAAAAGCTTGTATACTCAAAGACTCAACAGCTGTCCAAATTTCATGATCAACGGATTCGTAAAACTCAAGTTATAGCCCTTTAAAGTTGGTCCATTTTTCACATCCGAAAATCTGATTATACCTTTAAACTTATAAAATCATGAATACATATCAAAACAAGTCCAAAACGCATGATTTTGGAGTTTTTGAAAAGCTAACATCATAATTTATGTTTTAGCATCAGAAAACAACAAGATTAAACATGTTAATAACCATTTAACAGCCATACAAGTCGTTACAAATAATCTGCCAGAAATCAGAATTTTATCAACATGACTCTTATAAACCCTAACCATTCTCAATACCCCATAATCATGCAATAAACTCATATTAACACAATAACATTCATATTATCACGTTTAATCTCAGGTTTTTACATACCATATACCCTAGATATGATTATTATCAACAATACTCATTAACATACATAACAAACATCCAAGATATCTCACATATGTTGATTTGCGATTTTTAACATGGATATTTCTTAGGGTTTTACAACTTTTCAAGCATTATATTTACTCGTATAACACATAAAACATATACCTTGCAATGCTAGAATCCCTAAAACCTCAAGATAGCACCCGAATCAACTTGAACTAGTGAGAAATTGATGAAGATTGAGATTGAAAGGTTGGTGTGGGGGGTTTCTTTGTCCACGGCGCAAATGGGAGTAGTAGGGTTTGTGTTTATTTTAATTTTTTTATAAATAATACACTTAGGGTTGAGTTATGGGCCAGGGTTTCGGGCTCTAGTGATTTTTATCTGATAAGTGAGCCCATTAGCCCTATCTAACTCTCGAGATTAATCCCGACAATAATAATCATACTAACTCATATAAAACTATTGTTTTATCAATTCATATTATGTTTATCATAAGTGCACATATCTCATCTAAATGCTGACATTAAGCCATCAGTAGTTTCATCTAAATCAGGAGTTGAGAACCTGAAAACTACTGATGACCTAACTCAACACACCAAAACTGTTAGTAATTTGCCTTTCACATCTTATGATCAATTTAAAAGGAAGGAGAAGGCAAAAGAATGTGAAGTTTGTGGTCTGTTTAACCACAAAACAGAATTTTGTAGATACAGAAAAGGAAATCAGTATAACAAGAAAATTTTAAAATTGGTTGTGGGAAAACAAATCAAACAAGATTTTGAAGAAACTTTTTATCCCAACAAACAACAACTAAGTAACACCTTTTTTCAGAAAAAGACTAAATCTCAACCAAAGCCTTTTTCTCAAAATTCTTCCTCAGTAGTTAGACCTGAATCATCAGCAGTTTCACAAACTGCTGAGATTAAAGATCTCATGAATATGGTAAAACTACTGATGAGCAAAGTTGATGGTGGTCCTCAAAAGGATACCACTATTACTCTCAAAGAAAAATCCATTGCCAAAAAAACATGGATTTCTAAAATTGGTCCACAACAAACTGTTACTGTTTTCAAGAGCAAACCCAAAGCCAAATTGGCTTGGGTTCCTAAATCTAACTAATTTGCTATATTGTGTAGACGGTCTCCAGAGGTCTAAATAGAATTTGGTATGTTGATAGTGGAGGCTCAATGCACATGACAGGATGCAGATACCTAATAAGCAATTTTATCAGTCAAAGAGAAGGATCTGTGTCCTTTAGGAACAATGCTAAGGGATATGTGCTAGGACATGGCAATGTATCCTCTGGTAAAATACAGTTTGACAAGGTCAATCTGGTTGAAAACTTGGAATACAACTTGCTGAGTGTCTCTCAAATGTGTGACAATGGATATTCTTCCTTTTTCACCAAAACAGCATTCAAAATCATATCACTAGAAGGCCAGAAGTTGATAGAGAAGATCATTGAAGATCATACTTTGTTGATAGCCAAAAGATGTAGAAATGTCTATGTAGTGGACATTGAGAAAGACAAAGTACTGAACAACACTGCGTGCTTCTTCTCAAAAGCATCAACTTTTGAAACTGATCTCTGGCATATGAGACTTGGCCATGTGAACTTTAAAACCATAAATAAAATCACAAAAATGGGCTTGGTCAGAGGTCTACCTTTGAAGGAATACCAGTGTAAAGAACACTGTGTTTCCTGTCTTAAAGGTAAACATCATAAGTCCTCTTATAAGTCTATTGAAGAATCAAAAACAACTACATGTCTTCAACTACACCATATGGACTTATTTGGACCAGGCAAGATTATGAGCCTTGGTAAGAAGAAATACTGCTTGGTCATCATTGATGACTACTCAAGATTCACATGGGTTTTCTTCTTAGGTACAATTTCATATATGCCATTGTAAACTTGTAAAATATCATATATACCCAATGTACAAGTTTTTCATGCATATTGTACAATGGTTCTAAAGCATGTTTTGGGTATATATGAAATTTTGATGTTTTGCAGGGGTATATATGAAATTGCCCCTTCTTCTTATATTCCAAGGATGAGGCAGCTGATATCATAAAATTCTTCATTCTACAAGTAGAGAAACAATATTCTATTTCTGTCAAAGTCATCAAGAGTGACATTGGGACAGAGTTCAAGAATAAAACTCTGGATGAATGTTGTTTGTCTAAAGGGATTGTTAGACAGTTCAGCATTCCCAGAACTCCTGAACAAAATGGTGTGGTAGAAAGGAAGAATAAAACACTAATTGAAGCACCAAGAACTATGTTAGCTGATTCAGGCCTACCACTGTATTTTTAGGTTGAAGCAGTCAACACAGCCTGCTATGTTCAAAGTAGGGTCCTTGTCAACAAAAGACATTCCAAAACTGCCTATGAAGTTCTTCATGGCATCAAGCCCCTTATCTCCTTTTTCAGGGCTTTTGGATGTCAATGTTTCATTTTAAACATCAAAGACTCTATTTCAAAGTTTGCTGCAAAAGTTGATTCAGGTTATTTTCTTGGTTACTCTTCCTCTAGAAAAGCCTACAAGGTATTCAATTCCAGAACCAAGATAGTTGAAGAAATAATGAATGTAAAGTTTAATGAGTCAAAACACACTCTCATTCCAGCACATCCTGTTGAACTCTTTGACCTTGACAGCTTTCATTTCGGACCTGAAAAGACGGTTACTTCATCCAAACCCACTTATTATGGTGATCAAGGTTTTGATGATGATGGTCCTCCATCATGGACTCCCAATACAGTCACTAAAACAACTTTTAAATCATCAGATGTTTTACAAACTTCCACTTCAACAACTACTAATGAACAAATTCAAACTACTGATTCAGCTCCACAGACTCCTGAAACAGTACATACAGCTGAACCAGATATTATTAACCTCAGTGGTTTGTTTGAAGAAGTTCAAGAGCCATCTCCAATCATAGGTTTACAACAACTGATTGAACACAAGGATCATCCATTGAATCAAATCATGGGTGATATTGTATCAGGGGTAACCAGCTCTCCAACTTTTGCTTTTTCTCAGCATTTATCTCTCAGTTGGAACCAAAGAAATATCAAGAAGCCCTCAAAGACAACAATTGGGTTCAAGCTAAGCAAGATGAGTTGCTCCAATTCAAGAAGCAACAGGTTTGGGAAATCTGTCCCTTACCTCCAAACAAGCTACCAATTGGCACAAGATGGGTTTTTAGAAATAAACAAGATGAAGCTGGTATGATAATCAAGAACAAGGCAAGACTGGTGGTACAAGGTTATTCTCAAAAAGATGGAATTGACTATGATGAAACCTTTGCTCCAGTTGCAAGGCTTGAAGCCATCAGGTTATTTTTGGCTTATGCAATTTCCAACAAAATTAAGGTTTTTCAAATGGATGTTAAGAGTGCATTTTTATATGGAAAAATAAAAAGGAAGTGTATGTTTGTCAGCCACCTGGGTTTGAGGATCCTGCTCATCCTTATTGGGTGTACAAACTTAACAAGGCTCTTTATGGGCTAAAACAAGCTCCTAGAGCCTAGTATGAAACACTTTCCACCTTTTTAATCAAAAATCACTTCACAAGAGGCTCCATTGATAAAACACTTTTTATCAAACATGTTGGGAATCATGTCTTACTTGTTCAAATTTATGTTGATGACATCATTTTTTGTTCAACCAACACAAATATGTTAAAGAATTATTAAACAAATTTTCTTTACAAGACTGTAAATCATGTTCCACTCCCATGACACCAACCACACAAGTTGAACCAGATGATCAAGGAAACAGGTTGATCATACCATGTATAGATGTGTGATAGGTTCCCTTTATATCTAACTGCTTCTAGACCAGATATTATGTTTTCAACTTGTGTATGTGCTAGATATCAATCTGCACCAAGGGAATCACACCTAATTGTTGTCAAAAGAATTTTCAGATATCTGAAAGGAACTCCTACATTAGGAATTTGGTACCATGCTTTAAGCAATAGCAAGTTAACAGCTTTTTCAGATAGTGACTATGCAGGGCGCAAAATGTCAAGAAAATCAACATCTGATGGTTGTCAATTCTTAGGAAACTGTCTGGTGTCCTTGCAATCAAAGAAGCAAACATCTGTGGCAACTTCAACAGCTGAAGCTGAATACATTGCTTCAGCAAGCTGTACATCAAAGATCCAATGGCTCCAATATCAACTTATTGATTATGGAATCAAAGAGACCAAGACTCCACTTTTAGTAGACAGTAAATCTACCATTAGCATCATTCAAAATCCTGTTCAATTTTCAAAGACAAAACATATAGAAATCAGGTATCATTTTATCAGAGATTGCTATGAAAAAGGCAAGATTGAGGTAAAACATAAGACACCAGCTAATCAAATAGCTGATGTGTTCACAAAACCTCTTGACACATCAACATTTCAGAGGTTAGTTTCCATGCTTGGAATGCTAAATTTTGAGTAAACTCTTTAAGTGTTTTCATTTTTGTGTACATATTTTACTTTCACTTACCTGTTTACTAATTCTATATCAAACCTCTGATGATCAAAAAAAAGAGAAAAACTACTGATGTACAAAAACATTTGTATGGGAAAATTTCTGAAAAGAGAAACTACTGTTGATAATAAAATCATCAGAAGTTGATTTTGGGGTATTTATCAGACAAATTTCCTCAGTAGTTAAAAACTACTGAAGAACAAAATAGGAAACTGTTGATGAACAAATGTTCATCAGAGGTTTTAGACAAAAAGGGCAAATCAGTCTTTTCCTATTTTTCAAAAGTTTGACCTAGAACGGTTATTAAACTTCTCAAACCCTTTTTTTCATTATTATCGTTTCAAAAACAAAACTTCCCTCTCTCAAAACACTCTCTTAAACCTTCAACTATTCTATCAAAACACAAATGGCTCTAGTTCTTAAACAGGTACATAATCAAAGAGGCTACTTCAAAAAGGATGAAGCCTGGTCCCAATACTATGAAATCATTGATTTGGTCGTAAAATCTCAATATTACATAGCGTTTTCCATTGACCCACCAATCCATACTGACACTCTCAATGAGTTTTGGGCAAACGCTGAGACTATTACCGAAGATGGTAAAGTCATTTCCCTGAAGACGAGGATCAAAGGGAAAGAAATGGCAATCACATCGGCAACCCTGGGAAACAGACTAGGTCTTGATGATGCTGAAGCGCCTGATCAAATTACCAGTGGAACAATCCAATCAGCCATAATTGAGTGTAGTTACCAAGGTACTTTTTCACATGCTACGATTTACAAGAAATATTTTGATGCAAAATATAAAGTTTTGTTTCACTACATTATCATGTGTTTAATTCCAAAAACTGGATCGTCTGATCAGATGCCCTCAACTTTACAACCAATTTTTCATTCCATTGTAAATGAAACTAAATATAGGGCATCTTCATACTTTTTCAATGAGTTGGTGTTGCATCACCAGAATGGGAAAAAGAAATTTTTGTTGTATCCAAGGTTCATCATGCAATGCATTATCAACGAACTTGGAGAAGAGGTGCTTGTGGGTAAAACATCAATTTTAAACCCTTTAACCTCACAAGCATACTCTAGGCATAACAAACCGGCACTTCTGCCAGAGGATTACCAAGGGGAACATGTCACGGTCCCCAAGGAAACAACATACTCAAAACCCACTCCTAAAAAGCCTAAACAAACCAAACAACAAAAATCCAAACCCACCAACCCAAAAAGAAAAGCAATTCAGGAAGACGAGATGCCTGAAGCTGCTGATGTGCAATCTGCACTTTTGAAAGATGTGACTGAAACGTCCTCTCAGTCTCATCCATCTCAAACAACCCATAGAGCACCAATATCCATTCAGTTTTCTAGAAAGAAACTTAAAAAGACACTAACTATTGACCCTTCTTTCAAAACAACTGAATCAAACCCAACTGTTGATCCCATAACTACTGAACAAGAAACATCTCCAACAGTTGAGATAGCTAACATTCTCTCTGAGCTGAAAGAACACAATCCATCTGAAAATGTCAATCCCCAATCACCACATAAAACAGGGGATCAAAACAAAGATATGGACATTGATGAGAATGTGATCAGCTCTAACCAAAGAGATAAGGAGGAACCAAGGTCTCTAAGCCCAAACTTAAATTCCTTAGGTATATTTGAGGCTGCTACTACTCCAATACCATCCAGTGATGGATTTGAGGACAGTAGTACCATAGCTAAGACCTCAAATGTGGCAACTACTGATGAAGGCCTGTGCCTGAAGTAGGAAAACCTCAGTACCAAGAAAAAGAGGTTCATGAGAGAACTAGGTTGGGCCTAGCTCATGATAAAACTGATGACTTCTTCATTGAAGATGTCACCGGGGATTCAGATGATTCCATTAATTTGGATGATGGATCAAAATCTCCACAAAAGAATTGACGGTTGACTGTGAAGGTCCCGATTCCAATGTATCTGTACTCAAAGAGATAGACACAGAAGAACAGGTTAAAGACCACTTAAACCCCAATTCCCCAAAAGTGGCATCCCCAGTTCATACTGAGGATCACCCCAAAACACACCCTCCACACTCACAAAAGCCTACCCAATTCTCTGGGTCATCAAGCAAAGAATTGAACCAACTATGCAGCCCAGAAGGTCCCCTATACCAGATGGTACACCAGGTTATTTCTGGTCATCTCCAAACCTTTATGACTGCTATGGAGTTAAAGAACAAAACTCAGATGGAGATGATAAACAATGCAATTGATCACAAGCTTGGTGAGTTGTCAAGAAAAATGGAAGACAACATAAGACAATTAGCCTATCTATCTTGTGTAACACCTCCACCTCCTTGGTTTCTAGAAGTGAATGAAGCCAAAAAGGGAGATGTCAAAGGAAACTGAAACTGTGTCTCTTGAAGCTGCAAAAAGAGCTAGAGAAGCACAAAATCTCAAGGATGCTAAAAAACAGACTACCATGACAAGACAAGAAAAAGCCCTAAAAGAAAGAGCTGAATGGTATGAAAAAGAAGAGAGAATCCTTAGGGAAAAAGCTGAAAAGTCTGCCCTAGGCATTAGTGAAGAAACTGCTGAAGACAAGACCAAAAGTACTAAAGACAATCCTTCAGTAGTTGATGCTCAGATCAACACTTTAGTAGTTGACATTTCCTGCACTGAACCAGAACAACCTTCTAAAGCAACAAAAACTACTCCATCTGAGATTCCAAAGCCTGTTCCCATTCCTACAACTGTTTTGAACCCTTCTCCGATACCAATGTCAAAAGAACAAATGGAGGAAAGTTCAAAAGAAGCAAAGAAGAAGGCAATGGAAGATGAGATCTGGAATAGCTTAGAAGCAAGGGATGACATAAGCTTTGAAGACAAATTAAAAACCTATGAACAAAAGCTAAGTGAGTTAGAAGAACAAGAAAGAGTTGTTGAGCAACAACTCCTTGCTGCTGAAGAAGATAAAAGACAACAGTTGATGAACTATATCAGGAAACACAACAAGACAAAGAAATACTCACTCAAGGGACTCTCAACTGATGAACTTACAAAACAGGCACAAGTTGTATCAGACAGGCTAGCCACGGAAAAAGAAAGAAAGTTGAAGAGAGCCCAAATCATACAAGAATTGGTAGAGAACAACTATGGTTCAAAGCATCAAGTGTGCAGATGGAAAGAAGATGTACTTTATGACACTTACAAGAAGTTCAAGGCTGAAAGACTTGCAAATTCGGAGAAGTTCAAACCAACACAGCCTGCTACCAAAAAGAAGACAGAGGAACAAACAAAAACAGACTTCAAAATGATGCTGATTGAAAAGAACACCATTGTTGAAGATGATTTCATTGTTGATGAAAAGCTCTGTTAACACAAGATAGGGATCCTGCAACATTTGCATATCAATTGAAGCACACCATCACAGAACAAAAACAGACCAAGGTAATCACTGAACATCACATTCCAATTTCTAGTGATATACCTGGTACTGTACTTATTGAAAGAAGAAGGAGATCCAATCTGATCACAGCTGAAAAAGAAAAACCACCAACATCAGACCTATCTTCAAACCTGCAAATAGTACCTTATAAAGACAACTTCTTTAATTCAAAATCTCCAATTGTCAAATGGTACTTTACCCACAAGTCCAATTCCATGGTTCTGGAAAGAAAAGACTACAAAACAAAAGTCCTTCACTACACAACTGAATTGAAAAAAAATTATCAGATGAAGATCTTCTAGCCATTCAGAACACTGTACCAGAAAAAGGACTACTTACAAAACCAGAGATCAGAGAGCTCAAATTTCAAATGATCAAGGAAATTTGGAGAATTCTTGACTCAAGGAAAAGAGGATCTTATAAATAAAGATAGACAAAGGTTTTGGCTTCATCAATCCAGGGGGAGATTGTAGGGTCAAAGAGGATTGACAAGCCAGTATAAACCTTAGTCTTACATCCTTTGATTATTTTGTTTAAACTGCTGATGTAGAAGATTACCAAGTCCTAAAGAGTAAAGAAACAGAAGTTCTGAAGATGAACCAGACAAGACATCTGAAGAACAACACCTAAAGGTTACTCATCAGAAGTTTGTCACTCATCAGTACTTTGATTAGAAGCTTCCAACCGCCCTTAATCTTCAGCAGTTTAGTTTAGTATTATATTAGTATTCTTAAAGTCTTTGTTCAAGTTTCAATACTACAGCCTGTTGTAGTATTATCTTACATTATTATAATCTTTTGATTACTTAGCATGTATATAATTGTCTGTCTATAAATAGAGGGGTTAATCCCACTATTTCAGATAGATCTGAATCAATCCTTCAACACTTTGAGTAGTTAACCATTTCAATATATATTTGAGAATCATTCTGCATTTACTGTTATATTCATTTATTGTCATTGATTCTCATTTTACTATTTAGTTCATTGATTGAGGGGGAGCAATAACTCTTGTTAAAAGTGAAACTTTAACTTGAGCACTTTAATTATTCCGCTGTGCAATCTGCTTTGATATATTTATCATACACATGTGTTCATGAATAAGAACTGTTAAAATAGAGAAACTGATCCAACAGAGTTTGATTAAATGTGAACTAAATATTGTCTTCTTTGATTGTAGTATTTACTTAAAAACATAAAAATGAGTAATTTATAAGAATAACCTTTGCACATGTCTTAATCTTTGTTATTTGTTATTGAACACTTGGTATCATGATTGTTATTTGTATATATGAGTAAAAACATAGTATGCTTTTATATTACATTTTATTATTTTAAATATAATTACCATCATGGAACTATCATTTACAAAGATGTTAATGGAAGTTGATTCGTTTAAACTGGTATGAATTTCAAGTGATAAATTATGTTCAACGTTGAACTATGTCAAATATTTATAACAAAGAACATAAATTTAAAAGAAAACATATTATTTGTAGAAGTTACCAATTGATTTTGTAACATAATTTTGGGGAGAACAATGCAAGCCTACATTAATAGAGATAAGGCTCAAAAATGGTAAAGCATTGAACTTATGGTTGAGAAAACGGCCTAATGAAGATGTCTTTACAGACGGTTGGATAAACATTGTCAGGGGAGTAAAACTGATAAAATACACTCTATTGCTTTTTACGCCAATTGATGCAAAAACCTTTGAACTTTCATACTTTGAGGATGAAGTAATGGAAAAGCCATTTTATAGCATCAACATGCACCACGAGTTGGGAGTAATGGTAAGTAAAATGAAAATATATATTTAAATTTATTATTAGTTGATAAAAAAATATACAGTGAAATGTTATGATAATTTAATGAATATGTATATTTTTATCAAGCAGTAACAAAGGAGTTTATTGAAAATAACTATGAAGGCAAATACATTCCAACTGACATCAAAATTAAGGCAAGTGGATTGACGTTCAATGTCAAATTAGATAAAATGTATAAATCTTATATTCTGGAGGAAGGATGTATTCATCTTTTAGAAGGGTTTGGGGCTGGAGTTAGGTGGCAGATTTATATTTAAAATTATTGACGATGACACATGGGAACTAACAGTTTATAGAAAGGAAACTCAATTGAAGATTGAGTATTCTCCAAAACAACGACATGAAGATCCAAAACCAAAGCAGATAAGAAAACATCAACAGGTACTTATCCTATTTAAAATTTTGACCACTTAATTATTTTTATACATTGTAAACTAAAATTATGTAACAACTGCAGCAGGAAAGAAGTTTCATAGAAATGAACAAATCTAGTAAAAGAGAAGCTACAGATGATGTTGAGTCAAGTTTGAAGCAATACAAACAGGCTAAGAAAGAAAAGAAAGACAATTCATATCAAAGTGTTAATGATGTGATTAAGTTCACTCATGTTGAACATAGAGAAAACAGAATGGTAGTGTATCAATTGTAATCACTTATGTTTAATTTTAAAGAAAGTTTATATTATATTAAATATAAAATCTGAGTGACTGCCAAATGATGTTGCAGAATCAGCACAACTGAAAACAAAGTTGAAATCTGTAACATCCGGCCTCTCTCACCACCAATATTGTCCGCTTTGCCCCCGATGGGTTGCCCATCCAGAAGCTCAGGGATTTGTTTTTGGTTGCCCTGGTGGAGACTTCCCAGGAGGTCACCCATCCTAGTACTACTTCCACCTGAGCACGCTTAACTGTGGAGTTCTCCTCTCATCCACTAACATTAAGCCCAAAACGCGTTGGTGATTTAAGAGGCTTTAGATTACTTATGAACCAAGGATCTCTCCTGGCCACGGCCGATGTGGGATTTGCCTAGGGTGTCATACAATGGTCCATGTTAATCTTCTCGGAAATCGGTACTATTACAATCACCCCCCTTAGGGACTCATCGTCCTCGATGAGGTTTGCCCCACCATCCCGAACGACACAGGAGTGGCTCTGATACCATTTGTAACATCCGGCCTCTCTTACCACCAATATTGTCCGCTTTGCCCCGATGGGTTGCCCATCCAGAGCTCACGGATTTGTTTTTGGTTGCCTTGGTAGAGACTTCCCAGGAGGTCACCCATCCTAGTACTACTCCCACCTGAGCACGCTTAACTGTGGATTTCTCCTCTCATCCACTAACATTAAGCCCAAAACGCGTTGGTAATTTAAGAGGCTTTAGATTACTTATGAACCAAGGATCTCTCCTGGCCACGGTCGATGTGAGATTTGCCTAGGGTGTTATACAATGGTCCATGTTAATCTTCTCGGAAATCGGTACTGTTACAATCACCCCCCTTAGGGACTCATCGTCCTCGATGAGGTTTGCCCCACCATCCCGAACGACACAGGAGTGGCTCTGATACCATTTGTAACATCCGGCCTCTCTCACCACCAATATTGTCCGCTTTGCCCCCGATGGGTTGCCCATCCAGAAGCTCACGGATTTGTTTTTGGTTGCCCTGGTGGAGACTTCCCAGGAGGTCACCCATCCTAGTACTACTTCCACCTGAGCACGCTTAACTGTGGAGTTCTCCTCTCATCCACTAACATTAAGCCCGAAACGTGTTGGTGATTTAAGAGGCTTTGGATTACTTATGAACCAAGGATCTCTCCTAGCCACGGCCGATGTGGGATTTGCCTAGGGTGTCATACAATGGTCCATGTTAATCTTCTCGAAAATCGGTACTGTTACAAAATCAATCAAAATTCAGAATTTAAAAAGAGAAGAAAAATTGTTAGTTGTCGAGTCTGAGAAGAATGGGGATAAGAAGAGATATGTGTTGAAGGATTGGGCTATTTTTACAAAGGATAATGGCATAACAAAAGGTGATACCCTCTACTTCAGTTTTATAAAATCAAGACAACTTCTGATTCTTGACATGGTGGAGCCCAACGTTTGAAAACTGTTATATTTTATATTGAACAAAAGGCAGTAAACTTCACTTTATGTAATGTTATGGTTGCTATATTTACTTTTTATTTTGTATCTACTTTTAAACATCTACTATCTTAAAAGAATATTTAAATGCTATTTAAACGTCCTAACTCTTTTACTAACATAGGTTTTCTAAAAATGTTACATAATAAATGTTGTCTAATTAATTATAAACAGAATGAATAAATTTCACAAATTGATTTGTAAAAATGGAACAAACATCTGTTACAGAACACTTTGAAACCACTGCTATCATACAACTTTGTTGCTACAATATCTGTTGATAATAGATAATGCAGCAGATGAAGACAGGATAGAACATCAATCATTACTATAACAGATATTGATAAAAGATATTGCAAAAACTCTTGAAAGATTTCCAGCTGTCAAAAGACTGTTGGTAAAACAATTTCCTGAAATATGTGGCTATCGATATGTTTTCTACTAAAATAGTTGAGCATAAATAAATACTGTGTAAAAAACAATTTAATATTCTTTTATACTTATATAGTCATGCAAATTGATTTCTATGTTATTCTTTTAAACATAAAATATGATATACACTACATAAAATCATCATCCAAAGTACATAACATTACATTGTTCTACATAAATATTACATTGTTCTAAACCAACAAACCTACATCACAATATTGTTTTGAAAAATATATTAATATGCTAATAACCATTTAAACTTTTCAAGGCTTTTGAACATCAATTAGTACCAAAGTATTTTCATCTTCATCCAGCTCAAATGTGCATATATCCCCAACAGCAATCCCATTATCAGCTAAGAAACCTCCCCAATTTTTAATAGCATATCGTACATCTGTTCTGGATTTTTCTGTTCTCAAATCCATGCTTAAAACATCTCCTGCCAAATTTAAAATCCTAACTCTCAATGTATCAGCAACTCCAAGCCTCTTTGCATACTCCGCAAGAAGGCGCTTTCAAAATATTCCCAAAAAACCACAATTATTAGTTACATAGCAATAGATTATATTATATTATATTATATAAAAGTGGTTTAAAAAACAAAACCAAAATAAAAGTAACTTACAAATAGTTTTCTGCTTGGAACTGTATACTCATATCGAGGTAATCGACCATGTTGATTTTCACCAGCCACATCATTTCCACCAAGTTCGTCACCTCCAACTTCAATATCATCCGGATCATCTTCATCAACATCAAGTTCATCAGACTCGCTACTTTCTACATCCTCAAGTGTAAGTCGACAATGCATAAAATCAAATACTATTAACATAAAAGCAAAATTATCAATATATTTCATAACAATACATTGACCATCCTCTATCTTCATGAGTTTAATTATCTGCTCCCATCCTTCTGTTATATAAAACTGCGAATCTCCCTTCCTCTCAATAGTAACTTCCATGTCAACAAAATTATTTATGAAAATCTTAAAACTGTCTTGGTTTCACTTTCCTCCAATTGTCTTATTAACATAACCTTTTGGTAACAACTGCATTTTTAAATAGATTATAATAGCAAACAGGATTTATATATATATATATATATATATATAATATAAAAAGAATAATGTATAATGTACGGAAACTGCTTACCAAGGATTTCAATGATGAGGCAACACATCTATGACAAAAAGACTCGACATGTTTTCCTTCAGCATCACTTAGAATAGATGTTAGCAAAATCTTCCATGGATACAACTTTGCATTTTCAGGTGTGACAGGAAAGGCAGTTAATTTAAATGTATCATGCTTAACATGATCAACCATCAAAAAACTTCCTACTGTCAGTTGTAAATCATCAACTATAGATTTCCATCCATTACAGAAAACCTAATTTAAATCCCTTATTCCCAATTTTAGTTTCCAAGAACGACCATCATCAACTGTTATATTTACAGGACTGTCTTCATCTGAAATAGACAGATACTTCCTCCCATAAGATGGACTTATTGTCTACAACAAACATCATTAACGTTCATCATAACCAAAATTTTCAAATAACTAAAATTACTTTTATTATTTGATAATGAATAATTACCAAATGTAGAAGTTCTGGTGTGTGAAGAAGTTCAAAGAACGAATTACTCATCCTTCTTTATCTGATGAAAAAAAAATTATTGTAATAAATGATTGTAACATGAGAAATCCAAACATATTATAGAATTGTACTATAACAAAAAAAAACTTCAGCATTTTAATATCAACGATTTATAAATGTAAATAGTTCTTACAACATGCATACAAATATAAACCCTACTTACAAAACTTATAAATTAAGAAGGTAACATCAAAGTCCTATTTCATTTAAAAAACTAATATTAACAGTTTCTGTATATCAAATTTTTGAAAACATGTACACCTACACACACACTGTTTAGTACATTCATTGGCTAAATAAAAAATTTTGATAATAAAGATTTAATTTATCATTCCATAACATTAAACTCAAAAATATAAAACTTAAGTTAAAAAATAAGAACAGGGTTTCAAAATAAAACATGCTTTGAAATAATTGTTCATTATCTGGAGTATAAAGAAGCGTGATTCTTGATGGTAATGTGAGGAATTGTACAGTCGTAAGCAGAGAAAAAAGTCCACAGAATTAAAAATAGTTTTAGAAAAATAAAGATGAACAAAGAAATGATCACAATTCATCGATAAGTGAAATTTAATATTATAATATTAGAAACAGTTAAAGCCTGTTCACACAACAGCTGTTAAATAATAAATGTTATTTAAAATATTTGTCTAACAGATGTTGCTCAAAAGCTTTATCCTTTTAGTTTGTGTAACTTCTTGTTTATTTTATTAAATAAAAAAATTAATAAATTAACGATAAATTAAATAAGAAAAAATATAATCATAACATCTCAACGAAATTGAAAAGACATGTCTTGAAAAACCGCCCCCAAATCGATAAGTGAAATTTAATATTTTAATATTAGAAATAATAACTAATTAATGACGCTCCCAATACTACTCAAGAATAATAGTTTAGTCCCTACATTAACCAATATTGAACACTGTACTACAGGCTTTTCAATTCTTGAACTGTTGAAAGAAGAATCTGTTCTAATGAAGAATTCAATCTGACATCAAATATTTTAATATTAAAAATAATAAGTAATTAATAACCAATGCCTCCTAATAGTATTCAAGAAAACAGTTTAGTCCTTATAGTAACCAATATTGAACACTATTTTATAGTCTTTTCAATTCTTCAACTGTTAAAAGGTCTCTTACAGTCCAAAGTCTGTTCACACAACACCTGTTAAATAACAGATGTTATTTAAAATATATGTTTAACAGATGTTGATCAAAAGCTATGTCCTTTCAATTTATGTAATTTGTTATTTATTTTACTAAATAAAAAATTAATAAGTTAACGATAAATTAAATAAGAAAAAATATAATCATAATATGTCAGCAAAATTGAAAAGACATGTCTTGAAAAACCGCCCCTAAATCGATAAGTGCAATTTAATATTTTAATATTAGAAATAATAAGTAATTAATGACCAATTTCTCCCAATACTAGTCAAGAATTACAGTTTAGTCCCTATAGTAAACAATATTGAACACTGTTCTACAGCCTTTTCAATTCTTCAACTGTTGAAAGGTCTCTTACAGTCCAATGTCTATTCACACAACATCTGTTAAATAAAAGATATTATTTAAAATATTTGTCTAACAGATATTGCTTAAAAACTATTTCTTTTCAATTTATGTAACTTCTTATTTATTTTACTAAATAAAAAAGTAATAAATTAACGATGGATTAAATAAGAAAAACTATAATCATAACATGTCACTAAATTTGAAAAGACATGTGTTGAAAACCTGCCCCAAATCGTCTGTATTAATTTAAACATATCTTCTAAAAACTAACAGCGATTTGATTACCATCCACATCGCCTTAACTTCCAAACCCACTCCCCTACAAAACTCCTATAAAACAAAGAATACTATAACACATCTAGGGTACATATCTTTTCTTTTTCCTAATTGTCTTTCCCAACTGACTTCTCAATCCCAAAACTGAAGAGAAAAAAATGTCAGAAAATAGACAATTATCCATATGGTGGTATGAGAAAAAGAAATTCATCCTGATGTTCACTGACAGCAGGAAACGTATTTACCATTCCCCGGAAGGTATACTTGCTAACAAATTCTGAAAAAAAATGTTGAAACTTGGTAACCATTCGAGTTGGGAAACCGACGAATCACGAAGGCTAGAGAGAAAACTTAAGAAGATGTTCCAAAATTGTGAACTTCGTGATGTGATTTCTTGGGAGTTTATGTCAGATGTGTTTGAACTGAAGATTACGTTTGATGATGGCCACACAGGATACTTCAAACCCCAAAACATCTGCTTCTTAGATGATGTGGATTTTCTAAAAAAATTATCCGAAAACTACTGTTGAACCCAACTGCAGTAGACTTTGGTGTCAGCCTCGAGAAGATGGTGAAGACTCAAGTAAACGTGTAGGAAGGAAGGGACGCCCAAGCAAATGAAGATGAAGAACCAGATGATGCAGACTCATCTGAAGATGATGATGAGACGGAGGTTGCGGATATGACAGTTGAATTAGAGGATGTAACATACTTTAGGGTTTAATCTTTTTGGTGGGGCATGCTTAGTGGATTGGAAGTTTAAGTTTTTGTTGGTTTCTGTATTTTTTTACTCTTGAATTTAATTAACAATGGTTGTAATTTAATCCTCTACTTTGATGGATAACTTTTGCTTAATGATAGTATGATAATTGTTTTTTGTTTAAGACCTTAGTAAAATCAAGAATTTTTTTGTTTGTGATCATTTGTTTGTTCATCTATATTTTTGTAAAAATACAAGTTTGAAATGTGAAAACATCATACATCTACTAAATTCACAAACTGAATTCAATATGATCTTTTGCATTAAAATATAATATTGTAGAAACTCCGTAACTACAAAATCTGTTCTATACTACCCTGTAAAAAGGTCTCTAAAACTCCAAAGTCTGCTTCAGTTACCAATGTGGAAAGGTCTCCATTGTTTTTATACCTGTTAATAACTTCAAAGATCTTTTCTCATCCAACAGTCTGTATTTACAACAGACTGTTTTCAGTATGCTCTATTGCTATAAGCTCTGCTAAATTTATATTCTACAACAGATGCTCGATAACAGATATTGCAACAGCTGAAAATAAAAGCATGTTTGGAACAACAGATATTATATAGCGTCTGTTTTCTAACTGTTCATAACAGATGTTACAATATAAGTCATTACAACAGACTCCTAAATTTTATAAATGTCTTACGCTAAAGAATAATACACAAACCAAAAGATTTGACCAAAAAGACAAGACTTTTTTGATACTTTAAATTAAAAAAAAAATAGCCAAACAATTAAATAACATATACTTTACTACTAATCCATAAACAAAGCACGAAGATCAAACACAGAACATGTATAAGTTTCTAAATTAAATTAAATAAAGAATAATAGACAAACCAAAAGATTTTACCAAAAGACAACAGTTTTCTTAATAGGGCCTTGAATCTTATCAACCTGAAAATAACCATAAACAAAACATGTGTAAAGGATCGTTTTATGTAAAACAGTAAAAATTGATCATACAAGTCTCTGTTCCAGGTGCGGAAACCCTAGAACAGATACAAAGTGATAGTTTATGAATCAAACACACAGATTAAGCTTTTCAATCAACATTTTCATTAATTACTTGTAGAAATATGATAACGATTACGTTTACAAGCAATACAGACCGACTTTGAATAAACACAAACACTAGAGAGCTCTATCCTGACACACACGACTCGAATGATCAAAGTTACATTGCAAAATAAACTTTAAGCTTATATAGGTCTGCACGTTCGCCCTTAGCGTGAGGTCGAACGTGACTTTTCTTCTACATTCGCCCTTTATCAAAACTCGAACCTGGAATTCTTCTTTGGTTAATTCTACATTCGACCATATACTTCCACATTCGCCCCTTATATTTCTCAGGTTCGCCCCTACGATTACCAAAACATACTTTGTAATTTGCAATCCAAAGCACTAGTCGCACATTATGCATCAACAACATGAAGATCAAACACAAAATATGTATAATTAGTTAAATTAAATAAATAATAATACACAAACCAAAAGATTTGAAGAAAAACTCAACACTTTCTTGATAGAAACTTGAATCTTATGAACCTGAAAATAACCATAAACAAAACATTAGGATCAAACACAGAACATGTAAATTAATTAAATTAAACTAAATAAATAATGATACATAAACCAAAAGATTTTACCAAAAGACAACAGTTTCTTGATACAAACTTGAATCATATCAACCTGAAAGTAACCATAAACAAAACATGAGGATCAAACACAAAACATGTATAATTAATTAAATAAAATAAATAATAATCCAGAAACCAAAAGATTTAAAGAAAAACACTACAGTTTCTTGATTGAAACATGAATCATACCATCCTGAAAATAACCATAAACAAAATATGAGGATCAAACACAAAACATATATAATTAATTTGTCACACCCTCAAAATCCACCTGCGGGGTTTTACCGCGAGGCGCGTGACAAACCAGGATCCAAGTCAACGGTCACAATAAACAACACTATATGAACACATGCATATTTAAAAACATAAGTTTGAAACCATTAAACAGTAGCGGAAGCTTTGTTACAATCCAAAATCCAAAAGTAATCCCAATTGTTCAACATAAGAAAACATGATCCTAAACTAGACGCCGTGCAGACGCGTGCGCCCTAGTCCTGGAATGCTACCTTAGCGACCTGAGAAAAACATGCCAAAAGTTACGTCAGCACAAAATGCCGGTGAGTTCACAGGTTTTAATAAAAGTTACCAAGTTACAAAAGTATACCAAGTTCCACCTGTCCATACTATAAAACGTTCAACCAAAGTACGCTAGCTAGGCGTATGTTCTGTTACTACTACGACTGGAAACCATTACTAGACACGTCACAAGTTACCAATGTTACAGCCCGAATAATATCACAAGTCACAATGTTACAAGGTCGAGACAACATGCACCCGCCCGGCCCTCCAAGCCGACGAGTGGGGCAGGTCACGCCCAATAGATCTATCCGCATTTCCCCCGTTGTGCTACACCGCTCATTCATGGTTTCCCCGGGACTTAAAAGATCGTATAGTAACTCAAAATAAACCATAGTATGACAAAAGTTCTCAAAACATAGTTCCACGCATGTTTTCTCCCCCAAAAGTAAAACCAGAGAAAGTGGGGCCGTGAACTCACGCACCCGTTTCATTTACCAAAACTTGTTTCGTTTTAAATTTCTCAAGTTTGCATAAAAGAAGTATGTCGTTCCCCCGAAAACCTTTACAAAAACAGTAAAAAGTGGGGTTATGAACTCACCTTAGGTTGCGTTACTTCGAAATAATTAAAATCAGCAAGCTATGCTAGCCCCGTAAGCGGCGACCTAACATATGACAGTTACAAGTACTTAGACTAATAACCCGTAGGTTAGTTAGTCCCTAGATGTCCAGACCATAACCAGGTTCGTTTGAAAACACGTTGACTGTTTAAACTGACCAAATGTACAAGACTCGACATCTCATTGGTGACCCGAGACTCCACGTGTTATACTTGTACTCTCAATCATACAATCATGTAATCATACTTAACATGCGTTAAAGTTCAACAAGTCTAACACATAGTTCAAACAGCACATAAATAAGCCCGAGCACGTGTTACCAAGTTATCAGGTATGACACGGGGTTTCTAGCATGTTCCTAGGTGTCAAATCGGGTCTCGGAGTGCCAAAATACACTTACAGCAGCAGTGCAGGCGATTAGGAAAAGTCAACTAGCGATTAGGGAGGTCAACTGGCGATTATAGAGGCTAATCGCCCCTTAACATAGGCGATTAGGTCATAAGACATGCAATTCAAGAGCTTATCAGGCGATTAGGTCATAAGATATGCAATTCAGGAGCTTATCAGGCGATTAGGTCACAATCGCATGAAATGAAGGCGATTAGGCCCCCAATCGCCTATCATACAGGCGATTAGGCTTCCTTATCAGGCGATTGGGCTCCCAATCACCTATAGCATAGGCGATTAGGGTCCCCAATCGCCCTTAGCAGAGCTGTTCCGGTTTTTCGCGCGTTTAACCCTCCAAATCAGATCCAGAACGTGTGGAAACACCAAATATCGATCATACAACAATATCAAACATATTTCAAGCAAAACCCCTAGCTTATCATCGTTCTACCAGCCCCGAATGCAAGCATTTACCCAAAATAGTACACTTAGCATGAAAACATCACATCAACATGCATAACTTTTACCCTAAATAGCAAATACTCAGATTTCATCATGTTATCACGTTGTCCGATCGTTCCCTACTGTTCTAGCATCTTTCTACAACAAACCCTAACATCAAACAACTAGTAAAACACCTCATATCATACAAAATCATTCAAAGTCATTCAAATGGGTGAAAATACTCAATATTCACAATACACTTCCAAAACCATCCAAACTCCTAAGACATCCTCATCCTAACATAAACAAGCTGTAAACACCTTAATAACACAATAACAATCCTTTTTTAATCATAAAAATCCTATCTTTTAATCATATTTAACACATACAACATGCATAATGGTTTGGACTTGTTTAAAAACGATTTTCATAGGTTTTCAAAGACACAAGGGTTTATAAATCAGGTCTGGACCTTTAGGGAGCAAAACACAATCATTCAAAGGTTTGGGGATGAAGAACACACCTTGGGTTTATGAGGAATTGATGTGTAAAGCTTGAAAATAGGTGTTTTGATGCTAAAACGTGTTCCAGAGGGTGTTTGGGAGTTGGGATATGATATGAGACGGCTACGGTTGCATTAGAGGTGTTTTGGAGGTCAAGGGTGGTATTTATAGGCGTTTCTAGTCGTTTAAAACACGTCAGGCGATTACGCAGCAGTATCAGGCGATTAGGGCTCCTAATCGCCTATAGCTATAGGCAATTAGGGCCCAATCGCCCTTAGACTCCCCCTTATCGCCTTCCTATAGGCGATTACAGGGCTAATCGCCCTCAGGCTTCTGCACAATCGCCTTCGGCACTGCGTAATCACCTATAATGTCATGCAATCGCGTGTAATCACCGTTTTAACATATGTAAACACGTATACACATACCGACAAGTCACATAAAGATTATAAACACATAATACATGAAAACAAACACGTTCACACTCGTTCACCAATTCCCGGGACTCGAGACTTGTGTTTTTACTAAGGTTTGACGATTCCACGAATCGTCAATCCTTGCATACCTGGTTTAATGGCTGACATCTAACGATCCTCTAGGTTGTACTAACGACTCCCGAACCATAACACGACTCAACCGACCTAGTTAAGTATATTGTACGCGTGACTCGCTAAGGTAGACTTTGACCCAAACCATGTTATTAACCTGAGTTTGCCGGGTGTCACATCATCCCCACGTTAAAAGAATTTTCGTCCCGAAAATTAGCACAAGTCAAAAAGAAAACGACAAAAGATAGAAACCAAAAGAGAGAATTTACCCGAGTTGTCACATCATCCCCACGTTAGAAGGAATCTCGCCCCGAGATTCATTCAGCTGCAGTAGTAACATGTCTCGATTCAAAAGCGCGCTTAGGAAAGAGGTGAGGATACTTAGACTTCATCTGATCCTCGCGTTCCCAAGTGTATTCCGGTCCACGGTTCGAGTTCCAGTGAACTTTAACAATACGGATTTTACTCCGACGAAGGCTACGAATCTTGAAATCGAGGATCTCAACAGGTTCCTCCACAATGCGAAGACGATCGTCAACCCTGATCTCTTCTAGTGGAACAATAAGAGATTCGTCAGCCAGGTATTTCTTCAAGTTAGACACATGGAAGACGTTGTGCACACTACCGAGCTCCACCGGTAAATCAAGTCGATATGCCACCGGTCCAATCCGTTCCAGGATTGCAAACGGTCCAACGTACCGAGGGTTAAGTTTGCCACGCTTTCCAAAGCGTATGACGCCCTTCCATGGTGAAACTTTCAGAAGCACCCTGTCCCCAACCTGGAACTCTAATGGTTTGCGACGTCGATCAGCATAACTCTTCTGCCGATCCCGCGCCGCTGCCAAACGGTTACGAATCTGTACGATCTTTTCCGAAGTCTCGTACACTAGCTCAGGCCCAGTGAGTTGACTCTCACCCACCTCAGCCTAACAAAGGGGAGACCGGCATTTCCGCCCATACAGTGCCTCGAACGGAGCTGCCTTGATACTCGCATGGTAACTGTTGTTATAGGAAAACTCCACTAACGGCATGTGAATCTCCCAACTCTTGCCAAAATCAATCACACATGCCCGAAGCATGTCTTCTAAGGTTTGAATTGTTCGTTCACTCTGCCCGTCAGTTTGTGGGTGGTAGGCTGTACTCATGTCCAACTGGGTACCCAAGGCTTTGTGTAAGGACTTCCAAAAATGCGAAGTGAAGTGAGAATCACGATCCGAAATAATAGAAACCGGCACCCCGTGCTTAGAAACAACCTCCTTAAGGTAGAGACGAGCCAAACGATCCATAGTGTCGGTTTCTTTAATGGCAAGAAAATGGGCTGACTTCGTCAACCGATCCACAATCACCCCTATCTTATCACAACCACTAGGTGACTTAGGTAATTTAGTAACAAAGTCCATCGTGATCCTTTCCCACTTCCATTCAGGAATTTCTGGTTGCTGCAGGAGACCAGAAGGCTTCTGATACTCCACCTTGACCTTGGCACAGGTCAAGCATTTACTCACGTAGGAGGCAATGTCAGCCTTCATGTTTGGCCACCAGTAGAGTACCTTTAGGTCTTGGTACATCTTGTCTGAGCCAGGGTGAATGGAATACCGGGATTTGTGAGCTTCATCCAAAACAAGCTCCCGTAATCCCCCGAATAATGGAACCCATACGCGTTCTGCGAAGTAGTGTAAGCCGTCAGGCCTTTGCTCGAGGTGTTTATCAGCACCGTGCATGGTCTCAGCTTTAAGGTTTTCCTCCTTCAAAGCTTCTAGCTGCGCAGAACGGATTTGGTCAGGAAGAGAAGAATGGATAGTGAGTTGCAACGCCCGAACGCGACGTGGGTTTGCTGATTCCTTCCTGCTCAAGGCGTCTGCCACCACATTTGCCTTGCCAGGATGGTACTTAATGGCGCAATCATAGTCGTTCAGGAGTTCAACCCAGCGACGCTGTCGCATGTTCAGGTGTTGTTGGTCGAAAATATGCTGGAGACTCTTGTGATCGGTATAGATGGTGCATTTGGTACCGTACAAGTAATGCCTCCAAATTTTCAACGCGAACACCACTGCACCCAACTCCAAGTCGTGGGTGGTATAGTTCCTCTCGTGAACCTTGAGTTGATGAGAAGCGTAGGCAATCACTTTCTCGCGTTGCATTAACACGCAACCGAGACCCCGAATCGAAGCATCACAGTAAACAACGAAGTCCTCCGTGCCCTAAGGCAAGGATAGAATAGGAGCAGAGCAGAGTTTGGACTTCAGCTTTTGGAACGCTGATTCTTGCGACTCACCCCAGTCGAATTTTCTGTCCTTCTGAGTAAGAGAGGTGAGGGGTTGAGCGATCTTCGAAAACCCCTGAATGAAACGACGGTAGTAGCCCGCAAGACCTAGGAATTGCCGCACCTCAGATGGTGTCTTTGGTGCTTCCCAGTCTTTAATTGCCTCGATCTTAGCCGGATCGACATGAATCCCTAGTTCATTAACCACATGCCCTAGGAACTGAACTTCACGTAACCAAAAGTCACACTTCGAGAACTTAGCATAAAGCTGTTCCCGTCGCAAAAGTTCCAGAACTAAACGCAAGTGTTCCTCATGTTCAGCTTTGTTCTTGGAGTAAACCAGAATGTCGTCAATAAACACGATGACGAACTTATCAAGATAGGATTTGCACACGCGGTTCATCAAATCCATGAAAACCGCCGGCGCGTTAGTGAGACCGAAAGGCATGACCAAGAACTCGAAATGGCCATAACGTGTACGAAAGGCAGTCTTCGCAATGTCAGCTTCCTGCACGCGCAACTGGTGGTAACCGGACCTTAAGTCGATCTTGGAGTAGTAGCTAGAACCCTGGAGCTGGTCAAAGAGATCATCAATGCGAGGAAGAGGATAACGGTTCTTGATGGTCACCTTGTTCAGCTCTCTGTAATCCACACACATCCGAAGGCTTCCATCTTTCTTCTTCACGAACAAAATCGGGGCTCCCCAAGGGGAAGAACTCGGTCTGATGAAACCCTTATCCAAGAGTTCCTGCAACTGGCTAGATAATTCCTGCATCTCGGGAGGTGCAAGACGGTAGGGGGCCCGAGCAATAGGAGCTGCGCCCGGTACAAGATCAATACCGAACTCAACCTGACGATGGGGAGGAAGACCAGGTAGATCATCGGGAAAAACATAAGGAAATTCACGAACCACAGGGATATCCTCGATCTTCTTCTCATCGGTAGAGGAAACAGAAAGAAGTGCCAAAACGGCCGAATAACCCTTACGAAGATACTTAAGGGCTTTCATGCTGGAGATGAGACTTAGCGGAGCACCGCTCTTCTCACCATGTACCAAAAGAAATTCTCCATCCGGGAGAGGGATCCGAATAACCTTGTCGAAACAAACGATATCCGCACGATACAACGATAACCAATCCATGCCTACAACGACATCAAAACTACCCAAGGGTACAGGCATAAGGTCGATGGGGAAAGACAAACCCGACAACTCTAGGTGACCCTCCCGAAGGACACAAGTCGCCTCAATCTTCTTACCATCGGCCAACTCAATCAAATACTTAGCCTCTAAGGGAACAGGCACTATATCTAACAATCGGCTAACTTCCAAAGAAATGAAGCTTTTATCGGCACCGGAATCAAACAAAACAGTAACAGAGCGATTATTGAGAAGGAACGTACCGGTAACTGTGTCGGGATCCTGTTTAGCCTCCACGGCTCCAATGACAAAGGCGCGTGCGTTCCTGCCACCGCCTCCACCGTTCCCGTTCTTCGCATCCCCGCTCTGCTTCAGTTTCGGGCAATCCTTCTTGAAATGACCAGCCTCACCACAATTAAAACAACCCTGTTTCCCCGAAGTCCCCTGAGCAGCAGGAGTAGGGACAACAGCACGACCCTGAGAAGACGAAAGATTCACCCTACAATCCTTGGCATGATGCCCCAACTGCTGACAACGGTGACAACGTGCCTTATCACAATTCCCTGGATGATGAAACCCACACTTGATGCATTTAGGATGCTTCCCAGCATAACCACCCTGCTTTGATCCCGAAGATGAAGAACCCCCAACATCATACTTCTTACCCTGCTGTGACGGAGCTGATGCCGAACCCTTACCAACATTATCCCACTTGCGCTTGTTACTCTCTGGAGCCTTGACAGTTGCACCACGAGCAGGCAGAATACCCTCATTCACCTTCAGATTGGTCATCCTATGAGCCGACTGAACCACCTCTGCATAAGTAGGAAGATTTCCCGCAGCCACTAACCCCGCTATCTCTGGTACTAACCCCGAAATGTAGTGCTCGATCCTCCTGTATTCTGGTACGTGTAAGTCAGGACACAGCACCGCCAACTCATTACGCCTCACAGTGTACTCTTCAATTTCGGACCCAACCATCTTGAGGTTCCAAACCTCATGTTCCAACTTCTGAATCTCTTCCCTGGGACAGTACTCCCTCTTCAACAGCTGAACGAAATTCTCCCACGGCATGGCATAAGCCTCCCCCAGACCCATATTCCGAGTAGTCGAGTTCCACCAGGTCAAAGCAACATCCTGGAAGAGCGCGGCAGCATACTTGACTCGATCCTCAGGGAGACAGTTACACATTAAGAACACCGACTCCACCTTCTCCAGCCACTTGAGCAAGCCTACAGCCCCCTCAGTGCCAGAGAAATCATGGGGCTTACAGTCCCGGAACATCTTGTACGTGCACATGACTGGGGGTGGATTAACAACACCACCTGAAACGGAACACGTAAGAAAACCAAAAAAAGAAAGATACCATGCTCACAGCAAGGCAAAGCTGATAGGATCAACTTACCGCCATGGGCATTGTGTCCTGCCTGAAAGGCAGCCTGAAGCAAGTTGTTCAGATCCTCCTGGGTTAGGTTCACACCTCCACGACCACCGCCAACATCGCGTCCACCAGTACGACCACCGCCTCTACGTCCACCGCGAACTCCAGACATGATTCTGGCAACAAGAGCGAGGGAAAATTCAGATTCTCAGCTAGTGATAACCACTAGTGTTCACATAATCAAAGCTAGATCCAATCCAGGACCATCCACTCAAACCCAGAGCTCACTAGGGCTTTCATGCATTTCGGTTTATGATTTCGTGTGCACCCGAAATGATAAACCGCTCTACATGGTCCTCATAGTGTTCTCCTAGTTTAAAGTTCAAGTCACTGGACACGGATGCTTAGCCGTACACCGCAATGACATAAATGTCACGGCAGTTCAGGGGCGAGTGGGTTTATTGGAGTACGAAGGGGAGATGTCCGAGCCTTGGACAGATCTCAAAAGTACACAAGTCACTCCAATACACCACACTGCCTAAGGAATTAACAGCCAAATACTCATAAGAGCGGATGATGTAACACAAAGAGTTCGATGATTTAAAGACACCCCGACAAGCCCATATGTTACCCACTATGACGTATAGTACCATGTGACCGTCTAGTGTGTGTGCGACTCGGCTATAGACTAGACTCTACATGCAGTCCTAGTTCACTATAACCATTGGCTCTGATACCAATCTGTCACACCCTCAAAATCCACCTGCGGGGTTTTACCGCGAGGCGCGTGACAAACCAGGATCCAAGTCAACGGTCACAATAAACAACACTATATGAACACATGCATATTTAAAAACATAAGTTTGAAACCATTAAACAGTAGCGGAAGCTTTGTTACAATCCAAAATCCAAAAGTAATCCCAATTGTTCAACATAAGAAAACATGATCCTAAACTAGACGCCGTGCAGACGCGTGCGCCCTAGTCCTGGAATGCTACCTTAGCGACCTGAGAAAAACATGCCAAAAGTTACGTCAGCACAAAATGCCGGTGAGTTCACATGTTTTAATAAAAGTTACCAAGTTACAAAAGTATACCAAGTTCCACCTGTCCATACTATAAAACGTTCAACCAAAGTACGCTAGCTAGGCGTATGTTCTGTTACTACTACGACTGGAAACCATTACTAGACACGTCACAAGTTACCAATGTTACAGCCCAAATAATATCAGAAGTCACAATGTTACAAGGTCGAGACAACATGCACCCGCCCGGCCCTCCAAGCCGGCGAGTGGGGCAGGTCACGCCCAATAGATCTATCCGCATTTCCCCCGTTGTGCTACACCGCACATTCATGGTTTCCCCGGGACTTAAAAGATCGTATAGTAACTCAAAATAAACCATAGTATGACAAAAGTTCTCAAAACATAGTTCCACGCATGTTTTCTCCCCCAAAAGTAAAACCAGAGAAAGTGGGGCCGTGAACTCACGCACCCGTTTCATTTCCCAAAACTTGTTTCGTTTTAAATTTCTCAAGTTTGCATAAAAGAAGTATGTCTTTCCCCCGAAAACCTTTACAAAAACAGTAAAAAGTGGGGTTATGAACTCACCTTAGGTTGCGTTACTTCGAAATAATTAAAATCAGCAAGCTATGCTAGCCCCGTAAGCGGCGACCTAACATATGACAGTTACAAGTACTTAGACTAATAACCCGTAGGTTAGTTAGTCCCTAGATGTCCAGACCATAACCAGGTTCGTTTGAAAACACGTTGACTGTTTAAACTGACCAAATGTACAAGACTCGACATCCCATTGGTGACCCGAGACTCCACGTGTTATACTTGTACTCTCAATCATACAATCATGCAATCATACTTAACATGCGTTAAAGTTCAACAAGTCTAACACATAGTTCAAACAACACATAAATAAGCCCGAGCACGTGTTACCAAGTTATCAGGTATGACACGGGGTTCCTAGCATGTTCCTAGGTGTCAAATCGGGTCTCGGAGTGCCAAAATACACTTACAGCAGCAGTGCAGGCGATTAGGAAAAGTCAACTAGCGATTAGGGAGGTCAACTGGCGATTATAGAGGCTAATCGCCCCTTAACATAGGCGATTAGGTCATAAGACATGCAATTCAAGAGCTTATCAGGCAATTAGGTCATAAGACATGCAATTCTGGAGCTTATCAGGCGATTAGGTCACAATCGCATGAAATGAAGGCGATTAGGCCCCCAATCGCCTATCATACCGGCGATTAGGCTTCCTTATCAGGCGATTGGGCTCCCAATCGCCTATAGCATAGGCGATTAGGGTCCCCAATCGCCCTCAGCAGAGCTGTTCCGGTTTTTCGCGCGTTTAACCCTCCAAATCAGATCCGGAACGTGTGGAAACACCAAATATCGATCATACAACAATATCAAACATATTTCAAGCAAAACCCCTAGCTTATCATCGTTCTACCAGCCCCGAATGCAAGCATTTACCCAAAATAGTACACTTAGCATGAAAACATCACATCAACATGCATAACTTTTACCCTAAATAGCAAATACTCAGATTTCATCATGTTATCACGTTGTCCGATCGTTCCCTACTGTTCTAGCATCTTTCTACAACAAACCCTAACATCAAACAACTAGTAAAACACCTCATATCATACAAAATCATTCAAAGTCATTCAAATGGGTCAAAATACTCAATATTCACAATACACTTCCAAAACCATCCAAACTCCTAAGACATCCTCATCCTAACATAAACAAGCTGTAAACACCTTAATAACACAATAACAATCCTTTTTGAATCATAAAAATCCTATCTTTTAATCATATTTAACACATACAACATGCATAATGGTTTGGACTTGTTTAAAAACGATTTTCATAGGTTTTCAAAGACACAAGGGTTTATAAATCAGGTCTGGACCTTTAGGGAGCAAAACACAATCATTCAAAGGTTTGGGGATGAAGAACACACCTTGGGTTTATGAGGAATTGATGTGTAAAGCTTGAAAATGGGTGTTTTGATGCTAAAACGTGTTCCAGAGGGTGTTTGGGAGTTGGGATATGATATGAGACGGCTAGGGTTGAATTAGAGGTGTTTTGGAGGTCAAGGGTGGTATTTATAGGCGTTTCTAGTCGTTTAAAACACGTCAGGCGATTACGCAGCAGTATCAGGCGATCAGGGCTCCTAATCGCCTATAGCTATAGGCGATTAGGGCCCAATCGCCCTTAGACTCCCCCTAATCGCCTTCCTATAGGCGATTACAGGGCTAATCGCCCTCAGGCTTCTGCACAATCGCCTTTAGCACTGCGTAATCACCTATAATGTCATGCAATCGCGTGTAATCACCGTTTTAACATATGTAAACACGTATACACATACCAACAAGTCACATAAAGATTATAAACACATAATACATGAAAACAAACACGTTCACACTCGTTCACCAATTCCCGGGACTCGAGACTTGTGTTTTTACTAACGTTTGACGATTCCACGAATCGTCAATCCTTGCATACCTGGTTTAATGGCTGACATCTAACGATCCTCTAGGTTGTACTAACGACTCCCGAACCATAACACGACTCAACCGACCTAGTTAAGTATACTGTACGCGTGACTCGCTAAGGTAGACTTTGACCCAAACCATGTTATTAACCTGAGTTTGCCGGGTGTCACATAATTAAATTAAATAAATAATAATACACAAACCAAAAGATTTGAAGAAAAACACTACACTTTCTTGATAAAAACTTGAATCTTATGAACCTGAAAACAACCATAAACAAAACATTAGGATCAAACACAGAACATGTAAATTAATTAAATTAAATAAAGAATAATACACAAACAAAAAGATTTTACCAAAAGACAATAGTTTCTTGATACAAACTTGAATCATATCAACCTGAAAATAACCATAAACAAAATAATGAGGATCAAACACAAAACATGTATAATTAATTAAATAAAATAAATAATAATACACAAACCAAAAGATTTGAAGAAAAACACAACACTTTCTTGATAGAAACTTGAATCTTATAATGTGTAAATAACCATAAACAAAACATTAGGATCAAACACAAAACATGTAAATTAATTAAATTAAATTAAATAAAAAATAATACACAAAATCAAAAGATTTACCAAAAGACAACAATTTCTTGATACAAACTTGAATCATATTAACATGAAAATAACCATAAGCAAAACATGAGGATCAAACACAAAACATGTATAATAAATTAAATTAAATAAATAATAATACACAAACCAAAATATTTAAAGAAAAACACAACATTTTCTTGATAGAAACTTGAATCTTATGAACATGAAAATAACCATAAACAAAACATTAGGATCAAACACAGAAATGTAAATTAATTAAATTAAATAAAGAATAATACACAAACTAAAAGATTTTACCAAAATACAACAGTTTCTTGATACAAACTTGAATCATATCAACCTGAAAATAACCATAAACAAAACATGAGGATTAAACACAAGGGGAAAGATCCGGTACAAATAGTTTTTTTGGTAAGAACTGTGAGAATCAAAGGAGGGTCTTTTTTTTATTTTTTTTTTCAAAAATTTTTGTTCCCATATTGTTAAACATGTATTATAGTATTGAAAACTAAAAAAAAAAAAATTGGTGTAGAGTAATTACGTGTAGAGTAATTACATAATTACTCTAGTGTAAACTAATGTATTTACCTTAATGACGTAATTACACTAAAAAAATTTTGTTTTTAATTTTTTTTTGTATTATTCATCTAGAAAGAATGTTTAAGCACATGGGAAAAAAAATTCTAAAAAAAATAAATAAATTTTTTTTACCCCCTTTGATTCTCACAGTTCTTACCAAAAAACTATATGTATTTGATCTTTACTCTTAAACACAAAACCTGTATAATTAATTAAATAAAATAAACTTTGGTGATAGAAACTTGAATCTTATAAACCTGAAAATAACCATAAACAAAACACTAGGATCAAACACAAAACATGTAAATTAATTAAATTAAATAAAGAATAATACAGAAACCAAAATATTTTACCAAAAGACAACAGATTCTTGAATCATATCAACATGAAAATAACCATAAACAAAACATGAGGATCAAACACAAAACATGTATAATTAATTAAATTAAATAAATAAAAATACACAAACCAAAAGACTTAAAGAACAAAACAATAATTTCTTAATAGAAACTTGAATCATATCAACCTGAAAATAACCATAAACAAAACATTATGATCAAATATACAACATGTAAATTAATTAATTTAAATTAAATAAAGAATAATACACAAACCAAAAGATTTTACCAAAAGACAACAGTTTCTTGATACAAACTTGAATCATATCAATGTGAAAATAACCATAAAAAAACATGGGGATCAAACAAAAAAACATGTATAATTAATTAAATAAAATAAATAAAAATACACAAACCAAAATATTTGAAGAAAAAGACAACAGTTTCTTGATAGAAACTTGAATCGTATCAACCTGAAAATAACCTTAAACAAAACATGAGGATGAAACACATAACGCCAAACCATCAAATGACATATGCTTTACCTACTAATCCATCAATATGACCTCTCTATTTAGCTGGATTCGATCGGTGGCATATCTGAAATTTAAATATTTGAATTTGAAAAGTGTTTTAGAAATTTCAAAACTGATATAAACAATAAGCAATGGCTGTATTTGTTATGGGGTTAAGCTTATAAAGGAATATACCTGCCGCTTAATTAGTGAAACACGATTCTCTATGCTAGTTTAAAAGTTCACTCTTAAAATTTCAAAATTTAGGGATTTAAAATTGAAAACATATGATCACAACATCTGCTTATTAAGTAAAGAGCTCAATTATAGGTCTGAACAGCTGTTCGTCTATCGAAGACAACCAATAGATGTTCTTGAGCTCAACAGTGGTAAAAGATACTAGCCCACGTTTTTCTTCAATATTTTAAAGTGATTGATGACATCATTATTCGCATCATACACGAAATCGTGGGCTATCTCTAAGCTTGTCACCTCAACTTTTTAAGTTCTCTATGCTTGTTAAATCAGCTTTTTTATGTCACTCACGACTCTCTCTTATTATAGTAAGTATAGATAGAGATAGATTATTTTTTAACTTAATAAAATGGCGGCGCAGCTTGTTGCTCGTCTACCTGCTATTATGATGTAACTTTCGTATTTTGTTTTAATGAATAACCGATTAATACCAAAAAAAAAAAATAAATAAAATGGAATTTTTTGCCAATGACCTCCAGCCCAGCTGGGGAGAGGTGGGAGGGTTTACCTCTTCGGAGGGTTCCCGCCCGGGCTTGGTCTTGAGTTCGAATCCTGCACACCACGAAAAAATTCCCTGTAACGGTTTGAGATAACTTCAAAGTGGACACCGGTGCGTGGGTAGTGATTTGAACTCGGGTTGAGGGGTTGTCTGTCGATTGGTTTCACCGCTGAAGTACACCTTCCCAAAAAAAAAAAGTGGAATTTTTTTTCAAGGAGCAAGGAATGAAGAGGGTGATAGGTAGGGGCTGTAAATTGGGCTCGGGGTCTACCTATAAAAACTAAAAAATCCACTAATTTTTTTTTTTTGGAAGGTAAAAAAAAATCCACTAAAATTTGAACCTAGAAAAAAGAAAGGCATAAAATAAAGACTTGGCTCTGTTGTTGTAAGGTAAGGTAAGTAAGTCATCCGTACCCTAGGGTTCCATCCGTTAGCGATCGATGGCAGGCAGCAGATCAAGGGACCTTGATAAGCTCCTCCTGAGGCCAGGCCATCTCGTCGGACCCGCCTTCGAACCAGGAACACAGGTTATGATATATATATAACTTATTCATTCATTTATTTAACCAATATTAATTAAGTATGTAGTTAACCTAATAATATATATTTGTTTAGTTGAGGGACGATCTTGAAGAATATGTTCGAATATTAGTAGTAGGTGCTGGTGGATTGGGGTGTGAACTTCTCAAAGACCTCGCCCTCTCCGGTTTCCGCAACCTTGAAGTCATAGACATGGATACTATTGAAGTTTCCAACCTTAATCGCCAATTCCTTTTCAGGTATTATTATTCTTATATCATCATCCTTTTCAGGTATTAACCTAATATATATACATATACAAAGTTACAAACACTATATATTTATTTATTTAGGCTTGAGGATGTTGGCGAACCCAAAGCACAAGTTGCTGCTAAACGCGTCATGGAAAGAGTCTCTGGTGTCAATATTGTCCCACATTTTTGCCGCATTGAGGACAAGGAGCTTCACTTCTACAGTCAGTTCAGTATTATTGTGCTTGGTCTTGATTCCATTGAGGCTCGCAGTTACATCAACTCCGTCGCTTGTGGCTTTCTTGGTACCTTCTCTTTTTTCTTACACCGCAATCTACAACTTGTACTATACCTTTCCACTCGCCCCTGTGACTCATAAAACAAACTTAGCTTACTCAATTTTAATATATTGCTCTTTTTGCTTATTATCTTCATAAATTTGTATAACCAGTTACTTACCCTGTCATATATCGGTCCTTAGGTAAAATCTCCCAGTGATACATCGGTCCTTATGTAAAATCTCGGTACCAAATATCGGTCATAATTTGGTACCGGTATTATCGGCCATATTGACCGATTTATCACCGATTTTCCCAATATCAGTACCTTTCATCTTTTGTCTTATTGCTGCTATTAGTGGTTTAAGTCTTAATCAATTCCTACTTGCTACAATTGTAAGTTTTTTGCAAGTTACAAAAGGTTAATTTGTTAATGGTAGGAGAGTATCATAGTTATCAAAAGCCATAGCCTTGACCGCCTAGGCGACCAATTTCCTAGAAGCCACAAGATCCTGCATTTCCCTCCTAGATTGAAAAAAGCCACGATCTGATTTTTGTAAACCTAATCCCTTGACCAATACTTACCAGTTATAGCGATATATATATAAATCTCAATCAAATCTTTTTCTATTTTAAATATATTTGATTTTTAAAACACTTATAGATAAAAACAAATCTGCATCGACCCCTGGATCAGTTCTATTGAATTATTCTTCAATATATAAACACCTCAACTCATTGATTTACCACCAACTGATTTTATCTACCACATAGTTATCAAAGACGTGTTAATTCTTTTAGCAGGTGTGGTTAAATCAATCATTTTATATTTATAAGACGATTGTTATTTTTAATGATTTGGTGATTTTTTAATTGTTTTTATTTGCGCTTTTCTTTCTTAGGCCTGCGCCTTTTTTGCGCTTCTCGCCTAGGCCACAGGCGGAGCCTAAGCGCCTTGAATGCACCTCACGCCTTTGATAACTATGGAGAGTATATTGAATTGTTAGTGTTAAATTGCTATATATAAATAAATTCTGCATAATATAACATTTATCGATATCCCACCGCGATAACCTATATCTAATATATTGGTCCTTGACTGATGTCCGATTTTCACGGCATTAACTGCATAGATAACATGCAACTTTTGTGGATACTATATCTTTAGAAGGATAAAAAGTTATCGGGTTGGAAGTTAGTTTTAATGATGTCTTATTGGAAAAGCAGAATATGATTCCAATGACGAGCCTCTGGAAGAAACTGTGAAGCCTATGGTAGATGGTGGTACTGAAGGTTTCAAGGGTCATGCACGAGTTATTTTGCCTGGGATGACGCCATGCTTTGAGTGCACCATTTGGCTTTTTCCTCCACAAGTGAAGTTTCCGTTATGCACTCTAGCAGAAACACCAAGAACCGCAGCTCACTGCATTGAATATGCTCATCTAATTAAATGGGATGAGGTCCAAACTCAATATATACCTTTTTCTTATCTTTAATGTGTTTTGCTTGTTCTATAATCATTTTGAGAGTATACATGTGTTGCAGGTGCATAGCGGAAAGTCCTTTGATCCTGATAACCCTGAACACATGCAGTGGGTGTATTCAGAGGTTAACGAGTGTTCTCTTTTTTAAGATATGAACCTCTTCATTGTCTCCTCAAATATTTGAATTTGATTGACAGGCTTCCAAGCGAGCACAACTTTTTGGCATTCCAGGAGTCACGTATACTTTGACACAGGTGCTAATTCATCTTCTTGTTCTTTTACATCTTTTAAATAACCAACTCTTTAATATATATATATATAGGATTAGGTTCCAATGAAAACCCACCTTTCGTGAAAGAACCGTAAGAACCCCGACGTAAAATGTGAATTTAAAATTTTTTTTTTTACACACCGATGTAAAAATGGGTAACCCCATCGTAAAAAAAAATGAATTTTTTTTTACGATGGGTTTACGGTGGTGTAAAAATCTGGGCCCACCAATGTTGACTTTTTCAAAAAGGGAATATTCCCTTTAATATTTTAGTCCTCTTTAATTCTCAACCATATATTCTTTTCTGATTAAAATAAGTTTGTGGTTAAAAAGTGAGTTCTTTAGTTCTTTCACGAAAGGACGGTCGGGATCATTTGAGAACTCCTATGAGTTGTGAGAACCATAGAAACTCACTTTATAAGCACAAACTTATTTTAATAAAAAATGAATATGTGGTCCAGAATTAAACAACAATAAAATAATGAATATGTGGTCCAGAATTAAACAACAATAAAATAATGAATAAAATATTAATATACTTACACGTGGGTAAAAATCCCTTGCACTGGTGTAATTTGGCGTAAATTAATGTATTTTTTTTTTAATTTTTTTACAGCGGGGTTTACGTGTTTTTACACGAGTGTGCAAAATTTTTTTTTTCCGCATTTTACGTCGAGTTCTCGCGAGTTCTCAACGGATCCAAACCCTATATATATATTTATATTATATGAACAACCTAGTGTTTTCCATCTTAGGACCAGATTTTACAACTTTGATTTCCTAAAAAAAGTATTTCAGTATCTGATTATGTGTTTCTGCAAAGATTCCTGCTGATGGTTGCTTTCAGTTTTGTTCCAAATATATCTTAGAACAGTTTTTAGATTCACCTCTAAGCCATCGAAATTCACTGAAGCTATATGTTGATTCATCTGGTTGCTTCTAGAAAATGTGGCTCCCTTGTCTTGATTCCCTGCCATTCTTTAAATGATTGCTATGGTGATTGATGAACAACTTTCTCTGGTACCAATGATATGGTTTATTAATATTATTGTGGTTAGCAATTAGTTAATGATAGTGACAATCAAGTCGGTTGAAGGATTAAGGAATGAAAAATCATAGGAGCTGAATGATGCACGCGTACACCCACTTTAGAGAGAGTTTAGGGCATATGGATATTCTCATTATTACTTTGAGTTGTTCAGGTACTTATATGAGAAACATAATGATACATTTAACTAGAGCACCTATTAGTTAGTCTAATGATGGTACATGAAAGTTTGTCTTTCTTGTTGACATTTGACAATGACACCTGGCATTCATTTCCAACTCAAAAACCTTTCTCTTTAGTTGGGATCACATCAAGATTTCTCGTCTTCAGTTGGCGTATTTATACTTGTGTAGTTGTGTGTCATTTAGCTTCTTTGTGTTTTGTAAAGAGTACAATTGCTAATGCCTAATGTACTTATGTTGACCTCAGTAAGGATCTTGCTTTAGGGCTTTTTTTTAAAGCGCAAAGGCCGAGCCTGGCTCATAGGCACTTTTTTAAGCGAGTTTTTTTTAACTACGCACATAGTATGTAATACCATTTTTAGGGGTTTTAGACATGTTTAGGGCTAGCCTAGGCTTATTTAGGCTGCTTCCAACCTTATTTAGTTTTTTAAATCATTTCTGGCCGAAATTTAGCCGGAAAGTACCCCTGAACCTGCGCCTTAGAGCCTGAAAGCTTGCCTTTTAATTCTCAGCGCTTTAGCGCCTAGGCGTGTGCTTGTACGCTTTGGACAACATAGGTTTAAGTCTTACAAAAAATCTAATGCTTTCCCTATCAGAATGATGTAACACCAATCAAGCATAGAGGTTCTCTAAACTCTATTCATTCATAGTTGCCTATGTACCTTAAGTAGTGTTGTAGAACTCGCTAGACGCTAGTTGGCCGGTGGGGTACCGACTAGGGATTAATCAGGATTAATCGGATTGGATTTATATGTACAATGGTAATTTTATACCTTATATGTATAAATTTAGAAGTTTAGGGGCTAAATATAAACTAGTGAATATGAAGAGAGGGGGGGGGGGGGGGGGGTTAAATATTAAAATACCTAAACTTAAATAACCCTAATCACCTCCATCGTTCACCATATCCCGTTTTTTCCTCCCCATTCCTTTCATTGTACGGAACCATCATACGCAACTAGGTTTCATGGAGTTTCATCGATTTTGGTTCTAAATCATGGATTATAATCCAATTTTGAGGTAAGAACTTGTTTTTTTGATTGATTTGCTCCAGCTTTGACCCGTTCGAATTCATTTTTGAACTAGTTTTGAGTTTTTTAGGTCCGACTAGGACCAATTTGGTCCGATTAGTCGGTGATTAATCGCGAAACCGATTAATTGAGTGATTAGCCCAAAATTAATTAGTAGAGTGAGGACTAGCGATTAATCACCGATTAATTGGTGATTAATCGCGATTTTTACAACCTTTGACCTTAACTAGCGTGAACGTAATATTGTAATTAAACAAGTGATACACCCATGTTTAGATGATGCTTTGCAGTCACAACAGCAGCTAACACACTTAAAAGTAATATTTGAGGCTTAGATTCATCTCATACTTCACTAATTTATCAATAAAGGTCTTACCATTGGTTTTTGAGTAAGGATCAGAAAACATTGTAAACATCAGGATATCCTCATTCCATGCTCTTTTTGGTGCATTTAATAGTCTTATTTAGGGTTAAAGCTCATGTGCCATTTATCGCTAACTTATTTAGAGTAGAAAATGTAACGTAGAGGTACGTAATTTATAATCATTTTTGTGGCACAAAGCTACAAAAGTGAAGCTGTTATGCTTTATTTTTTTAATTGTATTTCTTGGTCATAATTTTGTTAGGGTGGTTTAATTCTAAGTGTTCTGAAAGGCATCATATCAATTGATAACACAGAGTTAATGTCTAGTAGATCAGCATTTTTAACAGTGGTGCATGTTTGCTTGGCCTTCCAGTTTGGTTATAGTTTTGTGATTAATTTCTTTTGTTTACAGGGTGTGGTGAAGAATATTATACCAGCTATAGCATCTACGAATGCAATAATATCAGCTGCATGCGCTCTCGAAACTTTGAAGATTGCATCCGGATGCAGTAAAACGTTATCAAATTACTTGACGTAGGCCCTATATTCTTCTTAGAGTTTGTACTTTTTATGATGGTTGATATATGCTTGTCAAGATCTTTATATCAACGGGCACTGAATCTTATAAGCTTCTATTTCAATATTAAAGTTTGTTGGGAGAGTGTATGGAAATTTTTGTTTCTTTATGTGGTCTGCTTAACTGTCATTGTGATGTTTTTGTAGGTACAATGGTGTTGAAGGTCTCCATACTAAAGTCACAGAATTCGTAAAGGATAAAGACTGTCTTGTTTGTGGTCCTGGCGTCTTTATGGAGCTAGAGACTTCAGTCACTTTGAAAATGGTGAGTTTATTCTATAGCCATGACACCAAAAACAAATAGTGCTGCTTTTTTTTTTCTTTCAGTTTTCATTACGTGCCTGGGTGTATTTATTGCGCCTCTGTTTGCTATCCAGCTTGCTTATTGACTTCTCTTAGTTCCTGGCATCTTGAATCTCACCTTCCTAGTTTCCGCTTTGATCTTTTCTTTCAAAGCGTGACTTTCTTAAATGCCAATGTGACGTGACCTAATGCCTGCCTTTTATCAAATTAAATAATTAAAGCAAAGGATTGTGAAGATAGGATTGGAAATTAATTTCAAGATCCACGTGCGAGATGGACCACATATATTTATAAATTCAGTATCATTACAGAATGCAGTCAGCTCTCGCTCCTGCTGACTATCAAAAATCTGGAGTTTTTTTTCCCACTATAGTGTTGGTGGAAAAAGTATTTACCAAAATGGTGTTATTAGAAAAATATTTACTAAACTAGTGTTTTTGATGATTTATTTGTTTCTCACTCCTAACCTCATTGGATAAATCAACTTCATTAAATAACTGTTGATTTAATCATGATATTTGTTCTCTAAAACCTGAATTATTTTTTAAGATTCTGATATCTGTGGAGTCACTTGCCTTTCAATGAGAAAACCCGATTTCTATGGTCTTTATTGAACTTACTCATGTTCCTCAAACATCATCTTTACATCCATACAAAATGCAATAATCTCATGCTTTACGTCTCATGTTGGATATAAATGTTGCATTTAAGTTGGTGCTTGATGTATTATTTTTCCTCCTCTATCTTTTACCATATGTGACTTGTTTTCAAGTTTTAGATTGCTTAAATTTAAGGGATCAACAAGAGTTTTCCGCAGATTTTGAAGGGAAAGCTCAATTCTATCAACTTGGTTACAGGGGATACAAAGTAAAGCATATTTAGGTTTTGAAACTCTTCTAGTAACTCCAGCTGTGTGTCTTTTCACTGGAGGCAGCAAAACGGGTTGACTAGAACATGTTGTCATAAATATTTAGTGTCAAATATGATTCTGTTGTTTGAATAATAATAATAATATAAATTTTGAATAAATTTATTAACAATCAGAAACACCTATTTATTTTTATTTTCTGGCAACAGTTCATAGATCAACTTGAAGAGCATCCGCAGCTACTGATGTCAGGAGCAAGTGTGAGATTTGGAGGAAAGAATCTTTACATGGCAGCGCCTCCGTTACTAGAAGAAATGACGAGATCAAACCTGGGATTACCATTGTTTGAGCTCATGGACAAATCTCCAACAGGTATTGTTCATGTCACAGGAACAGCTGGCAAAGGTGACAAAAGGCAATCATGCTTGAGAAAACTGCGTGTTGCCTTCAAGGCTGTTGGAATCACAGATACTGACATGGCTGGTGGGGCATAAACTAACGTTACGTTTCTTGAAATGATGATCATATGTTATTCTTGGGGGAGAGGAAAGAAAGAATGTTAATCTCTTGATTAGATGTTATTTTTGTCTGTTATGTGTCCCAAGATTCCTTCAAACATATACCACCTCCAAGCTCATCCATCTCTTGTATTGCATGTCTTTAGCCATGTGATATCGATATTGGGTTACTTGTTAAGTAGGTACTTACTTTTAGAGCAACTTGAAACACATGGTCTATTGACTATGATGGATGGTTTGTTATCATATCACATCATCCCTCTTGTATGCAAATCTTCAAACCGGTTCTAAAGTTCAGATTTTAGAAAACTAGGGGTGAGATATTGTATAAAGCGTCATTAACATAAAAAGTATAGGAAGGATTATGAACCAATAGATTAATCAGTGGCAAGATCGTAACATACAGACCCAACTAATCTCGTCTAAAACAAACCCAAGGTTATATTAGTCAAACTGTTAATAAACACGTTTAAAATTTTTTAATTGAACCGCCAATTCTCCCGAAATTGTTTACAGTTGCTATAATTGAGACACCCATTCTACTTGTCTCATTCAATTAGGACTTATGTTGTTTCCCCTTAAGACAGGAAACATTGCCATCAAAGGCTTAAGGAGGAGAAAAACAAGCCATGAACTTTACTCCATATCGTCTCATTCCACTGGTGTAGCTCCTCCTGCTCCTTGGTTTCCAGAAGCAGATGAAGCCAAAAAGGGGGAGAAAAACAAAGAACCTGTGAAAATTAATCCTGAATATTCCAAGAAAGCAAAAGAAGCTTAAAGGCTTAAGGAGGCCAACAAACTTTCACAGAAAAAAAAGAAAAAAAAAACAAGAAATGGCCTTGAAAGAAATGCATGAATATCAAAAAAAGAAGCTCATTAGGCAACAAGCTGAAACCCACGTGTCATCTACAAGCTGATACCCTCGATTTAGTCATGTAAATCGTAGGTTACGGTTTAGAACCATAGCCTGCGGCTCATTGCTGTTGGAACCCATGCATTTCCCATACTTAACCAGATTTTTAAGCCTCTTTTACCCTGCATCAAAGTAGATCAAATGTGCAGCCACGTGGTTGACTTTTTACCCTTTAAACTCCTAGTTTTGGGACCTCATTTCAAGACTACATAACACATTAATCTACCTAAATTCTATGGTTCTTTCCAAGCCGATTATTTCCCAACCAAGTCGCCATCCAAGCGACCCGTTAAAGATAAATCAAGGTGATTCTTATGGTAGTAGCCACAAGGCTTCCATTTCGTTTCGGCAAGACCCATTAGGAACTAGCTTGAATTCCATTCTTTGTATTGGACATTTTCCTAACTTGTACATCTCGGCTTGATGTTTTTAAGATACGATTAACATCTCACTATTGTGACGAAGCCTCGTGTCCATGGCCACATGTGCCACTTCTCTTGGCCTCATTCGCCTAATACGAGTGTTGAACATTAAGGAATTGTTTCCGTATAGTACATCCAATACGAATAGTGGGAAATTCACATCTACAACATCTTATGCTATTATTCTATAACATGAGCAATCATTACGCGAATTTAGTAGTCGTAGTGCGACTTACCTGGCATGCTTCCAACCTTCGATTAAGGTTGTTTCTATCGAGTTGCATCCTAATACAAGCTTTCCATTGTGAAGCTCATGTGACGGTATTCAAACATGTACAAATACATCTAAGAGTATGTAATTTAATATCTAAATGAGATTTAAGCCATCGAGTGACTTACCTTCAAGTGTGATTCTTCCCACATGGTTGTTTCGACACTTGGCCCTTAGAGGCCTCACCTTTGCTACCTAGAGATTGATGTGATCATTTATGCTATTAGAGTCAAACTTTCAACACTTATCAAGTCTCGCCAAGCCAAACGCATTTACTATGTTTTAAATCCAAAATTGCTCTTTTAGACATTTTAACAAAACACTTGGTGGGCGAGATTTTACAAGCATTGATTATAGGTCCTCTACACCATAAGGATCATACCCATATCAAAATCTAAGGCTAATATCAAACAATTACACCAAGTTCATCATTTTTCACAATTAAAGATTCAAGCACACACACACACACATTATTACCAAGAATCCGTAGAGATTACTTACAACCCACAAGACCCACCATGTTCATACCATGAACTTCAAGGATCTCTCATCTAGGTTTAAGTTATCATGTACTAGAGACACCTTCCTTAGACACCATTTTATCAAAATCAACGACTCCAAAATTTCATCATCACCACATAGGCCAATAATACACAATTTGAATGAAAAAAAGGTTACCTAGATGATTGTTGAGCCTTAGATGATTAGAATTTCCTTCATGCAAGGGCTAACACCTTGATTATTGGCTGAATTTAGCTAGAATCAGAGATTGTGTCTTGTATGTGTTTATCGTGGGCTTTGCAGTTCCAGGGGATGAGTTCCCTGGTTCTTTTATGTTATAACAAGTCAAGTTTGGCTACTTGGCAGATCTAGCCCATCATAAATGAGTCATTGGTTAAGTATGTTAACTATCCATCTCATGTTTATCTGGGCCATTTTGTCTAATCGAAGTTGATCCGGTTATTCGCACGAAGGTAGAATTTCTAATATTTCCCCATGAGATGTTCGGTTAATAAACAGTATGTTGTTCGATTAACAAAGATATCAAGATTATGAAATTTTAGGTGTTACAATATCCTTCGAAAGTTTAAAGAAAAATCGTTAGATGAATTCGACATGATTCTCGTGTCAATGTTGATAGATAAACATTTCTATGTCTTGAGTTTTGATATGAAGAATGGAATTACAGAGTTGCTTAACAACTCTAAAGAGGTATAAGACTTTGAAGAGCGATCTATTATTTTATCTAGTGGGTCATTTATCTAGTGGGGTGGGCCATTTTGCTGCTTATATTATTTTATCTAGTGGGTCATTTATCGTTGTTCGGGCATTATCCGGTACCCTCTTAGCCGCTTGATACCCGTAGAGTCATTCACATTAAAGGACTGTCTAAATAGGATGAATATAATTAAATTAAACTTGAGAGATCCATTTAGATTATTAAAATAAAGTAGAAAAATAGGTCGCATGGCAAGTGAAAAATACCCCAAAGTTGTACTTAAAATCAATACTTTAGCCTACCCTTTTGTCCGTGTGAGATTCCTGAGCCTTTTTACGAGCACCATGCTTGCGGATACATATCGTATATTTCTCGTTTCGTTTCTTGAGAGATTTCTGAACTTAGTCCGACTCGGTTAGAACTTGTGTGTTTATGCATATCCTTGTTTTAAAACCGGTAATTAAATGAAAATGATAGAGGCAATTAGGTTTCTCCCCAAAAATAAATCCTTCCCTTAGATAACCACTTTGAGCCTTAGCCTTACATTTCTTCACCCAATAAAAATGAGTCCCGATCATGCGTCACCAAAGCAGCTTCAAGACGATGTCATCATCGAGGGCTCGGAATTGCAAGTTTAAAGAAAGGCAACATCATTGACAAAGGAGGGTACCACACAAGACGGGGGCAAGAGGGATATCTTCTTAAAAAAAGTAATAATATGTAGTAGGGAGCCAAAATAAACACAAAGCGCAAAACAAAGAGAGAAACCCAAAAAGAGAGCCTAAGGAAAAAGTTCTTCAAAGATTAAAAATTGATCTTTGACCGGTGAGACCCTAAAAGAACTGGAATTCTGCTCCCCCTTTCTCTCTCCCTCTCTCCTACTTTGCTCAGCCACGTCTGCCTCCAGAACTGATACAAATTATTTTCAAGAAGACAGCAGACGAAAGAAAATTATGGTGAAAGATGGAACAAAATCCACCCTTTTGTGGACAGTCAAAAAGTGTTGCAAAGAGGCGATCAAAATGGTATGACAAATGCATCAAGTGTGGAAACTGGTTGCATGAAGGCAAGTGCAACAAAAATTCAATTTACTCGCAGTTCGAATACACGATGTTGATCCAAGAAGGCGCCATTCGATACAAAGTTGAGCGCAAAGTCAAAAAAGGAATCAACATCGACTACATTGTGAGGTGCGAAATATCAATGATGAAAGAAAAAGGAATCAACACCAGAATTCTTTCAGAAATTGCCGCTGAAAACGTTGCCCGCCGCTATCGACCTCCTCCACGTCTTGCAGCTTCATCATCATCTGAGCCTTGACGATCTCTCGTGACTTGGTGACTCATTCTCTTTGTAGATATAGATAAAAAAAAGTTCATGTTTGCATCCCTACGTTACAACCCGAATAAAAGTCCTCTTGCTTTATCTTAGTTATTTGGTTTAGAGACAAGGACTTGATTTGCATACAAGCCTATGACTTGAGTCGACTTCGGTACGGACCTGAGTGTTCACCCCCAAAACTCACCCAAATGATTAAACCGGAGTGATGAGTGAAATGTGACAGCAAGTATAGTTTTGGGCACAATCAAGGGGTTAAGTAGGCGGGTCATGCAGTTTTATTTTTCTCATAAAATAAATGATTGTATTGGGGGTTTGTTATTTACTGTCTACCTTAGGTGTACTTGTGGTTGATTGCTTGAGGACAAGCAATAGTCTAAGTGTGGGGTATTGTGATGTATCACATAATTAACATATAAAACATATATAAATAGACCCAAAATAGGTTAGAATTAGACTTAAAATGTTAATTTTAGGTACTTAATTCGTTCCTATTTGTGTTTATCAGGAAACTGGAGCTCCAAGCCGGAAACAAGAGATTTTCAGGAAAAAACATGCAAAATCTGGATATTCCTGAGGATACGAGACTTGCAGCATATTCCATGTATGTTTGAAGGCCCTTTCAGGACTTAAACGGTGATAAAAACAGCCCGAGACAGATTCAGCACGCCCACGCACACTTGCAGGGAGGCCCTGCACACTAGAAGACAAAGCAGTAAACTTGGGGAACAAGAAAACTTCCTGAGTACACATGCACGCCCGTGCTCCAACATATGGCACGGCCGTGCCAGAGATAAGAAGTATAGACAAGACTGCATTGCAGCAACAGAATGTATGTGTGACAGCAAGCACGCCCATGCCACACATGTCACGCCTGTGGTTGACCAGAAAGGCTATAAATAGCAAGCTAACCCTCACCATTTGGACATCCCATTTCATTCTTTCTTTTGCCTTCTTTGTTCGACTTCCAAGAGTCTTCCAAAGGTCTTGGGGTCTTGTGGGAGGCCTTAGGGCATTCCTAACACACCCAACAAGGCTAGGCCTCGTCCTATCTTGATCATCAAGGCCAAACATGGGATCGTAGAGTAGTTCATATGCAATAAAACATCGAGGGTCTTGAAGATGATAGATACATAGCATTAGGAGAAGGAGAGCTTGTCTATGAGCAGCCATGTTCTTGTGTTGATCATTCGATATGGTTGTATCTTTCTATTATTCATGAACCCACTTCGATATGTAGACTTTTATTATTATTATTATTAGTTTATCTTTAGTTATTTGTTGTGTTATCTTCTTCTAATCCTTGTTTGTTTATCTTGTGACAAGTTCAAATGGTGATTAACTTAATAAACTAAAATCAACCTTAACTTAATTAATAAACTATCAAGAGGTATAATCAGCTTCTGGTAGTCCCGAGCTAGATCCAAGGCAAGGAAACCGGTAGTGAGACACATCCTTCGGGCTTCTGATATCCGAACCGGATTCTGAGCAACGGCTTTTGAAGTGGACCAGATCTGAGTGACACATTTCTGGTACTTACCAGATGTTTGAATGATCTTCTTGGCAAAGGGAGGATTCCCTACGGGCGCACCAGTGATCCTCGGATTGCACGCTTTTGGGAGGTTATGGGTTGGGTTAATTAAGTCATCAATCATCAAACCAACTTTATATTTATCAGACCTATAAATATTAAAGTGTCACTTAAGATAAATAAAACAAGGATTATATTTCTAGGTCTCGTTAGTAAAAATCCGTTAACCATTGGGGATACTTGTCTTCTGTGCCGACTATAAGAGAGATCCTTTGGTCTTCATGATCATTAACCTACTTAGGGGATACGCTTTTGGTGAGGATGGCTGTAATGGAGATCCTTTGGTAAGGAAAGCGAGAGCTAAGGGAGGTGTACGGTGTTCCAGGTCGGAAGTGAAGCCTCCAATACAAGTAGAAGATAAGTTTGAGGACCAGAGACTTGACCGCGGTTAGGGAAGCCCGCTATACGTGAGGCTCGGGCGGAGTACCCTCATGTGGGCACGCATTGGGAGGTTTTGCATTCTACTTAGTAGTGGCCCCGCTTCTCTATCATGGAGTCAACACTTCAAGATCACTCTTTTCCTCCTCACAAATAATTAACCTTAACTATTAATTGTAATAATAAATTTAACCACTTATACGGAGGGTCACGAGATGTGCATATTTGATAACTCTACTATTTTATCTTTCTCTTTTATAAAACCCAAAACCTTTTTAAAAACATTTTTATTAAAGAACCTCTCCGTTTTATTTTTCTTTTTAAAACCCAATCAGTTATATGAAGAAGGTAGTAGGGGAAAGTGTGAACTCTAGAATACGATACTCGATACTTACCCTAGGAGGCTATATACTACACACATCAGGTGCTCTACATATGTGTTGGTTTTAGTTTCTAAAGTAAATATCGTTTACTTTATAAATTTAAAACTTGGTAAAACTGGTTTAGTAAAAATCAGGCGTTTTCCCCAAAACCAAAGTTTTGGATTTAAAACATCAAGCTTTTGGCACCGGGGAAATGACACATTTCTAAATTACTAAAACCACGCACATCACACCACTAACATGCTTCGCATGATCATACATTGTCACCATATATCATATTCCTTAATGGATCCCATGTAAAACAAATTTTACATGTATACGTACCCAAGCCGTGGCCTTCATACACAAACTGGTTCCAAGACCGTAGCTCAAACCCTTGACCCAATCTTCTACTAAGGGAACACATCAACAAGAATGTACTAGGATACGTGTGGAGATAAGACCTCAACCGAGCTCCCTATAATGGCGAGACACATAACAAGACTCCGAACTCGTTCGTAAATAGTGATGTCAACGATTAAGATTGATGTAGGAGATATGATGGATGAAATCGGATTGCAAAGTTCAAGAGCATATCAAAAAAATCAAACATGAGCACATAAATCGGCCATGACACAAACCCAATCATTTATCAAACACTTTTCCATCCAAAAACAATCTGCTGAACTTGAATAATGTTATGAACATGAAGAACAAAACCATCTAACCCCTAGAACAACCATTCGGCTAACATCTAGTAACAATCAAAACACAAATCAACTATCTCATAGCCAATTCCAAGCGCATGAACTCATGATAATATGATGATTAACCAACCCAAACAGTTCGGTCACTAGGATGTCGCCGCAAGACTTAACGACCCAACTCCGTCACAATTCACCACCCACATAATCCCCATTGTTATCCAAACCAGACCGATTTTGGGGATGATATACAAAGGAATAAATGAATAGAAATAAAACACAGAGAAGTTACGTTGCCATGATGTGGAAGGCGCACAACCCGAACCACTTGGAATCACCACTTTGAGGTCCTCTTATCTTCCTTCTGTCCGATCATTTCTGCCGTCCTACCCTCCTTTTCTTGATCCGTTGCTCCAGAGGAAAGTGGTTTGGGCTGTGATTTTCCTTTAAAAAATCAATGTACAGAAGGTAGGGTTTTGCTTTTAGATAATATGGAAGATGATAGGTAGGGTTTACTCTTTAATAATAAGTTTTAAAACTCATATTTGGCACACCAGCCCTAGACTAATACTTGGAAATAAATTGTTCCCAAAAAAGTTATGAAAAACCACCATAAAATAATGGCAAACGGGTCCTTGTGGGTTTACGTTCCATCGCGTTTTGTCTCGATGTTATTTTTAAAACAATCTACTGAGCCTTCTAAGTACACTATATAAAGGGTCATGTGTCGATACCTGTTAACGTTCCATTTGATGAAACCCGATCAGTCATTTTGTCTAAATAAAACAGTTCACAAATTTTCGGGATGTTACAAGTCCACACCCTTAGAAAAGGATTTGTCCTCAAATCCTGTGGTGAAGAGTACTTCTTGGCAAATAGAGATTCCATAAAGTTACCAAACAGTAGGCTTAGATATCCCTAAAGTAAGGCTCCATTACATTGACACAAGTCCTATGCTTAATTAGGAACTTTCCCAAAGATAGAACATTTATATGATCATTTTAGGTTACAACTCAGAATAGAAAAGTAGCAATAGACCACCAATAACGTTGATCAAGTGCTATCTATTGTCTATATCACTATAGTTGTCCTAAAGGTTTCCAACACGGGCATACTAGGGTTCTACCTTCCACGTAATGAAAACAATCACTCGAGGAAAATCAACATTCCAATCATACTTCAAAGCATAAAGACATTCCCGTTCTACCACATCACACGACTACCGTATAAGAAGAGCATTCTACCTTACCTCAAAACATAAGGCATTCATTATACCTACCATATACTAGCATTAAACACTCACTATTAAACTTCTCATACTACATAAAAATATATACGCATTAACTTCCCACATCTCATCTCTTGCCATTAAGCATTTAAATGAAAAAATATACAGGCATACTTACCTCTTGGCATGTAGCTACCTATGGTGGCACTTCTGGTTTCGGTCCCGTTCTCAGTTTAAGTCGATGCACTGAGGATGCCCAAATATCTTTAACTATTGCTCTGATACCAACTTGTAAGACCCGCAAAACCGGTGTCAAACAGTTGGGTTAATACTCTTAAATATGCAAAAACATGAGTAAAATTTTCTTTTGAAAGAGTATGTTTGAATCAAAGAATACGCAACGGAAGATCATTTAAAGTAAAATTTACAAAACACATGAAAAATATTTATTCAATTGTAACTCCAATTTAAAATTTATCATGAGTAAACAAAAGTTGTCTTCCACTAGAAATGCCTTCGATTGCCGGGTAGCTTCTTGCGTCGCCAAGCAATCATCCATCCATCTCTCTTTTAAACCGAAATCAATCTAACGTGTATGCAAAAGTCAGCTACGCTGAGTGAGTTCAACTTTTATAAATTTATATAAACAAGTAATCTGTCAAAATAAGAATTTACAAAATACCTCAACCTCAGAGTTAATAATAAGCGCAATTCGCTAAATTGTTTTCCCTTAAGAAATAATCAAAATCTAGGATAGGCACAATCTGCCTATTTATCTCAAAACTACAATCATCAAATATAGTAAGCGCATACCTCCTATAAGCACAAAGTACAATGAAGTCTATCTAAGCGCATTCCGCTTGCTAGACTCAAACCAAAACTACAGATCAGAGCAGGCATATCCCACTTCCTGTCATAGTTCAGGTTATAATATCACATACAACATAAACTATGTAACAATCATGATGCAAAAAACAATACCATGAATCAGAGCAGGCATATACCACTTCCTGTCATAGCGTAGTTATAATACCAATTAACCGTCACACAGTCTATTCTATATAAAAACACGTATAACATAAACCATGTATCAACCATGACAGAATACTAATACCATATATCGTAGAAGGCAGATCCCACTTCTGTCATAGCCGAGTTTATCATTTCAGGTAACCGTCACACAGTTTATTTATATATAGTAACACATATAACTCAAACCTATATACACCTATATATAGGTATATTTATTTTTTATATACGTATAAACGTATACAAGTATCCGAATATATATTTTATATTAGTTGCCTTCAAACATGTAGATATAAAAAAGTAACAATCTACTTGCGTTTTAAGCCCAGAAAAAATATTAGAGTAATATGAATTTTATTCGTACACAAAAATATTTATAACTCATAACAATATTTTGTGACTTCATAAAAATAATCTTGTTAGTTTAGCATGCACGTTAGCCCAAAAAATATTCAGAAAAATAATAGAAGAGTGGGCGCAAGAACTCACTAGTTGCGAAGTTTCCAAATCCATAAGTTACCACTTCAAACCGTAACTCGACTCACCTTGCCTCGCACTTGCCATTCAACTATTCATATTTCATGCAAGACACCAGAATGCCATAACAACTACCTTATCTTATACGACACCCATCACAACATCCATGAGCATGTTTTCACATATTCTCATCAGAGGCTATTCCATCAATATTTAATAACCTGCTCCACCATCTTCATTCCAAACAAATTAAGTACACACCAACATGCATGATATATCCACCTCCATGAAATCAAGAGGTCTATTCTTATCATCACTTAATTTAAACAGAACCACCACTTACATGTTGCGCATGATCATATATTGTCACCATATATCATATCCCTTAATGGATCCCACGTAAAACAAATTTTACATGTATATGTACCCAAACCGTGGCCTTCATACACAAACATGAACCGGTTCCAAGCCTATAGCTTGAACCCTTGATCCAATCTTCTACTCAGGGAACAGACGAACAAGAATGTACCGGGATGCGTGTAGAGATAACTAGATAAGGCCTCAACTGAGCTCACTAGAATGTCGAGACACATAACAAGACTTCGAACTCGGTCGTAATAGTGATGTCAACTATTAAGATCGATGTAGGAGATATGATGGATGAAATTGGATTGCATAGTTCAAGAGCATATAAAAAAATCGAACATGAACTCATAAATCGGCCATGACACAAACCCAATCATTTATGAACACTTTTCCGTCCAAAAATAATCTGCTGAACTTGAATAATGTTATGAACATGGAGAATAAAACCATCTAACCACTAGAACAACCATTCGGCTAACATCCAGTAACAATCAAAACATAAATCAACTATCTCATAGCCAATTCCAAGTGCATGAATACATGCTAATATGATGATTAACCAAACCAAACAGTTGGGTAACTTAGATGTCGCCGCAAGATATAATGACCTAAATCCGTCACAATTCACCACCCACATAATCCCCATCGTTATCCTCAGCTCCCTACAATACCACTGTCATGATAAAATCGTGACGGGTCTCCCGTCCATCGCGTCAGTCCCCAGCAACATCACTGTCAAGGCCACTGCTCTTCCTCGTGACTCCCTAACTACACCCGCAAACAAACCCTACTAAGTTTCCTATTCCAAAACAATTTCCGAACCAGACCGATTTTGGGGATGATACACAAAGGAATAAATGAATAGAAATAAAACACAGAGAAGTTACGTTGCCATGATGTGGAAGGCGCACAACCCGAACCAGTTGGACTCACCACTTTGAGGTCCTCTTCCCTTCCTTCTATTCGATCGTTTCTGCCGTCCTACCCTCCTTTTCTTGATCCGTTGCTCCAGAGAAAAGTGGTTTGGGCTATGTTTTTCCTTTAAAAAATCAATGTACAGAAGGTAGAGTTTTGCTTTTAGATAATATGGAAGATGACAGGTAGGGTTTACCCTTTAATAATATGTTTTAAAACTCATATTTGGCACACCAGCCCCTAGACTAATACTTGGAAATAAATTGTTCCCAAAGTTATAAAAACCACCATAAAATAATGGCAAACGGGTCCTTGTGGGTTTACGTTCCATCGCGTTTTGTCTCGATGTTATTTTTTAAAACAATCTACTGAGCCTTCTAAGTACACTCAATAAAGGGTCATGTGCCGATACCTGTTAACGTTCCATTTAATGAAATCCGATCAGTCATTTCGTCTAAATAAAACAGTTCACAAATATTCGGGATCTTACATAAAATTTCTTATTCCATAACTGAATGTGTAGAAAGATTTGCAGATGCATTACCAGCTTATTGGAGTCAACCTGTTGAAGTGTTGAAAGAGAAGGATACTTTCCATCTTTGGACATTAACTGATTTCATTCAGAAGTTGGAGAACAAAGAAGTTGAAGAAAGGAGGAAGGTGAAAAGAGCATAGATTCCTCAGAATCATGATTTGTAGCACCACAAACAGCTTTTGTTTTGAGTGTTGAATAAACTAATTTGGTGAATTACTATGGCATTCCATCATCTTCATCCTATGTTACACCAACTACAGCTCCTTCTGCACCATTGATGGCTACTTCATCATTAAACATGAATCAAGTATCCTTATCTAATGCTGGACAAGCATCTTCGAGTTTGAGTTCTATTATATTGGAGACTTCCAACTTAAATAATGTAACAACAGAAGTTACTCAAAAGCATGATGGTTTGTTGTCTGATTTTGTAGCTTCATACAATGGACTAGTCGCGGGTCAAATTGGGAATAGTAATTTGACAAATGAAGATTACTTGCAAATTGAAAAGGTTGAAATGGAGCTTATAGACATTCAATGGGCATTTGCAAGTGTTGTTAGGAGAGCTCAAGAGTTTATGGAGCAAATTGGAAGGACCGATTTGGCCACTTTACCTAATACAACCTACGGTTTCAACAAAGCCAAAGTTACTTGTTTCAATAGTGGAACCAAAGGACACTTTGCTCATGAATGCACCAATTCTAAACAACAAGGTAACCGAAATCCATTCAACAATAGCTATCAAAACCAAAACCGTCAAAGCAACTATCAAAACCAAAACCAATAACCCACTCTTTTCAATACTAACCAAAGACAAACATGATCACCCCAGCAAACTCAAAATACCACAAACACTGAAAGAAGCATTGTCCCAGTAACCACTCCAATCAATCAAAACAAGAATGATAATAAAGCATAGTGATTCAACAATATGAAGGGTTTAACTGGAGTGACATGCAGTTAGGAGTTGAAGAGCTATCTAGTGGGAATGTGGCATGTTATGCTCAGGAATTAGTAGGAGAAATGAATGAACAAGAAGACGAATATGTTGTGGAACAAATAGTTGAGAAAGATGAGACTGAGATGGCTGTTGAAGAAAGTTTGAATGTTCAAGAATCAGATTGCTCGGATTCTAAAAGTGAAACCGATTCTGAGGCATGTCTGAACTCGCTAGATGATGATGTGGATCAGTTATTAGCTGAAGCCGACTTTCTAATCAACAAGAAGTCATGTATGGATGATGACGCTTGCACCCGGATCGACTATTCAATGTTTTTCTTTGGGAAGGAAGCACATTTTGCTCTTATGGATATAACTGATTCTTCCACCCTGGTAATCACTTTCTAAATGTAATGATTGTCATACTTTGCCAGGAAAGTGTGATAGATTAGAATAACATATTCTCAATTTGAAATCTGACTTGGCTAGTGCTAAAACAGCAAATGAGAGTTTTTAGGAAGAATGAAAATACTTAAACAAAAAACTCTTGAAAGTTATAAAAAAGATGTGTCTGAGTTAACTAAAACTCTTGCTAATAATAATTACATCAATGAAATTGAAGACACAAAATTAGAAATGACCAAAGTCAGATGACTTTATGAGAGGATGAATAAAAAATTGGAAAGCTATCTCAATGTGAGATATGTGCTGGACCATATTGTTGAACTACTAAATAAAGATGGTGTTCCAACTAGCATCGGTTATAAGTCTGTTCCATCTCATGTGCAATTTGAAAATCACAACTTTGATAGAATAAGCACCGAGAGTTCAAAAACAACAACTTCCACATCTGAAAATGAATCAAACACCTCAAGTGTGGGTGATCCGTATTCAGATGTGAAACCGATTCTAGGAATAAACAATGAAAATGTGGTAGCAGTCACTGATGATTCTGATTCAGATGTTGAGGACGAACCTGAACAAAAAGTTGAAATTCCTTTGGAAAATCACATTGTATGTGATCCAGTTCCAAAAGTTCAGGTTCCTCCCAAGGTTGAGACAAATCCAAAATCATTAGTAAGAAAACTGAACAGAAAGAATCAGTTAAGAAAGCTGATGTGAAAGAATTAGAAAAAGGAGTGAAAATCTTTTATCGGATGGAAGGATTCGATCAGATATTTTCTGATGAGGAATATCCCATACAGTTTGTCAGTTATTCTAAGATTTCAAAAATCTGGCAAGAAAGTACAATTTGGTTTCCTAAATCTGAAAGGACAAATGACTTTCCACCAGAATTAATTCAAAAAATGTATGGTGATGATTCTAAGAAAAATAAGATTCATGTGATTGAGTTTGTCAAACTAACCGAGAGTGTTGAACCGTCTTACTCACTGGAGCCTGCTCCTGAGAGTTCAAGAAGGAAGTGTATTGAGGATCAATACCCAGTAAACACTTTCACGAGAGGTCATGACAAGCCAAAGTTTGAAGAATACCATGTCTGTTTTAAATGTGGGAGCAATGACATTTACTTGTTCACTGCCCATATGTAAGAAATAAAAGGCATGGAGATCAATAGGGAAAGACAAACCCGAAAGCTCTAAGCGACACTGCCTAAGAATATGAGTCACCTTGATTTTCTTACTATCAGCCAATTCTATCAAGTACTTAGCCTCTAAAGGTGTAGGTACTATATCGAGCAACTAACTAAACTCAACAGATATGAAACTGTTATCGGCACCAGAATCAAATAAAACCAAAGCATAATGGTTATTAAGAAGGAACGTACCGGTAACTGTGTCTGGATCCTGTCGGGCTTCCCCCGATCCAACGACGAAGGTGCGTGATTTCCTGCCACCACCCCCATTGTTCCCGTTACCGCCACCATTCTTCCCATTATCGCCCTGCTTCAACTTCGGGCAATACCTCCTAAAATGTCCCGGCTGCCCACAATGGAAACACCCATGATTACGCTGAGGAACAGGAGCAGGAACAATAGCCTGAGCAAACTTTGGCTGCAGATTGACCCTGCAATCCTTAGCAAGATGACCGGTCCTCTGACAACGCTTGCAACGGAACTTATCACGAGCTCCCACATGATGAAAACCACACTGGTTACACTTCCGATTCTTCCCAGCATATCCTCCTTGCTTCTGACTCGACGATGACCCTGAAGCTTCAAACTTTCTTGCTTGTTGCTGCGGCTGAGCTGAACCCTGATTCTTCTTAACACCATCCCATTTCCTTTTGTTGCTATCAGGAGCCTTCTGAGCTGCACCGCTTGGAGGCACAACACCCTCTTGAACCTTCTGATTGGTTAGCTTATGAGCCAACCTGATAGTCCCCTGCAGAGTAGTCGAATCATTTGCGGTCACCAATCCGCGAACCTCTGGCACCAACCCAGCAATGTAGTGCTCAATCCTCCGGTACTCCGGCGTAGCCAAATCAGGACACATAACAGCCAACTCATGATGCCTGGTAGTGTACGCCTCATCCCGAGGGCAGTACTCAGTCCTCAAACGATCAACAAACTCAGCCCATGGCATAGCATTGGCTTCACCTAAGCCAAGAGTCTGGGTAATCGAATTCCACCAAGTCAAAGCAGGATCTTCCAAGGTACATGAAGCATACTTCACATGATTCACCACTGGGCAGTTACACATAGCAAACACAGACTCAATCTTCTCTAACCATCTAAGCAGTCCCACTGCTCCTTCAGCCCACTGAAACTGTGTGGCTTACAATCCATAAACATCTTGAGTGTGCATACAGGCTGCACAGGATGAGGTGGGTTGACAGCATTACCTGAACCAACAACATATGATTAAACAAAACGAATATATCACCATAGATAGAGATAAGAATAGCAGTAATCAAATTACCACCAAGGCCTTGCTGAGCGGCCTGGAAAGCAGCAAGAGCACTAGACACTTGTTGTTGGATCATATTATTCAACTCTTCTTGGGTCATGTTGATGTTACCACAACCACAACCACCACCGCCACCATTGCGTCCGCCACGACAACCTCCAGGAACTCCTGACATCTTCTGGAATTCACAAGGAATAAGACATTCAGATTCGTCATTAGTAATAACCAACTAGTAACTATAATATAGAATCATCTCGATCCGACCGATCCGTATCAACTACGAACCATCCGATCGAGATATCGAAGCTTATAAGTGCAAGATAGTGTGTGTGGGCAAGTGTGTTCATTGGAGCATAGAAGGGAGATGTCCGAATCCTGGACAGATCTCGAGGATACGCCGAAGCCACTCCAATGTACACCATCGCCGTGCAAGAATCAACAAGCTAACATCTTCGTCTTCAAATCCCGAAGAAGAAGATAAGATAGAAGATAGAAATATCCAAGATAGAACAGATGATGTAACACGTAATGATGATAATACCGACAACCCGACAAGGTTAGTATGTTTCCCACATGACACAACTCATATGCGTGTGACCATCTAGTGTGTGAGACTCGACTATAGACTAGACTCTACATGCAGTCCTAGTTCACTATAACCATTGGCTCTGACACCAATTTGTCACACCCTCTAATTCCATGTGCAGGGTTTTACCGCGAGGCGCGTGACATACCAGGATCCAAGTCAATGGTCACAATAAACGACAACTATATGATATGAAAGCAATGTAATAAAAGCCAACCATGCAATTTAAAAGTTTACATAATCCAAAACCACCACAGCGGAAGCAACTTGAAGTTTACAAAACATAAAGCCCGACCATGCAAGACACAATGAGACTCAGTGCGACTACAATGTGCCCAGCCTCGCTGCTACCTTAGCGACATGAGAAAACATGCTAAACATGTCAACATACAATGCTGGTGAGTTCATAGGTTTTACAACATTTTCCATATGTGTGCAAGATCATTCCCGTTACTTCTACGTTATATGAACGTTAGCTAGACGTTATGTTTGTTACTACTAAGATTGAAACTGTCACACCCCGCCAAGGCGGAAACACGGGGATGTGATTTGAAAAGTTTTCAAGCACAAGGTTCAAGCAACACATAAGATGTAATTTAAAATGATACCATTAAACGATAAACATTGTCATACATAATTAAGTTAAACATAAAATTGTCTAGAAATCATTGTCTCAAATACCGAAACTTGTCATGACCAACTTTATTAAAACCCAACCCATGATGGTACCCTGATGTGCATGCTCAAACCCCTCTCCCAAGTCTCCGCTCCTCATGGTCAATCACCTGTAAAACATGCACAAAAGATTTGTGAACAATATTGTCGGTGAGTTCACAGGTTTTGATGTACTATGTAAAGTGCTCGTTTAATCCGTGTATGACCAATCATAGGCTAGCTAAGCGAATGATTACTGTGCAAACCATGAGTCCCATAACCAAACCTGTTGACTGTTGTGCCTCGCGCATTGTACACTAACGACAATGTATGTATAGTAGAATACTAACACTCTTTTTTATGTAATCGGTTAGAGCGACTAGCCAAGAGTGGGGGTGTCAACCCAATAGATCTATTAAAGTGTTCCCCAATCGAACTTCTTGTCTTTTTGTGTCAAGACGGTAAGCAGCTGAGCAATCTTAGAGAATTTTTTTATGAACCGTCGGTAATAACCAGCTCGACCCAAAAATTGCCGCACTTCAGTTGGTGTTTTGGGTGCATCCTAATTCTTGATGGCTTCAATTTTTGTGGAGTCAACTTAAATACCTTTCTCGTTCACAACGTGACCAAGAAAATGAACTTCTCAAATCCAAAACTTGCATTTAGAGAATTTGGAAAACAACTTCTCGGTTTTGAGCAACTCCAAAATCAGTCGAAGATGATGTTCATGCTCGTCCTTGGTTTGCGAGTAGATCAAGATGTCATCAATAAAGACAATCACGAATTTGTCAAAGTAGGGCTTGCAGACTCGATTCATATGATCCATAAAAACAGCAGGAGCATTCGTCAAACCGAATGGCATAACCAAAAACTCATAATGCCCATAACGAGTCCGGAACACAGTCTTCGGTATGTCGTCTTCTTGGATCCGCAACTGGTGATATCCCGAACGCAGGTCGATCTTCGAGTAGTAGCTGGAACCCTACAACTAGTCAAACAGATCGTCGATCCTCGGCAGCAGATACTTGTTCTTGATGGTCAACTTTTTCAACTCCTAGTAATCGATGCACATGCGAAAACTCCCGTCCTTCATGAACAAAACAGGCGTTTCCCATGGAGAAAAACTCGGGTGAATGAAACCTTTGTCTAACTACTCCTAAAGCTCGTTAGACAATTCTTGCATCTCGTATGGTACCAAACGATACGGAGGGCGGGCTACTAGGGCAACTCCTGGGACTAGGTCAATGAAAAAGTCGACTTGTCGTGGTGGTGGAAGGCCCAAAAAATCATCTGGAAAGACTTCGGGATAGTCTCGCACTACCGGTATGTCCTCTAGTTTCCGATCTTTAGCGTTTTGTTCAACGACATGTGCCAGAAACGCGACACAACCCTTCATTAAACATTTCTGCGCCTTGATGCAAGATATGACTCAAAGAGTAGATCCACCACGGTCTCCTCGAATCGAGAGGGTTTCACCATTGGACAAGGGATACGGACCAATTTCTTGTGACAGACGACCTCTGCACGATGCTTGGATAACCAATCCATGCTAATGACAACATCGAAACTACCTAACTCTTTTCCAACTCGTCTGCGAGCTTGATCTTTAGCCTTGGGGAAATCCTTGCGAAAATGACCGGTTGCACAACATTCAAAACACTCGTTTTTGGCATGTGGAGTGTTGGTGGCCTTGGATTTGTAGAGACCGGTTTGGTGACCTCAACAATTGCAGTTCTTGCACAGAATACTCTCACAGATGCAAGCATGGTGATAATTGCATTGCTGCAGTATGGATGGGGCCCGTTGTACTTGCGTTTAAGCTCCTCAGCAGCAGTAATAGCAAAAACCTTTACAAAGTCTTGGAGCTTTTGGGAGGAGTTCTTTCCCTTCTTAGAGCTAGATAGCTTACGCTTATCTCCAGAACTCTCACCAGCAACTACAACCTTTCGGTTCAACGAACCCATATGGACAACATCATCGGTAAGACTGTGAGCTAGAGTAACAGGAGCCTGTATAGTAGTGGGTGCAGACGCAGTGACTATGCTCCGAATCTTGGGAGATAAACCCCAAATGTACCATTCCACTCTCTTGTATTCTGGTGTAACCATGTGAGGAACAAGTCGAGAGAGCTCATGAAAATGGGTAGTGTAAGCAGTCAGCCACATTGCATCCACCAGAGAAAGATTCCAGAATTCCGCTTCTAGCATCTGCAGTTCGCTCCTTGGACAGTGTCACACCCTGCCAAGGCGGAAACACGGGTATGCGACTTTGAAAGGTTTTCAAGCACAAGGTTCAAGCAACACATAGATTTATTTAAAATAGATACCATCTAGGGATGGATGATGTCATAAATTATTCAAGTTAAAACAACATTGTCTGAAAATAGTAAATTGTCTGAAAATGCATGACTCAACCACTAGGATAACACATGACTGACAAAACCCAATCCATGACGGTACCACTAGGTGCTAGCTCGAACCCCTTTCCCAAGTCCCCGCTTCTCATTATCAATTACCTGAAAAACATTCATAAAAGATTTGCCAACAATAATGTCGATGAGTTCACAGGTTTAAATGTACTAAGTAAAGTGCTCGTGTAATTCGTGTATGACCAATCATATGCTAGCTAAGCGAATGATTACTATGCAAACCATGAGTTCCATAACCAAACCTCTTGACTGTTGTGCCTTGCGCATTGTACACTAAAGACAATGTATGTATTGTAGAATACTAACACTCTTTTGTAGGTAACCGGTTAGAGCGACTAACTAAGACTGGGGGTGTCAACCCAATAGATCTATTAAAGTGTTCCATGGCTTTCGATAGCTAATGGTTATGGCAAAACGTAGTACGAGGACTGTTGAGCTCATGAACCAAATGTCTCATGTTCTACATGGTAGTCACAATAGAATTAACACCAAATGAAATTTGTACTAGAATTGTAGCATGATTTTCCCCCAAAATGTAAAAGTAGTAAAATGGGGCCGCGAAACTTACCTTATGATTGGATGTGAGGTCTGGTAAGGCAGTGAGGTGGAATAGCTACAGTCCTAACGAGGGATGCCCTATGATTATCAAGGACATAGTAAGTTGTACGCTCTTATCGTTTACCATACAAATTGTTCACTCGACGTTGTGGACCTTTGTGTTAGTTATGTGTGGGTCATAGTTTGTGCACGTGACCTTTGTTATGATTTCAAGGGTACTTTATAAAATGTACGGTTTCAGGAAACCAAGGTGTCTTTATTGATAACAAAATGGGCCCCACACATCATCATAGGTAACATATTATTCCCCATTCTAAGGTGTGTGGTGTATTTATGGAAAATGTAAGGATTTGACACAAATTATGTTGTGTTGTGGCATTAGACTAGTATTAACACATGTTTGATACCTTTTAGCATATGTTTATCTTATTAGCCAAAATTCTTATGTGAATAAATGGCTTAAATCCGATGGTTTGACACATCCAAAACTACTCGTTTGCGTTGATCGATGTACAATCGAGTGACCATAGTCGTGTGCTAGTGTGTTTACATAAAATCATATGTATACGATGTAAAATGGCTTCGAGTATGTATATACATGTTTGGTTTAAAAATCGTTTCAAGTGTTGTCATCCGAGTTCATATATATACATTTTGTGTACTCGTGAGTTGTGTGTTGAGTGTACGTGTGACTTCATGAAATCGTGGGTGGGTATAATGTATAGTTACACATACACGTTATGTGAGTACATATTAGGAATCAAATCATGAGTATTTTTATTAACAAAATCGACATGTGTGTGTGTGTTTACTTAGGCCGATTACAAACATATACAAGGTAAAGGGTTGAGGTTCGGGTGAAATGGTTTAAGGTCGATCACAATAGGAATGTCATAGGTGTTCGAGTGTAGCTAACTAACCTTGGTTGGATGCTTGGCCGAACCTCGTGCTTCCTAGTCTACTTGGGCCTTCCAATGCTAGACGATGGTTTGTGCTTTTGATGGTTTCTTTGGTGGGAACTATCGGCCGAAGGTAGACAAAGGAAAGGACAAGGTTTGTTTGGTTTTGTGGTGTGATCTTTTACTCATGAGAAGCCGCCCTTTTATAGTGTATAACATGGCAAGTCCCACACATCATTTCATGTGTCCATTAATTAGTACATTATCCTTTTTAGTGAATTGGATTGACCAAATGAGGTGTTGTTGTCTTGATGATTTCGGCCGATCACATTGTCATCAAGATCTTTCATTTATGGCATGGTATCAAGTGTGAGAGTGGTGTAAGAAGTTTGGAAGGTTTATGGAAGTGTGCAAGTGTCATGGTTTGTCTTTTTGTTGTCATGCATGGCAATGATGACAATATAGATCAAGATATGGTGATGGTGATGGCTTCGGCCAATGGAAACGGAAAGGAAAGGAGCATGTGTTGTTTCAAACCATAAGTGGGAGTGGATGTCTTGTGGGAGATGTAACCTTCATGATTTTAACTAGAAAAGGCAAGATCTCATGATAGGGAGATGACTTTTGACTCCTTCTTGTGTTTCGGCCGATGTAGAGACAAAAGAATCAAGGTTAATTATGGCAAGAGATCAATTCTAGACGTAGGCTCTTGAGAGTGACATAGGCTCCATTTGGTATAAGGTGATGTAGTCTAGGCTTAGTTGTAGGAAAGTTTGTCCTCATTCCCTCCATGTGATTTGTATGTATGTATGTATATATTATGTGGGAAGAGGGCCAATTGCAAATAAGGTAAATGGACAAAGATGAGATGTGTATTGTAGTCTTGGGAATTAGTGGTTTTAATGAAACTTAGACTAGGTTTGATAAGTGAGTCTAGTTATCTAGAATATGTATGTGTCGTATACGTATATACATATAGATGTAGGTGTTAGTCTTTTGTTGATTGTGATCTTACACATGCATACGTCATGCGTATATATATACGTATATGTGTTGGTGTATGAGGCCGATTTTTATATACATATATTAACATATGCATAGCTTACTAGATGGATAAGGTATATCTTCATGCATGTGTTCTTAATAAACTTAACTTATGTAATCTAGTGAGTTGGTGATATATATATATATATATATATATATATATATATATATATATATATATATATATCGGTGGGATAACATCATAGAATCAATTTACGTGTTAATCATTCATGGACAATGCGTTGTTAGGTGTTATCATAGGGTGTTTAAGCCATGATATAACTTAGTTGTGTTAAGAAATTCGATGATGACATTAACATGTATTATTTTATAATTTAGGATTCATGATCACAAGTTATTGAGTGGTTAATGTATGATGCTATTTGTGATTCACATACATGCGTTATTGTGGGGGTTATCATGTGTTATGGAGTGTTATTATCGTATATTTGTTCCTTTGCGAGTGTTCTTATGATTGATGTGGGTGATAACCTCATTTAAACACTTTGTGATTGCTTGGGATTGAGTGGATTGTGTAGTCATCCACTTGGGCAATGTCACGTGTATTATTGTTTTGTAATGTATGGTAATCGGGTATCCGGTTGCTCTCGGTTGAGCGTGTGATTGGCTTGACCATTCAATGCCAATTGTTTTGTGCAGTTAGGGTGTTGTATGCATAAACAGGAAATCCATTGAGTTTTCATCGCAATTTATGCTTTACTAGACTGGGGGGTATAGTGTGTGCAAAATATCTAATTATGCACATGAAATGAAAATAATAAGTAAAATGCGTATGGATGTTGACCTAGATTGTTGACTGGTGTCACATTCTCCCCTTGTTTTGGAATTTTGTCCACGAAATCGAGTTCACTTACGGTTCTCAACCGTCTTTGGAAAGAGTGCAGGATACTTTCGTCTCATCTGGTCTTCACGTTCCCATTTAAATCCGGGTCCGCGTTTTGCATTCCATCTGACTTTGACAAGTTTTGATCGACTGCTTCTCAATTTCTGGACTTTCCAATCTGTCACTTAAATTGGCTCCTCAATAAAGTGAAGCTGATCATCGATGTGAATTTCTTAGGGAGGAATGATCAAAGATTCATCAGACAAACATTTTTTCAGATTGGATACGTGGAATGTGTCATGAACACCACAAAGCTCTTTGGGTAACTTGAGCTTGTATGCCATAGGACCAATCCGAGCAAGTATTTTAAAAGGACCTATGTATCGAGGGTTAAGCTTCCAGGGTGAGACTTTTAAGAGTACCTAATCGCCAACCTGAAATTTGAGTAGTTTGCGACGGCGATCGGTGTAACTCTTTTGACGATCTCGAGCAGCTTTCAAGCATTCACAGATCTAGAAGATCTTGTCGATTGTTTCTTGAATTAGCTCGGGGCCAGCCAAATATTTATCTCCAACTTCCGCCCAACACAAAGGAGATCTACACTTGCGTCCATATAAGGCTTCAAACGGGACAGCCTTGATACTGGTGTGGTAATTGTTATTGTAAGAGAACTCAACCAAAGGTAAATGAGAATCCCAGTTTCCACCGAAATCGATTACATATGCTCGGAGCATGTCTTCCAAGGTTTGGATAGTCTGTTCGCTCTGACCATCGGTTTGTGGGTGATAGGTTGTGCTCATGTCTAAGCGAGAGCCTAGTGCATCCATAAGTGTCTGCCAGAATCGGGAAGTGAATCGACTGTCTCGATCGGAAATGATTGAAACAGGCACACCATGCCTAGTTACAATCTCTTTGATATACAACTTGGCGAGTTTATCTAGATTGTCGGTTTCCATGATCGGCAAGATATGCGCAGACTTCGTCAACTTGTCAACAATTACCCAAATCTTATCGTAACCACTGGACATCTTCGGTAGCTTGGTGATGAATCCATAGAGATTTGCTCCCATTTCCAAACGGGAATCTTGGGTTGCTGAAGCAGACCGGACGACTTCTGATACTTGGCTTTGACCTTCGAACAGGTAAGGCATCGGCTGACGTATGTGGCAATTTCACCCTTAAGGTTGGGCCACTAGTAGAGTTCCTTCACGTCTTTGTACATTTTTTCAGCTCCGGAATGAACCGAGTACTTAGACTTGTGGGCCTCCTCAAGAATTAAATCGACGCCTGAACGTGCACCCAGATCTGATTGGCAAAATAAACCGTGCCGTCAGACCTCGGTTCCAACAGATTCACCATCTTGAACAATGACTCATTCTTCAAATTCTCACCTTTTAGAGCTTCCAGCTGAGCTTCGCGAATATGGGTAGTGAGGTTTGTATGGATGGTCAAACCTAGCACACGCACACGCATGGTCTTGACTCGTTCCTTCCGGCTCAAGGCGTCAGCCACAACGTTGGCCTTTCCCGGATGGTATTTAATCTTACAATCGTAATCGTTTAGCAATTCAACCCATCTACGTTGTTGCATGTTCAGTTCCTTCTAATTGAATATGTGTTGCAAGCTCTTGTGATCGGCGAAAATAGTGCACTTAGTACCATAAAGATAGTGCCTCCATATCTCGAGGGCAAAGATCACCGCACCTAACTCTAGATCACGAGTGGTGTAATTCTTTTCATGGACTTTGAGTTATCGAGATGCATAAGCGATGACCTTATTCCTTTAAATGAGTACACATCCAAGACCTTGATGGAAGCATCGCAATAAACCCCGAAATCATCGGTACCTTCGGGAAGAGAAAGAATCGGAACACTGCACAAACGGTTCTTCAAAACCTGAAACGCTTCTTCTTGCTTGATTCCCCAATCGAACTTCTTGTCTTTCTGCGTCAAGACTGTAAGTCGCTGGGCAATCTTAGAGAAATTTTAGATGAACCGTCGGTAATAACCAGCTAGACCCAAAAATTGCCACACTTCAGTTGGTGCTTTGGGCGCGTCCCAATCCTTGATGGCTTCAATTTTTGCGGGGTTAACTTGAATACCCTTTGTCACACCCCAGAAATCACAGCGGAAATTAAGCGTGGGCGTTGTAACGGACGTTGGTGACAGTCAACAATTAAGCAAACATAGTAACAAAAGTGGATACCATAAGATTAAAAGTTAAGTAATTTATTACAAAACAATGTTAAAATCTATGGTTATATAAAAGTCGTCATCACAACTTCATAACCATGTTTAGGTCCCCACAAGATCGATGATATCCCAGTGTCACATTCATGTGCTTGCCACAAAACCCGTCTCATATTCCCCCACATGCATACTAACTAAGTACATGAAAACTATGTCAATTTAAAAACATCAGTAAAACTGGTGAGTTCACAGGTTTATTCAATTTTCGAAGAATTTATTTGTTCACAAAACTGTTTATGAATTTACATCTACACACTTGTAACCATTTCCGTAGGTTAGCTAGACCTCACGACGTGATCGCAACCTAGAACCCATAATCAAGCCAAGACTAGCGGTGATTACCCATCACCCATCATAGTATATTCCCTTGTGATCTAACCCAGGATATATCCACACCAGTGCGACTGGCAGCAAGGGGTGGCTATCATGCCCAATAGATCTACCAATATACCCATGTTGGCTCCGGTGCGAAACCAGAGTTAATGATTATAATGTTAAGGGGGTAATCCTACAACAATAATCCTAGGCCATCACATAGTTACTGACGGTTAGACTGTCTATCATAAACATAGCATATTTTTCCCCTGATATTTAAAAACGTTCAAAAACATTTAAAAAGAAAAGGGGCCGTGAAACTCACCTCAAGGCTTGATAGTTTAGCTAGCAATTAATGTCCAAGTTAATCCCGACCTAGCCGTTCCCTATACACTAGGGACACCTTTATGGTCAATTTATAAGTCATTCCCATGAGTTATTTACCAAACTCACATGACTGTAAAGTCTATTCCCGCAAGTTGTTCACCTCAACTTACTAGACTCAATAAAATATTTTATCTTTTACATGAAAAGACGTTTAATCCTTTAATGACACGTTGGTGACCAAACTCTCGGTAACATGCTTTAAAAAAATTACATAGTTAGTTATTTAGCACCAAAATACATTTTTAAATATATGTATTATACATATAATTCACATAATCCCAAGTCATGTAGCACAAGTACAACAAATAGCACTTAGTTATTTTCACAAATACTTATACTTATAGAATATCAAAATTTACCATTGTTGCATAACGATACATAATTATTATATTTCAAAATAATAATTATATATATATTCTTAAAATCCTTATGCCAAAATATCCACAAAATTGATAATTTTGGCATAATTGACAATTATTTTCAAATAATTGTCGTGTACGTGTTTTTAATCGAAACGGCTAACTTTACTTGGCCGTTTTCCACGTTTTTCACCTATTAACACATAAATCATCAAAATATACATACTCACACTTATAATACTAATTATAAACTAAAATTTGATTATTTAATAAGTTTGGCTACAAATTGCGTAACGGCGCGATTTCTAGCCGAACCGTAATTTCCTACGTGTCAATTTACACATTTTCACACATATAAACACCAAGATATTTATAAAGACTTTAAGACACTTATTTTAAACATGAAATAGGTCCAAAGTTGCTGATCTAAATCAGTTTTTAAAATCATACGATTTAAGCGTTAAAATTACCGTTTTAACGGCTAGTTTCGCGTTTATGCCATGTATAAATGCATAGCAAAACACCAAACTTATTATTTATTTAAAACATCATTTTTAATCTTAAAATATGTCTTTATAATCTGTTCTAAATCAGATTCATAAACTCTTTATTTCGGGTGCCGTAAATTAGCGAAAACCCGACTTTTTAAGTGTAGAAAATTATTATAAACACATTGTTTTGATTCCATCTTATAGTATAGTTTATATTATGTATAATGAGGTCCAAATAGTCTATAAAGTACTGATCTAAAATAATATTTCCAAAATCTCTCATTTAAATGATATATTTACCATTTTAAGTCATTTTTAAGCATTTTGAGTTATTCTAGCATGACCCTATGATATATTTTTATGTTTTCATCCAAGAATACAATATTTACATTATTATCATATAACATATTTTATGAACCCATATCAGATCTGAAAATGCATGTTCAAACTTATATTTTGATTATCATAACTTGAATTTTTGAACATAGTATCATAAAATAAATCCACATTCAAGTCAAGAATCATAACATGCAATTTGTTTTAAGTTTTTAATCATATGTTTCATTTTACATCAGATTTCATTTCATCTTTAGATGATTGAAAAACATTTATAAAAACTCAAATTTTTAACAAATAATTACATACCAATATCAAGCTTTCAAGAACACCCAATACCCACACAAACTAGCACACACACACACACACGACACACACATACACTCATTTTCATACTCTCATTTCATCTCACCATCTTCCATTTTTATACAAAAAGTTCCATCTATCTTGTGTTCAACTTGTTTTATAATGTTGTTAAAAAACTTGCTTGTTTTGGGTGAACAATCTTGCAACTTTTGAGATCTTTTAAAAAAAAATGAGTACGATGAAAAGGAATTAATACCATTGATGATATTAGAGTTTTTGAAATATGAAGGTGGATTTTCTCCTTGTTGATGCTCTCTCCTTGTTCGAAAATGCACTAAAACACCTCCAAAACTCCAAACGTCTTCAATTTAGGTGGGGTTTTGCAAGTATTCTTGTATGTTTTATAAAAATTGAAGAGAGATGGAGAAATGAGAAGGTTCATGGCTGGAATGAAGAGAGATAGAGGTGAGGTTGGAGTGTGGTGAAGGAGATGATGATGTTTTGCATGTATAGAAACTTTCACCCACCATATGATTGCCATGGAAGTGTAGGTACACTTGTAAGACTCCTACCATGTGATAAGTTTCCATATAAATCAGATTTGAATCTGAATTTTTTTAACTAAAAATAGTGAATGGGGGTGGGTGCTTAGTGGGTTGGGTAAATTTTGTTAATTAGAGGGTATTTTAGGTGATTTAGGGGTATAAAAATTATAAAAATACACCCTAAGTTAATTCTTTCAACCCAATAAATTATGAATTATTATTACCCACTAAATCTTATAATTTTTAGTGTATAATAATTATATTTGGTGCTTGACGCTTAATTATGTCCAAATTGTCGGCTAAAAGCGAACATATGCGCTGTACCGAACACTGTGCGACAAAAGCTACCAATAAGTGTTTTTGTACATTTCAACTGAATTTTCACTTATAAAATATTATTTTATGCTATTCCAATCATATAGGTCCATTCCAGATATTTTATAGCTAACCGGGGCGTCACCAACGCTCATTTCGGTTAATTATCGCAATGCGATACGGTAATTTCTAGAAATTCCACAATGCAAACCTTTGCATCAAAATAACTTTGATAGCAATAATAAGACTTTAATTTATCAAAATTAAATCTCATTAACGTTAAATTTTCAATTAGTGCGTTAATTGTACATATAACGGTTCCTAAACGGCGAGTGTCACACCCTTCTTGTTCACAACGTGACCAAGGAAATGGACTTCTCGAATCCAAAACTAGCACTTAGAGAATTTGGCAAACAACTTCTCGTTTTTGAGCAACTCCAAAATTAATCGAAGATGGTGCTCGTGCTCATCCTGAGTTCGCGAGTAAATCAAGATGTCATCAATAAAGATAATCACGAATTTGTCCAAGTAGGGTTTGCAGACTCGCTTCATAAGATCCATAAAAACAACATGAGCATTCGTCAAATCAAATGGCATGACCAGGAATTCATAATGCCCATAACGAGTTCGAAAAGCAGATTTTGGGATGTCGTCTCCTTTGATTCGCAACTAGTGATAACTCGAACGCAGGTTGATCTTTGAATAATAACTGGAACCCTGCAACTGGTCAAACAAATCATCAATCCTCGGCACCGGGTACTTGTTCTTGATGGCCAGCTTGTTCAATTCCCGGTAATCAATGCACATCCGAAAACTTCCGTCCTTCTTTTTCACGAACAAGATAGGTGCTCCCCACGGAGAAAAACTCGGGCTAATGAATCCTTTGTCTAACAATTCCTGAAGCTGGTTAGACAATTCTTTCATCTCAGATGGTGCCAAACGATATGGAGTGCGAGCTATTGGAGCAGCTCCTGGGACTAGGTCAATGCGAAACCCGACTTGTCATGGCGGTGGCAGCCCCAGCAAGTCTTTTGGAAACACTTGAGGATAGTCTCGCACTACCGTTATGTCCTCGAGTTTCCTATCTTTAGCTTTTTGTTCAACGACGTGTGCCAATATTGCGACATAACCTTTCCTTAAACATTTCTGCGCCTTGATGCTGATATGATTCGGAGAGTAGATCCACCACGTTCTCCTCGAGTTGAAAGGTTTTCACCATCGGACAAGGGGATATGAACCAATTTCTCGTAATAGACGATCTCTGCACGATGCTTGGATAACCAATCCATGCCAATAACAACATTGAAACTACCCAATCGAATAGGAGCAGAATAATACGGAAAATACGATCACCAAATTCTAAAACACAATCCGTAACAACTTATTCAGACGAAATTAAATTACCATTGGCCAATTCTATGGTATAATGTGTGTCCATCTTACTTGATTCTAAACCAAGGGAATTCTTAAAGTCGGTCGACACAAAACTAAAATCAGCTCCCGAATAAAAAAGAACTGATGCAAAATGGTTGTTAAGAAGAAACGTACTGGTAACCACATTAGGATCATCGCGTGCTTCATTGGCTCCTAGCATGAATGCTTGACTGCGAGCTTGATCCTTAGCCTTGGGGCAATCCTTTCGAAAATGGCCGGTTGCACCACATTCGAAACACTCATTCTTGATAGGTGGAGTGTTGGTGACCTTGGCTTTGCAGTTAGCGGTTTGGTGACCTCGGCGGTTGCAGTTCTTACACAGGATACTTGCCAATATGATGATAGTGGCATTTACTGCAGTAGGGATGGGGCCCGTTATACTTGCGTTTGGGCTCCTCAGCATTGGTGGCAGCAAAAACTTTCACAGTGTCCTAGTGCTTGTGGGATGAGTTCTTTCCCTTCTTGTAGCCAGATCGCTTGCGCATATCTCCAGAACTCTCACCCGCAACTATAACCATATGGTTCAATGAACAACATCATCGGTAAGGCTGTAAGCTAGAGTAATAGCATTCTGGATGGTGGGGGTGCAGACGCAGTGACCATGTTTCGAATCCACGGAGATAAACCCCAAATATACCACTCAACTATCTTGTATTCCAGAGTGACCATGTGAGGAACTAGTCGAGAGACCTCATGGAAACGGGTAGTGTAAGCAGTCACCTTAGCATCCACCATGGAGAGGTTCTGGACTTCTGCTTCAAGCTTTTGTAGTTCGCTCCTTGGACAGTATTTCTCCATGAGTAGAGTCTTGAGATCGGCCCAGGTAAGATTGTAAGCCGTGTCTCGACCCATGGTCTGTACTTGAAGATTCCACCAAGTGAGGCCTTCGTCTTGGCAAGTGCAAGTAGAGTACTTCACTTTCTGGTCCTCACAGCAACCGCTGATGTCAAGAACTGACTCAGTCTTTTTGATCCAATGAACAATTCCAACGGCACCCTGGTACCATGAAAGTTCCATGGTTTGCAAGCCATGAAAGTTTTGTATGAACATCCCCGAACAGGGTTTTCAACTTCTGTGTATACAATAGTGAATATTGTTAACACAAAGTTTCGCATGGGAGTAGTAAGTAGAGAATTTGGACTCAAAATTTCTACCGTTATCCGTTTCGCTTCCCACCGACGACCAGTACCTCCAGAGCCTTCGCTAGAATTGGCTCGAGTAGCGTCATGTCGAGCAATTGCCTCAACAATCACCCTAGCCAGCTCAGCGGGAGTGGCTAGTAATGGTTCGCCATCGTTGGTTCGTGCAGATTGTCGGGTTTGCATGATTTCCTTCTAATATGACACATATCAAAAGTGTAACACATATTTTGCAAATATTGTCGCTCATACAAATGTAACAACCCAATATAACCACGCATAGCAAGTCAATAACAACCACAAGACAAAAGAGTAAGCAAAACAGAAAAACAATAAATAGCATACCAGCATAATCCGTACATAGTCTAAAATGCATAAATATCAAGTACAAAAGATGAGCGGTCGAACCGCAATAGTTTAAGCTACTAAAATCAAACATCATACATTAAACATGAAACATAAAACATCACAATACAAAGTACAATCACAAACGACCTAGAAGATGATGGTGGAAAAGCAGCAGCAAAAGCAATCACCGCCTCTCTCACACGCTGGTCTGTCTCTACCATCCTCCTCTCCAGCGCCTCCAATTGTCTCTCTGCCTCCACTCTTCCCATAGATGCCGCCAGTCTCCGTGCTCGGCCTCAGATGCTCGATCGTCCAGCTCTCGAATGGGGACACCCAAAGCTACTAGCTGCGCGTCGTGAGATAGGAGAACACCGCGCTTGGTGTAGAGTGGTCTCCCGAAAGATCCTCCTAGTATCATCGCCTCTTCATCGTCCTCCTCGTCCCGATGGGCCAAGTCGCCAGTGAGACTGGGAAGAAAGGCCGCTTACGGTCCTGGGAACGCCTTCTCAACCTCTGGGTGGCTCAGGTATCGGCACGGGTGCCTCCACAGCATGTGGCTTTGGTATAGGGTCAATAGGCAGGTCAGGCTCGTCGGTAGAGACAGGGTTGGCGGGCAATGAAGAAACTGAGGCATGGGTGGGAATGGCGAGGACAATCGTCTGTCGCACCCTCTTTCGGGGCGTATACTACTGAAGAGTACGGCCTGAGAAGTTGATGCAAAAAGAAGGGGCTACGCTCAATGAAGAATGAGAGACAGGAGGGGTCACTGAAGGGTGGACGTCCGGGTCAGCAAGGGAAGGAGGGAGGTCATCCTCAGCGTCAACGTCAGAGACACGTCTCACTACGGGTATGGGGTCCACATCCATGTTGGAATCGGAGATCCATCCTCCTCCTTCGTGATGGGGGAAATCGAAGGCCTCGTAGGGTATGGGAGCAGGCTCGGTAAGCGGAAGGTCCTCCTTGGGGGTGTCGTCCACTACATAGTCAGGCTCAGAGTCGGACAAGATGGTAAGGTCAACTGAGATATCCATGACTGTCATACGCATGCATATATATGTAAATGAACATGTATGTAAATAAATAAACTACTATACCCGTGCGTTATCGCTTGAGCAGCTTGAGACTTGAGAGGTGTAAGGAGAGATAGTGTGCTACTTCGTGAAAATGTTACGAAAATGTCTTGGGTTATAGTTGACTAAAAAAGAATCTTAGTTCGCTATAACCTTATGCTCTGATACCAATCTGTCACACGCCGCCAAGGCGGAAACACGGGTATGCGACTTCGAAAGGTTTTCAAGCAACACATAGATTTATTTAAAATAGATACCATCTAGAGATGGATGATGTCATAAATTATTCAAGTTAAAACAACATTGTCTGAAAATCATAAATTGTCTGAAAACACATGACTCAACCACTAAGATAACACAGGACTGACAAGACCCAATCCATGACGGTACCACTAGGTTCCAGCTTGAACCCCTCTCCCAAGTCCCCGCTTCTCATTATTAATTACGTGAAACATGGACAAAAGATTTGTCAACAATAATGTCAGTGAGTTCACAGTTTTAAATGTACTAAGTAAAGTGCTCGTGTAATTCATGTATGACCAATCATAGGCTAGCTAAGCGAATGATTACTATGCAAACCATGAGTTCCATAACTAAAGAAAATGTATGTATAGTAGAATACTAACACTCTTTTGTAGGTGTCAACCCAATAGATCTATTAAAGTGTTCCATGGCTTTCGATAGCTAATGGTTACGGTAAAACGTAGTACGAGGACTGTTGAGCTCATGAACCAAATGTCTCATGTTCTACACGGTAGTCACGATAAGATTAACACACAAATTAAATTTGTACTAGAATTGTAGCATGTATTCCCCCCAAAATGTAAAAATAGTAAAATGGGGCTGTGAAACTCACCTTATGACTGGATGTGAGGTCTGGTAAGGCAGTGTGGTTGAATAGATACTGTACTGACGAGGGATGCCCTATGACTATCAAGGACATAGTAAATTGTACGTTCTTATCGTTTACCATACCAATTGTTCACCTGACGTTGTGGACCTTTGTGTTAGTTATATGTGGGTCATGGTTTGTGCATGTGACCTTTGCTATGATTTCAAGGGTACTTTATAACATGTACGATTTTGGGAAACCAAGGCGTATTTATTTATAACAAAATGGGCCCCACACATTATCATAGGTAACATATTATTCCTTATTCTAAGGTGTGTGGTGTATTTATGGAAAATGTAAGGATTTAACACAAATTATGTTGTGTTGTGGCATTATACTAGTATTAACACATGTTTGATACCTTTTAACATATGTTTATCTTATTAGCCGAAATTCTTATGTGAATAAATGGCTTAAATCCAATGGTTTGACAAATCCAAAACAAGTCGTTTGTGTTGATCGATGTACAATTGAGTGACCATAGTTGTGTGCAAGTGTATTTGCATAAAATCATATGTATAGAATGTAAAATGGCTTCGGGTATGTATATACATGTTTTGGTCTAAGAATTGTTTCAAGTGTTGTCATCCGAGTTCATATATATACATTTTGTGTATTCGTGAGTTGTGTGTTGAGTGTACATGTTATAACGTGGCAAGTCCCACACTTCATTTCTTGTGTCCATTGATTAGTAAATTATCCTTTTTAGTGAATTGGATTGACCAAATGAAGTGTTGTTGTCTTGATGATTTCGGCCGATCACATTGTCATCAAGATCTTCCATTTATGGCATGCTATCAAGTGTAAGAGTGGTGTAAGAAGTTTGGAAGGTTTATAGAAGTGTGCAAGTGTCATGGTTTGTCTTTTTGTTGTTATGCATGACTACAAATGAAGATATGGTGATGGTGATGGCTTCGGCTGATAGAAAAGGAAAGGAAAGGAGCATGAGTTGTTTCAAACCATAAGTGGGAGTGGATGTCTTGTGGGAGATGTAACCTTCATGATTTTAACTAGAAAAGGCAAGATCTCATGATAGGGAGATGACTTTGGACTCCTTGTGTTTCGGCCAATGTAGAGGCAAAAGAATCAAGGTTAATTGTGGCAAGAGATCAATTCTATATGTAGGCTCTTGATAGTGACACAGGCTCCATTTGGTTTAAGGTGATGTAGTCTAGGCTTAGTTGTAGGAAACTTTGTCCTCATTCCTGTGACAAAAGTCAACAAACCAGGTCAACATTCGTATATAGTTCAGTTATTGCTTACTACATGTGCATATCTAGATAGTTTTTCATACACTATACCCCCAGTCTAGTAAAGCCAAGAGTTAATCAGAAAACTCAACAATTTGGCAGTTGTTTAATAATACAACACCCAAACAATAATCACCACAAACCTTACATGAGGTTATTAAGCTCTAACACATGATAATTCGCTTTTAATACACGAAAGTGAACACAAGAAACACCATGGGATATCACTTAACAAATACGTGATACCTACGAAACAAAATACATGTTAATGTCATCATCCAAAGGCCTAGAACTTAACCAATTATTATCAATTCTAAGACCAAGTGATATTCCTATATCACCGGGCACTAGAGGATTACACAAGGGACACAATGTACATCCACAACACTATTAACATGTGTAGGACTATCAATTCATGAAAAATGTTGAGTCTAGGATCATAATAGAGCTATCTTAATCATAGGGATCCATGGATCATGCTCACATACACTAGGCTTACACATAAAGTTCATATAAACATCCAAAGAACTCGTGGGATACCTCTCTTGTTCTAATTCAATCGGTTGAAGGTTCATACCCATCCATATAATAACAAACACCCTAGAACACTACACAAGGCATATATTTGTCACTAGACACTACATAGAATTCGGCCTAAGAGAAAACAAGCCAAAGGAATAGCCACACTTGCTTAAACATGATTGGTAGTAGCTAAAAACAAACTCTAGTCCATCACATGCCCGCTAATAGATACAAAACACCTTCTTATACCAAAATAGGGCCTATGCTTAAGCTACAATCCTTCCCCTTGCTTCCTCCTTACCCGAAAACACCCCTCTAGGATCGGCTAACATGAACAAGCACACATCCCTATCATTAAGACAACCTAGGACCCTTGGAACTATCAACTACTACAAGAATGTTCTAAGACAAGTCACTATCAAGTCCACACTACCATGACCAGAATTCGGCCCCCAAGAAAGGAAACAAGATAGTGATAGTTCAATGAAACCTCCCATCCTAGGAGTATAGATCGACTAGAGTCAACAAGAATGCATAGAACTTGCATGTAAATGGATATAAGCCAAAAACTAACTAACAAGCTAGCAATGTCAACCTTTCCCCTTTCATGATAAGTCTATCCATCCATTGAGTTTGCAAGAACCCTTGAAACTTCTCTAGCTCCTTGATTCGGCCGAGAAGCATGAGAATGCCACAATTGTTTTTTCATCTACCCACTAGAACTTCTATATAAGGACCTCCACCCTCACCCTCATTCCTTGCACCAACTCTCAACACAAACACTCACTCTCTCTTACTCACACTCATCGGCTCAACCACTTGGGAACAAGCCGAAGCCATCAAGAACCAAGGGAGCCAAACACAAGACTCTCTAGCTTCGAGTCATCCTAGGTAAGATACATTACTCTCTAAGCTTCTTTCTTTCGATACACTATCTTGTTAGACCCAACATTCGGATCTAGGATACCATGATTAGGCACACAACATCTTGTAAGAGGATAGCTTTCAAACCAATGCTTTAGATGTATAAACATGTGTTAAGCTAGGCCGAAGCATGTGTTAACCTCAATTGGTGTAATATAAAGGTCTAAACATATGTTAAGATACTTATCTATCACAAATCAATCACACTATAACCAAAATAACAAATGTTGGGTAAAAATTTCATGATAAACAAGGCTAGACCACTTACCATCTCCATAATGATCATAGGGCATCATTTGTCAGGACGGTGATCATCTACAGTCTTTTCTAGACCACCTACACTACTATCAGGTGAGTTTTCATGGCCCTTTTTTTACTATTTTTCATTTTGGGGGAAATACATGCATCAATACAAGTACCATTTTCAAGTGTGTGTACATTCTATCATGACTGCCATGTGGAACATGAGACATTTTGGTTCATGAGTTCATTAGTCCTCGTACATCATTCACTGTAACCATTAGCTAAACATCTAGCCATGGAACACTTTAATAGATCTATTGGGTTGACACCCCACTGTTGGTTAGTTGCTCTAACCTGCCACATGCAAAAGAGTGTTAGTATTCTACGATACATACGTTGTATTTAAGTATACAATGCACGAGGCACAACAGTCAAGAAGTTTGGTTACAGAACTCATGGTTCGCACAGTGATCATTTGCCTAGCTAGCATATGATTGGTCATTACACGAATTACACGTTGGTTTTGCTCATCACAAACAAAACCCATGAACTCACCAACATTATTGTTGACAAAACTCGTTATGCATGTGTTTCAGGTAACTAGATGGAGGGCCACAGGGATTTGAGGGAGAGGTTCGGGCAAGCACTGTGTGGTACCACTATGATGGTTTCAGTGTATCGTTTAATTTTATTTAGTCATGAGAGTAAATGACACGTAGTCTCTTTTGTTAACGCCATGTTGACGTTTTTAAATAATTAATGACAATGGCCATCTTACATGGTGGTACTATTTTGGAATAAATTGTTGTGATTGCTTGAACCTTGTGCTTGAAAACATTTTGATCGTTACATCCCGTGTTTCCGCCTTGGCGAGGTGTGACAATTCCCTCCATGTGATTCGTATGTATGTATATATTATGTGGGAAGAGGGCCGATTGCAAATAAGATAAATGGACAAGGATGAGATGTGTATTGTAGTCTTGGGTGTTAGTGGTTCTAATGAAACTTAGACTACGTTTGATAAGTGAGTGTAGTTATCTAGAATGTGTATGTGTCCCATATATATACATATAGATGTAGGTGTTAGTCTTTTGTTGATTGTGATCTTACACATGCATATGTCATGCGTATATATATATATATATATATATATACACACGTATATGTGTTAGTGTATGAGGCCGATTTTTATATACATATATTAACATATACATAGCTTACTAGATGGATAAGGTATATATTCATGCATGTGTTTCTAATAAACTAAACTTATGTAATCTAGTGAGTTTTTACACTTATCTTTATTACTAAAATACAATACCAAAAACACAATTTATGCGTAAAAATTTAAACGTATACGAAAATAAATTGTTTTTGCACATGTGTAAAAGGTCAATTTAAAAGTGTTTTTGCAAGAAAATATGAATTATTTGGAAAGAAAATTTGTCTTTCTAATGTGGTATTTTGATTATAATTTGGTTTGTATTGAAAAAAAATGATTTTGATTGGTTTTCTCATTTGTACTCACGGTTCTCGCGATATTTAGCGTTCTCAATAACCCTCCCATATATATATATCGGTCGGATAACATCATGGAATCAATTTTGTGTTAATCATTCATGGACAATGCGTTGTTAGGTGCTATGATTGGGTGTTAAGCCATGATATAACTTAGTTGTGTTAAGAGATTATATGACGACACTATCATGTATTATTTTATAATTTAGGGTTCCATGATCGCAAGTTATTGAGTGGTTAATATATGACACTATTTGTGATTCACATACATGCGTTATTGTGGGGGTTATCATGTGTTATGGAGTGTTATTATCATATATTTGTTCCTTTGCGATTGTTCTTATGATTGATGTGGGTGATAACCTCATTTAAACACTTTGTGATTGCTCGGGATTGAGTGGATTGTGTAGTTATCCACTTGGGCAATGTCCCGTGTATTGTTGTTTTGTACTGTATGGTAATCAGGTATCTGGTTGCTCTCTGTTGAGCGTGTTATTGGCTTGACCATTCAATGCCAATTGTTTTGTGTAGTCAGGGTGTTGTATGCATAAACAGGTAATCCATTGAGTTTTCCTCGCAATTTATGCTTTACTGGACTAGGGGGTATAGTGTGTGCAAAATGTCTAATTGTGCACATGTAATGTCAATAATATGTAAGATGCGTACGGATGCTGACCTGGATTATTGACTGGTGTCACAGACAGTACTTCTCCATGAGTAGAGTCTTGTTGGTTCATGCAGATTGTCAGGTTTGCATGATTCCCTTCTAATATATCACATATCAAAAGTGTAAGACTCATATTTCTCAAATATTGTCATTCATACAAATGTAACAACCAAATATAACCACGCATAGCATGTCAATCACAACCACAAGACAAAGAATAAACAAGACAGAACATAAATAAATACCATACTAGCATACATACCCAAAGCTCATAGTGCATCAATGTCAAGGTACAAAAGATAAGCGGCAAAACCGTAATAGTTCAAACTACAACATAATCAACATAACACAAAGTACAGTCACAAAACAACCTAAGAAGTCGAAGATGGAAAAGTAGCAGCAAGAGCAGCAACCGCATCCCTCATGCGCTGGTCCATCTCTGGCACCCTCCTCTCTAATGACTCCAATCGCCTTTTTGCTTCCACTCTCCCCATAGTAGTCGCTAGCCTTCCCTGTTCAGCCTCTGACACTCGATCCTTCAGCTCTCAGATGCGAACACCCATAGCCACCAGCTGCGTGTCATGGGATTGAAGAACGTCGCGCTCGGTGTACAACGGTCTCCCGGAAGATCCTCCTAGTGTCATCGCCTCATGATCGTCCTCTTCTTCTCGATGGGCCAGGTCACCTATGAGACTGGGGAGGAAAGGCCGCTTGCAGGCCTTCCCTGTTCGGCCTCCGCGGTACGTGGCCCCGGTGTAGGGTTGGCAGGCAGTTCAGGCTCGCTGGTAGGGATAGGGTCGGCGGGCAATGGAAAGGACTATCGTCTGTCGCACCCTCTTCCGGGGCATGTACTTCTAGAGAGTACGGCTCGAAAAGTCGATGCGGAAAGAAGGGGCTATGTATAGTAGAATACAAACACTTTTTCGTGTGTAACCGTTTAGAGCGACTAACCAAGATTGAGGGTGTCAACCCAATAGATCTATTAAAGTGATCCATGGCTTTGATAGCTAATGGTTACGGTGTAAATGTAAGTACGAGGACTGTTGAGCTCATGCACCAATGGTCTCATGTTCTACATGGTAGTCACGGTAGAATAACACACCCAATGAAATGTATTAGAATTGTAGCATGTTTATCCCCCAAAAATGTAAAAATAGTAAAATATGGCCTTAAAACTGACCTGATGATGGCACGTGTGGTTTGGTGAAGCCGGGATGTGAGGTAACTACCGTCCAGACAATGATTGCCTTAGGATTATTAAGAGCACGGTAAATTGTACATTTTGTCGTTTATCATACAAGTTGTTCACCCGACATTTGTGGACCCTGGTATTAGTGTAAGTGGACCATGTTTTTGTGCAAGTGACGATTTATAATTGATTTATATGTACTTGTAAAGGGTACGGTTCTGAAAATCCCAGGCGTTTTGTTGTAAGATGGTTTTATTGTAAACAAAGCAGACCCCACATATCATCGTGGTTGTAGATTGATACCAATCCGTCATGTGTAGTCGGTTTTTGGAAAAATATGTATTTTAACATAAGTTTACGCGCTTCTAAATGCCCAAGATAGTATTAACACATGTTACGGTCTATTTAACATCTTATGATAGTATAGCCGAAAATAACACATAACATAGGTCTTGAATTTGATTGTTTAGTGAATCAAAATCGGTCGATCTATGCTTATCAAGGTACCCTTGCAACTTTACAATGTGTGTTAGTGTGTTTGTGACAAAAGCCGATTATAAATACCTCCAATGTAAACCTTAGTTTGATTATACATAGAGGTGGTAACTTGATAATGTGATCTTAAATAGTTGAAATAGTTATAAGTGAATCAATGTGTGCAAACTCAAGCATGTGAATGGCCGATTAGATGGAATCATGGGTCGAAGGGAGTCGGATTAGTAAGGTAACTTGATGATTAGATGTGATAAGATGGTTAATGAACATACCTACTAGTGTTAGTGCAAGAGCCGATTGTTTGAGACCTTCTAAGCCCTCGTGATTCTTGTTATGGATGCAAGGCTTGGTGTTCTTGTTGGGGTACGGCCGGAAGGTGTATGCAAGGGAAGGAGAAGGTTAATTGCAAGGTGTTGGTGCAAGAAAAGGTGGATGGTTGTCAATTGCTTATATAGGCCGATTAGGGGGGAAGGTTGTCATTGATTTGGATGGGCTATATAAGTGATAATTTCCCTTTTATGCAATATCCAAGTGTCATTGATCATGCATTCCTTTGAATCGGTTGATTGGCTGGAAGCATAGATAGATAAGTGTGGTAAGTTTATCCTTGTAAGAGTTGTGACAAGAATTGGTAAGGGTCCATCTTGGTGATAAAGTTTGTAGGATATGTAGATTGTGACAGCACTTAGAACAAGGATCTTGCTTGTCTTCTTTTGTGTGGATCATGAGGAATGGGAAGATCATTCAAGAATAGAGAGGTTTGTCTTATATTGAAGTTGTATTAGGGTTTTGGCTTCTTGTCCATTTTGGTATAAGTGATCATCACATCATGATGATGTTGGTCGATTACATCATGTACACAAAGTTTTAGATGTTTCGGCCGATAGGTTAGTGTATAGAAAGGATGATAGGGACTACTCATTGTGGCACAATTGTCTTATTCTTGATGATGGTGATAGTTCCTTATGCTCCCATATTTTCGATTGGTGGTTGATAAATGTGGAAAGGTATTGACTTTGAAAGGTAAGGAAGAAAGTTGTTCTTGTTATTTTGGTGCAAATATTGACAACCAAGTTGATAAGGACATGAGGTTGCCTTGGGTTTGGGTTCAGCCGAAGATAAGACACAGGAAAGGATCCATTTTTTTATGTAAAAGAAATTCATGACATTAAGGTATGCATGTGTGTATATACATCGTCGTTTATGTGTGTGTATATGTAAAGTCATTGTGTTGTCTAGATCAAAGATAAGTTCACTAGTTTAACAAGATATAACTCATTCCCCTTATCAAGGTGTGTGTGTGTGTGTGTTTGTGGAAAAGGTTTTGGGATCGTGAAGATGGGTAGATATAAGTGACCGATTAAACACTTACAGGAACACATAGGTGATTTGTTTGATAAACTCTAGTCATCTTAGATATAGGAATATCTATTTAAGCGACCATATTGTCATGTGTTCGGCTAGATTTCATGGTGATCGATGACGATATTAACATGTATTACTTCTGCAAGGTTTTGTGTCCATGAATCACAAGTTATTTGGTTGTTATACCAATATGTATACATATATTAATAGGGTGTTATCATATGTTATGGAGCATTAATGCCAAATGATAACACGTGTTTGTTCTTTTTGGAATGTTTCATGAATTGTGTAGATGGTAACCTCATGAAACTCTTTGTGATTATTCGAGCTTGGGTGGATTGTGTAACTTTCCGCTTAGGCACTGCCACATGTATTGTTGTTTTGTATTGTATGGTAATTGGGTATCCGGTTGCTCCCTTTTGAGCATGTGATTGGCTTGACTGTTTAACGCCAATTGTTTTGTATTGTTCGGGTGTTGTATGCATAAACGGTTGATTTATATGAGTTTTCTAAATAACTTGTGCTTTACCAGACTGGGGGGGGGGGGGCGTATAATGTGTGCAAAATGTCTAATTATGCACATGAAATGATAAAAATAAGTAAATTGCATACGGATGTTGATCTGAATCGTTGACTGGTGTCACAGAAACCATTGTTGACTGTGTTGCTCCAATAGGGTTACCCTTTGGACTACCGTCATCTCCAGTAGGCCCTGTGTGTTTGAGACAATATGCACCCGTCCAGCTTCTAGCCGACCCGAGTGGGGTTTGTCCAGCACAATAGGTCTATCCACATTTCCCCGCTATATACCCATATTAGTGGTTTCCTTGGGATTTAGATGAGTCGCGTAGTAAACAAATGATAATGTTGATGCACTTTCTGTGGACGTCACTGTCGAATAGACTAGGGTTGAGTCTTAGTATTGTATTACATGAGATTGTGGTGATCCATAAGGGCATTTTATGGATCTGATGCATTTGTAAATATAGACCAAAACATGAAAGCCAGATTCGACCTTATAGAAGGGGCGAATGTGGAAAACTTCCACATTCGACCTCCTCATATGGGCGAAAGTGGCTTCTAGTGTTGGACTATAAATAGTAATCTCATGTGTTGGTTTTCATTTGATGATTTGAGTTTGTGCTTAGAATGCTCTCAAGGGGGAGGTCATGCCCGACCTCCCCCGGCCCCGAGATAGATGTTTATCCTACTGATGACAGTGTCTGTAACCGTTTCTGTAGTAATACGAATCTGTGATGACGTTGTTTTCGTATGTTTCTGTCTCGTCTCGAATCTCCCGTCTGAAACTGAGTTGAATTCACTTAATCGATCCGTGAATTCGGTTCCTAACCGGATTCTCAGATAACCCTAGTATAACATGATCTATACGTATTCAAAGTGTGTAGCATGTTTCTCCCCCATGAGAAAGTGTGTGAAATGGGGCCGTGAAACTCACCTTAGGTTGCGTCTTCTAATCAAAAGAATAACCGACACGAGCTGATAGTCCTAACTACTGGTGACCTATCATAAAGTTTATATAAGTGTTTTGACTAATAATCCGTAGGTTAACTAGTCCTCGATTGTCCAGATCATGACTACGTGTGTTTGAAAATGTGTTTGAACGTTGACCCAACACACCGGACAGACCCGACATCCTGTTGGTGACCCGTTACACTAGAGGATTAAGTACATATAGTTTATACACAAGAATTACACATAAAACACTTGGTTTGCATCAAATTTCCATTTCTGCAGTCGAAAGGTCGAATGAAAGTTTGTAAATTTGGTTCGTGCTAAACAGTTGGCTCGAATGGGTTACATAAAGGGTTGGTTCGACCCTTTGATCTTTGGTTCGACCTTAAGTGTCTTAGTTCGACCTCACGACAGGTCGAACCAAATTTTTGGTCGACCCTAAGTTCTGCAGATTCACTTAAACGCACAAAATATCATCAAAACAGCCCGAAAACATCACGAAAAGTCACAAATCACTGCAGTTGACTATGTCTATCCTAACCACATGTAATCATACCAGTTTCACATACAAATCCTTCCGTTTCACACAAGAATCACAATCTTTCCTAAAATGGCATATTATAGAAATGTCACATCAATGCATGAAATCTTTACCTAAAATGGAAACTATCAATACAATCTCATGTACAGATTATTATGCACGGATTAGACGTGTATAATGAACCCCCAATCATATCATCATTAACACTAAAAAGAACAAACCCTAGATCTAACATAAAACCCCCAAAATAGGTGAAAATCCATCAAACATCAATTAAACCACACAACATCCATGAATCATCATCTAAAACAGTCCTAGATCATTAACATAACATCTATTCATCATTTCATATCATGTAACCCACAAAACAAATCATTTAACACCATTAACATAAGTGTTTTTGTAAGAAAACTCAATATTAATGAATAGATTTAGTTTAGAAAGATGTTAGAAAGGTTTTTATCCATGAAAACTCATTTAAATCAGATCTGACACTTAGGGTTTGATAAAAACGTAGGAACTTTGAATAAAAAGGGTTTAGATGGTGAACACACTTTGATTATTCACTTGTTTTTGTTATAGAACATGTTTTTCGCTTAGGATCTGAAAAACAAGGGACAAAACTCCTTTCCAAAGGTTTGGGGTTGAGAGAGAACACTTGGATGCGAGTTAGGGTTGTGAAATGATGAAAATGTTGCAAAGTGTGGTATTTATAGTAGGTATTGGCTCGCCCCTTTACAAGGTCGAATCAAAGCTTATGGGCTTGGTTCGATCCTTCATGAACTCATTAGACCTTACTAAGGGTCGAATGAAGTTTCTGGATTTTCAATTTTATCATTTGATTCACAATCTTGCCATTTTAACACATGTTAACACATTCTAACACATGATCATGCATTTCTAACACGTATTCACACGTAGAACATTATATTCTTGATACTTAATCCGACTATGGAATTTCACCAACAACAGGAGTCAAGACGTATGTTTCTCTCAATGATTCCCCGGATCATTGAACCTTTGACAATATGTAAGTGTAATTCAACTCCCGATGATTCCCCAAATCATCAAACCGAATCAACTAACCCAGTCAAGTACGTTAAATAAATGTTTTCGCTAAGGTAGACTTACATGTTTGTAAAAGTATTAACCTGAGTTTGCCGGGTGTCACATCATCCCCCTGTTGAAGGAATTTTCGTCCCGAAAATTGCTCAAAGCCAAAAAAGAAAAGACGAAAAGAAAGAAAATTTTTCCAGTTGCTACATCATCCCCTATTGAAAGGAATCTCGCCCTGAGATTCACTTCGCTTCAACAGTAATACGTGCTGGCTTGGGCGCGTGCTTGGGAAATAAATGAGGATACTTAGACTTTATCTGATCCTCCCATTCCCACGTGAACTCCGGTCCACGATTTGAATTCCAACGAACTTTAACAATGCGGATTTTGCTCCGACGAAGGCTACAAGTCCTATAATCCAGGATTTCAACCAGTTCCTCCATGATATGCAGACGATCATCGACCTTGATCTCTTCGAGAGGAACAATGAGAGATTCATCAGCCAAACACTTCTTCAGATTAGAATCATGGAAGACATTATGAACACTAATGAGCTCAGCTGGCAGGTCAAGTTTGTATGCCACCGGTCTAATCCGTTCCAGGATTACGAACGGTCCGACATAACGAAGATTCAGTTTGCCATATAAATCATCACGTGCACAAAAATGTGGCCCACATACACTAATACCAGGGTCCATAAATGTCGGGTGAATAACTTGTATGATAAACAACAAAATGTACAATTTACCGTGCTCTTAATAATCCTAAGGCAATCATTGTTTGGACGGTAGTTACCTCACATCCCAGCTTCACCAGACCACACGTGCCATCATCAGGTCAGTTTCAAGGCCATATTTTACTATTTTTACATTTTTGAGGGATAAACATGCTACCATTCTAGTACATTTCATTAGGTGTGTTATTCTATCGTGACTACCATGTGGAACATGAGACATTTGGTGCATGATCTCAAAAGTCCTCGTACTTACATGTACACCATAACCATTAGCTATCAAAGCCATGGATCACTTTAATAGATCTATTGGGTTGACACACGAAAGAGTGTTAGTATTCTACTATACATTGCCCCTTCTTTCCACATCGACTTTTCAGGCCGTACTCTCTAGAAGTACAGGCCCCGGAAGAGGGTGCGACACACGATAGTCCTTTCCATTGCCCGCCTACCCTATCCCTACCAGCGAGCCTGAACTGCTTGTCGACCCTATACTGGAGCCACGTACCGCGGAGGCGCCCATGCCGATTCCCGAGCCATCCCCAAGGTTGAGGAAGCGTTCCCAGGCCCGCAACCGGCCTTTCCTCCCCATTCTCACAGGTGACCTAGCCCATCGTGACGAAGAGGACGATCATGAGGCGATGACACTAGGAGGATCTTCCGGGAGACCGTTGTACACCGAGCGTGACATTCTTCTATCCCATGACACGCAGATGGTGGCTATGGGTGTTCGCATCTGAGAGCTGAAGGATCGAGCGTCAAAGGCTGAACAGGGGAGGCTAGCGACTACTATGGGGAGAGTGGAAGCTGAAAGGCAATTGGAGTCATTAGAGAGGCGGGTGCCAGAGATGGACCAGCGCATGAGGGATGCGGTTGCTGCTCTCGCTACTACTTTTCCATCTTCGACTTCGTAGGTTGTTTTATGATTGTACTTTGTGTTATGTTGATTATGTTGTAGTTTGAACTATTACGGTTTTGCCGCTTATCTTTTGTACCTTGACATTGATGCACTATGAGCTTTGGGTATGTATGCTAGTATGGTATTTATTTATGTTCTGTCTTGTTTACTCTTTGTCTTGTGGTTGTGATTGAGATGCTATGCGTGGTTATATTTGGTTGTTACATTTGTATGAAATATTTGAGAAATATGTGTCTTACACTTTTGATATGTGATATATTATAAGGGAATCATGCAAAACCGACAATCTGCATGAACCAACAATGGCGAACCGTTGTCGGCCACTCCCGCTGAGCTGACTAAGGTGATTGCTGAGGAAATTGCTCGACAGGATGTTGCTCGAGCCGATTCTAGCGGAGACTCTGGAGGTACTGGTCATCGACGGGGAAGCGAAATGGATAACGATAGGAACTTTGGGTCTAAATTCTCTACTTACTACTCCTGCACGAAAGTATATAAACTGGTAAACCCTGACTAAAACACCAAAAGTATATAAACTGGTAACTATGGTCTTAAACATACCCAACATTACTCCCCCTAGACCATAGCTACCAGTTCTTCCTCAACTAGCTTCAAATCGAGATATCACTCGATTCATCTTCCTCGATCTGTTTCTCCTGCATTGGTTGTTCTGGTTTAGTGGCTTCTGGAACTTCTGTTGATTCATGCTCTTTTTCTTTGTTAGCTTTGCCTTTGTCAGCAATCTCCTTTTCTTTGTCTCCAAGCTTCATTTCTTTGTCTGTAGCCTTGATTCTGTCCAAAACCTCCAACATCTCCAGCTTTCTATTTTTGGCTCGATCCACTGCTCTTTGAAACAACATTCCTTCCTCCAGCAGTGCTTGACCTGCCCTAACCCTGATAGTGTTCCCGAACAGCTGCATCAGATCTGATAAGTTGAACATGAATACATCTACTGGATCGAACAATCTCATTATCTCTTCACTAACCTTGTTCTTGATCACAGCTTCTCCATTATTGTTGTCACAGAACCACTTTTCGATACCATTTAGCATCACAGGAAGTTCTGTTGGAATTGACACCCTAGTAACGACTTTTGGGGGATCGACAACATACATGATCCTCCCGCGACCTGTGGTGGGATCGATAGTCGTCTTTGAAACCCTTTTTCTTGGCTTTTGGGGTTTAAACACAATGAAGTTTCTGTCACATTCTCTACGGATAAGATTATGAAGATCATTTCCAGTTGAGCTGTTCCCCGGGTTGATCTGATCTATCTTTGCCAATTCTCTAATATCCCATCGGGGGAGAGTCTGCAGAACATGTTGGTTCGAGAAGTGTTGAATGACTCCCCCTCTTCTCTTGACAATGGAACAATCCCTTTACATCACCGGCATCTCATCTTCACTAACTTCCTCTACTTCACTTTCAGCAGCTATCCTTTCTCTCTTAGCTTCTTCCTCCATAAATTTTTCCAAAATCGAATAGTTCCTCAAAAGTAACTTTTGGAGCAATGTTCTGTTAAGCTTGCAGTTCCTGAATCATCTCAAACATTTTCATCTGAACGTTTGTCTAGAACTTGATTAAGTTCCTTTGATTAACAATTGTTTTCTCCAGCTTCTTATTCTTTCTCTTTGTTCCTTTTAGATTTCTTTTCAGCTCATGCGTGCTCTCGACAGTGTTCTTCAATGTGCATATCTCCTTGGCTGCCAGCTTCCCTACTTCTTTCACTAGTGACTCGTACAGTTCCTGGTGTACAGGTTTAGGCCGTTTGGCTGAAGGAGCTGATGAGGATGGTTCAGTGTGTTTTCTTTTTTTAGGGAACTTCAGGTGCTGAGTGTCCAACGGTGGAGGGTCCTTGTTGGTCAGGATCAACAATCATTGACGCAACAAACTCAGCAGCTTCCCTTTGTTCATCTGTCTCAACAGTGGGAGTTTTAGATGCAGACATCCCAGCCCTTCTCATTCTTTTTGTTCTTTCTCCATCAGCAATTCGATGCAAATCATTGGCATGCTGTAGTTGTTCTGCAGATAGTGAGCTTATTCCTTCACCCATGAACCCTTTCTTCTTTGTTTTGGCAGCTTTTGAAGGAGTTTCTTCCATAGTCGGCCTCTTCTCTCGAGCTTTCTGCCGTGCTCTTTCTTCAGTAGTTAATTATGGCACTGGAGTTGGTTGAGTGGCAGAGGTTGTTTGTGGAGTGGAAGTTGGAGGTGCTTCTGGAGTAGCTTAAGGGATATATTGTTGGGTTGCCTTCTTCTTTTGTTGGATTTTCTGATACATCTCTACAAAGGTTGGATATCGTTGTGCTGGATACATACATTTGAACATTGGGACCCAGCCTTTTGTGTTGCACTCGGTGAATACCCTACTTGTAGCAGCAACAAATTCAAACTTATTTCCATCTTTCGGCAAGTCTCCTTGTAGTGAGTTGATCATCATCTGAATGAACCGTGGATACATCACCCATTTCGAGGTTATAGCTTTGGCATTTGAAACTAAGTAATCAAAAATCATTCCAGATAAGTTGTATGGCTCATTGTTACATATCTTTAGCATGGCGGTCGACCATTCCATATTTAACCCATCATATCCTCCTTTTCTATGGGTTATTGACATAGCAAAAACATGGCAGATAAGTCTCCAATCTCTGGTCAGCTTTGCTTTCTTTATCTCGTTTCTAGTTGGGAAGTCTCCCTCATACCTGACCTTCTGGAATGCTTTCAGAATTTCCTCTTTCTTCATTTGTTTGTATACTCCAGGTTGATACCTAAACTGCAGAACGTTCCTTACATTTTCTTCAGAAAATATCACTGGTTTGTTAAGAACTGTTGCATTGATTCTTCTGACATTATTAACAACCTCATATCTTGCCGATCTCTAGAAGTCTTCGAGATGGTCCACGTATACTGGCATATCGTGTTATACACATAACCAATCCTGGTGTGTCGAAGCCACGCCACGACATCTCTAAATTTGCTATCATTTGTTTCCAGGCCGATCGGCTGGTTGTGTTTACTCATTATGTCCCACGTAAGAGTTATGTTTTCCTGATCATGTGCACGAAAAGCATGTTAGTGATTTGAGACTATATGTACGAACGAATACTAATGACTTTGACTTAGACGGACGGCGAACATAGACGAAATTATCTACAAAATATTTACAAGTTTTTAGTTTGTTTAATTTTAACTTTGATTAATTAAATAATATGTACATTTAATTTACTTAATTGATTTAATTAATAATATATATATATATAAGTATTTAGAGTATTATAATATATTATGATAGATATTTGTCCAAAGGAACATGTACGCTGGTCAAGAAGGTTAAGTACACCGTCTATTCCAAGAGAAGGTCGTTAAGTACGCATGCAATTTTACTCGGACAACAACAAGCACCAAACCAAATACGCTGGACATTAAGTCCAACTAGCCAGCGTGTTTGCCAAATACGCTGGCACTTGAACTCTCGTTCAAGATTTAACAAGTACGCTGCCATGGGGTTTCATTTGAATCAGAAATGTTGATCAAGAAACAAAGACACTGCCCAAGAAACAAGTACGTAGAAACGTCTTTGAATACTCGAATAAAACCCTAACTAAAATCCCTTTTTGGATCTGTTAAACCTGCAAAATCAACAAAATATCAGCCGTTTATAAAAACCCACCTTATAATAATGAACAAAGCTTGATTAAAAGCACAAATGATGATGAATGATGATGATTCGAATGATAAATTTGGGTTAATTGGTTGTTTAGGTGTTAAAAGGCTGATGATGATGATTATTAGATCTGATTGTTGATGATGATGGTGATTAGGGTTTAAAGAGAAAATGACCGAGGTTAGTGAAACTTACTGTGGTATATATATGCACAGCTATGGGCCAGCGTACTTAGGTTAAGTACGTTGGGCCTTAGTTAAATACGCAGAAACCCAAATTTTTAATAATAATAATAACAAAAAGAAATAAGGGTAATAGTTTCTCACCTTTGCTTACAAGATCATACTAACCATACCGGTTAAACCATATTTCAACTTTCTGTTGGATAGCTACAACCCCAAGAAAAATTATCGGTATGTTTGTCCACTTAAGTCCATGCCTCTTGTCTTTCAACATGCGTTTGGTGATGATATTATCATGTTTTTGGTAATATTGACGAAAATTTTTGTGGACCCCACTTGTGCTAGGTATAATCCTACCAATCCTCAAGGTTTATTGAGATATAATGATGAGAGCTTCATGTCTATGTTTCCATAAGCAGAGAAGATGATCATTATGTCAATCAGATGATGAGACTTTAGGTCTATGTTTCCATAAGCAAAGAAGTTGATCATCTGATTGCTTGTTGAGCTATTTATATATATTTGCATGTCACTAACATTGTGTGTCCTTTGCTGCTCATTTGATTGATTGGCCCCGCATTGGTAGCCTACACTCTTAGGTGTCTTTTGAGTATTTATGCACAAAATTTCCTGTGTCTTTTACTCTCTCAACCTATGTATGACCGGACTCAGCTTGTGCAGACCTAAAACACAGTGGGTATCCAGATTTCCGTGTAGATTTACTGTTAATCACCTAGTAGAAGTTTACTAAATTTGAAGGCTGAACCTACCAACACATCATTGCTTAAAGCCTCAACGTCCCCGGGTCCTATTCACATGTTGACAAAATATAATTAGTTCCTATCATTTCTTGATATTTTGCATAGTGATAAGCCGGTCTTTCTTTCTTCCCCCAAAATCTTGTTTTGTACGAAAATAAGATTTTTCTAATAGACTTTTTTTTTAAATCAACAGATAACTTATGTACAAAGAGACCATGACATGATGTGTGCTCATTCAAAATTATCATTTCCAGCCAAGTTACCAATTGGTGGAAATGAGTTTTGTCAAAAGCCTTAGTGAAGATACCTGCCTTTTAATCAACAGTATCAATAGGTAACACTTGAATGTATCCTTTATCGTGAGCATCACGAATAGAGTAAATCCTGATCTCAATTTTTTTAGAATGGTTGATAGGATTCTTCATGATGTCACGACAAGCATCATTATCAATGAAGATGGGGGTTTTCATGACATTCAAACCGTAATCCAACAGCTGATTTTGAATCCACAAAACTTGACAGCAACAACTGGATGCAGCAGTGTACTCAGCTTGAGTAGTGGAGATAGACACTATAGTCTGCTTTTTTGCTCTACCAGGACACAAGCCAATTTCCCAAGAATTGGCAACCACTAGAGACATATTTTCTATCAATTCTACAACCTGCATGATCACTATTAGAGTAAGCGATTAAATCAAAATTATCACTCTTGAGATACCATAAACCAAGTTTTGGTGTCCCTTTGAGGTAGCGAAAGATTCTCTTAACTGCAGATTCATGAGATTACTTGGGATTTGATTGAAATCGTGCATAGCATCCTACTGCCCATATGATGTCTTGTCTTCTGGCGGTAAGATACATCAACAATCCAATCATGGACTGATACGTATGGGGATTTACTGATGGTCCTTGAAGATCTGGTACTAGAGTGGTTTGAGCTACAAAAGGAGTGTTGGCTGGTTTGCTGTCTGACAGATTGTATTTTGCCAGGATGTCTCTTGTATATTTTGCTTGATGAGTAAGAATCTCGTCTCCCTTATGTTGAACCTCCAGACCTAAGAAGAATGACAGTTCCCCCATCATACTCATTTCGAATTGAGACTTCATGATGCTTTCAAATTCCCTGCATAAATTCTCATCAGTTGAACCAAATATCATGTCATCAACATAAATTTGGACTAGTATAGAATGGTTGTTGACTTCCTTGGTGAACAAAGTCATGTCGATTTTCCCTTGGTGTATCCATTTTGTAATAGATACGATAACAAAGTCTCATACCAAGCTCGAGGAGCTTGATGTAGGCCATAGAGAGCTTTGTCTAGTTTGTAGTATCTATTTGGATATTGAGGGTCCTCGAAAGCAGGCGGCTGACATACATAAACTTCTTCTTTTATCTTCCCATATAAGAAAGCACTTTCACATCCAGCTGAAAGACTTTGAAGTTTTTGTATGATGCATAGGCTAAGAAAATTCGAATGGCTTCAAGTCGGGCAACTGGATCAAAGACCTCTTCATAGTCAATTCCTTCTTGTTGGAAAAAACCTTGAACAACCAGACGAGCCTTGTTCTTTATCACCACTCCACGTTCATCCATTTTGTTGCGAAAAACCCATCTTGTTCCTATAGGATACTTTCCTTCAGGTAGATCCACCAACTCCCATACTTTGAGTTTTCTAAATTGAAAAAGCTCTTCTTGCATTGCTTCTACCCAACTTGAATCTTGGACAGCATCTTCAATACTGAATGGCACTGTTAGTGATAGAAAAGCTGAGAGCGAAGTGTTGAGCTTGTCTGTCTGATTTCTTGTAAGAACTCCTTCAGAAATGGAACCGATAACGTTTTCAATTAGATGATTCTTTGAGGACTTGTATCCCATATTCTGCTCTTCTTGAACTTGTGGAGGGAGATTTGTAATGTGATTGCTAGGACCCGAGGAACTGGATGGATCATTTACAGACTGTTGTGCTAAAGATGCTTCCTCTGCAGATGGAGCATTTTCAGAAGATTGTGAATTTTCAGCATGTGTATCACCATTTAAGGGTTGCGAAGGGAAGATAGGATCAACTACAAGTGGAGAGAAACGGGTGGTGAATGGGGTTACATCATCTTCAGAAGAATAGAGTATTTCTTCCAATGGGGAGGGATCAACGGCTTGATTTTCAGGGATAGGTATATTAAAGTTGTTGAAAACAACATCCACATCAAAGAACCAATTTGGACCCGTTCCTGTATTTGTGGTGTTGGATTCTTGCCAATCAACATAAAAGGACTCAAGAACCATCTTTGTGCGTTTTTTGTATACTTGTTAAGCCTTTTGACTTGATGAGTATCCAACAAAGAAGCATTCATCTCCCACTGCATCGAATTTCATCAGATTTTCATAGTTGTTTAGAAGAGTGCATGAACATCCAAAGGGTTTGAAGTATTTGATGAGGGGTTTTCTCTTGAAAAGCAATTTATAAGCAGTTTTTCCGCGTGGCTTAACTATCAAGACTCTGTTTAGCACATAACATGCGGTCTTCTGCCTAGAAAATGATTGGTAGCTTTGAGTCTATAACCATAGTCCGGGCCGCTTCAATCAGTGTACGATTCTTCCTTTCAGCCACTCCATTTTGTTGAGGAGTTCTTGTAGCACTGTACTGAAGATGAATTCCTTTGTTGCTGCAGAAAGATATGAAACTTTGATTCTTGAATTATGTTCCTTGATCACTTCTGATTGACTTCACCTTCAATTTGATAATGTTCTCTATTAGAAGAACGAAAAGCATCAAGGTTTCAGCAGCTTCACTCTTGAACTCCAAGAAGTACACCCAGGTGAAGCGAGAGAAATCATTTGTAATTACCAAACACTAAGATTTCTTAGCAAGGCTCTTAACACTAATTGGACTAAAAAGATCCATATGCAATAATTGAAGTGGTGAGCTAATAGTGTTCATTGTTTTTGGCTTATGCGATTTCTTATGTTGTTTTCCTTTGGCACATGCTAAACAGTGATTCAGACTCCGATGCTTTGGATAGCAAACAAGTCATTTTACATTACAGATTTGGCATCTCTCATGTTTATCACATAAGTATTGTTCTGCCTAGGTGCTTTCAACATAATCATGTTGGTGGGCGGTGTGAATCCAGGTTTTAGAAAGATGCACTTCATAGCGTTGAACAACACCGAGATTCCTTTGTCACAGACTTGTGATACGCTCAAAAGATTGTAACACAATTCTGGAACGTTGTTGACATCTTCTAGAGTTATGGCGTCGGAGACAACATCTCCTATTCCCACATTCTTTCCACCCTTTTCGTTTCCAATGAACGCAACAAATTCTCCATCAATGAACCGATAGTTCTTGAGGAGTTCCTTTAGTGCCGCATATGCCTTAAAGCACCGCTATCAACATGCAACAGATATCTCATAAATGCTATCAACAATTTCTGCAGCTTATTCGGAAATCAAAAACAAAATAATTACAAGAAAATTAATGTACAAGGATAATCTAACTATGTACTTAGTTGATTTTTGGGATCCAAGTTTGTTTTAATTTTGATCTATCATGATTTTCACCCATGATTGACTCTTTTCTTTTCCAAAGATGTGTGGTTTTAACCAAACTTTTTACTGTTTCTAGAAGGTTTTTGATCTGATCTAAAAGAGTGTTTTGAGTTTTGAAATCATGTTACGGTTTGTGTTTTAAATGACACTTTTTGAAAACATGTCCTTCTTTTCCGCATCTAAAACATCTGGTAGTGAGGCTTTGTCTTTGCAGCAGGAGAAGATTTGGATGACGATGGTTGTGATGTTCTTTGCTTGATCATGCTTGAGCTTGAACTTGAGCTTGATTCACTTTTGCTGTCACTTGATTCTTCATCTGTGTTGCACTCTTCAGCACTGATGATGCTTTCTGTGTCACTCTGTGAGCCTTCACAACTTAAATGACCTGTTTCACTGAGTGAATCTTCGGAACATGAAATATCAGTAGATGATGGAACAATTTCTGGAATTTCTTCAATGAGAAAATTTCCAAACCTGTTCTGTTTTAGTTCTAGTACAAACACAGATGGCTCATATGTAGTTTTATCATCACAAAATACAGATTTTAAATCAACGCAAGAAGGCACATCATTGTCAACACAAACATTAGAACGTTGAACAGGTTTCTTCCTATCATCAAGGGCTACTACACCCTTTAGGTCCAGTCTAGGATTTAGTTCATTACAGCTATCCGTCTTAGATAAACTATTACAGTTATCCATCCTAGATAAACTATTACATTCATCCGGCCTAGATAAACTATTCCAGATAAACCAATTAACAGTAGAATAACTGGCTCCTGGGTGACCTAAACCCACTGTCTTTCCACCACAACTCTCATTATCTTCCACCTCTGCCTTTTGAGTCACATTTGCATTACTTTTACTTATATTAGTACTGGACTCAGATTCGACACTTTCCTTTTCACACAAATCATTTTTAGGATGAGGTTTGGGAATTGGTATATAATTACTTTAGCTCGGGGGTAAAAATAAAGATCTTTCGATCCCATTTTTATCCTTATATCCAATTCCATCTTTAACTAAAGATTGCCTTGAACAATCCACTAGGTCAGCATGAGCCTGCTTGCTTACATTCCATTTGTCCACAATAATTTGAAGATGATTTGTTTCATTTCTTGATTTTTCTAACTTTGCTGTTAAATCATTTATTAGAAAATCTTTTCTAAGGACAAATTCTTTAAGAGTTTGCATTTCAGCGATAGTTTCATTTAACTTCGCTGATATGCTAGCTCATTTTCTTTCATTTCATTGTTAATTTTCTGAATATCGTCCTTTTCTTTTAAAACTTTTCTATTGTGTGATAAACAATAAGCAACCGCTGTGACACACCTTGGTGAGCACAACTTTGTTTTAATTTCAAGAGGAATGTTTACAAGATCTTTCTCATCACTTTTCTTAATGGCCTCCTGTTGCTTTTCTTCTGCTTTGGTATCTTGGGTCTTCTTAGCTATCCGTGCCTCCTCAACTGCTTCTCCTTTACTTTTATCAGTAATCAACACTCCCTTCAAACCTGCATTCTCTTGCATTTCTCCTTTTGGCAGACCCATTGAAGATCCTTCCAAAGAATTTACACCGTTTGCAGATTTGGTGCATATCTTTGCCATCAATGCTTTGTTTACATCTGCTGCAGCTGCTTCCTCCCCCCAGTCAAAGCCTTCAACCACCAGAGCCTTCTGTCATTCCTTCTCAGTAGCATGAGCACCATCAGTAATTGCTACCACTCTCCTTGTGGGCTTAATTTCAGCTTGACCAAGATTGGGACATTCATACCTGAAATGTCCAAGGGTTTTGCAGTTATAACAACGAAGCTTTGATTTGTCGAATCCTGCCTTTCACATTCCAATTCTCTTCCTGGTTCTGTCTTGAAATCTTTTTACCCTTAGAGTGATCATCGCCATCTGCCACCTTAGGTCCATCTCTTCCATGTCATCGGGGTCAACTTGATACGTATCTTCAGGAGACAAAATCTCATTCTTTAGCTCACCAGTCTTTAGGGCTTCAAAAATGCTCATGAACATGTTAAAGAGTTCAACATGCTCAGTAGCGATTTTTGTAGTTTGTGCGTTTGGAATCTTTGCTGTCTTTTCAGGTAAGAGACTGCCTTTGCAGAACTAGAGCTTCCACCACCAACAGTGTCCACATACACAGTAGACGAACTTGAACCAACTGCACCGATTGGAGTCATTAGAGACATATTTTTTAGAGAGTTGCTTGGAGTTACTTTTGGTACTGTCTGATTCATCTCTCTCTTGATTATGTCCATTTCAAAAGACTTTAGTCTGTTAATGAGATCAGCTAGAGTGGACTGTGGATCCAGAAACTCTTTCCTAATCATCATACACTGCAAACTCCATTTCTTAGGAAGTGAATCAAGAAGCTTCTTGATCGAGTTTCTATTGTTGACTGGGATACCAGCTTTCTTCATTTTAGTCAGCATATTCATAAACCTGTCGATGTGAGATGTCAGACTTTCACCTCGAATGCTTCCAAACATATCATACTCTTTCTGAACCATGTCTTGTTTATTCTGGATCATTTCTGCATTTCCTTCAAAGTACTCACTTAGAGCGAACCACAAGTCATGAGCAGAGGTGTACTCGTGGAACATGTTGTAGATATCGTTAGATAGTGCCACGGTGAGAGCACCATAGGCCTTGTGATCACGCTGCAACAACTGCTTATCAAGGTCTGTGTAAGTTATGGGATCAGTATTGAACACCTCTCCTGCATTGGTGGTTCTCATTGGGATGTGTGGTCCTAGTTGAACTGAGGTCCACTGAGTGAAATCATTCACATAATAGAAGGCTTTCATTCGGTTTTTCCAAGTTCCATAGTCTTGAGCACCAATTAACTTTGGAAAGCGGGTTATGGTTCCAGTTTCGAGTTCAGCTTAGGTTATGGGATTCATTGTGAGATTATTAATATTACCAGCCGTGATATCTTAATTGATTTTAAGTTATGTTTAAAGTCCTTAAAAAATCAACAGTCAATAAGTACGCCAAGAAGAATGCTGAATTTTGATGATCAGAAAGCACAAGTACGCTGGGTAGAGTAACAATACTAACACACTCAAATCAAGTACACTGTGATAAAGTCACAGTAGACTAGATCACTGTCCCCAAAGTCTCCTTTAGTAAGTACGTAGAAAATCAAACACACACTCAATCAAGTACGCAACTATCACCTGAAAATACACAAGTACACAATCAAAACTCAACACTTGACAAGTACGCAGGAAACAAATACTATGAGTTTTTAAAGACGTTGAGTTTGTCAAGTACGCTGACTGCAAGAGTTTCACATAAATACGCAGAAACCCTAATTTAAATATGCTGAGACGAAAATGATTTATGATTTTAAAGTTCAATATCAAGTACGCAGTGTGATGAAACAAATACGCACAGGATAGAACAAGTACGCCTAAACGAAGGTTCAAACTTTCAAAAACACATTCAAACTCATTCTGATTCAATCCGAATATGTTTCAATTTGTCTGAAATCTCTGGATAATCACTCTTGCAATCAGAAACACTTTTTAATACCATAAAAACAAAGATTCAAGCCATTTCTAAATCATTTCTGATAAGAACAAAGATGTAAAACTATAAAAAAAAACTTTTAAAACTAACTAGATGAGGGTTTTGGTATCAAAACAGATTCAATCAAGAGCACGAAGGCTCTGATACCAAACTGTAAGTCCCAATAATCTAGATCTTAGGTGCAAAAGATTGATATCACACACAAACACATATTGATTAGGTGTTTTGGGTGATGAATCTATAGAAAACCGAAGGAAACTAGTTAAACAATGATAACCGACACACACAAGATAATCAAAAGATTATTTCCATTACTGAATATGCAATCAAAACCATGGAATACAATGAAACGAACCGGATTATACTTGTGCAAACTAGACCACCAAAACCCTAAGATTCTAGGGTTACACGACTGTTCTATTTATAGAATTCTAGGTGAGCCGGCGTACTTAACAATAAGTACGCCGGGCCTTACATAAGTACGCATGGACTAAGAAACCCTAGAAACTATGAAACATTTACATAACTAGTCCCTTGACCAGTAAACCCTGACTAAAACAACCAAAATTATATAAACTGATAACTATGGTCTCAATCATACCCAACACTAGTTTAAGAGGAAGTAACTCTCTGTATGGCTGGAGTTTCCGGGACCTAAATGGAGGAACAGGAAGGCCATAATATATCTGACCATGCTACATACTCAGATAAAAGATACGAAGCTGATCTTATGGTAATATGACTCACGATGCGATAATTACGTACAAATTAATACACAAGAGAAAACTCCAGTTTAAGAGGACTTAACTATCTATACGGTTAGAATTTCAGGGACCCGAATGGATGAACGAGAAAACCATATGATATCTGATCTTGTGACAGACTTAGATAAAGGATACAAAGCTAACAGGACGGTAATAAGAATTACGATGCAAAAATTACGTAGAGATTCATACACAGGAAGAGACTCTAGATTAAATGGCTGTAACTATCGGTACGACAAAGTTTTACGGACCTGAATGGAGGAATGGGAAGGCCATAAGATATCTGATCATGCTACAGACTTAGATAAAGGATACGAAGCTGGTCTGATGGTAATCCGACTAACGATGAGATAAATACGTAGAAATTCATACATAAGAAAAGACTCCAGTTAAAGAGGACGTAACTATCTGTACGGCTGAAGTTTCGGGGACCCAAATGGAAGAACGGGAAGCTCATATGATATCTAATCATGTGACAAACTCAGATAAAGGATACGAAGCTAACCGGGCGGTAATCACACTCACGATCAGAAAATTACATAGAGATCCGTACACAGGAAAAGACTCCAGTTTAAAAGACCGTACCAACTATCAGTACGGTTTGAGTTTCACGGGCCCAAATGGACGATGGGGAGGCCAAAAGATATCTGATCATATGAGAGACTTACATAAAGGATACATAACTAACCTTAAGGTAATCAGACCCGCGATGCTTAAATTACGTAGAGATTTGTAGATAGGAAAAGACGTCAGTGTAAAAGACCATAACTATTGGCACGTTGGAGTTTCACGGACCCGAATGAAGAAATTGGAAAGCCATAAGATATCTGATCACGCTACAGACTTAGATATAAAGGATATGAAGTTGGTCTGACTTTATTCTTATTCACGATGCGACAATTACATAGAGATTCATACGCAAGAAAATACTCCAGTTTAAGAGGACGTAACTATCTATATGGTAGGAGTTTCAGGGACATGAATGGACGAGTGGGAAGGCAATATAATATAATATCTGATCATGTGACAAAATCTGATAAAGGATACGAAGCAGATCGGATGGTAATCCGACTCACGATACGACAATTACGTAGAGATTCGTACACAGGAAAAGACACCAATTTAAAGACCGTAACTATCGGTATGACAAAGTTTTACAGACCTGAATGGAGGAACAGGAACTATATGATATATCTGATCATGCTATAGACTCATATAAAGGAAACGAAGCTGGTCTGATGGTAATCCGACTAACGATGTGACAATTACGTAGAGATTCATACACAAGAAGACTCTAGTTTAAGAGGACGTAACTATCTGTACGGTTGAAGTTTCGGGGACCCAAATGGAAGAACGGGAAGGCTATATGATATCTAGTCATGTGAGAAACTCAGATAAAGGATACGAAGCTGACCGGACGGTAATCAGACTCACAATGGGAAAAATATGTAGAGACTCGTACACAGGAAAAGACTTCAGTTTAAAAGACCGTACCAACTATCGGTACGGTTTGAGTTTCAGGGACCCTAATGGACGAAGGGGTCGCCATAGGATATTTGATCATATGATAGACTCCAATAAAGGTTACAAAACTTACCTAAAGGTAATCAGACCCGCGATGCGAAAATTGTGTAGAGATTTATAGACAGGAAAAGACTAGTGTAAAAGACTTTTACTATTGGCAAGCTAGAGTTTCACGGACACCAATGAAGAAACGGGAAGGCCATAAGATATCTGAGTACGCTACAGACTTAGATATAAGGGATACGAAGTTGGTCTGACTTCATTCTGAATCACGAAGCGACAATTACATATAGATTCATACATAAGAAAATACTCCAGTTTAAGTGGTCGTAACTATCCATACGGTAGGTGTTTTAGGGACCTGAATCGATGAATGGGAAGGCCATATAATATCTGATCATCTGAAAAAGTCAGATAAAGGATACGAAGCGGATCGGATGGTAATCAGTCTCACGATACGACAATTACGTAGAGATTCGTACAAAGGAAACGACTCTAGTTTAAAAGACAATAATAATCTGTATGACAAAGTTTTATGGACCTGAATGGAGGAACGGGAACGCCATTAGATATCTAATCATGCTACAATTTTAGATAAAGGAAACGAAGCTGTTCTGACGGTTATCTGACTAATGATGCGACAATTACCTAGAGATTCATACACAAAGAAAAGACTCTAGTTTAAGAGGACATAACTATCTGTACGATTGAAGTTTCATATGTCCTCTAATCATGTGACAAACTCAAATAAAGGATACGAAGCTGACCGGACGGTAATCAGACTCACAATACGAAAATTATGTAGAGATTCGTACATAGGAAAAGAGTCAAGTTTAAAAGACCGTAACTATCATTACGGAAAAGTTTTCACGCCTAAATGGGAGAATGGGAAGGCCATAAGATATCAGATCATGCTACACACTCAGATAAAGGATACGAAGCTTACTGGATGGTAACCGGACTATGCAACAATTACGTGGAGATTCGTATACAGGAAAAACTCCAAGTTAAAATAACATAACTATTGGTACGATTGGAGTTTTTGGGACCCGAACGGAGGAACGGGAACACCACAAATTAGAGATTGATACACACGAAAAGACTCCTGTTTAAAAGACCATAACTATAGGTACGGTTGGAGTTTCAGGGAGCGGAATGGCGGAACGGGAAGGCCATAAGGTATCAGAGCATGCTACATACTCAAATAAAAGATACGACGCTGGTCTTACGGTAATTTGATTCACCATGCTACAATTACGTAGAGATTTATACACAAGAAAAAACTCTGGTTTAAGAGTACGAAACTATCTGTGTGGCTGGAGTTTCAGGGACTTGAATGGAGGAACGGGAAGACCATAATATATCTGACCATGCTGCAGACTCAAATAAAGGATACGAAGCTAGTCTTACAGTAATATGACACACGATGCGAAAATTACGTACAGATTCATACACAAGAGAAAACTCCGGTTTAAGAGGACTTAACTATCTGTACGGTTGGAGTTTCACGGACCCGAATGGAAGAACGGGAAGGCCATATCATATCTGATCATGTGACAGACTCAGATATAGAATACGAAGCTAACCGGACGGTAATCAGACTCACAACGCGAAAATTACCTAGAGATTCGTACACAGGAAAAGAGTCCAGTTTCAGTGACTGTACCAACTATCGGTACGGTTAGAGTTTTAGGGACCCTCATGGAATAAGGTGAGGCCATAAGATATCTGATCATATGACAGACCCAGACAAAGGATACAAAACTAACCTGAAGGTAATCAGACCCACAATGCAAAAATTACGTAGAGATTCGTAGACAGGAAAAGACTTCAGTGTAAAAGACTGTAACTATTGGCACGTTGGAGTTTCATGGACACGAATGAAGAAACGGAAAGGCCATAAGATATCTGATCAAGCTACATACTTAGATATAAAGGATACGAAGCTGGTCTGACGTTATTCTAATTCACGATGTGCCAATTACATAGAGATTGATATATAAGAAATTACTCTAGATTAAGAGGACGTAACTATCTATACGGTAGGAATTTCAGGGACCCAAATGGACTAATGGGAAGGCCATATAATACCTGATCATGTGACAAACTCAAATAAAGGATACGAAGCTGATCGGATGGTAATCTGACTCATGATATGACAATTATGTAGAGATTCGTACACAAGAAAAGATTCTAGTTTAAAAGACTGTAACAATCAGTACGTCAATGTTTTACGGACTTGAATGGAGGAACGGGAACGCCATAAGATATCTAATCATGCTACTGTAAGTGCATTATTCATGTATGTACCTAGCTAGTGATCCAGTTCTTAATGTCGAAGGTTCAGATAATCAGAAAACGACCAAGACTTAAACTTGAAGATACATTCGACCAGTCGGGAGGTCGAAGGTAGTTTATCTAGGGTCGAATGTAGCTTTGTCTTGGGTTGAATGTGAATTAGAAGGTAGAAAAGGGCTTCATTCGTCCATATAAAAGGGGCAAATGTGGAAAAGTTCCACATTCAAACATACGGCAGGGGCGAATGTGGGGAGCCTATATAAAGGGAAATGTTAGTTTGTTTTAGAGTTAGTTATCATTTGAGCTTTTCCCTAGAGTGTGTATGTGTGTTTTTCTCTATATTAGGTCTAAGATTTCAATTGTAATATCTTTGATTTGATCTAATACAAAGAGTAAAGTTATGGAAATTGCTCGGTGATTCGTTATCTGTTTTTCATCACGATCTTTATTGATTATTTCTAAATCATTTTGCACGATCGTTGGGGATTCCGTACCCTACGGTTGGTATTCGTGAGATCACGTTTCTGGATTACGATCCGAAACGAATTCTAATTGGTATCAGAGTATAGGCTCGATTTCACGATTGCAAATTGATTCGAATTGGTGAAAACAGATTAGAATTCAGTTTTAAAGATCAAAACCCTAGAAATTTTGAAGCTTTTCATAAAAACATGGTTTTTGATGAAATTGGAGTTGAATTCGGTGTTGATTTCAAAAAATTTTTCACAAAAACTTGTCTAAAATCAATTCCGCACAAAACCTATCCAAAATCATTACATTTGGTTAAAATTTTGTCAAAAATCGTTCAGATTCGTGTTCTTGAGGTTGAAAATGATGAACAGGTCTACAAGGGTCGAACGTGCAGAAAATTTTTGAGTACGTGAGGGCGAACGTGGAGTATTTTAGGTCGAACCTAGAATTTTTAGGTCGAATCTGGAAATTGTGTACATTCGACCTTACGGGAGATCGATAGTGGAATTTAGTGGTCGAAAGTGAGATTATTTGTGTCAGATTCTACATTCGAGTCAATCATTTGGGGCGAATCTAGATTTTTCCACATTCGTACCCACGTATACTCAGACAAGGACGAACGTAGAATTTAAAGTGTAAAAAATTTCAGAAAATTTTTGAAATATTTTTTTGTTGAAAAATGATAAATTACTTGGCCATATCAAGAACTGATGAGTAGATAAGATAAGATCTCAGATAGAAGCTGAATGACAACAATTACAAAGACAAAATTCTAAAGTTGACAACATTTGGGGATTTCCAATGACACCGCAACCAACTGATGAAATGGTACATGTTGACAAGTGTGTTAACAGAGAAGGTGTTCAAAGTAATGTTGTGTGTTTAGTCGAACAAATTGAGAAATGAGGATTCAAATGAATTGTCAGAGAGTGTATTGAGTTCTGATACGAATTCATGTAGAGGATGAATTTGACACGAAAACAGGATTATATGATCATACAAGTTACTAAACCAGGTGCGGAAACCCTAGCTTAGAACAAACTGATGTAAACTCAATCAAAACACAATCAAAGTCATTTTAAAAGCTTTTCATAGATTAACTCTTTCAAATACTTGGTTACAAATCAATTACAGTTAATCTAGCACACACATAAACTCTCTCAGACCTCTCTGGAACACACCTCAAAAACACACACACTAAATGACTCGCTTAAACTTACAAAAACACAAAATCTATATATAGGACCTGCACGTTCGCCCCTTTCATCTGGTCGAACGTGGGTCATTTCCACATTCGCCCACTGCAAGTGGTCGAATGTGTCTTCATAGTGTAGTTCCATCTTGATTCGTCCATATGTCTTCTACCTTCGCCCACTTCTTAATCACCTTCGCCCATATTAACTTCCTTCGCCCCTTCAGCCCATATTAACACATGTTAACCATCTAATCACTAGTCGCAAAACGCATCTACAAACTCCCCCTCGACTATTGATTAGATCGTTTTCTGTCCTCGTCCATGGCTTTGTTTAGCAACTTGATTCTGAGCAAACTCTTCTGTTCTTTCGTCATCTCAGGCTCTAACCTCCTCTTTACCGGCTTTGACACATTTGCCATCTTCACCATCTTGCCAAGCTTTCCCTCCAAATTACTACCAGCATTAATATCATAAGCAAAGCAAACACCAACAACTTGTGTGTATTTCTTTGCTTGATCTGCATCGTTCGGCTCATGATGAATCGGATTATAAAAGAGCATGATGATGTCTTCGAAGGTGCAATTGATCAACCACATAGGATCAAATACATGAACATGCTTGTATTTGTCCTTTCCATCTCTCAACGCGATCACCGCTTCTGCCTTCCTCCAATCATAATACCAGAAAATGAAGTCAGCACTGAAGTGTTGAGGCATAGGCATCAAAGGTATCTTTCTCATCACTTCAGGTGCCTTATAAATCAAGGTAACCCGTTTTAGCTTGGTTCTGGGATCAATATCCCTGTGAACTTTCCTCCGGGGATATTGTGGTTTGAATCTGTTCCACTTAGTTCTACTTTCCCAAACCAATTTGTCTGCACACCAACCGACATGTGAATTATTCACTGAAGCACCCGACATTTGGAATCTACACAGATCTCTAACCGCCCAGTATGGTAGAGTCAGCAAGTCAATGAATCTGTAAAAGTACAAGATTCCAGATTCCCACTTAGCAGCTAGACACTTCAGCCTGCCTAAGTATGTCCACCCGAGAGCTCTGCCTCTGAACTTCGCATTATGAAATCTATAAAAATTTCCTTGAGCTTCAGGCTTCGGTCGGTTTTCATCCATCAATCTTAACTTCTTCAAATACTCTTTCAATTCATCAGACTTATTTGAAGATTCAGGCATATCAGTTCCAAATACCTTCTCTACAAACTCTGCACTTCTCTTCTTTGCCTTTCTTTTTGCAGACGTATTAGGAATCTCAGTAAAATCAGGAAACACCAAGTCTTCATCGGTTTGTCTGAAGTACTGTGGGTATTCCTCATGTGTGATATCCTCTATTTCAACTTCTTCAAACTCAGGGGTGTCTTTGTCATCAGAGTGACTTCCAATATCCTTTTCAGGAATATGTGGAATCGACTCATCAACAATAAATTCTTCAAACGTTTTCCCTACTCTCTGTGCAAGCCCATCCAAAATCTCCTTTGCCACAGATGCAGGTACTTCCCCTTCTTCCAAATCAGGATCGTTATATTCCAATTCATATCGCATGTCATCAGTTTGGAATATTTCTGCAAAACGACCTGTGAACTCAATGGTCCATTCTCTTCTTTCTAACATGTCCTTGTATACTTGTTTAGCATCGTCAGACAAGGACCTCACCTTCTCATTCCAAAACACAGTTTCATCAGAATCAACATTCTCACTCTTCTTCTTTGAACTTGACTCACCTGTGTCTTTCTTCTTCTTTGAAGGTGGTCTCTTTTCGAATGTAAACTTCGAAGTATCATCTCCTCCATCATTATCATCACTACTACTACTCTCATCCTCCTTTTGACTTCCCGAACCTTCAGCTTCATCATCATCATCATTATCATCATCTCCATCATCACTCTTCTCCGATTCTTCATCCTCATCATCCTCATCTTCCTCTTTATCAGATTCAGATGGTTCAAAGTCAACCTGTTCAACTTCCTTCTCTTTATCTTCCTCACCCTCTTTCAACTTGGGTGCAACATTGTACAGATTGTCTATCAACTCACTAAGGCGTTTGTTTTCAGCCTTCAACTCTTTGTTATCTTCTTTAATCGCCTTGTATCTGTTTTTGTTTCTCAGACACTTTCCTTCAAGCTTCTTATTCTTTGCTTCTAGCTTCTTCACCTTCTCGTCTATCTCATCTTGATTAGACTTAGAAGCTACTACAATCTGAAGCATCTTCTCCTCATTCTGCTTGAACTTGGCAATCTCTGCTTGCTGAGCCACTAACATCTTCATCATGTCGTCCATCTTTTTATTCACCTGCTTCATCACTTCGTCATCCACAGTGACTTTCTTTGACTTGGACTTTAACTTTGATGGCTCAATCTCAGTTTCTTTTTCTTTTTGAGGCTGTGTAAACATGTTAAGAACATTATCCAGTGCTATATTGAATTGATCCACTGGTAATTTTGTTGCCTCCACAGTCTTTTGTTTCTTAGTGGCTGGTGAAGATTGTTTTGATGATGTACCAGCTTCAGGTAATCTCTTCCCTCTCAAAAGTAGGTTTAATTCTTTCTCTCTCAGTTGCTTTGTACTTGTCTTCTTGGCCATGGTTTTGTGTTTGGGCTTGGGCAAGTTAACTACTACTGTTTCACCTTCATTCAACTCGTCCAAATTTACAGTTAGCCCTTCATCTTCAGCACCAACAGACTGCTTGCTCTTCTTAGCTTCTTCAATCGATCTGTTAAGTGATTCAGACTCACCAACCAAAGTGGCCTTTTGTTTGGTAGTCCGGACATTTTCAGCATCCGAATCCCACTGTTCTTCAGTCTCAGTCTCCTCTGAATCTACAGACTCTTCATCTACCAAACTAGTACCCTTCTTTGCAGTAGATTTCTTCCTCACAGCTTGTTGTTTTGAACTCCCCTGCTCAGTCTTTCCTTTGCCCTTCCCTTTGGCTCCAGGATTGACTACTTGCCTTTTCCTTTTTGTACTTGCGTCAGCGTATACTAAAGGATCATCATTATCACTATCACTATCAGGATGCCTTGCTGTATTCTTTCCAGGATCCATGTAATCCTCTCTAGCCAAGGCTCCAAACAACCTCCTGTAAGGTGGTCTCTCATTATCAGGCACACCTTTGTAACCTTTCATTCTAGCCAAGGTTCTAATGTTCATATGATCCATAGCAAGTATCTGTGTTGGATCCTTCTTCAGGTTTGGATATTTGTGATCAAAGATCATCATCAGAAATCTAGGATAAAGCATGAAGTATTTCTTCTTCAAACCCTTCAGCATCTCCAATATGTGATCTAAAATCATCCCAGCAACGTTAAATGGTTTGTTGAGAGTCAACGCAACCATTAACGAGCTCAAACTCTTCCTCATCATGTCATAACCTCCACTTACACATCCAAATACAAGTATAATGACGTGAGCAAAATACTTGAACTGCACGCTCAGTTTCCCTTTGTACATAGAACCATCAGTGATCGGTCCTTTGTATTTCATCCTTAGGAAACAGGCTTTCTGCTCAGTCCATGATAACTCTCTTGGATCCTCACTGGTTTCAAACTGGATCTGGAGAGCTTCTCTGATATCAGCTTCAGTGATAAACATCTCCATTCCCTGAATCTTGCTTCTGATAATAGTCTGATTATCAAAGTAATCATACTTGGCGTTGTTGTAAAAGTCCTCAACTATATCCTTGTAGATGATAGTTGGTGTGGCCAAAGCATAAACCACTCTGCATCTTTTCAGGAATTTTATGATCTCTGTAAACTCCACGTTCTTCTCCACATCTCCCAGATACGCGCAACAGTTGTGAGTCTTCTCAAACGGCCATTTATTACCGCTTGATGATTCACCTTCTTGTACAGTTTCTGGAACAGGATCAGTAACTGCAGTCTCAACAGGAATCTCAATATTTGTTTGTTCTTCAGCCATCTGAAACATAAAATCAAAATAAACGTCAAAACACGAAATCGTCAAAAATTCAAAATTTTAGGTTTTTGAAATTCCACATTCGCCCAAAATACACTGGTCGAATGTAGATTAAAGTGGTCGAATGTACATCAATTAGGCCGAATGTGAAATAATTCTAAGTAGAAAACTACATTCGTCCGTTTTTGAGTTCCTTCGTCCATTTTGTTCCACCTTCGTCCAAACGACAGACCGAAGGTAAAACCTGTTTGACCCAAAATTTTAAAATTTTTCAAAACATGTTATTAACCGTTCATTTTGATTCAGATTTTGTCTAACATGGCCGATTAGCCTTCGTGTAACATCAATTTCCCCTAATTTACATTCTATATCAGTTTTCAATAGGAATTAGGGTTTATTATTTTCATTCAATCAATCACTACTTAAACAATGTTAATAACCTAATTCCTTTAAACTTCTCCCCCTAAAACTGATATGGAATGAAAGTGTATCATCATTAGGTATTAACAATCACTGAAATATCAAGAACCCTAAAGCCCTAAGTCCGGTAATAAAACGAATGATTCCGGCTTCATTCTGTCACCATTACCTGTAATATTTATATGAAAATGATCAGAATTAACCAAGGAACAAAATGCACAAGCAGGAAAATCAAAATCAACAAGGTCTGGTTATGAAGAAATTTTGAAAAAATTTTGAAGTGAGGGTCGAATCTGCAAATGGAGTATATAAAGGATCCACCTTCGCCCGTTTCGTCTGGACGAATGTACAACATATTCACCTTCGCCCCAACCAAATGGCACGAAGGTAAAATTATTTTACCCGAAGGTGGAATTGAAAAAAAAATCCTCATTCGCCCAATTGGAAACTGCCCGAAGGTGGAAAAGTTTCCACATTCGTCCCATTTAAGGGCGAATGTAAAATGGAAAACTTGAAAAATTTTGCCAAATTACAAATTCGAATCCCGTTCAACATTTTTCAATCCGTTAAGTTTCCAAAACACAAATTTTCACTTTTAGAATGATACAAAGCCTAGATGGTGTTGTCAAATCTCAGAAATTGACTATCAAGCATCCCCGGTTATCAAAAATAAAGCAGAAATGCAAAAATTTGGATTTTTCTGAAATTTTATCAAAACACACCTAAAATCTTTTTGGATTTTGTATCTTTTTGACAATAAAAGTAAATTGCAACAAAATAAAATGCATCAAAGTAAATGAAAGCAGTAAACATTTTGTGAAATCCGGTCAGAGGATCATATCAGTTTTCTGAGAAATCTGATCACAGCGTTGATCTTTTTGTTTAATATTATCATTAGAAACAATATGTGATACGGCAATTGCTGATATTGTGGTCCACGTAAGCTCACATGCAGACAATTACGCAATGCTTTAAAATGATACGAGTTAAGTGTATTAGACTAACACGATGTGGTGCCCACACACACGACATACTCCCGTATCAAGTAATTGCACAAAGCTTCGTCGTAACGCGTGATTATGCCAGAGTTATCCGTAAAAGTTACAAAGTATATAGCACAGAGGTGTACAGGTCAGCAATTGAATGCAGCAGAGTAACATGTGCGTATACACTAGGTTGAGGCTGATATTAATCACTGATTTGCATCAGATGATCAATACGATGTAATAATGATCTATGATCAATTAAAACATAAAGTTCCTCAATTTGGTAACTTTTGGTTTTGGCAATTAAGCTCTTTTAGCAAATATTCTGATAAAACTAGGTCCGTAAATCAATACGACAAAAGTTTATCAGAATATCCCGGATAACCATAACATAACGACCCGAAACCTCAGATTTTGGCAATCCTATCAAACGAAATTACGGTACTAAGACCATATGCCCATGAGGTGTTCAGCCACGAACGCGTAGTTCGTTATGTTTGTATCACTAATGCACGCAATATATAGTCCACGAAGCCTATCAGCATATCACACGTAGTCAACACACGCCTCATTATACTATACAATTCTTTAGCCTGTGTCAGATCCCCACTGATGTACTATCATTTCCTCTGTTTACCAGGAAATCATTTTTTTTTAATTTTCTAATTTTTAGGTCTTTTTGAATTTTATAATGTTTTTGGTTTTTCTGATAAAATGGCTCCCCCTAAAATAAAGAACATATTTTTGAGATTTTTGATTTTTCTGAAAAACAAAAACAAAAATTTGAAAGAAACAATCCACTCGAAAGCATCAACTTCTTTGAGGATTAAACAATCCCCTCGAAAGCATCAACTTCTTTGAGGATTACGATAGTAAAGAGAAATTCCCAATTAGCAAAATATAAAAACTAAAAACTAAAAAGCGATAAACCGAGGTGCCGATTAGTCCTGTTTTTCCTTTATATTGTTTACTTTTAAAAGATATTCAAAGCGTGAACGGTCAAAAGCTTTAGTAAACAGATCTGCACGTTGGTAGTCAGTATGTATTTTGATCATATCGATCAATTCCTTAGCGTAACAATCACGGATAAAATGATATTTGATCCGGATGTGTTTCGCTTTAGAATGATTTTCCGAATTTTTAGTTAAAGCAATTGCGGCTTCGTTGTCACAGTAAATAGGAGTTTTTAGAAACTGCAAACCGTAATCCACCATTTGTTGTTGAATCCAGAGTACTTGCGAACAGCAACTCGAGGCTGCAATGTACTCGGCTTCACAGGTAGATTGTGCTACGGAAGTCTGTTTCTTGCATTGCCAGGTGATTAACCTGCTCCCGAAAAACTGGCAACCAGCTGTAGTAGATTTGCTATCTTTGTCACAGCCGCCCCAATCTGCATCACTAAAAGATATGAAATCAAAATTATCATCATTAGGGTACCAAAGTCCTTTTGAGGGACAACCCTTCAGATATCTAAGGATACGCTTGACCGCCGTCAGATGACTTTGTTTCGGCTTCGATTGATAACGGGCATAGAGACACGTTGCGTACATAATATCTGGTCGAGACGCCGTCAAATACATCAGAGATCCGATGATTGCTCTGTATGTAAAAGGATCCGTCAGCTCCCCCTTAGCGTCCACTCCAATCCCGTGATTGGGTTGAATCGGGGTATCCATCGGCTTTGAGTCCTCCATCTGGAACCGGCTCAAGATGTCGGAGACATATTTTGTCTGGTGAATGAAGATCCCGTTGGGTCTTTGGTCCACCTGCAAGCCTAGGAAAAACTGCATCTCCCCCATTGCGCTCATTTCGAACTTTTCCTGCATGACAGTTTCGAACTCCCTGCATAAAAGCTCGTTAGTTGAACCAAATATTATATCATCTACGTATATCTGCACTAGAAGCAAGTCATCGCCCGTCTTCTTCGTAAAGAGGGTGCAATCGACGAGGCCGCGCTTAAATCCTTTGGAGATGAGGTATGTACTTAGCTCCTCGTACCACTGTCTCGGAGCCTGGTGCAAGCCATATAGAGCTTTGTTCAGCACGTAGACCTTGTCCCGGTGGATTGGGTCTTCAAAGCCTGGTGGCTGCCCTACATACACCTCTTCCTTGACTTTCCCGTACAAAAATGCGCTTTTCACGTCCATTTGATAAACTTTGAATTTCTTATAAGAAGCAAACGCGAGGAACATCCGAATAGCTTCGATTCGTGCTACCGGTGCATAAATTTCGTTATAATCAATCCCTTCGATTTGATGGAAACCCTGCACGACCAATCTGGCTTTGTTACGAACGATAACCCCACGATCATCCTTCTTACACTTAAACACCCATTTGGTGCCAATCTTCTTCCTATCCGGCGGCAAATCCGTGAGCGTCCAAACTCCCAATTTCTGGAATTGTAATAACTCCTCCTGCATAGCTTCCACCCAAGCATCATCCTTCAAAGCGTCCTTGTATGTCCTTGGCTCTACCTGCGACACATAACACGCAAACGACCAATCATTTTGACTACCAGATTGTTGAATTTTGGCATATAAAGCTAAAGCACCAAAACTCTCTGGCGAATTAACGCTTTTAAGTTGCCCTCTGGTCATAACACTACTTCCAGGATCACCAATAACTTGCTCCAGCGGGTGAATACGATGAATCCGAGATTCCGGATAATCAGGTACTTGTACTCCCGTCTGAACAGTCAAGTTCTCTACAGCATCCAGATCATGACCCGTGTTTGATGATGAAGCCACATCTGAAGTTGGAGTTGGGTTCACTGGCGGTGCCTCTGGTTCTTCAGCTTGATCAAGAATAGCTTCTTCAAATTGTTCATCTTCAGATTCTGAAGTGTCTAATGAAGTTGAAGCCTCTTGAAATACTTCTTCCTCTTGTATAGGAGCATTGGTATCATTAGAAGCTGGTAGGGGGTTCACGGTGATCGGACGCACCAACGGTGAAGTTGTTGCATTTTCACACTCGTAAAGTAGTCGAATAACAGCTTCTTCAACCAAGCTATCTAGATTGAATGATTCAAAGAAATCTTTGTAATCAAACATCCAATCAGGACCCGTGCCTTGAATATTTTGAGTATATCGTTGAACGTCCACGTTAGCCCAGTCTTCCACATGACGAGTTCGCTTGTTGTATACCCGTTTAAGCGGGGTTGCATATCCAACAAAGTAGCCCTCCTCGGCTTTAGGACTAAACTTTTCACTTGGATTCAACATAGTACATGGCGCCCCAAAAGGTTCTAGATACTCTAAGTTCGGCTTCCTTCGGTGTAACAGCTCATAAGATGTTTTACCAAACTTCTTCACTGTTAGAACCCGATTTAATGTGTAATTTGCTGCATAAATCGCCTCATTCCAGAACATTACTGGAAGATTTGAGTCAGCAAGCATTGTTCTAGCCGCTTCAATTAGAGTCCTATTCTTTCGTTCAGCAACACCGTTCTGTTGAGGGGTGTACGGAGCCGAATATTCATGATGTATTCCTTTGTTTTCACAAAGTTCATCCATCTTGGCATTTTTGAACTCCGTCCCATTGTCACTCCGAATTCTCTTTATCTTCACATTGTAGAGATTCTCCAATCGAGTGAACAGAACTTTTAGATTGATAAAAGTGTCGCTTTTATTCTGCAAACACATCACCCATGAAAATCTTGAATAATCGTCAGTGACGACTAAACAATAGAGCTCTCCAAGATGACTTTTGCGCTTGACCGGTCCAAAAAGATCCATGTGTAATCGCTCTAGTGGCATCTCAACAGAGTTAACCTTTTTCACTTTGTGGGACTGTTTGTGTTGCTTCCCCTTTTTACAGCTCACACACTTGTCATTCAGATGGAAATGTTTCACGTTTACTCCATCGACAAGTCCATTTCTCACAAGTTGATTCATTTTCTTTAGATGAATGTGCCCCATTCTTCGGTGCCACATTATAGATTCTTTCTCAGTCGCCTTGGACAAAAAGCATGTTATCTGCCCCTGTGATGTCATCGCCTTGGACATATCAAGAATGTATAGATTGTTGACGCGAGGTGCCTTCAACATTATCCACTCTTTAGGAATTGTAAAGCCCGGTTTCAGAATATAGCAGGATTTGTCATCAAAATGCACAGTAAATTGCTTGTCACATATTTGACTGACACTCAACAGATTATAGTCTATCTGTTTCACATACGAAATCCGCTCGAAACTCACTATCCCATTGCTCACACTTCCTTCCATTGTGATATATCCACCTTTGTTTCCTGCAAAAGCTACATACCCTCCATTGATGTTCTTCACGTCGAACAGCAACGCAAGATCCCCTGTCATGTGGCCTGAAGCTCCACTATCAACAATCCAAAGACTGCTAATAGGGCCAGCTGAAGCTCCCTGCACACAAAAAGTAAATCAGTTAGTTCTTTCGGGGGACCCAAGCCTGAGTCTTGGGTCTTTGAACATCAGGTTTCAAAGTAACATTTTCACAATCATTTTGAACAACTTTTTGATCAATCTTTTTCTGATTATTCAAAACAGTTTCCTTTCTCTCATTAACCCTTGAAGTTGAGGCTCCTGGAGTACCATTGAGTGTCCAAGATTGTTCAGTCCTTTTCAGGATACGAATCTGAGACTTTGGGTTCTCAGTCGGTTTCTGAACATTGTTAGCAAAAGTAACTCTCTTGGTAACCTTATCTGATTTAACAGACTTAGGTCCAACATTTGATTTGACAATCGGTTTTGGTGGAACCTTTTGCCTATCAACTGTTGCGTTCACCACAGGCTTCCTCCATGAGTGTTCCATAGCAATCCGATTCCTTCGATCATAGTGCATTGGACGAGTGTTCCTCATTTGTTGAAAATTGTTTTTATTATAAAACGGTTGTGGTTGTTGAGGAACAACTCTCCTATGTGGTGGCACATAGTGATCAATCGGTTTTCGCATAGAATTTCTCACTTCAACTTCGTGCCTTTTGTGCCTTACATATGGGCACTGAGCAAGTAAATGCCCTCGTTCCCCACATTTAAAGCACGCACGGTACTCTTCAAAAACATTCGGAGCATTTGGTTGAGCAAATGATCTAACAGGATATTGATCATTGTACTGTTGCTTCCTTAAACTCTCAAGGATTGGCCCTTTTGAGTAAGTAGGCTCATTAAAACCATTAGCTCTGTTTTTGGGTCTAACAAACTCTGTGACATGGACCTTTGGTTCTTGAGGAACATCCAAATACAACTTCTTTAATAAAGCTGGTGGAATCTCATTTGTTCTCTCATGTTTTGGAAACCAAATGGTACTTTCTTGCCAAATCTTGTCAATTTTAGCATAATTGGCATTTTTTATTGGAAAGTCCTCGTCAGAGATGATCTTATCGGATCCTTCCATCCGATAGAACACCTTGACAGGTTTGTCACATTGTTCGTTTATATCATTCTTTTCAAGATCTTTCTTCACCACATTAAGATCGTTCTTTACAACATTCTTTTCAGACTTCTTTTCACAATGAATCTTTTTCATTGGAATCACAATTTGAGATGATGAAACTGGTTCATTTGTAATGATGTGATTTTCTTTTGGAATTTCACATGCATTAACAGTTTGGTTACAACCAATATCATCACTCTCTGAGTCTGAGTCTACACTCTCAGCAGTAACACCCTCATCATTGATTCCTAAAATCGGTCTAACATCGGAATTTGGATCACCAATACTTGAAGTATTAGATTCATTTTCCGATGCTGAATCAGATTTTACCGAACTCTCCGGTGTCACTTGGTGACAATTATGGTTTTCAAAGAGAACCGGAGATGGTACAGCCCGATAATTGGTTGTTTTATCATCAATGATATGGTCTACCACATAAGCAATATGCTTATAGCTTTCCAGCTTTTTGTTTACTTTCTCAGCAAAGCATTTGATGGCTGCCATTTCCAACTTGGTGTTTTCAATTTCATTGATATAGTTGTTAATTGCCAATTGTTTTAAAGACAAAGTGTTTTTCAAGTCAGAAATGTCCTTTTTGTAGCCATCTAATACTTTGTTAAAAGCATTCAACTCTTTGCGAGTAGATTGACTGTTCATGATAGCACTATCACGTTGAACACGGAGTTGTTTAATCTCCTCAGTCAATCTATCACATGTACCACAATATTTTTCACTTGTATTATCAGTACTACATGCAGAACTTACAGGTTTTGGCGGATCAGTCATGGCCATCAATGCGAAATGAGCTTCCTTTCCTGCAAAGAATCTGGAATAATCAATCTTTGTGAAAGCATCATCTGCAATGCACGACTTCCTTGTCATCAGAAAATCTGCTTCTGCAAGCAACTGATCGATGTCTTCATCCAGAGAATTAACACTTGCTTCTGTATCCGATTCACTGTCTGAGTCAGAATAAACCGATTCACACTCCTCAGGAATGTCAGAAACAGTATCAATCACAACACCAGAATTTGTCTTTTCAGTCTGAACTTCAACATCAACCTCAGCATTAACCTTAACAGGTTCAGTTTCCACATCCATCTCAGCCTCAGACTCATCACTTTCAACCTCAGTTTCTACCTTCTCCACCATCGTCACTGAATCTTCAATATCAACCTGATATGCAACACAAGCTACATTGCCACCAGTAGTAATTTCTTCAACACCTATCTGCAAACTCGACCAGTCAAACCTCTCATCTTGTTGAGTTACCAATGCTTGATTGGTATTCTGTTGTTGTTCATTTGGTGTAGTTATTGGTATGACTGTTCGGTTAGAATTGTTTGGTGTTTCGTTTTGTGTCTGGTTTGGTGTGTTTGGTTGTCTATTTTGGTTGTTATTAAAGTTGTTTTGACGGTTTTGGTAGTTGTTGTTGTTGTTTTGGTAAGAAACTTGGTTTTGGTTTTGTTGTTGACGGTTCTGATAGGTGGCATTGAATGGGTTTCTGTTGCCTTGTTTTGGTGGCTGGGTGCATTCTCTTTTAAAGTGACCTTTCCCTCCACAGTTAAAACAAGTCACTTTCTCCTTATTGAACCCATAGGTTGTATTAGGAGAAGTTCCCAAATCTGTTCTACCTGTCTTCTCAATAAACTCCGTCGCTCTTCGCATTATGCTAGCAAAGGCCCATTGAATATCAATGAGTTCCATCTCCTCCTTGTCAATCTGTGCATAGTCTTCATTGGTCAAGTTGTTATTCCCAATTTGACTAGCAACTAGTCCATTGTAGGATGAGACCATTGCAGAGACTAATGCAATGTGTTGCTGAGCAACTTCAACTGTCACATTTCCAAGATTAGATGTCTCCAAAACCACCGTTTGTTGATTAGGTTGGTTCATTGGTTGTTGTTGAGATTGGCTAGCAGTGTAGAAAGCTGCTTGTTGTTTTGGGGAGAATGGTGGAATGTATGAATATTGGTATGGTACTTGTGGTTGTGGTTGTGATAATGATGAAGTTTGTTGATGGTAGTTAATGGTAGGTGATTCCACAACATTGGATATACATGCAACATGTGGTGTAACTAGCCCTCCTGAGCTTGTACTCGCTGGAACTGAAGATCCTCCAAAGTATAAGTTTGGATTCTGAGGAATCTGTGCTCTCCTAGCCTTCCTCTTTTCTTCCAATTCTTTGTTTTCCAGCTTCTCAATGAACTCCTGAAGAGACCAGTATTGATAAGCATCCTTCTCCTTCAGAACATCCACATGCTGATCCCAGTTTGGTGGTAATGCATCTGCAAACTTGTCCACCTGCTTTGCCATAGGAATCTGTATACCATAGCTAGACAATTCAGATATCAAATGATTATATCTAGGAGTTAGTTCTTTCAAAGTTTCATTTCCAACATAAGAAAAATTCTCAAACTCCTTTATAAGTTCTTCCGTCCTCAAACTTCGAGTCTTCTCATTTCCATCATGCTTCCTTTTAAGCATATCCCATAGTGCCTTAGAAGTTGTGCAAGTCCCAAACTGATGCAAAAGATCATTTGTGATTGCCTGTGTCAATTGAGAAAACGCCTTCTTTTCCACAGCAAACTTCTTTTTCTCATCCTCAGCCATGCTCTCCAATGGCACTGGTTCACCTGTGTTCTCCAAAACTGGTGGTGTGTAACCTTTAGCAATCATGTTCCATGCTTCAGCACCTTCCACTCCCATGCCTTCCAAATGTATCTTGAACTTTTTCTGCCACTGATTGTATTCTTGAATCTCCATAAGCTTCGGTGGCCGAGTCCCGCTACCTGAAGACAAATCATTAATCAGTGTGGAAATAGCATTTGTAGTTTGAGTGTTTACCACCGCTGCTGCTACTCCCCAGTAGTCAGACTGTGGTGCTGGAGGTGCACTTTGAGTCATGTAGTTAACCGGCTGCGAAGACTGTGTGCTCGTCTTCTGTGCTGCCACTGTCCATGGGTCCATCACCTGCTGTTGTGGTTGTGTAGTTGCTGGTGTAGGAGTAGTCTGAAAACGTCACATGATCACGAACTTCGAGAAATTCAATACTTAGACAAATTTTCCAAAAACTAGTCTAGGTTCGCCCAAATGTGCTTCAGGTTCGTCCCTTTTGGTTTCAGGTTCGCCCAGAAATTCTCTCCCGAATGTAAAATCTCACCAGAAAGTAAAAACACACTAACACTTTCCACGTTCGCCCAATTCTACTCCAGGTTCGCCCGTTCTGATTCTACGTTCGTACCCCAGATCAGCCGAATGTGAAAAATGATACCCGAATGTGAAAAATTCAACTGAAAAATTCTACGTTCGCCCAGAAATCCCTAGGTTCGCCCACAAACTCACTCAGGTTCGCCCAAAAACTCACACTTTCGACCACTAATGTCCAGGTTCGCCCATTCTGACTTTTGAAAAACGGTTACACTTTGAAAAACGGTTATTTTGATCTCTGATTTTCAAAAGTTTGTGAATTTGAATGATCTTGATTAGGTTTTGCTTCGGAGATGATTTGGAACAACTTTAATACTTGGAATTTTGAATTTTAACCACAAAATCAACTCTAATTCTTTCAAAAACACTCAAAAACCATTTTTATGTGAAAACAGATGTGAATTGATGAAAATAATGTCCAAATCAGCTCTGAGTTTATCAATTTGTTGTTGTATGATCCTCTATGCTCTGATACCACTTTGTAGAGGATGAATTTGACACGAAAACAGGATTATATGATCATACAAGTTACTAAACCAGGTGCGGAAACCCTAGCTTAGAACAAACTGATGTAAACTCAATCAAAACACAATCAAAGTCATTTTAAAAGCTTTTCATAGATTAACTCTTTCAAATACTTGGTTACAAATCAATTACAGTTAATCTAGCACACACATAAACTCTCTCAGACCTCTCTGGAACACACCTCAAAAACACACACACTAAATGACTCGCTTAAACTTACAAAAACACAAAATCTATATATAGGACCTGCACGTTCGCCCCTTTCATCTGGTCGAACGTGGGTCATTTCCACATTCGCCCACTGCAAGTGGTCGAATGTGTCTTCATAGTGTAGTTCCATCTTGATTCGTCCATATGTCTTCTACCTTCGCCCACTTCTTAATCACCTTCGCCCATATTAACTTCCTTCGCCCCTTCAGCCCATATTAACACATGTTAACCATCTAATCACTAGTCGCAAAACGCATCTACAATTCAGAACAGAGTGAATCAAGAGAGAGTGACATCTCAAATATTGATGCAAAATCTAATAATGGTAATAATTCAGATGATGAGGTAAGATCTAGTGTTGACTGTGCTAGTTGTTCTGAATGTGTCAAATTGAAACATGAATTGATAACACTTATTGAGGAAAAACAGAACCTAGCAAATGAATTAGAAAATTGTCAAAACCAAAATAAAGTTTTTGAAAAGAATGAAAAAGATTTGTTAAATAAAATTGAATCTTTAAAGCAAGAAATTTTAGAAATGAATAAAAATTTTTCAATGAATAATACCACATCAGAGTTGAAAGACACAACATCTTGTGATGAAGTTTCAAACTCTGAGCTGAAGTCCGATTCTAGTCAGAAAAATAAAAATGTGGTAGTCACTTCAGAACCTGAGTCTGAAGAGAAAACCATATTTAAATTTCCTAATGGAATGGAAGGATCCTATATGTTGGAAGGACATGACAAGTTGATTCTCAACAAAGATTTTCCAATTGATAATATCGAACAATCTTTACTCAAATGTATATATGTTGATAATATCGATTTGTTAAATCAATTTAAAAATCAATTTGGTCATTTGTTGTTTGAACTAAATCCTAACCAACATGAGGATCAAAAGAAAAACATTGAAAAGAAAAATGTTGAAAACAAGAAAGGTTCTAAAGTAAAAGGACCGAAACCAAACAAATCGAAAGGAAATGATCAGATGAAAAATTCTCATCAAAAGAATTCAAGAAATTTTTCATCTAGATCATATGATTCTTATGATTATTCATATAGTTCTCGATTTGATGGTTATTGGGGAAACAACTTACCACAGTATTTTCATGGTTATGCTGAACGGAGAAGCTGTTTTGAATGTGGTGAAGTTGGTCATATTGCTGCTCATTGTCCCTATTGGTATTCCGATGACAGGTATGCATGTGATTTTGAAGAGTACAGGCCTTGTTTTAACTGCGGAGAGTGTGGGCATTTAGTTGCTGCCTATCCGTATGTTAAACAGAAAAGGACCGAAGTGAAATTTGCTAAAAATTCAGGCAATGTCAAAAAGTCTGTATCCCCAAACCCAATCAAGAAGCAAAAGGGGAAACAGGTTGTGTATGACAATCGTAACAAAATTGCCTTGAATAAAAATGGAGATTGTGGACGGGTTGCTGAGGTAAGGGGGAGTTCTAAGGCTAAGCCTAAGAATAATTCTAAGACTGGGTCTTCATCAGTTAAGTCTGAGAAGATTTCAAACAAAATTCAGAAGCAGGTTTCAAATAAGAAATCCGAAAAGTCAAAAATCAAAACAATTTCAACAAAATCTAAAATAAACTCTGAACGTGTTTGGAAACCCAAATCACTTTCTAAATCAATAGCAATTTCTACTTCAAATCAATCCATTGAAAAACCAATTGATTTTTCAAAAGGAGAATGGATTGATGTTCCGAGGATTGATGACCTTGGACGACCCATCATTGTGAAGGGATGGGTACCTCTCTTGTGCTAATTGTTTAATAAGTGTGCAGATTGTTCCAAACAGACCTATTAGCTGTTCTTTGATAGTTGATAGTGGAGCATCTGTATACAAGCTATTTATTGGAGAGGTGAAGGTCAAGGAAGGGATATTGAAGAAGGAAAACATGATTTCAACAGAGAGGAGAGTGTTTGTAGTCTGTTTCCAACCTGTGAAGCCGGAAAACATTGCAATCTCATGCAATTGCTCTCAGGTTTTGGATTTCAAGAACAGATACGACAAAATGGTTTATTCTAAACTCTCTTATCTTTGTTAATGGTTTGCTAATTGAAAGATCTTAATGAGTCTAGTAATCTGAGTGGAAAATGGTTTTTGAAACTCAATGAGTAAACCGCATCGGATATCATTTTATTTTGTTTTTCTTCAAAAGTTTAAAAATCCAAAAATGTTCTTATTTTTAGATTTTTAGGGGGGGGGGGGGGGAATTTAAGAAATCAAAATAAAAAAGTAAATAGAAAATAGAAAATGAGTTTTCCTGGAGAAAAAAAGGAGATGATAGTACATCAGTGGACTGTCAGACTACTCTAAAAACAAAAATGAATTGATAAACATTGAGTAGCCACTACAATTATATATTGGTAGGCTTGAAATCAAAGTTTAAAGTTCAGCATGGTGATATAAACTTAAAATCAATAACTGATAATCATGTGGATCAACGTATTGTTGGCATATGGTCTTAGTACCGAAATTTCGTTTGATAGATTGCCAAAATCTGAGGCTTCGGGTCGTTATATTGAAAGTTATCTGGGGATGGCCTAACTGATCTTTTGCTGTATTGATTTACAGACCTAGATTCAGTCAGGGTATCTTATTAAAAGAGCTAATAAAGCCAAAACCATAAGTTACTGAATGAGGAACTTAACATGTGTGATGATAATCAAAGATTATCTAATGCATCGTATCAATACTATGATGAAAGTCATGTATGATATTAGTCCTCACCCTGGTAGAGTGCACAAGTCGCTTTGAAGCATTAATTTGCTAACCTGTCACCTCTGTGTCTCATACCTTGTAACTAACGGATAACTTCAGTATAATCACGCGTTACGATGAAGCTTTGCGCAATTCTTGATACGGGAATGTGTCGCGAGCGCGGGGACCATAGATTATTCAGTATTTAATATTACCATAATGTATCTAAAGTGCTAAGCAATGAATACTGATTTTGAGTTTAAGTGGACAAACATACTGGTAATGGTTGTAGGATGATCAAGGTCAAAAGCAGAAAATTGATCAAAAAGAGTTGGGATTGACTGTTTCAATACTGATATGATCCTCTTACCGGAAAATTCACAAAAATATGTTGAATTTACTTTTTTGCAGTTACATTTGAAAATTCAAAAAGATTTTTGGTGTGTTTTAGCATAAACTTTGAAAAATCAAAAGTTTTTGTTTCAACTTTATTTTCGATAACCGATGTTGGGATACTGAATGAGAATGCTCAGATACTTAAAAGTTGAAAAAGATTGCAAATTTTCAAGTTTCTGGTACATATTGAAAATGTTTTATGGTTCAGGGGGAGAACTATTGAGGGTCAAAAGGAATGTGAAGAGTACTTCCGAGATATTTGTCGTGTCTAATGCTGGTTGTAGTTTGTGCAGTTTAGTAAATTTTTCTGCAGAATCAAACACAACAGGTGCACTATTCAAGACTCATCGACAAAGAGTGTAACTGAACAAGACCCAAACCTGAACATCAAGATCACCAGAACAACAGAAGCTAGTAAGAGGTTATAAAGGAAATGAATGGAGATTGAAGAATTCAAGATTATTGTCTATCTTCATCTCTGGACCAACAAATGATAAAGCCAAGATTTCATGAGTCTGTCTGAGATTTCGAAGCTTACTGGAGAGATAGACAGGAACCTCGACACAAATGTGCATGAAGATGGAAAGTTTTCAAGTCGTTCAAGATGATGAGATCAAGACTTGAAGAATTGATAACTTTCTGATTTGGTACATCACTAGCTAGGTCCAAGGGGGAGATTGTAAGTGCATTATTCATGCATGTCCCTAGCTAGTGATCCAGTTCTTAATGTCGAAGGTTCAGATAATCAGAAAACGACCAAGACTTAAACTTGAAGATACATTCGACTAGTCGGGAGGTCGAAGGTAGTTTATCTAGGGTCGAATGTGGCTTTGTCTTAAGTCGAATGTGAATTAGAAGGTAGAAAAGGGCTTCATTCGTCCATATGAAAGGGGTGAATGTGGAAAAGTTCCACATTCGACCATACGGCAGGGGCGAATGTGGGGAGCCTATATAAAGGGAAAAGTTAGTTTGTTTTAGAGTTAGTTATCATTTGAGCTTTTCCCTAGAGTGTGTATGTGTGTTTTTCTCTATATTAGGTCTAAGATTTCAATTGTAATATCTTGATTTGATCTAATACAAATAGTAAAGTTATGGAAATTGCTCGGTGATTCGTTATCTGTTTTTCATCACGATCTTTATCGATTATTTCTGAATCATTTTGAACGATCGTTGGGGATTCCGCACCCTACGGTTGGTATTCGTGAGATCACGTTTCTTGATTACGATCCGAAACAAATTCTCAGCTACAGACTTAGATAAAGGAAATGAAGCCGGTGTTACAGTAATCCGACTAACTATGCGACAATTACGTAGAGATTTATACACATGAAAAGACACTAGTTTAAGAGGACATAACTATTTGTATGGTTGAAGTTTCGAGGACCCAAATGAAATAACGAGAAGGCCATATGATATCTAATCATGTGACAAACTCAGATAAAGGATTCGAAGCTGATCGGACGGTATTCACACTCCCAATGGAAAAAGTACGTAGAGATTCGCACACAGGAAAAGACTTCAGTTTAAAAGACCCCACCAACTATCGGTACAGTTTGAATTTCTGGTACCCTAATGGAGGAAGACGATGCCGTAAGATATCTGATCATATGACAGACTCCGATAAAGGATAAAAAACTTACCTAACGGTAATCAGACCCTCGATGAGAAAATTACGTAGAGATTAGTAGACAGGAAAAGCCTTCAATGTAAAAGACTGTAACTATTGACACATTGGAGTTTCACTGACACGAATGAAGAAACTGTAAGGCCATAAGATATCTAATTAGGCTACAGACTTAGATATAAAGGATACGAAGTTGGTCTTACTTTATTCTGATTCACGATGCGACAATTACATAGAGATTCGTACATAAGAAAATACGCCAGTTAAAGAGGACGTAACTATCTATACGGTAGGAGTTTCATGAACCCGAATGGAGGAAAGGGAAGGCCATATAGTATGTGATCATGTGACAAAATCAGATAAAGGATACGAAGCTGATTGGATGGTAATCTGACTCACGATACAAAAATTACGTAGAGATTCGTACACAGGAAAAGACTCCAGTTTAAAAGACTGTAACTATCGGTATGGCAAAGTTTTACGAGCCTGAATGGGGAAATGGGAAGGCCATAAGATATCTGATCATACTACAGACTCAGATAAAGGATACGACGCTGATTGGATGGTAATTAGACTCACAATGCAACAATTGCGTCAAGATTCGTACACAGGAAAACCTCCAACTTAAAATACCATAACTATCGATACGGTTGGAGTTTTTGGGACCTGGATGGAGGAAAGGGAACACAACAAGAAATCTGATCACTCTGCATATCTAGATATAGGATTCGAAGCTGACCGAGCGGTTAGCGGATTAACGATGCAACAACAAATTAGAGATTCATACACACGAAAAGACTCCAGTTTAAAAGACCTTAACTATCGATACGGTTGGAGTTTCAGGGAGCTGAATAGCGGAACGGGAAGACCATAAGATATATGATCTTGCTACACACTCAGATAAAGGATACAAAGCTTGTCTGATGGTAATTTGACTCACGATGCGACAATTACGTAGAGATTCATACATATGGCTGGAGTTTCAGGGACCTGAATGGAGGAACGGGAAGGCCATAATATATATGAATATGCTACAGACTCAGATAAAGGATACGAAGCTAGTCTTACGGTAATATGACTCATGATGCGATAATTATGTACAGATTCATACACAAGAGAAAACTCTAGTTTAAGAGGATTTAACTATCTGTACGGTTATGGTTTCAGGGACCCGAATGGACGAACGGGAAGGCCATATGATATCTGATCATGTGACAGACTTAGATAAAGGACACGAAGCTAACAAGACGGTAATCAGACTCACGATGCAAAAATTACGTAAAGATTCGTATACAGGAAAACACTTCAGTTTAAAAGACTGTAACTATCGGTAGGGCAAAGCTTTACGGACCTGAATGGAGGAATGGGAAGGCTATAAGATATCTGATCATGCTACAGAGTCCGATAAAGGATACGAAGCTGGTCTGACGGTAATCCGACTAACGATGCGACAATTACATAGAGATTAATACAAAAGAAAAGACTCAAGTTTAAGAGGACGTAACTATCTGTACGGTTGAAGTTTCAGGGACCCAAATGGAAGAACGGGAAGGCCATATTGTGACACCGGCAAACTCAGGGTAACATTTTTCTAACATATGTGTCGACCTTAGTGAAAACATTCATTTAACATACTCAACAGGGCCAGTTAGGTGGGGTTACGTTACGTATTGTCCAGGGTTCGATGATCCGGTGGATCATTGAGGTCATCTTTTTGCACACACACGAGACTCGAGTCCCGTTGTTGTTGAACTTACATAATTGGAACGGATGATAAACTTTAACGGCTTCATGTATGATGAGTAACGTGTGAATACATGTTTAAGTGATACTTATATGGTTCTACATGATTGTATATGCTTAACATATGTTAGGATTGCATGTTCATGTGTTAGGATGTGTTAAAATGCGTTTAAACGACAAAACTGGAAAATCTGGGAAACATGAACTCTGGTTCGACCATAAGGGGGGTCGAACCAAAGGAATGAGTCACTGAAGAACCTCATTCGACCACCAGAAGTCCCATTCGACCCATACAAGGGGTCGAATGAACAGTATGTATAAATACCACACTTTGCAATTTTTCATCATCTCACAAACCCTAGTCGCCTCCAAACACTCTCTCTCAACTTTAATCACTGAGGAAGGACTTTTTGAACTTGTTTTGCATAATCTAACCTACAATCATCTTCCATATCACAAAACAAGAGTAGATTCAAGGTGTGCTCCTGATCTAAAACCATTTTCATTCATTTGGATTCGTTTTTATCAAACCCTAAGTGTCCAGATCTGATTCAAACATGTTTTCATGGATAAAAATCTTTCTAACATCTTTCTAAACAAAACATTTTCATAAACAATGAGTTTTCATGCAAAATACATGTGTTAATGGTGTTAATTGATGTGTTATGAACTTGTATAGAATTGATTGATGATTTATTGCTATGTAAATGTTATAACCATGATCTAGGGCTGTTGTTGATGATGATTTGGGATTGAGATAGGTTACAATTGGTTAATACTGATGTTTTGCTCATTTTGGGGGTTTTTGTGTTAGATGTAGGGTTTGATTCATGTTTTTATTGTTGATGAAATGATTAGGGGTTTTCTTACACATAATAATCTGAGCATGTTGAACGAATTGATAGATGATTTCGATAAGTTTCCATATCGGGTAAAGATTGCATGCGTATGATGTGACATTTCCATAATTTGCCATTTTGGGTAACTTGTAAAACGGACGGATTTTGGGATAAAATTAGTAGGGTTTTGTGGGAATATGTTAATGATAGTTGATTGCTGTGATTGGTGATGTTTTCGGACTGTTTAGAAGCGTTTTGGTGCGTTTTATGAAGTTTTGCAGCAAAAGGTTCGAACCTGAAACTCATTCGACCCTTCGTGGGGTTGAATGAGCCCCAAATAGGTCGAATGAGCCTCAAGTAGGTCGAATGAGCATGCCTAGAGTCGAATGAACACTGTTTCGGTCGAATTAACACGTGTTAGGGTCGAATTAACATACGTTAGGGTCGAATTAACATACGTTAGGGTCGAATAAACATGTGTTAGGGTCAAATAAACATGTGTTAGGTCGAATGAACTTGTGAATAGGTTGAATGAACATCATGAGGGTCGAACCAGAAGCCCTAGGGGTCGAACCAAACCCAGAAATCTTTCGGTTAGACCTTACGACTTTGTATATGCGATTTTTGATGCAAACTAAGTGTGTTATGATTGAAACTTGTGTGTTAACCTTATGTACTTGATTAGTTGATGTAATGGGTCACCAACGGGATGTCGGGTCTGTCCGGTGTGTCCGGTTAACGTTCAAACACACTTCTAAACACGCGTAGTCAAGATCTGGACAATCGGGGACTAGTTAACCCTCGGGTTAGTAGTCAAAACATTTATGCAAACTTATTGATAGGTCACCACTAGTTGGGGATATCGAACACGTGTCGGATTACTTTTTTGTATTTGAAGACGCAACCTAAGGTGAGTTTCACGGCTCCTCTTTCTGTGTTTACGTTTTCGGGGGAGAAACATGCTACGTACTTGTTTTTATGCTGATCATGTTATGCTAGTGTTACTTTGTGTTCTTACTATACGATAGTTCAGTTTTGTCGTTGGACGGCAGTTCAGTTAGCCGTGGTTCGGCCGTTCGGTTGGCTGGACTCGGCCGTTTAGTTCACCGGGGGTTCGGTAGTTCGGTTATGCCTGGGTTGGCACTTCGGTTGCACACAAGTGTCATGCACTTGGTATCGTATGAGTTGTTTCATATGCCTAGGTTGGCATCCTTTTAGCATAACGGTAACTTTTGGAAATCTGTGGTAACTTTTGAAAAACTGCGGTAACTTTTGGAGACCTTTAGAAACTCTTGGTAACTTTAAAACTCTTGGTAACATTTGGAAACTCTTGGAAACTTTTGGATGGAACTTTTAAACCATTGGAAAAAATTTTTGGAAACACTTTTGGAACACTTTACTCAAAAACCTGTGAACTCACCAGTATTTTGTATTGACGTTTTTAGCATGTTTTCTCCGGTCGCTAAGGTAGCAGCTACTAATAGGCGCACGGTGTCGCACGGCGTCTAGGATTTCACTTGCATGGTTTTCAAACGTTGTCGAACTTATGAATCTCTATGTTTCTGAGTTGTTCAGATGTTTAATGCTTCCGCTGTACTTAGTTACATTTTGAAAACTTAATGAATGGTTTACGTTTCTTTTACATTTAGTTGTCGTTTATTGTGACCGTTGACTTGGATCCTGGTATGTCATGCGCCTCGCGGTAAAACCCCGCACGTGGAATTTGAGGGTGTGACACATACGATATCTAATCATGTGACCAACTCAGATAAAGGATACGAAGCTGACCGGACGGTAGTCAGATTCACAATGCGAAAATTACATAGAGATTCGTACACAGGAAAAGACTCCAGTTTAATAGACTGTACCAATTATCGGTACGATTTGAGTTTCAGGGACCCTAATGAATGAAGGGAGGCCAAAAGATATCTGATCATATGATAGACTCGGATAAAGGATACAAAACAAACCTGATGGTAATTAGACCCGCGATGCGAAAATTACGTAGAGACTAGTAGACAAGAAAAGACTTCAGTGTAAAAGACTGTAAGTATTGGCACGTTGGAGTTTCACGGACACGAATGAAGAAACGGGAAGGCCATAAGATATCTAATCACGCTACAGACTTAGATATAAAGGATACGACTTTGGTCTGACATCATAAGAAAAATACTCCAGTTGAGGAGGACGTAACTATCTCTATACGGTAGGAGTTTAAGGGACCCGAATGGACGAACGAGAAGGCCATATAATATCTAATCATGTGACAAGCTCAGATAAAGGATACGAAGCTGATCGGATGGTAATCAGACTCACGATACGAAAATTGCACAGAGATTTGTACATGGGAAGAAATTCCAGTTTAAAAGACCGTATTTATCGGTACGGCAAAATTTTACGGACCTGAATGGATGAACGAGAATGCCATAAGATATCTGATCATGCTACAGACTCGTATAAAGGATACGAAGCTGGTCTGCTGGTAATCTGATTAACGATTCGATAATTACGTAGAGATTCATATACAAGAAAAACTCCAGTTTAAGAGGACGTAACTATCTGTACGATTGAAGTTTCGGGGACCCAAATGGAAGAACAGGAAGGCCATATGATATTTAATCATGTGAAAAACTCAGATAAAGGATACGAAGCTGACCGGACGGTAATCAGACACACAATGCGAAAATTACATGGAGACTCGTACACAGAAAAAGACTCCAGTTTAAAAGATCGTACCAACTATCGGTACGGTTTGAGTTTTTGGGAACCTGATGGACGAAGGGGAGAAGAAACGATATCTGATCATATGACAAACTCAGAAAAAGGATAAAAAACTAACCTGATGGTAATTAGACTCGCGATGCAAAAATTTCATAGAGATTCGTGGACAAGAAAAGACTTCAGTGTAAAAGACCGTAACTATTGGCACGTTGGCGTTTCACAGACACGAATGAAGAAACGGGAAGACCATAAGATATCTAATCACTCTACACACTTAGATATAAAGGATACGAAGTTGGTCTGACATCATTCTGATTTACGAAGCGACAATTACATAGAGATTTATACATAAGAAAAGTACTACAGCTTAAGAGGACGTAACTATCTATATGGCAGGACTTTCAGGACCCAGATCGACGAACGGGAAATCCATATAATATATGATTATTTGACAAACTTAGATAAAGGATTCGAAGCCGATCTGATGGTAATCAGACTCACAATACGAAAATTACGTAGAGATTCGTACACAGAAAAACACTCCAGTTTAAAAGACTGTAACTATCGGTACGACAAAATTTTCGGACTTGAATGGATGAATGGGAAGGCTATAAGACATCTGATTATGCTACAGACTTAGATAAAGGATACGAAGCTGGTCTGACGGTAATTTGACTCACGATGTGACAATTACATAGAGATTCATACACAAGAAAAAACTCCAGTTTAAGAGGACGTAAAAATCTGTATGGTTGGAATTTCAGGGACAGAATGGAGAAACGGGAAGGCCATAATATATCTGACCTTGCTACAAACTCAGATAAAGGATACAAAGTTGGTCTTACAATAATATGACTCACGATGCGCTAATTATGTACAGATTCATACACAAGAGAAAACTCCAGTTTAAGAGGACTTAACTATCTGTACGGTTAGAGTTTCAAGGACCCGAATGGACGAACGACAAGGCCATATGATATCTGATAATATGACAGACTTTGATAATGGTTACAAAGCTAACAGGATGGTAATCAGACTCACGATGCAAAACTTACGTATAGATTCGTACACAGGAAAAGACTCCAGTTTAAAAGACCGAAACTATCGGTACCACTAAGTTTTACGGACTTGAATGGAGGAACGAGAAGGCCACAAGTTATCTGATCATGCTACAGAACCAGATAAGGGATACAAAGCTGACCGCACGGTAATCGGTCTCACAATGCGACAATTATCTAGAGATTCGTACATAGGAGAAGACTCTACTTTAAAAGAACGTAAATATCAGTTCTTTTGGAGTTTCATGAACCCGAATGGAGGACCGAGAAGGCCATAAGGTATTTGATCATGCTACTGACTCAGATAAAGGATACGAACCTGACCGGAGGGTAAATCAGACTCACGATGCGAGAATCACGTAGAGATTCGTACACAGGAAAAGATTCCAATTTAAAAGACCGTAATTATTGGTAGTTTTGGAGTTTCAGGGAGCCGAATGGAGGAACAGGAAGGCCATAAGGTATCTGATCATGCTACAGACTCAGATAAAGGATATGAAGCAGACCGGATGGTGATCGGTCACACCATACGACAATTATGTAGAGATTCGTACACAGGAAAGTACTCCAGTTTAATAGACCGTAACTATCGGTACTTTTGGAGTTTCAGGGAACCGAATGGAGGAACGGGAAGGGCATCAGTTATCAGATCATGCTACAGACACAGATAAATGATACAAACCAGACCGGAGGGTAATCAGACTTACAATGCGAGAATTACATAGAGATTCATACACAGGAAAAGACTCCAGTTTCAAAGACCGTAACTGTCGATACTTTTGGAGTTCAGGGACCCGAATTGAGGAACAGGAAGGCCATAAGGTATTTGATCATGCTACAGACTCAGATAAAGTATACAAAAACTGACCGAATGGTAATCGATCTCACAATGCGACAATTATGTAGAGATTCGTACATAGGAGAAGACTCCAGTTTAATAGACCGTAATGATCGGTACTTTCAATGTTTCAGGTTCCCGAATGGAGGAACAGAAGGGCCATAAAGTATCTGATCATGCTACAGACTCAGATAATGGATATGAAGCTAACCGGATGGTAATCCGACTCACAATGAGACATTTATGTAGATATTCGTACAAAGGAAAAGACTCAAGTTTAAAAGAACGTAACTCTCGGTACTTTTGGAGTTTCAGGGACCCGAATGGAGGAACGGGGAAGCCATAAGTTATCTGATCATGCTACAGGCTCAGATAAAGGATATGAAGTTGACCGGATGGTAATCGGACTCACAATGCAATATTACATAGAGATTGGTAGATGGGAAAAAACTCCGGTTTAAAAGACCGTAACTATCGGTACTTTTGGAGTTTCACGGACCCGAATAGAGGAATGGAAAGGCCATAAGGTATCTAATCATGCTACAGACTCAAATAAAGGATACGATGATGACCGGAGAGTAATCAGACTTATAATGCGACAAATATGTTGAGATTCGTATAGAGGATAAGACTCTAGTTTAAAAGACCGGAACTATCAGTGCTTTTGGAGTTTCAGGGACCCGAATTGAGGAACGGGAAGGCCATAATGTATCCGATGATGCTACAGACTCAGATAAATGATACGAAGCAGACCGGACGGTAATCTATCTCACAATGCGACAATTATGTAGAGATTCATACACAGGAGAAGACTATAGTTTAAAAGACCGTCACTATCAGTACTTTTAGAGTTTTATGGGTATGAAGTTGACCGGACGGTAAGCAGACTCACAATGCGACATTTACATAGATATTCGTACATAGGAAAAGACTCCAGTTTAAAAGACCGTAAGTACCGGTACATTTGGAGGTTTTAGGTACGAAGTGGAGGAACGGGAAGGGTATAAGTTATCTGATCATGCGATAGACTCAGATAAAGGATATGATGTTGACCGGACGATAATCAGACCCACAATGCGCCATTTACGTAGGGATTCATACAGATGAAAACACTCCAGTTTAAAAGACAGTACCTATCGGTACTTTTGGAGTTTCAGGAACCCGAATGAAGCAACGGGAAGACCATAAGGTATCTAATCGTGCTACAGACCCAAATAAAGGATATGAAACTGATCGGGGGTAATCGGACTCACAATGTGAGAATTACATTGAGATTCGTACACAGGAAAAGACTTTTGTTTAAAAGACCGTAGCTATCGGTACGTTTGGAGTTTCAGGGACCCGAATGGAGGAACGGGAAGGCCATAAGGTATCTGATCATGCTACAGACTAAGATAATGGATACGAAGTGGACCTGATGGTAATCGAACACACAATGTGACAATTATGTAGAGATTCGCACACAAGAAAAGACTCTAGTTTAAAAGACCGTAACTATCGGTGCTTTTGGAGTTTCAGGGACCCGAATTAAGTTTCAGGGAGTTTTAGGGACCCGAATCTAAGAACGGGAAGGCGATAAGGTATCTGGTCATGCTACAGACTCAAATAAAGGATACACAACTGATTGGATGGTAATCGGACTCATAATGTGAGAATTACATAGAGAATCGTACACTGGAAAAGACATTAGTTTAAAAGACCATAACTATCGATGCTTTTGATGTTTCACGGACCGAATGGAGGAAGGGGAAGGCCACATGGTATCTGATCATGCCACAGACTCAGATAATGGATATGAGGTTGACCAGACGGTAACCGGACTAAGAATGCGACATTTACATGAATATTCGTACACAGGAAAAGACTCCAGTTTAAAAGACCATAACTATTGGTACTTTTGTAGTTTCAGGGACCTGAATGGAGGAACGGGACGGCCATAAGGTATCTGAACATGCTACAGACTCAGATAAAGGATACGAAGCTGATCAGAAGGTAATGAGACTCACAATGTGACAATTATGAAGGGATTCGTACACAGCGGCAGACTCTAATTGAAAAGAACGTAACAATCAGTACTTTTGGAGTTTCACGGACCCGAATGGAGAAACGGGAAGGCCATAAGGTATCTGATCGTGCCTCAGAGTCAGATAATGGATACGAAGTTGATCGGACAGTAATCAGACTCACAATGTGAGAATTATGAAGGGATTCGTACACAGGGGCAGACTCTAATTTAAAAGAACGTAACTATCAGTACTTTTGGAGTTTCACGGACCCAAATGGAGAAACCGGAAGGCCATAAAGTATCTGATCATGCTATAGGCTCACATAATTTATACGAAGTTGACCGGGTGGTAATCGGAAGCACAATGCGACATTAACGTAGATATTTGTACTCAGGAAAAGACTCCAATTAAAAGACCGTACCTATCCGTACATTTAGAGTTTCAGGGACCCGAATGGAGGAACGCGAAGGCCATAAGTTATCTGATCATGATACAGACTCAGATAAAGGATACGAAGTGGATCGAATGGTAATCAGACTCATAATGCGACATTTACGTAGTGATTCGTGCGCAGGAAAAGACTCCAGTTTAAAAGACCGTAACTATTAGTACTTTTGGAGTTTCAAGGACCCGAATGGAGGAACGGGAAGGCCATAAGGTATCTGATCATGCTACAGACTCAGATAAAGGATAGGAAGCTGACCGGACAGTAATCGGTCTCACAATGCGACAATTATGTAGACATTCATACACAGGAGAAGACTCTAGTTTAAAACCATAACTATAGTTGATTTTGGAGTTTCAGGGACACAAATGGAGAAACGGGAAGGGCGTAAGGTATTTGACTATACTACAGACTCAGATTATGGATTGAAAGTTGATGGACGGTAAGCGGACTCACAATGCGACATTTATGTGGATATTCGTACACAGGAAAAGACTCTAGTTTAAAAGACCGTAAATATTGGTACTTTTGGAGTTTCAGGGACCTGAATGGAGGAACAGCAAGGGTATAAAATATCTGATCATGCTACAGACTCAGATAAAGGATAAGAAGTTGACCGGATGGTAATCGGACTCACAATGTGCCATTTACGAAGAGATACATACACAGGAAAACACTCCAATTTAAAAGACGGTACCTATCGGTAATTTTGGAGTTTCAGGGACTCGAATGGAGGAACGGGAATGCCATAATGTATCTGATCATGCTACAGACTCAGATACTGGATACAAAACTGATCGGAGGGTAACCAGGCTCACAATGCAAGAATTACGTAGACATTCATACATAGCAAAGGACACCAGTTTAAAACGCCGTAATGATCGGTACTTTCAGATTTTTAAGGACCCAAATGAAGGAACGAGAAGGCCATGGGTATCTGATCATGCTACTAACTCAAATAATGGGTACGAAGTTGACAAGATGGTAATCGGACTCACAATGCAACAATTATGTAGAGATTCGCACACAGGAAATGACTCTAGTTTAAAAGACCGTAACTATCGGTGCTTTTGGAGTTTCAGGGACCCGAATGTAGGAATGACAATGTCACACCCCGCCAAGGTGGAAACACGGGAATGCGACCATCGAAAGGTTTTCAAGCACAAGGTTCAAGCAACACACTTATTATTAAAAGAGTACCATCAAAAGATGGATAATGTCGTACATTTATTCAAATAACATTGTTTTTAAGACGGGATAGTGACTAAAATCAAGAAAATGGTACGTAAACATCATGAGAGTGACATAACCCATGCTTTCGAGGTACCACCAAGTGTTTGCTCAAACCCCTCTCCCAAATATCCACGGCTCGTCATCTAGTTACCTGAAAAACATGCACAAAGATTTGTCAACAATAATGTCGGTGAGTTCACAGGTTTAAATGGACTAAGTAAAACACTTGTGTAATTCGTGTATGACCGATCAGGAGCTAGCTAAGCAAATGATCACTGTGCGAACCATGAGTCCCGTAACCAAACCTCTTGACTGTTGTGCCTCGTGCATTGTACACCAAAGACAATGTGTATGTATAGTAGAATACTATCACTCTCTTGTATGTGACCGGTTAGAGCAACTAACCAAGAGTGGGGGTGTCAACCCAATAGATCTATTAAAGTGTTCCATGGCTTTTGATAGCTAATGGTTACAGTAAATGTAATACGAGGACTAGTGAGCTCATGAACCAAATTGTCTCACATTGCACATGGTAGTCATGATAGAATTATCACCCAATATGTAATTTGAACTAGAGTAGTTGCATGTTTATCCCCCGAAAATGTAAAAATGGTAAAACGGGGCCGTGAAACTCACCTGATAGAGATGTATGTGGTCTAGTGAAGCCGAATTACGTAGCTACTACCGTCCAGATAGTAATTGCCCTATGATTTATTAGAAAGCATGGTAAATCATAAGTTCTAGTTGTTTATCATACAACTTGTCTACCTGACACTTGTGGACTTGGTTATTGAGTTATGTGAACCTTGGTTTTGTACTTGTGATAAAGATAGTTATCTTAACATGTATTTAGGGCATTATTTCACCCAAGTTGAGGTTAACACATGTTCTAGCTTTGTTAGCACATGTTAATAGATGGTAGCCGATTATAAAGCTCCACATAGGGCCTCAAGCCGATTGTAACATGGATTAAGCTTGTATGTTTGGACTTAATAATGCCTCATGAAGTATTATTTGTGAGCTTTTGTGAGAAAACGGGTTAGATCAACACCACATTAGCCTTTTTAAATCTTAAACTTGAATCAAGTGTGCTTTATTACAAAAACCGATTCTATACATGGTGCTACATGTGATTTTTGTGATACAAAAACATAGTTTCGGCTTCCCAAAGACATAACAAGGGCCGATTGATGTGGTGTTAAGACAATGTATTCACTAGTGAGTAAAAGTAAACAAAATTTATAACAATGTGTGTGTTCATGTGTTTAACCCAACTAGTGCCGATTAAAGTGGGGGTAGAATGGACTAAATTAAAGTTTAAGGGTATGCAAATCTTACCAAGAAGTGATTGAGGGTTGGATAGTCTCCTAGACTCCTCCAAGAGCTTGTAAAGCCTCGGACCATAGAGAATGTTAACCGAAAGTTTGGGAGTGAATGAATGTGTTGGTGTGGCATTTGAGAATGAAATGTGGTCTCCTTATATAGAGGATCGACCTAGGTGTGGACAAAAACAAATGAGGAAAGGGCAAGCTTCTTGGTTTAGGCATTGTTTAGAGACTCTAATCATGGTATGATGAAAGAAAGGGACTTGAGAGTGGTAGATGATAGGATTGTAATCTTGTCTATGTTGGCCGATTTGTCTCGTTCCAAAGGTAGAAAGCTTGTCATCAAGAAACATGGTGATAAGTAGCTTGTCTTATAGTGATTTTAATGTAAAAGATGCCATCATGGGAAAGGTGTCTTGGTTTATTCTATTCGGTCGATTAGATTAAGTAGGATCTTAGTATTTTTGGCAATAGATCAAGGGGTATCAAGAGATGTAAGGATGGTTTAGGCCTTAATTGATATAACTCTATAGTTGTCAAGTGATGGTGATGGATGAGGGGTGTTAATTTGGGCCGATGATTATGAATAGGTGGGAGGTTTGTAGGTTGTCTACTAGTTTACTTTGGTGTAAGTGTGTATCAAGACAAAAATGATCATCACTTCTCATTGTTTGGATCGATTGGAACAAAAACAAGCAGGAAAAGATAAGCTTGGTTGTAGCGTGTAACATGTGTAGTTGTATCCTAGTTTGATGTAGGTACAAGTGCCATATCTAATACATACATACGCATAGTTTAAAGATATGATAGTATGATTTGTTAAGTTAGGGTCCTAGGTAATTTGTGCCTTGGTTTGTGTTGATGTTCACATGAGTATAGGTAGGTTTCGGCTAACACTAAGCCATTGAATAAGGACATAGTTTAGTTAACATCATATGAAAGTATAGTGTGTATGTGAACGAGTTACTAGCTTGTAATGGTCCACCTATTTGTATTGAGAGGTGGTTTGATGTCGTTTTAATGGCAAGGATGTTCGATGACGACATTAACATGTATTAGTGTCCTTTGTAACCATACACTATTGTTACCTTGAGTTTTGTACACATATGTTAAAGGGAAGTTACCATATGTTAGAGGGTAAGCAACCTCATTTTGTGCTTGTTTGGTGAGTGTCCGGGCATTGTATGACTAAACAGGTGTCTCAGGGTTCGTTCTTGGATTAATTCTTGATTCATTAGGCTGGGGGGATATAATGCATGAAAATGTGAAATGATGCACATGTAATAGTAGTAAGAGATGCAAAATGTACGGATACACACCTGGCTTACTAACTGTTGTCACATTCTCCCCTTGTTTTGGAATTTCGTTAGCGAAATTGAGTTTTCCTACTAGTTTCTATAGTCTAAGGAAAAAGAGCTGGGTACTTGCGTTTCATCTGGTCTTCGCGTTCCCATGTAAATTCGGGACCACGCTTTTCATTCCATCTGACTTTCACAAGTTTAGTGTGGCTCCTTCTCAACTTCTGGACTTTCCAATCCGTCACCTCGATTGGCTCCTCGACAAAATGGAGCTGGTCATCGATGCGAAATTCTTCGGGAGGAATGATCGAAGACTCGCCAGACAAATATTTCTTCAGGTTAGATACATGGAAAGTGTCATGAATACCACTTAGCTCCTCTGGTAACTTGAGCTTGTATGCCACGGGACCAACCCTAGAAAGTATCTCGAACGGACCAATGTATCGGGGATTAAGTTTTCCACGCTTGCCGATCCGTGGTACACCCTTCCAGGGTGAGACTTTTAAGAGTACCTTATCGCCAACTTGAAATTCAAGTGGTTTGCGACGGCGATCAGCATAGCTCTTTTGACGATCTCGAGCGGCTTTCAAGCGATCACGGATCTGAAAAATCTTATAGGTTGTCTCTTGAATGAGCTCGGGGCCAATCAAGTATTTGTCTCCAACTTTTGTCCAACACAAAGGGGATCTACACTTACGTCCATACAGGGCTTCAAAAGGTGTAGCCTTGGTGCTGGTGTGATAACTGTTGTTGTAAGAAAACTCAACCAATGGTAAATGAAAATCACAGTTCCCACCGAAATCGATTACACAAGCCCGAAGCATGTCCTCCAATGTTTAAATTGTGCATTCACTCTGGCCGTCGGTTTGAGGATGATAGGTTGTGCTCATGTCTAAGCGAGAGCCCAATGCGTCCATCAATGTTTGCCAGAATCGGGAAGTAAATTGACTGTCTCGGTCGGAGATGATTGACACAGGCACACCGTGCCTTGTTACAATCTCCTTGATGTACAACTTGGCGAGTTTCTCTAACTTGTCGGTTTCCTTAATCGGCAAGAAATGCGCGGATTTAGTCAACCTATCAACAATTACCCAAATCGTGTCGTGACCACTGGACGTCTTAGGTAGCTTGGTGATGAAGTCCATAGAAATCTGTTCCCACTTCCAAACGGGGATCTCTGGTTGCTGCAGTAGACCAGACGGTTTCTGATACTCAGCTTTGACCTTGGAGCATGTAAGACATCTATTGACATAAGTGGCAATTTCACCTTTAAGGTTGGGCCACTAGTAAAATTCCTTTACGTCTTTGTACATCTTGTCAGCTTCGGGATGGACTGAGTATTTGGACTTGTGGGCTTCCTCAAGAATGACGTCACGTAAACCGCCAAAACGGGGCACCCAGGTCCGATTAGCAAAATACACTGTGCCGTCTGACCTTGGTTCCAACAGATTAACCATCTTAAACAACGACTCATCCTTCAAGTTCTCACTTTTTAGAGTCTCCTGCTGAGCATTACGGATACGGGTGGTGAGATTCGTATAGATGGTCAAACCTAGCATGCACACACGCATGGTCTTGACTCGTTCCTTCCGGCTCAAGGCATCAGTCACAACATTGGCTTTTCCCGGATGGTATTTAATCTCACAGCCGTAATCGTTCAGCAACTCAACCCATCTTCGTTTCCGCATATTTAGATCCTTCTGATTGAAGATGTGTTGCAAGCTCTTGTGGTCAGTGAAAATGGTGCGCTTAGTGCCATAAAGGTCACTGCACCTAATTCTTGGTCATGAGTGGTGTAATTCTTCTCATGAATCTTGAGCTGTCGGGATGCATAGGCGATGACCTTATTCCTTTGCATGAGTACGCATCCAAGACCTTGATGAGAAGCATTGCAGTAAACCACAAAATCGTCGGTACCCTCAGGAAGAAAAAGAATCGGAGCACTGCACAGACGGTCCTTCAAAAGCTGGAACGCTTTCTCCTGGTTGATTCCCCACTCGAATTACTTGTCTTTCTGCGTTAAGACAGTCAATGGTTGGGCAATCTTGGAGAAACTTTCGATGAACCATCGGTAGTAACCGGCTAATCCCAAAAATTGTCGCACTTCAATGGGCGTCTTGGGCACAACCCAATCCTTGATGGCTTCAATTTTTGTGGGGTCAACCTGTATACCCTTCTCGTTCACCACGTGACCGAGGAAATGAACTTCTCGAATCTAGAACTTGCATTTCGAGAATTTGGCAAACAACTTCTCGTTTTTGAGCAACTCTAAAATCAATCGACGATGATGTTCGTGCTCTTCTTGGGTTCGCGAGTAGATCAAGATGTCATCGATGAAGACAATTACAAAATTGTCTAAGTGGGGCTTGCAGACTCGATTCATGAGGTCCATCAAAACTGCAGGAGCATTCCTCAACCCAAATGGCATGACTAGGAATTCGTAATGCCCATAACGAGTTCGGAATGCAGTCTTCGGGATGTCATCTTCCTGAATCCGCAACTGGTTATAACCTGAACGCAAGTCGATCTTCGAGTAGTAGCTGGAACCCTGCAACTAGTCGAACAGATCATCGATTCTTGGCAACGGATACTTGTTCTTGATGGTTAGCTTGTTCAACTCCTGGTAATCGATGCACATGCGGAAACTCCAATCTTTCTTCTTCACGAACAGGACAGGTGCTCCCCACGGAGAGAAACTAGGGCAAATGAATCCTTTATCTAACAATTCTTGCAATTGACTAGATAACTCTTGCATCTCGGACGGCGCCAGGCGTTACGGAGTGCGGGCCAGAGGGGCAGCCCTTGGGACTAGGTCAATACGAAACTCGACTTGTCGAGGAGGGGGAAGTCCAGGCAAGTCCTCTAGAAAGACTTCCGGATAGTCTCGTACGAGTGGTATGTCCGCAAGCTTCTGATCTTTGGTCTTCCGATCGACAACGTGTGTTAGGAAAGCGATACAGCCCTTCCTCAGACACTTCTGCGCCTTAATGCAAGATATGATTAGAAGAGTAGCTCTACCACCGTCTCCTCGAATCGCTAGGATGTAACCATCCGGCAACGGGATGCGGACTAGTTTCTCGTGGCAGACAATCTCAGCATGGACTAGTAGCTCTTCACGTGCCTCGTTGGCTCCCAGCACGAACGCTCGACCGCGAGCTTGATTCTTGAGCTTAGGGCAGTCCTTGCAGAAGTGGCCGGTGGCTCTTCATTCGAAACACTCATTCTTGGCTGGTGGAGTCTTGGTAACCTTAGCCTTGCAGCTATCGGTTTGGTGGCCTCGACGGTTGCAGTTCTTGCACAGGATGCTATCACACGTGCCAACATGGTGGTAGTGGAATTTGCTGCAGTAGGGGTAGGGCCCGTTGTATTTGCGCCTGGGCTCCTCAGCAGCATTAGTGGCAACAAAAACTTTCACAGTTTCCTGTTGCTTGCGGGGCGAGTTCCTACCCTTATTGGAACTAGACCGCTTACGCTTACCTCCAGAACTCTCCCTCGCATCAGCAATCTTCTGACTCAAAGAACCCATACGAACAGCATCGTTGGTCAGACTGTGATCTAGAGTAACAGCAACTTGGATAGTGGTAGGTGCAGACTGCGAATCTTGAAGGACAAACCCCAGATATACCGCTCAACTCTCTTGTATTCCGGTGTGACCATGTGGGGAACTAGTCAAGAGAGCTCGTGAAAGCGGGTCGTATAGGCAGTCAATTTAGCATCTACCATGGCAAGATTCCAGAATTCTGTCTCCAGCTTTTGCAGTTCACTCCTAGGACAGTATTTCTCTATGAGTAGAGTTTTGAGATCAGCCCAGGTGAGGTTGTAGGCTGCATCTTGACCCATGGTTTGAACTTGAAGATTCCACCACGTGAGGGCTTCATCTTGGAAAGTGCAAGTAGAGTACTTCACTTTTTGGTCCTCAGAGCAACCACTGATGTCAAGAACCTACTCGGTCTTTTCGACCCAACGGACGATTCCGATGGCACCCTCGGTACCGTGAAAGTTCCATGGTTTGCAAGCCATGAAAGTTTTGTATGAACATTCGTGGAGGGTGTTTTCGACCTCATTGACCGTTTCGCTTCCCCGTCGACGACCGGTACCTCCAAAGCCTCCACTGCAATCAGCTCGAGCAGCATCATGTCGAGCGATTGCCTCAGTAATCACCCTAGCTAGCTCAGTGGGAGTGGCTGGCCCATCGGTTTTACGCGTAGATTGTCGGGTTTACATAACTAAAACACGCAACAAACAAAAGAGATATATATATACATGAAATCACATAGCAGTTAACACAAGCATGCATAACATTTAAATCACAAAACAACCAACATAAATGACATATCATGACAATGCATTTCATACAAGATCCAAAATAACCAAGTTTTGGTACAAAAGATGGGCTGCTAAACTGCAATTAGTTTTTGGTTTTAACACATCACATCATCACAAATGTCATAACACAAAGAAACACAACCACAAGTAATCTAAGAAGGTGGTGGAAAAGCCGCAGTAAGTGCAACAATTGCCTCCCTCATACGCTGGTCGGTCGCTGCCATCCTCCTCTCCAGTGACTCCAAATGTCTCCCCATGTCCGCCCTCTCCATGACTGCTGATAGCCTCCCCTGCTCAGCCTCAGCAAGCTGACTCTCAAGCTCTCAAATGCGGACTCCCAAAGCCACTAGCAGCGCGTCGTGTGACAAGATGACGCCTCTCTCGGTGAAAAGTGGTCTCCCAGAAGATCCTCCCAACGTCATGGCCTCATGGTCATCCTCCTCGTTTCTAAAAGCTAGATCACCCGTGAGGCTAGGTAGAAAAGGTCGCCTGCAAGCAGAGAAACGGGAAGGCCATAAGGTATCTGATCATGTTACAGACTCAGATAATGGATACGAAGTTGACCGGACGGTAATTGGATTCAAAATGCGACATTATTTAGATATTCATACATAGGAAAAGACTCCAGTTTAAAAGACCGTAACTGTCGGTACTTTTGGAGTTTTAGGGACCCGAATGGAGTAGCGGGAAGGCCATAAGTTATCTAATCATGTAACAGACTCATATAAAGGATACGAAGTTGACTGGACGTTAATCGGACTCACAATGAGACATTTACGTAGAGATTCGTACACAAGAAAAGGCTCCAGTTTAAAAGACCGTAACTATCGGTACTTTTGGAGTTTCAGGGCCCTGAATGGAGGAACGGGAAGGCCATAAGGTATCTTATCATGCTACAGACTCAGATAAAGGATACAAAGCGGACCGGATGGTAATCGATCTCATAATGCGATAAGTATGTATAGATTCATACACAGGAGAAGACTTTTGTTTAAAAGACCGTAACTATCATTAGTTTTGGAGTTTCAGGGACCCGAATGGAGACACGGGAAGGCGATAAGGTATCTGATCATGCTACAGACTCAGATAATGGATACGAAGATGACCGGACGGTAATCGGATTCACAATGTGACATTTATGTAGATATTCGTACATAGGAAAAGACTCCAGTTTAAAAGACCGTAACTTGTTGGATTTATATGTACGGTCTCGATAAATTAACGCTGCTAACTGAGCTATGATGCGTAAGAGTTAAACCTTGGGCAATGAACATTAAATCCACTTAACTTGATTGACTGGTAATTATGACTAATTAACGAGACGAAATCTATTTATAGAATTATCTAGAATAATTATATAAATCGATAAAATGGGTTATTGGCTTTAAACCGTGTATTGGACTTGATCTATGTGTATTGGATTTGAGGGCTAATAGGGATTAAATATGTGATAAGAATGATTGTTTAAATTAGGTTTACCAAATTATGATTATTATTATTATTAAGGTAAAGATTGCCTAATCATTATATAATAATAACTCAATAACAATATTGTTTTACACATAGACATCCCATGAAATTGGAGTCCATAAAATTGCTGGCAAATATATATTTTATATAGATATGGATCTTCAATAATATGAAAGGTAGAAGACAGGCATTACTGCCACAAGAAACAAAGGAACAAAATAGAGGTGCAAACTAATTATTTTTGTTTCTGTCTATTTCCCTACTGACCAAAAACGGGAGTTGTTGTCATCCCTATATCCGGCACTACCACTTAACTCACGAGCCCATACCTATGACGTTTCGTGTTCGTGTTCTAGCACTCGTTCGTTGTACCTTGGTGTCTCAAACGGTTAATTATTAACCACTAAGGTATATCTATCTCATTGGTAGATTAATAATTTTATACCGTGTTTGTATGTTTTGTAACCAGATCATGTTCGGTTTGTTTTGGTGTTAAAATTTTATAAACATTCCGCTGCGTTTTATTAATTATATATCTAATTAATAACAAATACATCAAACCGGCTTTGATAAAAAGTAAAGTTGACACCGTAGAATCCCAACAGTGGTATCAGAGCCTCGGTTACAAAATACAAATCGGATCCGGTCTTTTAACCGGTTGTAAATCTCAAACTTTATATTATTTAAAGTTTTAGATCTAAATAGTTTTTTGGGCAACAAAATATTTTGGTCAAAGTTTTATTTATTTTATTTGACCAAAAGATTGCCCGATTTATGTTGATTGTGTAAAAGATGTAAATCTGGCCCGACCTTGTTTTTTGTATGTTTTTATATATTTGTTTCAGTTTTGGTTTTATGGTTTGGCTATTTTGATGGCTCAAAGTTGTAATAGATTAGGGTTTTTATTTTATATATTTTTGTAAATATTAAATGTTGAAGACCCGAAGACAAAACTGAAGATAAAAACAGGAGTCATGAAGTCAGTGGGAGTCTCTCAAGACAAGAAGATGCACTCAAATACAAGTCCATCCTTGTGGTTGTTTATGTGTTGTGACCCCGTGACCCTGTTTGGTCTTCGCTAAAAGGCTCTAACAAGATCAAACAATTTTTGGCCATATGATTTACATATTATTTGCTATTGTGGTTGCTTTATTTTATAAATTGTTATAACATACCAACCTAATATCAAACCTTTTAAAAAGGAAGTTTTTAAAAATATTGACACAATCAAATAAAATAAGTTCTAAACTTATTTTTACAACTTGTAAAATTTACCATAAAACAAATAGTTTCTTTTTAAAATAAATAATAACCACTAGAGTTTTTGAAATGTAAACAATTTTTTAACTTTCTAAAAACTCACGATGTAATAGTTAGAACTATTAACTTTAATTGGTTATTCAAGTCGCGACAAACTTAGTTTCAATAGGTTATTTAAAATTAAGTGTCCCGAGTGATGAAAGAGTTAATTATACTATCACGAACATTATATAGTAAAACTGGCTTTTACGACCCTATTCGGTAAACTCTAAAATTAAAACCCATATTTAAAATCAATAGTCTATGCCATCCTATTATAAGGAACACTTGGAGCATAACGCGAACCATCAGTGTTGGGAGCCACAGCACCGCACTTGATGTCTAGTTTATCTTCCAAGGTGCAAGGGTTTCGTAGACACATCCGGCCCTTCCAAACATACCTATTTTAAGGTGACTATTACTTTTTCTCTCTTGGCATGCCACAGCTGCCTAGAGAGTGAAAGTGAGCATAGATGAGGCTAAACGTATCAATGCTTAGACAAGAGTTCTCATAGTATGCCTCATACTCGAGAGTTGTGCATTTCTCACAATTGACACTCGTTGTCTGTCTGCCTAACCACTTACTAATGTTGCATGCCACAGCTGCCTTTAGTAACTGATATAGTCAGATTCTCATTCCCTATAATTATTGTAAATGGGTCATTAATTAATAAGGAAATTAAACATCGATAATACTAATTAAAAATTATTTTGCTTATTTAACAGATGGCTAATGAAAACGACTCCCCATTTGCTCTCAAGTCTATACTTGAGAAAGAAAAACTAAATGACACCAACTTTCTCGAATGGCACCGCAATCTGAGAATAGTTCTCAAGATGGCAAAGAAGCTCTACGTTCTAGTTGGCCCAGTCCCCAACGAGCCTGAAAATAACACTGTTTGCTGCTCGTAGGGCACTGGAAAAGCATAACGAGGATGCCATTGAGGTAGCCTGCCTTATGCAAGCCACTATGTCTCCTGATCTCCAAAAGAACATGGAAGACAAGAATGCATTTGACATGATCGAGCAACTTAAGGACATGTTTCAGAAACAAGCCTGACAAGAACGTTATGACACCATGAAACAACTCAAAAGCTGTAAAATGCAAGAGGGCTCATTTGTTAGTACTCATGTGCTTAAGATGAAAGGGTACATTGACCAACTCAATAAACTTGGTTATCCCCTGCAAAATGAAATGGCAGTGGATTTCATCTTGAACTCTCTCCCCAGCTCTTACGACCAGTTAGTTATGAATTTCAATATGAATGCCTGGGAAAAGACAGTGACTGAGCTTCATGGAATGCTCAAAACGGTTGAGATGAATATACTTAAAAAACCAATCAAGTTCCAATGATCAAATCTACTGGTGTCGAAAAGCCCAACAACAAGAAAAAGGGTTATAATGGAAAAGGCAAGAAGAAAGTTAATGTTGCTGCCAAACCTGCCACCAACAATAACAACCAAGTTGCAAAAGCACCACCTCCTGAAGAGCGTCAGTGTTATGAATGCAAACAAGATGGGGCACTGGAAACGCAACTGCCCTGAATATCTGGCTAAGCTGAAATTGAACTTTTCAGGTATTGCCACTTCTTCAGGTATTCTTATTTATGTTATTGAACTTTTCACTATTTCTAGCAACACATGGGTTTTTGATACCGGATGTGGTTACCACATCATTAATGTCTTGCAGGTGCCTGAAAAGTGGAAGAAGCTGAAACAAGGTGACATGGAGCTCATCGTTGGTGATGGGAAGAGAGTACCAGTTCTTGCAACTGGAACGTATCATCTTTCATGTCCTTCTGGACTTGTAGTTACTTTAAGTAATTGTTTGTTTGCACCTGGTTTAACTAGAAACATTATTTCGGTTTCTTTATTGTCTGAACAAGGTTTCAAGTATGTTTTTAATGGTATTGCTATTTCTACTTACTTGAATGATGTCTTTTATTTTGAGGCTAAACCTCCAAACGGTATTTATGAGATAGATCTTCAAAGAGAAAATAACATATATAATCTTTCTAAACGTAACAAAGCTGGCAGTAATGTAACATTTCGATGGCATTGTAGACTTGGCCACATAAGCAAGGCACGCATAAAATGGCTCTAATCCGAGGGGATCCTTGAATCCACTGGACAGGACTCCTTTAATTATTGCAAGTCTTGCTTAGCTGGCAAACTCACCAAAGATCCCTTCACCCATGTTGGTGAACGAGCCAATGGTCTACTAGGACTCATACACACTGATGTATGTGGCCCTTTTAAAACTGTAGATGCACTTCATGCGACTAATGCTTAGGATTGTAATTTTAACATATGTTAAAATTACAATCCGAAGCATTAGTCGCATAAAGTGCATCTACAAACTCCCCCTCGACTATTGCTCGGATTGCCTTCTTGCTTCATCCATTTGTAAGTTCATCAACTTGATTCTCAGCTGTTTCTTTTGGTCTTTTGTCATCTCTGGTTCAAGTTTTCTCTTCGTTGATTGTTTAGGTACTTCAGCTACCTTCACCTGCTTGCCCAACTTCTGCTCAAGGTTGCTACCGGATTTGATATCATAAGCAAAGCATACTCCAACAACCTGTTGATACTTCTTTTCTTGTGATGCATCATTGGGATCACTATAAATCGGGTTGTAATACAGCATGATGATGTCTTCAAATGTACAGTTAATGAGCCACATCGGGTCAAAAACATGTATCTTCTTATACGAATCCTTCCCATCTCTCAGCACAATAACTGCTTCAGCATTCCTCCAATCATAATACCAGAAGATAAAGTCATTACTGAAGTGTTGTTGAATTGGCATTAAAGGAATCTTTCTCATAACTTCAGGAGCTTTGTATATCAACGTCACTCTCTTCTTACCCGTCTTTGGATCAACATCCCTATGAACCTTCCTTCTTGGGTATTGTGGTTTAAACATACTCCACTTTGTTCTACTCTCCCAGATCAATCTATCAGCAAACCATCCAACCGCCGTATTGTTTACAGATGCACCAGTCATCCTGAATCTGCATATATCTCTTACCGCCCAGTACGGTAGAGTTAGCAAGTCATAGAATCTGTAGAAGTACAGAATTCCAGTTTCCCATTTGACTGCAATGCATTTCAGATTTCTAAGATATTTCCAACCAAGAGCTCTGCCTTTAAACTTTTGGTTGTGATATCTGTAGAATCCTCCCTGTGCTTCCGGTTTAGGTCTCTTATCATCAGTTTCTTTCAACTTCTTCAACAGAGTCTTTAGCTCATCATTCTGTTCAGATGGTTTCTGTTTCTCTTCACCAAACACATTCTTCACAAACTCTTCGCTCTTGTTTTCAGCTATCTTCTTAGCTTCCCTTTGATGTGTTTCAGTGAAATCTGGGAATACTTCATTCTCATCATTCTCTCTGAAGTATTGAGGATACTCTTCATGATTAATATCTTCTATCTCAATCTCCTCAGTCTCTGGTGTTTGCTTGTCATCAGAATGATTACCAACATCCTTTTCAGGAATGTCTGGAATCATTTGATCTGACATTATCTCCTCCAGTGTCTTTCCTACTCGCTGCGCAATCCCTTCCAGAATCTCTTTAGTCACAGCAGCAGACACCTCACCATGTTCCAAAACAGGATCATTATACTCTAACTCGTATCTCATATCCTCTGTTTGGAATATCTCAGCAAACTTCCCAGTGAACTCTATAGTCCATTCTCTCTTTCCCAACATCTCTCGATATACATCTATAGCTTCATCTGATAAAGCTCTAACCTTCTCATTCCAGAAAATACTTTCATCAGAATCAACGTTCTCTCCTGATTTCTTGGAGCTAGATTGACCCGCACTCCCCTTTTTGGTCTGTCTTTGTTCAAATGTAAATTTGCTCGAATCGTCATCACCATCATCATCCTCACTGCTACTACTCTCATCATCATTACTCTTACTACCCGATCCACCCTCAGCATCATCATCCTCATCATCAGATTCATCATCTGATTCATCCTCTTCTTCCTCTTATCAGATTCTTCATAATCTACTTGCTCCTCTTCTTTTTCTTTGTCTTCTTCTCCCTCTTTCAACTTAGGAGCTTCACCGTACAGTTTATCAAGTAGATCACGCATTCTTTTGTTCTCCTTCTTCAACTCTTTATTCTCTTTTCTAACACTTTTTATCATCCTCCTGTTTCCACTACATCTCTCATCAAGCTCATTTTTCTCCTCCTCAAGTTGCTTTAACTTCTTCTCAAGTTCGTCTTGATTTGTCTTTGAAGCAACAACTATCTTGTAACATCTTTTCTTCATTCTTTTTAAACTTTTCAATCTCAGCTTGTTGAGCAACTAGCATTTTCATCATCTCTTCCATCTTCTTATTCACCTGTTTCATCACATCATCTGAAACAGTGACTTTTGCTTTGGAAGATTCAATCACAGGAGTCTTTTCTTTCTCAGGCTTCCTGAACATGTTAAGAACATTTTCTAAAGCAGATTCCAGATTAGGAAGTACTTCAGGTTCTTTAGCCTTCTTTTGCTTCTTTGCTGTAGGTGAGGAAACTTTTGATGAAGTACCGGCTTCAGGAACATTCTTTCCTTTTAATAATTTCTCAATCTCCTTCTCTCTCAACTTCTTAGTACTCACTTTCTTTGCCATCAACTTGTGTTTAGGCTTTTTCAGATTCACAACTACTGTCGATCCATCAAAGTCTTCAGTATCTAAACCTAAATCACCTTCAATATCAGTTGGCTCTTTCTGTAACATCTCTTCCACAGATTTGTTGAGTGAATCAAACTCTCCAACAGCAGTGGCCTTGCGTTTGGAAGACTTCCTCACCAACTCAGTTTCAGAATTCCACTGTTCTTCTTCCTCAGTCTCTTCAGAATCCACTGAGTCCTCATCTACCAAACAAGTACCCTTCTTTGCAGTACTTTTCTTTCTAGCCCTCTGTTTCTTTGCAGATTCACCTTCATCAGTCTTTGCCTTGCCCTTCCCTTTGGCTTCGGCATTTTTAACTTGTCTCTTCCTCTTGGTACTTGCATCAGCATGCACCAAAGGATCATCATTATCTGAATCGTTCTTATCATGTCTCGCCTTGTTCAATCCTGGATCAGTGTAACTCGGATTAACTAAATATCCAAACAAACGTTTTTGTAGTGGCTTCTCATCATCTGGAATACCCTTATATCCCTTCATTCTCACCAACGTTCTGATGTTCATATGATCCTGTCTCAACACCATAGTAGGATCCTTCCTCAAGTTAGGATGTTTATTATCAAAAATCATCATCAGAAATCTGGGATACATCAAGAACTTCTTAGACTTTAATCCCTTCAACATCTCCAGCATGTGATCTAAGATCATCCCAGCAATGTTAAATGGTTTGTTTAGTGTCAACCCAACCATTAACGAGCTTAAGCTTTTCCTCATCACATCGTATCCACCACTAACTGTCCCGAAAACATGAATAATCACATGTGCAAAATACTTGAATTGCACACTGAGCTTCCCCTTATGTAACGCTCCATCAGTGATCGGACCGTTGTATTTCATCCTCAAAAAGCATACTCTCTGCTCAGTCCAAGATAATACTCTCGGATCAATACACTCTTCATCTTTAATCCTGAGTGCCTCTCTAATGTCTTCTTCAGTAATCAACATTTCCATCCCCTGAATCTTGCTTACGATGGCAGTTTTTCCCTCCCAGAAGTCGTAGCGAGCATTCTTCCAGAAATCTTCTACGATGTCTTTGTATATGATTGTCGGTGTAGCAATGGCATGGATAATCCTGCTCCTTCTGAGAAAGTCAACTATACCAGAAAACTCTGTATTCTTCATCACCTCTCCCACATACGTACATCAATTATGAGGAGGTTCGAACGACCCTACTTTCGGTACATTCTCTTCTTGAGCTTCTTGCACTGGATCTTGAACAGGCACTTCCTCTACAGGAATCTCCACGTTCTCTGGTTGTTCTGCCATCTGTAACACAGAAACACGAAAAATACGTCAGAATAATAAAAAACGTCACATTTTGAAATTTTTGAGTTTTACATATTTCCACATTCGCCCACTTATATGGTACGAATGTGAGAAAATATGGTTCGAATGTGCAATTTTAGACTCGAAAGTGAAGATTCATTAAACAAAATCAACATTCGTCCGTTTTATAACCCTTTCGTCCATTTTATTCCACATTCGCCCTAACCAACTGGTCGAATGTATCAGTTTAAAAACCAAAATTTCAAAATTGTATTCTGATGTGTTATAAGCTCTGATTTTGATTCAATCACTGCCTAAAATGACCGACTAAGCCTCTAGAACAATCAATTGCTTTAAACATTCAGTTTCATTGATTTTAAAACAAAAACTAGGGTTCGGCTTATAATTCAATCAATTAACACATCAACTCAACAATTTAATCCTAGTTTTTCCTATATTCTCCCCCTAAAATCAATGGAGACTGAATCGCAACCAAAAAAATAGGTTAAATCAGTCCATATAAGTCCAGATGATAAAGTCTAGGGTTCGAAAAAAACCCCAATTCTGGCTTTGTTTTCAAGCCATTACCTGTGAAATTAGAATCAAACTGATGAGAAATTGATAGGGAACAATAATCAGAATTGAAAAGAAACAGGGCAACAAGGTTTGGCAGAGTTGGAAAATTTTTGAAAACTGAGTGAATGAAGGTTCGAATGTGGTCTGGTAGTTATATAGAGCTCCACATTCGACCCTTTACGTTGGATGAATGTGAGAGTTTCTCCACATTCGACCCAAGTGAATGACCCGAATGTGAAAATTATATACAAAAGTGAAATTGTAAACTAACATCTCCACCTTCGTCCATCATAAAGTTCGAATGTAAAACAATTTTCCACATTCGACCCATTTAAGGGGCGAATGTGAATGGAAAATTTTAAAATTTTTACCAAATCATGAAATCGAATCCCGTTCAAACATTTTTCAACACATTTAGTCTCAAACATGCATTATTTTAGTTTTAAATGATACAAAGCTCTGATTGTTTCATCAAATCTCAGAAAATGACCATCAAACACCGTCGGTTATCTAAAAATAACGCAGAAATGTAAAAACTTTTGGTTTTTCTGAAATTTATATTAAAACACACCTAAAATCTTTTTGAATTTTGTATCTTTTTGGAAAAACAAATTAAAATGCACAAATGTAAAGTAAAGCAATAAATGTTTTGTGATATCCGGTAAGAGGATCATATCAGTTGTTTGAGAAATCTGAACACAGCGTTGATCTATTTTGTTTTATATTATCATTAGAAACAATGTGTGACCCGGCAACTACTGATATTGTTGTCCACATAAGATCACATGCAGACTGTTATGCAGTGCTTTAAAATGACACGATTTAAGTGTATTATACTAACACGTTGTGGTTCCCACGCACACGACATACTCCGGTATCAAGAAATTGCACAAAGCTTCCTTGTAACGCGTGATTATGCCAGAGTTATCCGTTTAGTTACAAGATATATAGCACAGAGGTGTACAGGTCAGCAAACAAATGCAGCAAAGTAACATGTGCATATATACCAGGTTGAGGCTGATATCAACTACTGATTTGCATCAGTTTATTGACACGATGTAATTATGATCTTTGATCAATAATAACATGAAGTTCCTCAATTCGGTAACTTTTGGTTTTGGCATTAAAGCTCTTTTAGCAAATATTCTGATTAAACTAGGTCCGTAAATTAATACGACAAAAGTTCAATCAGAATATCCCGGATAACAATAACATAACGACCCGAAACCTAAGATTTTGGCAACTCTATCAAACGAAATTACGGTACTAAGACCATATGCCCATGAGGTGTTCAGCCACGAACGAGTAGTTCGTTATGTTTGTATCACTAATGCACGCAATTATTAGTCTATGAAGCCTATCAGAAACATCACACAAAATCAACACACGCCTAATATTGCATTATATATCTTTAGCCTGTGTTAGATCCCCACTGATGTACTATCATTTCCTCTTTTTATCCTGGAAATCATTTTGGGTTTTTTCTATTTTTTATGGCTTTTTGAATTTTTCAATGTTTTTGGTTTTTCTGATAAAAGACTCCCCTAAAATGTAAAACATATTTTTGGGTTTTTGAATTTTTCTTAAAAACTGTAAAAACTCAATTTTTTTTTTAAAAAAAAACTAAAAAGCGATAAACCGATGTGATGATCAGTCTTGTTTTTCTTTTATATTGTTTACTTTTAAGAGATATTCGAATCTGGATTTATCAAAAGCTTTTGTGAACAAGTCTGCTCTTTGATAGTCAGTGTGGATTTTGACCATATCGATCAACTCTTTAGCATAACAATCACGGATAAAGTGATACTTAATCCGGATATGTTTAGCTTTTGAGTGATTGCCAGTATCTTTAGTTAATGCAATTCCGGCTTCATTATCACAGTGTATAGGGGTTTTAAGAAATTGCAAACCGTAATCCACCATCTGCTGCTGAATCCAGAGAACCTGTGAGCAACAACTCAAGGTTGCTATGTACTCTGCTTCGCAAGTAGACAATGCGACCGAAGTCTGCTTCTTACACTGCCAGGTGACTAACCTGCTCCCTAAAAACTGGCATCCAGCTGTCGTGGATTTGTTGTCCTTGTCACAGCCACCCCAATCTGCATCACTAAATGCGATAAAGTCAAAATTATCATCATTAGGGTACCATAGTCCTCTCGACGGACAACCCTTCAGATATCTAAGGATACGCTTGACCGCTGTCAGATGACTTTGTTTTGGCTTCGATTGGAACCGTGCGCAGAGGCATGTAGCGAACATTATGTCTGGCCTTGATGCGGTTAGATACATCAGAGATCCGATGATTGCTCTGTATGTAAACGGGTACGTCAGCTCCCCCTTAGCGTCAACAACAATCCCGTGATTAGGTTGAATCGGGGTGTCCATCGGCTTGGAATCCTCCATCTGGAACCGGCTCAAGACTTCGGATACGTATTTGGTTTGACGAATAAAGATCCCCGTTGGTCTTTGATCCACCTGCAAGCCGAGGAAGAACTGCATTTCGCCCATCGCACTCATTTCGAACTTTTCCTGCATAACACGTTCAAATTCCCTACAAAGAAGTTCGTTAGTTGAGCCAAAAATAATATCGTCTACATAAATCTGGACGAGAAGCAAATCATCTCCTGTTTTCTTCGTAAACAGAGTACAGTCGACCAATCCGCGTTTGAATCCTTTCGACATGAGGTACGTGCCCAGCTCCTCGTACCATTGGCGTGGAGCCTGGTGCAACCCGTACAGCGCTTTGTTTAGAACTTAAACCTTATCCCGGTGGATAAGATCTTCAAAGCCCGGTGGTTGACTGACGTAGACCTCTTCTTTGACCACACTGTAAAGAAAAGCACTTTTGACATCCATTTGATACACCTTAAATTTCTTGTATGAGGCAAATGCTAGAAACATTCGGATTGCTTCTATGCGCGCCACAGGTGCATATATTTCATTATAGTCATTAGAAGCTGTTGGAGGAGTTACGGTGATCGGACGCACCAACGGTGAAGTCGCTGCGTTTTCACACTCGTAAAGTAATCAGAGAACAGCCTCTTCAACCAAGTTATCTAGATTGAATGATTCAAAGAAGTCTTTGTAATCAAACATCCAATCAGGACCATTTCCTTGCACATTTTGAGTATACCGTTGAACTTCAACGTTTTCCCAGTCTTCCACCTGTCGAGTTCTTTTGTTGAGTACCCGTTTAAGCGGGGTTGCATATCCAACAAAGTATCCCTCTTCAGCTTTTGGACTAAACTTTTTGCCTGGATTCAACATCGTGCACAGAGCCCCAAAAGGTTCTAGATACTCCAAGTTCGGCTTTCTTCGGTGCAACAGCTCATAAGAAGTTTTGCCAAACTTCTTCACTATTAAAACCCGATTTAATGTATAGTTAGCTGCATAAATCGCCTCGTTCCAGAACATTACTGGAAGATTCGAGTCTGCTAGCATTGTTCTTGCCGTTTCTATGAGAGTCCTATTTTTCCATTCAGCAACACCGTTCTGTTGAGGGGTATACGGAGCAGAATATTCATGATGAATTCCTTTGTTTTCACAAAGATCATCCATCTTTGCATTTTTGAACTCCGTCCCATTGTCACTCCGAATTCGCTTGATCTTTAGACCATAGATATTCTCCAATCGAGTGAACAGAACTTTTAGATTATTAAAAGTGTCACTTTTATGATGCAAACACATTACCCATGAGAATCTTAGAAATCGTCAGTAACGACTAAACAATAAAGCTCTCCAAGATGACTTTTACGTTTGACAGGTCCGAATAGGTCCATGTGCAATCGCTCAAGTGGCATCTCAACAGAGTTTACTTTCTTCACCTTATGGGATTGTTTGTGTTGCTTTCCATTCTTACAGCTTACACACTTGTCGTTCAAATGGAAATGTTTGACATTTACTCCTTCGACAAGTCCATTTTTCACCAAGTGATTCATTTTCCTCAAGTGAATATGTCCCATCCTTCTATGCCACATAATCGACTCTTTCTCTGTAGCTTTCGATAGGAAACATGTTACTTGTCCCTGGGTCGTCATAGCCTTGGACATATCAAGAATATACAGATTGTTGACTCGAGGTGCCTTCAACATTACCCACTCTTTTGGAATTTTGAAGCCCGGTTTGAGGATATAGCAAGATTTGTCATCGAAATAAACAGAAAATTGTTTGTCACAAATCTGACTGACACTCAACAGATTATAATCGATCTGCTTCACATACGATATACTCTCGAAACTCGCAATCCCGTTACTCACGCTTCCCTCCATCTTGATGTAACCTCCTTTGTTCCCAGCAAATGCAACGTAACCTCCATTGATATTCTTCACGTCGAACAGCAATGCTAAATCCCCTGCCATGTGACCTGAAGCTCCACTATCAACAATCCAAAGACTGCTAATAGGGCCAGCTAAAGCTCCCTGCACACATCAAGTAAACATGTCAGTTCTTTCGGGGGACCCAAGCCTGTGTGGTCTTGGGTCTTTGAATATCACCCTTCAAAGATTCATTAACATCAACATTTAGTTTTAAATTGATCTTTTTCGGATCATTCAAAACTTTTTCAACCTTTTCATTCGATTTTGAAGTAGAGGCTCCCGGAGTACCATTTGGTGTCCAAGACTGTTCCGAACGTTTTAGAATTCGAATCTGAGATTTTGGAGTCTCAGTCGTTTTCTTAGTTTCGTTCACAAATGAAACCTTCTTGACTACCTTCTCGGATTTAACCAATTTAGGTCCAACATTTGATTTGACAGCAGGTTTTTGTGGACCCCTCTGTCTATCAACTGTTGTTTTTACCATTGGTCTCTTCAAAGGTTTTTCCATGGCAATTCGTTTTCGACGATCATATTGAAATTGACGTTCATTCCTCTTTTGATAAAAATTGTTTTGATTATAAAATGGTGCTGGTTGAGAAACAAATCGTCGTTGTGGATAATAATGATTGTCAACCGGTTTTCTGATGGATTGCCTTACTTCAACTTCATGCCTTTTGTGCCTCATGTACGGGCAGTGAGCAAGTAAATGCCCTCTCTCCCCGCACTTGAAACATGCACGGTACTCTTCAAACACGTTTTGAGCATGCGGCTTTGCAAATGTATTGATGGGATATTGATCATCAACACATCTACGCCTTAAACTCTCAGGAGCTGGGCCCCTAGAGTACGCTGGCTCAAGAAAACCGTTTGCGTTTTGTTTCGGTTTGATGAATTGGGTGACATGAACTTTTGGTTCTTTTGGAACATCCAAATACAGTTTCTTTAAAATTTCTGGTGGAATATCATTTGATCTTTCATGTTTCGGAAACCATATTGTGCTTTCTTGCCAAATTTTCTCAATTTTAGAATAGTTAGCAAACTTGATTGGATATTCCTCGTCAGAGATAATCTTATCGGATCCTTCCATCCGATAAAATACCTTGACTGGTTTGTCACCTGAATCCTTTTTCACTTCTTTCTTTTCGGACTGTTTAACACGATGTGCGTTAGCCATCGGATGAGAATGTTGAGAAGGTGACACAGGTTCATTCGTGATAATGTGATTTTCCTTTGGAATATCACTCACGTTCTCAACTTTCTCATTCTCAGTGTCTGAGTCATCAATTACAGCAGTAACTCCCTCATCGTTCAAACCTAAAATCAGTCGTACATCGGAATTTGGATCTCCGATACTCGAAGTATTGGATTCATCTTCCGATGCAGAGTCAGATTTTACTGAGCTCTCCGGTGTCACTTGATGACAATTGTGGTTTTCAAACAACACCGGAGATGGCACAGACTTATAATTTGTGGTTTGAGATGGTTCATCAATGATGTGGTCAACTACATAAGCAATGTGCTTGTAGCTTTCAAGCTTTTTGTTGACCTTTTCAGCAAAACACTTGATGGTGGCCATTTCTAACTTGGTGTTTTCAAGTTCATCAATGTAACAGTTAATTGCCAATTGTTTTAATGAAAGAGTTTTCTTTAAGTCAGAAATGTCCTTTTTGTAACCATCAAGCACTTTGTTAAATGCTATAACTACCTTGCGAGCAGATTGACAGTTAATCACAGCACTATCACGTTGTATGCGAAGTTGCTTGTTTTCTTCCTGTCAATCTATCACAAGTGCCACAATACTTATCACTAGTAATGTCGGTGGTAGATTCAGAACTTACCTGTTTTGGAGGATCTGTCATAGCCATTAGAGCGAAATGAGATTCCTTCCCAGCAAAGAATTTGGAATAATCGATTCTGGTAAAGGCATCATCCACTATGCATGACTTCCTCGTCTTCAGAAAATCAGCTTCAGCCAGCAATTGATCAATGTCATCATCTAAAGAAGTCACACTGGCCTCTGAGTCTGATTCACTTTCTAAATCTAAATATACTGACTCACTTTCTTCAGGAACGTCTGTGACTGAGTCAATCACAACTCCCGAACTTTTCTCTTTAGTCTGAACTTCAATAGTTTCAGTCTCCACATTCAACTCTTCAACGGAGTCCACAACCTCATTCTCAGTTTCTTCAACTTGATCAACTATCACCGACTCCTCAATATCAACTTGTTGTGCAACACACGCCACATTCCCACCAGGTCTTATCTCCTCAACACCAATTTGTATATCAGTCCAGTCAAATCTCTCATCATTCTGGATCACCAAAGCTTGATTTTGATTGTCATTCTGTGGTTGCTCATTTGGTGTAGTGATAGGAATGACTGTTCTATTTGGGTTATTTAGTGGTTGAGTTTGATTCTGGTTGGTTGTGTTTGGTTGTCTATTTGAGTTATTTTGAGAGGTGTTTTGTCGGTTTTGGTAATTGTTTTGGTTTTGATAGTTGTTGTTTTGAAAAGAAACTTGGTTTTGAGATTGGCGGTTTTGGTAGTTTGAGTTGAATGGGTTTCGGTTACCTTGTTTAGCAGGCTGTGTACACTCTCTCTTGAAGTGACCTTTTCCACCACAATTAAAACATGTGACTTTCTCTTTGTTAAAGCCATATGTGGTGTTTGGAGAAGTACCCAAATCAGTTCTCCCGGTCTTTTCTATGAATTCGGTTGCTCGCCTCATAATGCTTGCGAAAGCCCACTGAATGTCTATTAGCTCCATCTCCTCTTTATCGATCTGAGCATAGTCTTCATTGGTTAAGTTGTTATTCCCAATTTGACTTGCTACTAAACCGTTATACGAAGTAACCATTGCTGAGACTAGCGCAATATGTTGCTGAGCAACTTCCACAGTAACGTTATTCATGTTGGATGTCTCCAACACTACCGGTTTCTGATTGGTCTGATTCATTTGAGTCATGTACGGCGGTTATTGTTGAGGTTGTTGTGGTTGGTGGCAGAATAACATGCAGCTTGTTGCATTGGAGAAAATGGTGAAATAAAAGAATTTGTGTATTGTTGTGGTGGTGGTGTGTATGATGCTGATGTGTAAGATGAGGTTTGAGTTAGGTAGTTGATCGGTTGTTTGGGTGGTTCCATGACACTTGAGACACATGCTATATGAGGAGCCACTGTTCCTCCATGACATGAGATACCCACAGTTGATGAAGTACTAGCATGGTACAACTCTGGGTTTTGAGGAATCTGCGATCTTTTTGCCTTCCTCTTTTCCTCAAGTTCTTTGTTTTCCAGTTTCTGGATAAACTCGTTGATGGTCCAGTACTTGTAAGCATCCTTCTCCTTAAGTACCTCGATTTGTTGATCCCAGTAAGGTGGTAAAGCATCAGCAAATTTGTCCACCAAACCTGACATAGGAATCTGAATGTCATAGCTTGACAATTCAGTTAACAAGTGACAGCATCTGGGAGTCAACTCTTTCAGCGTCTCATTCCCAACATAGCTGAAGTTCTCAAATTCTTTCCTCAGCTCTTCCATTCTCAACCTTCTCGTCTTCTCGTTACCATCATGACGATTCTTTAGCACATCCCATAATTGTTTGGAAGTTGTACACGAACCAAACTGATGTAGCAAATCATTTGTGATCGCTTGGGTAAGCTGAGAATACGCCTTCTTCTCCACCGCGAATTTATTCTTCTCGTCATCAGTCAAACTCTCCAGAGGAATTTGCTCACCGGTATTCTCTAACACTGGTGCCACATATCCTTTTGCAATCATCTGCCACGCCTCGGTTCCTTCCAATCCCATTCCCTCAAGATGAATCTTGAATTTCTTCTGCCACTGATTGTACTCCCGCATCTCCATTAGCTTGGGTGTTCTGTTCCCGCTACCTGAAGATAAATCATTGATTAGTGTAGAAATAGTATTAGTAGTTTGAGTGTTTACCACCGCGGCTGCTACTCCCCAATAATCTGCTGCAGGTTGTTGTGAAGATGATGCAACGCTCTGTGGCATCGAACTCGTCATCGCTAAGTAGTTAATTGGTTGCGAAGACTGAGTGTTCGATTTCTGAGCTGCTACTGTCCATGGGTCCATGGTCACTTGCTGTTGTTGTGTTGTTCCTGGTCTCGGTGTAGTTGGAAATCCCCACATGTTGTTCACAAAGTTAGAAATGCAACACACTTGAAATTTTCACCAAAAACCTTCTACTTTCGCCCTGGTCAACTCTACTTTCGCCCTAAAAGAAGACCCGAATGTAGAATATATGTGATAATATCAAAGTTCGACCAATAAACTTCACTTTCATCCCTCAAGATTCCACGATCACCCGAATGTGAAAAATATGACCTGAAAGTGAAAAATCCAACACAACAATCATAGGTTCGACCTAAATAAAGCTACTTTCGTCCAGAAATGCCCTAGGTTCGACCTTAAAAAACCACTTTCGACCCACTACTCTCTAGATTCGACCCCAACATGTTTAAAAACGGTTACACTTTGAAAAACGGTTATTTTGTTCTGAAATTTTCAAAAGTTAATGGATTTTGATGATCTTTATCAGGTTATGATTCGGAATTGATTTGGAGCAACTTTAATTCTTGGAATTGTTGATTTTAACCACGAATTGTTGTCCAAATCCTTCAATTTGTATCAAAAACCATTTTTCAATGAAAACAGAGAAAATTTGATCAAAATAGGGTCCAAATCAGTTCTGAGATTATCAATTTGTTGTTGTATGATCTCTATGGCTCTGATACCACTTTGTAATTAAAGAATTTTAGCTTTAAACAGGAAATCTGATCATACAAGGCACTATTCCAGGTGCGAAAACCCTAGAACAGAACAAAATGATAATACACGAATCACAACACACGAATTACGCTTTTCAACATCATTTTCATAGATAACTTGTTTGATATTGATTACATAAACCTTCTACAAGTTAATCTAAAAGCAATCTCACAGGCTCAATCTAGAGAGCACACCTCTGACCTTAACACACACACAATGACCAAGAACTCTAAACATTAAAACAAGCAAAACCTATTTCACATTCGTACCTTCGACATTAAGAATGAAAAATTGGTATTCTAAGGGGTAAAAAAAATTCAAATGGCATTTTTTTTTGAAGATTTTCTGGTGAATGGTGATAATGTTTACCCAAATTGTTGAAGAAATGATGATGATGAAACGTTTTTATTGTGGGGTAGTTATGAGAATCAACAATATGATAATCAGATTCAAATGACTATTATGGGCCAGAACAGATATATTGTTATTCCGCAAGATGTGAACAGTCAACCCAGTTCCAGTGTGTTTGAAGGAACTTGTTCAAAAAGAGTTGTTATGAAGAAGGAAATCAAGTTTGAGATTTCAATGTTCTGAAAGTAATGAGGTATCCTAGTAGGAGTCATGTGGCACGTAGGTTCAACGAAAGTTTCAAGATCACAGTTTTGAAGAATTTCAAGAGCTATTGGTAGATATTGTTGGCCCCGTCGAAAACTTCAGTTTCTGAAGCATTTCAAGTCCTCAATAGTATTGGTAGTTCCCGTTGAAAACTTCTGATTGCTTGATCCACTCGTCTACGGCTTGTATTCTGTCGAACAGATGAAGTTACTCAAGAACATGATTGATTGATCATACGGGATCTCAGAGAAACTTGGTGAAGCATCAGTCAAGGGGGAGATTGTTGATGTAACAATGTGTCTGATACTTCAACAATAACTGACTGAAGATGCAAGTTGTGTTTAGGATTCGCCAGCAATGTCCAAGGGGGAGATTGTTGATGCACTATTATGTGGACGTCACTGTCGAATAGACTAGGGTTGAGTCTTAGTATTGTATTACATGAGATTGTGGTGATCCATAAGGGCATTTTATGGATCTGATGCATTTGTAAATATAGGCCAAAACATGAAAGCCAGATTCGACCTTATAGAAGGGGAGAATGTGGAAAACTTCCACATTCGACCTCCTCATATGGGCGAAAGTGGCTTTTGGCTTTGGACTATATATAGCAATCTCATGTGTTGGTTTTCATTTGTAGATTTGAGTTTGTGCTTAGAATGCTCTCAAGGGGGAGGTCATGCCCGACCTCCCCCGGCCCCAAGATAGATGTTTATCCTACTGATGACAGTGTCTGTAACCGTTTCTGAATTAATACGAATCTGTGATGACGTTGTTATCGTTAATTTCTGTCTCGTCTCGAATCTCCCATCTGAAACCGAGCTGAATTCGCTTAATCGATCCGTGAATTCGGTTCTTAACCGGATTCTCAAAAACCATGAATAGAAATAATGAAAGATACGTCGTCACATTTATCGACAATTACAATCGATATGCTTATGTCTATCTCATGAAGCATAAGCATGAAACTTGTAAAGGATCGGATTTGAAAAAGCAACAATGTAATCACAAAAGTATAAGCAATCTAGGTGCGGAAACCCTATATCACATGCAAAACGATAATAATCAGATCAGAACACAATAATATCCATTTTCAAGTTGTTTTTCATTAATAATCAATGATAAAAGCTTATAAAGGATAGATTATAATGAAAACCCTAGTCTCAGATGACTCTAGACTCTCTCTGAAAAACACACACACAAATGACCAAAAGTTCTAACCTCTAAACATATCAAACCTATATATACATAGTTTCATTCGACCTTTGCAAAGGTCGAATGAGCCCCTTAGACCTATACAAGGCTCGAATCAACATAAACAAAACATCCTGATAAACTATAAACTTCATTCGACCATTTTAATCTTCATTCGACCCCTTGCTAGGTCGAATGGATTTTACCAAAACTTGATTTCTTCAAAACTTTCACAATCTTGTACAATCCCAAAGCGATAGTCACACATATGCATCTACAAACTCCCCCTTGACTATTGCTTGGATTGTTCTTGATACTCAAAGCTCTATTGTGAAGTTTGATCTTGATCTTGTTCTTTTGACGCTCACTCATCTTAGGTTCAGCTTGTTTCTTTAGTGTGAGTTTCTTCGGTTCTTCTCTGATCTTTAATGTCTTCCCCAGCAGCTTATTGTAATCACAGTCAGCATGAACACCCAAACAAAACAGAATATGGCAACCTTTTGAAAATTACAAGCATGTTCCAAATCTCTCACGTCAAAATGAATCCGATTGTAAAATAGCATGTCAATGTCTTCTTTTGCACAGTTTATAAGCCACATCGGATCAAACACTCGAATCTTCTTGCACATTAGCTTAGGATTCTTGTCTTTCAGCACAATCACAGCTTCTCCAGTTATCGAATCATAATACCAGAATTCAAAGTCTTTTGTGAAATGTTGCTGAATAGGCATCAATGGAATCCTCTTCATCACTTTTTGAGGTTTGTACTTCAAAGTTACCTTCGGTAAAACACTCTTAAGATCTATTACATCCTTATGCATAATTCGCTTCGGATATTGTGGTCTACACGCATCCCACATTGTATAACTTTCTCTTGTCATTCTTTCAGCCATCCATTCTATAATACCCGCATTCTCACAACCTGGGATCTGATGTCGTACAATATCTCTCACAGCCCAGTAGGGTAAAGTCTTGATTTCATGAAAGTGTCTGAAATACAAGATTCCCTTTTCCCATTTAATCCCAATACATCTAAACTGTGGAAAATACTTCCATGCCAACGCACATCTTTAAAGATCTTGTTTTGATACTTGTACACATCACCTTGAACTGCAGGTTTTGGTCTTTTCAGCTCATCTTCTTTCAACTTCTTTAATAACTCCTTCAAAGACTCAGATTGCTTGAAGACTTGTTCTTTTTCAGCTTCATTGTCAAAGACTTCATCAATTATCTTCTTACTTTTCTCTTTAGCAACCTTTTCTGCTTGTCTAAGAGACTCTTCATTTATGGCTAGAATGCTGGTATCAGTATGAATGTCGTAGTACTCTGGATACTCTTCATGAGAGATATCTTCAACTACAACATTGTTGTACTTATAAGATTCAATGTCATCAGCTTCTCTTTGATTAGGATCAATCACTGGAACATAAGGAATCTTCTTCTCATTCAAAATATCATCCAACGACTTTCCAACTTGCTTAGCTAGACCTTCTAAAATCTCTCTAGCTACAGCATTGTTCACTTCACCATCCTCTAACTCTGGATCAATATACTTAATTTGGAATCTCATATCATTGCTCATGAAAATCTCAGGAAACTTTCCAGTAAGCTCCAAAGTAAAACATCCTCTCTTCATCATCATCTTATACATCTTCTTATCTTCGTCTAATAAAGCACGAATCTGTTCAGTCCAAAATATGTTCTGATCATCTTCCACAGTTTCTCCAGATTTCTTCTTGGAACTGGATTCGCCTTTGTCACCTTTCTCAGCTTTTCTCTTCTCAAACTTAAACTGATTAGTGTCATCATCATTATCATCTGAATCTTTAGATCTAGAATCTTTATCTTTGTTCGCATTATCACCTCCTGATCCATCATCATCATCAGAACTATCATCCTTATCATCATCTTCATCTTCATCATCAGTACCACTATAATCCACTTGTTCCTCTTCTTTTTCTTCCTCTTCCTCCTCAGTACCTTTAAGTTGTGGTGCTTTCTCATACAAATCATCTATAATCTTCCTCAAATCCTTATTTTCTTCTTCAATCAACTTAATTCTCTTAGAGTTTCTTCTGCTGGAAGTCTTCAACTCAGCATTTTCACTCTGTAACTTCTTCACTTTTTCTTCCAGATCACCCTGACGTGCTTTAGAAGTCAACACAATCTGTAACATGTTCTTCTCATTCTCTTTCATCTGTTTGATCTCAGCTTCTTGTTGATTGAATGCCTTCATCACATTGGCAATCTGTCAATTCACAGCTTCCATAACATCACTAGATATTGTTGCCTATGGAGTAGAACTTGATTCTGCACTTGGTTTTGCAGTCTTTGCCTTCATACTTTCCAAAACATTCTTCAATGTCACTGATATATTCCTGGATTTAACTGAGATGCAGGATCAGTAGTAACAACTTCCTGTACAACCTTCTTTTTCTTGACAATTAGGGATGTTGCTGGTGATACATCTTTTGAACTTCCTACTGCTGGTACTTTCTTTCCTTTAATCAACAAATCAATCTCTCTATTTCTTCTCTTTCTTGGAGGTTCCTTCTTCGACATAGATTTCACTCTACCACGCTTTACACTTGCTTCTTGAATAGGAGAACCTTGAACATCTTCATCAAGATCTAATATCAACTCCTGATTCTCTTATGAAACCTCCTTCTGTCTTTGTTGTTCAAATATCTTTTCAAACGCTTTAGGAGTACTCATCTCAGTGGCCTTGGAATAAGTATCCTTCAACGTTTCAGTCTAAGAATCCCATTCCTCTTTCTCTTCAGTTTCTTCCGAGTCTTCATTGACTAACAAAGCCTTTTTCTTCCCTTTAGTCTTAGACACCTTCTTTGTCTTTGTCTCTTTCTCAGTCACCTTCTATTTGCCTTTGCCTTTTGTTTTAGCACCTTTGTTGACAACTTGCCGTTTCCTTTTTGCTTCTTTATCAACTAGAAACAACGGACTATCAGAATCTGAATCACTATTAGCATGTCTTGCCTTATCCTTCCCTGGATCTTCATATGCAACTGAACTCAAATGCTCAAACAAACGTTTATGTGGTGGCTTTTCTTCTGCCTTCTTTCCTTGATAAATTCTCATCCCATTCAGAGTTGTTGCATTCATGTGTACTTGATACACACTACATGCAATGGATCTCTTCTCAACTCTTTGTACTTATGATCAAACACCATTTGCAAAAACCTCGGATACATAAAAAGCTTGTCCGTTTTCAATCCTTGAAACACCTCTTTCATGTGATGAAAGATCATTCAAGATACATGAACGGCTTGTTCAGAATTAAGGCAACCACCAATGAACACAATGTCTTCCTCAACACATCATATCCTCCACTAAACGGTCCGAAAACATGTAATATCACATGAAGTAGATACTTGTACTGTGGACACAGCTTTGCTTTGTGTAATAAGCAATCTGTGATAGGACCATTGTATTTCATCCTGAAGAAGCATGCTCGCTCTTCAGTCCAGGATAGCTCAATTGGATCTTCATACGAATCATCTAACTGTAACGCCTCTCTGAAATCCTTTTTTCCAACTAAGATCAATTGTCCTTGTATTTTGCTCTGAATTACTGAACGATCTTCCCAGAAGGTTAATCCAGCATTCTCCCAAGACTCCACTTGATGATCTTTGTATATGGTGATTGGTTGAGCAATGGCATAAACGATTCTCGATCTTCTTAGAAAATCAATAATTCCCTGAAATTCTGCATACTTGTCATCAACTTTCTCATCAATATATGCACATCAATTGTGTTTTGGCTCAAACTTTAATTCTTTCGGTGCTGTCTGCTCTAGAACGTCTTGTTGTTGTTCAGCCATTAATTATGCAAAAACATACAAAAATTCGTCAAATTGGATTAAAAATAAAAAAATTTCAAATCATCATGTTCATTCGACCAAACGTGGGATCGAATGAACTTAGTTTATGTCGAATGAACATTAAAATGTTTCATTCGTCCTTTTGTAATTTCATTCGACCCTTTGAATAGGTCGAATGAACCTGATTTGAATTCAAATTCATCAAAATCTGTTTTAATCCTTCTCAACATCAAATTTTGATTGCAAAACACTCTATCATGGCCGACTAACAGTAATTAATTGCCAATTTTGTCAAACAAACAATTTTAGATGGTTTTGCTAAAAAATCTAGGGTTTCAAACAATCGAATAGGTTCATTAATCAGTTTAAACACTAGATTTTGTCATATTCTCCCCCTAAAACCATCGACTATTGTTTGTGTATGGTCAATTCTGATTATCAACATGTTAAAGTCCAATAAAATCCAAGTTAGGGTTCGAGTTCTTCATTCGATGATTCTGAAACGAATATGAAGCCATTACCTGTAGTTTTGATATTAAAATGATCATAATCAAAGGTGTAAAAATCAAAAGCAACACAGTGGTGTTATGATTGAAATTCTGAGAACAGTAAAGTGAGGGTTCGAATGAACAAACAAGTATATATAGGAATGGTTGAATGAGAAGTTTTGATTTTCAGAAAAAAAAAAAAAAAAATCGACCTAACTAAAGGTTCGAATGAAAATGAAAGGAGTTCGAATGGAAATTAACAAAGAACCACTCTCATTCGACCACTGTGATAGGTTCGAATCAACCCTCAAATCCTTCATTCGACCTAACAAAGGTCGAATAAGTATTTGGAAAAACTGGTTTTTTTACCAAATGTCTGATTCGATTCCTGTTTTGACATTTTTAACCATTTAAACATTCAAATTCTCAAAATTTCCCTTTTAAATGATACAAAACTCAAATTGGTTCGTCAAACTTCAGAAAAAGACTATCATCCAACATCGGTTATCGAAAATAACACAAAAATGTAAAAATTTTGGATTTTCTAAAATTTATGCTAAAACACACCAAAAATCATTTTGAGTTTTTGTATATATGAGGAAAATTAAAAACTGAAAGTAGTAAACATTTTGTGATTTCCGGTAAGAGGATCACATCAGTTTATGAGAAATCTGATCACACCATTGATCTTTAATATATTATCATTAAAGACAATGTGGGATTCGGCAATTGCTGATATTGTTATCCACATAAGCTCACATGCAGACCATCATGTAGTGCTTTAAAATGATACGCGTTAAGGAATTTGCACAAAGCTTCGTCGCAACGCGTATTAAAACTAACAAGCTTATGGTTCCCACGCACACGACATACTCCCGTATCAAGGAATTAGCACAAAGCTTCGCCGTAACACGTGATTATGCCTTTGTTATCTGTTATTTACAAGATACGAGGCACAGAGGTGTACAGGTCAGCAAATCAATGCTACAAAGTAACATGTGCACACGTACTAGGTTGAGGCTGATATCAATTATGATTTTCATCATAGAATTGACACGATGCATTAAATGATCTTTGATCATTATTATACATGAAGTTCCTTAATTCGGTAACTATCAGGATTTGGCATATTAGCTCTTTTTGCAAATATCGTGACTGAATCTAGGTCCGTAAATCAATATGACAAAAGATCAGTCAAGATATCCCGGATAACAATTAACATAGCGACCCGAAACCTCAGATTTTGGCAATCCTATCGAATGAAATTACGGTACTAAGACCATATGCCCAAGAGGTGTTCAGCCACTAGCGAGTAGTTTGTTATGTTTGTATCACTAAGCCACACAATAATAAGTCTACAAAGCCTACCAGCACATCACACAAAATTATCACACGCCTTATTATACATTACAATCTTTAGCATGTGACAGATCCTCACTGATGTACTATCATCTCCTCTTTTTCTCGAGGAAAATCATTTTGTATTTTCTAATTTTTATTGGATGTTTTTTAATTTTTTTAATGTTTTTGGTTTTTCTGAAAAATAAAAACTCCCCCTAAAATTGAAAACATATTTTTGGATTTTTTTAAAAAACCAAAACAAAAAAAATTGATAACCTGATGAGGAGTTTAATCTTGCGTTTCTGTTATACCATTAGCTCTTAATAGAAATTCAAATCGTGATTTATCAAAAGCTTTGGTAAACAAATCGGCTCTTTGGTAATCAGTGTGGATTTTGACCATGTCAATCAAACCTTTAGCATAGCAATCCCGAATAAAGTGATACCGAACTCGGATATGCTTAGCTTTGGAATGATTGACAGTGTCTTTAGTGAATACGATGGCTGCTTCATTATCGCAATGAATGGGGGTTCTAAGAAATTGCAAACCGTAGTCGTGCATCTGCTGTTGTATCTAAAGCACTTGTGAACAGCAAGTCGAGGCTGCCACGTATTCTGCTTCACATGTAGAGAAAGCAACTGACATCTGCTTTTTGCATTGCCAGGTTACAAGCCTGCTCCCCAGAAATTGACATCCAGTCGTTGTGGACTTAGCGTCAATATCGCAACCTGCATAATCTGCATCACTAACGGCAAAAAAGTCAAAGTTATCATCATTAGGATACCATAACCCGTGCGATCCAGTACCCTTTAGATAACGAAGGATTCATTTAACTACAACTAGATGACTTTGTTTCGGCTTCGACTGAAATCGTGCACAGAGACATGTCGCGAACATTATATCCGGCCTGGAAGCAGTTAAGTACATAAGAGATCCGATGATGGCACGATATGTAAAGGGATCAATAAGCTCCCCCTTAGCATCAACTCCAATCCCATGATTGGGTTGTGTGAGAGTATCAATTGGCTTCGAATCATCCATCTGGAATCGGCTCAAGACTTCAGAAACGTATTTCGTCTGGTGGATAAAATATAAGAATTGCATCTCTCCCATAGCGCTCATCTCGAACTTCTACTGCATAACTTTCTCAAATTCCCTACACAAAAGTTCATTAGTAGAACCAAATATAAGGTCATCAACTTAATTTGCACTAGAAGCAGGTCACCCTCTGTTCGTTTCATGAAAAGAGTACAGTCAACTAAACCTCTCTTCAATCCTTTGGAAAGAAGATATGTGCTCAGCTCCTCGTACCACTGCCTCGGGGCTTGGTGCAAGCCATACAACGCTTTGTTTAGCTTGTAGACCTTATCCCGGTGGATAGGATCTTCAAAACCCGGTGGTTGGCCGACATATACTTCCTCCTATACCACACCGCAGAGAAAAGCACTTTTAACGTCCATCTGATACACCTTGAATTTCATGTATGATGCATACGCAAGAAACATTAAAATTGCTTCGATGCGTGCAACCGATGCATAGACTTCGTTATCGTCAATTCCCTCTTGTTTACTAAAATCTTGAACCACCAATTGAGCTTTGTTCCATACGATAACCCCTCGATCATCCTTCTTGAATTTGAATGCCCATCTGGTACCAATCTTCTTTCGGTCTAGTGGTAAGACAGTCAATGTCCAGATTCCGAGTTTTTGAAATTCTTGAAGTTCATGCTGCATCGCATCCACCCAAGATTCATCTTGTAAAGCATCCTTGTAAGTCCACGGCTCAACTTGCGAAACATAACAAGCAAAAGACCAATCATTTTGATCATCGGACTTCTGAATTTGAGTATATAGGGCAAGGGCTCCAATGTTCTCTGTTGATGATGCAGGCCATAATTGTCCTCGCGTCATTACACTGCTACCAGGATCTTCAATGACTTGTCATAACAGATGAATCCAATGAATCCGAAATTCCGGATGTTCAGGTATTTGAATCACCATTGGAACATTCACATTTTCTGCCGTGTCCAGATCATTACCCGTATTTGATGAAGATGGAATATCTGGATTTGGGTTCACTGGAGATGATACTGTAGCATGATCTAATATAGCTTCACTGATAACTTCATCCTCATCTTCCGACTCAGACGAATCAAACGTTGTAGAAGCTTCCTGATAAATTTCTTCTTCTATCACATGAGCATTAGCATCATTAGAAGCTGTAGGAGGAGTTACGGTGATTGGACGCACTAACGGTGAAGTCACTACGTTCTCACACTCGTAATATAGTCGTAATACAGCCTCTTCAACCAAGCTTTCTAGATTGAATGACTCAAAGAGTTCTTTGTAGTCAAGCATCCAATCATGCCCATTTCCTGGAGCATTCTGAGTGTAGCGTTGAACATCCACATTTGCCCACTCTTCAACTTGACGAGTTCTTTTGTTAAATACGTGTTTAAGTGGTGTCGCGTATCCAACAAAATAACCTTCTTCTGTTTTTGCTCCAATCTTTTCTGTAGCATTCAGCATCGTACATGGTGCCCCAAATGGCTCTAGAAACTTTAAGTTTGGCTTGCGTCTGTTAAGCAGCTCATAATAAGTCTTTCCAAACTTCTTCACTGTCAACACACGATTCAGAGTATAACAAGCTGCATGAATAGCCTTGTTCCAGAGATAACCGGAAGATTAGAATCTGCAAGCATTGTCCTAGCCGCTTCAATTAGATTCCTGTTCTTGCGTTCTGCAACACCGTTCTGTTGAGGAGTATATGGTGCACTATATTCATGATGAATTCCTTTCTCTTCACATAATGCATCCATCAAAGCATTCTTGAACACCGTCCCGTTGTCACTGCTGATTCGTTTTATCTTCAAACCATGTCACACCCTCAAATTTCCACTGCGGGGTTTATACTACGAGGCGCATGACATACCAGGATCCCATAGCCATAAGTCATATGAACCAACTCTAAATGCCCAAACCATTTAGTTCATTTTCAAAAATTAAGTTTAATTAAGCTGCGGAAGCGTAAACCAAATTTAAATATTTTAAAACCACGCGCAAAACAACGCGCCCAAATTAAAACCATATGAAAGAAAACGTAAAAGCATGATATGTAAGTTAGGTGTATTCCCAAGACCCCAAATGCAGTGAAACGTGCAGTGCTTCCTAATCGTGACACCGGAAGCTAACTACCTGCAAAAGCATGTACGTAGTGGGTCAACAAACAATGTTAGTGAGTTCACAAGTAAAGTAAATGAGTGAGTAAACGCATAGGTTTCCAAAACCACGTAACCAAGTAAAAGCGTCGGTCTCCCAAACCACGTAACAACAAGTAAACAGCTAATTCACATGCCAAGGGTAGCTAACCCACTCATGAGAACTAACACCGATAATACAGAACTGCTAAACAACTAGATCCCACATTAGTGACCAAAGAGCCTCTAGCATTGTCTATCAACAATGATAATATGTTAAGATGTAGTTCACACCCATGCTCCCAGCACGATGTGAGGTTTGTGAGACCTAATAGCGCTATCAACTAATAACCCGCTTGCCCACCCGGCAATTCATTCGGTATTTAGAAGGACATCAACGATAGAGTCGGTTTAGTTCATCAAGGACATAAAGCATGAATTAGTAAGAACAGATTCACCTCGTGAACCTAGCACCCCGTAACACAGGATGTGTGAGTTGTCCCAAACTGGACTAGAAAAGTTAAGTAAGTTGTATCCCAGAGACGCATGCTTTTGATAAAAGAGTAGTGAAACTCACCTTAGGTTGCAAGCAAATAATCCAAACTCCACAAATAGGACATACTACCGACTCCGTATTACATGTGTTACTAAGTGAGTACATGTGTAATATCATTACACTATATGACCAGTTTGTCAAAGACGTTTAAAAGTTCAAAACCGTGTAAGTGACACCTAATTATTCAAAATGCACAAGTAAACCCTACGAACCCGTTGGTGAATACGATGATTATTATCAGGTATACACTTCATATACACCTCATATAAGTGCTCATACAATCTCATGTAAATTACTAGTCATACAAGACTTCAAATAACCACATAAGCGTACATTACACAATCTGCGTTTTTAGGACAGATTATGCGCTGTGAAAACCAATTTATTAAAAATACTTATCCAATGAATTAGACTCCCAAAATTTTATTGAATATTCCAGGGAGTCTACCGGAGAAATCCATATTTTTATTTCGTGACAAAACCATACAAAAGAATTATGAAAAATCATACAATACAGCTATGTCCAGAAAATACTCACAACAGATCAGATTAGTAGAAAAATTCCCAAGAATTGTGTTTTCATCCAAACGGGATGAATCCACTTGGAAAAGTCAATTTTCATCAATGTCGACCGACTGTCCAAATTTCATAATCTAAGTCTTTGTAAAACTCAAGTTATAATCGTTTAAACTTGACCCAAAATACTAATCCGAAAATCTGATATGACCTTTAACCAAAGAAAATTCCAAAAACCTATCAAACGACGTCCAAAACAGATGATTTTGCCCATTATGTAAGACCATGTACAATGTTTTCATGAAAAGAAATCATCAAAACCAACAATTTAACATCACGTTACAGCTTCTGAAAGTCGATCTAAGCATTCTGTCCAGATTCTAAATCATGCATAAACCCTAGTTCTAATCACTATCTTTGCATATTAACGATCATAAATACTCAAAAAACATCATCTAACATTAATAACATATAACCTGATCAAAACCTAGCAAGATACATGTCAAGCATCATCAATCATAAACCCTAGAAGTCTAAAACATCAAGAACATGCAAACTCATGCAATACATACGACAATCATCGCATAACATCATGTTTAACCCCATTAATCTTTATGAACAACAAGTTTTAATCTTTATAAAAGTGTTTCAGACCTGGACAAACTTGGTTATGATGTTTTAAAATATATTAAAGATAATTAAAACATATAGGGTTGAGTATTATACCGAAAGCACTTCAAAACCACCAACCGATTGCTCTCCAAGCTTCCCGAATGGTGTTCTTGAGCCTTAGCAGGTGTTTGAGCTTAATATTTTCGTAATTAGGCAGTAGGGGGCGATTAGGGTTAAGTTTATGGGGGTACTTGGGGCTTAGGATTACTTAAATAGAGTTTTAAGTCGGTTTTAACACGTCAGGTGCCTGTGAGCATCCGCTCGGTCTGAGTGAGCTGCCGCTCACTTAGCCACGGTTCGCTCCGGGTGCTCTGGTACAGTGTATTGCGTGTTTTCTTCGACGTTTTCGCTATTTTGGACAATATTAAGTTCAACCCAATGTTTTAAGACCCCAACCATCCAAACGGTTCATCGATTACGGTTTCTAAATAATGCGTTCGGTTTAAGTTCATGTAATTACATACAGTTTGCACATAGTTTCATAGAGACACGTAATTGCAATCAATCTCAATCAATTAATTCACAATTATCTAATTCACAATTATCTAATTTCACAATTCACCAATGTCCGGGGTTCACTTCTCATGTATATAGTTTGGTAATTCCCCGAATTACCACTTCATGCAGTTATTAACCTCTAACTGTGCAATGTGTGACTTATCTAGCTAACCCTAGTTAACTAAAATGCAAAGAATGTAAGTGCAAGTAACTAGAGTTTAGTTAAAGTGAGAACCTGAAAATGCGGGGTGTCACATCATCCCGAAGTTGAAAAGAGTCTCGTCCCGAAATTCAATAAGTAAACAATAAAGCCAACTTAAAAAATGTATGCTTGGTTCCCGGATGCCACATCATCCCCAAGTTGAAAGGAATTTTGCTCCAAAATTCACTTTGAGCGAGCTGCTTTATGTTCAGCGTTTGATCTATGCACAGGTTCACGTTCAATAAAGAGATGTGGGTATTTAAGCCGCATTTGTTCCCTGCATTCCCACGTATATTCCGGTCCTACGCGGGAATTCCATCGCACTTTAACAATCGGTATGGTGCTCTGTCTGAGTTTCTTGACACCCTGCTCAAGAATCTCCACTTGTTCTTCCACGAACCTCAGCTGGTCGTCCACCTGGATCTCCTCCAGTGGCACTACCAGTGTTGTATCAGATAGACATTTCTTTAGATTGGATACGTGGAATACATTGTGCACTCCACTGAGTTCATCAGGCAGATTTAACCTGTAAGCTACTGTACCAATCCTTTCAATGATCTCGAATGGTCCAACGTATCGCGGGTTCAACTTTCCCCGTCTCCCAAAGCGTATCACACCCTTCCAAGGTGACACCTTTAGTAGTACCTTGTCCCCAATCTGGAACTCCAAAGGTTTCCTACGCTTATCAGCGTAGCTTTTCTGTTGATCACGAGCAGCAGCCATCCGGTTTCTGATTTGCATTATCTTCTCAGAAGTTTCGTGCACGATTTCGGACCTGTCAGTTGGCTATCCCCAACTTCAGTCCCGCAGATGGGAGACCTACACTTGCTTCCATATAGTGCCTCAAAAGGCGCACACTGAATAGAAGTGTGGTAACTGTTGTTATACGAGAATTCGATTAAAGGCAAGTCTTTATCCCAACTGTTGCCAAAGTCCACCATGCACGCATGATAGCAGATCTTCCAATGCTTGGATGGTACGTTCACCTTGTCCATCCGTCTGTGGGTGATAGGTTGTGCTCATATCTAAGCGAGTCCCTAAAGCATCTTGGAGAGTAGTCCAAAAATGAGAAGTAAATCGCGCGTCACAAGCACATATGGCCCACAAGTCCCATGATCGAAACCTGGCTCTGATACCAGTCTGTCACACCCTCAAATTTCCACTGCAGGGTTTATACAGCGAGGCGCATGACGTACCGGGATCCCATAGCCATAAGTCATACGAACGAACTCTAAATGCCCAAACCATTTAGTTTGTTTTCAAAAATCAAGTTTAATTAAGCTGCGGAAGCGTAAACCAAATTTAAATATTTTAAAACCATGCGCAAAACAACGCGCCCAAATTAAAACCATATGAAAGAAAACGTAAAAGCATGATATGTAAGTTAGGTGTATGCCCAAGACCCCAAATGCAGTGAAGCATGCAGTGCTTCCTAATCATAACACCGGAAGCTAACTACCTGCAAAAGCATGTACATAGTGGGTCAACAAACAATGTTAGTGAGTTAACAAGTAAAGTAAATGAGTGAGTAAACGCGTAGATTTCCAAAACCACATAACCAAGTAAAAGCGTCGGTATCCCAGACCACGTAACAACAAATAAAGGTGTCGGTCTCCCAGACCACGTAACAACAAATAAAAGCGTCGGTCTCCCAGACCACGTAACAATAAGTAAACAGCTAATTCACATGCCAGGGGTAGCTAACCCACTCATGACAACTATCACCGGTAATACCGAACTGCTAAACAACGAGATCCCACATTAGTGACCAAAGAGCCTCCAGCATTGTCTATCAACAATGCTAATATGTTAAGTTGTAGTTCACACCCATGCTCCCAGCACGATGTGAGGTTTGTGAGACCTAATAGCGCTATCAACTAATAATCCGCTTGCCCACCCGGCAATTCATTCGGTATTTAGAAAGAATTCAACGATAGAGTTGGTTTAGTTCATCAAGGACATAAAGCATGAATTAGTAAGAACAGATTCACCTCGTGAACCTAGCACCCCGTAACATAGGATGTGTGAGTTGTCCCAAACTGGACTAGAAAAGTTAAGTAAGTTGTCTCCCCAAGACGCATGCTTTTGATAAAAGAGTAGTGAAACTCACCTTAGGCTGCAAGCAAATAATCCAAACTCCACAAATAGGACGTACTACTGACTCCCTATTACATGTGTCACTAAGTGAGTACATGCGTAATATTATTACACCATATGACCCGTTTGTCCAAGACGTTTAAAAGTTCAAAACCGTGTAAGTGACACCTAATGATTCTAAATGCACAAGTAAACCCTACGAACCCGTTGGTGAACACAATGATTATTATCCGGTATACACTTCATATACACCTCATATAAGTGCTCATACAAGCTCATGTAAATTACTAGTCATACAAGACTTCAAATAACAACATAAGCGTACATTACACAATCTGCGTTTTTAGGACAGATTATGCGCTGTGAAAACCAATTTATTAAAAATACTTATCCAATGAATTAGACTCCCAAAATTTTATTGAATATTCCAGGGAGTCTACCGGAGAAATCCATATTTTTATTTCATGACAAAACCATACAAAAGAATTATGAAAAATCATACAATACAGCTATGTCCAGAAAATACTCACAATAGATTAGATTAGTAGAAAAATTCCCAAAAATTGTTTATTCATCCAAATGGGATGAATCCACTTGGAAAAGTCAATTTTCATCAATTTCGACCCACTGTCCGAATTTCACAATCTAACTGTTTGTAAAACTCAAGTTAAGATCGTTTAAAGTTGACCCAAAATACTAATCCGAAAATCTGATATGACCTTTAACCAAAGAAAATTCCAAAAACCTATCAAACGACGTCCAAAACAGATGATTTTGCCCATTATGAAATGTTAAGACCATGTACAATATTTTCATGCAAAGAAACCATCAAAACCAACATTTTAACATCATGTTACAGCCTCTAAAACTCGATCTAATCATTCTGTCCAGATTCTAAATCATGCATAAACCCTAGTTTTAATCACTATCTTTGCATATTAACGATCATGAATACTCAACAAACATCATCTAACATTAATAACACATAACCTAATCAAAACCTAGCAAAATACATGTCAAACATCATCAATCATAAACCCTAGAAGTCTAAAACATCAAGAACATGCAAACTCATGCAATACATACAACAATCATCGCATAACATCATGTTTAACCCCATTAATCTTTATGAACATCAAGTTTTAATCTTTATGAATGTGTTTCAGACCTGGACAAACTTGGTTATGATGTTTTAAAATACATTAAAAATAATTAAAACATATAGGGTTGAGTATTATACCGAAAGCACTTCAAAACCACCAACCGATTGCTCTCCAAGCTTCCCGAATGGTGTTCTTGAGCCTTAGCAGGTGTTTGAGGTTAATATTTTTGTAATTAGGCAATAGGGGGCAATTAGGGTTAAGTTTATGGGGGTATTTGGAGCTTAAGATTGCTTAAATAGAGTTTTATGTTGGTTTTAACACATCAGGTGCCTGTGAGCGGCCGCTCACTAAGCCACGGCTCGCTCCGGGTGCTCTGGTCCAGTGTATTGCGTGTTTTCTTTGACGTTTTCGCTATTTTGGACCATATTAAGTTCACCCCCATGTGTTAAGACCCCAACCATCCAAACGGTTCATCGATTACGGTTTCTAAATAACGCGTTCGGTTTAAGTTCACGTAATCACATAAAGTTTGCACATAGTTTCACAGAAACATGTAATTGCAATCAATCTAAATCAATTAATTCACAAATATCTAATTTCATAATTCACCAATGTCCGGGGTTCACTACTCAGTTGTTTGGGTCGGGTACACCCTCGAGCAAAATGTCCTTTGGTTCCACAATTGAAGCATGTAACCTTCGCCTTGTTGAAACCATAGGTAGTGTATGGTCTAGTAGCAAGATCTGTTCTACCAGTTTTCTCAATAAAATTTGTAGCTCTTCTCATAACACTAGCAAACGCCTACTGGATGTCAATCAATTCCATCTCTTCTTTATCTATTTGGGCATAATCCTCATTGGTTAGATTATTGTTTCCAATCTGAATAGCAACAAGTCCATTGTATGAAGCAACGAATGCTAAGACTAAAGCAACATGTTGTTGTGCTACTTCAACCGTCACATTATTCATGTTAGAAGTTTTCTAACACGATTGGACCTGAGCTTGATGAGGCTTGACTAAAAATAGGTGTAATTTGTGGTTGTTGTTGTTGTTGTGTCATGTTTACTGATGGTGATGGATAGTAACTAAAAGCTTGCACGGTAGGTTGAGATGGTGTGTAAGATGGTGTTGCATAATAATTTGCTGCACTGAAAGGATCAACATTTGAAACAAATGCAGTTTGTGGTGTTGGTGCAACACTCACACCTCCACTTGGAATAGAAGTGGATGAAGAAGTAGCAAAGTAATGTTCTGGATTCTGTGGAATTAGAGATCTTTTCTCCTTTCTTCTTGCTTTCATCTCCTCATTCTCCAGCTTCTGGATAAACTCATTAATCGACCAATACTGATAAGCATCTTTCTCCTTTAACACTTCAACATGCTGATTCCAGTATGGTGGTAAAGCATCAGTAAACTTCTCTACAACCTCTGTCATCGGATAAGCAACCTCATAATTCGATAACTCAGACAACGAATGAAAGAACCTTGGAGTAATTTCCTTCAAGGTTTCATTGCCAATGTAACTAAAGTTATCAAACTCTTTCTTCAGCTCTTCAATCCTTAATTTGTGAGTCTTATCGTTTCCGTCATGTCTACTCCTTAATGCATCCCATAGCTGTTTTGAAGTAGAGCATGGTCCAAACTGGTGTAATAGATATGTATTCAAAGCTTTAGATAGCTGTGAATAAGCTTTCTTTTCTGCTGCAAATTTCTTCTTTTCATCATCTGTTAGGTCTTCAAGTGATATTGGTGTGGTTGAATTCTCAATGGTTGGTGCAACATATCCCTTCACTATCATTTGCCACGCTTCTCCACCATCTAATCCCATGCCTTCAAGATGAATCTTGAACCTTCTTTGCCACAAATGATAGTCAAACATGTCTTACAACTTTGGTGGTCGAGTTCCATTTCCTGAAGATAAATCATTCACCAAGGTTGTTATGGCATTAGTGGTCTGGCTTTGAACTGCTGTTGTGGCTGCTACTCCCCAATAGTCTGGAATTTGCTGTGGAGGAGGTTTAACAGCAGGTTGTGATGGTGTAGAAACGGCCCAGTAATTTACCATTTGTTATGGTTGAGTGTTCCGTCTCTCTGCTGCTGCAACTGCCCAAGGATTCGTAGGTACATGCTGTGGTTGTGTCATACCAGGTCTCGGTGTCATAGGTAAACCCCAGATGTTATCCATGATGTACGAAATAACAACACTTAGAAAAACTGAAAATATGAAATTGGTTCGACCTAACACACACTGTCGAAGGGTCAAATGAATTTGAAATCAGTTGTAAAGGATCGTATTTGAAAAATCAACAATGTAATCACACAAGTATAAGCAATCTAGGTGCAGAAACCCTAGATCACATGCATTATGATAATAATCAGATCAGAACACGATAATATCCATTTTCAAGTTGTTTTCATTAATAATCAATGATAAAAGCTTACAAAGGATAGATTATAATGAAAAACCTAGTCTCAGAACACTCTAGACTCTCTCTCTGAAAAACACACACTAACACACACACAAATGACCAAAAGATCTAACTTCTAGACATATCAAACCTATATATAGATAGTTTCATTCGACCTTTGCAGAGGTCGAATGAGCCCCTTCGACCTATACCAGGCTCGAATCAACATAAACAAAACATCCTGATAAACTATAAACTTCATTAGACCATTTTAATCTTCATTCGATCCCACACTAGGTCGAATGGACGACTTCACCAAAACTTGATTTCTTCAAAACTTTCGCAATCTTGTACAATCCAAAAGCGATAGACACACATATGCATCTACAAAACTTTTGACAAGTTCAAAGAGTTTCAAAACGAAGTTGAAAACCAGCTCAGTAGAACGATAAAGATACTTAGATCAGATAGTTGTGGAGAATACCTCAACTTAGAGTTCCTCAATCATCTAAAAGAGCGTGGAATAATTTCACAGCCCACTCCACCTGGCAGACCCCAGCTTAATGGCGTGAGTGAGAGGAGAAATCGAACCCTACTTAATATGGTTCGATTGATGATGTGTAGGACTAACTTGCCTCACTCCTTTTGGGGTCATGCTCTTATAACCACCGCCCGCCTAGTCAATCTGGCTTCGACTAAGAAGGTAAACAAAACTCCATATGAGATATGGCATGGGCGTAAACCGAATTTGGAATACCTAAGAGTATGGGGATATAATGGTTATATCACCAGCGCTTCTGATGATAAGATCGATCCTCGAGGCGAAAAGGTTATTTTCGTCGAATACTATAACAAAAGCAGATATCTTTTCTACCATCCTGATGCAAAAAACTATTTCCATCAAAAGGAATGGAAAGCTTCTCGAGAAAGAACTTCTTAATTGAGGACTGGAAACAATATTGTGGATCTTGAAGAAATTCGAGAACCACAAACAACCGCTGATGAAGTCGAAACGTCTAATCAACAAGAAATTGTTGCTAATGAATCAGACATAAAGACAAGCATTCGCAGGAGTAGCAGGACTCGAAAAGAGCCTAACAAGTTTGGGACCTTTGGAGTTTCAGGGACCCGGATGGAGGAACAGGAAGGCCATAATGTATCTGATCATGCTACAGACTCAGGTAAAGGATACAAAGCTGATTGGTGGGTAATCGGACTCACAATACGAAATTTACATAGAGATTCGTACACAGGAAAAAACTCCAGTTTTAAAGACCATAACTATCGGTACCTTTGGAGTTTTAGGAATCCGAATGGAGGGACGGAAGGCCATAAGGTATCTGATCATACTACCGACTCAGATATAGATATGAAGCCGACCGGTGGGTAATCGGACTCACAATGCGAGAATTACGTAAAGATTCGTACACAGGAAAAAACTCCAGTTTAAAGGACTGTAACTATCTGTTATTTTGGAGTTTCAGGGACCTGAATGGAGGAACGGGAAGGTCAAAAGTTATCTGATGATGCTACAGACTTAGATAAAGGATACAAACCTGAACGGTGGGTAATCGGTCTCACAATGCGAGAATTACGTAGAGATTCGTACACGTGAAAAAACTCCAGTTTAAAATACCGTAACTATCGGTACTTTTGGAGTTTCAGGGACCCGAAACGAGTAACGGGAAGGCCACAAGGTGTGTGACCATGCTACAGACCCAGATAAAGGATACGAAGCTGACCGGTGGATAATCGGAAACACAATGCGACAATTATATAGAGGCTCGCACACAGGAAAAGACTCCAGTTAAAAAGACCGTAACTATCGGTACCTTTGGAGTTTTAGGGACCCAAATGGAGGAACAGGAAAGCCATAAGGTATCTGATCATGCTACAGAGTCAGATATAGATACGAAGCTGACCGGTGGGTAATCGGACACACAATGCGAGAATTACGTAGAGATTTGTACACATGAAAAGTCTCCAGTTTAAAAGACCGTAATTATCAGTACTTTTGGAGATTTAAGGACCCGAATGAAGGAACAGAAAGGCCATAAGGTATCTGATCATGCTACGGACTCAGATAAAGGATACGAACCTGACTAGAGGTTCATCGGACTCACAATCCGAGAATTACGTAGAGATTCGTACACATGAAAGACTCCAGTTTAAAAGACCATAACTATCGGTACTTTTGGAGTTTTAGGGACCCGAATGGAGGAACGGGAAGGCCATATGGTATCTGATCATGCTACAGAATCAGATAAAGGATACGAAGCTGATCGGACGGTACTCGGACTCACTATGCGAGAATTACATAGAGATTTGTACACAGGAAAAGACTACATATTAAAAGACAGTAACTATCGATACTTTTAGAGTTTCAGGGACCCGAATGGAAGAGCCTGAAGGCCATAGGGTATCTGATCATGCTACAGACTCAGATAAAGGATATGAAGCTGACCGGTGGTAATCAGACTCACAATGCGAGAACTACGTAGAGATTCGTACAAAGGAAAAAACTCCAGTTTAAAAGACCGTAACTATCGGTACCTTTGGAGTTTCAGGAAACCGAATGGAGGAACGGGAAGGCCATAAGACATCTGATCATACTACCGACTCAGGTAAAGATACGAAGCTGACAGGTGGGTAATCGGACTCACAATACGAGAAATACGAAGAGATTCGTAGAAAGGAAAAGACTCCAGTTTAAAAGAGCGTAACTATCGGAACCTTTGGAGTTTTCGGGGCCTGAATGGAGGAACGGGAAGGCTAAAAGGTATTTGATCATGCTACTGACTCGGATAAAGGATACGAACCTGACCGGTGGGTAATCGGACTCACAAGGCGAGAATTAAGTAGAGATTCGTACACAGAAAAAGGCTCCAGTTTAAAAGACCGTAACTATCGGTACTTTTGGAGTTTTAATGACCCGAATGGAGGAACGGGAAGGCCATGAGATATCTGATCATGCTACACACTTAGGTAAAGGATACAAAGCTGACTAGTGGGTAATCGGACTCACAATGCGAGAATTACGTAAAGATTCGTACACAGGAAAAAACTCCAGTTTAGAAGACCGTAACTATCGGTAATTTTGGAGTTTCAGAGACCTGAAAGGACGAACGAGAAGGCTGTAAGGGATGGGATCGCCATCGACAAGCCCATTTTTCACTAAATGATTCATTTTCTTCAAATGAATATGCCCCATTCTTCTGTGCCACATTATCGATTCCTTCTCGGTCGTTTTTGATAGAAAACATGTCACTTGCCCCTGGGATGTCATCGCCTTGGACATATCAAGAATATAGATATTGTTGACGCGAGGTGCCTTCAACATAACCCACTCTTTTGGAATTTCGAAGCCCGGTTTGAGAATGTAGCAAGATTTGTCATCAAAATAAACAGTAAATTGTTTGTCACAGATTTGACTGACACTCAACAGATTATAATCGATCTGCTTCACATACGATATCCTCTCAAAACTCACAATACCATTGCTCACACTTCCTTCCATCGTGATATATCCTCCTTTGTTCCCGGAAAATGCAACGTACCCTCCGTTAATATTCTTCACATCAAACAATAAAGCTAAATCCCCGGTCATGTGGCCTGAAGCTCCACTATCAACAATCCAGAGACTGCTAATAGGGCCAGCTGAAGCTCCCTGCACACATCAAGTAAAACAGTTAGTTCTTTCGGGGGACCCAAGCCTGAGTGGTCTTGGGTCTTTGAATATCATTGTTCAAAGAATCATTCACTTCAACATTTTGTTTTGGATCAATCTTTTTAGGATCATTCAAAACTTAGTCAACTTTTTCACTTGACTTTGAAGTTGAGGCTCCCGGAGTACCATTTGGTGTCCAAGACTGTTCCGAACGTTTCAAGATACGAATCTGAGATTTTGGAGTCTCAAGTCGTTTTCTTAACATCGTTCACAAATGAAACCTTCTTGGGTACCCTCTCTGATTTACCAGATTTAGGTCCAACATTTGACTTGACAGCAGGTTTTTGTGGAACCCTTTGTCTATCATTTGTTATGTTCACCACTGGTTTTCTCCACGGTTTCTCCATAGCTATCCGGTTACGACGATCATACTGAAATGGACGATCATTCCTCTTTTGATAAAAGTTATTTTGATTATATAATTGTTGTGGTTGAGAAACAAAACGCCTTTGTGGATAGTAATGATTGTCAACCGGCTTTCTCATAGATTGCCTAACTTCAACTTCGTGCCTTTTGTGCCTCATGTACGGGCAGTGAGCAAGTAAATGCCATCTCTCCCCGCACTTAAAGCATGCACGGTATTCTTCAAACACATTTGGAGCATTTGGCTGAGCATATGATCTGACAGGATATTGATCATTATACTGTCTATGCCTTAAACTCTCAGGAAGTGGACCCTTCGAGTAGGCTGGCTCATGAAAACCCTTTGCTTTGTTTTTCGGTTTAATGAATTGGGTGACATGAACCTTTGGTTCTTTTGGAACATCCAAATACAGTTTCTTTAGAATTTCCGGTGGAATTTCATTTGTTCTCTCATGTTTTGGAAACCATATTGTGCTTTCTTGCCAAATTTTATCAATTTTGGAATAGTTAGCAAACTTAATTGGATATTCCTCGTCAGAGATGATCTTATCGGATCCTTCCATCCGATAAAATACCTTGACTGGGTTGTCACTCATTTCCTTTTTAACTTCTTTCTTTTCAGACTTTTTTATCACAATGTGCATTAGCCATCGGATGTACATGCTGAGACGGTGACACTAGTTCATTTGTAATGATGTGATTTTCTTTTGGAATATCACACACATTATCACTTTTGTCACTCTCAGAGTCTGAATCATCATTTTCCACAGTTACTCCCTCATCATTCATGCCTAAAATCGGTCTCACGTTGGAATGAGGATCACCAACACTTGAAGTATTGGATTCATTTTCCGATGCAGAGTCTGATTTTACTGAGCTCTCCGGTGTCACTTGATGACAAATGTGATTTTCAAAAAGCACCGGAGATGGCACAGAATTATAACTTATGGTTTGATCATCAATGATGTGGTCAACGACATAAGCAATATGCTTGTAACTTTCTAATTTCTGGTTGACCTTTTCAGCAAAACACTTAATGGTGGCCATTTCCAACTTAGTATTCTCAAGTTCATTAATATAGTTGTTAATTGCTAATTGTTTTAATGAAAGAGTTTTCTTTAGGTCGGAAATGTCCTTTTTATACCCATCAAGTACTTTGTTAAAAGCAATCACTTCTTTGCGAGCAGATTGACAGTTAATTATAGCACTACGCGTTGAATGCGAAGTTCTTTGTTTTCATCTGTCAATCTGTCACAAGTTCCACAGTACTTATCACTTGTAACATCAGTGCTAGATTCAGTACTTACCTTTTTTGGAGGATCTGTCATGGCCATTAGAGCGAAATGAGCTTCCTTCCCAGCGAAGAACTTTGAATAATCGATTCTGGTGAAAGCATCATCCACTATGCACGACTTCCTGGTCTTATGAAAATCTGCTTCTGCCAGCAACTGATCAATGTCATCATCCAAAGAAGTAACACTGGCCTCTGAGTCTGATTCACTGTCTGAATCTGAATAAACTGACTCACACTCCTCAGGAATATCAGAAACTGTGTCAATCACCACTCCTGAACTTGCTTTCTCAGCCTGAACTTCAACAGTCTCAGTCTCCACATTCATCTCTTCCACCGATACCTCAACCTCACTCTCAGTTTCTTCATGTTGACCAACTATCACCGACTCCTCGATATCAACCTGTGTGGCAACAAAAGCAACATTCCCACCAGTAGTTATCTCCTCAACACCAATTTGCATCCCAGACCAGTCAAACCTTTCATCATTCTGGATCACCAAAGCTTGATTCTGATTGGTATTCTGTGTCTGTTCATTTGGTGTAGTGATGGGTATAACTGTTCTGTTTGTGTTATTTGGTGGTTGAGTTTGGTTCTGGTTGGTTGTGTTTGGTTGTCTGTTTTGGTTGTTGTTAGAGGTGTTCTGTCGGTTTTGGTAATTGTTTTGGTTTTGATAGTTGTTGTTGTTTTGGAAAGAAACTTGGTTTTGGTTCTGCTGTTGACGGTTTTGGTAGTTTGAGTTGAACGGGTTTCTGTTACCTTGCTTAGGTGGCTGAGTGCATTCTCTTTTGAAGTGTCCTTTACCTCCACAGTTAAAGCATGTCACTTTCTCCTTCTTAAAACCATAAGTTGTGTTCGGAGAAGTACCCAAAACAGGATTATATGATCATACAAGTGACAATTCCAGGTGCGGAAACCCTAGAACTGAACAAAATGATAATACGCAAATCACAACACGTAAAATACCTTTTCAATCACCATTTTATAGATTACTTGTTCAAAATATTCAGTACAATGACCTTACAAGATAATCTAACACACTTTCACACGACTTTAATCTAGAGAGAGACCTGACCTCGACACACACACTATCAAAAACTATTCTAACTTACAAAATGAGTCAATCCTATATAGAGTATCTGCAGGTTCGCCCTTTTCCAAGGTGCGAATGTGGACTTTGTCCACATTCGCCCTGTCACCAGGTACGAATCTACATATACTTCAGTCAGCATCCACATTCGCCCATATCAAGTCTTCCTTCGCCCTTCAATAACATACCTTCGCCCACCTTAATTCACTTTCGCCCCTTCTGATACAAACTAACATATGTTAAGATACAATCCAAATCATTAGTTGCAAAACGTGCATCTACACAATGCGAGAATTACGTAAAGATTCGTACACAGGAAAAAACTCCAGTTTAAAAGATCGTAACTATCAGTAATTTTGCAGTTTTTGGGACCTGAATGGACGAACGGGAAGGCCATAAGTTATCTGATCATGCTACAGACTCAGATAAAGGATATGAACCTGAACGGTGGGTAATCGGAATCACAATGCAAGAATTACGTAGAGATTCGTACATAGGAAAAAACTCCAGTTTAAAATACCGTAACTATCGGTACTTTTGGAGTTTCAGGGACCCTAAACGAGTAACAGGAAGGCCATAAGGTATGTGACCATGCTACAGGAGCAGATAAAGGATACTAAGCTGACCAATGGGTAATCGGACACACAATGCGAGAATTACGTAGAGGCTCACACAGGAAAAGACTCTAGTTTAAAAGACCGTAACTATCGGCACCTTTGGAGTTTCAGGGACCCGAATGGAGGAACAGGAAGCCCATAAGTTATTTGATCATGCTACAGACTCAGATAAAGGAGACGAAGCTGACTGGTGGGTAATCGGACTCACAATGCAAGAATTACGTAGAGATTCGTACACAGGAAAAGACTCTATTTTAAAAGACCGAAACTATTGGTACATTTGGAATTTTAGGGACCCGAATGGAGGAACGGGAAGCCCATATGGTATCTGATCATGCTACAGACTCAAATAAAGGATAAGAAACTGATCGGACGGTAATCGGACTCACAATGAGAGAATTACGTAGAGATTTGTACACAGGAAAAGACTACAATTTAAAAGACAGTAACTATCGGTACTTTTGGAGTTTTAGGGTCTCGAATGGAGGAACGGGAAGGCCATATGGTATCTGATCATGCTACAGACTCAGATAAAGGATATGAAGCTGATCGGACAGTAATCGGACTCACAATGAGAGAATTACGAAGAGATTTGTACACAAGAAAAGACTACAATTTAAAAGACAGTAACTATCGGTACTTTTTGTGTTTCAGGGACCCGAATGGAGGAGCGGGAAGGCCATAAGGTATCTGATCATGCTACAGACTCAGAGAAAGGATACGAAGCTGACCGGTGGGAAATCGGACTCACGGTGCGAGAATTACGTAGAGATTTGTACACAGGGAAAGACTCTAGTTTAAAAGACCGAAACTATCGGTACTTTTGGAGTTTTAGGGACCCGAATGGAGGAACGGGAAGGCCATGAGGTATCTGATCTTGCTACAAACTTAAGTAAAGGATACGAAGCTACCTCGTGGGTAATCGGACTCACAATGTGAGAATTACGTAAAGATTCGTACACAGGAAAAAAACTCTAGTTTAAAAGACCGTAACTATTGGTAATTTCGGAGCTTCAGGGACCTGAAAGGACGAACAAGAAGGCTGTAAGGTATGTGATCATGCTACACACTCAGATAAAGTATATAAAGATGACCTGTGGGCAATCGGACTCACAATGCAAGAATTTCGTAGAGATTCGTACACAGGAAAAGACTACAGTTTAAAAGACCGTAACTATCAGTACCTTTGGAGTTTCAGGAACCCGAATGGATGAACGGGAAGGCTATAAGGTATATGATCATACTACCGACTCAGATAAAGATACGAAGCTGACCAGTGGGTAATCGAACTTACAATGCGAGAAATACGTAGAGATTTGTAGAAAGGAAAAGACTCCAGTTTAAAAGAACGTAACTATCAGAACGTTTGGAGTTTTCGGGGCCTGAATGGAGGAACGGGAAGGCCATATGGTATCTGATCATGCTACAGACTTAGATAAAGGATACGAAGCTGATCGGACGATAATTAGACTCACAATGTAAGAATTATGTAGAGATTTGTAAACAGGAAAAGACTACAGTTTAAAAGACAGTAACTATCGGTACTTATGGAGTTCAGGGACCCGAATTAAGGAGCGAGAAGGCCATAGGGTATCTGATCATGCTACAGACTCAGATAAATGATACGAACCTGACCGATGGGTAATCGGACTCACAAGGCGAGAATTAAGTAAAGATTCGTACATAGAAAAAGACTCCAGTTTAAAAGACCGTAACTATCGGTACTTTAGGGGTTTCAATGACCCGAATGGAGGAACGGGAACGCCATGAGATATCTAATCATGCGACAGACTTAGGTAATGGATACGAAGCTGACTAGTGGGTAATCCAACTCACAATGCGAGAATTACGTAAAGATTCGTACACAGGAAAAAATTCCAGTTTAAAAGACCGTAACTATCGGTAATTTTGGAGTATTAGGGACCTGAAAGGAGGAACGAGAAGGCTGTAAGGTACGTGATCATGCTACACACTCAGATAAAGGATACGAAGCTGACCTGTGGGTAATCGGACTCACGATGCGAGAATTAGGTTAGATTCGTACACAGGAAAAGACTACTGATTAAAAGACCATAACTATCGGTACCTTTGGAGTTTCAGGAACTGAATGGAGGAACGGGAAGGCCATAAGGTATCTGATCATACCACCGACTTAGATATAGATACGAAGCTGACTAGTGGGTAATCGGAATCACAATGCGAGAATTACGTAGAGGCTCGTACACAGGAAAAGACTCCAGCTTAAAATACCGTTACTATCGGTAATTTTGGAGTTTCAAGGACCCGAATGAAGGAACGGGATGGCCATAAGGTATTTGATCATAGTACAAACTCAGATAAAGGATACGAAGCTGGTTGGTGGGTAATCGGACGCACAACGCCAGAATTACGTAGATATTCATTTGACAAAAAAAGACTTTATTTTAAAAGACCGTAACTACAAGTACCTTTGGAGTTTCAGATAACAGAATGTCGGATCGGGTAGGCCAAAAGTTATCTGATCATGCTACAGACTCAGATAAAGGATACGAAGCTGGCTGGTGGGTACTATGACTCACAACGCCAGAATTACGTAGAGATTCGTACGCAGGAAAGACTCCAATTTAAAAGACAGTATCTATCGGTACTTTTGGAATTTCAGGAACCCGAAAGGTGGAACGGGAAGGCCATAAGGTATCTGATCATGCTACACACTCAGTTAAAGGATGCAAAGCAGACCGGATGGTAATCGGACACACAATGCGATAATTACGTAGAGATTCGTACACAGGAAAAGACTCATGTTTAAACGACGGCCACTATAGGTACCTTTGGAGTTTCAGGGACCCGGATGGAGGAACAGGAAGGCCATAAGTTGTTT